>OX411822.1:20495695-21976231 GCA_948253155.1 Leucoma salicis
CTAGGTAAGAATCTCACTTGGTCTACTTTTAAATACTAAGAATCATTTAAATAGGATTAAAATTAATAAATTTCACGAGAACAGCACATCTAAAACTAACATATAGCATGTTTCCACCATTTTTCAGCGGTGGTATGCCACCACACATGGAGAGGCCACCAGAAGACATCCGTATGGCGCTAGAAGCTTATCATAGAGAACTTGCCAAGATACAACCAGCTGGAAACATTCCCAATCTCCACAACTTGCCAGCGATGCCGCCCTTCCCAAATCTTCTTGCACTGCAGCAGCAGGCTATGCATCAAGCACAAAACCAACAAATTAATGGCTCTGGAGCGGTCCAAGATCTCTCACTGCCTAAAGATAAAAATGCCAAAATCAATGGAATGACTGATAGTGATAAGGATAGACCTATGGATGCAGAAGAGGCTATTAGACATGCAGGAAGCGCGTTTTCATTAGTAAGACCCAAACTGGAGCCTGGGCAACAATCTACTGGATCATCTGCGTCGAGCCCACTAGGAAATGCGATTCTTCCCCCTGCGATAACTCCCAACGACGATTTTAGTAGTTCAGCGGCAGCAAGCCCATTACAAAGAATGGCATCTATTACAAATAGTCTGATCTCCCAGCCATCAAACCCTCCCCATCATCCGACTCCGCAGCGGTCTATGAAGGCAGTTCTTCCGCCAATCACACAGCAACAATTTGATCTCTTTAATAATTTAAATACCGAGGACATAGTGAGGAGGGTGAAGGAAGCTCTAAGTCAATATTCTATCAGCCAAAGACTGTTCGGTGAATCTGTCCTTGGATTATCCCAAGGATCCGTTAGTGATTTGCTGGCTAGACCAAAGCCTTGGCATATGCTGACACAAAAAGGCAGGGAGCCATTCATACGCATGAAGATGTTTTTAGAAGACGATAATGCTGTACACAAACTGGTTGCGTCACAATACAAAATTGCCCCTGAAAAGTTAATGAGGACTGGAAACTACAGCGGAGCACCTCGTAAGTATCAATACCTTTAATAAATATACTTATAAAAGAATAACTAACTGACCGACTGAGTATCAACGCATAGTCCAAACTCCTAGCACTACAACTGTGACAATTGACATATGAGTTTCTTTGATACTGTAGGTGAGAACTAAGAAAGGATTTTACGCAAATCCTATCCAAACTGGATCTTCCATAAAACACATAATGGGACATCACTATGATGCGATTGAAGCCATAGATAATGGGCTAGTCTTCTATAAATTAAAAAATATTCTAGTAGTACCAACCCTAATGCAACTCGTAGTTATCTTTAAAAAAAGTCTAGCCAAGTTTCAGTAAAAATAAATAATATAATCGACGTCAGACAGGCGCTTATAAAAGAGGCATGCTCTATGTATATTTTCCTCTTCTTGAGCACGTGCAAGAAGTTAGAGAATGTATACTGTGATGACACTCCGATAGAGACAAGAAAAGGAAAATGAGGACTTTATTCCGAAATTAATGAAACCATTTTTTGTTTTTTCAGCTTGTCCGCCAAACATGAATAAACCGATGCCACCAACGCAGAAAATGATTTCTGATGCTACTTCGTTGTTGAGCAAAATGCAACAGGAGCAGCTTCTAGGAGCGGGTCACCTCGGGCACCTCGGTCAACCAACACCGCTACTGCTGACACCTCCTGGGTTCCCTCCGCATCACGCAGTGACACTACCCCCACAACATCACGACAACAATAACAAGGAGAGAAAACCTCCACCTCCTCCTCAACCACATCACCCACCACCAGTTATGCGCAATCTCCATCAACACATATCTCCAAGCGTATACGAAATGGCCGCTCTCACACAAGACTTAGATACACAAACTATTACAACCAAAATCAAGGAAGCGCTACTAGCAAACAACATTGGCCAGAAAATTTTTGGAGAAGCTGTATTAGGTCTTTCACAGGGTTCCGTGAGTGAGCTGCTATCAAAACCTAAACCCTGGCATATGCTTAGCATTAAAGGTCGGGAACCATTCATTCGCATGCAGCTTTGGTTAAGTGATGCTCACAATATTGACCGTCTTCAAGCTTTAAAAAATGAGCGACGAGAGGCGAGTAAACGGCGGAGATCTAGTGGTCCCGGACAAGACAATTCCTCTGATACGTCATCGAATGATACCTCAGAATTCTATCATTCAAGCTCCCCGGGTCCTACGACTGGGGCGCCGTGTGCTAAAAAACAACGAGTTCTCTTCTCTGAAGAGCAAAAGGAAGCACTCAGGCTAGCTTTTGCGCTAGATCCCTACCCAAACATGCCCACAATCGAGTTCCTCGCAGCAGAGTTGGGCTTGTCCTCGAGAACTATCACTAATTGGTTCCACAATCACCGTATGCGCCTAAAACAACAGGCACCACACGGATTACCAGCTGAGCCCCCAGCACGAGATCAATCGTCAGCACCCTTCGATCCAGTACAGTTTCGTCTTCTACTCAATCAGAGACTATTAGAGTTACAAAAGGAGAGAATTGGCTTAGCGGGTGTCCCATTACCATATCCTCCATACTTTGCAGCCAATACGAACCTAGCTGCTCTGATAGGTCGAGGTCTCATCCCACCAGATCAACAAGTAAAGGATCAGTCTGGCGGACTCGATCTATCAATGCCACTTAAACGGGAACCCGATGGCGATGATTTTGAAGACGAAGATGTGGAAAGTAACCTCGGCTCAGAGGATTCTATGGATGAAGAGAATAAGATCGAACCAAAAGCGACATCGACGCCAGCTGGGCGGTCTAATAGACGGAAGCCGGCTGCACCGCAATGGGTAAATCCTGACTGGCAAGACGAGAAGCCGCGGAATCCGGATGAAGTGATAATCAATGGTGTATGTGTAATGAGGAGTGATGACTTCAGACGAGAAGCTGAAGAGACGGTGCGAGTGGAGCCCTCGCCGGTCCCTCGCGACGGCTCCCCCGCCGCCCCCGCCGCCCCGCGCGCCCCCCGCACGCCCCTCGCGCCGCAGACGCCTCGCCCACCTCACACGCCTGATGACGTCATTCCTGAGGACAAAATCAAGTCTGAGGCTGATAACGGCTGGGAGTACTAAGCCGTAGTAAGTGTGCCGTAATTACTAGACTGTTCATCATATCACGTTCGGACGTTTATTTATTATTGTGCGCGATCCAGGTGCGATGGCGTAATTCAGTGCAAACGTTACTGTGTATGTAGCTAATATTTTGTTGTAATTCGATTGTAAGGCCAAAGACTTTGTAAATAAACCCCGTAGCTTCTCGTGATACAGGCGAGTCCCAGACGGGGCTAAGTATAACTTATGATACAAAAACATGCATTTTTGCTTTAATTTTTTTAATACGCGTACCCTGATTAGGTACAAATATCTGAATATTTTTTAAGTTCGGCTTTTTCATTCAATTGTAAATAAAAATACCAAATATATGTCGGATATTGCCTGTTAACAAGACCTGTACATACGTAGGTTAGTTAGTACTCGTGTAAGATAAACTCAGTTGATGATAAAGTTAGGTATAGGGTCATTTATTGTTAATAAAAAAATAAAAGTGCAATCAGATGTAATTTAAGCTATGGTCTAACGAACCCCAGTTGAAAAGTATTATTATGTTTATTAGAACCGGCGAGGTTTAAAATATTATAATCGGGTTATATAAGTTTAACATTTAAATTATTAATGTTTATTTTATACCATTGTATGTTTTTACATTTTATTTAGTAGCACCGCTGCGGAACTGCTCAACTTTGTGATCTAACTGTCAACTTGTTGTCTTAACTGTCATTTTGTTCACGTGACAAGTGGACTGTCAAATATAATTCCGTTCGGTAATTTCAAATTTATATTGTTTGTTTATTTTAATTTTTATATATTTTTTAGAAAATGTACAAATCAAGACACAAAATAGTACGATTAAGCAAATATTGTATTGCTTATGATTTATAGTTTTATTTTATTTTAGCAATAAATTTGCTTTTAATCTTATTTCATTTATTTTATTTTGCCTCCTTATATTCCTCTTTTCTGGTGATAATTAAGAGCAAAATGTAAATTAAAAAGGAACCATACTCCTTGCATCATGTTGTACATAAAATTCATTTTAATGTGAATAAAGTATTGCCACATAAGAATATACACTAGATAAGTAGGAAATAGATTACCTAATCGAAAAATTTACCTTCGTAAAATGGTCTAATCATTAATAATCAAAATTATTGTCATCATTGAAGTATATCGAACAATTGTAACGGAATTATGTCAGAATAGAATTAGGCCTTCCACCTATATAGAACACATTTTGGAAGAAAATTAAATTTTATAAAGGGCAACACTTCTTTTAAATACATTCAATTTTAGAAATACCAACATACATATCGAAGTTATATATAAACAATTAAGTTAGGTAAATGATAGTATGTAATAGTCAATATTAAACAAATACTTAGCTGTTTAACAGTTTAAAACAGTTATTTTAACTCTCGAACTGGAAATTTTAACGTTTTGAAAATATTTCTAGAATTATTTCGTGGCTTTTTGCTTTAAGAATATTAATCTTATAATGTGAATATTATTGTTATTTAATGTAGGTGCTCCTAACATTTTTCGAGTAACAGCCAATTTACATGATACAATATTGTTTAACGAGAATCGTTATTAGCTTAACTGACATCGAACAAATGTAGAGTACAAAGGTACTACTTAATTAAATAACATTAGATAAATCTCCCATTGTTAGGCATAAGCTTCCAATGACCATCTTCCTAGCCTTGCCCAATCTTTGTGGGGGTGATGGATCGACTTCTTTCGATCGTTTTACACTGCCATAAGCTACCAATATGTCAATTTATTTTCGTAATATACCACATCCTTTATCTCAATATTCTCGGTTTACACACGATATATTGTTTAGGTTAGGCTACATCCTAAAAGCATTAAGTTTATATGAAGATTCTCCTTGGATAAATACTTTTATCACTGATCCATATATTAAGTTAGGAATGCATCAATGTTTATTATTTAAAACTTTTACAGTAACAACCCCGTGTATAGTATTCACCCAAAACATTTATGACTTATGGATCGAACATCTTATTTTAACTCCAAACCTCTTTAGATATATCCCCGTTTACACGAGGTATGTAAGATTTCCATAAAGGTATTTAGACCTATTTAAAACTTGTAACGCTACCACACTAACGGCTTAGATTCGACGGCGCACAAAATAAGGATGTAACTGTCGTGGACAAATCTTAGAACTGATCATTTCATGATGTGGTCGGTCATTTCACTAGATGGTTGTAATTCATGATATGGAAAATACCCTCTGCCCACATCATAACGGTATCTATGGCTGATATATAATCTGTCCACGACATAACTATGATATCCGTTCCGTCAGTGGTGGAAGCACCATAGAGTTAAAACTATAGATACCTTCCTAGAGATGCCCAATCGATAAATAGATTTTTATTATTATCGATACTACAGTAGTTGATATTTTTACCATGAAAAGTAAGCCTGCAAAAATCAAAATAAATATGTTATAAAAACTGAGAACAATTGTGACAGCTCTTCTGAATTCCTGTAACATAAATAGTAGGTACTCTTGAGTACGTAGGCATCATAAAAGCTATCTTAACTATCTTACTCCGATTAGCATAAAACTCACCTGTTTATATAACTTTTTAACTTCCTTACCAACATTTCCATAATTATCAATTTCGCGTATACTATGTATAATAATTATATTCTATAGTGTATTCTTCTTTTTAATTTACCACCTCCACTAATTTAGAATGGTGTTTGTCCTAAAGATTTTGCCAGTTTAATGCCTCGGCGATGGAGTGGCTACATAGCTATATATGTATATACAACCTCCCGTGCCGTGGACAATTATTTCTATGATCCACAAATGGTTGTTCTTGGTGTAGGTAATTTGGGTCCGTTGTATGTATTGACGTCCTTGCTTTATTTACATCGTTATGTATCGTATCTCTATAGTGTTGCGTGTTTTCTTTAAAAATAGTAGTTATTTAAGACACGATATTTACTAAAGATTCCATTGTGAGGTATCTAATATTAACTACTGAGCGACTCTTTGTACGGGCGTAACATCTTTACACCGACTTTTGGGAGACTTGAATATTAAGGTAGAGAATAACTTACAAAGATTTATTCTCAGAATGGTAGATAGAGATAACGAATTGCCACTTAACATAAAACTACTACGTGCTCACTTTTCGCCCCCTTATTACGCAGACGTGACGGGTGGCGATCCACGTCTACTGTTATCTACTAACAAGCTCCATTATGTTCCCACGGGACAAGGGCCAGTTTAGCAAAATATTATTGGTCAATTCGCGCAGTCGTCTTGTATGAAAAAAAAATGACAAAGCATTCTTTGTTCGTTGTGACACCTGGGCTGTATTCCACATAGATGATAACACAATATAATATATTACAAATCCTGGTGTTAAGTTATACTCTACATTCTACGTCGCTCTAACACGTGGAGAGAAAAAGATGTCAGAATGGTAGCCAATGTGTCGACGGGCCTCGTGGCGTAGTCGGTAGTGTAACCGACTTTCGTGCACGAGGTCGTGGGTTCGATTCCCACTCAGGACAGATATTTATGTGATGAACACAGATATTTGTACTGCGTCTGGGTGTTTTCTATCTATTATATGTATGTACTCGTATTACAAAAATAAAGTAATATATGTATTATATCCGTAATCTGGTACCCATATTACAAACATTAAGCTTAGTTTGGGACCAGAGGACGTTTTTTGAAAATGTCCATGAATATTTATTATTTATTTATTATTAAAATGTAAGACTGGGCATAAAACCAAGATGACGTTTGCTAACCAGGCCCTAATTACACTTTCCTTACCCCAAAGCTTACAACGGACATACTTTGTGGCATAATTCATTCATGCTATAAGCGATCAGCATTGTTTCTGTACTGAAATCAAACTGGGCTTAGAAAGCTTTTGTAAATTATGAATTAGGTACCCTGGCTAATTCACAACTATACACAACTTTATCGCGTTATCAATGATAAGAGGCGTCCGAGCTATAGCCCTGACTTATAAAATGAACCCGTTTGAGCCAGACTTGGTCTCTGCTCTAAAATATAAAGCGCCTTAGTCTGACTCTTCCTTTTTTTTTTGTTTAGGCGGGAAAAATGTATCTAACCGCACACCCCGTCGTTCGGGGCAACGAACAGGGTAGTGTGGGGCCCGCACCCACTAAAGAAACCCGCCGTGTGCCGTCTCTCCGCCTGTGTCGGCGGACCACTGGTACTGTGTTGGATTACTTCAGTGGCCCGCCGGCGAGACCTAGTCCGACCCTGCTAGTACATTATGAGATGCAAACAATAAAATTATGAACTTTTCGAAATAGTTATTTAAATAGTAAAACTACATAATTACTGGAGAACTTATAAGTTCTCCAGTAATTATGTAATAATATAAATATCATGTTTAAAATAATAAGCTGGTAACACCTTACCCTTAAAATGTTAGTAGCGCCTACAATACGATACGCCATCTTGTATTTATTGTTATACGTTGAGTATTGCAGTTAGTGTAAATACTATCCGATAGCAAATAGAATTATTATACGTTATATCCATTATGAATAATGAATAGTACTAAAATTATAGCTATAATTATTAACTGTTCATATCATAATATTAATTAATAATGATGCTGAAAAACCATTGTCTTTTTCCGAACAATTTCTAAAGTTATTTAAATTAAAAATAAAGAAATTGCTAATCTAAATTTGTTTTACTGGATTCCCGTGTTATTATATATAATAGATTATATATATAATACTTTCTGATATTTACGCGAATGTTACACATTTTGAAATAAAACTTCGTTTACGGAATCTATCGCGTTTACTTAATTTTACTACTATCCCGACGTTTCAAATATTTTACAGCATTCATGATCACGGGTGGACTTAGATGATAGACGTCCAAAGCTGATATGTTATTTCAACGGTCTCATCTACCCACAGTATATGATTTTACAAAATTTTTGGTTTATTTATTAACCCACCTAATATTACTGCTTTTTTAAAAAAAATTAAACTTAATTAGATTTCAGTAATTCCGTACAAAAAAAAATGTAATAATCCATAACAGTTGTTGCCTACTGAGTTTTCTGGCCGGATCTTTCTCAGTCAGGCCGCGTTCCGATCCGGTGGTAGCTTTTTAGACTTAGCTTTTGGCAAAATCAATATATTATATAATATAAACTAATAACCAAGATTGTCTTCTTACTGGTCTACTGGTAGGTAATTGGTAGTTTATGGTAGAATTTTTGAGCCCTAAATAAAAACAAAAAATTTTAGTTTTAAAGAGGAGTATTATACTAATTTTAATATACTAACTTAAAGTCTCATACATTGTAAGCATAAAAAATTTGAAGTAAATATTTTAATTGTGTTTTTAAACGAATATTAGGTGGGTTAAAATAAATAAACCAAACATTTTGTAAAATCATATACTGTGGGTAAATGAGACCGTTGAAATAACATATCAGCTTTGGACGTCTATCATCTAAGTCCACCCGTAATCATGAATGCTGTAAAGTATTCGAAACGTCGGGATAGTAGTAAAATTAAGTAAATGCGATAGATTTCGTAAACGAAGTTTTATTTCAAAAAGATTATATATATATATTGATAAAAAAAACATGTTATATATATTGATTCAAATATCAAGATGCTAGAGACAACATCAGGAGCACAGCACGCGCTGCTTACAATGGAGGTTAAGTGACTAAATGTAGAATGTAGATAATAAACTCATAATAAACAAGCCACACAAAGTCGTACACCAGCCGTTTTTTTTCTATTATGGCGGGAACTAATGTATATACCTAATCGCACATCTTGTCTTTCGGAGACAACCAATAATGTGTGGTCCTTCTCCACTAAAATAGCCATCCATGTGCCGTCTCTGTGGCGCAGCGTTAGTATGAGCGACTGCTGATCATGAGGTCTCGGGTTCGATCCTGAGTTCGGCAGTGTTACTGAGCTTTTTCGTAGAGAAAAAAATTCTCAGTAGCTGCCCGGAGTTTGGAAATGTGCCCGGTAGATGGCAATAGGCTCGCCCCCTATTACGTGGGACTTAACATAGCTGGAGAACCGTGGGTGTGTAATACACCTACCACCGAAGGAATGTAAAACAGTTCCAGTGGCTCCCCAATAAAGGCGAAGAGACGGCACGCGGCGGGTTTCTTTAGTGGGTGCAGGCCCCATATTACCTTGTTCGTTGTCCCGAACGACGGGGTGTGCGGTTAGGAAAATTTTTTCCCGCCTTAACAAAAAAAAAAGAAAGGGTGTGTAATGTAATACACCTCTGCCTACCCCTTCTGGGAATGCAGGCATGATGATATGTTGTTATGTTATGCTGTCTCTACGCCTATAATGGTGGTCCATTGGAGCTGCTGAAAAATTTTTCAGAGATTAGCCTTAGCCATGTTGAGCACATGTAAGTTCATAAGTATGTATTTGAATTCTCAACTAATACAACGTTATATATATGCTCATACCGCGGTCCGAAATCGGATGCGGGAAATTATTTATAACATCGAAACATAAATCTTAGGTTTAACACTATCACACAAACATCGAAACAACGCTTGGACTCTACACTATAACACAAACATCGAAACATACCGCTTGGACTCTACACTATAACACAAACATCGAAACATAACGCTTGGGCTCTACACTATAACACAAACATCAAAACATAACGCTTGGACTCTACACTATAACACAAACATCGAAACATAACGCTTGGACTATACACTATAACACAAACATCGAAACATACCGCTTGGACTCTACACTATAACACAAACATCGAAACATAACGCTTGGACTCTACACTATAACACAAACATCGAAACATACCGCTTGGACTCTACACTATAACACAAACATCGAAACATACCGCTTGGACTCTACACTATAACTCCAACATCGAAACATACCGCCTGGACACTACACTATAACACAAACATCGAAACATAACGCTTGGACTCTACACTATAACACAAACATCGAAACATACCGCTTGGACTCTACACTATAACACAAACATCGAAACATACCGCTTGGACTCTACACTATAACTCCAACATCGAAACATACCGCCTGGACACTACACTATAACACAAACATCGAAACATAACGCTTGGACTCTACACTATAACACAAACATCGAAACATACCGCTTGGACTCTACACTATAACACAAACATCGAAACATACCGCTTGGACTCTACACTATAACTCCAACATCGAAACATACCGCCTGGACACTACACTATAACACAAACATCGAAACATACCGCTTGGACTCTACACTATAACACAAACATCGAAACATAACGCTTGGACTCTACACTATAACACAAACATCGAAACATACCGCTTGGACTCTACACTATAACACAAACATCGAAACATAACGCTTGGACTCTACACTATAACACAAACATCGAAACAACGCTTGGACTCTACACTATAACACAAACATCGAAACATAACGCTTGGACTCTACACTATAACACAAACATCGAAACAACGCTTGGACTCTACACTATAACACAAACATCGAAACAACGCTTGGACTCTACACTATAACACAAACATCGAAACATAACGCTTGGACTCTACACTATAACACAAACATCGAAACATACGCTTTGACTCTACACTATAACACAAACATCGAAACATAACGCTTGGACTCTACACTATAACACAAACATCGAAAAATACCGCTTGGACTCTACACTATAACACAAACATCGAAACATAACGCTTACCCGTTGTCCTAAGACCTAGGTGAGCAACGGTACGCGATACGTACCGATGCGACGCGACGCGACGTATTGCGTCTAATACTTTAATCGCGTTTAGTCGTAGGCGTAGTATTAGGCGAGAACGTAGGCCATAAGTACATACAACATCTTTTTGATATTTTCGTGTCGCGTCGCGTCACGTCTTATTACCGCGTTTGTCGTTCACCAGGACAACGTGTCACCTAGGACAATGGGTAACCGACAAACGCGACAATCTTAGCTCATTATTGTTATAATCATGGGCATGTAATGTAAATGCACGTCATCAAGTTGTCACTTCACACTGCGTCGCGTCTTGTCGCACAAAAAACAAGTCCACACTTCGTCGCGTTTCATCGTATTCCTATTAGGTGACAACGTAGGCCATAAGTACATACAAAGTCTATTTGATATTTTCGTTTCGCGTCACGTCGCGTCGCATTACCGCGTTTGTCGTTGTCGTGTTGTCCTAGGACAACGGGTCACCTAGGATAACGGGTTAGGCTCTTCGCGAAACGATCGCACCTATTCACTTAGTATTCAATACAACCAGTAGGTACCTATACCTAGAGAAGTCCATTATATCAGTCTGAGCAAATGCCCAAGTCCCATAATTAATGGGGTCCAAAGTTAAGTGCTAGATCAAGAAGCATTCTTTAATTGATAACATTTTTTTTTGTTTGTTTAAGCGGGAAAAAATGTTCCTAACCGCACACCCCGTCGCTCGGGGCAACGAACAGGGTAGTGTGGGGCCTTCACCCACTAAAGAAACCCGCCGTGTACCGTCTCTCCGCCTTTATTGGCGGGCCACTGGAACTATGTTACATTCCTTCGGTGGTTCTTTAATTGATACCTACTACCGATCAATATCAAAATCGATACGTTTATTTTCTACTGTCTAAAATAATTAACCTCATGGTCGTTTATTATCTATGATAATTAAGTTTATCCGCTTATAATTTAGTTCTTCCTTTTTAGGGCAGGTCCCTAATTATTTATCCAAAATAAAAGGCGCTTAAGTTACTCCTTATAACATCAGATGTATGCCATTAAAAGTCCCGTCCAAATCCCCATTTCAGAGATTAAGGAACAAACAGACAGATTGAAATTATTTTCATATGCATTAAGAAAAAACCTTTTAGACATTACAAACAGCCTATTTATAAAAAAAAAACATAGCATCATGCCTGTATTTCCCGAAGGGGTAGGCAGAGGTGTATTACACACCCACGACTCGCCAAAAAAGTGTATTTCTGTGCAAATTATCACTGTTCGGTAAAGAAAAACGCCGTGCGGAATCTTGCATGCCTGAGAGATTTACTGAGTGCCTTGGTTAATTGTCCACTTGGGTTCCAAAGTGCTCTTAAATCATCTCCATCTAGCCTTATCTCAGACTTTGTTAAAGTCAGTCCGTTTTCAGCTGGTCTATTAGTATTTATTTTTGAGTCCCGCGTAATAGGGGGCGAGCCTATTGACGTCTACTGGGCACATTTCCAAGCTCCGTGCTGCTACTGAGAAATTTTCTTTTAAGGAAAAAGCTCAATAACTTTGCCCGACCCCGAACCTGAGACCTCATGATTAGCAGTCGCATACACTACCGCTACACCACCGAGGCAGATTATCTATACAATTACAAAATTGTAAGAGATGTGTTTGTACATTTAAGATACGAGTATTTGTGATAATATAACTGTATTTAGTTATTTTATTAAGGCTGATGGATGGATGGATGGAGTTATTTTATATTCTTGTACGCAAAATATCTTTTTTAGAATCGTCTGTTTGTTCGAACATTACGCTCAAAAACTGCTGGCCGTATTTGGATTAAACTTAGCTCTTTATTAGATATTCGCGTAAACATCAGTACTTACCTAAGTATATCAAAATTGATACACTATTTTGCGAAAATTAAGCAAAAACTACAGACAATATAGCGACAATATAAATATTTAGGATTCTGGTTGGATAAGGCACTTAATTTTGGTAAACATATTAAGGAAACTCATGAGAAAACAAGGAAATTTTTAAATATTCTAAAAATTCTAGCGGGACCTACGTGGGGGGTGCACCCAATACACCTAAGGAGGTTGTACTACACGTTAATAAGAAGCAGAATGGATTATGGTTGTTTCTTCTAGAACAATAGCGCTAAATGTCATCCTCAAAAGTTAGATAAAGTACAAAATGCCGCCCTGAGAATAATTGGTGGTTTTATTAAGAGCACTCCCATTTATATAATGGAAAGTGAAGTTGGTATACCCCCACTTTATTTGAGACGGCAATATCTTGCATTTAAATATTGTTTCAAATGTTTATCCTGGCCTGACAATCTAAATTCAAGCTTATTCAGTCAACTTTTCATACGACTTCAAAATCGCTACTGGCTTAACAAAAATAAACCATTACTAGCTCTAACTTACAATGAAATTAAAGAAGAAAGAGTAAACACATCAAACCCCCTTTATATGTTGACACTAGATACATGGGTCTCATATATTAATGTTAAAAACATTATATTTACTACTTTAGATAGTATCAAGGGTTTCAAAAAATCATATGACTCCTATCCTCTCATACATAATGTAGTTTATGAGTTAAACGTTAAGTATAAAGATTTTAACAGAATTTTCACAGATGGCTCCAGGTGTTGCACTGGAATGGGAGCCTCATATGTTGACATAACTTCTCAAACTAAGGTTGGGTATAAAATAGTCTCAGACAATAGTATAATGACTGCGGAATTATTTGCAATCTCAGAGGCCATTTCATATGCTGACTCACTAAAGTATACCTCTGTAGTTGTTCTGAGTGACAGCAAAAGTGCACTACAGCACGTGGCTCACTGCGCCTCTGGTTTCAGAGGTGTAGCGATAACCTACAAAATTCTTTGGATGATACATACAAAATACATGACTCTGAGGTTGCAATGGATTCCGTACCATTTAGGGTTAAGAGGTAACGAGGAGGCTGATTACTTGGCAGAAGAGGCATGCATTAATGGAATTATGGTACACATCATTTCTGATACCACAGAAAAGCTGTCAAAGTACAAAATTAAATGTCACGAAATGTGGAAGGAGTACTTCAATAAGAATTCAAAAGAAAAGGGAATCTGGTTCAAAACGATGCAATGTGAACCCCCTCGTGTGCCTTGGTTTATAGATAATAAGCTAAATAGAAGTTTAATTAAGATAGCTTTTAGAACTAGATTTGGACATATACCGTTAAAAAAATTTGAATTTATGATGAAAAAAGTGTCTTCGCCTAACTGTAACTTCTGTAATAAACCGGAAGATGTACAACATATCTTATTAGATTGTGCCCGCAACAATATACAGAGAAAACCTTTGTGTCGCCAGCTGGGTTTAAACATGTTAGAAGTTGGAGTTTTCCAGTCCATTCTAGCTTCACCTTCTTCGAGAGAAGCTAAAATGATTTACCTTTTTATAACTAAGAGCCTACAAGATATCTAACAGTTTAACATTTAGTATGGGGTACGATGGGGCTGGCATAATCTAGTAGATTAAAAGTCCCTTAAATTAATATAAATAATAAAAAAAAGCGACAATATAATAAAAAACAACTAAAAAATTTAAAATAATGTCATTATTTAATAATAACGATTGTAAAAAAGCGTGGTGTTCTTTTTACTATAATCAGTTTGATGTAAGCAAGAAGTAATAGCAAGTTCTTATAGTGTTTTAAAGTTTAATTATTATTTTTCTGTTTTAATCTCAAAACAGCATCAAATTCCACACATTAATATAAAAATCATCATCATGTTTATTTATATCGTAGGTGGGACGACTGAATTATTGTGGGCAGCGTTCGGGAAGCTAAGGAAGATCTTCTCGTCCAATATTCCGCAGTGTCTGAAAACGAAGGTCTACGGCCAGTGTGTGTTACCAGTAATGACATACGGAACAGAAACGTGGACTCTGAATGTTGGCCTTGTATCAAGGCTCAAAGTCGCAAAGGGCCATGGAGCGGGCAATGCTTGGTATTTCCCTACGTGATTGAATCCGTAATACGGAGATCCGTAGGAGAACGAGAGTGACCAACATAGCCCGCCGGGTTACCATGCTGAAGTGGTAAGGGGCAGGCCACATCGCTCGACGAACCGACAACCGTTGGGGAAGAAAGGTTCTCGAGTGGCGAACACGTATCGGACGGCGCAGCGTAGGACGGCCCCCCACCAGATGTACCGACGATCTGGTCAAAGCCGCGGGGAGCCGTTGGATGCGGTCGGCGCAGGACCGCTCGTTGTGGCGTTCTCTTGGGGAGGCCTATGTCCAGCAGTGGACGTTGAAAGGCTGATGGATGGATGGATGGAATGTGACATAGTTCCAGTAGCCCGCTATTACATGCGGAAAGACGGCAAATGGTGGGTTTATTTTGTAGGTGAGGGCCCCATACTACCCTGTTCGTTGCCCCGAACGACGGGGACTGCAGAAGTGAAAACCAAGTAACTTATGAATTATCGTCGATTGTTAATGACCAAAATTGGTCATTAACACTTCTTTACAAACCAAAAATAATTCAAAAATAATAATCTAATAGCTCGACGATTCAATTCACAAGTTACTTAGTTTACACTTCTATCGGAGCGTTCGGTGACGATGACGCGAGTTCCATGATTTTTGTTCACCCAAAAAGTGCTTAATGCGCCTGAAGAAATTTTCACTTCAAAAATTTACAGGCTTTTCCAATTATTGTAGGTATGGTCACCGGCCTCGCGAAGGTGCGACGCTCCGCGTGCGGATGCGTCGCTCAGTAGAGGGTACCCGAAAGGGTAAGCCGCCGGCGGACCACCGAAGGAATGTAACATGGTTCCAGTGGCCCGCCAATAAAGGCGGAGAGACGGCACACGGCGGGTTTCTTTAGTGGGTGCAGGCCCCACACTACCCTGGTCGTTGCCCCGAACGATAGGGTGTGCGGTTAGGAACATTTTTTCCCGCCATAACAAAAAAAAAAAAAAAAAAGGTATGGTCACCGGACCACTGAAGGAATGTAACATAGTTCCAGTGGCCCGCCAATAAATGTGGAGAGACGGCACACGGCGGGTTTCTTTAATGGGTGAAGGCCCCACACTACCCTGTTCGTTGCCCCGAACGATGGGGCGTGCGGTTAGGAACATTTTTCCCGGCTTGACAAATAAAAGGTATGGCCCAGTCCTTGATGAGCGTGCAAAGTCTTAATCACACATTTCAGTGGGTCAAAATCACGTTCAAAGATTTCGTTACAAAGATAGAAATGACATTATTAAAAAAAAGGAAGTCAAAGGTAACAAAACATTAAAAAAAATATTTATTACTTAAGGAGAACCTCATGATTTATGGTCAGTTAAAAAACTAACCAGTAGGTCCTCTCTACTACTGGATCCTCGCATGTGGTCCTCAAGTCACTGCCAGATGATCCAATAACTTTTACTGCTGACAATTATTTTGTAGAATTGAATAATTACTAGTATTAAAACTTTATAGTGTTATATAGCTGTATAATAATGAAAAATAAACATAGTACAACCGTAAACTAGACTAACATGCACAATATGGCGATAGTTATCTTCAGAATTGCAAAATATAAAAACAAAATCATAATAATAACCATTAACTAACCATTACTAATTATAAGAAGGAAACAACCCAAAACAACACAAACACATTCTAATCCACCTCTTCAATGACTGGTCCGTCGTTGCCCCCGTCCTGGCTTTTGGAATTCTTAAGTCCATGAAATTTTTTCATCAAAGGGGCACACTCTTTAGTAATCTGCGCAAGTTTATCTTCGTACTCGTCCTTCTCAGCAAGAGAATTGCTCTCCAGCCACGACAGTATCTCATTACATTTTCGCGTGGCTTTGGACTTTTCAGAATCTCCTAGCTTACATCCCCCCTCACTTAGTGCTTGCTTTAGTGCGAAAACGTAACTTTCAAGTCTATTTCTAGCACCAACTCTCTCTCGTTGCCTGTCGTCCTCATCTTTGTATTTTTGAGCATCCGATAACATTCTGTCTATATCAGCTTGAGATAAACGTCCTTTATCATTCTTTATAACAATATTCTTAGTTTTTCCCGTGCTATTTTCTTTAGCGGAAACGTTTAATATACCATTAGCATCTAAATCAAAAGCTACGTCAATTTGTGGTACACCACGAGGTGCAGGTGGAATGCCAGTCAAATCAAAAGTGCCAAGCAAGTTGTTGTCTTTTGTCATAGCTCTTTCACCTTCATAAACCTGAATAGTTACAGCTGGCTGATTGTCAGAATAAGTGGTAAAAGTCTGTGAGTGTTTACATGGTATTTTAGCATTACGTTCGACTATAGTTGTCATTACTCCCCCTGCGGTTTCAATTCCTAACGACAACGGTGCTACATCAACTAAGAGAACGTCCTGGATTTTCTTATGACGTTCACCGCTTAATATTGCAGCTTGTACTGCAGCCCCAAATGCCACTGCTTCATCCGGATTAATAGATAAATTAAGTTTCTTTCCATTGAAGAAATTCTGTAATAAACTCTGAATTTTTGGTATGCGTGTAGAACCTCCTACAAGAACAATATCATTAATATTATTTTTATCCATCTTAGCATCGTTCAAACCCTTTTCAACAGGCTCTAGTGTAGTACGAAATAAATCTGAATTTAGTTCTTCAAAACGTGCTCTTGAGATCCTGGAAAAGAAATCTACTCCTTCATACAACGCATCAATCTCAATGCTAGCCTCCGTACTAGATGATAAAGTTCGCTTTGCTCTCTCGGCTGCTGTGCGAAGACGACGAAGTGATTTCGGATTTGATTTTAAATCCTTCTTGTGCTTTCTCTTAAACTCATCAGCGAGAAAGTTTACAAGTCTACTATCAAAATCTTCTCCCCCAAGATGGGTATCCCCAGCTGTCGCTTTAACTTCGAAAAGCGAGCCTTCATCAATGGATAGTATTGACACATCAAATGTTCCACCACCTAAGTCAAATATCAAAACATTTCGCTCTCCCTTTAAATCTTTATCCAGGCCGTAAGCTAGGGCTGCAGCAGTTGGTTCATTAATGATACGGAGGACATTCAATCCAGCTATGGCTCCAGCATCTTTAGTGGCTTGTCTCTGAGAGTCATTGAAATAAGCTGGTACAGTTATTACTGCTTTTTTCACCGATCTCCCTAGATATGCCTCAGCAATCTCTTTCATTTTAATCAAAACCATGCTACTTATTTCCTCGGGAGCAAAACGTTTTGTGCTCCCTTTGTACTGAACTTGTATTTTGGGTTTTCCACCTTCGTTAGCAACTTTGAAAGGCCAATGTTTGAGATCTTCCTGAATTTTTGGATCATCAAATTTACGCCCGATCAAACGTTTTGCGTCGAATATAGTGTTATTGGGATTTAAAGCTACCTGGTTTTTAGCAGCGTCGCCTATTAGACGCTCTGTGTCTGTGAAAGCTACATATGATGGCGTAGTTCGATTACCTTGGTCGTTGGCTATTATGTCTACATTACCGTGCTGCCAAACTCCAACGCAAGAATATGTCGTCCCCAAATCAATACCCACAGCAGTCATAATTGTATTTAAATATTTTTTAGCTTTGTATAGTAGTTACTGTTTTTTTGCTTGACAATATGTTTTTGAAACTAGAATGCTTGTCATTCATATTTTTTTTATAATACAAACAAGGTATTATAGCGAATATAAAATGACTATGCGTTACAAACATTGATAATGCACTATATATGATTACAAAAGAATTTAATAGACAACTGAGAAAGTAAAAGTAGTGGTTATATATTGGTGAT
The DNA here is from genome assembly GCA_948253155.1 of Leucoma salicis. Taxonomy (NCBI): domain Eukaryota; kingdom Metazoa; phylum Arthropoda; class Insecta; order Lepidoptera; family Erebidae; genus Leucoma; species Leucoma salicis. The sequence goes on from OX411822.1 coordinate 20,514,374, forward strand.
CTTTGTGATATCGTCAAAACATGTGTGGTCTGCAAGGCCTCCGTTTGGTAGGTATACGACTGGTAGTCCATTCCTGGGAGCCAATTCCAATAGATATCATCCTGTTCTAAATTTCTTTCAATTTTAACCATTTTCGAAGCCTTCGACTCTGGTGTATAGTCCAAATGTCTGAACCAGAAGTATACAGCTGAGAGCAGAAACAAAACGCACCTAATAATAACAATAACAATGAACGAATCGAAATGAGAATGTCAATGTCAACATTGTCAATAAGTGATGCGTATAGGATATGTAAAAACATGCAAGTAAAAGCGCAAAATAGTGTACTTAAAATATAGTGACTAATACAGAAGATCATTAAAACACACTGAACATCATTAAAACTAAACAAAACTTGTAACCCTTGTAAAACACACTACATTATAACATAACCTATAAACATTTTGTTACGATTAATAAAATATCTTGTTTAAAAATGCGCTACGCACAGCTGGTTGTTGGCCCTGCTGGAAGTGGGAAGGTAAATACTCTAATTCTTAAAATACCATATTTATTATCAGTATAAAATCTGTTCCTTTTCGCAAACTTGCTGAAACTTAGGCGAACTTAACCAATCGGTTTAAATGCTATATGTGATCTAAATCTAATCGTGTAATTGTAACTGTATGTCATGATATAAAAGTATTCAAAATGTATTTTCCAGTCCACATATTGTTCAACTATAGTAAAACATGCAAGTGATTCAAAACGCTTAATTGAAGTGGTAAACTTGGACCCAGCAGCCGAACACTTTGATTATGAGCCCCTGGTGGACATTCGGGAACTAATACACCTGGACGATGCAATGGAGGATGAGGAACTGCAGTTTGGACCCAATGGAGGGCTTGTGTTTTGTATTGAGTAATTACTTTCTTTGCTAAATTAATGATCAAGTAGTGGTAACATTAACTCAGACCTAGGACCTGTTAAAATTAAAACATTGTCTGAGGTTGAGACTACTTAAGACACATGTAGTTCGAAGTTATAAATTTTTTTTTACAAATTATGTCAATACAAGAAATCATGCAATGTTTTGAGAGATTTTCTCAATAGCTTGTGACCCCACAAATGCGACCCTGTCACGGAAGATCGGCTTGAAGCTATTATAGGTACTTCTACTATCGTTTCCTATGGTGAGTGAGAGTGCCAGAGGACTAAACATATTCATCCTACCCTGTTATTCTTGCTATACACTTCCTATCTGTGTGTCTAGGCTACTGTAACTGCTTATGGTGGGCCACATGCTTGCTTGCCACCCCTCATAGTGTAAAAGAGTAGTTAACGCTCCAGTTTACAAATTTAATGGTGCTAAGAATAGCCCCAGCAAAATATATTAGCTACAGCTCTTTAAACCTTTATGTTAAATATTCAATATCTTATAGTTTTATGTAAAATTACAATACATCGCGGTGATTAATTGTAATTTTGTATTTTATATTCATCTTTTATTATATTGTTTGTGTCTTTTTTATCCTCTTTAATTGTAACATTATTTATGTGCAGATATTTTAATAAACATTGTGTACAACTATAATAGATATGCATGCAAATCATATTTAGTCTACCTACCACAGGGTACGTTCACAGGAACATTATATAATATATACTAGGAAACCCAGCCATGTATTGCTGTGGCATTATTAGTTTGTTAAATTTGCAATTAAAAGATTATAATCTAGGTACAGTTGGACCAAACTGCACACATGGGTAAAATTTCTCAAGTTAGACTAACTAACTGCACACATGCAAGATTTCATTAAAATCAGTTTTTTAATGTTAGTTTATTGCAAACAATGTGGCATGGTATTTTTATATATAAACATACATATAATAAATAAATACTAAAATCCTCAAGTTATTTCCAGAACACTCCTGGAAAATTGTGATTGGCTTGAAGAACAGCTTGGTGATGTGGATGATGACTACATTCTCTTTGACTGCCCCGGCCAGATTGAACTGTACACACACTTGACTGCCATGAGGAAGCTAGTGGATCTCCTGCAGAAATGGAACTTCAGGATATGTGTAGTCTTCATGGTTGATTCACAATTTATGATTGACGGTGCCAAGTTTTTATCAGGTGGGCATTTTAGAAAATCTTGTTAGAATTATCCCAAAGTTTACTGGCATTCAATTTGTTCATTATTAGATTGTTATTATTACATGGAGTAACTGGTTATTTGATCTCCTCAACCCTAAACTATACTATCCGAAACATCTTACATGGACTTATTGCAATCATCTTATTTAAACTGACTTTCTTTTTTATTGCCCATAGTGGCAGATGCACCACGCTCCACCGTGGTAAGTGATAACTGGTAAGTATAAATTATTTGTGAATAAGGAAAAAGAGATTTTTAGTAGGAGCAGGAATCAAACCTGCGTCTTTTCCAATCCAGGGAAGTGCTCCAACTGAATTTTCTAATCCTACTGATCTTTCAATCATCCCAATTTCCTCATCACATTTGTCTTACGACCAGCTCAGTGGCTTAGAGCACTTCCCCGGATTGGAAAAGACGCGGATTCGATTCCCGCTCCTAATCGCGCCATCAAATAGTATGAATTTTAATTGCAAAATTAAACTTACTATATTGGATGCATGTAATGCTTGCCGATAGATGGCGTTGGTCGTAAGACAAATGTGATGAGGAAATTGGGATGATTGAAAGAGAGAGCTCAGTGGCTTAGAGCACTTCCCCGGATTGGAAAAGACGCAGGTTCGATTCCCGCTCCTACTAAGAATCGCTTTTTCCTTATTCACAAATAATTTATACTTTAAAAAGTAATGGAGCATGTCAATTGCTAAAATATAGATCTAAAATGTTAAAAAAAAAGACTGTTAAGTAAGTAAGAGTATCGTCATGCAGCTGCTCAGAGATATGCAATAAAAGAAAGAACAGCTATCTCTCTACAACCCAAACACACTGAGGTGCTTCATGGGCAACAGACGGTGGTAGCAACCCGCTTGGGCCCTATTACAAGTAAATACTCTCACTTGACCACCAGCAATGCAATAGTTGATAATTGCTTACCATGTGAACGAACTGGATAGTTGATAATTGCTTACCATGTGAACAAATTGGATGGTGACGATTGTATTCGTTAGTCTGTCAGCACACGAATAAATATTGTTTATTATACATTATATATATAATAATTACATTTTCAGGAACAATGGCTGCACTCAGTGTGATGGTAAACTTGGAGTTACCTCATGTGAATGTTTTATCTAAGATGGATTTGTTAAGCAAGTCAGCCCGGAGACAGTTAGACGAGTAAGTTTTGCAAGTTTTATTATTATTATTACATTATGCTGTTCAACAATGTGAATAATAAATTTAATTGTAGATTGTGCATGTGTGTGTGAGTACAATATGTGTGTCGTATGTGCACAAGTGACTGAATATAGTCTGTGCGTGCGCGCTCATGTGCGTCACTAGTTTGACGATTCCTAATTGAGAATGATGAGTTGGACTGAAAGAGTCACAAGACTAGGGAAGCAGAAAGTTATCATTTAGAGTGGCATCCCTGTTCTCGTGAAAAATGACTAAGTGTTTCCAAAGTGAGTTCTAAACCCTCTTATGTTAAACTCTCAATTTAATTTATCCTCTCCATATCATACCTTATCTCCATCTACTATACCTTTAATTGGAGTTGGTGAGGCGCGAGTGACGTTTCTGGTGTTACTAGCGTCTATAGGCTAAGGTAACCGCTTACCATAAGCTATCCTTGTTTGCCAACCAAGTAATTTAATACAAAAATACATAGACACAATCAACTAGACTTGAAGTGAAAGTGAATAAGTTTAGTCTATGTGATTACAGACTATGAGACTAGGAATATAAGTGTCACAACCTCATTCTTTCCCATGGATGTTGAACAAGGTAATAAAAAGAAAGAAACCCATTGCATTATTGGTGATAGCGTTGGGTATCAAGTGTTGTAGTACTCACTTTTTACAGCAACAACCTATCCAGATCCACTGCCTCAAAGACTCCACATTGTACTGGGACAGGAATACCGGCACTGGCAATTTGTTCTAACCCATCACTGTCTATATCAAACTTAAGGCAAATGGTTTAGTTCAGACTGGTGGAATGTAACAATGGATGGGATTCTATGTTAGAACAAAACAAACTATAGGCAGAATTCATTTATTTTAAGAGCTTCTACTTTGTTTAACAATTTAACTAAGACAAATTTTGATTTAGATTTATTCAACACTTCTGTAAATTAGCTTAAAAGTTTACTGAACAATACTTATTTCAATTGTATTAATATTAATTAACTTTTTCTTAGCGTGTGTGTACTTTGTTTTCTGTTTTTACTTCAAATGTATCTTATATTTTAATTACTGTATTTTGGTCCTGGACTATCTTGAACTGTTAATTTTTTTTACCTATCTGCGGAAATTGACCTTAATACACCTCAGTTGTATATGTTTAAATATATATAAAAGTAGAATCCGGATATAACGACCTTCAAAGGGCCGGCGATACTATGTTGTACTGACCGGATGAGACGCATAAAACGGCAGAATTATTTACTTTACATACCTACCCTTGATCTATATCTACCTTATTATTTATTTTATTTTACCTATTTAGGTAAATAAAACATTTTATAGGAACCACATATGCTTTGTTTTAATGATTCGAATGAAATGAACGAAAAAGCTCTGTGTTACTAACGTACAAAGTCTGTCATTTGAGTTTGTTTTTGACAAACTTTTGTTCGGTAGTAAGAACTTCATACAGCATTGTGAATTCATGACATCATTGTTTTCATAAGATCATCATCAAAGTTAGTTTGAACAATGTTGGCGATGATATTTTGAATATGTCATAACAGGTGACAAACGTTAACTGTGATTTTCGCGCGCCAATAAGGCCAGGTTAAGCACGCGGGGCATGCTGAAGTTGGGGCGCAGAGATATTGGTGCATAGGTTTTGTAATCAAAACATTGCGCGTCGTTTTAACCGGACGTATTATCATAAATAATGGTCGCTATAAGCAGTTGATCGCTTAAACTGGAGTCACACTAAGCGGTTATATTTTCTCAGTACCTAACTATGAAACCTAACTTGAGTAAACATTATCGTCTCTAAAATCGGTTAGTCGTTATAAGCGAAGTCGTTATAAATGAATTCTACTGTACATGTGTTACCTAGCTGTTAGTTTTCCTAAAATGATATAAATAAATAAATAGATAATAATGTGGAATTCCTTTTTAGTTACTTAGAACCAGATCCTCACGTTCTCTTGTCAGAGATGAGAAATGGAAAGTCCAAATGGCATGAGAAGTACGCAAAACTGACAGAGGCCATTGGAGAAGTCATAGAGAACTTCAGTCTAGTGAGGTTCTACCCGTTGAATATAAAGGAGGAAGAGAGTGTGGAGAATTTAATACTGACAATAGACAGTATTATCCAGTATGGAGAGGATGCTGATGTCAAAGTAAAGGACTTCGATGAGCTAGATCCGGATGAAAATGGAGACTGTGATTAAATGCTACTTATTTTACTATTTTTATTTTTCTTATTTTACCTGTATTGAATAATATTGATAGGGTTTAAAACCACGGACTGTTATAGGGAGATATTTGGTACATTCAATTTTGAGTTGCTGCTAGCAGCAAATATTAGTATTAGGTACCTATATGATCTTAGTTCATCGTTGCCTTGTGAATATAGGAAAACATCCGTGTGGTGAAGGGCTAAGAATACAAGTGTCACTACCCCATTCTTTCCCACGGGTGTCGTATTAGGCGACTAAGGGCAGTAAGCAATTATCATCCATTGCATGACTGGTGGTAGGGCTGGATACCAAGTGGGAGTACTCACATGGAGCAACTGATTATTTGATCTCCTCAACCCTAAACTATACTATATATTATATCGGACCCAAGCGGGTTGGTACCACCATCTCCCGTGTGACCGGCCATGAAGCACATCGTTGCGTTTTGGCTGTAGCAGGCGATAGCCGTTTGTTTCATTAAATCTGTGAAATGAATTGGTGAGCAGCAGCTTGACAAAATACTCTCAGTATAGTCGAGTCCATGGGCGACGGTTACCATATACCATCAGATGGACCGTGGCTCGTCTGCCACTACTCTCGCTTCCTCAACATTCATAATTCTCTTCATACACGCTCGCCGGTTTCGGAGACTCCTGACTCCACCTTCCTTCAATACATGACCGATTTGGTCTAGGTAGATGAGTCTCGGTCTCCCCCTGTACCTACATCCTTCCACTTTCGCATTGTATATCTTCTTCACCAGTCGATCGTCCAGCATTATTTCCACATATCCGAACCATCCGAGCATTCCCTTTCGCATCTTTACACCAATACTCTCTTTCATAAATATAGGAATGCTTGAGAAATTTTCTCAACGGCTTGTGAAGTTTGCCAACCCGCATTGGCCGTGGTATTTAGTCTGAATTCTCATCCTGAGGAATCTTCTCTTAGATGAGGGCGATCTGAGCCATTACCGTCCATGTGGTGATGGACTAAGAATACAAGTGTCACCACCCCATTCTTTGAAGGAGGCAACTAAGGGTAGTAAGCAATTATCACCTATTGCATTAGGTACTGCTGGTACCAAGTGGGAGTGCTCACTTGCTATCGGGCCCGAGCAGGTTTGTACCACCATTTCCCGTGTGACCGGCCCTGAAGCACATCCGCGTGTTTTGGTTGTAGCAGGAGATAGCCGTTAATCCTTTCATTTCATATCTGAGAAATTTAATGGTGAGCAGCGGCTTGGCAATACTCGCGGTATAGTTGAGTTAATGAGCGACAGTTAACATTTACCATCAGGTGAGCCATGGCAAGTATGCCACAAACGCTATAAAAAAATACAAGGTTTTTAGTCAAATAAGCTACTATAAACTAGTCTGTGCCGTGGCTCTGTCTGAGCCAGTTTTTAGGTTATATCTCTGGTTTCTGATGTAGTAACGCATACTCACCACACATACTGCAGTTCTGGTATAGTTATATATTTTTGATGTGAAACATCTAAAGGAAAAGGACGACTGTTAGCATGGCGACGCTTTTATTTTACTTGCCCCGTTCAAATTTTGTAAGTTAAATTTGACACACTTCTCGGCTTCCGATTGAGCTGAAATTTTACGCGCATATTTATATCGCGTGACAATGCAATATTATGATGACATGGAGCTGGAAGGTGGACATAGGAACTCTCCATACCATCTCGCAAGTCGACCAGTCGGATTTTTGAGGTTCATCAACCATTTCAACGGCTGATGATGTTATTGTTATGAATTTTGTCCCCACAATATATCCTCTGAATCGTGCTACAGCCCATACTATTGCTAATGCTTCTTTCTCAGTTACAGTATAATTTTTTTCTGCAGATGTAAGTAATCTACTGGCGTATTCCACAGGATGTTCGTCTTTGCCCTTCCCCTGCAATAGAGCTGGCTTGCATCGGTTTTCAATATAAATGATTCATTGCTATTTGCTTGTCGGAGAACAGGGCTAGTAGTTAATGTCTGTTTTATATTATCAAATGCTTGCTGTTGCTCGATTTTCCATACCCAACTTATAGATTTCTTTGTTAAATTGGTTAGTGTTCTTGCTATATCTGCGAAATTTTGTATGAACCTTCTATACCATGAAGCTGTTTGTAGCAAAGATATTAACTGTTTTAGGTTTGCAGGTGGTGGCAATTGCATAATTGCTGCAGTCTTTTCAGTATCTGTTTTTAAACCTTCGGGAACGATGACGTGCCCTAAGTATTTTATTTTAGAGCATCCGAATTTGCATTTTTCTCTATTGGCACGTAGGTTATACTCTGAAAATTTATTAAAGATTTCCTCTAAATCCTTAATATGATCTCTAAAAGTAGGTGAACGAAGGTGCAGGTCATCCAAATATGCTAGTGTATACTGAGTTTTCAGTCCTCTTATTAATCTGTCCATCAATCGTTGGAAAGTTGCTGGGGCGTTTCGTAAACCAAATGGCATTCGTGTGAATTTATATGTTCCAAATGGCGATACAAATGCTGTCTTGTCTTGATCCTTTGGATCAACAGATATTTGGTAATAGCCTGATTGCAAATCTATTGTAGACATAAAAGGAATTGCTTTCGCTTGATGTAATAAATCGTCCATTCTTCGCAATGGATATCGATCTTGTTTTGTGATTTCGTTTAAACGGCGATAATCTACACAAACTCTTACGTCTTTATCCCCTTTAGGTACAAGGATGACAGGTGCACACTATGGAGAATCACATTCTTCAATAATGTCGTTACTTAACATTTCATCAATTTTAATCTTAAGTTGATGTTGTCGTAAGGGAGACATGCGATATGGTTTTACCGCAATTGGTTGGTGAGAGCCTGTATCGATATTGTGCTTAATATGAAATGTTGGTGGACCTTGATTCTTAAAAATATTTCTGTATTTATTTAAAAGATTGTTTAATTGAAACCTTTCATCTGTAGTTAATAATTCTCCCTCATTATTTCGTAGGTTTATGACGGGGTATTCGTCATTACGAAATAAATCAATAGAATATAGTTGAATAGGATTTATTGGCAAGTATTTTACACGTGGATCTTTATGTTTTAACAAATCATCATTTTCTGCTCTTGGTTCACGTGGACGTGAAATTGATGTAGGTGAGTCTAATTTGATCATCTTCCAGGGGATTTCTTCAGTGGCTTTGGATAGTGGTAATTTAAGATGAGGTGGAGTATTTGATATAGGAGATAACATGGTTAAATCTCTTGCCCATTTTATAAACTCCGGTATTTCTAAGTCAAGCAACTCGTAGTTTGATGGTTGATAATCATCTTTAAAATCTAATTTCATTACAAGTTGTGAAGATAATTTTGGTTTCTGGTCAATGATAGTTTGTGTTAATAGTGGCTCACTTTTCAATTGTAAGAAGTCGAATGTTTGTTTTGTGTCATCGATAAAGTACAAACAGCGTTGTGGCAAGTTTAAAATGATTCCTGCTGATTCTAGAAAGTCTATTCCTAAAAGAGTTCGGGTATTTTCTTCAGTTGGCATGGCTTACATAGTTATTGGTATGCAACGGCCGCCGATTGAGGTTTCAGTGGTTGTAGTGAGTAGCGTAATTTGCTTTTTGGTTCCATCTGCCAAGTTCACAATTACTTGTTGCTCAGAGAAGGTGGCCAGTTTTAAGCAATATCTTGTAAAACGAGGAACCGGCAATACTTGTCCTAGCTGCTGAGTCGAGGTATGCATACCCATGTTGATTTTTAATTTTAATTTCAATTGTGGGTATGTTTACTCCCCCTTGAATTGGCGTAGGTACCATTGAAAAAAATTTGACCGGTTTTGGCGGTGTTTCTTTATTTTTACAATTTGTACAGTTACTTCTATATACCCCAGGGGTTCCGCATCCATAACATTTAAGTGTTGTTGAAACTCTAGCTGTACTTTGTTTGTCCTCTTCGGCTTTGCGTTTCCGGCAATCTTCGTAAACGTGACCAAGTCTTCCACAAAATGTGCATTTTTTAAATTTAGGGGGTGGCGTGTTTGGCCGCGATATTTATCGTTGCAGGTTTTCAAAATGGCGGCCCTTTGTTAGTAGGTCACTAAATGTTTTGATTTCGTGGCGAGGCACATTTTTATATTAATTTTATAATTTAAAAGGCCATAAACCAAATCCATGTGGATTCCTTTTCCTTGTGGCGCTTAGTAGGCAATTGTGACATTATTGAAGAATGTGATTCTCCATGGTGTGCACCTGTCATCCTTGTACCTAAAGGGGATAAAGACGTAAGAGTTTGTGTAAATTATCGCCGTTTAAACGAAATCACAAAACAAGATCGATATCCATTGCGAAGAATGGACGATTTATTACATCAAGCGAAAGCAATTCCTTTTATGTCTACAATAGATTTGCAATCAGGCTATTACCAAATATCTGTTGATCCAAAGGATCAAGACAAGACAGCATTTGTATCGCCATTTGGAACATATAAATTCACACGAATGCCATTTGGTTTACGAAACGCCCCAGCAACTTTCCAACGATTGATGGACAGATTAATAAGAGGACTGAAAACTCAGTATACACTAGCATATTTGGATGACCTGCACCTTCGTTCACCTACTTTTAGAGATCATATTAAGGATTTAGAGGAAATCTTTAATAAATTTTCAGAGTATAACCTACGTGCCAATAGAGAAAAATGCAAATTCGGATGCTCTAAAATAAAATACTTAGGGCACGTCATCGTTCCCGAAGGTTTAAAAACAGATCCTGAAAAGACTGCGGCAATTATGCAATTGCCACCACCTGCAAACCTAAAACAGTTAATATCTTTGCTACAACAGCTGGTATAGAAGGTTCATACAAAATTTCGCAGATATAGCAAGACCACTACCCAATTTAACAAAGAAATCTATAAGTTGGGTATGGAAAATCGAGCAACAGCAAGCATTTGATAATATAAAACAGACATTAAGTATTAGCCCTGTTCTCCGACAAGCAAATAGCAATGAATCATTTATATGGAAAACCGATGCAAGCCAGTTCGCTATAGGCGCAGCTCTATTGCAGGGGAAGGGCAAAGATGAACATCCTGTGGAATACGCCAGTAGATTACTTACCTCTGCAGAAAAAAATTATACTGTAACTGAGAAAGAAGCATTAGCAATAGTATGGGCTGTAGCACGATTCAGAGGATATATTGTGGGGACAAAATTCATAACAATAACTGATCATCAGCCGTTGAAATGGTTGATGAGCCTCAAAACTCCGACTGGTCGACTTGCGAGATGGGTATTGCAGTTACAACCTTACGAGTTCGAAATACAGTATACTCCCGGACGGACAAACGTTCTCGCAGATTTACTCTCACGTCCATCGTGTAAAGATTATGACAAAGAATACACAGTTTGTGCTATTGATGTAGAGTTACCGAAAAGAAGTGGAAAATCGATACGTGAAGAACAATTAAACAAAGTGAAAAATGTGAAATCGAAAATAACAGTCACGAGCAGGATTCGAACCTACATCTCCTGGATACCGTCCAGATGCTTTGCCAATTCAGCAATCGTGACCCTTGCTCCCGACTGCTAATCTCGATAACACATTCATACTTAACGTCTTTGGGTGACGCCTGCACCATCTGTCGGAAGTATTTTCATACATTATACCGACCAGGTAAACTTAATTTTACAATTAAGATTTTACCTAATAATGACGCAAACCCTATAAATATTTAAATATTTTTATATATATTTTTAGCATTTGACATGCTTAGCAACATACATTAAACACAAAGTGAAAAATGTGAAATTCACATTTTTCACTTAGCATTAGAAAATAAGCAATATAATAACGAAAACTATGTTGAATGGTTTAAAAAAGGGTACTTAATCCACCAAGGAGTTCTGTACATATATTCACCAGACCAAGACAATGAAAACCCGAAACATGTTGTACCGAAGCAAGAGATAAGAAATATCTTAACGGCTTATCATGATCTGCCTACAGCAGGACATATGGGAATAGATAGAACAATAAATCGGATCTCTAATCATTTTTATTGGAATGGGCTAAGAAAAGACGCTGTTACCTACATGAAAACATGTGTAGAATGTCAACGGTATAAACCATCTAATCTAAAACCTGCTGGATTATATCAATCCTCAGCAAACAACCAAAGATTCGAAGTATGATCCATTGACTTATTTGGCCCACTTCCGAAAGCAGAATCAGAAGACAAATGGATATTCATTATTGAAGATACAACTACAAGGTGGATAGAATTATTTGCAATCCGGGAAGCAGCGGCTGAAACATGCGCTAAAATACTAATAAAAGAAATATTTTTGAGATACGGCTTACCAAGAAAACTAATAAGTGACAACGGTACCCAATTTATCTCAGCAGTAATACAAAAGATAACATTTTGCTTCAATATAGAACATATATTAACGCCTGTGTATCATCCTGAAGCCAATATGGTAGAAAGAAGAAATAGGGATATGAAAACTCAGATAGCAATATTGGTGCAAGGAAAACACACTAACTGGCCGTCCACATTGCCAGCTATACAATTTGCTTTAAACACTGTCAAGTGTCAAAGTCCGGTATATTCACCAGCTTATTTAACTTTTGGTCGAGAACTTCGTACGCCGTACGATTTAACACATGATTTCAGTACAATAGTTCAATCAGAAAATTTCGTATCTGAAATTACACCAACTCTAAAGAAACTTGCAACAGACCTAAAAATTGCAAAGGATTTGTATTGTATTGTATTGTAAACGCGGGCTATTTTTCCGCAACTTGACGTCGTATGTGCGCCTATTTTGCGTGACGGGTTGCTGGCACTACTCCTGCCAACCCAGCATCACCAGAAAGCCTAGCAGACCCTTAACGTTGCCGACGACCTCTGGGAGCGACCTCGGAGAGCCGAGGTATAGTGCCCGGTATTCCGCCACCCCCGGACATTTAAGGATGACGTGGGCGGCCGTTTCGTCTGCCTCCATGCAAGCTCTGCAAAGAGGACTATTAGTAACACCTAGAGTAAATAAGTGTTTATTCCATAAAGCATGTCCAGTAATGGCTCCAAATTTCAAATTCAAATTCAAAAATATCTTTATTTCGTAGGCCTATGAAGTAGCACTTAAAATCGTCAATAATACACTAATAATTAAAATAATTAACACGAGCGCCTGAGGCGAGTGCAACCGCAATAACAAAGTGGCGATTGCAATCGCCAAAAGCGGCCGGATTCCGTAGTAAAGCCTTTCATGAGAAGAACCCGGCAAGAAACTCATGGGCCACTTTTTTAAATTGCAAATTTATTAAAATTTAATATAATCTTTATAACATTACATTATTTCTTATAAAACAATTTTGAAAATTAATGAATGAGGAGCAGCTCAAGCCCATTTAGTTTTATCCTCAAGATAATCCGAAACAGTGTAATAACCTTGATTACAAAGTCTAATTTTTATGGCTTTCTTAAACTTATTTAGTGGCGTGTTTCGGACATTTTCAGGAATTTTATTGTAGAAGCATATACATTGCCCCATGAAAGATCTACTGATTCTGTGGAGACGAGTACTGTGAGCAACAAGATTGCCTTTGTTCCTTGTATTAATGTGATGAACGTCGCTATACTTATCAAAGCTACTGATGTTTTTCTTGACATACAACAGATTTTCATATATAAATTGAGACACGACAGTTAGAATATTTATTTCTTTAAATTTCTGTCTAAGGGAAACTCTCGGGCCCAGATTATAGATTGCACGAACGGCCCTTTTCTGAAGTACAAATATAGAATTTAAATCGGCGGAGCATCCCCATAGCAGTATGCCATAGGACATAATACTATGAAAGTAACTGAAATAAACTATTCTAGCCGTTTCAACATCAGTCAATAATCAAATTTTTTTTACCGCTCCCATTAGGAGCCGGAGCTGAGGTCTCTTCAAACGCCGCAGCTTTAGTGACAATCCGGGGTAGATTGTCGGAAGGGCCTCTCTGGCTTGCCTGCATGTACCTAAGTTAGACCAGTATTCTTGGTGTTCTACCTTGGTGTTTCGTCGTAGTGTGTTTCGGAGCCAAGCGAACGGCAGGGGTAGAATGGGCTCAGGTCCTTCCACTATCATCTCCGAACCCCCCCTTGCCAATTCATCGGCAGCGTCATTACCGCGTGAGTTGCTGTGTCCTTTGATCCACTGTAGGGTTATATCGTTGTCGATACATACCTGTGACAGGGCTCGATGGCACTCGTATATAAGACCCGAGGTTATAGTGTACCTTTGAAGGGCCTGTAGGACTGATCGGCTATCAGAGAGTATACGGATTTGTTGGTTCTTTACCTTTCTAGAGTCGATCGCATACGCTGCCATTAAGATGCCCACACTTTCTGCCTGGAATTGCAAAGGATAACGTAGAAAGAATGCAGGAACGAAATCGCGCAGCTATACATGAAAAACGAAGACCAGACCCTGGTTATAAACTCGGTGACCTAGTTCTCATCGAAACCCATCCAATAAGTAATCTAGACAAGGGTTACACTTCAAAACTAGCACCTCGCAGAGACGGACCGTATAAAATCATAAACAAAATTGGGTCAACCATCTACGAAGTTGCAGATCCAAATAATTCAAATAAATCAGTTGGAAGATACCATACATCTGCAATTACGCCGTTCCAAACTCGAGACAAAGAGGAACCTATACCTATTCCAGTTAAAGTTCCAGTTAAGACGCAGAGGAAGACCTAAGAAAATTCTGGTACTCTTTCGGGACGACAATCGAGCACCAGAGGGGGAGAATGTAAAAAGCTACATAGACTAATAACGCCATCTATGCGTACTGTCTGAAGTTACACATTCTATAAAGGATGTGTGCTATCATGAATCAAAGATCACGCACACATATAAGTCGGCCGCCTATATAACGGCGACATTTTATATTAAAATATTCATTCGATCGCTAGGAATCTTAGAGAGCGGAGGCCCCATCCCTCTCAAAGGATAAAAACCTCAGCCTGACCAGCGGCCACGCAAGCCATCAGGTTCGAGGGTAGCTAGCAGGAAACGGGAGTGCGAAGGCCCCGCAATTCCACCCCACGGTCCTATTTAGGGTTCTTTTCTATATTACTAACTGTCACTGTTATAAGTCTAAGTACCAATAAAGTATATAAAGTATACCAGTGTTGTCAATCAGAAAGCACCGTCCCTACAGTGTCGGATTACCGTCAACATGTGTTTTTTTAATAAACAAGTAGTGGTCTATGAATTTGAAACGCTGGCGGGCGCGGGCAGCCACGCAAGTCCAGCGACAGGTGCGGGGGGCGTGGATGGTTTCATGCATCACTAATGTTGGTGAAATAATTTATATTATGTGAACACTGTTATAAAACATTTATCTGTCTTACTAGTTAGTCGAATATTCTAGATCACAAAATGAAAACATAAAAAACTAAAGATACTGAATAAATTATTTAAATTTATTCTAAAAAGCTGCGCGGCGACATTTTCAATGCAATTTTTATACTAAATGGATGGCAACAAGCATACGGCCTGATGGTAGATAAGCGGTTACCGTATCCTATAGACGCTAGCTGCACCAGAGCCATCGCTCGCGTGTCACCATCTCCAAGGAAAGAAATAAAAGTTGGAGAGAAAAGAAAGAGTAGAGGATAAGAAGGATACTAAGGAAAGGACAGGAAGGATAATAAGGAGAGGATAGGAAGGGCTAATATATGTTCTGCTTTTAAATTATAAAAGTATTGTATTTTCTTATGGCAACTGATTCCGTGAAATGCTCATGCACCATTTTGCATGACGCGACATACTTTCATCCCTTCACAATGATCTCAGTTTTAAAACTAAGCCCAAGTCGCACAGATTTAAAGCCCCGCCCAGTTGCGTAGTTTTGGTAGATGCCATTTTTTATCGCTAGTTACCCTTCCATGCGTTCCAAATTCATTGGCCATCGTAATACTAATATTATAAATGCAAAAGTGAGTTTACTTACTAAACTGAGTAAACTTTAAAAGGGTCTGTTTCACAAGCTAAAAGTAAAGTCATCAGTAGTTACTCGTCAAGTAATTTACTTAACAGTTAAATCCTTCCAATAAGTCGTGTTGCGTTTCACATCTATCCATCTCATATTTTTACTTGATAAGTAACTACTCAATAGTTAATCAGCAGACATCTGGCAACGTCTCATTTTGCATTTCGTTTCATACGTCTGTATGAGAAATACTTCTTTTACAGATATTTTAATTTATTAAAAAAAACTTCCTTTAAAAATACTTTAAACAAAGAATCACTCATGATATTTTATTGACATTAAACTACAAATTCTTTTAAAATAGCTTTTCAAACCTATGGAAAAGGATATCTCGAAAATTTGCAATAGGTGTAACGAAACACAAAATCAAATGTCACATTATAAGTGAGGTTGACTAGAACAGACGGCGCTGCGAGCTTGAGGGAACTTTCAAAGAAGTTTAACCGTCAAATAAACGCGCTAATTGCCACTTCATCCGACCTATAAGTTACTGGACAGTTTATGTGGTGGTTAGTCCTGACCTAACCACCACATAAACTGTCCAGTAACTTTCTTTGAAAGTTCCCTCAAGCTCGCAGCGCCATCTGTTCTAGTCAACCTCACTTATAATGTGACATTTGATGTTGTGGTGATTGTGAAACGTATGAGAGGTGTTTACTTAATAATTTGTGATAACGCAAATGTTTCACATTTTGAAATAAAACTACGTTTACGGAATCTTTACTTGATTTTCTAGTATCTCGACCTTCAACTGTGGGTAGATGAAACCGTTGAAACAACATATCAGCCTTAGACGTCTACCATCTAAGTCCACCCGTGAATATGAATGCTGTAAAGTATTCGAAACGCCGGGATAGTAGCACATCCAGTAAACGCGATAGATTCCGTAAACAGTTTTATTTCAAAAGGAGTTTACTTGTTAATTAAGTTAAAAGTAGCCTAATCTGGGGGGTTAGGCAGAATCTCATATCTCACATGTCAATCGTATCGCGATCACTGTGATTGATTGAGAGATCACCGTGATTGGACAACGGATTATTGCGACATCACGCACATGTGAGATATGAGATTCTGCCTAACCACCCAGAATATTACTCAGATTGTGAAACAGACCCCTCATCATGAAATTTTGCACACATAATTTGGAGCCCAGAAGAGGACATGGGCTATATATCTTCATATCCGAAAAATGTACAGTTTCCGTAGGATAGCTATTTTTCATACAGATAATTAATGTTCCATAGAGTGATGTATTCATATTCCGATGTCCACGCGGATGGATGCACGGGTAGAGTTTACTACATAAATTAAACCATACAACGACAAAACAAACGTTTACTTATAGAATCACTTAAACATAATATTACTAACCTATTACCCAGATATTAGGGTAACTTAAATAATAATAAAGTAACATTTACTTTAATAGAATTTATAAGAGTAAATTCTTATAATAATAATGCAATCTGGCTGCCGAATATACCGTAAAGGCAGTGACGGATTTACCAGCAGGCGGAGTAGACCCAAGATAGGTAGGGACACTGAAGTACAGTTCCAGTGGTCCGCCAATACAGGCGGAGAAACTGCACACGGCGGGTTTATTTATGGGGTGAGGACCTGCCTTATTCGTTGCCCCGAACGATGGGGTGTGTGGGTACACATAAAAGGGTAGAAAAGGAAATGTACATAACTGTGTATGTAGCATACATTAAGCCATCTCGTATGATCACATGATTGAACTTTTATTATGTCCAAAATATACATTAATCAAATTGTATAATCGAAGAACTGACAACTTTAAAAAACAAGAAACCACTGAATGCCCTTCATCCTTGCATCAGCTTTTTGTCATTCACAGACAGGCAAGGTCAAGCACCAAAACGAGCGATTCTGAGCCGCTCATATGCAAGGACTATCAGCGACTTTTAATCAGGTCCTCGATGCACTTGAAGGAATTCATATTTAAATGCTTCAAAACCGTGTATTACCAAAACCGTATTTTATACGATTTTGGGAAAGACGATGAAAAGGTTTGGGCCTCCGGCGCTCTCACTCAACATACTAAACACAAACACGGAAAAAAACACTAACGTTAGGAATACCTTTTTTTTTGTTAAGGCGGGAAAAAATGTTCCTAACCGCACACCCCGTCGTTCGGGGCAACGAACAGGGTAGTGTGCCCTCACCCACTAAAGAAACCCGCCGCGCGCCGTCTCTCCGCCTTTATTGGCGGGTCACCGGAACTATATTACATTCCTTCAGAGGTCCGCCGGCGCATCAGGGGTCCGCCGGCAAACGTTAGTAATACCTACTGTTGTTTACCGCCAATCTTCTGTGAGTCTACTTCCCCGGTCGAGCCGGCCCATTCATGTTGGGGAGAAGCATAAGGCTCTACGAGTACAAAAACTAAGACAATACACAATTTTCTATATATCGGGTCGTCAACGCAAAAGGCATGACTTACCTGTTGTCCTAGGCGAGCGACAAACGCGTCAATACTACGCGACGCGACACTACGCGAAAATATCAAATAGAGAGGTTGTATGTACTTATGGCCTACATTGTCGCCTAATTTGAATGCGACGCAAAGCGGTTAAAGTATTAGCCGCAATACGTCGCATCGCGTCGAGTAGCTCACCTAGGTGGGACAACGGGTTAACCCACATTCAATATATAAAAATTATATGCGGCAATTGTTTGCAAATGACAGGCCAATCGCCAAAAGGAGAAAGCCCATCACCCATACAAAAAAATGCCTGAAATGTACAATAATGAAATATACGTTAAAACGTACTACAAATCATAGGAAACCCATTATATCAATAATTATCAAAAAACTAGGCCAAAGCCAGTACAGTACACATTTTTTTACACATTACAGTACACATTTTTTTACAGTAGACATTTTTTAAATTATAGGTTAGGTTATGTTCAAGGATTAATATGCCATAATGAAACAACGATAGGTTATCACTTTTGTTGTTTCATTATTCTTAAAAACAACTAATATCATCATCATTAAGAAACTATGCAGGAGGATAGATATTGGATTGGTATCGCGCTCATGCTAAAAAGTATAAAAGTAATGCAGAATAAACATTCTGCATTACAGTCTGTCATCAAGGCAAAGGGGATGTGTTTCATACAGCCATGATACGTTTTCTATTTCGAAAGTACTTTGATTTTAATTGATATTGACACGCATATATTATTTTAGTTAGATTTACGGTATATATAGGTTGAATTATATTAAAATAATGATAACTGTGGACTAATTCTATCCTATTTCAAAAATCAATAAGAATGAATTAGGCGGGTATCAAGTTTAATATTTTAATAGTCGTTATATTTTTGCCCTAGTCAAACAAACTTGAGAATTATTTAACTATACATATTTTATTCTAAATAGAATTAAGGACTATAAATAGTTACTGTCCATTTCAGGCATTTTTTGGACATATCCCTTTACAGGCAATGATATGACAGTACACATAATAAAAATATTGCGCGTAGGTAGTTTCTTTGTTGCCCTTCCCAGCACTAATAGTAGGTTCTACTAATTCTATATCCCGCATGGTGAGTAAGAGCGCCAGAGGTGCAAATTAACGACTTAACGCATTTGAATTTTGAAGTCTACGCAAACGAAGTCGCGGGAAGAGACTAGTGTTGCTTTTAAAAAAATATGTTTCTCTTATGTTGGATATCCCACGACACTTCAAGTACAATATTTCACGCCAAATCAAAACCTTTTCCTTTTACGTATATGTAATACGTACATAAGTGCAGAACAAGGATGTCTTCAATTTACTAAATATCAACCCTATGTTAATTGCTAAACAAACAATTTTAAACATGCCATTTAGTTTTTAAAAATGATATATTTTTATACTTAATGATAGGCTTTGTAAAATTTTGTACAAAACAGGCGCAATTCATGAGGACAAAATGCTACAAAAATGGCGTATTTCATATTAAAATGTCGCATTTTGTACAAAACAGACGCATTTGGTTAGTACAAAACGCTACAAAAATGGCGTATTTCGTGCTAAAATGTCGCATGTTGTTCAAAGCAGACCATTTAGTTTCGACAAAATGCTACAAAAATGGCGTATTTCGTACTAAAATGTCGCACTTTGTACAAAACAGACTCATTTAGTTCAGACAAAATGCTACAAAAATGCCGTATTTCGTACTAAAATGCCGCGTGTTGTACAAAAAATGACGTATTTTATACTAAAAGATCGCAGCACGGTCGAGCCACTGTTGCGCGACATAACGAACAAATTGATATAGAAGTACTATATGTGGGTGTCGGCGGGCTCGCAGTCCGCCGGCGGCAGCGCGTCTGTGATGCTGAACACGAACAGCTGGCAGCCGAACTGCAGCAGGGCGGCGTGTGGGACCAGCGCCGAGCCCTCCCACGCGCCGCCGCAGGCCGGGGCGGAGCTGGGGCAGCGGCACCACGACTCGTTGGCCAGTGGGGATGTTAGGTTGCCGTTTATTCTGGAATATTTAAATACACAATGGAATTTAATTAAGCTATTTTAGATGACCTATTTTTTGTTTTTTCGTTTACTAAATTTATAGCGTTTACTTGATTTTCTACTATCCCCACATTTCGAATAATTTAAAGTGATTGCAGATTCCGTAAAAGTAGTTAACATTAAACATCTGCCAGTGAGTGCCATCAAAATCAATCAGCTGTTTAGGAGAACACGGAACACACAAAAAAATATATGTTTATAAGTACCGTGTTTATATGATATTAGTATCTATTTGAGACTCAAAAAGAAATTATACTGGATAATTTTTCCCAGCCTCAAAATTTTACGACTAGACTAACTATTCTTGAGAAAAGCAAAAAAGATGTAGGCAGAGCTGTCCATTAGCCACATTTCCTATACAAATTTAATCCAAATAGGACTATTTACCAGACAATTCCGCATCAGGCTGCATCCAGCATATCGCGATTAATAATAGTAGCTACAATTGTTTTCACAATTCACACTTGGAAGTAATAACAAATATCCCTGCAGCTGGAATGATATGGCCACCCACCAAAAAATCCTACCTTGAGATGTACTGTGGTGAAATTCTATCACAATTTTATTGCGCACCTTATTGGGTCAGAGGCACGATGCCGCACGACGTCCCTCAAGATGTTGGAGACGTCACACGGAGTCTCCTCGGGCGGAGGCCGCTGGACGTCACACGTGTACATGACGCCGTTGACTACGCTCCCAAATTCAGAGTAGTTTATAAGCTCGAAGTGACGACTCACCTGAGTAATACGTAGACACATCAAAAAAAGTTTGAGATCACTAGTAAAAAATTCTGTATTTTTTAAATTTCACCCTATAAAAGTGCTTAAGTGATTATCTCTTTTAAAAAGAAAATAACTTTATTGAAACTAATATATTAACTATTTTAAATTATTTTACAAATAACATTTTAACGCAATTGTGACTAAGAAATAAATGAAAGAAAACGACGAAATAACATTATCTTATCTTATCTTAAATAAGAATATTAAGGATTTATTACGGAATTGTTTTTATTTTGTACATAACTCCTCCCCTAGCTCGAACACAAGCAACATTCCTCCTGGGCATGCTGAAAATCAAGTTATTCGGGATTTCTTGCGGTAACCTGTCCTATTCTTCAATAGCAGCTTCCCTGATCTCTGGCACTGTCTGGGGAAGTGGCTGACGGTTCCAAACAGCTCGCTTTAGAGAATCCCAAGCGTGCTCGTTCGGGTTCAAGTCAGGCGAACCGGCAGGCCAGTCTAACCTGGCAATGTTGTGATCACGGAGATCAACATTGACTCGTTGAGCTCGATGTGCGGGTGCATTATCATCAACCAATACGAATTGGTGGCCATAATTTATTCTAAATGGTCTGACGATTCCTTCGATAACAACATTTTGGTACAACACTGCAATCATCGAGCCCCGATAAGGGATTAACGGCGCTCTAGCTCCAATCATTATTCCGCTCCAAAAGTTGCAAGACTGCATCCCCACGTCTTCTCCAGACACGGACACGTCAGTTGTCTGGATAAGTGTTAATTCTTGTTTCGTCAACGAAGAAGCAATTTTGCCAAATGTTTTCCTCGTCATCATCTTCATTTTGGCGGAGCTTAGCCCACTGAAATCTGCGTTGCTATCGTTGCTGTGAGTTCAGAGGTGCTCGCCAGAATCTCCTTGCTCGTAATCCAGCCTGGTGTAAGCAATTCCTGATGGTCTGAGTGCTTATTTCTAGTCCAGTGGCAGCCCGCAACTCAGCTCTTATTTTAGTGGCATTGATTGTTGGGTCGCGGGCAGTCAGCAGTCTGATGTAACGTTTCTGGGCAGCAGTAAGAACAGTTGGGCGACCACTGCGAGGTTGATCAACAAAGTTATCCATGCCGCGATACCTCCGCAACGTGTTCACAACACAGGATTGGGATACAGCAACTCGGCGAGCTATTTCTCCTTCTTCCCCCAAAGTAACAATTCTTGCTCGTAAATTTTCTGGCAATCCTTACGGGATCTTTCCAAATCGACTTTTTACACGAAAAATTTAAAAAATATGCTTAAATCTTGTCGGTCAGATTTCTGAATGAGCGTAATCAAAGATTGGATTTCTTTTTATAGCAAAAATAATTGTTTTTAAATGAAGAATCATAGACATAAAATAAAAAAGTTTCACCATACTGCCAACAAAAATATTTCGAATTTTCCACTGAAACTTTTTTCACTATCTCAAACTTTTTTTGATGTGTGTACATCTTTTTAAAGTACAAATTATTTGTGAATAAAGAAAAAGAGATTTTTAGTAGGGGCGGGAATCGAACCACGCATCTTTTCCAATCCGGGGAAGTGCTCTAAGCCACTGAGCTACCCTACTGACCTTTCGATCATCCCAAATTCTTAATCACATTTGTCTTACGACTAACGCCATCTACCGGCAAGCATTACATGCATCCAATATAGTAAGTTTAATTTTGCAATTAAAATTCATACTATTTGATGGCGCGATTTTTTCAAACATTTTAGATCTATTTCTTTTAGCAATTGACATGCTCCGCTACTTTTTAAAGTACATATTATTTGTGAATAAAGAAAAAGAGATTTTTAGTAGGGGCGGGAATCGAACCACGCATCTTTTCCAATCCGGGGAAGTGCTCTAAGCCACTGAGCTACTCTACTGACCTTTCGATCATCCCAAATTCTTAATCACATTTGTCTTACGACTAACGCCATCTACCGGCAAGCATTACATGCATCCAATATAGTCAGTATAATTTTGCAATTAAAATTCATACTATTTGATGGCGCGATTTTTTCAAACATTTTAGATTCCCGCCCCTACTAAAAAATCTCTTTTTCTTTATTCACAAATAATTTGTACTTTAAAAAGTAGCGGAGCATGTCAATTGCTAAAAGAAATAGATCTAAAAAGTGTGTACATCTTAGATTAACTGACGCCCGCAACTTCGTATGTATAGGCTTTACTTTTACCTTAATATTTTTTTTTCTTATATCGGTATTAAATGAAACATAGCCTTCTACTCCACGCCAAGCTCACCCATGATATCCGCATTAATATGTACCACTCATTTCAGAAATGTACACTAATCGACACAGACCATTGACCTAATAAAAATGGACGTCGGGTTTAGTACAAATTTCACGAAATAAGTGTCTCTAGTCAATATACTACATCCAATAGACAGTCTATATTAATACATACAAACTTCAACATTCTAATTTGAAACCTTGTACCATTATTCTAGTGTTGAGTTTTATTTGCAGTAATTTATTAGCTTAGGTAGCTCACCATATATACCATTATGCAGCTTCTAGTTAATACGTGTTGATGATTTATTTTTTACAAATTTTCTAAATTAAAACAAATTCTTCGTTAATAAAAATAATACTTGCAAATGATTTAAAACAATAGTCCACTAACGGAAAATATACTTTTCTTTTGAGTAGTTTTTACACGTTTTCACAGTACGGCATATTGAACGTATAGTCAAGTCGGTGGATCAAACGAGACTGGCGCGCGATTGTTTCTCTTTTGGCGATTTCTTTCTCTTTTGCTTCGAACACTTGAGCGTTGACACGAGGGCCATTTGTTGGTAGGTCACACATACACAGACAAAATCAAAATATTTGTTACATGATTTTACTGAACCGTGCTTGTTCCAGCATGAATAGCCGGCTCGATCGGAGAAGTACGTAAGCGGTTACAGTAGCCTATTAACACAATCAACATTTTTATACCGAGCCGAGAGAGAGTCTTTAATACACAGAGTAGTCCTGTGTGGGAATCGAACTCACAACACTCAGGCCAGTATCTAAGCCACTCCGCCATCAGTGCAGAAAGGGAGCGGTGGAGATAAAGATCTATTTCAAATGCGAATACTACAATATATAATAATAAAATTTAGCAACCTCATCATGGAATATAACGGCATGGTTCCGTGAGAGCCGGCGGCAGTTGGGGTCCAGACGCACGTCACAGCCGCTGTCAGTGCCCACCGTGAGGCACGATAGGCGCATGGGCACGGGCCGGCCCAGACCGTCGCCCTCCCCATTCCTGCGTCATCGAGTACCAGCGTTACAATTACTCCGGCTCGAAGGACCATTAAATCTTTTTTTCCAATTTAGAAAGTTTTTTATAAGTGATTGTAATTGACTTATTCATACAAACGGGTTTTGTTACTTGCATTGATTCTGTTTGAGTGTATTTGGTGCCGTAGTTAAAAGGAAATTATGAGAAGATCGTAGCTTGGTTGTTAGAGTTCGAAGCAACAAAAACAACAAAGCTAAGAATTTTTGCTCAGCCGATTTGATGAACGATGATGATTGCAGATTAAATGGGTAACCAAAATGCGGTGGATGGTTAAACAAAATATTTCGGTGTTATTATTATTATAAATAATGTTATTATAAAGTTGTTAGTTGTTTACTTAGTTGGGTCATTGAGGTCAGATGGTGGCTTGGTATCGTGTAAATAATTTTGTATCACTTAAAACTGAATAGATTAGAGCCCGACCCGAACAATGTTCTCCCTGCTTCTGCAGTACCTTAAGAATAACCGGATAGCTGATCAGTAATCGCCAATACGGCTTTCGGCAAGGTCCTTCTACTGGTGATCTTCTCGTGTACCTCGCTCATAGCTTAGCAGAGGTCTTGCAGGGGTTTGAGGCTTTGGCATTCAGCCTAGACATCGCGAAGGCATTCGTCAGGGTCTGGCATAGGGCCCTTATATCGAAGTTACCATCATATGGAATCCCCGAGGGGCTTTGTAAATGGATCGCCGGCTTCCTCCGTAGTCGGAGCATCAAGGTCATAGTAGACAGATGCTGCTCTGAGACCATGGAGATTAATGCTGGCGTACCACAAGGCTCGGTGCTCTTCCCAGCGCTGTTTATCCTGCATAGCAAAGATTTGCTCTCGATAGAGAATGCATTACTATGCGTATGACATAAACGGTGATGCGCGATATACCCCCAAAAAAAAAAAAGAAAGTCCCTCGGAACATGTGAGGAGAGACGGATCGAAATTGTGTCTGAAGTCGAGCGCTCTCTAGGGTTGGCTTCGGAAAAAAGATCTTGGTTCAATTCGACCCTACGAAGCGCGCCAGTTCCAAGGGTTCCTCTCCCGGTTGACGAGAGTATTGGGATCCTCGGCATCGACATATCAGTAAAGTCTTGTTCGGGAGTCATTTGGAGGACAAAACCAAATTGGCGAGTAAAAAACTGGGCGTTCTGGACAGAGCCAAGCGGTACTTCATACTGAGGCAGGGATTTGAGCTGTATAAAAGCACAAGTTCGCCCTCACGTTGAGTGTGGTCACATTTCTGGGCAGGCGCAACAAAAAATTAGTTCAATCTACTTGTCTCCTTGCAAAGGAGTGCTGTTCGAATTGTCAATTAATTCCAATCTCATTGAAAAACTGGAGTCGTTAGGGTGGTGGAGTGACTTTGGGGCTTTCTGTGTGCTCTGGGAATTGTTTGAGGTGGTACCAAAATTGTCGTTATACCATTGGATCATGAGACGTTGTAGTAGAGTTCATTCAGTTTATTATCTGGAGACGACGTCAAAGTTGGTTCGATTTTAGCGTTTTTTTTGTACTATGTACGTGTATGATTTGGAATGATTTGTTTGCTGTGGTGTTTCTTAAGTGTTATGATTTGTTGTTTTTTAAACGAGGTTTGAGAAGAGCACTTTACTTGACGGTAGGCGGCGATTTGGCTGTACTTTTGGTGTTGCTAAAGTGCATGAGCGGTGGTTATTATTTATCATCAGGTGGGTTATTTGTTTGTCTGTCACTGTTGGTAATAAAGAAGAAAGAATCTGTGAGTTAAGACTTGGTATTGGTTTTATTTTTGAGAAATAAAATTGTGGTCGTTACTCGTTTACGTATTGTAATTATGAAATTAGTTGGATTTCGTAATAGGATTTCATATTTCGGTTTTGATAGGAAGTGATGATCGTTAGAATTGGCTAATATTTATTTGGACATTTAAAAATGAATTATAGAAGTGTACGGATGGTAGCGTGGAGCAAATGCGTCGTGTTTTTTGTTGCATTTGGAGTGGATTTTTTGAAGTGAAAATATTAATGCGACTTCTAACAAGGTTGCGTTAAAAGTTTAACGCGGCCATGGAGGGGATATGAAAGTACTGTTGCGTTAAACGTTCAACGCTCCTGGGGAGGGGGAATAGAAAGTGACAGAGCGAGAGTGAATGCGTGGCATGACATCACGAAGTTTCATTTCTTTCGTGCGGAGGGACTCCACGCTCAATTTTTTTTTTATCACTACGTAAGTCAGTGGAATACTTTTGTAATTTTAGTAAATTATAAACACGTCGAAACGTCTCGTCAAATACTGACCTGTCATGCGGAGCGACCGCGCAGAGCGTGGCGCGCACGGCGGCGGCGAGCGCGCGCGCGGGCGCGGCGGGCGCGGCGGGCGGGGGCGGGGGGGGGCCCCACACGGCGGCGGCGATGCGCGCGCGGTCGGCGCGCGACAGCAGCTCCGACGGCGCGCGCGGCTGCAGGCGCAGGCGCCACACGCGCGCGCGCTCCACGCCGCGCCGCGCCGCCGCCGCCGCCGCGCCGCCCGGCGCCGCGCGCCGCCACGCACCCGCCGCCTGCTCGCCCCACGCCACCTGCGCACCCACGTCCGTCACACCCGCTTCCGAGACTAAACAGAGAATGAGCGGCTCTCCCCTGCCCACTTTTCACTCTGCTTTCATCTTGTCCATATTCATCTTGAGACCCCCTAGTTAAGAAATCCTGCTAAGATCGTTAAACATAGTACCCAAGTCCTCCACCGATTCGGCATATCGAAGAGGAATAAAATATTCGACATTAATATTGATACCGAATCCGGTCCAATCCAAAAACTTGGAAACGTCTTCCAGTGCAACGATGAAAATTTTGGGGACATAACGTCTTCCTATCTAACACCTCTCTGTGGTTGAAACGATTTCGTACCCTCTCTTACCCTCTTACCTTGAACTCAGACTAATATACGAGGAGAGATCAAAAAGTAGTGAGAACGACATACTCCTTGGTAAAAATAAAAAAAATACTGGCAGGCATAGCTCAGATACATATTTATAATCTTAATAAAGAAAAAAATCTTCGATTCTCTTTTGTTTTTGTTTACTTCGAGTCGGAACGTGTTGTCGAAAATGGAGAAAAACAAAGTGCGAACCGTTATTAAATACCTCTGTTTAAAAAAGTTAACGACGCAAGAGATTCATTGCGATTTGTAGGCAACATTAAGAGTCTGCTCCGCCGTATTCCACTATTGCAAGGTGGGCTTCTCAATTTCGAACAGGGAGAACGAGCACGAAAGACGAACATTGTTGCGACCGTCCATCGACATCAGTCACCCAACAAAATGTTGCGAAAGTCAAGAAAATTGTATTGAGCGATCGAAGAGTTACCATCAGATACTTAATTCAAGAAACGGGCATTTCATATGAAAGTATTCAATCCATATTGAAACAATCTCTAAATATGAAAAAAGTCTTCGCAAGATGGGTGCCGAGAATGTTAACCGACAGTCAGAAACAAAATCGACTTAACATTTCGGAGATGTTGGACAAATTTCAAGAAGATTCTGAAAACTTTTTGTCTCGTTTCATTTTGATCCCGAGACAAAACAGCAATCTTCGCAATGGAAACGGCCATCATCACCAACCCCGAAGAAGTTTCGTGCCGTGGCATCGCTGGCAAGGTTATAGCCTCAATATTTTGGGACTCAGAAGGGATATTGTTGATTAATTACCTGGAGCGTGGTTACAAGTGCCGTGTGGGGCCGGCACCAAGAATAGCTCCACCCCGTCTCTTCCTATGGGAGTCGTAAAAGCCGACTAAAGGATTACCGGGGGACCGGGCAGCAGCGTTCCCCTGTGTACTAAAAACATCCACTGCGATCGCCAACCCGCCTGCCAAGCGTGGCGATTATGGCAATACCCCTCCATATGAGTGCACACACACACACATCGGCCCCCAGTCACGGCAGCTCCGCTATTCCGTGGCCTAACGGTAGCGGGCCCGGTAACGGCGGAGCAGGGGGTGCTAAGAATCTCCGGTCGCGATCCCGCTACCAGAAACGACTTCTGGCCCTGGTAACACACAACGTCAGGACACTGAGGACTGACGAGAGGATCACCGCGCTGGAAGAGGAGCTGAGCAAGATCCGATGGGACGTTGTAGGATTATCAGAAGTGCGAAGACAGGGTGAGGGCACGATAATCCTCCAGTCGGGTAACTTGCTCTTCCACCGGGAGGGCGACCAACAGTCCCAGGGTGGTGTCGGGTTTATCGTTCGCAAGTCTCTCATAGGTAACGTGGAGAAGATTGAGAGTCTGTCGAGTAGGGTAGCGTACCTTATACTCAGAATAACCAAAAGGTATTCGCTGAAGGTCATACAGGTTTACGCACCGACCTCGACACATTCCGACGACGAAGTGGAGGCCCTTTACGAGGACATCTCGAAAGCCATTCACGCGTCTAAAAGTCACTTCACGGTGGTTATGGGAGATTTCAACGCAAAACTAGGCATAAGGAGAGACGATGAGCTGAAGGTGGGGCAATATGGATTTGGGCAGAGGAACCACAGGGGCCAGATGCTGTCTGATTTTCTGGAGAAGGAAGGCCTCTTTATGATGAATTCCTTCTTCAGGAAACAGCCCCAGCGAAAATGGACCTGGATTAGCCCTGATGGTTCAGTGAAAAATGAGATCGACTTCATCTTAACGGACAAACGACAGATATTCAATGATGTCTCAGTGATCAGCAGGATTAAAACTGGGAGTGATCACCGCTTAGTTAGAGGCATATTGAATCTAAATATGAAAGTCGAGAGGTCACGCTTGATGAGGTCTACGCTCCGACCAACACGTGCTCAATACCAGAACCCCGAAAACTTTCAGCTCGAACTACAAAATCGCTTTCAATGCCTAGACGAGTGCGATTCAGTGAACGATATGAACAACAGGTTCGTGGAAACTGTCCAAGCGGTCGGGTCGACCCTTTTTAAGACCAGTCGCGTCAATAGGACTCAAAAGCTTTCGGACCAAACTCTTAAGCTCATAGCGACACGGACAGAAATGACGGTGCAGTCTTCGGCTGATTGGTCCAATCAGAGGCGACTAAACAGACAGATCTCCAAGTCTATGCGACGAGACATTCGCCGATTTAATACCTTGCGTATTAAAGAGGCGATAGAGCGGAACCAAGGTTCCAAAGTGTTCGCAAGAGATCTGTCTGTTGGGAAAAGCCAGTTGACCAAGCTGAAGACCAATGATGGTACTGTTGTTTCTTCCAAAGATGAGTTATTAAGAGAGGTCCACGAGTTCTATGGACAGTTATACAGATCCCAGAACCCTGTTGTCAGCTTAGTCCATGAGCCCAGATCCAAGCTAACTCGGCACTATACCGAAGATATCCCGGACGTCAGCCTGTACGAGATCAGAATGGCTCTCAAACAACTAAAGGACGGAAAGGCACCGGGAGACGACGGAATTACTATAAAGCTTCTGAGGGCAGGCGGAAAGCCGGTCCTCAAAGCCCTTCAGAGGCTATTCAATTCCGTCGTTCTCGGGGGCGACGTTCCAGAATCGTGGACCAGGAGCTTGGTGGTGCTGTTCTTCAAGAAAGGTGACAGAACCCTCTTGAAGAATTACAGACCCATCTCGCTCTTGAGCCATGTCTATAAGTTGTTCTCGAGGATCATTACAAATCGACTCACGCGCAGGCTTGACGACTTCCAGTCTCCCGAACAAGCCGGTTTCCGAAAAGGCTATAGTACCGTAGACCACATACATACGCTGCGCCAGATTATACAGAAGACCGAGGAGTATAATCGGCCTCTGTGTCTAGCATTTGTGGACTACGAGAAAGCCTTCGATTCGATCGAAACTTGGGCGGTGCTGCAATCCCTTCAGCGGTGCCAAATTGACTATCGATACATCGAAGTGTTGAAGTGTTTGTATAGAAACGCCACTATGTCTGTCCGAGTTCAGGACAAGAGCACGAAACCGATCCAACTGCAGAAAGGTGTTAGACA
Source organism: Leucoma salicis (assembly GCA_948253155.1). Taxonomy (NCBI): domain Eukaryota; kingdom Metazoa; phylum Arthropoda; class Insecta; order Lepidoptera; family Erebidae; genus Leucoma; species Leucoma salicis. The sequence goes on from OX411822.1 coordinate 20,544,543, forward strand.
GGGAGACGTTATGTCCCCGAAACTCTTCACCACTGCATTGGAAGATGTTTTCAAGCTCTTGGACTGGACCGGATTAGGCATCAACATAAATGGCGAATACATCACTCACCTTCGATTTGCAGATGATATCGTGGTCATGGCAGAATCGCTGGAGGACCTTGGTACCATGCTCAACGACCTCAGCCGTGTCTCCCGACTAGTGGGTCTAAAAATGAACATGGACAAGACGAAAGTCATGTCTAATATCCATGTCATTTCAGCACCGGTTCTGGTCGGGAGCTCGCTTCTCAAAGTTGTCGACCACTATGTATACCTGGGACAAACTGTCCAGTTAGGTAGGCACAACTTCGAGAAAGAGGTCGATCGACGAATCCAGCTCGGCTGGGCAGCGTTCGGGAAGCTGAGGGAGATCTTCTTGTCCAATATTCCACAGTGTCTGAAGACGAAGGTCTACGACCAGTGTGTGTTACCAGTGATGACAGCACAGAGGCGTGGTCTATGAATGTTGGCCTTATGTCAAGACTTAAAGTCGCTCAGCGTGCTATGGAGCGGGCTATGCTTGGGATCTCTCTACGTGATAAGATCCGTAATACGGAAATCCGTAGGAGAACGGGAGTGACCGACATAGCCCGCCGGGTCAGCATGCTGAAGTGGCAATGAGCAGGCCACATCGCTCGACGAACCGACAACCGTTGGGGAAGAAAGGTTCTCGAGTGGCGACCGCGTAACGGACGGCGCAGTGTAGGACGGCCTCCCACCAGGTGGACCGATGACCTGGTCAAAGTCGCAGGCAGCCGTTGGATGCAGGCGGCACAGGACCGTTCACTGTGGCGTTCTCTTGGGGAGGCCTATGTCCAGCAGTGGACGATAAAAGGCTGATGGATGGATGGATGGTGGTTACAGGCCAATATTATACAGCTTTAGTTCCCAAGTTGAGGAATGCCATCAAAGAGAAAAGGAGAGGGAAACTTCGAAGGGGCGTGCTGTTCCACCACGACAACGCACCCGCGCACAGATCGGCAGTTGCGATGGCTGCCATTGTTTTTGTGTGTGATGGGTGTGAACGACGTCCGTGACATCACCAAGGCGCCCCAACGGAAGACCAGCGCAGGTCTATTGACCTGTTTTATGCTGAGTTGGGGTCGTTTTGTAAGGGATGTATTTTTTTTTTTTTGTTTTTTCTTTTTTATTTATATGTATAATGTTGTGTTCGTTACAATAAATATTTTCTTTCTTTCTTTCTTTCATTCAGCAAGCTGGCTTCGAATTGGTTGACCACCCCCTTTATTCACCAGATCTGGCGGCTAGCGATTTTTATCTCTTCCCCAAATTGAAAGAATACTTAAGGGGAAACAGGTACGAAGACGATAACGAGGTGATGGATGCCGTGGAGAGCTTTTTGCAGGACCAAGACAAAACTTTTTTTTTTTAAAGGATTGAAGCCTTGAAAAGCGCTGGACTCGGTGTGTAGGGAGACTCGGAGACTATGTAGAAAAATAAATTATTAAGTTATCAATAGTCATTATATTCTATCTCATTCTCACTTTCTTTTTGATCCCTCCTCGTATTAGTAAAGGTTTAACTAAAGTGACTTTTCTCTCTTCACGCAGGAGCTATTCCCTGGATGAAAGGTTCCTATATTCGCCCGGCGAGGTCCGCCGTGTGCACTTTCATCCCACCTCGCTGTCATACCTACTAGTACTCGGCTCTGATAATACCATGAGGTAAAACCAAGAACAGATCACGACTGTTTGGAGACTTTAATTATCCGTGGTACCATTCTTATTTTTTTTAAGGCGGGAAAAATGTTCCTAACCGCACACCCCGTCGTTCGGGGTAACGAACAGGGTAATGTGGGGCCTTCACCCACTAAAGAAACCCGCCGTGTGCCGTCTCTCCGCCATTATTGGCGGGGCTTTATTGGTGGGCGTTTCTAGACGAGCACCTCAGATGTACTGATAGTTAATTTAACCATTGAAAGGACTGCACCACCGCCCAAAATTCGAATCGAAGGCTTTCTTATCGTCCACAAACACCAAACACAGAGGCGGATTATATTCCTCAGTTTTCTGCATAACCTGGCGTAGCATATGGATATGATCTATGGTAATACAACCTTTTCAGAAACCAACTCATTCGGGTGACTGAAAGTGGTCAAGCCTGCACGTGAATCTATTTGTAATGACCCTCAAAAACAACTTATAGATCGGTCTACAATTCTTAGAAAAGATTCTGTCGGTTTTCTTGAATAACAACACCACCGCGCTTCTGAACCACAATTCTAAAACGTTGCCCCCGGGAATAACAAAATTGAACAACTTTTAAAGAGCTGTTAAGACCGACTTCCCGCCTGCTCTCAAAAGTTCTGTGGTAATTCCGTCAGCTCCCAGTGCCTTTCCGCTCTTTAATTGTTTGAAAGCCATTCTGATCTTGTATAGACTAACGTCAGAGATATCTTCGGTAAAGTGCCAAATTAGCTTTAATCTGGAATCTTGAACCCAGCCAACAGAACTCTAGAATTATGTACAACTACCCATAGAATTGGTGGACCTCTCTCAAAATATCATCTCGGGATGAAATGGAAGTACCGTCATTGTTCTTCAGCTTAGTCAAATGCCTTTCGCCGACAGACAGATCTCTTACGAACACTTTTGAGCCTTGATTCCGCTCTATCGCCTCTATACGAGTTAAATTGGCGAATATCGTATCGAACAGCCTTGAAGATCTGTCTGTTTAACTGGCTTAGACAGGACCAATCGGCTGAGAACTGGACTGTCATTTCTTTTCCCCTTTCCATGAGTTTGAGAGTATGGTCCGAGAGTTAATGAGTTCTACTGACACGATGAGTCTTGAAGTAAATCGACCCGACCGCGTGGACAGTTTGCACGAAAACCTGTTGTTCATTTCGCTCGCTTAATTCGCACTCATCAAGAACACATTAGAAGCGATTTTGTACTTCGAGCTGAATGTTCTCGGGGTTCTGGTATCTCTCTATTCGTAATCATAATAATTCGTAAACGAAAAAAAAAAAGACTCGATTAGTAAAGTATTTTGGTTGTTATCGTGTTAACATACATTACCTACAACAAACGGACGTCCAAGACATTTAAACAGTTTTTTAACTAGTTTAAATAACAAAAATGGCACAAAAAATATTAGGAGTGTTAAAAATAGCGTTTTTTCTTGATATGTGTGTGTATATATTATTTTACAAGTGCAATATATGATAAATAGAGACATTTTAAGTTTGAAAAATCAGTTGTTCTACGTAAAACGAGAGCAGTACCCACCTTAACGCTTCGCTTATGAGGCGTGCAATTACTTATTTTTTATCTAAAATCACATTATTTTTAACTAAAATCTCGTAATTTAAAAGAATACAATCTGCTTTATACTCTACATTGACAAAAAAATAAATCATTTTATATAAAGAAAATCCTTATTTCGGTTAATATAACTTAAAACACAATATCTTCCCTACTTTCTGTTAATAATACTTATTTTCATATGAAACTTAACAAACAAAATCTGTTATTACTTTGTTTAAACTATATTAAATATAATATTATGCTCCTTCGAATTTCATATCTCGAACACTTGGTCCTTCCAACCGATTTTCATAACATAAAACAGTAAATTTTTAGTAAATGTAAATTTCGAAACATAGCCCAGAAATACTTACCTGTTGCAATCGCTGCCAAGCCAGCAACCTCACCAACCGCTCATCCAATTTCTTTAGCTGTTCATCCACCACAGCCAACAACTCTTCCACGTCTCCATCCGACCTCAGCTCTATCCGCTCAATCTTGCCTCTCTTGAGGGGACTCCTATCCTCACTATGGGATGTCCTGCGTCTCTTTACAGTAGCTGTGAGGTATTCAAAGTCCGAGTCTGATAGATCACTTGATGAATCTATGTGAGACTGTGGGAATAATAGTTCAATTAGACAAATATAAATATTAAAAAGTGAGATTCGTATAGACCCACTACCAATCTTACTAATATTATAAATCTTTCTTCTTACTAATAATTAAACCTGCGCAATGTTAGATTGCAGAGTGAAAATTTTTGGACGTTAGCATTCCCCCAGATATTAACACAAATGTGATGTGACTATATCAAGAGTATTGTCAAGCCGCTGCTCACCAATTCATTTCACAGATATGAAATAAAATATAAACGGCTATCTCCTGCTACAGCCAAAACGAAACGATGTGCTTCATGGCCGGTCACACGGGAGATGGTGGTACCAACCCGCTCGGGCCCGATACCAAGTGAGTACTCCCACTCGGTACCCAGCCCTACCACCAGTCATGCAATAGATGATAATTGCTTACTTCCCTTAGTCGCCTCATACGACACCCGTGGGAAAGAATGGGATGGTGACACTTGTATTCTTATTCTTAGTCCAGAGCACTTCCTCGGATTGGATGGGACGCAGGTTCGAATCTTACTCATAGTAAAGCTCTCGCTTTCCACTTCCACAATATTTTTGTACCTTTTGATTTTAGGAAAGTGACTAGTTTTGTGTGTGGGTGTGATAGTTTAGGTTAGGAAATAAATAAATATTTTAATCCACAGGTCTTGTATTATTATTTTGTGTTACTTAATTAATTGGTTTGTTACGAGTGCTGGACCCTTGCATATCCCAGCACGAATGGGCCGGCTCTATCGGGAAAGTACGGCCCTCTTAGAGAAGATCAGCGTGAGACAACTATAGGTACTCTTACCGTTGTGTTTCGTATGGTAAGTGAGAGCGCCAAGGCCTATACTCTTACCTCATCCCCTCATTATCCTTCCTCTCCTAACCCTTTTGCTTGGAGTTGGCGACAAGGGAGTGATGCACCTGATATTGCTACTACGGTAACCGCTTACCATCAGGTACCCTTTGAAGACCCATATAGGCTTTGCCGCAATTTTGACTCACTCTTCACAGCAGATCTTCAAGACCGTGATTAAAAAGATTTTCACTAAATTTCTGGTCTCACCATTTTAATATCAGGCTGAGAACTGATGGCGTGCAGGTCATCAGCGGCATCCTCCTGTGTGGCTGGTCTTAACGTCTCGGGTTCTTTATCCTCATGGTCTGAGCTATATTGTGGGCAGTTCAGGTTCATACAGATCTTGTGCTTTGGACGGTGATCGTCTTCATCGGATGAATCGTAACAGCCATTTTGTTTCATGTTCTTTAATGCTGTGATATATAGATTAGATTAAAATATATTTTGAGCGCTTGAGTATCAAATCAGCGGGAAGTTGCAGGGATGGCCTTGTCAACCCTCTAAGTTTCTAGATTTTTTTTTTAAAGACAACACCATGCATAGCATCATAGCATCACGCCTGTATTCCCCGAAGGGGTAGGCAGAGGTGTATTACGCACCCACGACTCGCCAGCTATGTTGAAGTCCCACGAAATAGGGGGCGAGCCTATTGACAGCACATTTTCAAACTCCGGGCTGCTACTGCTACTACTTTATTAGTTGTTCATGGTAATGATTGGATGGAAACCCGATTTCATGCCGAGTCTGCGTTAAAAATTAATTATGAATTGACTCACAAATAACTTACTCACCCTTAACTTAGATAAAACAAAATTTATTACGTTTGCCCCAATGATTGCATCACAACCAACCTCTCCTTTCGTCATAAAGGCACACAAATGTGGTTCTATTTTTGACACAAATTGTTGTTGTAACACAATTTCACGCACAGAAAAAATTAAATACCTTGGCGTAATCATCGACAGTAAAATGTCATGGAATGAACAAATCGAGTCTTTAGTTTCACGGGTCAGAAAACTAATATTTATTTTAAAAAACCTGAGATCTTCTGCATACTTCTCAACTATGAAAACAGTTTATTTTGCTCTGGTTCACTCTATTATTAACTACTGTATAATAGCCTGGGGCAGTTTTGGTAAATGCTTGCTACTGCGGCTTGAAAGAGCACAGAGGGCAGTACTTAAGGTCATAATGAACAAACCAATCCATTTCCCTACCCACCAAATATACACACTTTGTAAAGTACCTACGGTTAGGTATACCTATATTCTAAATACAATTCTGCGCAAACATGCAGAACTTGTATTTGACCCTAATATTGATAGACAAAAACGCAGAGCAGATAGAGTTTGCCAAATAGAATCAGCTAACATTGTAATAGTAAGACGTCAATATTATTCTATAAGCCCTATTCTATACAACAGAGCTAATAAAAAGCTTCAAATTTATTCTCTTACTTCTCGTAAATGTAGGTCAGTCTTGCATAAATGGCTCAGTTCCTTAAACTATGTACTACTACTACTATAAAAAAATGGAAATTTTTTTCAAAACATTATTTCCGGCACCCCCTTTCAGACCATCCACACGCGCCACGCGCGCACACACACACACACACACACACACACACACACACACACACGCGCGCGCGCGCACACACACGCACACACACACACACATACACACCACACATAACATATTTCATTATTTATTATCTTACTAGTATTTTAATAATAAATTTCACATTTAGGTTTAAGATATTTTCATTTAATTCGGTTAGCGTTAATAGCTACGCACCGTTTTTTTCTTAACTAATGTAGCTGTTAATGTACACAAAGTTTGTAATCTTTTTATTGTGTTTCCAATAAAGTTATCTTATCTTATCTTACTGAGAATTTTTCTTATTTTTTTTTTTACGACAAATCTCAGTAACACTGGCCAACCCGGGGATCGAACCCGAGACCTCATGATCAGCAGTCGCTTACACATACAATTTCACAATTTCACGGACACAAAGTACACCCACACTCAGCACAACCATTTGTGGACACAGTGTTGTCCTGTGTGGAAATCGAACCACTCAAGCCAATAACTAAACTAGCGATGGGCGATTGTTGCAAAAAAAACAATCGACTGAATCGAAAATTGTGCCATTGCGCATTCGATTGTCGATTTAGTAGTTCCTCGCTATGATCTTTCGAATAACAATCGATAAACTACTAACTGAACTACTAAAAACTAACAATGCGCTTTACCCAGTATACATTTAAACAATTGTAGTCTTTGCGTCCTACAATGCATTGCGCTGTGCGGCGAGAGGACGCGGGGCGGTGCGCGCGGGACGGTTGCGATGGTTGTTTTGATGTTAAGTACCTATTGCTAGTATTACTTGATAGTAGTTGGTCTTTGACTTTTTTAGCGCAAAGTCACGCGCGCGTTTTATGCCTTATGACCGCTTGACGCAATGCCTAAAAGATCGTTAGTATGGGATTTTTATGCAAGTGCCAATTGCTTAATAACTGCAGTCGTAAGTATTATCACACGGACTACTGATTTGTCGCGCAGCGCCAAACGCTGGCGCGTTATCTTTTGTAATTACTTACCAATTTAGTAGTACGAGTATAGTAATAACTGCGCTGCGTATGGCGCTGCGCGACAAATTAGTAGTTATAGTTGAGTCGATGACAATCGACTAACCTCGATTGTTATCGACTTTTATTGACTAAACTGAACAATCGACTAATTTGATTCATTTCAGTAATAATCGCCCATCGCTAAACTAAACCAACGACTCCGCCATCTGTGCAGTATTGTATTACCAAGTGTGTATAAAAATTTCAGAGTTGGAACACTGAAATAGCTAGCTGACTGACCTCATCGCCCAACTAAGCGATATAGACTGAGGAAGATCTATCATATGTCCAGCTGTGGACGAACAAATGGCTAACAATTTATTATCAGGTGTCTAGTGATGAGTAGATCCTCGCTTAACCCAGCATGAATGGCCCGGCTCGATCGGGGAAGTACCACCCTTTCACAAAAATCGTGAATCTACCAATCTACCATACGTGTAAATAAAAAAAAGCGGCAGCTCATCAAGAGCAAAAAAAAATAGTAATTCATAATTAATTAAATAGATGGTACTTACCATTATTACAGCGTACATACTCTCTGCGACTGGGCAACAGCGGTGGTGGGTGCTGGTAGTGGTGACGCACCATTTCTGGTACCACCACTCTACCGCGGACGCCAATAGGCACTTTGATACTGGAAATGATGTACCAAATTTAAAAACTTCGTCGTTCGTGGTAACGAACAGGGTAGAGTGGAGCTCTCACCCACTAAATAAATCATGTGCAGTCTCTCCGCCTGTATTGGCGGGCCACTGGAACTATGTTACATTACTTCAGTGGTCCGCCGGCGGCTTAACCTTACGGGTACCCCCTACTGAGCGACGCATCCGCAGACGGAGCGTCGCACCTTCGCGGGAGGACTGTGGACTCTCCCGTCCGAAGAGGATGGCACTAAATAACCCAAAATGCTTTACGTTCATAAAGTCTTGTTCTGTCAAATAGAACTCGAAACCTCTTTGGTCATCCATAGCCTACTGGAATACCTCTACTACATCTATGGATGGAGCCATCCATCCATCCATCAGCCTTTCATCGTCCACTGCTGGACATAGGCCTCCCCAAAATGGGGGTTTTACCATAAATTGGCGATCGCAGTGAATGTTTTTAGTACACAGGGGAACGCTACTGCCCGGTCCCGCGGTAATCCCTTAGTCGGCCTATACGACTCCCATAGGGAGAGAGGTGGTGGAGCTATTCTTGGTGCCGGCTCCACACGGCAAACTCTCTACTACAGCTCACATGAAAACAAATAAATCTGAAATAACATTAAGTGTTCGTGTCTAACGAACTTCATGGTGGGCAGTGGCTTGACCGAGCTTGATTGCTGAGCCCGTGAACGGCGGTTACCATTTACCATTACACAATATTCTGGCACCGTAAGAATTTTCGTGACTTATTTTTTTATTGCATATGGTGGCAAGCGAGCCACGGCCCACCTGATGGTAAATGTTAACCATTGCTCATGGACTCAACTATACTGGGAGTATTGTCAGGCCGCTCACCATTTCATTTCACATATATGAAATTAAAGAATCTCCTGCTACAAAACACACCAATGTGATGTGTATTTCCCTTAGTCGGCTCGTACGACAACCGTGGGAAAGAATGGTGTGGTGACACTTGTATTCTTAGTCCGTCACCACACGGGCAAATTTTATTTTCCACTCTCCAAAACAGCTGAATGATATTTGAAAGGAACTCACCGAAATGCGGGCCTGGCTTTCCTCGCTCGTCTGATGAAGTCGATCTTAATGGCGTGCTGATCTACGGGGCCTGAGAACTTCTCCCACAACGCCACTCGTTCCGTTGCTGATACGGAGTTCACTAACTTCCAATCCTGGTGGATAATGTGGAGTCAAGTTATAAGTCATGAACTAAACATCAGTTTATATTTATAGCATTTGACGTGCTTAACACTATACATTAAACACAAAGTGAAAAATGTGATATCGAAAATAACAGTCACGAGCAGGATTTGAACCTGCATCTCCTGGATACCGTCCAGATGCTTTGCCAATTTTGCTGAATTGGCAAAGCATCTGGACGGTATCGATATCACATTTTTCACTTTGTGTTTAATGTATAGTGTTAAGCATGTCAAATGCTATAAATATATATAAATATTTATAGGGTTTGCGTCATTATTAGGTAAAAATCTTAATTGTAAAATTAAGTTTACCTGGTCGGTATAATGTATGAAAATACTTCCGACAGATGGCGCATGCGTCACCCAAAGACGTTAAGTATGAATGTGTTATCGAAATTAGCAGTCAGTAGCAATTGTCACGATTGCTGAATTGGCAAAGGATCTAGACGGTATCCAGGAGATGCAGGTTCAAATCCTGCTCGTGACTGTTATTTTCGATATCACATTTTTCACTTTGTGTTTAATAAACATCAGTAAGGCGAAATTTTTGATTTGAAAATCTTATGAAAACTCTTTTTAATTTCAAAGGAAAAATAGAAGTACTCACAATGTACTGTTCAACGTGATTGGGACACATCCAACGTCCGGTGGGCAGCGCTGTCAGGGGAGGGTCTAGACAGTCCTGTGAACCGAAAAATACCACATTGCTATCCAATACGAATCACCACGCAAATAATAAAAACCGCCAAAAATCAATTACCTACTGGTGATCCTATTGCTTAGCTGATATTGGTAGTAATAGTATGATAGATAGTAAGTTTATAAGTAAAACGTCAAGGATGATCATATATTTTAACCCCAATCTCATAATGAGGTCCAGAAATCATAAGTATTATACTTACGTATACCAATTTTTTGAAACAATTTGTGTGTATTAACCCACATAAATACAACAAACAACAATAATTAATTATTAACAGCTAATTGACCAGCATAAATGTTACAGTTCCATACCTCAGCCAAACAAAAAAAAAAACACCGCATGGCCAACTAAAAAAAAAGGAGCCACTTTTTTAAATATGTACCGCACTACTTTAGGAAGTGTTGTCACCGGAAAGGAAAAATTCCCTATAATTTAGGTAAATTTTTAAGTTCTAATTTTAAAACATAGAAGAATAGTAAAAGTATAAAGTAAGGTTACATCAAATCATATAGGGAATATTATTGAAACAATTTTAAAAACTTTAGTAATAAAAAAAACAATTTTATGCAGTTGGTACATTTTGGTTATGATATTGATGTTATATAGATTAACATACCTGATGAAATAAAAGAGGGCAGTAATCACACTGTAAGAGCGGTGCCTGCTTGCAGGTGCCCTGGCACACGAAGCACGACTTTGCTGGCAGTGGTACGCAACCCCATGAGTCCACTGTGACTAAAGAATTTCCATTCTTGCCAGGATCTGTAGATAATAACGATGATATGAAGATATCTCTGTAGGCAGGAGCAGTGTGGCAGAGACAGGAGAATAAAAGAGAACTTACCTTTTTCGGTCCCTGGGAATATACAAGGAATTCTCATTTCTCGGGGAAGCTCAAACTGGCGGGGGTTCATAATCTTAGCTGCCTTTACCAAGATCTCCATTGGAGTCAAATCCTTTTCTTTTTCTACCTCTACTGGTTCCTTCTTAACATCATCATCCTCATTAGATTTCTTTTTTGCAGAATTGGAGCGGTTGCGAAGTGATCTTTAAAAATCAAATAAAATTAATGGTCTAGGTAAAAAAGATGAGACTGAATAAATATGGAAAAGGTGAATATTTGAAGAACCTACGTGTAGTTAAAAAAATACTTTGGAAATCCAAAACTGCACGCCTCATAATCTTCATTTTTCACAATAAAATTGATTATTTGATAAGTAACTAATAATGTATTGGTCTAAAGTAGTTTTCAATAAATCACATAGATAGCGCTAATTTCAAAAAGTACTAATGTGGGTTTCATGTCTTATACGCCATCTAGCGCTAATTTTAAGAAGTACTTCTATATTGGTATATAGAAGTAGTTATCACGAAATAAGGTATGGCGCTGGTTTTAGTGTCGAGTCGAGCGTAAATATTCAGTATTTTTTTGTTTAATTAATAACAATTAAACCACATCGAATCAGACCGTGAAAAGTGATAGGGCTCTATTTGTAATTATACTAAATCGTAAAAGAAAAAAAAGACTCAATTAGTAAAGTATTTCGGTTGTTATCGTGTTAACATACATTAGGCCTACAACACACGGACGTCCAAGACAGAACTTATTTAAACAGTTTTTTAACTAGTTTAAATAACAAAAATGGCATCAAACATATCATGAGTGTTCAAAATAGTGTTTTTTCTTGATATGTGTGTATACAAGTGCAATATATGTCAAATAGAGACATTTTAAGTTTGAAAAATCAGTTGTTCTGCATGAAGTGAGAGTAGTACCCACCTCAACGCTTCGCTTATGAGGCGTGCAAAAATCACAATCGCAATCAATGTGTGCTACTAAAAATATTACTAAGGAAACCAAAAAATTGTTATTACAAATATGTTGTTATAGGTTGTTATGTAAACTATCCTTGAATCCACTTGAACATACACAAAAAATGTCATCAAAATCAGTCCAGCCATTTAGGAGTTGAATTACATAAACACGGACAGAAGATTCATATATATAAGATGAATTTAATTTAGTATTGCAATATAAGTCAATTTATAGCCTGCATTACCTGGTCTTTTTCTCTGTATCAGACTTGTTATCAGCAGGGGACTGTGCCCGACTGCTGCGTGCACTCGGCAGCTTGTTGTCATCATAGCCCTTGCACTCTTTGCATAACCACAAACCAGCTGGGATGTCATTCTCATCCAATGGTGGGTCACTTGAAACGGAGACAATTATTATATGTTTAGTGTGTATTAGTTAAAAAAAATTATACATGCACAAGCATCTTTTATCTATGGCTAATATGTTTTGCTATATTTAAATAGACATTGAAGATGAGAGCTTTAAGAATGGTGTGATGTAAAAGCAGATATTGTGACAAAGATTGAGAATGGATTGCTAATATGGTTTAGGCACATAGAGGATAGACGAATAGGCACATAGAGGATGGATGAAAGGATGACCAAAAAAATATAATAATACAGTGAGGGTGCATGGTGGAGCTGCGAGGGGAAGACCTTGTTGAATGTTCCCAAATCGAATACATTCTCAAGAAAAATCAAGTCAGAAATGCCTTTAATCTATGTGTGTGTATGAAGTGTGTAATGAGAGTGAAAGAAGCAAAAGAGGTATAGCAAGTGGAAATTGGCTGTCTCTGCCTCCTCCTCAACGAAGGTGTGAGTCTATTTAAGTATATTACCATATTTACTACCTGAAAGTTTTTTTTATTTAGTATTAGGATTTTCTAGATGTCTGTAGACTAACCAATAAAAGATGGTTTTTAAATCTGGAATATTATATTAGGAATTCTTCTTTGATACTAATAAAGACATATTTGTTTGTTTATTAAGCTTCCACACTGTAACTACTTAATAGATCAACATGAATTTGTGCACTCATATGGTTTAGAGTCCAGAAAAGAACACAGAAATTATTACAGAAACATTGAGGACTCCTGTGGGATTAAGATAAGACTACAATGATGTATAGATGTGTCTTCTGGAAAATTATTCCAAGATTAATCTCCTTTAACCCTGGTAATAAGCAATCTGCTAGCCAAATTCAACCTAACTTGTAGGTTTCTTTCTGTGTGATATTCTTATACACAAATTTTACAGGAGCACCGAAACCTGGTCATGGATAAATTATGTTATTACATAATATTGCAGATTCATAAGCATTCCATGAATATGACAATATCATCATAATCACTCAATGCCATGATATATTAGTATATTTGTGTTTTGTGTTGTTTCTATGTGTCTAATTACAAAGGAGAAAATATGTATGTATCTTTCTTATTTTTATTTATTCAGTAAATAGCTTAAACAAGATATGAAATACTGACTATTCGATTTTCAATAGAAAAACAACAAAATTTAATCCTTGAAACACCTAAATCTTTCAAATTGATAAGAAACATCAGAATATAACTAATAGATGACAATCCATTCTATTTTACACATGATATGATTGGTAATGTGAATGTGATAGAGAAGTAAAACTCAATGTCTGGTGATAAATGGCAGTTACCAGTTACCATCAAGTAGACTGACTTTTACCACCATAAGTAATAAAAAAAGTTACTATGTTGGTGGTTGGCTAGTTTGGTGTAGTATGGACAAACTCGTAAGTACATAACTAGGCCATAAAACGAACCGCAACAAAGACTTAATCATACGTAAGTATATTAAGTACATAACTAGGGCATCAAATGAACTATCTCAAGGAAATAACCATAAGTATGTATGCTGTATTCAAAAACCTTTATTTTTTTCTTTTTTATTATCACTTACTTCTGCATTTTTATTAGCCTTTACATTACTTACTAGCACCCAAGGTGGAAGCTAGCTGGGCAGCGATCACAGCATATGAGATCTCCGCCTTCACCACAAGCGTCGCAAGAATCATGATTATGACCTTTGCCGGGCCTCTTGTAGTAGGGGTGCTGAGGTTTTTTCGGTTTCTGAGCATTTATATCCTCATCCGGCGGCTTAATAAGGGCACGTATGAGCTAAAATACATTGTAATGGCATCATAAAGAGTCAAGACACATCAGCATCAAGACGCCTCGAAAACTTCTATAAGATGGCGCCATGTAACTAAACTTCTGAACTTAGAACCATTAGAAAACCACCAACCGGCATCAGCCCGCCCGAAGTGTCGAGATCATATCCAACGTTAGACATTATTACAATTTAGAATGTCCTCTACAATAACGTACACAAACTGTAATTGAATACACGGACCACAATCGAGTTTATGGTTATTTATAAGTACACAAATGTAGCCTCAGATAGGAGTTTTTATTTTTTGTAGCTAAATTTATTAAAGGTAAAACATAAAAGTGTATAGATAAAGCTGAAAGTAAAAGAAAAAGCAGATATCTTCTATATGTTCTGCGATTTTAAGTTATCAATCAAACAGCACCGCTCTGCTGTCACCGCTGTGTACAAAAATGGCCGCGAAACACATTCCAAATCTGTATTTAATAAAAATTTTAGCGTAGCAAGCAATGAGAATGATTTAACAGCGCCTATTTGAAGCATAGTGCAAAAGAGACAACAAATATTTAGTGTTAAATAATTTATATTGATTGCTGCCTGGAACGCAATCAACAAGCCGTGCTTTTTTATTTGTCACTTGTCACTATAACTGTCAACATGACTAAAAAAAAAATACTCATATCATAGTTATATATATAGCATTTGTATCATGGGCTTTAGAGATATTTCAGTACAAAATACTATAAATAAAGTACAAATTATTTGTGAGTAAGGAAAAAGAGATTTTTTGTACTAGCGGGAATCGAACCCGTGCCTTTTCCAATCCGGGGAAGTGCTCTGAACCACTGAGCTATAGTACAGGTCTTTCGATCATCCCAATTTACTTATCACATTTTGTCTTCACGACCAACGCCATCTATCGGAAGCATTTACATGCATTAAACCAATATAGTAAGTTTAATTTTGCAATTAAAATTCATACTATTTGATGGCGCGATTTTCTAAACATTTTTGATCTATATTTTTTAGCATTTGACATGCTCCGCCACTTTTTAAAGTTCAAATTATTTGTGAATAAGGAAAAAGAGATTTTTTGTACTAGCGGGAATCGAACCCGCGCCTTTTCCAATCCGGGGAAGTGCTCTGAACCACTGAGCTATAGTACAGATGTTTCGATCATCCCAATTTACTTATCACATCAAAAATTAAATATACTATATTCCCTTACTGCGTGTGTAACATAAACTATAAACAGGTATATATGGTTATAATTATGCTTTATTACTACAAAAACAATTACGCATGAACTACATGAATATACAATATCATTGTAATCATAGTTATCTTTTAAAATTATTCTGGTTATCATAATATGTCAAAATATTGCTATCTCGACACTATACACTTATAGCCTTAGACGAAGGATATTATAGACAAGCTATCAGCGTATGCAGTGTTGAGATAGCAATAGATAACCGAAATAATTTTAAAAGATAACTATTATTATAACTTTGTTGACTAAAAATGTACTACCTGTTTTAGCCGGATACAAGAATGACAGGACAAAAGAAATTGCAGTTATGCTTATATTTTGCTTAAAATGTATTAGAACATGTAATAATTAGCGTATATAACGTGATTAATAAAGTTTTTTTTACGTCAATACAAAAACAAGCTTACATACTGATTATGGGGACGGTTGGCCACCTTATTGTTTGGACCCAGTTCATTGGTCCAAACAATTTCAACAGTTGTCATACAACTGACGCATACGCGAAATGGATAAATATACTTAAACCTGCGTCTCTCTCACTCTTGGTAAAACCTGGCATGTGCATCCTTTTCTTCATCCTTAATGTCAAAATAGTAGCGAGTCTATATTATTCTTCGTCTAAGCTTATAACTTGTCTATAATATCCTTTGTTTAAGGTACAGTGTGACTAGGGTTGCCACCCGTACTTTATTATAAAGTATTGTACGTTATTTATGGTAATTGTACTCTATACTTTATGAGAACAATAAAGTACGCGAAAATACTTTATTTCGCATGATTGCCCAAAACAGAACGACAGAGTTACTGGGGTTGATGATGGTATCGATTGTTGCCGAATAGGTTCCCTCTAGAGTGGCAGTCGCCTCGTTAACGCTCATTTTTAAATGCAACCTATCCTTTATTAAACATTGTCATTTTGTCAATATCAGTATCAAAACTTCTTGTTTGTTTTGTGATTTGTTACAATTATATTCAAAATTTGTCTTCACCTGAACTGACTAGTATAATTCATTTTAATGACACAATCTAGTTATTTACCATTAGAAAATTAAGGAGATGTGCCAAATGGTCATACATTTTCGGCCTGGAAAGGACATGCATAAAACAATATGTTTTTGAAAATAAATGACTATCCTATTGCCCTGTGTATTTCTTTTCACACTAAAACTTTTGAATGATGAGATAAAAGACATCTAAGATGGATAAGTATAATTTTAAAATTAAAATACCTCAAAAGCGAATATTTGATCAAATATAACACCATAATTATAAATAAATAAAATAATATCTACATATATAAACAAATAATAAGGCTTAATATCACTAAATACTGTCGCTTTACTTTCTCAACCTCGTATCTAAAAAATCACGTTTTTTTTATTAATTCATAAATTAATAGTATAACTGCAACAAATTCTTATTTCAATGTGATAATGATAATAGCCGAAATTTGATAGTACAATATCCTCGCATCATATCGACACGGTTAATGTAACCTGCACGAACTCGCAACTTCATATACGAGTTTTCAACCTTAAACTTACACAGCTGAACTCCCATTTCGTGTTTCTGTTTTGTGAAATACGAGGTTGCTGCACATAATTGCGAATTGGAGATTCTAATGCATGATATCTTTTGGACATAGAAATCAATACAGTTTTAGTACCTAATTCATCATTAATTAGTGTAAGTTATTTTCCTTTTGCTTTGCAATCGCCATTTTGTTTTTGCGGATGCACTCGCCTCAGTCGCTCGTGTTTATTGTTTTAATTTTTAGTATATGACGATTTTAAGTGCTACTTAATAGGCCTATGAAGTAAAGATATTTGAATTTGACATATAATTATAAATTTATCTAAAAAATAAGTAGATAGATACTTTTAAGAGAATATTTCGTAAGCGCGGGAAATATCGTTATATTAGTTATCCTACTTGTTATTATTATTTTTTATAAATATTAAGCCATTTTGAGCATAATTAGGTATCATTATAACAAAGTAGATACGTTCCTGTTAACAAGTTATGGTGTTATTATTTTTTATTATAATAACATAACTACAAATGCGGATTCGTAAATTCAGTCCAGTAGATGGGTACCTATTGTAATTCTTATTGAATTTATTATAATGTTATTGTTAAAAGTGACATTTTGGTTTAAGGTATCAAAATGAGTTTCCAATGCAACAGAGCTTTTAAATTAATGAATTTAGTCGCGACTAGAAAGACGGACCCTGACGGAGCATCACCACAAAATACTCAGATTGCTGTTCCATCAACAAGTAACACTTGTTACTTGTTGATGGAACAGCCACCAAATCTTTCAAATACAAAAAAAAAAAATTCAACCGTTTAACGTTTGACAAAAATTCTGGTAAACTTCGACCTAGTTTGGATACTGACGATAACTCGTCAGATAGTGTTTCGTTTTGCACTTCCTACTATCTTGATGAACAAACTGGGCAACTTATTCCAGCTGCTTCTTTATACCAAGATGCCCCATTATAATATCATAGTACAATATGCTTAATAGTCTATTACATTATTTATTAATAAAATATAGAAAATATGACTAAACCTATAATTATATTCAGCGATGGTTGCAATGCTCAAAATCGTAATGTTACACTTGCTAATGCTCTCCAACTTTTGCTATTAATAATAATGCCGAAATTTATCAGAAAAAGTTGCTAGTCACACTCAAATGAAGTGTGATTCAGTTCATGCTTGCATAGAAAATAAAAAGAAAAACAAAGAACTTTATGCACCCGCAGACTTTGTTAAAGTTATTAAAGAAGCACGATCAAAGCAGCTGTATTCAGTTAAATATTTGGACCATAATTTATTTTATAATTTCTCTTCACTGAAGTATTATAAATCTATAAGACCAGGTATCAAAGCTGGCGATCCTTGTGTCGTCGATGTAAGAGCTTTAAAATACAATAGTTTAGGTTTAAGCTATAAACTAAAATTCCACAACGAGTGGACAATATTAACACAACATATGAACCGCAATAGCCCTACTTTAATAACAAAAATATACAATGAGGCTCTGCCGATATCTACAATCCCTTAAAGATTGAATCCCAAAGGATTACCATGGTTTTTATGATACATTATGTCAGTGTGCTAGAACAAGTGGGTGAATTTGTAAATCTTGGATGTGGATTCAGTCGGGATGGAAGGTACACCACTGATGTAGAGAGAAGAGAGAATGCGGGCAATAGAGTGAACGGAGCATTGGGACAACTTCTCGACAGTCAACACCTCAGCCAAAGGGCACGTGTCGCAATACACAACGTAGTGCTTGTCCCAACGTTATTATATGGAAGCGAGAGTTGGGTATTCAAAAAGTAGCATGAGAGTAAACTCAATGCGGTCGAAATGCGATCTCTGCAGAGAATCTGTGGATTGAGGATGACTGACCGTACTCGTAACGATGACGTAAGAGAGGTATGAAAGAGAGTATTGGTGTAAAGATGCGAAAGGGAATGCTCCGATGGTTCGGACATGTGGAAATAATGCTAGACGAGCGACTGGTTAAGAAGATATACAATGCGAAAGTGAAAGGATAGGTAGGTACAAGGGGAGACAGAGACTTACCTATATAGACTAAATCGGTCATGTATTGAAGGAAGGTGGAGTCAGGAGTCTCAGTCAGAGTTATGAATGTTGAGGAAGCGAGAGATGTATGCAAGAATAGACCTTCTTGGAACTCTGTTTTCTCTGCCTACCCCTTAAGGGAAATAGTGTGATGATAATTAAGTAAGTATGTCATCTTTGAAGCATTTTTATGATTAAATGTTTTTTCTCTTAAACAGCATTTTAATTCAATAACCTCGTAAGTTAAAGCTCGGGTAATATTTTTATTGAAATTACACTATGTAGTAACCTCGTATTTGCAAAAATCATCGAAAGTAGGCTTTATTATTCATATTTCAAAAGGTACCTGGCACACAGTCAGAAATTAAAAACTGTTTCGAGTTCAATGTGAAAAATGACCATTTCAAAAAAATATGTATGATTTCAACAAAAGTAAACATGAAACGGAAAACCAAGAAAACTTACAAATTGAAAATGAAATAGTAGCTAGTGATACTATCTAACATGTAGGCACTGGAAAAATTACAACTTAAAGACTTTTGAAAATGACGTTTAATTATATTAAAACTTTGATAATGGCACGATTTGTCTTGTTTTTAATGCTCTCACTATAATGTATTCTATTTATTACTATCATTAAATTATACAAAATAAAGGATAAAGATGTAGATTTACTGTTTAATTTGATATTTACAGTTTACTACAGTTTTTTTGAAGCATATCTACAGTTTTGGTCTATGCTGGGGCTGGCAACACTGGTAGGGATATCTATCTATCGTGAGCTCTATGTCTGGTAAATAGGTAACTAGTCAACTGAGTGCTACGCTTGAACCCGGCTGGGTTATGTGATGCCTACCTATCGCTGATAGATGTTAGGTATGATACGAGTACGTAGTCGTAGGTAAGTTTGCACCAGTGCGTGGCTCTCAAACATATGAAATGAAGACTTAAGTTTGAAGATAAATAATAATAAACATTTTTTAATTTAGGCGTATTTGATAAGTGAAATTTGTTTATTTACAATGATTGAAATATTCACAGACCTTTTTGCAAATTACCACCTCGAAAACTCAATATCACGTTTATAGAGGCAGATAGAAACAGTTCAAAATAATCACTAGCACAACTCACACACAGTTCACGAAAGCGGGATTGTACATTTCTATTTTGTCGCATGTAAGCTTCATACACATTGTCACCACACCTAGCACTCAGATCAAATTTAATAGACTTTTTATTTGATCTGAGACCTAGCATAAACACATACCATTTCGATGTATTCAACGTTAGGTAACTTATCGATATACCATTGTGAATCGATCGTGTCACAGGGGCCACATTAATTACAAATCACAACTTGCGCCAGCGCGGGGAGTTGTTCTGTTATGTGTCTGCAACTAGCGTAACCACAGAACAATTTATAGCAAAGGAACGTGACCCTTAAACTCAAATTCGGTCAAGGATTATATTATTATACAATTACCCGCTCCCACCCTTCTTGTCGCACCCGCTTTCTCTGATAGCCACATCAAACAAACGCTGCGTGCGTAACTGCCTATGTGAAGGTAAGAATAATTTAGAACTATTTTTTTTGTACTATTATATATTATTGATTTTTTTATATGGTAAAAAAATTATTGAATTAGAAAAAGTCGTATTTCAAAAGTTGCAAAGCCGCCGAAGAGATTTTGCGTTAGTTACAAATAACCTGGGGGGTTGGACGGAATCTCATATCTCACAAACGAGATCGTATCGTGATAACTGTGATTTGCCAACGGATTATAGTGACATCAAGCGTCGGTTTCTCTACCAATCACAAGCGAGTCGATACGATGTCGATTGTGAGATAAGAGATTCCGTATAACCCCTCTTTATAGAGTAATGATAATGAAATGATTTAATATTGAAAATTGGCGTTTCATCTTCAATCGGATTAAATCAAGGTACCTACATGTTTAGTTTTCTAATTGTTATATTACCGTTTTCGTGGCATAAAACAAGGTTTGAGAAACATTGATGGTTTTGTTTACATTTTGGCTCAAGCCCAAGTGAACATGGTATTTTATCTAATAATATAATATAATTTCTATTTTGACCAGTAATCATTGTCATCGCCATAACTAATCTAGTTCTGTTAAAATAGAAGAATATTGTATTTTTTAATGGCAATAATGTGACAGCGGAAGCTGCCATTTCTATGACGTCATGGGTGGAGGAGTTTAGTTGAAGATCGAATTCGGATTCGGTTGGCGGGCGCGGCCATCTTGGTGAATTAGTGACCTGGCGATTCGGTTTTAGTTAGTGAAAAATCATTTGTCATCCACAATGTCGGAAAGGGAAGATAATGTGTATAAAGCTAAGTTAGCTGAGCAGGCGGAGCGCTATGACGGTGAGTACATATTTTCGTGGTATCTTCTTCCCACAACCCAAATTCTCAGCGATATTTTCGCCGACAGTTGAAAGACGATTTAGTGATAGTTGCGAAATTGTCTAAATTCTACTTTCTATTATACCTCTCTTAGACTAGTATTTTTCTATGACACTAATGTAATGCAAATAATCAAATCCATAAAACGGAATAGGTCAAAGCAAATCAATGGCATTCGTTAGGCTTGGTCAGCGATCGATGCGTCATCCACCGGCGGGATGTCCTTTGGATTTTTACAATGAATTTGTATTGAATAAAAGCTACTAGACTCGGTTATTATATTGTATTACCTTATAATTAATTTAGAACGTCAGTCAATGTCATTTGCTGCAATCGATAAGAACTGAAAAAAAATATCAATTCATGTCCCCTAGGTGTCTAAACTGTCATTGTATTCATGCATATTACACTTTACAGTCAAGCAAATCTTTTGCAACCAGCAGAATGTTCTGGGCTAGACGGCGTAAATTTGTCGCCTCCGATTTCACCTATTGTTCACGATTTAGTTGCACGGGAGACTGTGAGCATCTTATTACATCGTGTAACCATATTTTTTGCGCCAACACGTTAAGGTTATTAGACCGTTATTTTCACTGATAGATTTTCTTTAGGTACCATTTTACGTCTTTTGCCAATTTTATCTAAGGTGTGCAGTTCAATGACCTTTATTAGAATTATCATTAAAAAATACCAAGTGATATCTTATCACACTTGCTACTGATTTTCATGAGGTTAAATGTGACCCAATTATCTCATTTCTTGGAGATATTATGCTGGAATGTGAATAAAATAATCATTAAAGTTTCACATACCTTAGAATAACCTGTCAATAGATCTATGAATCATCTTCATGTGCACTAAATCAATGAAATGTTCCAAATAGTGATTTACAAATCTTTGCAAATATCTAGTAACTTATATTAAAGAGATCTTGCTTTAAGGTTATAAGACCACACCCTATTAATGTTTTATGAAAGAAACTGAAAATGTATGACTAATTAGTGAATTAAAATGGACTACTACAGGCACCAGTCATTGAACACTAATGAGTAATAGGAGACAATGGTTATAAAAACAACTAGAAAGCCGAAACCTAATTAAAAATTAACAAAATTTAAAACCAAACGTAATGGATATATTTCCAGGCAGTAAAGATGTGTTTAATGTGACTATCATTAAACATTATTGCTGAATCTGTTTATTAAAAGTACTAACTTTTCACTTGCTATGAATATGAAGATAATTGTTTTGTTTTTCATTTGAATTTATAGTAATTGTTAAGATTATGTCTTGCTTATTAGTACTTTACGTGGTTTTTTGATGTAACTAATACTTTTGAATATTAAGTGAATAAATGGGTGTATAATTATAAAATTATTGACACTAGGTTAATAACATGCTATTAATCATAAGCAACTAAAGAAAAAAATTATAAAACATTAACCCCATTTAATTTGTCTGAGAATTTTGTTGAGTTCTAAGTTATTTTTTGTGCACTTTCTAATGTATATGATTTCTCTATAAAATCCTACTTGATGCTGTATGTTTTATTACTGTAAAATATTGTTGCTATAATGATTGTAACTGCTTGAAATTTTCCTTTTGGGTTAAATCATACTAGTTAGCATTTTAAACAGATTTTATCCTATTAGCACATTATTCCTTTTGATACTTACATGTATATTACACATGAAATAAAACAACTTTTACAGAAGTTATTGCATTTACTGGATTTTCTACTATCCCAACGTTTCAAATACTTTACAAATTTCATGGTCATGGTCTATAAAATAACCGGTTTGTTAGTGATAAGATAAGATTTAGAAGTATTAGCAAAAAAATTAATTTACTTATTTACTTAATCTTCTTTTGTCTTGCTAATTTGTTACATATGTACGCATACTCTACTATGATATAAAACTAAAAGAATGTTATGTATGAAACTAGGAGGATATAGAGCAGTTGTTAGGACAAAAAAAAGATTGATGAATTGTGTGTATGAATCAAGATATGAGAGGAAAAAGATCTTGCTGATAGGACGAGTGATTAAGGGGATTGCAAAAAGAAAGATGGAGAGATCTTAGTAGATATAAGTAAAGATATATGGGTTGTGTGAATGAAAAGGACTGGGAATAGCGATTTCTACTTGCAGTGGATTTTGACATACATAGGCCTTATTAACATGTGATGTGTATTATCCTAATTTTTTTTTTTTATAATAGTATATAAGGTTTGCATAAGATATTGAAATGGACTCAAAGCCTAAACTTTGTTAGTAGGTCTTCTGGCTGCAGTTATTTCTCAGATTTCTCAATATTATCTATGCTGCCACTGCAGCTGCTCAAGTCCTCACAAAAGATCTGCAAAGAAGCATTTTAGAAGAAATAGAAATTGTTATAATACTTTTAGATTGGCCGATTCAATACCTTGAGGATTCCATAGAGAACTACTACTATTGTAGTGTTAGCAGGTTGATTGAAGAAGTGGTAAAAGTGATGTTCTGAGTTGCAAATAAGATCAGCAAGACAAATTAATGAATAAGTAGAGTGATCCTGAAATGGTAATAGAATAGATATGGGGTAAATGGAGGGAGGCCTGTGTCCAGCAGTGGACAGCGGTTGTCTGATTGATATGATCTAGGTCTGAGAAATACGATCTCTCTTAACAGACATAGTAGGTACTTTTAATTTGACCCACTTTAACTTTTTAGCTGCTGAAGAGCTTCGCACTTTAAGAGGCAGACCGAAATTGTCTCTTAAGTAGATCCATCAACCATGTTTATGACTGAACCTTAATGAATTTGCCATCTTTCCCTATCAGCTTTTAATCATTAAACAGAATAGACATTATCTCCTGTCCGTTTGAGTCTGTTAACAATTGAGATGAATCAACCAACCCTGAAAATATATTTAGGCTTTGTCCTTGATTATTGAATAATTACATTCTATATCAACGTCGTTTAACGGCTTTTAGATTTAGAGACTGATCGTTACGGCTATTACCGGCGTTTTAGTACGTAACTAAACGCTAGCTCATAACTGTCTAGGCACGATCGTTACAGAAGACTAAGTTCCTGTAGATAAAATAATCCTTGTTATCTAACTTTTCTGTGTTTGAACAAGTTCGGAACTTTCATTATGTATTACACTTGTATTGATCTTGAGATCAACTTCTGGTGGATTTATTAGCAATCTTTAGCGGTGTTAGAATGTGTTAATCTTTCTAGAGAATTTCTATTACCTTTTTCGATAAGTCTGCTTTACGAAAGGATAACTTTATGCAACAACTAGCTATTGCCCGCGGCTCCGCCGCAGCCAAAAGCAACTTTTTAGGTTATTTTATATCTCAGGTTCCCGATATAGTAGTGGGATATAATGTACCTATAGCAGTTTTTAAGTCTAATCAAGAACTATCAAATAAAAAAAGTTGCATCAAAATCCGTTTAGTAGTTTTTGCGTGATACGCGAACGAACAAACAGACAAAAAATCGAAATAAAATCGTTTTGTGTTTAGACACGCCTCATACATATAGCCTTAATACAATACAGTGTTTTTTTCTCAAATATCTTAAATGTACAGACACAGCTCTGTTACAGCTTTATAATAGTACCTATAGAAGACATCTAAACAAAAAATATTTTTCTATAATGATCACGAGACGAAGAGAAATGACTAAATCTTAGGTTTTCTTGACGAATCTTAATTATGCTATTGCCGACTAACCCTAAATCGCAGCAACTACAGTTGCTTTCAACCCGTCCTCAACTCTTTGAGTGGTTATGTATATGTACTTTCAGGATAGGCAGTGGATTGACTGGCCCTGGTCTTGCTATATTTATGTGAGTCAGTTACCACTTACCATCAAGCGAGCCTGAGCTCGTTCTGGTCTCAGAAGCTATTTGCAATAAATGAGAGCCGACAAACCAGTAAGTCTGTGATATAACATGTTTGAATATATAATTACAGAGATGGTGGAGGCGATGAAGAACGTAGCCTCGCGCAACGTTTCCGACAATGAACTAACAGTCGAAGAGAGGAACCTGCTCTCGGTCGCGTACAAAAACGTGATAGGCGCTCGCCGTGCCTCGTGGAGGATTATTTCCTCCATTGAACAGAAGGAAGAGACCAAAGTAAGTAGTTTTTATATTATAGAATTGGGGACATGGGACCCTTAGTTATCACTAACACTGAACCATTTACAAATACGAGGAAGGAAATAGCAAAAGTGCTACGTTTCACATAAACGGTTGATTTGTCGATACCGCATCTATAAACCAAACCAAATTTTCGGTTGGTCACTAAAAATTTTAATAATCATTTTCACGTCCACATACAAATCTCACAACTGAAAACATGAACATAAATTGCTAAATATGTAGTCTACAAACTTACTATGTTTGTTTTTTTTAATCTGTGATACGTTTTTTATTGTCTAATGTGGCAGATGAGAAAGCTGTCCACCAGATGGTAAGTGGTAACAGCCGCTCTGGTCTTTATCAATACCAAGGGCACAGTCAAGCTGCTGCCTACCTTGCTCTTCTTAAAGCTTGTTTAAAGAAACAGCTTCGAGAAACACCGTAGTAGGAAGAACATTTCAGTTTGCACGTACACGTAGAGTAACCTACTTAATATAAGATTGTAATAAGATTCTGATATCTATTTTACATAATAACTGCTAGATGACTAGAATTATTTACTAACTCATGTAGATATAGAACCTCGCTATTCGACAGATGATTAATAATGTTATGATGAATGCTCATAGATTATGTAATTTTAGATTTTAAAGTCAATAAAATTATCAGCATTTGAAACTAAATACCATGGGAATATACATATAAGAAGAAGCATTGTAATAAAAAATATGGCTCGATTCCTTTTTCAGCGTTTTTTAGCTCTTATATAAAAAAAGCATTTTTTTTACTGATTGATTTTTCTAAGTTACTCCAAGTCTGAAAAAACCTCTAACTTTTAATAACCTTTCGAAATGGTTACGAAAACATGACTAAGTGGTCAATCACTAAATTACCGACTTTATTTTCATTAACAAAATTTTGACCCTCCCTTTAAAACCGCCGCAAAACAAGTTTACTGCAATACGTAGCAATTGCAATTGATCGATGGTATGGTCCGTGCCAATACTATGCTACAATGCGGCAATCCGAATCGTGCCAGCTATCTAGAAATAGTTGGGTCATAAAAGTAACATTTTATATCTTACGTCCACTAGACATCCTCTATGATTAGGACTAAAGTTGGCAATTTGGTTGAAGATTCTGCCATTTTTGTAGAGTACGGGTTCGAGTAGTGACTTATTTTTGGTAGAAAATATATTATAACTGCCAGACTTGCCGTCCTGCTCCCAAGAACGTTATAGTTGAAATTTTCTTTCAAATAGCTAAAGGCGAGTTATAAGCAGTTTCTAGTATTCAAGGATTCGTTAGTTTTCAGCTCGTTATTTCAGCGCTTGTGAAACTTTCGCGAATTACTGTTATGAGAATGTATATTCACGGACGTTCACACAACGTCCTCTGGTCCCAAACTAAGCTTAATGCTTGTGCTATGGGTACCAAGATTACGGATATAATACATAATATATTACTTATTTTTGTAAATAAATACATATAATAGAAAACACCCAGACGCAGTACTTCTTATCTTTGTTCATCACACAAATATTTGCCCTGAGTGGGAATCAAACCCACGACCTCGTGTACGGAAGTCGATTACACTACCGACTACGCTACGAGGCCCGTCCAATACGTAGCATTGCGACGCGACGCGACGCGACGTATTGCGGCTAATACTTTAACCGCTTTGCGTCGCATTCAAATTAGGCGACAATGTAGGCCATAAGTACATACAGGTTGTATTTGATATTTTCGTGTAGTAGTATTGACGCGTTTGTCGCTCACCTAGGACAACAGGTCAGTTATAACAGCTTCAGCTACCCACAATTATAATGACTGAATCACATCCTAATCCGTTTAATTGTTTAGACGTGATTGAAGACAAACATCTTTACAAACTTTCGCAATTTATTATTTGTTGGCTGTATAGATAGGTCATTCATAAAACGTGGCTGAAGCGAGTCTACATGTACTATGACGTCATTTACGATGACTTACGCAATTAAAGGTTCAACGATCTTGATAATTTCCGGACCTGCTTTCGTTGTGCTCAGCCGAGTGGTATAGTTCCTCGGTAATGAGACAATTAGATCATTGGTAGTGACGGGATGACGCATTTAACTACACGTTTGTACTAAAAAGAACTTGCATACTTGGTAAGGTATTAGAGAAACTGGTTTCGGCATAAGCGCAACGGATTTACCGGAGAAGTACCACCCTATCATCGCATAATGTCGGGATGAAATAACTGTACGTCCTACTGTTGCATTTGTCTCAAAGCGCCGGAGGAAAAGAATCTAAACTTACATCCAATGTAGTATATAGCATTGACTGCAAAGACAATGGTATCGCGTTCGATCCCCAGTCCAAGGTCCAGACCTCCTACCGCACACATCTAACTTCAAGGTTTTCGAAATAATTTTATGTAATTTTACAAATTATCCAATGCTCGTTGAAGTAAAACATTGTGAGGAAATCTGTATGACTGAGATTTTTTCGATGGCTTGTCAAGTCTACCGACCTGCACTGGGCCCGCGTGGTGGACTACGGCCTAAATACCTGTCACTATGACAGGAGACCTGTTCCCAATAGTGAGACAGGGGTTAAAAAAAAATTAAAATTTCTGTTATATTCCTATCTTTAAAAGAGCTTTACTCTTTCAGCATGTCCACCTTCTTTACAATTATTTATGCTGTGTAATCGGAACTTGCTATACAAAAAGCCGTTGCTTAACCGCTATGTTTCTGCACATACGCATTGAGATAGGGAATTATCGATTCGCAAACACATTCAAGGTTGTACAGTACTAGATTAAAAAAAAGGTCACTTACTATGACGCAGCACCTAGGAAAATAGTGAAGTAGACAACCCTGGACAGTGTGAGTCACTTTCCTGGTTTTGTAAGTTGGCCATACAAAAAATTAAGTTACTGCGTAGTAACTTTAACGCTGATTCGTTGATTGTCGAGGACACTACATTTTTGAAGCAATTTTTCATCTTGATATGAATGATTCAGTGTTCTTATAAGTAACTATGTATTAATAATTTTAAAAAAGCCAAGATTATTACAGATTAATTAATATTATAAATGTGAAAGTTTATGTAGATGTTTCGATGTTTCTCCGTCAACGCTTAGATGAAATTGGTAGATATATAGAATAATATAGATAGACCAGCCTTTGCCCGCGGCTCCGCCGCAGCTAAAGGCTAGTTTTTAGGTTATATCTCAAGTTCCCGATATAGTAGCGGGATAAAGTACCTATATACCAGTTTTTAAGTCTAATCAAGAGCTATTAACTAAAGTTGCATCAAAATCTGTTCAGTAGCTTTGCGTGATGCGCGAACGAACAGTCTAACAAACAAACCGACAAAAAGTCTAAAAAAAGTGATTTGTGTTCAGACTACTTCAGGCACGCTTAATACCGTATTTTTTTTCTAATATATCTTAAATGTACAGACACAGCTCTGTCAGCCTTATAATAGGACTAGCCTTTGCCAGCGGCTTCGTAGTTTTTCGGTTATATCACAGGTTTCCAATATAGTAGCGGGAAAAAAATGTATACCAGTTTTTAGGTATAATCAAGCCCTTTCAAATAAAAAAGTTGCATCAAAATCCGTTCAGTAGATTTTGTGTGATGCGCGAACAGACAAAAATTCTAAAAAAAATTGTTTTGTGTTTAGACACGCCTATATATAATATCCTATTACAGTATTTTTTTCTTAAATATCTTGAATGTACAGACAGCTCTGTTACAGTTTTATAATAGTAATAGGATGAGACACTGGATACTTTTTATCCCGAAAAGGTAGTTCTTCTTCTTCTTAATGCCGGACCATTTCATGTAATCTACCCTAACATCCTAACTATTTCATGAATTAGTTATACCTATATATATAGTTATACGACATATAGATAAAATAGCTGACCCGGCAAACGTTGTTTTGCCATATAAAATATTTCTAGAGAATTTTTAGGGAATTTTTAGCTTAGAAAAAAATAACTAACCGAATCATAAAAAAATTGAATAAAAAATGTTGTCCAAAAAATAAAAAAATATTTTTTTTGGGTGGAACATCCTTATCACTTAGAGGAGTATGAAAAATAGTTTACATCCTATTCTCAGACCTACTGAATATTGCACACAAATTTTCATAAGAATTTCATTTTTTCGGTCAAGCCGTTCGAGGAGAATGGCGACAAACACTGATACGTGAATGTTATATATTAGATTATGTCCTGGATAAACGCATAACATTTTCACCCCCCTAGTTCCATTAGGTTCCATTGGGATACGCCTAAACGACTCAAAATTCACACACATGAAGTTGCAGCCAGATATTAGTATGTATGTATTATGGTTAAGAAAACGTTGAGATATTGTTCTTATGAAACCGCAAAATAACTTAAGTAAAATGTTGCACATTAAAAGTTTTATTTTGTCACACACAAGATAAGAAGAATTGATGTTTTAGCGAATATTCTTTACTCAGCAACTCAAGCGAAGGTGTCTTTGTGTCTAATTGTTTCGTATTACTGCCAATTCACTCGAAGGTCAGGTGCAGTACAACAGCGCTCGGTGCAAAGGTCGCAGGTCCTATAAACACCGATAGTGGTATCTACGATTCAAATTAAGACCTAGTTTATTATATAGTAAATTCATAGAATTCGTTACCATACTGCATATGTATAGAGCTAGTATCTCAAACTTATTATCGATACATAGATAGCTTGTCAACCTTTCTAACAAACTGATTTTTATTTGAGAATGCGGTAGCAGAAAATGAATGCCGTGCGTTCCACCCATAGAAATAAGAAAAGCCTTTTCGCGATATTTACCTAGAGACCTTGACATTTTGACGCACTATATCAAACGTTGAGCATTCCTTCCACTTAGTAATAAATATTCATAATATTTAAATATTTTAAATATACTGTGCGGTTCCTAACCGGCATTTTTATCCTAAAACTGGGCACTGGTGTCGTTTCATAATGAGAGCCCTAAGCCATAGTCCGCAATCAGAAAATTAGCAGGTTCCCTCACAATATTATCTTTACCGAGTGGTGATTCTTTGTGAACAATTAAAGCATATAAACTCGAAGAATCGAACTCTGACTAAAAATCAATCTCATTCTTGGCTAATATTGCACTTAATTTGCTAACATAACTAATAAATTGTATTGAAATCCGTCCGGTAATTTCAGAGATATGCGCTAAACCAGTAAACTGACAGACGAGTCTCTTCTCCATTTTGATTACATACTTTCAATATACATACATGTTATATTGTTATCAAAAGTATAGATAAGGCGACATTGGTCTTGATTACAATAGTTTCAATTTCTATGTATACGTAAATCTGTCGCGGTCAAAGGTCGACAGAGCGCTTTACGTATATCGACCGAGTCACCTCAATGGCACGACTGTGGGAACGTTAATTGAAAACCACATTATGCTATGTAAATTAGTTAATTAAAATTGTGTTTAAATTTTACGGTGAATGCTAATACAACACACGTCATTTTAATTTTTTCTCTATCTTAAAAAAAAAACTAATTTATTTGTGAAAGTGGAAAAAAGGTAACTTTACTGCATGCAGAATTCGAACCCGCGTCCCATCCATCCAAAAAGGGGAAGTGCTGTGGACCGCTAAGCTATTGCAGTCGCCCGACAAACTATTCCAAATCTCCATTTCACATTTGTTTTTGATGTCTACACGACCCAGGCACTTCCCCAGACTGGATGGGAAGGAGGTTCGAATCCTATTTGCTGTAAACTTCCCTTTTTCCACTTTCACAAATAATTTGTTCTTTAAAGTAGCTGAGCATGTCAAGTGCTTTAACCATTGTATTTTAATAGAATTTAAAATATTTTCTCGATCTGTTTGGCCGTACTAATCTCAGACACGCTTTTCACGGGCACTTTTAAGATATAAACTACTTTATGAGCATTTCATTTGTTCTTATGTTAACTTATAAACAAACAAAATAGCGGGCCGCAAGTCGAGGTGATTGAGCTATTATAGTATAATTAGCTTTTCTATAACATTGTTCGTTGGGTGTGGATTAGGTTGTTATTTACAGAATATACGCGATATTTTATACCACGTAGAATAAACTTGTACAGACTTCGTACTAGAATACCTATAAATCGACCGATTTTAAGTAAAAATCTTTAATATTTTTTACAGATTCCGTTAGTTTTCATAAAACATTTTACTAACTAGCCGTTAAGTTAATCCAGAGTTTAATAATCTATACAACCGTCGAGTGCGTTTAAAGGTGACCTGTCCCTGCAGTTATTTTTAGATCGATAACACACATGCACACACCTGTTACTCATAGGGGTCATGGCACAGATGTGTATTCAATGTGAAATAAAATTTCCCTTAACCAGATAGGTAGGTAACTACTACTATTTAGTACGAGATGTTATTAATTTCGAACAAAGACGAATGATATTGTATGCTTGAGAACTCTCTTTTTTGTCATATCTCACATGTCGATCGTATCGTATCGTGATCACTGTGGTTGGTTGAGAGATCACCGTGATTGGCCAACGGATTATTGCGACATCTCGCGTCGGTCTCAACCAATCACAGTGATCACGATACGATCGACATGTGAGATATGAGATTCTGCCTAACCCCCCTGGAGTCCATGAATAAATAAATACAATCATTTTAAATACTAGTGACACAAAAACAACCAGATTTTTTGTTTATATCGAATCCGTTCGGCCGAAGTTCGGTTCAAATCACATTCTGCGCATCTCTAATGCAAACACATTTGGGCCAGCGTAGAGGGCAATGGCGTAAACCCCTCTCACTCTGCCTGAAGCCTGTGTCCAACAAGGGGATAGAAATATGTTGTAATATAAGAGCCAAGTGTTAGGTAACCATTAAATAGTGAGTACTCGTCGAGTCTCGTGTGAAATAAAAAAATATCGTGGAATATAAATTCAAATTTACTTTATATTGTTGGAATTTAAATCAAAATTCCATTTCCTTATTAGCTTAATATACAAGATTAACAAACAAAAGTAAATGGCCACTGAAGAATAGGAAGTGCATTATGCTAATGAAAACCGTTTTTACGGAGTTTGCTCTGTATCATAAAAACCGATTAGAATCGATTTTAATTTCCTCAAAGAAAATTTATACGATTCTGTACTTTTAGCTTTCAAGTTGCACGGTACAACCTAATTGTCCTATTTTCTACCCGTTTAGTATAAAAGACTTGCGTTTAAGTTTTGAGAATCTCAAATATTTTACTAATTATATGAAGTCTGCAACACATTACAACAACATTTTAGCATTTTTATATCAGCGCCCATGGCTACAAAAATATAACCTTCCTTTGAAATTGTCAGTTATGACTAAGACATCAATCAACTTTTTGATTTGAGTTATAATGGTGCTTAAAATTATGTGGTTTGTTTTAGGGCGCTGAGGACAAACTGAGCATGATCCGGGCGTATCGCAGCCAGGTGGAGAAGGAGCTGCGCGATATCTGCTCGGACATCCTGAGTGTGCTCGACAAACACCTCATCCCCAGCTCACAGACCGGCGAGTCCAAAGTATTCTACTACAAAATGAAGGTAAACATTTGTGTAATTTGTAATATTCTACTACTCCGCATCACTTAAAAATGTCGGGTTAATATCAGCCAGAATTTGTCAGAAAATATATTTAAAATATTTTAGTTTTCATTTACTCTTTTACTAGCAAATATAAAGGAAGAAGACTTGCTGATTCATTTCCATTGGAGCTATAAAATGGCAGCATCTCTACTCAATTAATAGCTTTTTTTGTTGACTTTTTGTTACAAAATATCATTAATAGTAAAATTCCAGAGATGGTATTTGTTTTCGTGCTAGACGACGACACCTACCACATTAAGTCACAGTAAATTTTAATATTTTTATCGTTAACTCGGGTGGCTGACCACAGCCCTATTGATTGTAACTAGTAATCACCACACACTAGCAATAACAGACAGATACATTGCCAAGCCAACAGTAAATAAACACAATATTTTGTTACTTTTTGCTATTTAGCACTTGCTTGGCTTATCAGAACAAATTTTGTGAAAATCGACTGTTAGGGATCGGTGATCTACACAGTAAGATATAATGGAAGTATTTTATTACATACAAGGTGTAGGTGGGTACCTCTCAGCTAAATTACAATGTCCCTAACTGCGCTAGTCATTACATGTGTGACCTACATCAAATAAAAGCATAATTATCCTCAAATTTGGGTAAACAATCAATTTAAACAGACTGAGTCATAGATTTTTGTATGTTTTTTGAGGAGACGCGTTATACGTGACTTACGTCATTACATAATTCTAAGAAACCGTTTAAACAATGTTATATTAAACTGTTTGTTTGGTATAAGTACCTTATGCCCTTAGAATAACTTGTTCGCTGGATTGCATAGCAAATATTCCGCAGTGTCTGAAAGCGAAGGTCTACGACCAGTGTGTGTTACCAGTGATGACATACGAAACAGAGACGTGGTCTCTGAATGTTGGACTCGTATCAAGGCTCAAAGTCGCTCAGCGGGCCATGGAGCGGGCTATGTATGGTATTTCCCTACGTGATCGAATTCGTAATACGGAGATCCGTAGGAGAGTAAGAGTGATCGACATAGCCCGCCGGGTTGCCATGCTGAAGTGGCAATGGGCAGGCCACATCGCTCGACGAACCGACAACCGTTGGGGAAGAAAGGTTCTCGAGTGGTGACCACGTATTGGACGGCGCAGTGTAGGACGGCCCCTCGCCAGATGGACCGACGATCTGGTTAAAGCCGCGGGAGCCGTTAGATGCCGTCGGCACAGGACCGCTCGTTGTGGCGTTCTCTTGGGGAGGCCTATGTCCAGCAGTGGACGTGGAAAGGCTGATGGATTGATGATGATGATGCCGATTACACGACACAGTGGCGTAATAGTAATATAACAAAATTCCTAGCGTTTATGTTGTTACCTTAATTTTAACTCCTGATGTTTTATATAGACATGAAATTGGTGATGTTGAGATGATACGTGTGCACGTGTTGCAGGGCGACTACCACCGGTACCTGGCCGAGTTCGCGACGGGCAACGACCGCAAGGAGGCGGCGGAGAACTCGCTGGTGGCGTACAAGGCCGCCTCCGACATCGCCATGACCGAGCTGCCTCCCACGCACCCCATCCGCCTCGGCCTCGCGCTTAACTTCTCCGTGAGTACTGTTCATACCACCGCTCCCCTATACTGTACTCTATGTGCAAGTGACCTCCTTATCCTGGAAGAGGTAACCGGTAAAGTGCATATGTAACTTGGTCTCATCTACTGGAATTCTGTGAGCAAAAAGCAAAAAGTTTTCTGCCGCATAAACCCTAGTAACTGTGCTCCGGCTCGCAGTTTGATGAAGAGACTTCAAGGTTTAAAGTTAACTGACCTGGTTAGATATAAAACAATTCCAGTGGCCCGCCAACACAGGCGGAGAGACGGCACACGGTGGGTTTATTTAGTTGGTGAGGGCCCCAAACTACACTGTTCGTTGCCCCGAACGACGGAGAGTGCGGCTAGGTACATTTTTTACCCGCCTTAAAAAAAAGGATGTCTTAACTGGTGGATCACTGAAAAAATTATAAACAGTCCCATTGGTCCACCAATACAGGTGAAAAGACGGCAGACGGTGGGCCCTGGTCGTTTCCAAATTACAAGGATTGTCCTTAGGTACAAATAAAAAAGGATTTCTTAACGAGAAATAGAGAAAAGCGGCGATAATCGTATCATCAAAAATAAGCAAAGTGAATAATATTTATTTAACACTTTCGTTGTTGTGAATTACGTAATGAGAGTCTTAAGAACTTAAATATTATAATTTTATAGTACTCTACCTAACCACATTATTTCTTTGCAATGATAACGCTGTACATTATGATATTATAATGATAATGGAAATACATATGTGCCCTTTGATATCAAGTTAATAATTGTTTGCCAGACCTCATTCAGATATTGTGATAAAATTAATCAGATATGATAGGTACAAGATTTTTATCATCCCAAACAATCTCTTTTTTGAGAGGAGACCAGTGACATTTAAGACATTAGAGAAGTCTTCGAAATGTATGAAAATTAGTTATTATTTATTTAGTGCTAAATAAACACGAAAGGTGTAGTAGGAGGACTTAAGATTTGGAATTTCCATCACCTTAGAAATGATACCACTGAAGTGTATTTTATATCCGAACCAAGGCAAGGCGCGTCAACATTCATTAACAAAACAATTTTTGAATTTCTGACGGCCACGAGGCATTGTTTTCGCAACACCTGGACGCGTGATTCCGTGAACTGAAGCGCGTGGCGTGTTTGCACTCATAATCACACGTAGGGCTGCCAACAAAAAATATTCACAAAATAACCAATCTTAGTAACTACCAGGATTTCCTTACAAATTTATCTAAACGAAAGCGGAAACCGTTGTAAAATCTGTAGCATAGTTTGAAGTAAATGCAGAAAGAGGCAGACGTGAATATATAATAAACTACAGCAACACGTATATCATAATATTTTTGTATACCTTATAAAAGATTTTGTCGTCCTTACTCGTGTCAACCGCGTCACCCAGTGATGTCATTCTGAAAACAGCACCTCAAACTGTGACATTCTGTCTAGTTATCTTGTACGTGTGAGTCATTATGTGACACACGTTTACTGTGAAATTCTTGGAGGATAATCTGTTTGCAATACAATTTACTAAGTGAAGATTAAATATATAAAAATAGATTCTGCCCGTGATTTCGTCCGCGTAGAATTACCAATATCGATACCTCACTGCGGTATATATTAATAATTTATTATCTCTATATAAAAATAGCCCACAGGAACTTTACATTTTTCCAGGATATAAAGTAAGCGTGTATATAAACAAACTCACGTTCGCATTTATTATAATAGTAAGGATATAAGGCATCCTTTGAATTTACCACTGACCGGTAAAACATTCTTACACTGGCTCGTCAAATCTGTCAACACGCACTATACTTAAGTTTTAATAACGCTTTCTGAGATGTCTTTAAACCATTGCTGTTTTAAACATAGATAGAAAGCGCTCGGTAAAAATAATAGTAAGTCTAGACTATAACACTGACCTCAATCAAAATAATGGTAACGTTGAGCGGTAGTATACAATCGAGACAACATCTGTCTCTTTGTTACGCATGGGTCCTCTTATACTGAGAGGTTCGAGACCCGTTCCAATCTGACTTAATGTAATCTGAACAATATCTATACAAATTTTATAATACGAGTATGTTAAGGCGCGAAGACATAAGAAACACTCATTCAGATTTATAATATTTGCTAGGATTTTAAAATCACGAGGTGTTTTTAGTGTGTGTTTCCTTGGGTCTTACTGTCGTGGTATCGTTGTTTAACGGAGCTTAAATATATTATATCGTTTTATCGTAAACTCGAGCGTTAGGCATTAATCCGTTTCATTGCGAGACTTATTTTAGAATTTACGATATAGTGTTACTACTACTCGTAAATACGCAAACAGCTTTACGCCTTTTATGTGGCGTTGATGACCGGTTTATTTCACACAGCAACTAGACTATGAGGATTCCATATTGATGGACAATACAGTGATAGTGTACTGAACTCTAGTCGTAACAAAAGTATTGTCACCGCCAAAATTTACAAATTATCGCCTGCCGGAGAAGGAAAACATTAGGAATCTTCACATTCAGTAATGGCGTGCCGTGCCGTGCCCAGTAGTGGGACAAGTGCAAAACAAGCCAGTGTTCAAAAAAATATATTAAATTTCATTAGCATGGAAGGATCTGTTTTTTGCTTGTTATAGTGCGTAACGTTGCCGCGCTTGTACGATTATTAATACATACGAAAACAAGCTTATTGAAGCTTATTTTTTGCACAGATGATGTCATATTTTTTCAGTACGGACAGTTATTTGTTCAATGCACAAATAATTGTACTAGTGGTTCGCTTTTATCGTTGCCTTCTATGGCAGATAAGTCAGCGACCAACTCAATGGTAGGCGACAATCGCCGCTTGTAAGCCACTTGAGAAACATCCGTAGCAGAACTAATTCCCAAAACTAGTCGACCGTAATGCAACAGTGTGTTTTTTTATTTAAATCGCATACAAATAACCTAAGTCGAAGTTTTTGCTGTAAACGAGCCAAAAAATGCCATTGCCTTTTACTCGTGTAGACTAGTAAAAACGGCCTGATTAACGGTTAACGGCACAACTTCGCTTAACTAACTTTTTTTATAACACAAGGGTGACAAGCAAGCATTAGAGGGAGGGTCCCGAAAGGGTAAGCCGCCAGCGAAACTGAAGTAGTCCAACACAATACCAGTGGTCCGTCAACACAGGCGGAGAGACGGCACACGGCCGGTTTCTTTAGTGGGTGATGACAAACAAACATACGGCTCATCTGATTGTAAGCGGTTACCGTAGGCCAGCTATATACTCAACTTGCGGGCCTCATGTGGCCGAGCTGTAAGAGCCTATAGTTTTGCAAACTTACCTAAATGTTTTTGTAGTGGCCCTTGTCGTCAATAAAACGTCTTTATAGGATAGGTCCTCCCTTTATAGGTAAAAATGATTTAAAGTATGGCCGCCGTAGCCTATATATAAACGCTAGCAACACCGAGTGTTACTTTCCAAACTGGGAGAAAGGATAGTAGTTCGGGAGATGAAAGAAAGGGGACGAAGAGATGAAGACAAAGGTTAATAGAGAGGGGGCCCTGAAACATTGATATAATAATTTCACAAATTTATAAACAACACTTTTGCCACACTGACTTTAAAACGTAAATTTACACATCACATTACAGACATCGAAAAATACCAGGTCCATTACACACAACTGGCCAGTTTAATACAAAAGGTAATTTGCTTCACACGAGGATGAGTCCTTGGAGGCATAGACTTATATGGCATGTAATGAAGATAATGCTTGGATAAACAACCATCGCATTTTATTTTCTATGGTTTACGTTGATCCT
The DNA here is from genome assembly GCA_948253155.1 of Leucoma salicis. Lineage (NCBI taxonomy): Eukaryota > Metazoa > Arthropoda > Insecta > Lepidoptera > Erebidae > Leucoma > Leucoma salicis. The sequence continues at coordinate 20,582,981 of OX411822.1, forward strand.
GCCAGAGGCCTGCGTCACTCGATAGCATATCTCGCATTATCTATTCAAACAGTTCAAGGTCAGCACGGACCGAATTTTACTTTTACGAGTGCGTGCTCGTAATAGCTTCAATAAGCGTACCTCACTACGTAATCTGCGTTTGACTAAAAATATTTACCCAATATATTTGAATGAAGTTATGGAACAATATTTAACGGTCTAACCTGACGGTGTGACTTATCGCGATCTATAAGGACCGCGGTCCGCCTTTGCATTTCACTGTACAGATGACGAAGTGGGTTAGATACCGAACTCCGATGCCTGTGTTGTGGGTTCGTTTCCCACGCCGGACAATTTTTGTGACCCACAAATTATTGTTCTGGGTCTGGGTGGGTGTACTTTGCGTACTTGAAATTATATTTTTTTGTTAAGTCCCCCGATTATTCGCTAGTGTCGCATGTTGTCTTAAAACAATGTTATGAAAATTATTGCCGTAGTTAGGACACAATGTTTAAGATACCGAAATATTTAGCAAATCCCTTTTATTTTATGGAACCCCGTGAGAAATAATGACAACTGTGGTAGTATGATATCCGTTAAAAATAAGTGATTTGGTGGAACCGTAGTGACTACCATGGAACCCACTAAGAATTGTCGAACATGTGGAAAATGGTTGGCTCTCACTTGCCGAAACAATACAATAGAGGTGCCTAGCTGATATCTATGATATATGCTGGTACTAACCCCAGTAAATATGCAAGGTGCTGCTGTACCACCTTATGAGTTTAAACAGACTAATTATTGTCTCCTTACAGGTGTTCTACTACGAAATCCTGAACAGCCCAGACCGAGCGTGCCGGCTGGCCAAGGCAGCGTTCGACGACGCGATCGCCGAACTAGACACGCTATCCGAAGAGAGCTACAAGGACTCGACGCTCATCATGCAGCTGTTGAGGGACAACCTCACGCTGTGGACATCTGACATGCAAGGCGACGGCGAGTCCGCTGACCACGAGGCTAAGGAACCAGCACAGGACGTGGAGGACCAGGACGTCTCGTAATAACCCACCGCCGCACTTAACTATAGTATCACGTAACACCCAGCCCCCACTACAGCCGATTGTATCGTACCCCCCACGCGTACTGGACGTGGTCGTGCAGCCGGGAGCCGACCCACCGCGGCACCAGGCGCTCATCGTATCCATTTTGTTATATTCATTTAAGATAATTAAAAAATATTTATTAATTTTATGTTCAATGTCCTGCATTATTACTAAATTACAAGTCATTTAAAATTATATTATGTTAAAATTAAGTTCATAAATGTTGACATTAATATTGAATTGTTTCAATGTTGCGTATATCTCCAGCAGTCGCGTCGGTCTCCAGCTGCACGACCACGTCCCCGGTGAGCCCCCACTGTATGCATGGTATTCCGTTCGTGTATCAAATTGTGCGTAATATACATGTGTACTTGATTTTCAATTAAAAAAATAATGTTAAGGTAAAAAATACTTTGGTATTGCATTTTAACTGTATGTTCTATGTATTTTCATATACGATTGATCTCTAGCGATGTTGACTAGCTTGTACTGTACCCCTACACCGCTGCGGGACGCGCCGACGTTCCGCAGACACTTCTCTACGTGGGAATTGTAAATTTTCTATGTATTTTATACCATATGTAATATTAATATAATTATTTAAAAACTCTGCTGACGTGACACCACAGCGCCGTGGACATACCTATGGTATATACCACGCGCTGTGACAGTTGCAGTCGCTCGATGTTTACTCTATATCCGCATGTCTGTGTCGATTCGTCTGGTCTGCACAAATGGTAGTTTTATACAATGGACGTATAATCTCGTGGCTCGGTTGTTGTTTTGAGACTGTTGCTAGTTCGTATGAGCGCCCTGTGGGGCCCGCCCCGCTGCATTTGTATACATTTGAATCATTATGAGTATATATATTTTAAACGTAACATTATTAGGGAGGTAATGATGTAGTTACTTGCAATATTTAGTGGAGCGATGGTCGCCGTCGCCTGTCTGTCGCCCACGGTCGTGGCGACAGCGGCTGCGTTCGAATAGTATAAAGACAAGTCGATGTACCCGCGCTTCGTTCGTATTAAAACATTTGGAGTATTCACATTTGAATTGCTTTAATTACTTACGAGTATTGTGATAGAGATTTTGTATATTTTAATTTATTTTTTTGTAATTTCGCAAGTTCTTGAAAATTGCTGTAGGCGCTACATCTGTTACAGGACAAACGGTAGTTCTAAAGTTGTGCTAGGTTAAGGTATTGCACTTGGAAGTTATTTATTAGATGTGCGACAGATCGCCTACTCGAAGACATTCCATCTTCACGATACCAGTTGTACTGTCTGGCCAATGTTCGCCCTCGACTCCAAACTGTGGCATACGCCGCGAGCAAGTGCGCGCCAGAGTAAGATATTAGCATTATTTTTATTTGATTTTGTAATATTGCATAGGTTTTGTTAAACTATCCACAAACGTACTAATGCAATTAGCCTTAGTGTTATGCAATATTCATTGTCCTACCAACTACATGGAAATTTATTGTAAATGACAAGTGTAAATCTAATAATAAAATTCAAAAGTCCATTTGATTGTTTTATTTTAGGTTTGGATCTATGTGCCTCTTGTCTGACAACATTACTGTAAATGAGTTATATACCCACATGTAGAACGCTATAATTAACTACATTTGCCGCCGTCCTCCGCGGATCGCTCGCAGCGAACAGAATGCACTGCTACTCATAACCCTGAATTTTCCTTTTTACGAAAAAATTCAATAACATTGCCCGATCCGGGGATTGAACCTGAGACCTCATGATCAGCAGTCGCACACACTACGCTGCACCACCGAGGCAGTTTTCATTCATTAATGTTTTCACTGAGCAGTGATCATTTGAGACAAAATCCACACAAGTGAAAAGTCAGATGAATTTAACTATATAGATACCATTGTCTTTGCAGTCACTTCTTTGGTATTACCATAAGGCTATTACCATAGTAAAAGGAAAAAAGTACGTTGACTCAGACCCCGTGCGCGCGATAATTACCTGCGCTCGCAGGGCTGGTCACTTAAAGTTTATTCAATCGTCATAAATACCGTAAACTGCCACAAGCCTGTATATCGAAAAATGACTAAATAATTATGAGTTCTAATATGCTAGAAATAAAGTTTATGTTGAGATCTACTGAATAAATGCTTTAGTTCTTAATAAATCTTTGCAAAATGCTACGTTATGGCCGATTTTGCTAGCAGGCAAATATAGGGTCAAATAGCCACAACATTGCCTAACTCCATATTAGACATAAATCTGTTAAAATTCTCTTAAGTAATTTAGTTAAAATAAAGCATCAGACTACTAGAATGATAATCCTTTTGTAGTTATGCATGTTTTATTTCTCCATATAAACGAGGAGGCAAAGTTAGGACAGATATTTTTTGAATTTCCATACAAGCATAATGGTTGCATAGGGTTGTCAGATAATACTAAACCAACTTATCATCACGCCATTTCCCTTGTGGGGTAGGCAGTGGCGTAGCGTGCCATCTCGGCGCCTGGGGCGGGAGACCCATTTTACCGCCCCCATTCTATAGGTGCTTAATTAAAATTAAATTTTACATGCAATGAGGTACCTTTTATTGAAGTTAAAATAGGATGAGCGGTTTTACCAGCGGATTCTACGGGCCTTATGAGCAGCGAAGTCAGAAATAACTTTGTCAATATCAATATTAGCAGCCAATTCTTGTTCAATCGACAATATATTGTCTATAGCCAAGTTTGATAGTCTAGCGGAGCTCATAGTAGATCTGAGGTAATTTTTTATTAGCTTCAACTTCGAAAAACTTCTCTCACAACTTGCAACACTAATCGCCAAAGTCAAATATATACGAATCAAGATGACTATATTTGGAACCGAAATTCCGAGATTCAGTTTTTGAATGAACTGGAGGAGCTCCAGTGGTCCTTTACCACTTATATCTTCCTCTGATTCAGAACAGGCAACAACAACAAACTGCTGAAGACGATTCCGCTCCATCTGAAACTCGTCCTTGTCGATGTCTTCACTCGAACTTGCTGTCCAAAAGTTTCGCTGGCATCAAAAATCCGAACTTGTCCGATATTTCTTGAATTTGCTGGAATCGAGTCGTCATTTCTTGAATGATCTTGTCGAATGATGCGATCACCTCTCGACGGATTTCCTGTTCGTGAGACAGAGCTGCATCTTCAGAAGATTCATCGCCATGTATGCGTTTTTTCCTGCGAATTCTTTTCGTTTTGGGTTCGATTCCGAGTTTTTCGCAGAGAGTCTTAGCAAAGTCAATTGCTTCTTGCACGAAACGGTCTCTACTTTCCACTAAGAGGGTTTTCAAAGCGCAGAGTTTCTGAGCACACTTATCCACACTTAGTCCTCGTTGCTGCAAGTAAATCTGTGCGTCATCTACTTCAGGTAGCACTGCAGCCCAAAAGCCAAGAAAAGTTAGGAAGTTAAATGACAGCACGTTTCAGTGACTTGTTTTACTGCTTGGCCTGTGACGGCAACCAAAGCGTTCCATCGAACAGTTGATGCGGAACAGAAGGCAAACAACTTCTCCAGAGTTCCAAAAACCGTCACGGAATCCACTGATTCAGAAGCCCAGCCAAGTTTAGTGAGTGGTTTGTGCATGCAACAAATATAGCTTTCGGATTCAGTGCTTTAATCCGGGCTTGAACTCCATTGTGGATCCCTGATATTGTGGCAGCATTGTCATAAGCCTGTCCTCTCAGATTCTGTATGTCCAGTCCGTCTGATGTTATCTTCGCGATTATATCGTTGCTGAGATCTTCTGCATTTTTTCCTTTCGGTTCGAAGAAGTCAATGAAAGATTCTACCACGGCGACTTTTTCTCCTTCGATATGTACGTATCGCAGAACTTGGCTCATTTGGTAATTGTGGGAGATGTCTGGTGTACTGTCGAAGATTACACAATAATATTTACCTACTTGAATAAGACGGATGATGGTGGATCGAACTTGCTATCCCAGTAAGTTTATAAATTCATTCTGGGTTTCTGGAGATAGATACGAAACTGAGGCTCTTGCTCCCAGCTTTATCTTTGTCAGGTATTCCATTAGAAGAGGGTCGTATTTAGCTAGGAGGTGCACTAACTCCAAAAAGTTCCCGCGATTGCCACTATCATCTCCTCGAATGTCTTGTCGATGTCCTCTGAAGGCCAGATTCTGTTTGGCTAAGAACTGGATAATATTCAGCAACCTGTACAGTACATCCCTCCACTTCTTCTCCTCACTTTGGAAAACTTCTTGTTGTTTCTGATCGTTGGTTGAGACTTCTTCGCATCTGCTTCTTTCTTAGCCTTTTTTTTTTTGCAGAATTCCGCACCGCTTTCTTTGACTCTTTACATTTTAAAAAACTAGTTCAAAGATTGGGTAAAGTTCTAAATGTTTAGTTTTAGAAGATTCAACAGTATTTAAAAGATCGAAACACAATCAAAATGACTTTCGTTCCATATCCGAAACTCTCGCGAAACAAACATACGAGTAAAGCGTGATTGCGTAACGGTACTTCACGATGCACTAAAACAAACAATGATCAGTATAATGCGTAGTGCTAAATTCAATGAGTGCGAAAGAGAGGCATCGACATGGGCCAACGCGTGAAACAAAAGATTTTGTATGAGAAATTAACATAATAAGGAGTGCCGAGTTTCTTTTAAATAAATATTAAAAAATAGTTGGTGCGCAAAATTTTAAATAAAAATGGAACATTATAGTGTGTCTGACACATGTAATGAATGAATCATAGATCAGATCTCAACCCGCTTCACCGGCGACCCGCCCCCGCGGGCTGCCGCCCGGGGCGGGCCGCCCCCTCCGCCCCACCCACGCTACGCCATTGGAGGTAGGCAGAGAGAACAGAGTGCCAAGAGGCTCTATTCTTGCATACATCTCTCGCTTCCTCAGCATTCATTTCATACACGTTCGACGGTTTCGGATACTCCTCTGACTCCACCTTCCTTCAATACATGACCGATTTGGTCGTTTAGTTGGTAGGTGAGTTTCGGTCTCCCCCTGTACATACATACTTCAACTTTCGCATTGTATATCTTCTTAACTAGTCGCTCGTCCGGCATTCTTTCCATATCTCCGAACCAAGATATTGTTTTTTAATAATTTATTTACTTAATCACACTATTATATTTATTTTTCATTCATAGCTCTCATTAACTCTACCTACAGGGGTAGATAAATGACATATTTTACAGATCACAGTTTAAAAATACAATATTAGTATATTTTTATACACTCGTATGTGACAACCCTATGCCAGGTAAAGATAGAACCTATGTTTTCGATTTATCTTCTTAATTTTGCCTAAACGTACTTTATTCGAATTTTACACAAATATAACCAACAAAAGTTACTATTTATTTATTTATTTAAGGAAACTACAGCTTTTTGGAGGCGATACATGCAATTTGTGCTGGAACTAAATCTTATAAAGAAATCTCAAAGCTTTGAGTGTATGCTGAATATAATAAGTTAACTGTAAAATTGTTGGACTTACATCAAAAGTTATAAGCGCCTAAAAAAATCTTCAATTTAATTCTTGATTTAATGGCGTTGTTAGACTTATAGACACAACTTTGCCAATGTCGAGTAGAGATATCGAATAGACCGTCATACGAAGGAGATTGTTCTGTGACAGATAAAAGGGCCGGTGGTTATGAGACTAACTACTGAGATGAGTAGGTACACTGAAACAAACAAAACAGTACTAAATACAACAAATATATATAGGTACAATACTTAACTAAAATTATTTTAACTCTAAACATTTCTGAACTATGTATATTTACAGCTTGATCTTATTTACCTTAATGAATTTGTACAGAATACCATGTCCGATCCTGTTTGACGGCTCCCTGACGTTAACTGTATTATATTTTCAAAATGGTGGCCGGTGTCATGGGTTGCCAGATTTATAGCCGATACAACTACTATATTTTTGTTTTGCATTCAAACGAACAGATTATTAGCATCTAATTGTATTAGGCAAAGTTAGGTACCTATATATACATAGGCAATGTTGTGGTAGTTTACGGTACAGAGCTAGTTTTTATATACCTACAAAATTAAAATAAATTATCTTGAAACTTAGGCAGAACGTCAGGGATACATAATACAAAGTTTCTTAATTATATGTTTATACATAGAACGGGAGCTGAGTATATTTTTTTTCAAATGATATAATGTTTTTAGTGTTGTGATTGGAGAAGATCTCGTCTATGTCATCCAAATACAATATAGTAGGTATCTTATTTTCCGGTATGTAGCCATCTTTGATCTTGAATAAATAAATACCGAGCGGTAGCGGCGATCAACGAACCCTGGGCGCACGGCAATGCGTATGAAACGACGGCGCAGTCTTGCCGGGCGCAGCTTTAGTAGTTTTAAATATTGTTATTGTGTGCGTGTGGCGACTCGTAGGTACTGGCTCGTAGACACATGCAAACGGCGCTCGATTCGTTTGTATGAAGATAACTTACTTCTTTCCTTTTACTATACTATTACTGCCTAACAAAATAGATTATTTTATCAATCTTTTAGACGTCACTTTCGTTGTAAATATGTATTAAATTCTGTTAACCATGAAGTGCGCTGTTGATGAGTGTAGAAATTCAAAATTAAAACAAGATGACATAATATTTCATGTGTAAGTTGCTTGTTATACAACACATTTTCTTCTTTCATTAACGAGAGACATTGTCGTCGGAAAGTTTATAACTGTTAATACCCATCGCTCTCTTGGACTATAGCTATACCAATACGAACATTAGGGACACAGCCAAGACGCCGTATACCATGAGCAGAGCTCTCCAATCCTCGATCCAAGGGAATGTAGGGGAAGATACCAATAAAAGATATAGGTAATTAATAGTTATACATTTATTTCCATTGACAACTACTACATTTATATAATTTCATGTACCTACCCCTTTATATACCAGTTTAAAATATTTTAATAACGATAGTAAATTCGTTTGCAGAAGTGGTATAAATATACCTACTAATAAAATGTGATCCGATATCGAGTGCTTTAAAATAGAACCTCGTAGGTTAGGTAGGTAATCTGTCACTTTCTCCTCTCGGTGAAACAATGTGCTGTATATATATATAAGTAGGTAGTTATGTATATTTTAAGATTAAGGTATCGGCAGTGATAAGTTATAATCATACCCAGCGAGAACTATGTCTCACTAGCTTATGCCCGCGACTTACGTATGTGTGGCTTCATTGATCGATAAAAGCTATAACAATTTGACTGTAGTATAGATTATTACACTATTTTGCTATTTTGGATTATCTTTAAGATAAAACAAAATGGCATTCTTTCATAATAATAATAAATAGTATATGATATAAAGTACCTATGCCTGTTTGTCCCATGAGTTTCTTGTCGGGTTCTTCTCATAAGGTTTTCTATGGATTCCGAATTACCACATTGTTGTTGCGGATGCACCTGCCTCAGGCGCTCGCCAGGAGTTCAGATGGGCGACTTCGTGGTTAACTCGCTGCTATATGTAGACGATGCGGTTCTATTAGCGCAGTCTGCGACTGATCTGCAAACCCTAGTCGACGTAATGGCAGAAGATTGTAAGAAAAGGGGCCTACGTGTGAATGTGAGCAAAACCAAAGTAATGGGTTTTGAAAGAGAAGAAGCCAGAACAGATGTTAGAGTAACAATGATGTGCTAGAACAAGTGGATGAATTTGTATATCTTGGATGTGGATTCAGTCGTGATGGAAGGTACACCACTGATGTAGAAAGAAGAGTGAATGCGGGAAATAGAGTGAACGGAGCATTGGGACAACTTCTCGGCAGCCACCACCTCAGCCAGAAGGCACGTGTCGCAATACACAACGCAGTGCTTGTCCCTACGTTATTATATGGAAGCGAGAGTTGGGGTAAAAAGGAGCATGAAAGCAAAATCAATGCGGTCGAAATGCGATCTCTGCGGAGAATCTGTGGAGTGAGGCTGACTGACCGCATACGTAACAGTGACGTAAGAGAGCGAGTAGGTATGAAAGAGAGTATTGGTGTAAAGATTCGAAAGGGAATGCTCCGATGGTTCGGACATGCGGAAAGAATGCCGGACGAGCGACTGGCTAAGAAGATATACAATGCGAAAGTGGAAAGATGTAGGTACAGGGGAGACCGAGACACCACCGAAGGAATGTAACATGGTTCCAGTGGCCCGCCAATAAAGGCGGAGAGACGGCACACGGCGGGTTTCTTTAGTGGGTGCAGGCCCCACACTACCCTGGTCGTTGCCCCGTACGATAGGGTGTGCGGTTAGGAACATATTTTCCCGCCATAACAAAAAAAAGGGGGGGGGGGGGAGACCGGGACTTATCTACCTAGACTAAATTGGTCATGTATTGAAGGAAGGTGGAGTCAGCAGTCTCCGAAACCGGCGAGCGTGTATGAAGAGAGTTATGAATGTTGAGGAAGCGAGAGATGTATGCAAGAATAGAGCCTCTTGGCACTCTGTTCTCTCTGCCTACCCCGCAAGGGAAATGGCGTGATGATAAGTTAAAACAATCATAAAACTTATTAATTTTATGAAACCCATGTAACAACGCGTCGTTCCAGATATTTTGCAGCATTTATGGACTAGAAAATGACTATTTAACTACTAGTAGATCCTGTAATATTTCATCGAGTAGGTAAACATTGGTAGGTTTTGATATTTTAGATTATAGTTTTTTTTTTGGCATAGACGAGATTATACTAAAGGCCTCGTCACACAGAGGCGGGAGCCGCGGGAAAGCGATCGCGATCCGGGACGGGATTTTTTTGTAATATTCGAATTTGTATGCAACCTGTCACATAGGAACGGGTTATTTTGGAAGTCATAAGAAAAACTGGTCTCTTTTTGAAGTGAAAACTTCTTTTAGCGCGGTACGCATATTTTTAGATGAGATAAAATCTCTGGACTCGCGACGCCGTTACGAGACGCAGCTATAGTGTGCATTGAAAATTAAATTTGACACACTTCCCGGTTTCCGATTGACCTCAAATTTTACACCCATATGTATATCGCGTGACAATGCAATATTATGATGGCATGGAGCTGGGAGGTGGACCTAGGAACTCTGAATAATGAAACGGCGCAACCCCATCGAGTTTGGACTCGTTTGATTCGTCTTGATGAGTACTTTGTCTTTAGATGATATCCAGGGTCTGATGATGGAGCAGGAAGGTGGCCACAGTAACTGTAAAGAAATGAGAATGACGCAACCCCATCGAGTTTGGAATCGTTTGATTCTTCTTGACGAGTACTTTGTCTATAGATGGTATCCAGGGTCTGATGATGGAGCAGGAAGGTGGCCACAGTAACTGTAATGAAATGAGAATGACGCAACCCCATCGAGTTTGGAATCGTTTGATTCGTCTTGACGAGTACTTTGTCTATAGATGGTATCCAGGGTCTGATGATGGAGCTGGAATGAGGCCACAGTAACTATGTAAGGAAACGACCCGAACCTATCAAGTTTATATTCGTTTAATTCGTCTTAAGTACTTTGTCAAGTTAAGATCATTTTTTTAAAGTCTGAATGAATAATTTTGATTTACAAGTTTTAATTAAGATCGAACAATTAATTAGGATATCTAAAAATAACAACTGTTTGTTTATAGTTTTAAGTTTTCACTTCTGTCGGCAGTCCTTAGACTGCTTTGATTTATTTTTTTACTACATTGACATTGTTCCAATAACACTTAAGGCTTAGAATATGAAACTAAGTCACGTCTATTGGAGATGCGTATATTTTGTGTTCAATTTTGTTTCTCTTATTAGATTCTAACACAAACCCGAGACACTGATACCTGTTTGTACAACGATATCATACTACGATAGAAGATTATTAACAAAATCTATAAATTACATAATATTGTCTAGTAGTAGGTTAGGTTATGATTTTAGATTTTTTTTAATACCTAACCTAATTATAAATAAGTTGTCATTTTTAATAAGGGCTTCTATAGTTAAAGCTTTAAGTATATAAATATAACTAGCCTTTGCTAGCGGCTTCGCCGCAACCAAAAGTTAATTTTTCGATTATATCTCAGGTTCCCGATATAGTAGCGGGATAAAATGTCTACCAGTTTTTAAGTCAAATCAAGGCCTTTAAAATAAAAAAGGCGCATCAAAATCCATCTAGTAGTTCTTTTAAATAAATTCTACAAAAAGATCTAATTTAAATAATTTTCTAGTTTTCGGTTATATCTCAGGTTCCCGATATATTAGCGGGATAAAATGTATACCGGTTTTAAAGTCTAATCAAGGCCTTTCAAATAAAAAAAGTTGCATCAAAATCCGTTCAGTAGTTTGTGTGATGCGCGAACAAAAAAAAAACATACAAAAATTCAAAAAAAATTGTTTTGTGTTTAGACACGCCTTTAAAGCCTATTACAATCATTTTTTCTCAAATATCTTGAATGTACAGACAGCTCTGTTACAGTTTTATAATAGTATAGAAGATGAAGTTTATAACGTTATTTTGTGCTCACTTACGTCCTATACCTACCTATGATCACTTTTTAAATGGTTTTATTTTTGATGTGAAACATCAAATGCGGAGGGAGGGTAAAATCGGCTGTTAGCGTGGCGACGCTTTTATTAAACTTGTCCCACTCAAATCTTGCAAGTTAAATTTGACACACTTCCCGGTTTCCGATTGAGCTGAAATTTTACACGCATATGTAAAACGTGTGACAATTCAATATTATGGCACGGAGCTGATCTGATGAATGAGCTGGAAGGTGGGCATAGTAACTCTATAATGAAACGACGCAACCCCATTGAATTTGGACTCGCTTGATTCGTCTTGATGAGTACTTTGTTACTAGATAGTATTCAGGGTCTGATGATGGAGCTGGAAGGTGGCCATGGGTACTCGTGTACGTTGCAACCCATCGATTTAGGGCTAGTTTGAGTTATCTTGTATAGTACCATAATTATAGATGATATTCAGGGTCTGATAATGGAGCCGGACGGCCATGGGCACTATGCTATAAAACGCCGCAATCCCATAAACTTTGGAATCGTCGTTTTGGATTCGTTTCGGTCCTAGATCCAGAGCTTGATGATGATGACTCATGTTCATTTCCGTTATTTTACACATGTCATAATTTTATACAAGCATAGATGGAAAAAGTTATGATCATTTTATTTCTACTCATAATTTCTACAAAATAACATCGATGTTTTCACATCTGGTAGACGTCCCGCGACGTCTATTTTTTTTTATAACAACTAACGGCAGTTAATTTAGCTAATACCGAATGTGTTATAAAGAGCTTATTACGTAATAAGATAGAACGGACTTTATAATATGTACCTATATATCTCTCTTTTTAAGCGGAAAAGAATGCAAAATAAAAAATAATTTTTATTTAAAATAATTTTCTAGGGCATATAAGTTCTTATAAACCAATATAATATTGAAAATCATTGAGAACTGCGACTGGACTAAAAATTGGATTTTCAAAAGAGGTCTTTTTACACTTCTCTAAATAATCTTTAAAATAAAGCATTTCTCACGCTGCTAAAGTGCTAATCCTAGTTTATTTTATCATAATAGGTTGAAGTAATACTGTATTGCATCGATTTTTTTATTCGAGTGCATTTTCAAATTGACCAGACATTAGTTAAACGCAGGTCAAGCTAACAAAAGCGTGTTCGAAGTTCAAATTATAGATTTATTTAGTAATAATGTACCTATTATATTAAAATAGGTATATGTATATTAAAAAACTTTAACTTTCTTTTTTTTTACTGTTTTTATTTAAATTAAGCACTTGACATGCTCCGCCATTAATCAGAATACAAAGTAGAAATAAAATTGCACGAGCAGGATTTAACTTCTTTTTTGTTAAGGCGGGAAAAATGTTCCTAACCGCACACCCCGTCGTTCGGAGCAATAAAAACAGGGTAGTAGGGTGGGGCCTTCACCCACTAAAGAAACCCGCCGTGTGCAGTCTATCCGCCCTTATTGGCGGGCCACTGGAACTACGTTACATTCTTTCGGTGGTCCGCCGGCGGCAGCAGGATTTAGCCTGCGTCTCCTAGACTACCGTTCGTCTAATGAACTACCCAAAGCGGTAGGAGAGAATCTGTAATGGATTTTTTTATTGCGTATGGTGGCAAACGAGCCACGGCCCATCTGATGGTAAATAGTAACCGTCGCTCATTTCACATCACATATATGAAACCAGCTTCTGCCCGCGACTTCGTTCGCGTGGAATAGTACTTTGGGCTAACGCTAACTTAAGTACTTGATCATTATTTTGCTGCGATGTTATTTTAAAACTGCGATATCTCCTAAGATATTCATTGAAATCGAATTATGTAAAGGGCAATTTTGTTTTAAATTGAATACTTGTGATGAATAACGTATTTATTTGGATGAGGATTTATATCATATTTATAAAAACACCTTCACCAATAATACATTATTTTAGAACAAATTTGGTTAGCATAAATACCTAAAAGGTTATAGTGAGCCAACCTTAAAAGATAGACATGCTGGCGCGGACTTTTTTTTAGAACTTTTAAAGGGGAACACTTCTGTCGTTCATGAAGCTCTCAAAAGGAAAAAAAAAACCCGATTTTAAAACATTCTTCATTGGTGCTCCGCTCCTATTGGTCTTGGCGTGATGATATAAAAAAACAAACTCTTCAGCTTTATATATTAGTGTAGATGAAAGAATTAACTGCTATCTCCTGCTGCAACCAAAATACACCAATGTGCTTCATGGCCGGTCACACGGGAGATGGTACCCAGAGCGGGTGCTCGGGCCCGATAGCAAGTGACCACTTGGTACCCAGCCCTACCACCAGTAATGTAATTGATGATAATTGCTTACTTCTCGTAGTGGCCTCGTACGACACCCGTGAGAAAGAATGGGTTGATGACACTTGTATTCTTAGTTCGTCACCAAACGGACAAAAGTTTCGAGCAAATGTCGCTGTAGCTCAGTTGGTAGTGACTAGAACGACAATCCAGACGCAAATTAAAACCTTGCACATAGCTATAATTTTTTATTTCACATTTTCGCAGTGTTACAATTTGTATATGTAATGTTTCATTTTCTTTACGCCAATAAATTCCATACAAAAATTGAGTGTAAAACTGACCATACGTATGGACAGTAATGAAGAGGTCAGTTGTTAATATATACATAGATATTATATATAGTGTAGGCGAATCACAAGCGCGCATGTAATAAACATGTCCCATTGTCGAAATAGAAAGATAGATTTTGGTATACCTATCTCTTTTTAATGTCACATGCGAATTTTATATAATCGTTTGTAATTTACAGCTACCGTAATTGACCGGAGAGCATCATTTTAATATCATAAAACCCCCTGACGTACCTTACATAGGTATATTCTATTTTAAAGTACCTGATTATTCTATTCTATGAAAACAATAGGCAGTCATGGACTGACGTGAGAAATAAAAAACTTAAAACTATGAATTAAGTGATTTTTATTAATACACCGTAAAGTAATTTTAGCTACAAATTATTTAAATATATTTGTTAATTAATCCAAGTTTGGTCACATGCTTTATTGTTACTACATTCTAAGAATGAAATAATTGGTTCACTCACCGACTTAAGACCACTTGACTCTAGTGAGGCCGAGTAAACCCGACTCGAGTCACCGACCCGAGCAAGACGGTCCCTTTTATGCGGAAAGAGCGCAAAATGCGCTAAATCTTTTCACTTCAAAAATACTTACAAACTAATAAGAATAATCCACGAATACCCACATTAAAAATAATAATACATTGTTTAAGTAAATAAAACATGGATTATACAATTTTTTAGTACACACCAATACACGTGGGTATTTTACAAATTGTATTAATTAAAAAAATCTTAAACATCATTTTATGGATATTATTTAATACTTTTAGTTGTAATTCAATTGATTCAGATACTACTTAATACTAAAGAATAAAACCTATTCATTAGAAAAAGCACCAGACATTTTGCAATTTTTATCATAATATAGCCCTTTCCTCGTTCCATAATGACTCTTTTTAACCTTAAATGTATAGTTAACTAGAGTCATTATGGACTACCAATAGAAATGAAAACTTAACACTAAATAACATAAATTTTTATTATTGCTATATTATTATAGTAATACTAATTAAAAAATGTATACATAATTATAAATTGAGTAATTATTTAATTGCAATTTGGTCAGATACATTAGAGAACTCCTTCGTTGCTACTACATTCTAAGAATGAAACAATTGTTGTTCTTTTACATTTTTGTGTACGAAAAAATAGTCAAAAATTTCCATTACACCAGAATTTTGTATTTTTTATATCAATATTAAATCACAATCACAACTTTCTCGCCTTATCCCAAGCTTTGTTGACCTCTGCGATGCAACTACGGCCTGAATCCCTCTGAGAGGAGACCGGTGCCCAAAAGTGAATTAAACGGAAAATTAAACGGTCTAAAACAAAAAAAAATATCCAACATTGTTGACCTTCGCGACTCAACTAAAGGGACAATTAGCGACCTTAGAACAAGACCAGATTAATTTTTTTATTCAAGACTGATATGTACACATATATAATAGGTAGCTATGTGTTGTGAAAACATCTGGTTTTATACAAACACTGATATTTTTAGGAAGAGAGCCCACCACTCACCCACGGATTGTCAATCCCGGTTATCTTTGATTCGAGCCAAATTTATCTCATTTGTTGCCGAGCGTTCTTGAGAATGCCTTGTTTAGAGGCGAAACACGTGTCGAATTTGTGCTCGGTTTTTTGCGGAATATTGCAATATTGTGGTTCTGAGAGTCCTACCGTATCGCATGGTGGTGTCGTGTTGGTGAGTTTTTTTGTCATTATCGTGCATGCTACTCTGCTATTATCACATTCTCCTCTATCTGTGAAGGTGCGGATTGGCAATCTTAGGTTATTCTGTTCAAAGATAACCGGGATTGACAATCCGTGGGTGAGTGGTGGGCTTTCCTCCTAAAAATATCCATTCTATAATAATAACAATGGACTTCCGCCAAGTGTCGCCTTATTTAATCAATTATCAGAAACAAACTGACTTAAAAACTAGATTCTTCGTTGTTTTTTTTAAACCTTTTAACGTCCTACTATTCGGCATAATGAAAGGGATTTAGTCCAAAGTCCACACGTTCAGTGCGTGTTGGCAGACTTAACAAACCATCGAGATAATCTCTCAGATTTCTTCACGATGTTTTCCTTCACCGAGCAGTGATAATTTGTCAAGAAATACACATAATTTCGAAAAATCAGAGGCATATGCCGTGCGAAGGGACTGGGTATCGAGCTCGATACCAACGTCTTTGCAGCCCTCGGT
Source organism: Leucoma salicis (assembly GCA_948253155.1). Taxonomy (NCBI): domain Eukaryota; kingdom Metazoa; phylum Arthropoda; class Insecta; order Lepidoptera; family Erebidae; genus Leucoma; species Leucoma salicis. The sequence goes on from OX411822.1 coordinate 20,599,435, forward strand.
TTTACCTATCAGTATCACTGCTGAAAATTATTCACTAGGACATCGCAATACCCAAAAAATATTTTTTTTTGATCTATATTTTAGCATTTGACATGCTCAGTTACTTTTTAAAGAACAAATTATTTGTGAATGACGAAAAAGAGATTTTTAGTACGGGCGGGAATCGAACCCGCGTCTCTTCCAATCCGAGGAAGTGCTCTAAGCCACTGAGCTACCGTACCGACCTTTTTGGTCATCCCAATCTCCTCATCACATTTGTCGGAATCGGAATGCATTTACATGCATTAATCCAATATAGTAAGTTTAATTTTGCAATTTTAAGGTAGCTCAGCGGCTTAGAAGTGCTCTAAGCGTCTTCCCGGATTGGAAGGGACGCGGGTTCTATTCCCGCTCGTACTAACAATCTCTATTTCTTCATTCACAAATAATTTGTACCCAAAAAATAACTTCATATTTGTAAGTATGTATTACTAATATTAATTAGAAACGGTCACTTAATGCCTATTGAAATTTATTATTACTCATTAAACAGATTTTGTTTCAGAAACTAAGTTAATGTTTTACACTTAATTAAATCATCAAATATAGACTAGTAAAATATACAACTCACGAATATAAAAATTTTGAAAAAATACCTACTTATAGCTAATGAGAATTGTAATGTAAATGATTGTATCAATTTTATATGTTTGGCCCTGAGACAACACTCAGTATTAAAGAATACTTGTCTTTATATATGCACTTAACAGACACTTGACACAAGGAACAATATGTCTGTGTTGCTCATTTTATATTGTTGAACATTTTAAGATAATTTTTTTCTTACAAGTATTTACATACAATTATATTTATGAAACTAACATAATTATCATTACTACACGAATTATTTATTCAACTATTTCTTACATCGAAACTAATTTTTTTTCAATGTCAATAAAAATATAGCAGTCAGTAAAAATTAAAAATAACAATTGGATTTTAATGCGTTCTTTCAAACTCATTTAAAAAGTATTATTTCACTAAAAATATTTCATTCGCCTAAAGTTTTGTCAATGAAAACAGTAAATTATTAATATTTAGTTTTTACACACTACTCGTTTATTTTTTATGTAGTAAACATTGACCTACCAACAAATGGCCCTCGTGTCCGCGCTCAAGTGTCCGAAGCAAAAGAGAAAGAAAACGCCAAAAGAGAAACAATCGCGCGCCAGTCTCGTTTGTTTTTACCGACTTGATTGTTCGTTCAATATGCCTTACTGTATTGTGAAAACGTGTAAAGACTACTCAAATAAAGTGAAAAAAGAATATTTTCAGTGAGTAGACTATTGTTTTATCATTCGAAAGATTATTTAGCTTAAAAACAAAGAATTTGTATCAAATTTTGCATATTTACAAAAATAAATCGACATAATATTCACTAGAATCTGCATAAGGTGACCATGGTGAGGTCTATTGGTAGAAGCTACTTATGCTAATAAATTATTGCAAAGAAAACTCAACACTATTTAATGATGGTAGGATTAACGACCATCACGATTTTTTTATACTTCGTGGGTTGCAAACAATCACACGGCTCACCAAATGGTAAGCTGTAACCGTAGCCTGTAGACGCTAGTAACACCCGGCCGGGGTCCCAGCGGTAACCGCTTACCATCAGGTGGGCCGTATGCTTGTTTGACAACCACTTAGTATAAAAAAAACATTTCATCCACTTTTGTTGAACCGATCACCACGGGGCGAACTCGGAACACTCAACTTCGGGGGCATTCGTTAATTACGTGAGCATGATACGAGTAAATCTCACGTCTACTTTTATAGAATACAATCCATTAAAAAATGTCCTTTTGCCGCTAAAAAAATATTCTAGAGTCCACCAATCTACCGTTCTATACAATAGCGTTGCTAACTTTTTTCAAATGTATTAATGCTGATTTGTGATCATTTATTTCTTCAAATTCTTCAAAAATTTCCTCATGCACATTTTTCTTTTGTTTTCATACATTTCTTTCTCCACATCTACAGTTCTATTAGAGGATTCCGTTTGGTCCAATACTCACTTTTGAGACTGAGGGAATCAATTCAATATAATAGATTCCATAAAAGTAGTTTTTCATAATCCATTATTCATATTATTTCATAATCGCGTAAAGATCAGTAAGTATTGTAAAACGGCTCAAATAATTAATGGATGCTTCCTTTTAGATATCCGTGTAAACAGCTCCTTTATTTACACTAACCTATTTCTACTTACAAAGAACGCAGAGTGCGAAAATATGAAATAGATAATGATAGCCACGAGCTGGATTCGAACCTGCGTCTGTTGGATTATCGTCACTTTACTAATTGAGCGTGACTTCTTCAGGGCTATTAATTCTATATAAAATTTTTCCTTGGTGTCTTGGGTGAGACCCGCTCCCTCTATCAGATGTATTTACTTAAATATAGTTCCGAACAGGTAAGTTTAATTATTACAAATAAAAATCATACGAAATGATGACCATTCAACGTAACACAGCGAAAATGTGAAATAGAAATTAATAATCACAAGCTCATGGCTCATAAATAACAAAAAAACACTTACCTATCATCTAGAAACAAAGAATTCCGCCCGTATGATGTTTTATAGTTATTAAATTAAATTTAATTCAATGACACTAAATAATAACAATAATAGTATTATTCGATTATTATCTAACAGTATAAATATATCACATGACGCACAATCTGAAAAGTTAGCTATTATTTACGAATGCGTTTTAAAAAGCCGCGAAGCTTTTCGATATGTTACAATTGTACAGAATGGGGCCGTTCATAAAATACGTCACGCTAAATTCCGCTATTTTCACAATTTTTACGACTCTCCCTTCAAATATTACCTCACGTAAGGACCAAACTTATTCATCCTTACTTAAAAAAACGTAACGTTTCCTTAAATTCTCTCATTTTGTCACATCAAACAATACTCTTGTATGCGAACACATTTAACAGCCCCAAAGTAACCAAACCAACCTATTTCTTTGAAGCGTGGTGTAAACAGTTCCCACTTACCATCGGGTGGCTGTTGCTCGTCTTCCTCCGATAATAAATATATCTAATATCTATTCTATACATATAATGAAACAGCAGGACCCGGTGTGTCTGTACATTGAAGGATTGAAAATGAAGTTATAAAGTAAAGGTATGAAACTTGAAACAATTATTTTTTAATTTTCTTGTGTATCGCATCTCTACTGTTGGTTTATTTATTGAATTACTGAAGCAGTTTTGAGGTTTTAAATATAGATGCCCGAAAAAATCTCATTTAAAATATTACCCACTTGGACGGAGTCCCTAAATAATCGACATCAAATTCTCATTATTACGATTTATGTATATTAAGTAAGTTTGATGTTATAGCTATACCAAAAGTTAGACCATTCAAAGATCGACATTGTTAAGGTTGGAGCCGGAGTGCGTGGGCAAGTCGTCCTGGACCCGCAACGTGCCGATGGGCACGACGGCCTCGTCCCGCTCGCGTAGCTTGCGCATCTCGTGGCGAAGCTTCTCCAGCACGGCGTAGTTGGGCTCGTTGTGGCGAGCCTTGTCCTGCAGCAGGGTAATCTGCTGCTCCTCTTGCTTCTTCTCCTTGCAGCTCTTCATGGACTTGGAGCCGTACAGGCGGAGCAAACTACCCCAGTAGCGGACGTGAGGATGCAACGCCTAAGTGGATCAAAATATTTTCAAGATCACTCTAGTTTAAGTCTCTAATTTAAATTATACAAAGGAATGTTGTAAATCTATACTAATATTATAAAAATGTGTAACCGATTGTAATCATTCGGTTCGTCGAAGGACATTGCCTGCCCATGGCCAACTACGTTGCTTATTCCCTTTAACAGATATTCGTTCTATTCAGCTCAGATCATACAATCTCACCCATTCAACCAATATTCATTGAAAACATGAGGGTGTATTCCGTGATATTACCTGAAGTATGGCCTGCGAAGCGCGTTGTTTAGCAGTTTTCTTATTTTTGCAGACAACGGAGGCTGTGTGCTTCCCCACTTTCATTGTCAGCTCAATCTTTTGGAACTCCAACTTTTTCATCTGTTGAAGACCAAAATAAGGTGTCATTCATTCATTGTTCACTCAGCACTAAGAGGTCCAGAATGCGAATGTGGATACGACTTTAGCTCATTCAAAATTACCTAATGTAATTTTGTATATTCTACAAACCAGTGCGAAATATTTGTTAAAAAAATTTAGAGATGGTAAGTGTGGTCACCTCTGTATGTATATGACGGTCGCCTGCGCCGAAGTTCCGCAACAGACAAGTCCGCAGAATGGCGTGGGGCGAAGGTTCACACGTGGCCGCACAGAACTCTGTAATGCGAGGGTCTTCAATACCCACCAGATCAAAGAAATCCTGTATAAAAATATATAGTAACATTAGAAAAGTTTCTGAAAGTGTGCTCCACTCATAGATATAGTATAACGTATAGATCACCAAAGCGTGTGAGCGAGAAGAAAATCTTATATGACAATATAGCAAATGGAAGAGAAAAGCAAATCTAATGCCATTTGCAATACTTTTGAATGATACGTAGTCTACAGGCGTCTAGCTTGAAACTAGCTTCGCGGTTTTTTGATTTATTTGTGTTATAAATCCTGTTTATTATATGATTATAACTATTAAATACAATGGTTGTTTGTTCCGTGAGTGCCTGTGATATAAATCATGCAAACAATCCTGATAATTATATGTTTCACAGGTAAGTTCTCAGGATGTTCTCACAACTTAAATGCTTTTATTTTAGGTCATAATTACTTATATTTTCTGTTTCAGTTACGGATTAATTTCAATTTCATTGTTACTGTTTATATTTTGCATAGAAGTATGTCGCATTGTTACATATTTGCAAGATTTTAGTAGAAAAGTTTTTAGGTACATATACACTAGGACTTGACTTTATCGACAAGGTAGATTGTCGACATTTATCCTAAATGTTTGGAACATTATCTCCTAACACATTAATGGAAAAAATGCAATAAAAGTTCTACAGCAAATATTGTCGATCAAGTCGATTTAGTTAGACAACAGGGCCGTGTGAGGCCGGCTTTAGAATTGTCCCACGCCTCTCTACCCACGGGAGTTGTTAGAGCCGACTGAGGGAATACCAGGGGAGTAGGCAGCAGCATTCCCTCGAGTAACAACATCCACTGCGATCGCCAACCTGCCTGTCAAGCGTGGCGATTACGGCATTGTCTCCCATGACGGGACCGCTCGTTGTGGCGTTCTCTTGGGGAGGCCTATGTCCAGCAGTGGACCTCGAAAGGCTTCACCCATCCATCCATTCATCACCCATCCATCCATTCATCAGGATGGATGGGTGAAGTCAGTAAGTACTCGTTTTATTAGCCATCTCTTCAAAATTAACGTTGCACGATACGAATTTACAATTCTAAAGTGCCAAAGATATTTTACTCGTGGAGAACGCAGCATTTTCTTTATTTTTATTTGCCTGTAGCCATTATTACGATCTAAAAGATAAAGCAACTTCTTATCATACCTGTTAGTCTTAAGTATCGTCAATCCATAGTAGATATCAATCCGTATAGCTCTTATATTCAAAATTCAGTTTGATCCACGATAGTCTACACAAAAGCGCATGCTGCTGTCTTTTTCCTTAAAAAGCGTCATAAGTGTGACAGAAAAATATCATACAATGTGTAAAGGTTCCCCCATTACTGCAACCTAACCTAACACCGCTCTATCACCTCGAAATGCTATACAGTGGCTGTTATTGGGTGATTTATTTGCGATTGCTGTGGCAACCACCAAAATGATGAAGTGGCAAGATGAGCTGAGAGCTTATTACGTAGGATGGTAGACGCGCCGGTTTCTACAGCTTACAGTGAAACCCGTGGATTTCTTCAAGTCTCCAGCTTAATGAGGTTCCAAAACAAATGATGAGTAGCCTGTGTAGAGGTATTAGAGAGCTGTGCACTCACGTGGTACTCCGCCTGCGAGTCGGGCGGGGCGGCGCCGGGCTCGTCCAGCTCGTGGCGCATCTCGGGGATGAGGATGTGTATAGAGGCGCGCGCGGCCGCGGACTTGGCCTGGCGCTTGCTGGAGCCCACGCCCACGCCGTACTGCATGCCGCCGATGTACACGCTCGCCTGGTACGGCGCCGCCGCATTGTCTGCGGCCCACACACCGTCAACGATACCACTACATCTTTATTGTGGCTTATGGTGCCAGACGAAACAAGGCCTGATGGCAAGTGGTAACACACCACTCATGGTCTGTCTTAAAATACTAAAAACAACTGTCAAGCGGCTGCTTCCCATTTAATTTTGCGGTTGGGAAAAGGACGACAGCCCATCTCTCACGTAACGCTCATTGTAACGATAAACGTGGTTACGATAACAGTCTTATCCTTGACGACAATTACCAAGTGGTGTACTCACCCAACTGCTGGAACTGGTATACTGGTTGTTTCTGCAGGGCCCGGCGGACGTACTCGTGGAACACTGACAGGTAGCTGCGATCGTTCATGTTCATCACCCAGTCGCGCTTCGTCGCCTTACCACCTGACAAAGTTATATGCTGATTTTTCTTTAAAAAGACTATGGATTCCACAGACCTGATATATTATGACACATGGGGCATCATTCGCATGTTGTAAAAAAGGATGACATATGATAGACAGGTGGAAGACCACGTGTTGTCTTGTTTTTTTATAAATGTACTTAACTGAACACCCTGTCGTTTCAGGCAATGTGGGACCCGTACTTACTAAAAACCCTCCATATGCAGTCTCTCTGCCTATGTTAGCGGACCACTTACAACTTTCAAGCGCCACCAATCCTGCTTTGACCAAGTAATGTGCACAACTACCCACATATCGCACTCAAGAGATTATTTGTCATTATTTCAACGGTTGTACTCTTGTTGCCTTACACCAATATATTGTAAAGTGTACTCTAAACCTTTAGTACTTGATCAGTGTGTTTCTGCAACTAAAATAATAAAAATGTACCATTTTCCTGCCCGGGTGCAGTTGGTTGAGCAGGAATGGTGATGAGCTTGGTACCCTCGGGTAGTATCGGATATTGCAGAGTCTTTCGCGCTTTAGTGTATTTGCGTCTGTCTTCCCAACTCCTGAAAGAAGTTCGAAATAAATTAAAAAAACCTTAATCAACCCCGTTTTTAACATTGAATAACCAATACAGATTTTGAAATAAAACTACGTTTACGGAATCTATCGCGTTTACTTGATTTTACTACTATCCCGACGTTTCGAATACTTTACAGCATTCATGATTACGGGTGGACTTAGATGATAGACGTCCAAGGCAAGAAAAAAAGAAGAAAGAAGAAAGGAATATGTTATCGAAATTGATTATAAGACCTTTTATATCCCGACAAAACAATTCCAGATTTTTTGAAAATGTACTTACAACAGTATTTATATGTAATTAACATAATACACAGATATAATAATGGCGTTCATTATAAGCACTTGAAATATTTTTACTCCAATAAGAAGTTTCTGTGAGATTATATAAATGAGCTTTAAAAAAGTGCCTCATGAATTTCTTGCCGGGTTCTTCTCATGAAAAGCCTTACTACGGAATCCGGCCGCTTGTGGCGATTGCAATCGCGACATTGTGGATGCACTTGCCTCAAGCGCTCGTGTTAGTTATTAGTAAGTAACTTTGACGATTTTAAGTGCTATTATAATAAGCCTATGAAAATTTTCTATTCTACATTTGCACACTGTGATAAAATTAAAATAATGGTTAGGGAGCTGGGTGCCATTTTGGTATATCATTTGTTCGTCTTTCATATTAATAGAGATGAAAGTTTATGCCAATACAAACCGATTTGGTCCTTTAAATGAAGGTCGTATGTCCCTGCGTTTTCGAGTTACAGCGCTTCAAAAATATAAAAAACAAAATAGATAATAAATCATTTGTTCGCGTCTGCCTCTTGGACTGATTGTCAAAATCATCCTCGTCTATCGTTTTACGATAAACATCGAAGAGCCAGACGTGCAGGGCTCTGTTTTATCACGGGACGTAGGTGCAAAAATGTAAAAAAAAAAAGCTATACTCAATCATTTGTTCGTCGATCTCGTTGCGTCTGTTCGATTCATTAGGACTCCCAGAAAAGGAAAACAAGTTGGCAGACGTCTAGGTCGCTGATTTTTTTATGTACGATTCTTTAAAGTTTTTTTCAGGAAGGAAGGTAAATCAAGTATTACGGTTTATTATTGTTATTACTAACAATTCACGTCGTAGTGTATTTAGATATTTTTATATATATTTTTAGCATTTGACATGCTTAGCACTATACATTAAATACAAAGTGTAAAATGTGAAATCGAAAGTAACAGTCAGGAGCAGGATTTGAACCTGCATCTTCTGGATACCGTCCAGATGCTTTACCAATTCAGCCATCCTGACAATCACATTTTTCACTTTGTGTTTAATGTATAGTGCTAAGCATGTCAAATGCTAAAAATATATATAAAAATATCTAAATATTTAAAGGGTTTGCTTCATTATTAGGTAAAATCTTAATTGTAAAATTAAGTTTACCTGGTCGGTATAATGTATGAAAATACTTCCGACGGATGGCGCAGGCGTCACCCAAAGACGTTAGGTATGATGTGTTATCGAAATTAGCAGTCAGGAGCAATTGTCAGGAAGGCTGAATTGGTAAAGCATCTGGACGGTATCCAGAAGATGCAGGTTCAAATCCTGCTCCTGACTGTTATTTTCGATTTCACATTTTTCACTTTGTGTTTAATGTAGTAGTGTATTGTTTTCTGTCTTTTATGAAATGAAATAAAATTTAAAAAGAAAAAATTAAACTTGGGGAAATTTCTGTTTAAAAAAATTGTATAAAAATGGTCTGCCCTTGGAAAATCAGAGGTCTGGACGTCTGCCTCTTCGATGTTTATGGTTTTGAGGATGATTCTGACCGCCAGTCCAAAAAGCAGATACGTACAAATGATTTAGCAGAAATTTTTTTGTTATATTTTTGAAGCGCTGTTGATTGAAAACGCGACGCTACCATGGTGGCAGACTATTTTTCTGTGGTTCTTTATATCGTCTTTAATCGAATAATTCGGGTCTGCCAAGTAAACATTTCATACACATATTTTTAAACCATAAAAAATTAAACAATTTTAAATCATAAATAATTAATTACCTAAAAAGTTAGAGGGCTGGACGTATGCCTCTTCGATGTTCCTCGTTTTGAAGATGTCTCTGACTATCAGTCCAAGAGGCAGACACGAACAAATGATTTAACATACCGTTTTTTTTACATTTTTAAAGAATAAAACAAAAAACATAGCATCACGCCTGTATTCCCCGAAGGGGTAGGCAGAGGTGTATTACACACCCACGACTCGCCAGCTATGTTTAAGTCCCACGTAATAGGGGGCGAGCCTATTGACGTCTACCGGGCACATTTGGCACCCAGCTCCCTAACCATAACAACGTTCTGGTATTCCTGATTTTAAGCCATAGTTTTAAAATACCTATGCCCAAATGTGGGCTAATATTACTAAAGAAGATGTTGAACACAATACTTACTTGAAGTGCATAATGTTAATTGTCTTAAACTTGAACAATTTCTTGCAGTAATCATTTATCTGTTCCGCACTCAGGTGCTGTGTCTTCCAACTAGTGTTAATCGTCTCCACTCTCGGGGGTGGCATCACAATGCCCCCTGGAAGCACCACGGGTTGAATATTCAAAGGAACCCTTTTATTCTGTGGCCTTTCATTCTCTTTCCCATTAACTAAATTCTCGGTGCTATTTGCAACATTCTTGAAAGGACATCCACCGTCATTCTCAGAAGACTGCTCAGTTATTTCTTCCTTTATCAGCCGAGCTTCTTCAAGTAGTGTATCAGATTTCAGATCTCGAGGTGAATCCGATCTTTGGGTATATTCAGCCTTATTGGTATCATTGTTAGAATCAGTTTCTGGTTGTATATTATTGACAGCTGCCCAATTTCCGGTGCGGATTTGTTCTTCTATCTTCATGTCAATCTCTTTTTGTTTCTCTTCTTCTTCTAAAGCTCTTCTGTATGCGAAGCAGGGAATTGCGCTTATCGGGATGTCGTGACGCTGCGATCAAATAGATTTGCAGTCAAAATTATATCTTTAATCTCTCTCCCTTGAATGATTCTTAGATGCAATAATAAGTTTAGAATAAAAAAAATCATCGTATGATTTCAAATTATGCAATTATTAAGAAAATCTGTGCTCTTTTGGGAAGGCTTGCATCTAGCAACGGATATGATGGTTGGACGATTTATGTAAAAAGAGACTCAAGAAGAAAAATGAGGACTATTAGAAAATACTTTGGAAAATCCAAAAGTGCATGCCTCATAATCTTCATTTTTCACAATAAAATTGATTATTTGATAAGTAACTAATAATGTATTGGTCTTACTAAGTAGTTTTCAATAAATCACATAGATAGCGCTAATATCAAAAAGTACTAATGAGGTTTTCATGTCTTATACGCCATCTAGCGCTAATTTTAAGAAGTACTTCTATTATATTGGTCTATATAAATAGTTCAAGAAGTTCTCACGAAATAAGGTATAGCGTAGCGCTGATTTTAGTGTAGAGTCGAGCGTAAATATTCACTATTTTTTTGTTTATTGAATAACAATTAAACCACATCGAATCAGACCGTGAAGAGTGATAGCGCTCTATTCGTAATCATACTAATTCGTATAAGAAAAAAAACGACTCAATTAGTAAAGTATTTTGGTCGTTATCGTGTTAACATACATTACCTACACTACCTTTCTTGATATGTGTGTGTATATATTATTTTACAAGTGCAATATATGATAAATAGAGCACAGTTACTAACAGACTTCTGTTGCAGAGACATAACTGCGGTAAAGCTGTCTCTCCAACCAGCAGCCATGGATGGACACATGATCTTCGCCTCGGCATACATGCCTGAGAGCGAGGATCCACCATCGCACGACCTCACCAGATTGGTGAACCACTGCGAGGAAACCAAGACGGAGGTCATCATCGGAGCCGACACTAACGCCCACCTCACTTTGTGGGGAATGAAGGCTTCAAACAATAGAGGTTAGGCCTTAGTTGAATTTCTTTTCTCTACTAACACATCTCTAGCGGCGTAGTAGGACGATTATTGACCTAACGCTGGCATCGGAGACGGCAGCGGAGAACATCATGAACTGAATGATGGAAGAGGCATCGTGCTCGGATTATAGATGGATCCGTTTCGACATTCGTGCCCAAACACTCCCAAAACCTTAAAGACGGAACCTTCGCAAAACCGATAGAGTATAATTTTTAAGGTTTCTCGGTGATATATTAGCACAAAGGGGAGCGACACAGCAACCCCTAAATATTAAACAAATCGAAAGCGACGTTGGTATACCTACCAACACGTTAATAGATAGCTACCAAGCAGCCTGTCCTGAAAACACCCCACCGAAAACAAAGGGCAAGCAACCATGGTGGGGTCCGGAGCTCGAACGCAAACGGAAAAAGGTAAGGAAGGCCTTGAACAGAGCAATTAACACCAGCAAAGATGAGGACTGGGATGCTTACCGAGCAGCAAAGTCCGAATACAAGAAGCGCATACGATTAGGAAAACAGAAGGGTGAAGAAGCTTCTGTGGCAGTATTGAATCGTGTCAGCAAGCAAACAGGGTAAGAAAAGTACTAAAGCAACAAAATGCGACTGGAATGATGAAGTAATCACACCCACAGCCCGGGACTGGGCCTACGCCAAGGGAACAATCACTTTGGACAAAGTCCAATGGGCCGTTAGCAGTTTCCATCCTTTTAAATCACCGGGTCCAGATGGAGTTTTCCCTGCGCTATTACAGTGGGGTATAACCCAGATCGTGGACAGACTGGTGTACATCTTGAGGGCATGCCTGGCCCTAAGATATGTCCCTATGGGATGGAGGGAAGTGAAAGTAATTTTTATCCCAAAGCCAGGCTAGGGTGACACCGGCCTATTAGTATGTCCTCCTTTCTGCTGAAAACTCTTGAAAGGCTCTGCGAAAGGAGACTGAGAAATGGGCCCTAAAAGAAATTCCACTTCATGTAAACCAACACGCCTACAGTGCGGGTAAGTCTACCGAGTCGGCTCTTCATCTAGTGGTCAGTAGGATCGAAGAGGCAATACAGGCACTATCTTCAACTTAACTCAACAAGCGCTAAGGGCAGTAGAAACTTGGTGTAGTGAATACGAACTAACGGTAAACCCTGCTAAGACCGGGCTAATAATGTTCACGGGAAAGCGAAACCTAGGAAACTATAGCCTTCCTAAACTATTCAGTACGGAACTACAACTATCAAATGAGGTCAAATATTTAGGCCTTACACTTGATAGCAAATTAAATTGGAGTAGCCACTTAGACAATAAAATAAATCAGGTAAGCATAACCTACTGGCAATGCCGGAGATTGTTTGGGAAAAAATGGGGTCTGAACCCAAAAATCATCTATGGTTATACACCACAATCATACGCCCCATGCTCACTTATGGTGCTGTAGGTTGGTGGCCTAGGACCAGACTGAGCACAGCAGCAAATAAATTATAGCGCGTACAACGGTTAGCTTGCATGGCAATGACAGGTTGCATAAGAACAACTCCCACAGCGGCAATGGAGGACGGCAAACGGACCACCGCTCTCACTGTACATACAGCAGGAAGCAGCTTTAGCATCTCTACGACTCAAAACCTTGGGTTTATGGAGATACTGTAAGACACAGCATACGGCCTTACTGGAAGAGCTCACGGAGGAGCTCCTTATTATCACAGCGGTAAGTGACCGTATACCAAAACAATTTATGTTTGATAAAAAATACAAGATCCAACTGTATAAAGACGGACACTACGAGGGACTAAGGCCCAGCGAACTCCGTATCTTCACAGATGGATCAAAAACAGGTACAGGCACTGGAGCCGGAGTCTTCTCAGAAGATCTCAATGTACATATAGCTACGCCACTAGGTAGGCATAACACGGTATTTCAGGCAAAATGTTTGGGTATCACCCTAGCAGCATCTGCAATCACATCCAGAGAGATAAAGGGTAAGAATCGCCGAATACTGTCAGACAGTATGGCAGTGCTCCAGGCGCTGAACAGCCATACAGTCACATCTGGACTCATACACGAATGCCACCAAAGACTAAATCAGGTAGGCAACTTCAATAACATAACCCTACAATGGATTAAGGGACACAGTGGCTCCAGAGGCAATGATGGAGCAGATGAGCTGGCTAGAAGAGGTTCTGATATGGCTGCTGTCGGACCGGAACCCATCATAGCTTTGCCCTTTGCCAAGCTGCGGACTCTGGTAAGGGAAAGAACTAGGGACCATCATCAACTCTATTGGTAGAGTCACGGTGAGTGTAGACAGGCCAAGGAAGCATTACCGCTGTTAGACAGCCAAATCGAAAGTTACTTCGGCTAACTAAGCAGCAATTGCGGATAGTCACGGCAGCTATCACTGGTCACGGATCCTTTAACAAACATTTATTTGTCTTAGGAATCACAGACCACCCACTTTGCAGAGCGTGCCTGCAAGAGGAGGAGACGGCGGTCCATGTGTTGCAGCACTGTGCGCAGGTCGCAACATACAGGAACAAATACTTCGGGAGCTCAAGTTCTCTCCGGGAGATCACCAGCAACACCAAGGGGCTGTTGGCGTTCTTCCGGAAGCTGGGGTGGATCGAGTGAAGGTTTCACACACACCCACACGCAAAACACGCGCTCAGACGTGGAGTTGCGGAGAACAGCCCGCCGAACATATACCAATGACATTTTAAGTTAAAAAAACATTTTTTTCTGCGTGAAACGAGAATAGTACACACATCAACGCTTCGCTTATGAGGCGTGCAATTACTTACAATTGTTAGCACTGGACTGCCACTAAATGGTTAGGACTTACCCTCGTGTTGTTCTTGCCAAGGAAGTACGGCTTAGAGAGAGTGCAGACGCGAGTGGCACGATGCATGTAGACGGGCATGCCACTCATGTGTCTCACCATGATCCAGTCCAACGGTAGCACTTCGAAGTGGTTCACACCTTTCTCTGTTGAGTACAAGTACCTTTTTTATACTAAAAGAGCGCCAATCAAACATACATGGTCACCATTGCTTATAAGAAGGTTGGTGGTAGCTAGCATCCTCAATTGTTGTCAACTTTAGAAGAGAGGGTGGAAGCGAAACGTAATGTTCTAGTGGTAGAATTGCTTATCACAGCACGTTTGGGCCGGCTCAATCAGGGTGGTACTTACCCTCTCACAGATCAGCGTGAAATATCGGTAGGTACTCCTAACGTTGTTTCGTATGGTGAGTGAGAGCGCTGGAGGCCCAAACACCTTCTCTATCCTTTCTTTATTATCCTTTCTATCCTCTCCCTATCCCTTTCCTTGGTGTTGCCTCTGGTGTTGCTAGCGTCTATAGGCTACGGTAACCGCTTACCATCAGGTGGTATGCTTGTTTGCCATCCACCTAGTATAAAAAAAAAGAAAAATTACCGTTATGAAATATATACTGTTCACACATGTCTTAGGAGTATTTTAGTATACTTTGGTTATAGACCCGAAAAATAATGCTAGATTTTCACTACAGAAAGTACTTGACGTGAGCTCTGGCATTCAAAAAAATAATGTACAGCAGTTATCACACCTTCGGCTACTGACTTTTCAAACACTATAAGCAATTAAAAATCAATCTATAGGTACCATGTATATAGTGAGACCTTGTTTCATGATAGCCTAAGTCCAAGCCCAAGTATATAGTGACATTTGATGTTAATAAAAAAAAATCTATACCTTCCAGAACAATCTTTTGTCTAGATATAAAAGGCTTCTCTTTAGTTTTCGGTGCCTTGAGCTCATCAGGCAGGTCCTCGTCCAGCATCCGTTCAATCTCGTCATCCGGTAGTTCCACTGATTTAGCTAAAAGATGATGGCATTAGTAAAATAACTAAAAATAAGTTTATCAAGCATTTTTTTTCCAACCTATTACTATCCCGCCATTGAACACGGGTCTCCTCTGAGAGAAGCTGTTTCATGGGTAAAATACAGGATACCATTAAGTCGACCAAAATTGACAAACTTGACCAATTACATGATCATAGAAGGCTGTTGCACAGACCATAATGTATGAATACTGGCGAAAAAACCAAACGAAAAAAACTCCAACCGCATTCGTAGCAACGACGTAAGAGAGTGAGTAGGTATGAAAGAGTATAGGTGTAAAGATGCGAAAGGGAATGCTCTGATGGTTCAGACATGTGGAAAGAATGCCGGACGAGCGACTGCTTAAGAAGATATACAATGCGAAAGTGGAAGGATGTAGGAGTAGGTACAGGAGAGATCGAGACTCACCTACCAAAATTGGTCATGTATATAGCAAGGTGGTCAGGAATCTCCGAAACCAGCGAATGTGTATGAAGAGAATTATGAATGTTGAGGAAGCATACGTCATGCAAGAATAGAGCCTTTTGGCACTGTGTTCTCAGCCTACCCCGCAAGGAAGATGGGGTGATGATAAGTAAGAACCTCCAAAAACCAGTTGACTCTATAATGAGATGAGGCATAATTTTAAGTTTTTACAATGTACACTATACTGTCGATTATATAGCTGTTACACGCTGCTGTCAAGGCGTGCTTATAAGCGTCCTACATACAGCTTCTCAAAGTAAATCCTTAATTGAAACATAACATAAAAATAACATCCTTGACGGGCCTCGTGGCATAGTCGGTAGTGTAAGTCTTCCGTGTACGAGGTTGTGGGTTCGATTCCCACTCAGGACAATTATTTGTGTGATGAACACGGATATTTGTACTGCATCTGGGTGTTTTCTATCTATTATATGTATGTATTTACAAAAAAAAGTACTTAATATATGTATTATATCCGTAATCTGGTACCCATAGACCAAGCGTTAAGCTTAGTTTGGGACCAGAGGACGTTGTGAAAATATCCGTGAATATAAATAAAATAAAATAATCCTCCTAAACCAGTTTGTTTTTATTGAACGCATTGGGTGACTGTGGTCTATTGAGTCCTATATCCGTCTTATTCTGAGGGGAGACCCGTGTCCAAGACATGGGTCATGCATTGTGAACAAAACTTCACAAAACTTCTTCCAATTACCAATCAGTTTTATATTGTGTCTGTGTCTTCTTTATAATCTACTTGTTGCATTTATATTGTAACTAGCTAATACCCGCGACTTCGTCAGTGTTAAAAATTTGCTTTCTAAATTCGACCCCTAATTTACTCGCAATTTTATAAAACCATTGACATGTATGTGTATCCTATATTAAATATTAAATGAAATTTAAAATACTTCATTCAAAAATGTCTAAATATGTGTGTTTCTATCTCTAAATTAGATAGTAAAAGGCATTGCCAATTATTTTTATTCATACGTTTATTTGGTCTAGAAATTCAACCATGATACTTAAAATTTTGAAAAGAATGAGTGCATATTTACAATGTTATTTTTTAAGAAAAAACACCATGCACGTTTTTTGCTAACCAGTAGAGAAGATTGTTTTTCTTCATCATAACAAAGCTGTGGTCCATAGTGCGGATCTGCGAAGATTAAGGCTAAGTCCACTTATTGAGTGCGCACCCTCTCGCGGTTCGGACGCATTTAATGTTGATTTATATCCCATATTCGCGATACGCCATCACTCAGGACGAGCACTAAAGCCGGCGCGACACTCTTCTGGCATGTAGGCGTTTTAAGTGTTGCCAATTACACACGGGAGTTAGTTATTACTTGACAGTTCGATTCCGAGTTCGGGATCGGGACTGTTGAACGTTTGTGCACATAATTAACACTACTAGAAAAACAAGTGGCAATTAAACCCCAAACCTTCTTATTATCCTATCTCTATATATAATCTACCCTACCTCTACCCATTAAGCCCTTGGCTTGGATTTGGCGACGAGCGAGTGATGCCTCTGATGTTGCTAGCATCTACAAGCACTGCTTACCATCAGGTGGCTCGTATGCGCTATTAGCCAACCTCATAGTATAAATGTAATTTTTAAATTCTTCTATACAGTTTTGAAACTACCCTACAAAATTCTTGAGTATATCCAAATATCGACAATACCATATAAATTCTTATAAAAATATCACATAAAATATTTGACTGCCTTTGTGGTGCAGCGGTAGTGTAAGCGACTGCTGATCATGAGGTCTCGGGTTCGATCCCCGAGTCGGGTACTATTGAGATTTTTCGTAAAAAATATCATTCTCAGTAGCAGCCCGAAGTTTGGAATTATGCCCGGTAAACGTCAATATGCTCACCCCCTATTACGTGGGACTTAAACATAGCTGGCGAATCGTGGGTATGTAATACACCTCTGCCTACCCCTTCGGGAAATACAGGCGTGATGCTATGTTAAATATTTGAAACCGCGATTATATTGAGCTGTTGATAACCTGCTTCTTGTGTATTGGGTTGCTGCACATGCCAATAGCGTGGCTGTCACAGGGGGTTTGGAACTCTTGATGAATATAAATATGCGAAAGTGAATATGGTCAATAAGTTCGATATTTCGCGTCCGTAGTCAAAACCACGCTAGGCCTGCACTTTGGACTAAGCCTTAGTCTCTATAGTCCTTCTTAAGAGCCATGCCATAAATACAATGGTGTGTAAGACAGACAATCAATATCCACATAAATAGAAACAGATTCAATTTCAAAGCCTAAACAGAGTTAACATAAATATGTAACATTTCCAATACAAAAACAATAGTTCTATATTTCTAATTTGAAAATCAATTTGAGACTGAAGCAATCAAAATATTATTGTTGGGCATAGTGACAAACTAAATAATTTATTATGTTCAATAATGAAATTGAACATAATCATCAAAAACATCTTAGAAGACTTTGTGATCAGATATGCTTGTAAGTATTAAACTTTTCTTGCACACTGCCAACCTTTATTCCTATCTAATTTTGATTAT
Source organism: Leucoma salicis (assembly GCA_948253155.1). NCBI lineage: Eukaryota > Metazoa > Arthropoda > Insecta > Lepidoptera > Erebidae > Leucoma > Leucoma salicis. Next base: position 20,617,454 of record OX411822.1, read on the forward strand.
CACCTTAAGGAAGGAATGCTATTATATGTTTAAAGACTTCTTTGAATGTAAAACATAGTCCATAGAGCAAGAATAATGGAACCATGAAATTATAGAAATTTAAGTATACAATTTATACAAAACCATACCATGCCAATAGTAATACACCAATGTAAATATACAAATACCATCTGAATCATCCGAGTTCTCATCATTGCTGTCTTCATCATTAGACTTCACTTCATCCAGTACATGGAACTGTTTCAATTGTTCAAGTTCTTCTGGTGTTACAAAGTTACATAGTTTATCTTGGGTTATAGTCCCTTCATTGGAATCCTTAGGAGTTTCTCTTACATTCGAAGCTGCTAATGCCTCACTTTGCTGTGTGTCAGTCTCTTGCCTGTTTCTCCTCTTTTTTGAGCGATTATTATCACCAAGTTTCCGCTTTTTAAAGGGTATTTCCGTTGTAGACACTTCTTCACTTATTTTAGTTGCTTCTATTGTAGGCTCCTCGCTCATTTTAGTTTGTCTAAAAATATTGATCCATTAACTGTATATATGGAGTGATGAGTGGAGCCAGGATAGTTTATATGAAATTATTGTTGAAGTTTAAATAAATAAGCAGAAAAAGTTGCAATTTTTTTTCCCAACTCTACTCATCTCTTCCGATAAATAAATTAACACAGCATACACCAATCCTAATTCTTCTATTTGAGTCTATCAACACAAGGTACTGCTGTAAACTCTATGATAATTTATTGCTAAAAATAAATAAAAAATTACAAATAAAGTTTACAACTAAACTATTTTGTGACATATTACAACAGCATGTATAGATGATACTTAAATATTAAGTGCTAAAGTGATGTAAAATATGATAAAAACCAATGTTCCAAATGTCATTACATGTTTACAGATTTTTCAGTAAGTAATAATTATGTAAACACACTGCTACTGTAACTTTGAAGGTCATTCACTTAATTTTAAGCCCAATTTGCTGAAAGACAGCCCACAAACAACGATGGCATTAAAAATCCAAAGTATAACAACAATTGGATTTTATCCATCGCTACGTGTAGACTTTCAATGTCGTGCCCGCGTGTATGGCGTGCTATACATCCGCGACGAAATGCAGAATTGCCAAAGAGTACCAGCTCTGACTCGTGTCACAGAGGCTTGGGTCAATGGCAAAACCGCTAAAACAACCGCAAGGATACCACTCCAGCAGCGCTGATTTGTATTTCCCGAGTCTGTAAAACAACTTTTAAATCACTTCACTTGCAAAAGGGTCTTTGTTTTGTACCCGTAATAGGTATTATCAAATTGACAGTGTTTTTTTATAATATTCATTTGTACCTACTTTCCATAGTCGACAGTTTTGCAAATATGTGACAAATGTTTCTACTTACTTGACAAACCATGCACTCGCGAGCTTTTGGTGTATATAGAAATAGAAATATAAAAAGCGTTACCTAAACTTGGAGTCTGATTAAAGTAACCTTATAAATTAAAAACTGTTAACTAAACTTTATGTTATAATTAATTGAATACAATTCTATTTAGGGTAAATTATAAATAACAGCAAGCTAGAGAAAAATGAATGAAATATCGGTAGTATCGCACCGTGTTGCGGGCTGGGCTCAATCAGTGTTGCCATACCATACTGTAGGAAACTAAAAATCTGTATATCCGACAGCAAAATCCGTATAAAATCCGTACGTGCAATAAATCTAAAACTCCATAGGAAATGAAACCATTATTCTTTAAAATGTTGCATTCTACGTGCTTTCTTTGTATATTGGCTTATAATTACATAAATAAAGTGGTTTCTCAACACAAATAATCCACAAAAACACTCAACGTTACAAGTTCAAAATGGAAACCAAAGAGAAATGCGTATAAACAGAAACATGGAAACCAAACACAAATAATATTATAGACTCGCTACTATTTTGACACTAAGAATGACGAAAAGGATGCACATATTAGGTTTTAGCAAGAATGAGAGAGACACATGTATTAGTATTTTATCCTTTTTGGGTATGCGTTATTTGTATTTCGACCCAATATACTGGGCCCCAACAATAAGGTGGCCAACCGTCCGCATCATCGGTATGTAAGCTTGTTTTTGTATTGACGTAAAAAAAACCTTGCTTAATCACGTTATATACGCTAATGTCACATGTTCTAATACATTTTAAGCAAAATATAAGCATTACTGCTATTCCTTTTGTTCTGTCATTCTTGTATCCAGCTAAAACAGGTAGTACATTTTTAGTCAACAAAGTTATAATCATAGTTATCTTTTAAAATTATTCCGGTTATCATAAATATGTAAAACTATTGTTATCTCGACACTGCATACGCCGATAGCTTGTCTATACATATAATATTCTTTGTCTAAGATGGAAACAAACAATGCGTATTGCGCACAGGATAGAGTAAGGAAGCTTATAGTATGAAGGAAACAGTTTCTTACTATGAGGTATTGCACAATTGAGCAAAGAATTGAATTGGTCACTATCATTCATCCATTAACACAATAGCGTAATATATTTATCTCTTTCATTTACTACTGTAATCAACGTAAGCCATGTAATGTGTCATCGTTGTCAGTCAGTCACAGAGGAAAGATCATACGGTAATTCCACGTGATAGACAATCACGTACGTTCTTTATTTTTTTAATATAATTCTTTATAGGGATGTCAAGAGTGAAAAAAAGATCGATGAATCGGTTTTGGGCTATATATATTCTAATCTGTGGTTTTAGGGAATTTTAGGTATTGTATTTGAAAACATGTACGTTTTATGTAATAATGGAAATCCGAACACATATCCGTACGCATTTTTTATCCGTATGTAATAATCCCGTGTAGGGCCGGCTTTAGAACTGTCCCACCCCTCTCCACCCATGGGAGTCGTAAGAGCCGACTGAGGGAATACCGGGGGAGTGGGCAGCAGCACTCCCTCGAGTATTAACAACATCCACTGCGATCGCCAACCCGCCTGCCAAGCGTGGCGATTACGGCACTATCCCCCATTCTTGGGGAGGCCTATGTCCAGCAGTGGACGTTGGAAGGCTGATGGATGGAATACTCAAACTTCCGTACCTGTACGGACAAATCCGTACATATGGCAACAGTGGCTGGGCTTCATGTCTAAGATGTTGCCATTATGTCTAAGAAAATTGGTTGACGTGTTTCCGGGCACAAGTTGAAAACTTTCGCATGTAATTGCATATTGTTATTTTAGTAATAGTGATTAAAAAGGAGGATTCGGTACAAAATCCGTATGAAAATGCCAGATTAACCAGCTTTATTTGAACTTAACTAATATAAATGCGTGGAAATCGTCATCATATATATTTTTAAAGTGGAACTTTTTTCCATCGCCTCAGATTTGTTCATCCATTTAGCGCATGTCTATAAGAACATAATTGAATTATCTTTCAGTGTTCAATTTAATCGCTCTACTTAACCATTCCCCTGCGAGTTGGTGTTGGTGTAGTTCGACTACATGCAACTCCATTAGATAAAAATCGGCGGAGTTCATAGGACATAAACGAAGTTCTATGCACCATATATTGCAAATAAATCGGTTAAATAATTAATCACCGTGTTTGCAGCCAAATCTTTGCAAGAGTATATTTTTTAAGTATTTCACACACTAGGCATATAACATTGAGAATAAATCCCAGTATCGCAGGGGCCTTTACAGATATGTAATTTACATACAGACTCAGAATTACTATTATCCTTTGTATATAATCCTTTATAGGATTATATACAAAGGATAAAGGGAAATCTCCGGAACTACGGATTCGATTTAGAAAATTATTTCACTAATAGAAAGGCAGATTATCCCAAAGGGTCCGTGACCCTACTAAGTTAGTTCTAAGTTCAATATTTCAGCTACAAAAATGTTATTCAGATTAATAGTAAAATAAATTTAACAAGATGATCTTGGGATACAGGTTTCGAGTATACGACACAAATCTTTATAAAAATATATACTTATACCAAAACGAAAATTTGATGTAGATAAAGTTTGCTACTGCATGAGAGTAGTTTATTTATTTATTCAGGGACAAAAAACAGTTACATAGTGTGATTACAACAAAGTACTTAACAAATGTAAATATATATTAATATGTAACCCACAACAATGCCCACATATTAAACATAATAATAGGAAGAAAAAACAGACTACAATACATCGCATTTGCTATATGATTCCACCTATATCACAATATAAATAGAATTCTATTTATTTAATTTATGATTTAATTTATGAGTTAACATTTGTTAATATTTATAACTGGACAAACGAAAGATGTCTATGTTGGTGAAATGATTATTATAAATGTCTGAGAGGCGACGAAGAGGTGCTCTTACCCCGGCGTTAGATCTGCACATATTTACATGAAACAAGCGAGAAATGCGTGCTTTTCGTCTTATTACAGTTCTAGGAACCGTGTAACATAATTTGTTTGTAATATTTACACAGTCATATCTATTGTTACATATGTTGTATAACACTATAGTACCGAGAAGGAGACGTCTGGATTCTAAACTTAAAACATTATAACGTAGTAATAAATCATTATAAGGAATTTTACTATGGCAGCATTTGTAATTCATAGAACGTAAGAATTTCTTTTGTACCTTTTCGAGTCTATCTATGTATTTTTGATATATAGGATTCCAGATCGAAGTCGCGTATTCCAATTGAGGGCGAATTAATGTTTTATATAATAACAGATATGTTGAGGAACGTACAAAGTCAACCGAAGATCTTATCACGAAACCATACATCTGTAGAGCTCTGTTGATAATAGCCTCAATATGAACATCGAAGTGCAGAGAAGAGTCAATTAATACTCCTAAATCACGAACTACTGTTACATTATCTAAAATTTCGTTATTTATAAAATAATTATAATGTATTTTGTTTTTATTTTTCGTAAATGATATAGTGTTACATTTAGGTAGGTTGAGTGTTAGCTTATTATTATTACAATATAAGTAAAGTCTATCTAGGTCTTCCTGAAGTAGTATGCAATCATCAGTGCTATTGCAAGATTTATAAATTTTTATATCATCTGCATACATGAGAAAACTGGAGTGAATGAAACAGTTTTTAATATCGTTAACAAACAGAATAAACAGAAGAGGACCCAAAATTGAACCCTGAGGAACTCCGGATGCAACCGTTACACAATCAGATTCAAATCCATTTATAACAACCTTTTGCGTTCTGTTAGAAATATATGAGACAAACCACCTAAGTAAATTACCACGAATTCCATTAAATGCAATCTTTTCAAGAATCAGTGCGTGATCTACCCTATCGAAAGCCTTCTGAAAATCAGTGTAGATGGCGTCTACTTGAATTCTACGATCCATGTTCTCAAATAAATAATTAGTAAAAACCATTAGATTTGTTGTGGTAGACCTCTTCTGTACAAAACCGTGTTGCTCAGGTATAATAAGTTGATGTATATGGGGATATATTACGTTGCGTACTAAAGTTTCAAAAAGTTTTGACAGTGTAGATAGTATGGATATTGGCCGATAATTCTCTACGTTGCTTTTGTCACCTTTTTTGTATATGGGCGTAATGAGTGCGTGTTTCCATATGGATGGAAAAAATCCGTCACGTAAGCATTTGTTAAAAATAATATGCAAGGCAGTGTAAATATTTTCATGAATTTTAGCCAAGAAATAAGGTGGTAATCCGTCGGGACCACTACCTTTGGATGTGTCTAAAGACCTTAGTCCTACAATTATAGCTTCCTCCGTGATGTAAATATCAGACAGAGAAATAGAATTGTATGATAAGTCACTAGGCATCCGCACATTAGGGTCAAGTGTTGATGGTCCGTAAACCGAGCCAAAAAATGTTGAGAATAAGTTACATACATCGGATGAATTTTGTGAAGATTTGTCCTTAAAATACATATTTGCTGGGTATTTAGAAATATTTTTTCTATTGGAAACATAAGACCAGAAGTACTTTATATTTTTAGGTATACTATCTTCAACCGAATTAATATAATTACGAAAACAAACAGTTAACTCTCTGTGAAAAGATTTGCGATAGTTAGCAAAACTTTCGTAATCAAAAAGCTTATTATATTTTTTCCATTTAACCCAGGCACGTTGTTTTTTCTTTAACACACGAATCAAAGACGGAGAAAACCAGATCGGAAATTTAGAACTGATTTTTCTCGTTAATGGAACGTGTTGTCGTAGTACCTTGTGAAGTATCTCGTAAAGGACATTAACCGACTGTTCTGAGGAAAGATTGGTTAAGGTCTCAACCCAATTCACCCTGTTCAACTCATCATTTATACCATCATAGTTAGCTTTATAGTAGTTGTGTCTAAGTGTCGAAAAACGCCCAATGGGTGCAAATTGTATAGCTAATCTAATCAATATTAAGAACTGAGGATGATAAATATCAGGCTCCAGCAATGGGCAGCAAAATAACACTTCACAATCGGTGTTGGATATGATTAAATCAAGTATTCTGTCTAAGCTATTTTTAAAAGTATTGTATTGAAAGCTATTAGTCAGAGACATAAAGTTTAGCAACTCTTGGTCTATAGGTGTACGTGTGTGTGCCGTAGAATGGTTATCTTGGTTCAGCCAATCAAAAGCAGGCAAATTGAAGTCTCCCACTACACAGAATGAGCCTGTAGTTTAGGATTTATTGCAAAATGAAAACAATCTGAAAAGATATACCATGCTATGTAGGCATTGTGTTTTTACTGGCGCTGGCGGTGCGAGAATAATAAGCGAGGCATGTGATTTCTAATACACGATAGATGCCTAATAGTAGATTATAGACGACGATTTTTTTTTGAAGAGGGGAGCGTTAAATTAATTTTACTTTTTATTATGCGAGCAAAGCTGTGGGTTTGCAGCTATTATTACATATTATAAAACAAAGTTCTCCGCCACGTCTGTCTGTTCGCGATAAACTCTAAACTGATGAAAGGATTTTCATGCTATTTTTATCAGTAGACAAATTAATTCAGGAGAAAGGTTTAAATGTATATTAATTAGTTAAGGTTTTGTTTAATTTTTCAATGTGGTAGTTCATTTGGGCGGAGCTGAGGGAAAAAGCAACTGAATGTACATAGATTAAAAGTAAAACATCTAAATACAAAATTTCATCCAAATCGTCGCGGCTGGTTCGGAACTACATGTTAAAATCATAATAACGCTCAATTTTGTTTTTCAGGATTTGCTAAAGGTGCTTTGAAACAGAAACACACCTGTGATGTTTCTTTGCTAAAGCAAAAAATTTACAAAGTTATAAACACGAGAGATAACTATAAAAAGAAATTCAAGCAAGCCGTAATCTTGTCAGAAAATAAGTCTTTTGTAAAAGCTACTAACAATTTTACATCTGAAGCCATGAAACTACTAATGATGCAGTTCAACCAGACAAACAAACATAAACTTGGCAGACGATAATTATACAAGTGAAGAAAAAGTTTTGTCATTAGCTTTCCATAAGATGGGGCCAAAAGCTTACAGATGGTTTAGAAATATATTTGTATTACCATCCCCTGTAACACTAAGCCGCATGATTTCAAATGCTGCTCTAAAACCAGGCATTAATGAAATTATATTTTCACATTTAAAAAGTAAATCTGAAAAAATGTCAAAGTCTAGTGATAAATTGTGTGTGTTACTGTTTGACGAAATGGCGCTAACTCCTCATTTTGATTATAATAAAAAGAAAGATTTTATAATAGGCTTTGTTGACAATGGTTCAGGCTCTATAAATAAAATAGCAGATCATGTACTTGTTTTTATGATAAGAGGAGTAAAGAAGAATTACAAGCAACCACTAGCTTACAGTTAGTTTTAGTAGTGGTTGTACAACAAAGTTAAGATTTGAAAAATCAAATTAAGAACACCATCACACAAGTACAATTAGCAGGAATGAAAATTGTTGCGACAATTTGCGACCAGGGCTGTGCTAATGTCAGTGCCATCAAAGAATTGGTTGGTGAAACTAGAGGTTTTATTTACAGAATGGACACCAGCCAAAATATAACATTTTTGAAGTAAATGGGCAGGAGATAGTACCTCTCTTCAACGTCCCACATTTGCTGAAGGGTATCAGAAATAATATGTTAAATATAAATTAATATGTGTTATAAAAAATAAATCCTGTACAGGAAAGTGGGAACATGTCTTAAAGCTTTATCAAGAAAATCCAAAATTTAATCCATTAAATGCAATTTCTGCCGAAATTAACTGATAGCCATGTTATACCACATAAAATAAGAAAAATAAAGGTAAACTGCGCCTTTGTTTTAATACATATTCTATTTGACTGGTTCATACAGGGCCATCGTCAATAATTTGGAACAAAATATATTGAAAAATTAAAAAATGCGACTTCTAGGCAACAAAATATGTATGAAATAGAAATACTGTCTATTAATACTTACCGAAAATAAGAAACGCCATCCTTTTTTTGTACTTTTAATGCACTATTTCGGTATTTATTCATCGAACAATTAGACATTTTGACACGCTTCGTCTACTCGCGCGTTGAAATAATACTAAACGAAAGGAGTGCAGGAAAGCGTAATCTGCACTCCTTTATAGTTGACATTTTTCGTGCCTGATTGTGTATCTTCTCTTTTTTATATATCAATGCTCCCACCAGATGGACCAAATATATGGTCGAAGCTGCAGGGAGCCGTTGGATAACAGTCAGCACAAGCCCGCTAGTTCTGGTGCTCTTTTGGGAAGGCCAATGTCCAGCAGTGGACGTTTAAAGATAGAAGGGGTGGTAGATTTACTTTTAAATAATGATTTTGATAAACTCTGTGATTTTCAATTAAATATTTGTTACGAAGAGTTTCTTATTTACGATTAAGTTACAGACCTCATTCTAACTATCGTTTATTTAGCCCAAATATGGTTAAATATTTGTCAACATGGCAACATTTAAAAAAAATATTGCTGTGTCAAGTGCGGCCACGCCGTGGCTCGGGTGGCTCCGTCTAGTTAGTCTGAGACTATAGTTATAGCTTAGCCATGGCCCCTCACATGGCCCCTTAGACTAAGGATATTATAGACAAGCTATCAGCGTATGCAGTGACGAGATAACAATAGTTTGACATATAATAACCAGAATAATTTTAAAAGACAACTATGATTATAACTTTGTTGACTAAAAACCTATTTTAGCCGGATAAAAGAATGACAGGACGAAAGAAATTGCAGTTATGTTTATATTTTGTTTAAAGACGAAGAATAATATAGACTCGCTACTATTTTGACATTAAGGATAAAGAAAAGGATGCACATACTAGGTTTTACCAAGAGTGAGAGAGACACAGGTATAAGTATATTTGTCCTTTTCGCGTATGCGTTAGTTGTATTTGGACCCAATGAACTGGGTCCAAACAATAAGGTGGCCAACCGTCCCCATCATCAGTATGTAAGCTTGTTTTTGTATTGACGTAAAAAAAACCTTTATTAATCACGTTATATACGCTAATATGACATGTTCTAATACATTTTAAGCAAAATATAAGCATAACTGCAATTTCTTTTGTCCTGTCATTCTTTTATCCGGCTAAAACAGGTGGTACATTTTTAGCCAACAAAGTTATAATCAGTTATCTTTTAAAATTATTCCGGTTATCTATTGCTATCTCGACACTGCATACGCTGATAGCTTGTCTATAATATCCTTCATCTAAGGTAAATGATAACAGATGACAGCATTTTAAAAATAATAATACCAATTATTTACTCATCAAAAATAAATGTTTAATTGTTTACAGTAATTATAATTTCAGAATTTCTAGTCTAAATTGGTTTATTTTTATAAAAAGGAATCTTAGTTATTAATATGAGCTGAATCGTAGTTATTAGTCTGGCAGCATAGCGTGGTTGTTGTATATGGGTCAAACACAAAAACGTAAAAAAAAGTGTTCAGGCTACTTAAACTTTAAATATTCTTTATTTTACCGTGTCGGTATTTTTATAATTCAAAGTTATCTTTCGGCCAACATGATTTCTAAGGTTTTTTCAGATTTGACGAATGAAATATTAATATTGGGATCTCTTTTTTGAGAAAATGCCCCCTTCTGTAGACTGTTCGGATAATAGGAACCTCAGTTTGACAGTCATTTAAAAATATTTCTTGGATAATTAGTACATTCATTTATTTAGATAATCATTTGAAAATAAAGCAACTTTTTAATTATGTTCATAAAAACATTAGCATTCCTTAATTTTACGAGTAAAAGATATTAAACATATTGTTCTCATATCTAAAGTCTTCTTCTGTAGACACGTAAAATGTACAAAATTATAAAAGCATTGAACGCACCCTACATATTTTTATTATCGTGTTGGTAATACTGTTTTCTCTATCAGTCATTTGTTCGTAATTTTAATAAACGGCGTTGGTGACTGTGAAGAATATTTATTTAAGGAGTTACACAAGAATTTGGTCGCGTTTTGTGGATCTTTCCTGTACTGCATGTATGTTGGTAAGTAGACGCTTTAAAAATAAATAAAACTTAGGCTTTTACACATATTAGGGGTCTGACTGCAATATCCAGTATGCTTTTATTCTAACCTTAAAATGTGGCACGCCATCTTCGATATTTTTACTTTTATCTTTTCTGTAGACATCTTTTCTGTAGACGCCAGTGTCTACAGGAGATACTATTGTCGACAGGAGAGATGTAGAAAACCTTTATTTTATAACTGGAAAAGTTTGCATGCATTATTATCATGTGATTGTTACAGTTACGATGCCACGGGCAAGTAGAAAGCAATTCAGCTTTCTGAGGAAGATAAAAAGAAGCGTAGGCGTGAGCAAAAAAAACTCAGTATACGTCGAGCGCGTGCTAAAATGACTGAGGCAGACTTAGAGGAAAGAAGGAGACAAGACAGGGAAAGATATCGACGAAAGAAGGAACAAGGTAAAATCAAAACTATTAAAGACTACACAGCTAGAGACCAACGACAAATCAGAAAAATATGGAGAGAGAAGGCCAATTTAAGACGCCAGAAGAATAAAATGCACAAAGATGCTTTGCGTATCATTGAACAAGATACACCACCGACAAGTCCCTCATTTTCACGCATGAGAGTTGGTAATGCAGTTGTGAAACGCAACGCACGAAGACTAAGATTAGAAAATAATTACCTAAGAAAGAGAATACAGGAATTAGAGTCCAAAATGGCAAAACACAGAATGAGGCATACTAGATTATCAAGTAGATTAGAAAAAGAAAATAAAACATCCGAAAAAGTCAACAAATATATAAAGACGCAAAAAATAAGAAAAATAGTACAAGAATTTTTGCTTCAAGATGAACAAAGCACGCTTACATCAGGGAAAAAAGACACCATAACTAGGAAAAAGGTTAAGAAACAGATTCGTTTTTTGAATGATTCGCTGAACAATTTGCACAAAACTTTTGTAAATAAGTCTGGAGTACAGATATCGTATGAAACTTTTCGGAGATACCGGCCATTCTGGGTATTATTTCCTAAAGTAGGTGCTAGAAATACGTGTTTATGTGTCATACATGCAAATAATACCTTTATAATTCAGGCACTTTACAATGCTAAAATTATTGCTTATAAATCTATCACGGACTTGCTGAAGCATCTATGCTGTAACAATACAATGAGCGTGATTTGTTTAGAAAATAGATGTTTTGGTTGCAAAGACAAAACTTTGCAGTGCAACAATTTTGATGTCAATGATACTATATTATTTGAAAGATGGGTTACAAAAACTGTTGCAGTCGTAATTAAAAATACTACAAAGCAGTGTCGTAAAACGTTTAAAGAAAAAGTCTCGACTACAAAGAAAGCATTGTTTCAAAAATTGAACATTAATTTAAGTACTTTAAGGCAGCATGTGGCAAACATGATAAACCAAATTAAAACAATACAACATCTTAAACAAAATTTGTCGTCCGTTGAAGGATTACTTCATATAGATTTCTCCGAAAATTATAATTGTAAGTATGGGCAGGAGGTTCAATCGGCGCATTTCGGTGGATCTAAATCACAACTGTCATTACATACATCCGTATATTATAATACCAACTCAGATCCTCCTAATAATTATACAAACACTACATCTTTCTGTACCGTTTCGGATAACCTGCGACACGATCCAACTGCCATATGTGTTCACTTAATGGCTATATTAGATAGAATCAAGGAACTGTCTCCGGATTTACAAACTTTGCACATTTTGAGTGATGGTCCCTTAACTCAATACCGCAACAAATCTATGTTCTTTTTACTAGCTACGTTATTAAGTAAAGAGTTTTCTGTTACATCTATTATTTGGCACTTTACTGAGCGAGGTCATGGAAAAGGTGCACCTGATGGTGTTGGGGGGTGCATCAAGCGCATTTGTGACAGTCATGTTGCGAAGGGAAATGATATATCGAATTTAGATGAAATGATGGCATGTCTGAGCATAAATTGTAAAGGCATAAGATTATAAGATCGACGAGTCGAAGTTTTCTGAAATTGATCAGCTTTTGAATGAAAGTGCTACACGTCCCTTTAAAGGAACGCTCAAAATACATCAGATTTTATGGAATATACAAAATCCTAATATTATCCGTACCAGACGATTAAGCTGTTTAAATTGCGCAGCATATGAAAGGTGTTCACACTATGAGTTAGGACAGATTGAAATTCAGTATAAAGTCCTGAATTTCCCTACTAGCTCTGTATTATCTGATAATCACATTGGCAATTCGTCACCGGTTTCTCCTCAAGCAGGACCTTCCAACTATCACAATAATTCATCTTCTATTGAGTCTCCTGGTAGCCCAGGAACTAGTGAAGCTACAACTGACTCGATAACATCGGGTTTCTTTGATAGATTAACACCTCATACGCAACATTTATTGCAAAGTCACAGACCTGTAAAGAAATTACGTCGCATGCTTTTAGAGGACTCTGATTCTTCCGTAGAAATAACCCCAAAGAAACCACGCCGAATGACTTTTCTATTGGATGATGATTCTGATGACGAAACTATATTTTAAATTTTCTTTAGTTTCTACGGGAAAGATGTTCTGTAGACAATTTTGTGATTATGTTTTATTTTCCAATATTAAACAATTTTATAATATTGTTAGGTATTTACGTTATTACGAGAAATGACTTTATTTTGAGCGTTTTATATTGGATATTTTGAAGCGAATGAGAACAAAGATAATATGTAACGCTTAACTTAATCATTCTGTAGACAACTACATCTTTTCTGTGATATTTCGACAGGAAAGGTGTCCATGCTGTGGATAACTTTTGATTATTTTTTATTAGCAAAATACACGTATTTCAAACATTATTTGTTTAAATTAAGGGAAGTAAAAACTGATTTGAGCATATAAGACAAGATCTTTCGAATGAATCGTAACAGGGAGATTACTAAAATAAGGTTTATATTATCATCTGTAGACAAATAAGTCTTTTCTGTGAGAAGTTAAAAATAAAAACTGTGATTATATGCAAAATATGTAAGACTGATCTATGCCAATATTATTAAGGATAAACATAGGATACTACTAAAATAAAGGCTGATTTCCATAATGATATGTGATGTTTTATTTTCTGAAAATTATGAATACACATTTTGTGTTTGACCCATATGACAGTACTCTTTCTGTTAACATTGAATCTCAAAGTTTTTCCAACCATGGTGATATGTTACATGAAAAATATACAAACTAATAAGTGAAACAATTGTAGGTACTCCTACTATTGTTTCGTATGGTGAGTGAGAGCGCCGAGGCCCTCCTTATCCCCTCGTTGTTATCCTTACTTTTCACTGCCTATCACTGTCCTTAGAGCAGGAGTCTCGCGAGTGATGCCTCTGGTCATCTGGTGTTGCTAGCGTCTATAGGCTACGGCAACCGCTTACCATAAGGTGGTGGGTATTATAAAAAAAATAATGCTGGTTAGAATGGAGAATAGAACGTTTAAATAGAAAATTTGAAAACAGGCTAGAGGCTAATTTATAAAGTGCCTTTTCAGAGAGGTATTATAATATCCAACCAGCTCATGGCGATAAATTGGAGTAGGTATATTTAAATATTTTATTATAATTTTGTACGCCAAATAAAAATTCCACCATTTTTCTAATCCAAGTCACGTTTATAACTCACGACTCGTCTTCAAATTTTTAATCCTTACTATAATATAAATGTGAAAGTGACTTTATTTGTTAGTTAATTTTGTTACGCTTTCACGGTGTAACTACTGAACCCCAGAGTACTAGAGCTCAGAAAAGGACACAGGCTACATTTCATGCCGGAAAAATTAATGATTTCTTCGGGTTAGCTATTTTTGCATAAAGCTAATTAAAGTGCAGTAGTGCAATATAAGTTATTTATATTCTAAAACCACCCGGGCGCAGTTGTGGGTAGAGTCTAGTTTAATATATTATAGCTTTTATAGACAGTAATACTTTTTTATTTCTTACTTCTTTTTGACTTCTAACCTTTAAGGGGTTTGTGGGTAAATTGTGGGGAAAAAAATTTGAGAGCCAATGCTGCCTTGTTGATAACGTATGCACGGCAAAATTTTGTATGTCACTTCGCGATTTGAGGCCTGTATTATTGGGCCATGGTTATAGCTAGCCATGCATATATGTCAGTGGAGGTGAGGATTGAGGGACCAGTTTTAAACTTGTAGAGTAAAAATGTTCTGTGGTTTTAAAACTTGCTATCTTTTTGAATTGAGTCGATATTTTCTTTCCATTTCTTTTTTACAAAATGTTTTAAGGCTTACTAAAACTTTATGTATGAAAAGAAAGATTTTATTTATTTGATTTGGTAATATTCACAAAAATATTTATCTTTCTTGTATGGAATGAGGGACCACAGTTTTGTCGTTATATATTTTTTATCTTTGATTCTTTGTGGTCGGTAATTTAATACCTAAATATCTTTACAAAAATTTTTTACTAAATGTGTGTAATCACAAAACCTTATTTTTTCAGATACTTTCCAAGATCTGGCTGATGGTCTGTGAGGACTAAGGGACCACACTTCAAGGGCTGTAGTGTTTAATATATTTTTTTACAAATTCCCAGATTTGTTCTACAATTTATTGTTTCAAGTCTTCTACTAAATCATATTATTTTTATATTGCAAAATACCAGTGTGGTCCCTCAGTTCACACGCACATAAATAATAACTACCTATTTTTAATTATTTTACAAATAAAAATTTGATTTTAAATTTTAATGCAATAGTAAGAAACATTATTAAGAATTTACTACGAAATTGTTTTTATTTAGTAGGTACAAGATAACTCCTCCCCTAGAAGCTAGGGCTCGAACACAAGCAGCAATCCTCCTGGGCATGCTGAAAATCAAGTTATTCAGGATTTCTTGCGGTAACCCGTCCCATTCTTCAATAGCAGGTTCCCTGATCTCTGGCACTGTCTGGGGAGGTGGCTGACGGTTCCAAACAGCTTGCTTTAGAGCATCCCAAGCGTGCTCAATCGGGTTCAAGTCAGGCGAACCGGCCAGTCTAACCTGGCAATGTTGTGATCACGGAGAGCAGCATCGACTCGTTGAGCTCGATGTGCAGGTTCATTATCATCAACCAATAAGAATTGGTGGCCATGATTTATTCTAAATGGTCTGACGATTCTTTCGATAAAAACATTTTGGTACAAAGCTGTAGTCAACGAGCCCCGATACGGGATTAACGGTGCTCTAGCTCCAATCATTATTCCGCTCCAAAAGGACACCGATATCCCGTCTTGTTGAAGAGTACCAGTGGCAGTTCTTTGTCTCTCTGCATCCCCACGTCTTCTCCAGATACGGATGTCAGTTGTCTGGATGAGTGCTTATTCTTGTTTCTTCAACGAAGAAGCAATTGTGCAAAATATTTTCCTCGTCATCACCTTCATTTTGGCGGAGCCTAGCCCACTGCAATCTGCGTTGAGGTGCTCGCCAGGATCTCCTTGCTCGTAATCCAGCCTGGTGTAAGCAATTCCTGATGGTCTGGGTGCTTACTTCTAGTCCAGTGGCACCCCGCAACTCAGCTCTTATTTTAGTGGCATTGATTGTTGGGTCGCGGGCAGTCAGTCATTAAAAAGACGGTGAATCATGCTATGAAAAGCGGCCAATTTATGCTGCCAAGGATGACAGGACGAGGCGGGTATAACCGTATCTGTATATGTCGGTTTACGATAAATTTCGAACTTATGTTTGTTACCTACTAATTTTGAGACTCGTTATAAAGAACATATAGCTGGGTATAGGCATAATTACCCTGAAAAGTCACATTTTGCGAAACATTTATTAGATTGTAACCATTTATTAGATAATAGTCATACATTCGGGCCCTTGCATATTTGTGATAAAAATATTAGACTGTCCGTTTTAGAACAATTAGAAATAATTAAAGTCAGTAGTAACATGTTGTTGAATGAACAAACTAGCTGTAGTTCCCCACTACTAAACTTGTTTTCATATCGTTCGAGCGATACGTCATAACTGTTGTATAGTAGAAGGGGTATAAAAGCAAGTTGCACGAGTAAGCTTCGCTCATTTGTTGCCGAGCGTTCTTGAGAATGCCTCATTTAGAGGTGAAACACGTGTCGAATTTATGTTCGGATTTTTGCGGAATATTGCAATATTGTGGTTCTGAGAGTTCTACCGTATCGCATGGTTGTGTCGCGTTGGTGAGTTTTTTGTCATTATCATGCATGCTACTTTGCTATTATCACATTCTCCTCTATCTGTGAGAGTGCGGATTGGCAGTCTTAGGTTATTCTGTCCAAAGATAACCGGGATTGACAATCCGTGGGTGTGGTGGGCTCTCCTCCTAAAATCCATTCTATAATAGTAAAATTACACTATTAAAAATATATCGTATAAAATTAATTGCGGTACAACACTATCTCATCGTGAAGATAAAATTACGGTTGAGAGCGTGCCGGGTCGTCCCGCCCCGCGTGTCCCGCGTACCTCTCTAAGACACTTCTGAATTTTGCTAAAACAAGTGATTTAGTAACTAAATTCTGCTTATTGATGAAAATAAATGTTACTATTCCTTTTATTTTGCTGCCGGGAATCGTTTTTACAACCTGGAACTGTACATTTCACCATTTTTATCAAAAAATAAATAAAAGATTGCTCTCCGACTTAATATGAACCGTATTGTTTTGCTACTGATTGAGCCTTTCATCGACGCGCGATACTGTTCATACTTGTGCTTACGGTTCATACTCAGTAAGGCGCGCTCTATAGTTTATATACTCTAAGGATCATCTTATATAATACTAGATGTGCCCTTCGAATTCGCTCGCCGTTTAATTAAAAAAAAGAAAACATATTTATAAATAATTTAGAGCTTTATCATCTGATTGGGTAGGAAAACTAAAATAAAAATCATCATATAAATGACAATGTTATTGATATTAAAACTTTGTAAATAAAACAATATCAACTAATTACTTAATAGATATAAAAAAAATACATTCAACAAGGTGACTCCATTCGTTTTTAGAACCGGGAACGTCGTATAATGCGATCAAGGTGAGCAAAAAGCGTTGACTTACGAGCATAGTTCGAGACTGCCTTTGTTTTAATACATACTCTATTTGACTGGTTCATACAGAGCCATCGTCGATAATTTAAAACTAAAAAATACGACTCTAAAACAACAAAATATGTATGAAATACTGTCTAATATTACTTACCGAAAATAAGAAAAGTCATCCTTTTTTGTACTTTTAATGCACTATTTCGGCATTTATTCATAGATTAGACATTTTGACACGCTTCGTCTACTCGCGCGTCAAAATACTAAACGAAAGGAATGCAGGAAAGCGTAATCTGCACTCATTTATAGTGGACACTTTAGGTGCCTGATTGTGTATCTTCTCTTTTTATTACATCAATGTCCGCGATACAAGGATTCCTCATTGCAAAGTGAAAAAAATCACTGCTATACCTCTCGATATTTTTTTGACGTAATAACGTCTTATAAATCGATGAATGCCGGCTGCACGCACGAAAAAGTCTCACGGTCTGAAAAATGTAGGTATATCAACCGATTCATTTTTTGTGAAATTAAGAAACCATAAATATATGACGTTGTCACATAAAATTATCGTCCGTAAACCGACGTTACAGATACCATATAGGTACCTTGTTTTTTTTCGATATAAAGAAACCGATATCAATATTTTAAAAAATATCGTTACGATATATTATTATATCGATACTTTTTGGTTCTTCTTGCATCCCTAGACTGTTGTATAGTCGACACTCGACTGTCGGAACGTCTTAGCAATGTCGGAATGGTTGGCACGCCGACCTAATTATGGTCGGAAGCAGCCAAATCGGAACATCTGTTAATATTCATATTCATAAAATAAAAATTTCACCATACTACCAACAAAATATTTTTGATCCGTGTATGTTTTTTCTGTTACACCTTTATAATAGTAGAGAACTAGACTATAGAGTCTTTATTATACACCACCAGAGGCAATGCTCGCGCGTCGCCATCTCCAAGGAAAGGGATAGGAGGTGGATAAGAATGATAATAAAGAGACGATGAGTGAGGGAGTTTGGGCCTCCGGTAATCTCACTCACCATACGAAAAACAACGTTAGGAATACTTTATACAAATACATCCAACAGATGGCTCTGGCATCAACCAAGACATTAAGGCTGTGTTCCGAAGTACACTGAGAGCACTGTCCAGTGCTCTTACTGGAGAAAAATCGTTACATTATAGACTGACAGTATACTGCCGTAGTATGCAAGGGAAATATATGACGTCATGAATCATCGCCATTTTTGTACTGTGAGCACTGGCGGTTGGTGGTAGGTAAGGTGCTCTCAGTGGTTTGATCACGTGATCAACAGCGTCCAGAAATATAACAACTTGCACTATTGAAAATTATTATTATTATTGAATATTGTTAGTCAAAGGTACCGAAACATGAAAAATGTAAAGAAATTGTGTTTATTGCAGTGTGAAATCAATACCTTGTATGAAATGAAAGTAATGACAGATCAGTATATTGGACTGCGTTCCGTTATAAACAGTAACCAGTATAGCTAACTTTAAAGGAACGACTTCGCAGTATACTAAATTGACGTCACACCTCACAGTGCTCCAGTGTATATCAGAACACACCCTAAGAAGGAATGTGTTATCGAAATTAGTAGTCCCGAGCGAATATCACGGTGGCTGAACTGGTAAGATCAGCATCTGGACTGGTATTCAAGCAAATGCAGGTTATTTTTAATTTAACATTTTCGCACTTATAATGTGTGTATTTGTTTACAAATGATCATCACATAATTTTATATGCGAATCGTCGATTTGGGCAAGTGACCTACTGTCTTTTGGCTAATAGACGACAAAATAATAGCTAGGTACTGTCGTCCTTACTAATTTATTTTACAAGCAAGTTGTATAAACCTTAGACGATGCAAGTTGATTAGGATTGATAATTGCTGATAAAATAAATTGTATTTGATTGGAAGTTCACCGCGTCATCTAGCAATGCCATACAAAAGAACAACACATAATATCCGACATAAGACGAGTGGACATTATAATTAAAACGCCACATTCAAAGATCACATTTATTCACTAAATAGTACATTTATCAGATAGTTTTTCTAATTTTTAGGACAACAAAGACTGCTATTAATAAATGAAGATTAACCGACAGTCTTTCATAAATAAATAAATCTTTCAAATAACAAATTATTTGCGATAGTGGAAAAAGTGACTTTTTACAATTTCGAAAATAATTTATTCTAGTAAATTAGCTGAGCATGTCAAATGCTAAAAATACAACTGATAAAGTTAATCTTTGCCTTTTTATAGCCCAGCAAAACTATTTTATAATCGGAGGTAAAAATTTAAAATACTCCAATTTCGTAGTTTCGTAATAAAATTTATATATTTGCAACACTAACTATTTTTTTTTATATTTTATACATTATTACATCACATAGAGTAGAGAATATATTATATTACACCTATTTGATTAGGAAACTCGTTTGAATTTATTTATGCTTTACAATCTATTAAAATTATCACAGTAGATTTACACACAATAATTTAGATAAATGTTGCATAGTACCTATATACAATAAATATCAAGACCTTAACCATTATTTTTGTTTTATTTAGTACATAGTTATTCTATTTCTTATACAATTTCAACGAATTACAACTAAATTATGGATTTTACTTGGAATACCACCAATGTTTTTATACAGATTATAGACTCGATTAATCGTGACGCATTCTAATGTTGTATTATTTTCATTGTATCAGTACGTGGCCTACATGTCGGTCACGACGGTCACGCTGGCGGAGGCGAGGTCGGCGCCGAGCTGTGCACTGGCGGCGCCGGCCTGCTCCAGGCGCACTAGCGGCGGCGTCGAGGGCGGGGGGGCGCGGCGACGGTCACGCTGGCGGAGGCGTGGTCGGCGCCGAGCTGTGCACTGGCGGCGCCGGCCTACTAGCGGCGGCGCCGAGGGCGGGAGGCGCGGCGACGGTCACGCTGGCGGAGGCGAAGTCAGGACCGAGCTGTGCACTGGCGGCGCCCGCCTGCTCCAGGCGCACTTGCGGCGGCGCCGAGGGCGGAGGGGCGCCGCGACGGTCACGCTGGCGGAGGCGAGGTCGGCGCCGAGCTGTGCACTGGCGGCGCCGGCCTGCTCCAGGCGCACTAGCGGCGGCGCCGAGGGCGGCGAGGCGTGGCGACGGTCACGCTGGCGGAGGCGTGGTCGGCGCCGAGCTGTGCACTGGCGGCGCCGGCCTGCTCCAGGCGCACTAGCGGCGGCGCCGATGGCGGTGGGGCGCGGCAACGGTCACGCTGGCGGAGGCGAGGTCGGGACCGAGCTGTGCTCTGGCGGCGCCCTCCTGCTCCAGGCGCACTAGCGGCGGTGCCGAGGGCGGGGGGGCGCGGCGACGGTCACGCTGGCGGAGGCGAGGTCGGCGCCGAGCTGTGCACTGGCGGCGCCGGCCTGCTCCAGGCGCACTAGCGGCGGCGCCGAGGGCGGGGAGGCGTGGCGACGGTCACGCTGGCGGAGGCGTGGTCGGCGCCGAGCTGTGCACTGGCAGCGCCGGCCTGCTCCAGGCGCACTAGCGGCGGCGCCGATGGCGGTGGGGCGCGGCAACGGTCACGCTGGCGGAGGCGAGGTCGGGGCCGAGCTGTGCACTGGCGGCGCCCTCCTGCTCCAGGCGCACTAGCGGCGGCGCCGAGAGCGGGGGGGCGCGGCGACGGTCACGCTGGCGGAGGCGAGGTCGGCGCCGAGCTGTGCACTGGCGGCGCCGGCCTGCTCCAGGCGCCCGCGCGCCTCGACAAAGAACATCACGTCGCGGAGTTGATCCTTCAGCTCCGCCACCTGTGGGCACCCACAATCCGTGAAGTATTCAGCCATATCGCAGGCTGCATAACTAGTAGGATAAATGAAATTTTTTGAAGCGTACTTGCGGGCACTTCTCCTATAGACACATTTCGTGACATCAGAGAGAAGGATATAATAAAACGAAAATTTCATTACACGAAAAAAAGAAGCATGTAATAGGTCATCATCATACAATACGTACTGGACATGACGTAATTATCAACTATAAATTCGTATTATGCACGGACAGTTTTTAGTACGATTTGGAATCACTGAAGGGACTGCAGCACTGCCCAAGTTTCAGTCAAATTAATGGCTTTCTCATAGTCCACAAATGACAGACATTGAGACCGAATATACTTCTCAGTCCTCTGTATAATCTACCACAGCGTATGTATGTGGTCTATTATACGAGTACTATAGCCTCTTCGGAAACCAGTTTGTTTGGGAGGCTGCAAATCGTCGAGCCTTTTTTTTTTTTTTTTTTTGTTAAGGCGGGAAAAAATGTTCCTAACCGCACACCCCGTCGTTCGGGGCAACGAACAGGGTAGTGTGGGGCCCTCACCCACTAAAGAAACCCGCCGTGTGCCGTCTCTCCGCCTTTGTTGGCAGGCCACTGGAACTATGTTACATTCCTTCGGTGGTCCGCCGGCGGCTTACCCTTTCGGGTACCCTCTACTGAGCGACGCATCCGCACATGGAGCGTCGCACCTTCGCGAGAGGCCTTGCGGGTGGCGGACGTTCCCCGGTCCATCCACCCGCAGCCTCAGCTAGGGCGGCATGAGGCGCAAGTATCTGCGCCTGCGCCGCCCCGGTCGCTGGCGGCGGTTTGGGTCAGCGGAAGAATCCTCCTCCCTAGCCCTCTCCGCCGCTTCCTTCCGCGAGATAACCTCCTCGCAGAAGGCAGCGACCGCGGCCCAATTCCTGTCACTGCCAAGCATCGCTCTGACGACGCTCGGCAGCGAGAGGTCCCCCCCTATTTCCGCGACGAGTTCACGGCGCTGCTCGGCCCAAGCCGGGCACGACTCGAGCGTGTGCCGCGCCGTGTCCTCGTCACAGCCGCAGTGGTGACAGCCCGGAGTCGCTTCCCTCCTTGCGACTATGTGCAGATATCTGCCGAAGCAACCATGCCCCGACAGCATCTGCACGAGTCGGAAGGTAAGGACTCCATGCCGTCGCCCCGCCCACTCCTCCAACACTGGCTGGAGCGCCCCTACAGTCCAAAGACCGGCCCGGGGCGCCTCCAACCGTGCCCTCCATCTGGCCATGGCAGCTCGGCGGGCGTCGCCCTGCCACCTGGCCACCTCTCTGGGTAGGGGGCGTCCGCCCCCCTCCCGCTCTTGTGACGCCCGCCGATACACTTCAGCGAGCACCTCCGCCTCCAAGTCCCACGGGGGGATTCCGGCCAACGCGCAGGCCGCCTCCGTCGACACCGTGCGGTATCCACGTATGACCCTGGACGCAACGACTCTCTGTGGTCTCCACAGAAGAGCCCTGTTCAGTGCGTCCAGGGACCCCGCCCACACGGGTGCGCCGTACAGCGCCATCGACCGGACCACCCCCGCGTAAAGCCGTCGGCACGCATTGTTGGGTCCGCCCATATTCGGCATGAGCCGTGCAAGAGCGGACGCTGCGCCGACTAGCCTCGGGGACAGTTGGCGGAAGTGCTCGCGAAAGCGCCACCGCCCGTCCAGCACCAGGCCCAGATACTTAATCTGGGCCTGCACACCAATCTGGACCCCGTCCACTGTGATTGAGGCGCCAGCAGGTGGCCGACGTCGGGGCCCATGGAAAAGTAGGGCCTCCGACTTGTCCAGGGCCACCCTAAGCCCCAGCGCCCCGATCCTCCTGACCACCTCCGAGGTCCCTAAGGTGGCCAGGAACGCCGCTTCCTCGAAGTTTCCACCCCGGGCCACGACCAGCGTGTCATCCGCATAGCAGATGACCGCCAGCCCGGGGGGGAGCCGACAGCGCAACACCCAGTCGTAACCGATGTCCCACAGGAGCGGCCCCAGGACCGAACCCTGTGGGACACCGCACGACATGGGTCTCCTCACAACGTCCCCTATGCGGCTCTCATAGACGACGCTGCGGCCCTCTAGATAGTCCGCCACCAGCCGCCTCAGGTATACAGGCACCCCGTGATACCGGAGCGCCTCCCTGATGCAGCTGAATGGCAGACTATTAAATGCGTTGGCGATGTCAAGCGACACCGCCAACAGCATATCCCCGCCGGTGACTACCGCCGTGGCCGCGGCCCTCAGACGCATGATCGCGCCGACTGTCGAACGACCAGCTCGAAAGCCGAACTGGGCGTCCGACAAGTCGGGCCCGACGTCGCGCAGGTGCTGGACAATGCGGGCAGCGAGGATTCTCTCCAGCATCTTACCGGCCTCATCCAGCAGCACGATGGGCCTGAAGGCCCCGACCGAATCCGGCGTTCGTCCCGGCTTCGGCAGGAGTACCAGCCTCCCCTCCTTCCAGCAGTCAGGGAACCGTCCGGACACCAGGCACGCGTCAAACAGTCCCCTGAGGCGAGGCTCCAGGTGGTCCAGAGCCAGGGCCAGAGCCCGGGCAGGTATCCCGTCCGGGCCGGGGGCGGTGTTCTTGGAACGAATTCGCGCAACAGCCGCCCCCATTTCCGACGCAGTGACGGGTGGTACACTGAAGTCAGCCTCCCGGTCGCTATCTGGCGGTGCCATGACCGGGGGCGCGTGCTCCACCCGTCGTGGGAATAAGCCCTCGACCACCTCGGTGAGGAGGCCGGGCTAAAGGGTCTCTGTGAGGGGAGGGCCCTGGGTGCGGAGCTTGTTCAGCGCCGCACGGTACGGGCGACCCCAGGGGTCACGATTGAGACCGTCCAGCATCTCCTGCCTTTTCTCAGTTTTGGCGCGGCAGATGGCCAGCTTGAACTCGGCCCGCGAAGTGCGGTATGCCTCGTACAGCAGGTCCTCCCGCTCCCCATCGCGGTTGCGCCGCCGACTGCGGGTGTAGGACCTCCGGGCACGAATGCACGCTGCACGGAGGTCCGCCAGCTCCTGGGACCACCAGTAGAGCCCTTTCCTTGGAGGAGGACGTCGCACACGGGGAATGGCCGAGTCGCACACCTGCGTGATCGCAGTGCGAAATCGGTAAGCCTCAACGTCCACCTCCTCAGTCCGGGCCGGTGAGGACAGCCACGATTGAACGATGGCTGCCTCCGCCAGTAGGTCCCTATCCAGCCTACCCACAGCCCACCGCGGGAACGCGGAAGTTCTGCGCGCCGCGTGACCCCTACTGGGGCCCTGGAGGGATCGGGAGACCTCAATCCGGATATACCGATGGTCGGACAAGGTCTCAACCTCCTCCAGAACATACCAGTTCCTCACACGTGCTGCGACATCAGGGCTAGCGAACGAACAAATCGTCGAGCCTGCGCGCAATTGGATTTGTAACGACCTTCAAGAACAATTTACAAACTGAATAAAGAGCGAGTTAGGACTATAATTCTTCAAAGGGCTCTGTCCTATCACCCTTCTTGAAAAAAAAACACCATTATTCTGCTGGTCCACGAGTCTGGAACGTCGCCCAAGAAAACGACCGATTTGAACCACTTCTAAACGGCTTTGAGAATTAGCTTTCCACTTGCCCTCGGAAGTTCTGTGGTAATTCCGTCGTCTCCTGGTGCCTTTCCGTTCTTTGGTTGTTTGAGAGCCATTCTGGTCTAGAACAGGCTAACATCCGGGATATCTTCTTCGGTAAAGTGCCGAGATAAACTTGGATCTGGGATATTGCCGACATATAAGCCGACAACAGTCCATTGAACTGGTGGACATCTCTCAAGATCCCATCTCTGGATGAATTGACAGTGCCGTCATTGGTCCAGCTTAGTCAACTGGCTTTAGCAGCCAGACAGATCTCTTGGGAACACTTTTGGACCACACGGTTAGTATGAAGTTGGCAAAATTGAATATAGTGTCGCACAGCCTTGAAGATCTGCTTTAAATAACCGCTTTAGACAGGACCGGCTGAGAACTGTGCTGTCATTTCTTTTCTCAGCTACATTAGCTTAACCATACACAGTAAGAAATTTTTTTTTGTCCTGTTGAAACGAAGAGCCTTGTCGTGTCGATCGCGCAGACAGTTTCCACGAGTCTGTTATTCATATCGTTCGCTGTTTCGCACTCGTCCAGACAATGGAAGCGATTTTGTACATCCGATAAATGGCGCGGGTCTTATAAGACACTACAATATGATGGTGGAAATTAGGAGTTTTAGAAGGCTTCTACGACAGCTTTGCGGTCTAAAGCATCCTCCCGGATGTCGTATCGGATCTAGCTCAATTACTGTTCCAGCTCGATGGTCCTTTTGTCGGTCCTAAATATCGGAACGTTGTACATTAAAGCCCAAAGGAAGTTGTATCGCGATCAAAGATTCTTCGCATTACCTGCTCCGCTATTACCGTGAATTTGAAATTACAAGAAAGATCACAACGTTTCACCGCCAAATATAAGCAATATTGATATTGCTTTTAAAAAATATAACAAAATATATACATTCAGTCAAGAAAGTATTGGGAATGGATGATTTGTTTATGGTTCCAAATTCAAATATTTTTTTTTGTTGTTGTTAGCTGTTATCCATTTTGGCGCGGAATTTGAGTTGCATCTGTTATATATATTAAATACAATGCTGTTTTTACTTAAATCATATCTAGTGTGTATTGCGAATTTCATAATGGACAAAACATCGAACAGAGTTTGTCTTAAATTTTGCATCGCTAATGGAATTTCGTGTTCCGAGTCACTGAAAATATTACAGAACGCTTACGGTGAATCGACTTTATCAAAAACACGTGCTTATGAGTGGTACAAAGCGTTTAAGAGCGGTAGAGATGTGATGGAATATTTGTCTCGCTCTGGTAGGCCATCAACGTCTGCAACTAAAATTAACATTGCAAAAGTGAAGGAAATAGTGACTGAAAATCCTCGTTCAACTTTGAGAGAGATAGCCGCCGAACTTTCTGTCTCACGAGTCGATCCGTACCATTTTAAATAATCACTTGGGTATGAAACATGTTTCCGCTCGACTAGTCCCAAAAGACCTGAATTTTCTCCAAAAACTCAATCGCATGAGAGTAGGCTGAGGACATGCTAGAACGAGTCAATTCCGACCCAACATTCATGAAACGCATTGTTACTGGTGACGAGACGTAGGTTTACGAGTTTGACATGCAAACTAGTCAACAAGCTTCGGAGTGGCGACTTCCAACTGAACCGAAACCGAAAAAAACCAAGCCAAAGTCGATCAAAAGTCAAAGTCATGTTGACTGTTTTCTTTGACTATCGCGGTGTTGTGCACTCGGAATTCTTGGCAGAAGATCAAACGGTAAATAAAGAATATTATTAGAGCGTTATGCGGCGTTTAAGAGAGCAAATTCGACAAAAAAGGCCAGATTTGTGGAAAGAATTCTTGGATTTTGCACCATGATAATGCGCCTTCGCACAAGGCCATCATTGTGAATGAATTTTTGTCCAAACACTCAACAAATACCATCGAGCAACCACCATATTCACGAGATATGGCTGCAGCCGACTTCTTTTTTTCCTAAACTTTCACTTCGAGGCACCCGTTTTCAATCTGTAGAAGACATAAAGGAGAATTCGCGGCGAGAACTGAACTCAATTCCGGAAACAGCGTTTAAAAAATGTTTTGATGATTGGATTATTCGTTGGCGTAAGTCTATTGTTTCTAAAGGAGCATACTTTGAAAGTGATAAAATAAATTTGGACGAATAACAAAAATTCTGTGTATTATTGATCTTTTCCCGGTATTTTCTTGACAGAGTAGTATATCAAAATGTAGAATACAATAAATACTGGCCGCCAAGATGTCGAACGGTTTTTCAACGTTCGAAAAGTATAGGTTAGTGTATTTATAAAAAATATATTATATTTTTTATTACATGTAGTGGCTAACGAGCCACGGTCCATCTGATGGTAAATAGTAACCGTCACCCATGGCCTCGACTATACCGAGAGGGGCCTACGTGTGAATGTGAGCAGAACCAAAATAATGGTTTTTGAAAGAAGCCAGAACAGATGTTAGAGTAACAATAGGAAATGATGTGCTAGATCTAAGGCTAGAGATAAGACTAAGTGGATGAATTTGTATATCTTGGATGTGGATTCAGTCGGGATGGAAGGTACACCACTGATGTAGAGAGAAGAATGAATGCGGAAAATAGAGCGAACGGAGCATTGGGATAACTTCTCAGCAGTCATCACCTCAGCCAGAAGGCACGTGTCACAATACACAATGCAGTGCTTGTCCCAACGTTATTGTATGGAAGCGAGAGTTGGGTATGCAAAAAGGAGCATGAGAGTAAAATCAATGCGGTCGAATGATCTCTGCGGAGAATCTGTGGAGTGAAGCCTCACTCTCTTACGTCGTTGTTACGAATGCAGTCAGACAGTAGTATTATAGTATTATAGATTATACTTTAACATAGGATCTTGGCGGGTATGCTGACAAAAATTCTTTACCCTCCGTGCTAGTCTAAAGACTGTGTTACGGCAAGGTAATGATTCTCACTCAGAAATAACCATAGTGATGCACTATATCTAGCTAGAAATACCTACTCTAAGTTTATTGAATACTGAATAGGGCTTTAATTAGTGATTGTGATATTGATGCGAGCACAAGATACACGATATCTACTAATTACTTGTTTAAAAAAGTAGTTTATTTAAAAATAACAGATTAAACTAAGATCTATTGTTACAATGTTTAGTTTAAATGTTGATATATAATTACTAATAATACTGCGAAATGCCCATATACTATATTTATATACTTACCTACATGTGAAATATTGTATTTATAAATATAATAATATACTTAAGTATATAAAATATTTTACATACCTACGTAAATTAGAAACATACATAATTATTAGGCATAAAACATTTTACTTACATATTTGAATATTTTTTTCTGTCCGTTCGGAATCTAAAGTACTCAGATATTTGTCCAGTGTTTTTTTACAGTCAAACCGCGTCATATCTTTTAACGGTTCAACTTTACTTAGGCGGTTATAAAGTAGCGGAGCTAGAAAATTAGAAAAACATTGAGCAAAAGTAGTTTTACATGATGGACCATCATAAACCTGGTGTGATCTTTTAATGGATTTCTTAGTACGTCTTTGGCAGGAATGCTGCTTTAGAATAATACTTTTAATGAAAAGCTGACGGATAGTCAGCACTTCAAATTCTTTATATTGTTTTGACGTAGGGTACCTAGAACGCTTAAAATTAATTACCTTTAAAATGCACCTCTGAGCTCTCTCAATCTTTATAAGAGTACTTTTTCGTGCACCACCCCAGGCAGTGATACCATAGGTTGCTATTGATTGACATAAAGTTATATAAACCATCTTGCTAGTTTTTGGATCTTTTAAGTTTCTAATTATCTTAAAAATAGGTATAAGTTTACGTAGTCTCAATTTAAGATTATTAATATGTGTTTTCCAATTTAAGTTTTTATCAATTTCAATGCCCAGGTATTTTGTACTATTAGTAGCTGATAAGGTATAAGCAATCGCATGTTCCAGCAAGAACACCGCAATCAGACGCACATGCCTCTGTATGGGCTTTCAGAATGAAATCACTTGGAGGCTGTAAATTATTTCTTATGCTAAAAGTTATATATTTTGTTTTATTTAGATTTAAAGTTAATAAGTTATAATCCAGCCAACCTGTAATATTTTTGAGTCCTGTCTCAGCTGCTACTTTTACCCGTGACCATGATGAATGTTGAAATAAAATTGCAAGATCATCAGCAAACGCAATCATTTTCGCGTTGTGTATTTCCGTATTACAGATATCATTTATATATATATATATATATATATATATATATATACGCCTACGTTGTTTCTTATATATATATATATATATATATATATATATATATATATATATATATATATAAGAAACAACGTAGGCCCTAGCACAGATCCCTGTGGAATACCGAAATTTACCTTTAGCTTAGAACTAAATTGGTCTCCAATTCTTAGTGTGTGTGTCCTGTTAAAAGATAATCTTTAAATAGATGCAATGGTACACCCCTAATGCCTATTGACTCTAGTTTACGAATTAGTAATGAAATTGAGATAGAATCAAAGGCCTTAGTTAAGTCTAAAAATGCACCAATACATTTTTTCTTATAGTCAAGATTGCATGCTATATTATTAACCAAGTCCTCTACAGCATCTGAAGTCGATTTGTTTTTTCTAAAGCCATATCGATTTTTTGAAAAAATATTATTATCTTCTAAGTACTTAACTAATCTTTTGTTCAAGATCTTTTCCAAAATTTTAGCAAATGTAGGTAGGAGTGAAATTGGTAGGCTATCTTTTTCTCCTGATTTAAATATAGGTACCACAATGGAATCCTTCAACAAGTTCGGAAACTTGGCACTTGACAAGCACAAGTTTAAAATGTGAGTGAGAGGTGCATTAAGAGTTTTCACAAACTTTTTGACAAACTCTGAAGATATACCGTCCCAGCCCGTGGACTTGGTATTCCTCAGAGACATAATAATATTGGACACCTCGATTTCATCGGTATCCAGCATCATGAAAGACTTCAACTGAGTACGATTAAACCTAAATGTTTTAACTAATTCATTCTCTGTAAGTTTTAATCTTTTTAATATATTATTTGATAGATTAGCACCAATATTCACGAAAAAATTATTAGCATAATCAAGAGATTCTTGAGGTGTAGATTTAATATTTAATAGTTCATGCGGTACTTTGGATTTATCTGATATATTCAAATTACATACATCTTTTATAACGTTCCACGTCTTTTTTATGTCATTTTTACTTTCATTTAACTTACGTTTGTCATGCTCATTTTTTAAACTATGTAAAAGCTGGTTACAATGATTACGATAGCGTTTATAGGTAATTTCGAGTTCATTATTATCAGGTGATTTTAAGTATTTTTTATGTAATGTGTCTCTGAATTTCATACAGCGTAGTAGTCCGGGAGTAATCCATTGCTGACGAATTTGTTGTCAGTTAGGTATTGAAACAATTTGTGTACTTTTTTGAATGATTCCAGATAATATTTCGATAAAAAGATCGGTTGCTTCATTAGGGTCAGTTAAGGATGTTATACTTGTAAAATCAATTTCGTTTATTAGATTGTGAGCCATATCAAAATTAAATATTTTAGAATTATTTTTATGTTTATTATGTTTACATTGTTGTGCCAGAGGTACATTTAAATATAAACTGCTATGATCAGTTACAGACGACTTACAAATTACAACCAACATTTTTGAATTTGACTTCACAAAACAATGATCATAACATTTATCAAGACGGGTAGGAAATAAATGACTTGGTAAAAGACAGTGGATTGCAATTAGATCTAGGTAATCTTCAGATTTAGAGTCACTGCCAATATCATTCCAATTCAATTATTACCAATATCAATATTCTTACCAATATCAATATTTATGTCTCCAGTTAAATAGATGTTAGGTATACTTTTTAGCTTGATCAATAGTTCATCCAAAGAGGAAAGAAAGTTGGTTACAGAAACAAAAGATAGACCTATATAGGCAAATAAAGGCGATATTTTTATCTATTTCTACTACTAAACAACCGGCGTCTGCAAACTTTGGTTCATAAACTTTTACATTTCCTAAACTGCTATTCACATACACGACCACACCACTATTCTGATTAAGATGCCTATTGATATTATAGGTAACATATTGGTCTATTTTTGGGATTGAATTTAAATTTGGTAACCAACACTCAGTTAGGATAATAATATCGTAATATAACTTACTCCTTGTCATAAAAACTTTAAAATCTTCTAAATTTTTGTTAATGCTTCGAATGTTTTGTACAATTACTTTAAGAGATAATTCTGTATTAACTTTATAATGCAAAAGCAATTCTGGATCCTCAACCAAAAAAGTGTCTCCAACGTTGACATTATTATCAACGTCAGTGACAACATCTTCTAGATTGCGCGCCATAGTTTAAATAATGTGATGGAATAGCAAAACGAGATATTTGGTTGAGGATGAAAGTTACAGAGAGCACTGATTTACTACGAATGGAAGAGTTATAAATGTGATATAAAAATATTATAGTAATATGATATATGCATACACAACATATACTGTATATATGAGTTATATGCCTATATATAAGAGGATTATAAATGTAATAGCGTATTATAGGCGTTTGGTTTACATTAACTGAATTATCATCAACAAGTACAAAGAAACCTAAATAATAACATGGTTTGAAAAGTTTCAATAATTTAAAAGATATACCTGAAAATAGTCATGGCATGTCTAGATTTTTTACCTGATTTACTGTTTTAATAACTATGGCAGGCATACCCTCTTCCTTACGTAGTAAGATATTTCCTCGTGATACCCAGCAATATTTATACTTTCCATTCTTCACTAGATCTCGAGCTGCTGCCAGCAATTTTTTCGACATAGGTGTTAGAGCTTCAGATACATAAACTTTTAAATTAATGCCACTAATTCCTAACATTTCTGAGTTTATCGGTCTTTCTTTATTTTCAAAATTATATTTCTTAGCTGCCTTTAACACTTCTTCCCTCTTCTTCTCATCCCCGTATTCCACAATAATAGGACCATTTTGCTTACCTCTTCTATATACCTTAGTTGTTTCATCAAATGGTTGTATGTTCAAAGTATTGTAAATATTCCTGACAATTTTATAAACATCTTCCTTATCCTCTCGTGGAATATTCCTAATTTCAAAAGTATTCTTAACGTATTGCTTTTGTAACTCATTTATTTGAAATTCTAACTCACTTATTCGTGCTTCATATTTAACTTCAAGTGTTTCTACTCTGCCCATAATTTCCTTATAATTAGATGCATTCACCTCTAGAAGCTTTATGATCTGCGAGTTGGACTCCAGTATCTGTGTATTTTGTTGCTTTATCTCAATAATTTCGGTGTTCATCAATTGCTTGAAGGACTTCATGAGTTCATATTTTAGATCCGCTAAGCTTTCCTGTTCAGGATTTTTCCGTTTTCTTATATTGATATTCCGAATAACGTCATGGTCTTGTAATTCATGTGACAGATCGGGTTGCGAAGAAAACCTTACTGGTTGACCAGATGTTGGAGTACGCTGCATTTTATCTCAAAATTTTGCTTGTACTACGATGTATTGCACTTACTCCAATCTTAAATAGTGCTGTCTTCAAAGAGAATTATAGCTTATTTCTTTAAGCACAAGGTCTAAAGATGGTAATCTGTATTATCGAAGCCAGTAACACGTCTAACTTCAACTAATGTCCGAGAGAGAAGCCGACTGACTGCATTCGTAACAACGACGTAAGAGAGCGAGTAGGTACGAAAGAGAGTATTGGTGTAAAGATGCGAAAGGGAATGCTCCGATGGTTCGGACATGTGGAAAGAATTATACAATGCGAAAGTGGAAGGATGTAGGTACAGGGGGAGACCGAGACTCACCTACCTAGACCAAATCAGTCATGTATTGAAGGAGGGTGGAGTCAGGAGTCTCCGAAACCGGCGAGCGTGTATGAAGAGAGTTATGAATGTTGAGGAAGCGAGAGATGTATGCAAGAATAGAGCCTCTTGGCACTCTGTTCTCTCTGCCTACCCCGCAAGGGGAATGGATGATAAGTTAAGTAAAACTATGCTATCTCTCAAGTTGGACCAAACTGCACAGTCTGCAATATTTCATTAAAATCGGTTCATTAGTTTAGGAGTTCACCACGAATAAACAACGTGACATTATTTTATATATAAAGATGTTTTATCACTAGGCTATCACTGCTGTGGATTAAGATATTTCAATGTAGGTAATAAGGCAAATCACAATACCTCTTTAACAAAGTTGTCTTCTCGAACTTTAGCCCGGGCCTGCCACTCGGCCTGGCTGTGGGCTAGCGCACCGGCCAGGCCTCTCTCCTCGGACAGTTCGCTCTGTAGCGTCGATAGTCTGAAACAAATTAAAAGGAATCACTTACCATAGGATTTTGAACCCAGAACTGTATATTAATTTTTTATTGTCACCTTCCTAGCTTTATCCTCTCGTATGTTGGGATTAGCTACCAATCTGTTTCGTTTTATAAGTATTGTGTCATCACCCATTCTTTGTCACGGATGTCGTAAGAAAAGGGGCCATTCAAAAAATTTGTTCGCATACAAAGGGCACGATATCCATATTGCTTGGTGTGACATAATGTGACAACGGGGTTTAAGGAAACGTGAAATTCGCAGTTCGCTTATTTTTATTAGCACAATGAATCACGTACAAGATTAGGGAGAGGTTTCCTATCGTAATAAATATTCGGTGGAAGGTCGCAAAAATTGTAAGTCGGAGTGATAAATTGTTCAAATAAAGCAGTATTTTGTGTGACGTAAATAACGAACGGCCCCTCAGCAATCAACAATGCACAAAATATCACAAGTAACGCATAGCCAGGATTTCCTCTTTAGTGCCACTTCGGGCCCGTGATGTCACCCCATATTCACCTTTACTTTTTGTATCTGTCGCCCCGACTTTGGCCACCCCTGGAAATTTTCCACCACTGGACTGGCACTAACCAAAGTAAGAAATAGGCTGGAGAGGGTCTCGATTTCATCTATCTATACTATTATAAAACTGTAACATAGCGATGTCTGTACATTTAAGATATTTGAGAAAAAAATTACTGTAACAGGCTATATAGGCAACGGTGGTGCAAAAAGGTGTCTAAACAC
The DNA here is from genome assembly GCA_948253155.1 of Leucoma salicis. Lineage (NCBI taxonomy): Eukaryota > Metazoa > Arthropoda > Insecta > Lepidoptera > Erebidae > Leucoma > Leucoma salicis. The sequence goes on from OX411822.1 coordinate 20,651,659, forward strand.
AAAACAATTTTTTTACATTTTTTGTCTGTTTATCAGTTTGTCTGTTTGTTTGTTCGCGCATCACGCAAAAACTACTGAACGGATTTTGATGCAACTTTTTTTATTTGATAGCTCTCGATTAGACTTAACAACTGGTATATATTTTATCCCGCTACTATATCGGGAACCTGAGATATAACCCAAAAGCTAGTTTGGTTAGTGTGTAGTTTGGCTAGTGTATAAATATTTATGAAGACAGAAAAATTGTGACGATATGGAGGTGAGGCGGTCCAATAGAATAGAATTTAACGTGACGTAATTTATAAATGGCTCCTTACTTGGTATTAAGTTGATGCAGCTTCCTTTCCAAATTCTTGTTCTCTTTGGTGAGGCTGGTGACCTGTTCCTTGAGCTCGGCGGAGCTCGTCTCGGCTTCATCAGCGCGCTTCCTCAAGGCGTCGCACTCTGCTTTGTGGTCCGCCTCCAGTCTGTATAACAGGAACTATCGTTAATCGACACCATTATTGTTACTGGTTAGTCTAAAGTCAAAGTAAGAGTGTGAAGATCAAAATGGTATATTAACCAATGATTTATTTATTACACGGAAGATGGATGCAAAGGATCCAACGAATCTGGAAAAACATATTTAGATATTTTTATATATATTTTTAGCATTTGACATGCTTAACAACATACATTAAACACAAAGTGAAAAATGTGAAATCGAAAATAACAGAATGCGTTATCGAGATTAGCAGTCAGGAGCAAGGGTCACGATGGCGGAATTGGCAAAGCATCTGGACGGTATCCAGGAGATGCAGGTTCGAATCCTGCTCGTGACTGTTATTTTCGATTTAAAATTTTTCACTTTGTGTTTAATGGAGTAACATATTCAAAAATGTGGCGGCAGACGGATAACATAACAAAGTTCACGTAGTATCGCATAAAAAAATCTAATAAAACTCTATTGCTTTTAACATACTGATATAGCTGGTACTGTATTAATTAATATCCGTTGCTACTGTAGCTCATACAAATAAACGTAAAGTGTATTTGAAATGCTTACGTGGACAGTTTGTGTAACAACCGTTTTGGTGTATTCGTTTTTGATATATAGAATTTTTTTGTTAAATTTTTATTTTATTTTAATTATATAATAGATCAAACATCGCGTTGTAATCGTAAATCATCAAATATTAGCCCGTTTGTCGCTATAACAATATAAAACACTAGCCTTTTACACTCATCAAAAAGTATTTTTTTTTAAATATCTCAGGTACCCGGTTTTAGCTACATATAGTTTACCACAACATTTCTCAAATATCTTAAATGTGCAGACAGCTCTTTTACAGCTCTATAATAATAAAATATAAAAATAAAACATTCAAACTATAGTTAAACATAATCCCTAAAAATACCTAATATCTAGGCCAAAGTACTCACTTGGCTATCCTCTGCTCATAAAAAGCTCGCTGGCTGTCGAGCTGCTGGGTCAGTATGTAGGTGAATTCCAGCTGCGCCGAGTCTAACTTCTCTCCCCCACACGCGGAGTCCTCCGACGTGAGTCCCCCCTCAGCAGCCACGAGCTTACCGTCGGTCTTGTTCTGTACCAAGCGGTGGACGAAGTTATCACCTGCAAAACATCACAATACACTCAAGACCTTTATCTTCGGGGGGAGAGGGGGAAGACACCTTTTTTTTGTTAAGGCGGGAAATAATGTAGCTATCCGCACGCCCCGGAGCATCGAACATACTGTGGGGCCCTGGCCCACTATACAAACCCGCCGTGTACCTTCTCTCCGCTTGTACTGGAACTGTGTGAGATTACTTGAGTGGTGGGTAAGAACACGCTTAAATTTCACTTTCAAAATTTCACATACATCATTGTATGGTCTAAATCTTGAACCAGTGCTTTTTATCCCGGAAAAATGGACCCAACAAATGTGACGAGGTAATTGGGTATGACCACTAGGCAGTACGGTAGCTCTGGATTAAAGCACTTCCCCGGATAGGAAGGGACGCATGTTCGATTCCCGCTCGTACTAATGTTCTCTTTTTCTCATTCACAAATAATAATTTGTACTCTATGCTGAGCATGTTAAGTGCTAAAAATATAGATCAAAATTTTACAAATAAGTGCACTTTTCCTTTCCAGATTCACAATGCCGGCTCTGCCTGTCGAATGCTGTAGTATAATTGTGCAATATAACCGATACAACTTACCTGCATAGTCCCAAACTCGATTGGAGCCCAGCTGCAGAGCATACGTGTGGTTCGATGCTAGGAAGTGTTTCGCTGCGTGCCCACCCTCGTACCTATAAATTAAAAACAAGTTATTCACATTTTTCTATAGAACCTATATCAGGGTATGAGGTCTCTCTTGAAAAGCAACTTCAGAAACGGTTTTTCTATTTCACATACCTGCCACAACCGACGTGTCCGCATATGAGACATATCCACAGAGTGCCGGCCTCCACCCCATCCAGTAACCCCTCCGCCACACCACTGATGTTGTCTCTGGTTTCCTCGCCATCTTCTTCTATATGTAAAAAAAATATAAAAAGCCATTACTACAGGTAGTGATCAAAGCCATGACTTGCGGAAATCTATTCCATACGCTCAGCCATTAAGCCATCGTAGGTACGCACAGTACCTATTCCATTTTTACTACACATTCATAATGTATAGAGAAACTACCTATGAGTTCATATTACTAAGGGCGAATTCGACCAAACAAGAATAAATTTTATTCCTAGAATAAATCGCTACTTACTCGAGAATAAATCAATTTTAAGTTTCACCAACAACAATTCGGAGAATAGCGAGCCTATTCGGGAATAGTCACTAATACCACCGATAAGTATCGAATAAGCAGTTAATCCAAGAATAAAAAAATGGCATCATCTTTTTTGTGCTGTCATTTTAATGCAACACATGGAATAATTGTTTCAAAAGCATAGAATGCAACGTTTCGTTTAAACGATTTTCTTCAAGATAGTAATAGTCTTGGATTAATAATTATTAATCTAATATGATAGTGATGGGGAAGTTAATACCTAGACATTCCAGGTGGCTAAAAGAGAGAATGCATTTTTTAATATTATGGTGATTATGATTTCGGCGTTTACTCATAACGTCATTCATTTTATACTGAAATTGACTGAAGAAAACTTGCAATCCCAAAAATAAAACCGCGCTAACCAAACCGAACTGCCAAGCAATACTTCAAAACTTAACTATACAGTGACAGCTACTTTCTCACGCTATAATACGACAAATAGGAGTTGAGATGAGTTAGGCTATACACCGTACCGTTTGTAGAACAACTTCTTTTTGCCGGGTATGATATTCACTTCATTATTCGCGCATAGCTAATCCAATGTCGGATTGCGTGGAAAAACGACTGTTAATTATCTAGAGAATAAAATCGTGGAATATATATATATATATTTAGCATTTGACATGCTTAGCACTATATATTGAACACAAAGTGAAAAATGTGAAATCGAAAATAACAGTCACGAGCAGGATTTGAACCTGCATCTCCTGGATACCGTCCAGATGCTTTGCCAATTCAGCCATCGTGACAATTGCTCCTGACTGCTAATTTCGATAACACATTCATACTTAACGTCTTTGGGTCCAGCAGTGGACCTTAAAAGGCTGATGGATGGATGGATAAGTACACACACATCCACACACATCCACACACATGCCACGCACGCGTGCACACATCCACCCACACACACTCACCAGTTCGCGCGGCCAGCTCGCAGTGCGCGCAGGTGCCGGGGCGCGGCTCGGGCGTCTGTGCGGCGCGGCACACGGGGCAGCGCGCGTCGCGCCAGCGCACGAGGCAGGCGGCGTGGAAGGCGTGCGCGCACTGCACGCTGAGCACGCCGGCCACGCTCTCGTCCATGCGCTCCAGGCACACGGGGCACGTGGGCAGCTCCGTGTGCGCGGGGGGGGCCGCCCCGTCACGAGCCCATTCCGCGCGAGACACCCACGCCATGCGGCACACGGCGCCCGGCTCCAGGGTGCTGTATGGCACGCCCTCGAACGTCTCGTGGAACTCGCGAGCCGCCGAGCTCGTACGGAACCTGTGGCATTACAATGAAAAACGAAACATTAGACGAACTTTCGTTTCGAGTCATTGTAATTGATCAACAGTCCGACGCGTGATTCCGGATTAGTCGAGATTTCGACGCGTGATTCAGGCGATTATCACACTGCCACGCACCGTAGCGCGTGAATGCGTGTTATAACGTTGTTTGTAAGTATATCCGTTTGTATAGAAAACACGCACAGTTCAACACACAGAAAATGCATTCACGCGCGTTCATGTAGATCACGCGCTTACAAGCGGAAAAACATACAACTTCTAACGCGTGTATATAAGTACACACACACTTTTTTTTTTTTTTAAAGAATGTGTAATATAATTGACACACTTATTTTTTTTTAAGAAATGTGTAATATAATTGAAACACATTATTCTTAACTTAAAGTTCATACTTTTTTATGAATAATTGTTTTATAGTTCAGTATTATGTCCGACAATTGTATGCGTATATCTGGGGTAGCATCCAATCTTGACTATTTCAGGGTATTCTCTCCTAACACCAACCCAAAACTCATTCAGAGATACAGATTCAAATGTGTGTTTTAATGTGGATAAACTTTGAAGATCTATGAATGCTTCATAATCCAGGATGGCCAGCACCACTGATTGACTTTTTATAACAAATGGATTTTGTACCCATTCAATATCATTCAGTAACCGTGGTATAGATAGTGTCATTCACGAAGACGCGCTCCACCAATTTTTGTCGAGGGGGCCGCGGGGTGTGGGACGATTGAGCCAAGCGTCAGTTCCACTGTTGCCATATGTACGGATTTGTCCGTACAGGTACGGAATTCGGAGTATTGCGTACGGATAAAAGTTGCGTACACATAAAATGTACACGTTTTCTAATACAACACCCAAAATTCCCTAAAACCACAGAATTGAATATATATAGCCCAAAACCGATTCATTTATATTTTCTTCGCTCTTGACATCCCTTTAAAGAATTGTATTAAAAAAAAAGAACGTACGTGATCGTCTATGACGAGGAATTACCGTATGATCTTTCCTCTATGACTGACTGACAACGATGGCATATTACATGGTTGACGTTGATTACAGTAGTAAATGAAACCTATTTTTTAAGTCCATGAAAATAATATATTACGCTTTATTGTGTTTGTAATAATGGATGAATGATAGTGACCAATTTAATTCTTTGCTCAATTGCACAATACCTCATAGTAAGAAGCTGTTTCCTTCATATATAAGTTTCCTTACTCTGTGCACAATACGCAGTTTGTTTCCATGTTTCTGGTTATACGTTTCTCTTTGGTTTCCATGTTGAACTTGTGACGTTGAGTGTTTTTGTGGATTATTTGTGTTGTAATAATGGATGAATGATAGTGACCAATTTAATTCTTTGCTCAATTGCACAATACCTCATAGTAAGAAACTGTTTCCTTCAAATATAAGTTTCCTTACTCTGTGCGCAATACGCATTGTTTGTTTCCATGTTTCTGGTTATACGCATTTCTCTTTGGTTTCCATTTTGAACTTGTGACGTTGAGTGTTTTTGTGGATTATTTGTGTTGAGAAATTACCCACTATATTTATGTAATTATGAGTGGATATACAAAGAAAGCACGTAGAATGCAATGTTTTAAAGAATAATAATTTTTGTTTCGTATGGAGTTTAAGATTTATTGCACGTACGGATGTTGGCTGTCATCCGACAGCACACAAAAAAAATCCAAACAGATTTTGGCTGTCGGATGTACGGATTTTTAGTTCCTACAGTATGGCAACACTGTCAGTCCCGAGCCGTCAGCGGTTCGATGCATATGGATAGTATAGTTCACGTTGCTTAAATCCAGAGTTGGCACGAACGTTGCTCTACTTAATAAAAAAAAAATTAAAATGCCTAGAAAATCAAATTCAAAATGTACCATTGGATTTTTATCAGTATTCAATTTTGTGAAATTCTCAGAAAACATAATATGACGTTATAAAATTATCGTCCGTTTGGAGAGAGTATGGAGGTATCAGCTTAAATGAAACTCGGGAATTGGTTTCTTGACTGCATCTATTCTCATAAACACGTGACTACACTTTAATAAATCTTGATGGACGAATATGCGTTTATTATTACTGTGGTGTTCTGTAATAGCTTGTGGTTGGTTTTGCTGTATAATCTCGCGTAACTGTTCAACGTAAGTATAATCCATAGCAGGTGTAGAGGTACTTGGTATGAAAAAATCGGTTGGAAGTCGTAGGTTACATCCGTAGGTTAATTCGGCGGCACTAACACCAGTGTCTGTTCGTAGCGCAGCGCGTAATCCAAGTAAAACTGTAGGTTCGGTCCATGTACTTGTGTTGCTGAGTTTCGCGCGTAAAGCTGTCTTGGGCGAGCGATGCCAGCGTTCAATGACACCATTTGATTGCGGGTGATACGGGGTTGTGCGAGTTTTCTTGATTCCCATTATTTTCATTAGATTTTGAAATAATTGACTTTCAAATTGTCGACCTTGATCAGTTGTTATTGTAGTTGGACATCCGAAGCGTGAAATCCAATGTTGATATACGATCTCGCTAATCCGCATATCTGATATATTGTCAGTAGGTATAACTTCGGGCCATTTGGTTAAACGGTCGATCATCGTAACTAGGTAGCAATGACCTTGCGCGCTTGTAGGTAGTCCCCCGACAATATCAATGTGTAGCTGTTGCATTCGTTCGGTTGGCGGGAAAGTTGCGATTTTTAAGAACGTGTGTCGCTGTATCTTGATTTTTTGGCATTGTATACAGGTTCGAGTCCTTTTAGCGATATCAATGTTCATTGATGGCCAGAAATATTTTTGAGTGATAAGTTTGCTTGTTGTACGGATGCCTGGGTGACTAATATTGTGAACGGCGCTAAATACTTCTTGTCTGAACTTTTCTGGTATATACGGTCGTAGGTATGATGTAGATGTTTCACAATACAACTCGACGTTGGTGTTTGGTATTATTATTTTCTTGAGAGTACAACTGCTGTCTTGTAATAATTGTTGTATATTGCTGTCCTTCTCTTGCGCGTTAGCTATGTCGTTATAGTTGATTGTAGATGGGCAAGATATTGTTTCTATGCGGCTTAATGCATCGGCGACTATATTTTGTTTACCGCTTATATGACGTATGTCTGTCGTAAATTCGCTGATAAACAAAAGTTGTCGTGTTCTTCTCGGGGTTTCGGTTTTCGATTGTATTTTTGACATGATGAATGTAGGTTTGTGATCGGTGAATATGATGAGTTGTCGACCTTCGAATATTTTTCGGAAGTGCTTGATTGCCATATATATATAGATAGTAGTTCTCGATCGTAGGTAGAATATTTCTTCTGAGCATCGGTAAATTTTTTTGAAAAATATCCGAGTGGCTGCCATGCATTTTCAATGTATTGTTGTAGGACGGCTCCAGCTGAGTTATCGGAAGCGTCACAGAATAGGGCGAGTGCAGCGTGATGAGATGGGTGAGCGAGTAAAGTTGCGTTTGTGATGCTGACTTTACATTGTTCGAATGCTGACGATCTTTCGCTTCTTCTGTCCATGTTATTTCGGTTTTGTCCTTTTTCTTCGTATTATGTAGATATGAGTTTAATGGTGCTTGTAGAGTAGCGGCATTAGGTATGTGTTCACGGTAAAAATTGATCATGCCGAGGAATCGTAACTCTTCGATGATTTTTGGTTTGGGATAATTAGTGATGGTCTTGATTTTGTCTTCTGGTGGTTTAATTCCTTCCTTTGATACGGTATAGCCTAGGAACTGAACTACACTTACCTAGATTGTACTTGGCGGAGTTTATAGTGATGCCGTGGTCTTCTAATCGTTTCAGTACTATGCGGAGTTGTTCTTTATGGTTATCTTCGTTTCCAGCTAACAGCAGATCGTCGATAAATGGGAATACGAAGTCTAGTCCTCGGAGTACTTCGTGGATGAATCTTTGGAATGTTTGACCAGCATTCTTCAGTCCTGGGCACATACGAGGAAATTCATATAGTCCCATCGGTGTAATGATGACGGTTTTCTCGATATGATCGTCTCTGACGCTAATTTGTTGGTAGGCGAGGTTGAGGTCTATTGTTGAGAATACAGTCTTCCCTGATAGGTGGTGTGTGAAATCTTTGACTCGGGGTACTGGATAGCGATCGGGCTTCGTTACGGCGTTAAGTCGGCGATAGTCTCCGCAGACTCTTAAATCACCGTTTTTCTTCGGAACGATGTGCAGAGGTGATGACCATGGGCTCTTACTTGGTCTGCATAGTCCTTGTTCGATCATGTTTTCGAATTCTTTTTTGACCATTTCAAAACGATGTGGTGGTATCGGACGTGCTCGGCTGTAGATGGGTGGTCCTGTCGTCTCTATGTAATGTTCGACGTTGATGTTCGATTTTAAGTGCATTGATGATAATCTTGTAACACCGGGGAATTCTGCCAAGATATCGTGATTATGCTTGTGACATGTCGATACTGCGAATTGTAGGTATATTCGATGTTCGAAGCGGATCATTGACCTTGAGTTGAGTGATCTTCGATTTTGTAGGTCAATAATTAGTTGGTGGTGCTTGAGAAAATCGGCTCCGAGTATAGGTTTTGATACATCGGCCACGATAAATTTTCACTTGTATGGACGTCGAAGGTTCAGGTCGAGACATAGGTTTTTTCACCGTATGTTGCAATCGTAGTGTTGTTCGCAGCGTATAACTTGAATGGCAGTGATGTTGCGACTTGTCCTTTCTTTCTAGGTAGCACAGATACGTTGGCTCCCGTGTCGACCAGGAAAGATAGGTTGGAGTTTCTGTCGGTGACATGTAGGCGGTAGGATTAATTGTGAACGCCGGTGTCCGCATCCGCCAACGTCCTTTCTAGTTTTCCGATGGATTATGTTGCTGTATGTTTTGCTTGAATGCACAGAGTGAAGTACAACGTCTTGCTTGTTCTTTGAAACGGCGGTGATAGTAACAGTATGGCGATGGCGAGTTGTCTCTGCTGTGGTATGTTCTGTGCCGTGGTGTTGATGGATATCGTCGTCTTGAATTTTGTTGATTGCGACGGTAATTTTGTTTCTTCAATTCGGCAACTTCTAGAGTTAGTTTTCTTATCTCGTTGATGAGGTATTGAGTATCCGCTTGGTGTGAAGATGATGGTGATGATGTGGCAGGCGACTGGATGGCTGCTACTTCCGTTGCTGCTGTTTGTTCTAGCATCTTGTCGGCAAGTAGTGCGAGTTCTTCTAATGTGGCTTTGCTGCTGAAGGTATCGCTGACGGCAAGTACAGAGCGTATGTGTGGTGGCAGGTGATTGGTCCACATTAGTTGCAGTGTAGAGTCGGGTACTTTGTCTCGAGCTAGATTTCGCATGCGACGGAGTAACTGTGTAGGCTTCTGATCACCGAGTTCCATCTCAGACAGTAGTTTCTGGAATTGGCGGCTGTCTGATTCTTCGTAAGCTGATATTAGTCTTTCCTTAATTGCGTCGTATTGGTTTGCCTCTGGTGCGTTGTACAGGAGGTCCATTATTTGCTCAATGTCTTGTCTCTCGAGTTGAGCGATCACCATTTGGGCGAGCTGGGACTGTCCTTTCTTCAGGTCGTTGGTTGCGGCTTCGAAACTGATGAACCACAGCCTGGGTCTGTCACGCCAGAAGGGTGGTATACGCATGGTGAGTGTTGTTTCGACAGCAAGTGCGATGCTTCAGTGTTCAGGTTGCTGTTCTGGTGATCTTCCATTGTTGTGAATCGGGCAGGGGTTCGGTGATCTTGAATTTATTTTTTTGATAATTTTCTTCTTGATTTTTTATTCTTGATTTTTTCAAGCAGGGATTTCGGCTTCTTGATGGTACTGAGGAGCGTTTCTTCTTCGTCGGGTCACCACTATGGAGAGAGTATGGAGGTATCAGCTTAAATGAAACTCGGTAATCGTAGGTACTGAATACTGAATGTTACTGAAGATTTATGTTCGTATTTCTATTTACACAGAAGAGTCTTGTTCATATTGCTATTTACACAGAAGAGTCTTGCGTTTCGTCATTGTTCCCTGTCGGCTACAGTCCGTAAATCGACTTTACAGAATCATATAGTTTTTTTTTAGTATACTATTAATGTTTTTAATTGTATTTATTAACTATTATTATATATTAACTAATAATGACATACAATACCCACACTGAACGACAACAAAAAATATTAATTATTTTTAATCAATCAATTAATTATTTATTTGTAAAATATAGGTGATACATTAAATTTTAAGTTTGAGTGGTTTCTCTATATTTTGCCATTGAGCATACAAATTCATAAATAAATTTGGTTATAAACACCGTAAAAAATAATAATAATATCTATTGAATTGTAAGTACATTAATCAAAATAATAACACTCAAATAATCGTGACGGTCGCATAGACAATTTCATATACAATATTTCATTACGTCATTATATAATACCTTAATAGTACCTAGATAATGTCAGTTTTAAAAATATATTTTCATCAATGATTCAATTACTTAATTGTTAATTTTTTTTCCTCAATTATACATACAAACTTACATATATTTCCATAATCACAAATTATCATTTATATATTGATCCACAGTGTAGTAAAATTTATTAATTAACATCGATTTCAACCTATACTTAAACTCATGTAAGTTTAGAATTTTTATGGCATCAGGTACTTTGTTAAATATGATAGGTGCCATACCTAGAATACTTTTCTGTATGAGACTCGTATTTGAAGGATATATGCATATATTAATTTTATATTTAATGCGTAATGGACCCTTTCGAACATCTTGTCATTTTTTGAAAAGCTTTATATTACTTTTTACAAAAACTGCTACCTCCAAGATATATAAGGATGTAAGAATCCTTTGTTTTTTAAATATCGGTACACAAGTATCTGTATTATTTAGGGTGTACATAGACCGGAGGCATGTTTTTTGTTCTTTGAATATTAAATCTGTGTCGGTACAATTGCCCCAGAATATGACACCATACCTCAGACAAGAACCAATTAGACCATGATATGCTGTAAGTAATGTCTCATTATTCACTTTTTTAGATAGCAAAAATAACAAATATGCATATTTGTATTTAGATATATTTATATATATTTTTAGCATTTGACATGCTTAGCACTATACATTAAACATAAAGTGAAAAATGTGAAATCGAAAATAACAGTCACGAGCAGGATTTGAACCTGCATCTTCTGGATACCGTCCAGATGCTTTGCCAATTCAGCCATCGTGACACTTGCTCCTGACTGCTAATTTCGATAACACATTCATACTTAACGTCTTTGGGTGACGCCTGCGCCATCTGTCGGAAGTATTTTCATACATTATACCGACCAGGTAAACTTAATTTTTCAATTAAGATTTTTACCTAATAATGACGCAAACCCTATAAATATTTAGATATATTTATATATATTTTTAGCATTTGACATGCTTAGCACTCTACATTAAACATAAAGTGAAAAATGTGAAATCGAAAATAACAGTCACGAGCAGGATTTGAACCTGCATCTTCTGGATACCGTCCAGATGCTTTGCCAATTCAGCCATCGTGACACTTGCTCCTGACTGCTAATTTCGATAACACATTCATACTTAACGTCTTCGGGTGACGCCTGCGCCATCTGTCGGAAGTATTTTCATACATTATACCGACCAGGTAAACTTAATTTTACAATTAAGATTTTTACCTAATAATGACGAAAACCCTATAAATATTTAGATATATTTATATATATTTTTAGCATTTGACATGCTTAGCACTATACATTAAACATAAAGTTAAAAATGTGAAATCGAAAATAACAGTCACGAGCAGGATTTGAACCTGCATCTTCTGGATACCGTCCAGATGCTTTGCCAATTCAGCCATCGTGACACTTGCTCATGACTGCTAATTTCGATAACACATTCATATTTAACGTCTTTGGGTGACGCCTGCGCCATCTGTCGGAAGTATTTTCATACATTATACCGACCAGGTAAACTTAATTTTACAATTAAGATTTTTACCTAATAATGACGCAAACCCTATAAATATTTAGATATATTTTTAGCATTTGACATGCTTAGCACTATACATTAAACATAAAGTGAAAAATGTGAAATCGAAAATTGTAAAATTAAGTTTACCTGGTCGGTATAATGTATGAAAATACTTCCGACAGATGGCGCAGGCGTCACCCAAAGACGTTAAGTATGAATGTGTTATCGAAATTAGCAGTCAGGAGCAAGTGTCACGATGGCTGAATTGGCAAAGCATCTGGACGGTATCCAGAAGATGCAGGTTCAAATCCTGCTCGTGACTGTTATTTTCGATTTCACGTTTTTCACTTTATGTTTAATGTATGCATATTTGCTCAATTTTTTGCATAATTCTTCAACATGGTACTTCCACTTAAGTTTATTATCTATCTTAAGTCCCAAGAATTCGTTGAGCTAACTTGTTCTATTATGTTATTATAGTAACTTACTTCTACTTGAGGTATTTGTGCCCGTTGATGGAAATGCATGACTTTTGTTTTATTTAGGTTAATTTTTAAGTTATTTTTATTTAACCAATCTATAATGCTATACAGTGTATTATTAATATTGAATTCGTATTGATCCAATGAATGACACTTAATAATAGCAGTGCTGTCATCTGCAAATAATACCATGGGGTGTGGTACATTTGCCGGCAGGTCATTTATGTAAATAAAAAATAGTAATGGCCCCAATACGCTGCCCTGCGGTACACCATAATTAATCATTCTAGGAAAAGACACGAAATTTGATTCCATTTTGTCTTTATATTGATTCTAGATACTTCAGTATATTGAATTCTATTACTATGGAAATAAGTAATGAGATTTAGTATGTTTCCTCTAACCCCGTATGCCTGTAGTTTATTTGAGAGAACTGCGTGGCTAACATAATCAAATGCTCTAGTCATGTAAAATTAAGTTTACCTGGTCAGTATAAAGTATGAAAATACTTCCGACAGATGGCGCAGGCGTCACCCAAACACGTTAAGTATGAATGTGTTATCGAAATTAGCAGTCAGGAGCAATTGTCACGATGGCTGAATTGGCAAAGCATCTGGACCGTACCCAGGAGACGCAGGTTCAAATCCTACTCGTGACTGTTACTTTTGATTTCAAATTTTTTCACGTTGTATTTAACCTTAATTAGGTTATAATCCCACGAAATTAGAACAGTTTTGTTTTAGAAATATTAGAAAACCATAGTACAGGTCCCTGCCGTGTCGGGCCGGCACCAAGAATAGCTCCACCCCGTCTCTTCCTATGGGAGTCGTAAAAGCCGACTAAGGGATTACCGGGGGACCGGGCAACTGCGTTCTCCTGTGTACTAAAACATCCACTGCGATCGCCAACCCGCCTGCCAAGCGTGGCGATTATGGTAAAACCCCCATTTTGGGGAGGTCTTTATCCAGCAGTGGATGATGAAAGGCTGATGGATGGATAGTACAGTTAAATCATAAATGCTTGGTCCCTAGTAGGTATGTCCCTAGTATGCCTCCAAATTTAACCATCTATGATCTACTGAGAGATACACAATAATATAACCCCGGCTTTATACACTCGTCTATTTGTCTCGCGAACCTCTCGCCCGCTCTCGTTGCGTAGAGGCTCGACACGAGAGCGCACCACTTACACACTCGTTACTCGTTGTATCAATTGAACTTCGGATGCACAAAAAACCGACACGCTTCCGAGAGCGTACGAAAGCCGCGAAACAAGATGAGGGTGCCATGTACACACTTGTCCTTGGCCTGTCGCGTTGTGTGTCGACAAGTGTGTACAGCCGGCTTTACACTTTGTCAACTTTAGAATTTATTATTAAAAACAATATTGATGCCTAACCAGGATATATCTTACGTAAATAACGCCATGTAGTGATCCGGAGAGCCATCTCGCAGCACTCTGACGTGGGCGATGTCTTGCTGGCAGGCCGCTGCAAACGCTAAGAGGTCCGGAGCACCTAATGTGCCAGGCACCGACAATAAACACAAGGTTTTAGCTTCCTTTGCCTCTTTCATTTCACTGCAACATAAATTAATGAGTCCTTAGGTCAAATTACAGTTATAGTAACCAGTGACACCAAATGCTGAAAACATAAATAATGCCTTGACAAAAGTATGCTCCTAAAATCCCTAACTCCAATGGAGAACAACAGACTTTGACAAGCAAATAGCTCCCCTTTACAATAAGAAGTTAACATAAAAACAGACAAGCACTAATGCTTAAAAAGGATCCGATACTGCAAATTGTGGCAATAGGTATTTTATTAATTATTAAGATTCCACTAGCTATGAACAATGCCTGACCTCTATAATGGACCTTTACAGAAATTTCTCTTGTACAAATTCCACAAGCATGAGAATGCTGCTATTGTATTTTAAATTAAGATTTTACATGCATGATATATATTTTATACAATAACATTTATACCTAATTATTTTGAGTAATGTTTTAGTTACTTACTTTTCTTTATAAAGATGCAAGACCCCTTTAGTAACCTCTAGTAGAGGGTTTCCACAGAAAAAACCAATAGTGTTGTCATCTTCAGAGATTGTTGAACCTTCTAGAGGTGTACGTCGAGAGCTGGTCGGCAAGATACCAGTGTCATTATGAGGGCCACTAAGCACACTAGCATATGTTTCCACTGTGATGATCTTGGACTCCCGTGCTCCTCTATCTTTCTTTTTCTGCTCTTTTGCTGCTTCTAATTTAACAATAAAATAGTTTACAAATAACCTTTCTCATGGTCTGGAAACTGGCGATTAATTTGTAGAACCCTTTGGGAATTCCATTTAGTATGGTAACTTCTATAGAAGGACACTATGTCAGACCCTGTCAAACACTTTCACGATACGAGAGGAGCCTAAGTATTAAAAAATTGTTGCCAATATCAATATCAATGCAAATGTAATAGAGTTATGTATAGAGGAACCACGTAACTAAAACTCTAATTATATGGAATTCAATTTAACTATCAAGGGAAAAAACCAAAAAGGAAATACTAAAAGATTGGTTATAGTAAGATTTTTATGAATCGTTTTTACTTACCCATTTCCGCGGGATTATCACCCATTTCTGGGAGATCCTCGTCGATTTCAATACGCAAAACGCACAAAGAAACGGACATTTACAATCCGATTATTATTCAGTAAAAATAAAAAGTTAGAATGCTTATACTTTTACATCGCTCGTTTAACTTAGTCACAAACAAAGCTTTTTTATTTAGTAATAGTGATGAAAAAAGGGTTTCAAAATGTTTTACAACTAGTTCAGATAATAACATATTTGATATTTGATAACATCACTGACATCAAAACAGATCCTAGCCATTGAGCTGTAAACAGAAGGAGAAGAAATAACTACAAATTTACCGAGCCATTTCTATGTCTTTGAACTGAAAATGGCAGAAATTGCTAGGGAAGCGCGTAAAAAATATCGATATCGATACTTCAATCCTTCAAGCGAACCAAAACATTTTTGGCTGGACAAAGGTTTTTTTAATTGGGTAAATCTTTATCTATCTGTATAATTATATCTAAGTGTGTCAAATTGCAACCCAATTAATTCAGTAATATGAGCTAGTGGTTGATAGATCAATTAGGCATGTCTTCTTTTTAAACAAACAGAAAAAATAAGGGCATAACACTCTATTGAACAGATTTGGGCTGTAAAAAGCATAAAGAAATAAATAATTATTTAATCCTGGGTATAGACGTTCATTCTAAGTCCACACATACCTATATGAGTTTGTGATGTGATGACATCAGGAGAAAAAGATTTGAAAGTGAGGTATTACGATAAATAAAAACAAGTATATAATAATATTTTATTCCATCCATCAGTCGTTCGACGTCCACTGCTGTACATAATAGGTCTTCCTAAGAGAACGCCACAACAAGCGGTCCTTTTTTTGTTAACATGGTCCAAAATAGAAGTTTACGCACAGGATCCAGGGGGAGTGTCGAGCTTGATGTCATACAGGCTCGACTTTTGTGTCAAGTTTATGAGCCATAATACCGACTAAACATAAACGCGACGCCTTCTTCCGTTATAATGGAGAGTCATAGGATCGTCTATAGACATTCCACACCGACGCTCTAGTGACTACATCCAAGAGCGCCTTACGGTTTTGACCAGGTCGTCAGTCCTTCTGGCGGGAGACCGTTCTATGCTGCGCCTTCCTGTGAGACATCTAATGCGGAGGGAGAGCAAAACCGGGTGTTAGCGTGGCGTCGCTTTTATTTTACTTGTCCCGATCAAATCTTGCAAGTTAAATTTGAAACACTTCCTAGTTTCCGATTGAGCTTAAATTTTACACGCATACGTATATCGCGTGACAATGCAATATTATAATGACATGGAGCTGGTCTGACAATGGAGCTGGAAGGTGAAGCACTGTTTAGCAATAATTAGCTAAGCTATTCGTAAAATTCTATAAATCAATCAATCATTTATTCAAAAAAATATGTTAACAGTTTACACCAAGACACTTATATTTTATACTAAAATTAACTAACTGAACGTTAAAGTGGGGCTGTTACGTGTTTGGAGAGAGAGCCATGTAGGTGGGTAAGCAAATAGCTCATGTTGGCGCCGACCACTGCCTCGCATGTATCGGTCGGGTAAAAAGAAATGGATGCATGTACGGGAATGCATTTGAATGGATTGTCCACCCTATCAACCAGCAACAAATAATAATGTACTATGTGTGCGAAATTACGTCTAAGTAGGAGAGTATCTAATCCTACCATTCCCACCACGAACAAAGAAGGATATAAAAAAGGGTAATATCCAAATTGGCGTTTATATAAATATCGGGCAAATTTACGTTGGACTTTTTCCACCATCAGAGTGTATGGGGATTCATGTGTATTCCAAAATATTACATTATATTCTAATTTGCTGCGTACATAGGAATTATAAAGGAGCTTCACTATTTGGGTATTCTTAAACACGGATGATGTTTAGTAATATGTACATGAAAATTTAATTTACTATCCATGATCAGTCCTAGATCTCGGATCGATATAACTCGCTCCAGGGTTGAACCTGCTAAGTCATATGTAGCCGTAATTGGAGAACGAGACCTAGAGAATGTAATGATTTTACATTTAGAATTGTTGAACGGTAGCTTATTTATATTGCTCCACTGTGCTACCGCTAAAATATCTGCCTGTAATGCCAAAGAGTCACTCGGCTTGGTGACTGTGCGGAAAATTTTTAAGTCGTCTGCAAACATCAGGCATTCTGCATTTGATATAGTACTAGGTAGGTCATTAATCATTATCAAGAATAGTGTAGGGCCCAGGGTACCTTGACTCACGCCGGATCGTGTATAAAATTCTGAAGATTTATATCCTTCCATCTTAACATACTGCTTTCGATCTTTAAGGTAGTCTGCCATAAAATCTAACAATGATCTTGAAAATCCAAGGCCAGAAAGCTTCCTTAATAGAATGTCGTTATCTACAAGATCAAAAGCTTTTTTAAATCGAAATATGCCGCATCTACTTGGCTACCTGACTTAACTTTAGTTCTGATGTAGTCTACGAATTTAATATGGTTAGTCAAGGTGGAACGTTGAGGACGGAACCCATGTTGAGAGTCGCTCAACTGCCCTTTGATTTGCCTACATATATTATTGTTTACAATAGATTCAAATATCTTTTCAAATACCGTAAGCACGGCGATAGGTCTAAAATTGGTAATATCGTTGGATGATCCACACTTAGGCACAGGAGTTACTCTGGATACTTTCCACGTCTCAGGATAAATACTTCACTGAAGTGACAGATTATATATAAACAGTAATGGCTCTTCCAGAAGGGAGAAGCAGTCCTTAATTAAAAATGCCGCAATATTATCTGGACCATATACTGACGAAGTTTTCAAACGCCTTACTGCAAATCATAGTTCTGTAATTAGAACATGATCAATACTAAACCCCCGACGTGCAGCCCGTGCTGATGGCGAATCGTTCAGCTGCAGCAGGATTCAAGATCGGAGCATTGCTATGGAAAACTGAACTAAAGTATTCTGCAAAAGTATCAACAGCCGCCTGTCCCTCGACTATCCTGCTATTAAATACATGGTATTTATTTTTCTGTTGATATATTTCCAAAAATTTTATGGTTCAAATTAATATTACTTTCAACTCTAGCTATATATCTTTTAAATGCTATATTTACAAGTTCTTTTACTTTTGTTGTGTAAGATCTAAACATTTCTCCGTTAAATTCCAAACCTTTACTTTTATACATCTTAAGGTTAAAATATTTTAGTTTGATGTAGTGTATAATCTCTTTGGTGTACCATTTTGGATACACATACTTACTTTTAGTTATAGTTTCGAAAGGAACTCTATGACTGATAACATTATTAAGTTTATTGTAAAATATGTTTACGGCTGCATTTACGTTTATGTTTGGCTGACACAAAATTTCACTCCAATCTATTGCGGCAATGTCCGAGTATAAACCATGAAAATTAGCTCTATGGAAATTCCACTCTGTTATCAAACCGTTATCTGGAGAAAAAGAGGATGGAATTGTTAACGAACTTCTTGGTAATTTTATTAGTATTTCTATGGGAGGATGATAGGCGTCTATCGGTACAAGCGGATCAGTACCTGATGTTACATTAATACTGCCGGTCTCAAGAGAAGTCAACACAAGATCCAAGATACATCCATATTTATTGTATATGGTATTGCACTCCCACAATTTACAATACTCTAAGAAATTATCAAATTGAGCAGTAACAGACCTGCTGCAAGACTTTAAATTGAAATCACCAACAATCAAAAACTGGTATTCTGAATATAAGCCAAGAGCATTTCCGTACAAGTTAAAACATCAAGATACTGCTTATCACTGTAGTTGGATGGTAGGTACACAACACAAATAAAGACTTTCACATTTCACATCCAAGTGATAATGGCAAACAATAACTCCATATCCTGAGTTAAGCCACCTATATTTGTAACTCTCTTAACAGTATAACAATTCTTTGCTGCCAAAAGAACACCACCCCACCCGACACCGCCAGTACGATCCCTGCGAAGTACAATATACTCGGGAGGAAATAGTTCACTGTCATTAACTGAGCTATTAAGAAAAGTTTCAGTTAATGCAATAAGATCGCTTGATATCGTCCCAACATTATTATAGAAAGTGACAGTTTTAGTGCGAAGCCCATGTACATTTTGGTAATATACCAATATTTTTTATTATGATTTTTTTTCACTGAGGAACGGTGTTGTAATTGAGCTTTACTCTTTTTAGAATTACTAGTTGAGAAAAAACATACAGTGTCTATATTCTGACTCTGTCGCCTGCGGGGTATGTACTAAGTAGCCATACAAACTGTAATCTATGTTTATGTTACATAAAATATTTTTGTAAATATGTTTTATTCCATAATTGGTAAGCTTTCCAGTCTTTGCAGAAAACATGTCGAAAGTGACAGTACGATTAGAGTCATAGAAATATGCATAGTTTGTATTTATGAGCTCCCTATACAGAAGCTTATTAAATAATTCAACTCTGTAGTTGTATATAGGAGCTCCACATATGTAACTAGGTGTACATATAATTAAGTTAGTATATGAGATATGTTGTAAAGCTTCCCTTATAATTTTGACTAAGCCCCTATAGTCACATGAAGTTTTAAAATCTTTTTACCTATAATTATAACACAATAATCTCCCATACCATAGTCCAGCAACTTCTTGTTAATATTTTCAAGCAGATGTTTTATATTACAATGGGGTGAGGTATAACGGATGTAATCAAATTGGTATCCAAAAACGTCTTCTACAGTTTGCAATGTACCAGTTGAGGCACTGTTAGTCAGGATACATAATTTAGGTTTTCTACATTGATCCTTCGCAAATGTAGGTTGAAGAGGTATGCATTCATTATACTGTTTTGCCTGTAATGTTTGCTGCAAGTTTTGTATTTTTTCGTTTAAATTTTGTATTTCATTCTTAGCCTCCGTTTGTGTCTTTAAGTTTGTAAGGTTGTGTTGGAGGTCCCTGAAAGTTTCACTAGAGCTTGCTGCTACTTTGCTAGTGTCTGTTTTATATGGGGAAGCTATTAAATTGATATCAGAATACTGCAGAGAACACCTACTTTTCCTCTTAGCTCCCCACTTTGAGGAACTTTTTTTGGGTGGTGTTTTAGATAGTAACGCCTTTAACGTGCTATTATCTTTTGAGAGTTTCACAACTTCTGAGCGGAGATCATTGTTCTCCAATATAATGCTGTCCATCTCATTTTGCATAACAATAAGATTAAACTGTAGCTTTTCAATAGTTTCTTTTAATTCTAATATAGGTGTTTGATCAGTAATTGTATAGTCTAAGCTTTTAGATAAAATTTTTTCAGAAGTGACTATTTACTCATCAGGTGATACATCAGAGAGTTAATCCGAGTCATAATCTAATTTTCCTGGTGCTACACTAGTGGGGGTAGCCCAAGGCGTGGTCTCTGTCGACACCATAGTCAACGCGGTGCCAATTTTTTGGAGTATGTATGCAGAATTTTTCTTCCTTAGTGTAACATTGGATGTATTTTCAACTATTGTTGATTAAGTTTTTGCTGTTATTTTCTCATCGGAAGTAACTAGTAGCGATATCCTGCGGCTACATTTATATTACTTGGTCACTCTGTCTATACCTAACGATCGATATTAGGTAAGATACCTTTCGTTTAGTTTCTACGTTCCTGTACTAGATGTCACTAGATTTATTACAGCTATTTGCCACTAGATGGCGCAGGGCGTAAGAAACAGCGCAAATAAAGGAAGATACTGATTGGCCAGTTTGTACAAGCGCAGGAAAAAACGATCTTTGGTTAATTCAATAACACAAAATGAAAAAACTTTATTGACTGCTTTATAATAATGTTATATAGTCACAGTACTCACAAAATAGCACAACTATAATAGTCTATGCGTGTTTGTTTGTCGTAGTTGTTAAATTATGAATACAAGTTCTCCCAATGTTCAGGTCTCATTTACTACACTTGTCTTTAACTTCTGGAATTTAGTCACGAGCACTGAGATAACAATCATATATATCACTTACACAGTAATACTTCGATTAACTATAAGTATGCTATAATAATCACTGAAATCGATTTTATATTGAAATTAATAACAGAGCCGATGTAAACATAGGCACAGTGCTCTTCTAGTACTAACCTATGATGATATATGGATGGATAATCAGGTTTGATTTTTCTTCCCGCTTTTTTTTTATTGCCAATGATGGCAGATAAGCCACGGCCCATCTGATGGTAAATGGTAACCGTCGCTCATGGACTCAACTATACCGAGAGTATTGTCATGCTACTGCTCACCATTTCATTTCACCGATATGAAATGAAAGAATAAACGGCTATCTCCTGCTACAGTCAAAACGCATCGATGTGTTTCATGGTTGGTCACACGGGAGATGGTGGTACCAACCCGCTCGGGCCCGATACCAAGTGAGTATTCCTACTTAGTACCCAGCCCTACCACCAGTCATGCAATGGATGATAATTGCTTACTTCCCTTAGCCACCTCATACGACACCCATGGGATAGAATGGGGTATATGACACTTGCATTCTTAGTCCGTCACCACACGGACACTGAATTACTGAACATGAAGGCATGTTGTTATCAGTTTTAGCTTTTATCTCTGTATAAATCATAGTATTTCCGCAGATTTTAGGCAAAAATCGTTATTATAAATATCTTGTTGACAGGACGGAACATATTGACAGTAGGCTTGCAGAATAATATCGATATATCAGTGAAATTCTTTTAACTTTACACTAAGGAATAATCCTTGTATCGCACAGGACTTTACAAACATACAATTTCGAGGCATTTCTTATGATTCTGAATTCCAGCAATGTTACGGCGATAACAGTTTACTATTTGTCTAAATATAACAAAAGTAAATGCATTTAATGCTGATAATAATCAAGTGATTAATCGATTCAATAAATTAATAAATATGAATATTTAATACTATGCTGCTAAGCCACTGCTCACCACCTCATTTCGAGCACACAAAATTAATAAATGGACGGCTTCATGATTCCCACTATATGAAAATCTGTGACGAATAAAAATCACATACTATTAGTGGTGGATGCTAGGTTCCAAAAGCGCAAAAATATCCTTTATTTTAAAAATAAAGGATATTTTACCAATTAATATACCATAATTTTTTAAAACATCAATACGATATTTATCGATAGTTTTTGGTTCTTCCTGCATCCCTAATTGACAGCTGACATACAACATATAAAGGCTTTGTTCCAATATACCTATATACCAATTAATATACCAATATTTTTTTAAACATATAATTTATATACCAATTAATATACCAATATTTTTTAAAACATCAATACGATATATATCGATAGTTTTTGGTTCTTCTTGCATCCCTTATTGACAGCTGACATACAACAGATAAAGGCTTTGTTCCGATATACACTACGAGCACTGTGATATCACGTGATCAACAATGTTCATAAATAATATAACAACTTGCACTTAGAAAATTATTATTATTGAATATTGTAAATCAGAGATACCCAAACAAGGTAAATGTAAAGAAATTGTGTTTATTGCAGTGTAAAACCAATACTTTTTATGAAATGAAAGTAATGACAGATCAGTATTCTGGACTGCATTCCGTTATAAACAGTAACGAGTATAGATAACTATAAAGGAACGACTTCGCAGTATACTAAATTGACGTCATACGTTACAGTGCTCGTAGTGTATATCGGAACACACCCAAAGACGTTCTTACGCTGTGATCGTAAGATGGCGGACGACAGCCGAAGTAACTCACTTTTACTAGGTACTCAGACTATTATAAGAACATATTTGGGCAAATTAAACGATAGTTATAATGAGGTCTTTAACTTGGTCGCATAAGAAACTTCGTAACAAATATTTTATTGAAAATCACAACGTTTATCAAAATAATTATTTAAAAGTAAACGTTGTAGGAAGAATGACGCAGTCGACGCGGAAAGTATCCACTAGGGCCCGGAAAGCAGCGTTGACCTCAGCGGCCAACTCGGAGGCTGAAATGTCCGCCCACGAAGCAACCCAATCCGTCGTTGCAGGCGCAAGTGCGAAAAATGCATGGCAGACACCGGGGCTGCGTCCTGGTTCTCTAGTGGTACAGTCGCTGCCATCACGCTATTGGCGCAAGCGTGCCCGGTCTATGGGTGATGTTGCGTTGGAGTCAGATGATAGCAGTGTTGACATGCCACCCCCAAAGGTGTCTGCGGCCCAGAGGGTGCGTGGCAAGGCATCGGCCTCAACGGGCCTAGCTAGGGCGGTGTCCGCAGCAAAAAAGCTTCCGGAGGAGTGCACAGCGGTCGAACTCAGTGCGACAATATGAGATACTTTAGAAGAAATTGAAGAGGTTTTTAGGGTACGGTGCTATTTCACCGCCGTGCCACCCATTTCCTAACTGTAAGCTTAATTCTCATTAAGCTCTTGACAGAAAAATCCAATGATGGATGTACTATATGTATATTGTATGTATATGTATTGTAAATATTTAATTATCATTAGAACAGTGAGTTAGATAAATCTATATATAGATTGAGTTTGGATCGTAGAGATTTTGTTGTTGTTTTTATACAAACAACAACAAAACATACATCCACGATGTTGAATTATTATTATTTTAGACTAGTAAGATTCTTGTTACAGATGTCAAAGATCTAAACCATACTAAAATTCTTAAAGTGGCATTAAAATTTATTTTGTATACATTGCGTATTTACTACAGAACGTACTAAATTGAGACAACACATACGACGATATAGATGCTGTCGCTAATAAAAATTGCTCGTATTAGTTTAGAAGTTATAAATTGACGAATAAAATATTCAAAATGGCTACAGATCATACGACGTGAGCTGTCAGCTGTATTAAATTTTTGTTTCTTTGTGTACATGCTTTTAAAATGTTATGATCGTTAAGTTTTCACGAATATGGGTGCGAAAGACTCGAAACCATCTTTTATACCTTATGAGGATGCAGTGAAACGAGGTACGCGCGGTGTCTTTAAGTTGAATTTAAGTGCGTTGCAGAATTGTGATGAATCTACGTTTATTTTATTTGCAGTGTCTGATAGTGAGTTGAGA
Source organism: Leucoma salicis (assembly GCA_948253155.1). Lineage (NCBI taxonomy): Eukaryota > Metazoa > Arthropoda > Insecta > Lepidoptera > Erebidae > Leucoma > Leucoma salicis. The sequence continues at coordinate 20,675,960 of OX411822.1, forward strand.
CGTATACGCGAAGCTTTCAAGAGATGTGCCAGTGCAAATGGTACAGCCTTGAGCTTGGAGGCATTCGTCCGTGAAGTTCTATGCGATGGAGTTCCTTACGAGGTAGCGGAATGGCTGTATCAGGCCTGCGGTGGGACCAAGAGGGGTATAGCCTTCAGGGATCTACTATGCGGTATCGTAGTACTCACTAAAGGGAATATTGAAGAAAAAATTAAGTAAGTTGTTTTCAAACTAACATTTGTGTGTTGTAAACAATAATATTACACCATGTAAGCGTCTTTCCTGTAAGAATTTATTAGTGGATCACATTTAAAAAAATATATAGGTATGACGGCTTTACCCTCATCCCCCCCCCCACCATGAATCTTAAGACATTTGTCGATAATCTGAAATGCTAGTATATATGATATCCAGTATTCATGTTTCTGAGTCTTAATATTGATGGTAGCATGAATTGCAATATAAATACTTGTATTAATCTTGCTAATTTAAACAAATAATACACCTTGTTCAAGTAAATATAGATAATAATAGAAATGTTATCAGTTCAAATGATATGTCTGTGTACAGACACACTTTTATAAAGACCTGTCAGTTTGTTACAGTAATTTTCCTTGCTAAAGAAGTTATGCTATTGATGTGATAATTTATGCCATATTTTTTAAAGAAAAAAGAGCAAGTGCTCTTTTTCAATCATAGCCTTTGCTTATTTAACACCTGGCTGTGTCATCCTAGTATTTATGTAATCCATCAATCTCATCATAATGTGTTAAATAGTCAAAAGTTATTTTTTATGACATGCCTATAGAAGCAGACGAGCTAGCAGGTCTGTGCAAGTGTATGCGGCAACCATCTCTCATGTTTTTATGATTACCAAGTGCACAGCTGCACTACTACTAAAATCTTATATGATAATCATAGACCTTTGATTTTCATAGCAAAATATATTATGTTGAATTCTTTAAGATGATTCATTGGAGATTGTATAATATATGATATATCAACAGAAATGGCAGAAAAGAAATAAATTGAATTTTATAATCATTTCTTTACCTCTTAGGCTTTCATTTAATTAATCATTAGCATGTTTAGTTAACTAGTTTTGTACCAATTTACGATACTGCGGGTAGATCGTAACAAGCATGTGGGTTTCTAATTGAACACATTGCAAGAATACACACATCCCATCAGTAAAAACCCATGAGGCTAGGAATATTAATAAAACATACTTACATACTTTCCCTTATGCTGTTGATGTGTTTAAAAAATATAATATTGGGAGTCACTCTGGTCTTTTAAAATCAAATGAAATAGTGTTTGTGTAACAGCTAGATTTTTAGTATCTTAATGACTGGATTTGAATTGTAAACTTATTAATTTTGTTTAACAACTGATGTGCATAGTTATTTAGTAAAGTGGAGTATGATTATTGCCATTGGAATTCTTTCTATTGTTTCTTAATGGCAATTAATGACTCTTAATGTAACCTTGCTAGGGTACAGGACTGTGATGAACTGTTGTTAGGGTATTGGATAACCTTTCATTAGTTTGGCTGCACCAAGTCTAATATGAAATATCAGATCTTCACAAATCTCACATCGTAATTATAAAATGAACAAATAACTACTTAATACCAGCTGTAACAATGTTTAATAAGATACTTTTTAAGGATATTATTTCAATACATTGCATGGCTCAAATAGTTTATTAAGAAAGACAGTTTAGTAAAGTTGCATTAAGTCTCTATTTTGATATACTTATTAAATATGGTATGCGAACATGAAGTTATACTAAAAATATAATTTTATAACATTCCATTCTAAAATAACAAATTAAATAGGAATATGAAACTAGGTATGTTAATATCTGGGTATTAATGATCAAATTGAATTCAGACTTCCTCAATTAATTCTTTCTTTGCCTGTTTTTATAGAGATGGTAGTGCCCATTAACTCATACATAATATCAACGGTTTCCTTTTTCAACGATTTTGTCATATGTTTTTGTATCTTTATTACTATGACATAACCCATTGTTTTGTGTAACGTTGCCATTAATTTCTCATACCATTGTTATTTTTGGTTCTCTGTTTTAACAAAGATGTATTCCGGTAAATTGTAGACTATTGATGTCATCAAGCTTTGCTTTTTTCGCATATTATTCAGTTTTACAATTTTATGTAGGACTTTAAAACATTAGTAAGTCATCTTTATTATATTTCTTACGTTTGTGTGTATGTCACTGAACTCCTAAAAGAATGGACCGATTTCCCCCTGTCCCTAAAAGGTTGGACCGATATTGATGAATGATTTTGTGCATTCGAGTGGCTTCCGGGATGGTTTAGATTCACAATTGAACCCGTGGTGCGGTGATAGTTTCAGAATTTTCTATTCAGTTTATTCTAATGTAAAAGCATATATAAGGGCTTGTACACAAAACTGCGAATCGGTGCAATGCGAATTCGCATCGCAGAAAACTGCGGCACGAATTTCTGCAATGCGATTTCGTGCGGCAAGGAGTCTCCCTTGCACGATTCGGGTGACCATTCCTTCGACGACCGTGTGACGTAACATCGCAGGAATGCGCGATGCGAATCAATGCGCAAGTTCTTGCGATGCGTCGTGGGAGCTCGTAGATTTTTACGATGCGACGTCGCATCGCAGTTTTGTGTACAAGCCCTAATACCTAACAATAAAATTTGCACACAAATAACTCCATTTTCATCCAAACGAAACGTCAATGTTCGGGAAGGAAAATGTTTATAAGCTTCGCAAGTTTATCTTAAATATAAACGGCATAATTACTGAGTTGAAAAATGTTTGGAGTACCTACCCACCGTTGTGTGTCTCACATGCTCTGTTGATACGGACTTTGTACTGAACACCTAAATGCCTTTAATGATCCGTATAAAGTACTATAAACTCAAGTCATGATCTCAGGATGTGCTTTATGAACTGAATTGGTCTGTTTAACAAGATAACAACTGGTATACCAAGTGATAGTGGAATTATGTTTGGTTATTTGGTTACTTTCTGCTCTCAGCACTACTGATATCTATCTAGTGGTAGATCCTTGCTTAACCCAGCATGAATGGGCCGGGCCAGCTCGATCGGGGAAGTACCACCCTCTCACAAAAGATCAGCGTGAAATATCGCTAGGTACTCCTAACCGTTGTGTTGCGTACGGTAATCAACCCCCCTCTCCTTGTAATCCTTCCTATCCTCTCCTTATTATCCTACCTATCCTCGTATCGTCTGCCTATGTACCTCCTATCCCTTTCCTTGGAGATTGACGCGCGAGTGATGCCTCTGGTGTTGTTAGCGTCTATAGGCTACGGTAGCCGCTTACCATCAGGTGGGTCGTATGCTTGTTTGTCACCTGCGTAGGTAAAATAAAAGGGACATGCGTAAAATACTTTCTTATTGTGGCTTTCTTATAGTGGCGTAGTCGGTAGTGTAACCGACTTCCGTGCACGAGGTCGTGGGTTCGATTCCCACTCAGGACAATTATTTGTGTGATGAACACAGATATTTGTACCGCGTCTGGGTGTTTTCTATCTTTTTTTTTGTAAAAACGTACATGTATTTACAAAAAAAGAGTAGCATACGCTTTATATCCGTGATCTGGTATCCAAAGCACAAGCGTGAAGCTTAGTTTGGAACCAGAGGACGTTGTGTGAAATGTCCGTGAATATTTATTTAGTTGTTGATCACAGCTCCGAATTCTGTTTTATCTATAAACCCGCGTCGGAAAAACCTAATTTAACAATTTGTACCAATCACCTTGCGGTTAAGAGTTGCACACTAGCCGCTTTTCCTTAAATGTTAGGTATTAGTATCTGAATAGTATTGTTGCAGCACAACTCGAAAGGAAAACTCTAAACTAGTATATGGAGATAGCTTGTTATTGGACTGACTCATTAATGTCACTTAGAATCGATTGTTATATATCTTAATTCATAACGCTTGTAGAATGCGACTTAAGCATAGATACCAAGAAAAGGATTCTTCTCCATACTCTTAGTTTCATAGCGTTATCCTAAACGTTGGGATGGCTTTAGGACATCTTTGTGAGTGTACCCGAAAGGGTAAGCCGCTGGCGGACTACTGAAGTAATGTAACATAGATCCAGTGGCCCGCCAATACAGGCGGAGAGACGGCACACGGTGGGTTTATTTAGTAGGTGAGGGCCCCACACACTACCTGTTCGTTGCACCGAACGACAGGGTATGCGGTTACGTACAATTATTTCCACCATAAAAAAAAAGAAAAAGAAATGATAATGTATGATAAATGCAGTTGAGATGAGAGCTTTAAGAAGTATGTGATTTTGAAAGATACAGTAAAAAACAGCGTAGTGCGTGAACGGTGTGGTGTGAAAGAAGATATAGTGACAAAGATTGAGAAAGGTATACTGGTTCAGGCAATTAGAGATGATGGATGAAGGAAGGAAATCAAAAAAGTATACATATATGGCGAGTGTACGGTACCACTTCTCCGGATTGGAAGAGACGCAGGTTTGGATCCCGCTCGCAGTAAACTCTCTTTTTCGACTTTCACAAATAATTTATATCCTGATACCTACTATACCCTTAATCGACGTGCAAGTATGAGAGTGAAAGAAGCAAGAATCGTGCCAAGTAGAATTCTCTTGTCTCTGCGTGCATGAATCAACGGACGGTTTTCTTCCGCTACAACTAAAACACCAAGGTGTTTCTCGGTTGGCCATGGGGAAGACAGTAGTACCGATCTCGATACTAAACCCTACCACCAGCAAATAAAAAAATAGGAGAGGAATGAGATAATATTTAGAATATCCACTCCAGAGTTCCGGTCAATTTATCTTCAGGTTGGAATGCACATCATAATAATTCAGCGCCCTACTTTGTGGTAAGTGGTACCCGCTGCTTATTGTCATACTAGCTTTTGGCCGTACATAGCATAGCATCACGCCTGTATTCCCCGAAGGGGTAGGCAGGGGTGTATTACACACCCACGACTCGCCAGCTATGTTAAGTCCCACGTAATAGGGGGCGAGCCTATTGACGTCTACCGGGCACATTTCCAAACTCCGGGCTGCTACTGAGAATTTTTCTTTTTAGGAAAAAGCTCAATAACATTGCCCGACCCGGGGATCGAACCCGAGACCTCATGATTAGCAGTCTCATATTATTATCGCCGTACATTAGCAAAAATTCAACAATATCACAACTGTACTCTAACCGTAAGCAATTCGTTCATAAATTACATTTTCCTTTTCGTTAATAAGGTGATTAATTATTTTAATTAACTTTTGAATCAGTCAAGGTTGAGTTGAAGTCGACGAACACTGTATGCACATAGTTTTATAAAATACAACACAGTTTAATAATGACTTGTCAGTATATTGTAATGAATTTATTTTAAGAGTAAATTATTCTGTAAATGTCTATTCGAACCTTGGATTCCTAAAAAACTCGCTTGGAACGCTTAACCATTAGGCTAAGTTCACATGTAATGCACGTTGAGGCACGATAAAAGTTAAAGTTCATAGGACAAGTAAGCAAGAAGTGATATCAATATCTTCAGGTTTACTCATTTTGAATGCGTAAACAAAATACACACGAAAATTATCAGAATTGCAAAAAAAAAACGGATGCGAAAGCGCGTGCTCTCCACAGAACAGCAAACGGACAAGCGTCAACGCGCGATCGCCTGCGTCTAAAGATTTTTCTCTGAGCGCTGAGCGTTTCGGTAAACGTTCGCTGACACGCGTTAACGTGTTCTCGGTTGTTACGTAAATATCATGATGTCTAAACCCACGATTTGAAAACGCGCGTAAAAATGTTGTCGTCTGAACATAGCCTTAGGCTACCTTACATATTAACCAATTTCTGCGTCAAGTCCTTACTGTTTATTGGCAGATGTCCAGGTCATATTCATTATTATGATCAGGTAAGCCTAATGATTACAATTAGGGCTCATGCCACTTACCATCAGAAAGACCGTATGCTTGTTTGTCACTCGTTTTGATAAAATGATTATTTATGTTATTTTTTTACTTATTGGGGGTCTAATCTACTTATAATAACGGAATCTTCCTGTGTCTAAAGATTTTAATTTACTATCAATTTACAGTCAAGCTTTTTCTATTTTTCTATAAGTAGAATATATTTTGCTGAATCCGTTTAGCCGTTTATGCGCCGTTGGGTAACATGCACCTCCATCCATTCATCCATCAGCCTTTCAGCTTCCACTGCTGGACATAGGCCTCCCCAAGGGAACGCCACAACGAGCGGTCCTGTCATGGGGGATAATGCCGTAATCGCCACACTTGGCAGGGTTGGCGATCGCAGTTGATGTCGTTAATACTCGAGGGAGTGCTGCTGCCCACTTCCCCGCTATTCCCTCAGTCGGCTCTTACAAAAGAAAAACAAGAAAATAAATTATAGTTAAAAAAGCCTAGGTGCTTTTTACTGTATCTTAATAATCGTAATAAATCTTATAAACAGCCACACTTATTTAGAATAATTATCTATTATATTTTCTACTTTTTAGTTCGACACGTTATTAAAGCCTGTTTTTTAGTTTTTTATACTAAGGTATATATTTTTTAAAGTCAACATCCTGCACCAAGGAATAATCCTTGTATTGCGGGGGATTTTATAAACATACAATTTCACGAATACAAAGTAAACCCAGACTCAGAACAACCTATGTGGACCACACAAAGAGTTGTCCTGTGTGGGAATCGAACCCACAACACTCGGGTGGGAGGCCGGTACCTAAACCACTCTGCCATCTGGTCAGTAGTAGTGGTAATAACCTTATCTCTCAACCCATTACTGTGTCAGGCTGGTTTTAGGATTCGTCTAAGAGTGAGAGAGACTTACGCCATAGTCCACCACGCTGGCCCAATGCGCGATTTCACAAGAGAGTCGAGAAAACTTCTTTGTATAGTACGTGGGTGGCAAACAGGGATACGGCCCACCTGACGGTAAGACGTTTCCGTAGCCTATAGTCGCTAGCAACACCATAAGCATCACTCGCGCCATTGCCGAGGAAAGGTATAGGGGTGGATAGGAAGGATGAGGAGAGGATAGAGAAGGTATTAAGGCGGGTTTCTTCACCATGTTCCCAGGCAGTTAAAATTATAATTTTTTTTAAAAACTCACTACTACTAATTACTAAGAATTAGAGATATGTACCTTGTGTGGTCTCGATCATCCAGATCGAATAATAAAAATATTAAATGATTATTATCATTTTAGGTTCCTATGGACGCTGTATGTGAACAATCAGAGTGATAATAGTACATATATATACAAAAAGGACTTCGCCCGGAGTCTACACTTAGAACATACGTCACTCCCAGTTATAGCTAGTCACGGAGCCAACGAGGTGCTCCTCAGCCTCTTCGGCTCTGGAGAGAAGGTGACCTTCGACCAGTTCAGGTCTTGGCTCCTCATACATAAAGACGCGACGGTGCTATCCCAATGGCTGCTCTCCGAAGTCAATATAGGCCAGGATTTGGAGACTCCTACGTTTTATCAGAGCTTGGCCGGCGTTACGCATTTGGAAGAACGGGTAAGTCTATATTGAGTTTTATTTCTAATTGACCTTCTTTGGACCGGAACTGATTGAAAAGATACCTCCTTTTTTTTAAATTTCCAAACGGCATTTGATATTTTGTGTTAGACTATAACCAGGACTTTACACGTTTTTTTTTACTCTATTGGGACCTTGTGTGAAATCAAAAATTACTGTAGTGTAAAATAAATAAAAAAAAATTGAAAAAACGAACAAATGCGAGTTAAACTCACGCGGAGAGGGTTCCGTACATGATTATCTAAATTCCTAAGTTATTATTAAATTTTGTTTGTTTGTTTATCAACCAAATATCTTTGTTTTCCTATGTTATATTAGATACCTTAAAGTTATTATAGGTTTTCCTGTAATCTGTAGGTAAAAAACTGTTTTCAGTATACATATTTAGTAATTTTTTGTAATTTAATTAGTAAGTCCGGAGAAAGTGTTCAGTTTTCGCCTATTTTCTTAAATAACTTCACAGCTGCGTATTTATCTTTGGAAATATTTGTTTTTTGTTGTTAATGAATGTTTATAGCAATGTCATGTTCGTGCAGATAAGAACAATTGACAAAGTTGCATTTTAATCTCATCTACGGCATCGGCGAGAGACAAAATATCGAAGCAGTAATCGATCTGTTACTGTAGTATTTTTAATTCTTTATAAGTATTCTATATATGTACCTATTCCATATTGGTTAGTAGATGTCACGTGACGTAATTATGTTTTAAAACAAAAAAAACAGTGCCACAACCATGAGGCTGTGGCGGTAAGGCCAAAAGCTGTCAAAATAGAGTTTTCATAGGTTTTTTTATTGCTCATGGTGTTAGAGAAGCCACGACTCACTTGATGGTAAGTGGTAACCGACACTCATGGACTCTACAATACTAAGAATACTGTCAAGTAGCTGTTCACTATTTCTTTTGCTGTATAAAAATGAATGACTGAACGGTAGTCCATCGTGACGACCGAAACGACGAGGTGCTTTATCTTATATATTATTTCTCTAGTCTGTTTTTCTGTCGGTCCGCTAGATTTTTCTTATTCAACATAGCTTCACGCGTATATTCCGCGAAGGAGTAGGCAGAGGTGTATTACACACCCATGGTTCGCCAGCTATTTAAGTCCCACGTAATAGGGGGCGAGCCTGTTGCCGTCTACCGGGCACAATTTCAAACACCGGGCTACTGAGAATTTTTCTTTTTACAAAAAAGCTCAATAACACTGCTCGACCCGGGGATCAAAGCCGAGACCTCATGATCAGCAGTCGCTCACACTACCGCTGCACCATATTCCTTATACCTTTATTAAATTCCATGTTAAAATATTTATTATAAATAAATGTTTTACTCATTTTAAAACTTATCGTGCGGGTTAATGATGAAAAATAGACCCCTTCTAAAAATGTACCTTAAAAACTTAAAACAATACTAAGAATACTGTCATCACGCCATTTTCCTTGCGGTGTAGGCAGAGAGAACAGAGTGCAAAGAGGCTCTATTCTTACATACATCTCTCGCTTCCTCAACATTCATAACTCTCTTCATACACGCTCGCCGGTTTTGGAGACTCCTGACTCCACCTTCCTTCAATACATTACCGATTTGGTCTAGGTAGGTGAGTCTCGGTCTCCCCCTGTACCTACATCCTTCCACTTTCGAAAATGTACCTTCCTTCTCTTAAATTCGTATTTAAAAATGATCTAAGAAGAAAGAGGTCCTCTGCCAAGATGTACTACTGAATTACTTTTTGGTGGTAGGCTGTGTTTTAAGTCATACTGGAAAATTGTTTATAAGGCATTTGTGTGTGATGTATTTAGTAGCAGAAGACAGAGAATTCCAATTGCACTTTGACCAGCGTGAACTTTGATCAACTAACCATCGAAGATATAAAACAATGATCGCTTGTGCCTCATATCTTATTGATACGGCAATCACATTCATTACTGTGTTTTATTGTCTGCATTAACATGTCTATAAATAATGTAATATGTGGGTGTGCGTATTGATTAGAGGGAAATAGACTTATTGTTGTCTCCCTTATATTGAATATTATCGATGCCGGAGATTTGCTATAGCTCTCTAAAACCGCATGAGGCCGTCGGTAATTGCGATGTCAATAAAGGATATGAAACATGTGAATGTCAAATGTGTAATGAGCCCTCGGTTTTGAAGTATCTTGGTGTTTTTGTAGAATAAGGAAAGGAATGGCCAATCGAATTGTCGCTCTTCTCCAAGAGAACTCTTAACTTGCGGTAGGCGGCTTGGGTATGCCCCTAGTGTTGCTAAAGTCCATGAGCGGCGGTTAGCACTTACCATATGGAGGGCCGCACCGTTGGCAATGAAAAAAAAATAGAAGATCGTGGATGATTATAGTGGCTCCTCTCAGTAGGTAATCACTCGCACATCATGTTATTATGATATTGAGCAGTGAATAGTAGCAGCCATCCATGTCTGTCCCCAGGAATGTAAAAAGATGAGCTTAAAACTTTAAAATATACTGTTAAACTTTTTAGTCTTTTGCGAAATCTCTTTTAAGATAAGGTGTGTAGAAGAAGGTAGTTTTATTACTTTTTTTATGCTGTTCCGTTCTTTCGGCATAATTTTTTACATTAGTCGGTTTTATGGCTGTGGAGCTTTCTCTGCTTCAATTTATAGTCTCTATTTCTCCTCTTTCGAGATTCCATCCATCAGATTTTTATTGTCTATTGCTGGATATGGAAATTGCTTAATCACCATTATTGGCAGATTTAGTGATTTCAATAGGCAGTGAGACTTTTAGGGGGTGGTTTCCTTTCCCCTAGTAATTCTTCTGATGGTCTGGTGGCACTGTTTTGAGTCCCACGGCAAGAGCGATTCATTTCGGAAATATTGCTAAAGATCCTCGCGTCAATTGTTGGCAAATTGCCAAGATAGTTGTTGACAGAGAGACATTCTAAGTTTGTTTCCGGGAGTAGGCTACAATATATTACTAATAAACATATACCACTTGAGGTGGCACAAGTCATATTTACCTACATTCCTAGATACTTAGTCTCGCTTTGCTTAATTAAGTGCTATGTAGCTTCATGACATTAGATTTTCGCGTAGTGTGTTTAAGTCGATTATCCCGGAACTTTGTCTGATATAATATTATTATGCAAGATAACTATTTTACAAAAACCGTTCATTTTACCGCGATAACGGTAATAGGTACTGGTGGTAGAGCTGGGTACCAAGTGAGCGTACTCACTTGCATTCGGGTCCGAACGGGTCGGTATCACCATCTTCTGTGTGATCGGTCATGAAGCACGTCAGTGTGTTTTGGCTGTAGCAGAAGATAGCCGTTTATTCTTTCATTTTATATCTGAGAAATGAAATGGTGCGCAGCGGCGTGACAACACTCTTGGTATAGTTGAGTCCATGAGCGACGGTTATCTTACCATCAAGTGGGCCGTGGCTCGTCTGCCATCATTAGCACTAACAAAAAATATAAAATATTGCCATTTTTTTGTTAAGGCGGGAAAAATTTACCTAACCGCACACTACGTCGTTCGGTACAACGAATGGGATGGGCTGAAATCCCACTCGGAGTCAATTTTATTTATTAAACTAGCTGCAACCTACGAGTTCGTCTGCGTGGAATTAATCATTTTTATTTTTGTGCGGTGCCCTAATTATTTTTCTAAAATAAGAGTAGCTTAAGTTACTCCTTATAACATCAGCTGTCTGCCAGTAAAAGTCCCGTCTAAATCGGTTCAGCCGTTCCGGAGATTAGCAGACAAAGAATAAACAGACTCACATACAAAAACTTAAAATAAATGTATTTTGTTTTAGTTAACGTATGTATGCACTCTTATATGCATTTTGTAAAAAACTGTTATTTAGACATTACATACAGACACTTTATTTATTTAAGTATTCAGGCAATAATACTATAACAGAAGATTACTTGAGTTTGTATTTTAAGATTTTTAAAAATGATTTTCGATTGTGTTGTTGTTGTCGTCATCTTGCAAGTTGTTTATTGCGCTAATTAATTTTATTTAAATTGTATTTAAATACATTAATTATTGCGTTCAACTTTATTATGTTAGTGTCCTGTTGATGACGAACATGCTTCGGTATCATGAACCACTAACTAGGCTATAATATAACATAAGATTACTTGGCCGTGTGGGGTCGGCTTTAGAATTGTAACGGGAGTCGTAAGAGCCGACTGAGGGAATACCGAGGAAGTGGGCAGCAGCACTCCCTCGAGTATTAAGTATTGCGATCGCCAATCCGCCTGCCAAGCGTGGCGATTACGGCATTATCCCCATGACGGAACCGCTCGTTGTGGCGTTCTCTTAGGGAGGTCTATGTCCAGCAGTGGACGTTGAAAGGCTGATGGGTGGATGGAACTAGGCTAGGATCTGTCTGTGTTTATGTACGGATATTTGAAAGTTTCATTTGATGATGGTCCGCAGACAGATTTCGCTCTTGGCGGCCACAGTCAACGGACACTAGTCAACTATGCAGAAGGTTCTGTTAGGACGGTGAAAGAAAATTGGCTTCACACTTTTTCCGAGCCACGGAGGTGAATTACAGCCATCTTCATAACTATAACTAATAACAGCTCGGTTATTGAGAATTTCTTGAAGGAAATACTAATTATGCTGGCCCGACCCAGGATTTCAACCCGAGATTTCGTGATCAGCAGTCTCCACAAGATCATCGATACAGTTTACAAGTTTTTAAATAATCTATACATCTATACAAATAAATAAAATTGAAGTGTCTGTTTGTAATGTCTTAAAACAACTTTTTACTAAATGTATACCAGAGTACATACGCTCTCTATAACAAATTAAATTTTTTTTAATTTTTTATCTGTCTGTTTGTTCCGGCTAATCTTCGGAAAGACTGGACTGGATTTAGAGGGGACTTTTTCTTTTTTCTGCACTAAAAAAGAAAATAATAAATTCCACGTGGACGAAGTTGCGGGTAGCAGCTAGTTCAACAAATAAAATGAATCAAAATCATTTTTTGTATGTATACGCGATGCGGTTTTGACTTTTTTAAACTATTCCTTCAAAGATAGTTGCTATTCCAACCAAATTCCTATAACACGTAACGCCCGACAGACAATCGACTTACGTCGTTTATCTTCTCGCGTGTTTTAAAAACCCAGCATTGTCGTATCTACGAGGATGATTTACGATTACACGTAATTGAGTTCCACATGATTTGAGACAAACAGATGAGTGATTATATATCGCACTAATTTATTTAAACAGTCGTAAAGCTAACACGTCAATATGTTTACATCTCGACATTTAACGACTGCATGTTTACAAGTGAAACAACAATAACAAACAACAAATTATTTTATTGACACCAAAGAAATATTTGTAGGGACCATGTAAGTACGAATGAGGTTAGTCATGTCAGCAGTTTAGCGTGCAAGCGAGAAGTATATTAGGCGCTCGGGCAGTTACTGCGCACTGGCCAGCCCGTAAACTTGTGTGTTAGATTTGGGGAATTTAATTAATAATTTACTGAATAAACTAGTTGGTTTTTTGGGACTTATTGGTTTTCTTTATTCGCGTAGGGCCAGGTGCAGTAGCTCACAGTGCAATTAGGATCCCCACGCTCACTACACTCAGGAGAACCACACATAGAGACTGCGGGGTATAGGCAGAGATAGTACGAACCCCACAGATTTAGAGTACCCGTACAGTCACGTACATATTCTTAACCTAGAAAAACGTAACAAAATATAAAAATACGCAAATTCAAGGGTGTCAATAAGGCCCGCATTCAGCAACGATGTTGCAGTGCAGCAATTAAGATGCACTGCAACGCTGATTGAATTGAAACGTAATGTCAACTTGTTTAAATCATTTACAAATATATCCAGGGTTTCCTAATTATTATTATATTTAAGGGATTCACAAGCTAGGTTATTGATTAGTGACTACAAGATGTATGAGGCATGCAGGTATACTTACGAGGTTTTGCCCCCACTAAGCTGTGGTAATTTGTAAACAAATACACACATATATTTTGATCTGTATTTAGCACTTATCATGCTCAGCTACTTCTGTCTCCACCTCACATTTGTTTTAGATGTTATTTTTGGAGTGGCCGTTGGGCGACTGCGATAGCTTAGCGGTCGAGAGCAGTCCCCGGATTGGATAGGACGCAGGTTCGAACACAACCGATCGATACCACGTCTTTGCAGTCCTTGGTTTTACCACTAGGCTTTTGCTGCCTATACATTTATGTATTGCACGCCTCATAAGCAAAGCGTTGAGGTGTGTTCTACTCCCGTTTTACACGGAACAACTGATTTTTCAAACTTAAAATGTCTCTATTGCACGCCTCATAAGCGAAGCGTTGAGGTGTGTTCTACTCCCGGTTGACACGGCACAGCTGATTTTTCAAACTTAAAATGTCTCTATTTATCATATATTGCACTTGTAAAATAATATCTACACACACATATAAAGAACAAATACTATTTTTAACACTCATGATATTTTGATGCCATTTTTGTTATTTAAACTAGTTAAAAAACTGTTTGAAAGAAATCTGGCTTGGACGTCCTTGAGTTGTAGGTAATGTATGTTAACACGATAACGACCAAAATACTTTACTAATCGAGTCTTTTTTTCGTTTACGAATTATTATGATCAGGAATAGAGCCCTATTACTTTTCACGTTCTGATTCGATGTGCTTTAATTGTTATTAAATAAAAAATAAATTACTGAATATTTACGTTCAACGTGACATCAAAACCAGCGCCTTTCATGAGAACTACCTTTTTACGTACGCATAGCCACCGGTGGTTTTATTATCGTCAACAGAACGGCGTTCGCCCGGCCGGTACATTGTTTTTTTGTTAAAAGAAAGTTCTTACCTGTGCTTGACGAACTGATGATATTTGTCAAGTATAATAACAATTATATCCATAACAATAATTAAAAACACTAAACACACGTAAATAATAACACACCAACGTTATAAAACACGAAAAAAACATATTTTACATTCCACAATTTTTTTTTGCGTGGACTTAGCGTGCGCGCGTTCCGGAACTGAGAGGTAGACCAATATAGAAGTACTTCTTAAAATTAGCGCTAGATGGCATATAAGACATGAAACCCACATTAGTACTAGTTTGAAATTAGCGCTATCTATGTGATTTATTGAAAACTACTTAGTAAGACCAATACATTATTAGTTACTTATCAAACGGATTTTCCAAAGTATTTTCTATACTATTATAAAACTGTAACAGATCTGTGTCTGTACATTTAAGATATTTGAGGAAAAAAATGTATTAGGCTATATAGGCGTGTCTGAACACATAACATTTTTTTTTAGATTTTTTGACAGTGTGTTTGTTCGTTCGCGCATCACGCAAAAACTACTGAACGGATTTCGATGCAACTTTTTTTATTTGATGGTTGTTGATTAGACTTAAAAACTGGTATACATTTTATCCTGAGATATAACTTAAACAGTAGCTTTTGACTGCGGCGGAGCCGTGGGCAAAGGCTAGTTGTATATATATAGCACTTCAAAATATGATACGCTTTTACAGATCGGTAAACGACAATACTTAACTACCTATTATGAATATGTGTAGATTTGTTTGTTATTCGTCATACAAATTTCCAATACTTAGGTCACAGTTCCTCTATATCGGCGTCTAATTTATATACTTTAGAATTATGTATTCAGAAGTTGTTCATGTTGTGTGTGGGTGTTAAAAAACCACTACGGTGAATAAGCAACCACTGAAGTAATGTCACACAGTTCCAGTGGCCTGCCCATACAGGCGGAGAGACAGCACACGGCGGGCTTATTTAATGGGTGAGGTTACCTGTTCTTTGCCCCAAATGACAGGGTGTGCGATTAGGTACAATTTTCCCGCCTTAACAAAAAACAAAAAAAAGGCTTGTATAAGTAAAACCTGTCTATAGAACTTTTTTGATCTATATTTTTTAGCATTTGACATGCTCTGCTACTTTTTAAGTACACATTATTTGTGAATAAGGAAAAAGAGATTTTATGTACGAACGGGAATTGAACCCGCGTCTTTTCCAATCCGGGGAAGTGCTCTAAGCCACTGAGCTATCGTACAGATCTCTCGATCATCCCAATCTCCTCATCACATTTGTCTTTACGACCAACGCCATCTAATGGAATGCATTTACATGCATTAATTCTATAGCACTTCCCCGAATTGGAAAAGACGCGGGTTCGATTCCCGCTCGTAAAAAAAATCTCTTTTTCCTTATTCACAAATAACCTGTCTATAGAAGTTTTCACTTCATGAATTATACGAGTTTATTCAGGCCGTGATTGACTGTATATTAGTGCATCAAATATCATTTAAATCCGTTTAGTTATTAGGTTTAAATACCCAAAATGCCTATCCTACCCCACACAAATATTAGTGCATCATATATCATTTAAATCGGTTTAGTTATTAGGTTTAAATAAACAAAATGCCTATACCACACAACACATAAAATTGTTTAGCAGATAGATTACTAAGTAAGCCAATTTGTCGCAACGAATTCATATCATATTAAACAAATATTAGTACACGGCTAGTATGTTTGAACAGGTGCGTGATCTGACCAAACAAAACGTAAAATATGGTAAGCATCGTGATGTAGTGTCTGGATAGTGATTAGCGATTACGCACACTCGTACACATGTTCGCGCGTTGCCAAGAAAGAATGCCAGACGATCGACTGGTTAAGAAGATATACGATGCGAAAGTGAAAGGATATAGGTACAGGGCGAGACCGAGACTTAGCTACCTAGACTAAATCGATCATGTTGAACGATGGTGGAGTCAGGAGTCTCCGAAACCGGAGAGCGTGTACGCAGAGAATTATGAATGTTGAGAAAGCGAGAGATGTATCTATGCAAGAATAGAGCCTTTTAGCACACTGTTCTGTCTGCCTTCCCCGCAGGGGAGGTGTTTATCTAATATTTGCAAAGCTTTGTTATATTACATCGATATTGAATTGCCTGCCCTTACTAAAGTAGCATAATATACACCAGAGGGCCTAGACAATTGTCAAAAACGCTAGTAGAATAAAATAATTAATGTATGGGATTGACATAATGTTACGACGACGTAAGCGTAACCTTATGTCAATCCATGCATATATTGATTATTCTATTCTATTTAAGTAGCGGTTATGCCATTTGTCTACAGGGCCAGGCAATAACCATACCACTACCACTGAAGTAATCTCTAATCTGTTAGGTCCGCCAATATAGGCGGAGAGACGGCACACGGTGGGTTTATTTAGTGGGTGAAGGCCCCACATTACCCTGTTCGTTACCCCAAGCGACGGGAAGCATACGTATTTGGGGCGCCGAAGGTTCATGTTGTAATATTCACACTTGCAAGCCCTGAAGGTTGACCACTATGGACCGGAGACAACGCTTGAGATTGGAGGATTTTAGAGTACAAATTATTATTTGTAAATGAGGAAAAAGAGAACATTAGTACGAGCGGGAATCGAACCTGCGTCCCTTCCTATCCGGGGAAGTGCTCTAATCCACTGAGCTACCACCGTACTACCTTACTGTCATACCCAATTTCCTCATCACAAATTTTTGCCACTGTGTGCGTATCGGCTATAAGATATATTGGCGTCCAGAGTCTTTTCAGCGATAAGTAATCAAAATAACTAGGTAAAGTCCCACACATTTCATTTATCATTATTATTAAATACTACCTAAATATAAGCATATAAAATTCCATCCAGTGTTGTTGACTGATAATGAGCGTGTTAAAAATGTACTCTTGACATATCGGCGCCATTTGTGTTATTTACAGTCATTTTGTATTACACAATACGATAAGATATATTCATTTAACAATTGTTTATGTTATTTTGATTAGCTTCATGTATGATACGCACGAGTTCTCGTACTTTTCACACTATTAATTTTATTATTCTTCACATCCATACATGTTACATGCGGCAAGAGAGGTTGGATTGATTATTTATTTTGGTATTACACAGGAACCCGTTGTGTTTGTACATTGAACAAACGTAATCAAAAATAATAAACGGTTTTATATGTTTTGTCTGTCTTTTTAATGCGGTTTTTACGTATAGAAATATTATAATACTCGTATGTCTGCACCGACGACCAGACTCGCGCTTCACCGTTTCCAAGGAAAGGGATAGGGAGGCGAGAGAAGGGATGATAAGAAGAGGATAGGATGGATAATAAAGAGAGGATGGGAAGGATAATAAGGAGAGTATAGGTAGGGAGTTTGGGAATCTAGCAAAGTTTTAGTCACATAGCTATTTTGGTATAGAAATTATTATGAATGTCACGTATTTATCATATTAACATCTGCCCGCAATTTCGTTTGCGTAGACTAGAATTCAAAAATATTCAAGTCGTTTGCGTATATCCCCTTATCCCCTTATCTTAAATAATTTTCTATGCATGTGTGTTTATCCAGGCTATGATTAAACTGAATAAGTACTAAATTTTGTTCAAATCCGTTAATTAGTTTTAAATATTAATCCGTTAATTTAGACGTACGTACGGACATTCATCCAACATTTCACAAACTTTCGCATATAAAATATTAGTAATAGATTAGTAGGATTTCAAGTCTACACATTTTTATTTTATTTTACTCAGGACAACAAACAATTATGCAATCAAAAAATTACAAAGCATGTCTTAAGTATATGTAAACTCTTTAACTAAACGCACAACCAGCACCGTTATCCCCAAAATAATATAAAATTACGATAGCTAAACAAAATACTTTGGAAAATCCAAAAGTGCACGCCTCATAATCTTCATTTTTCACAATAAAATTGATTATTTGATAAGTAACTAATAATGTATTGGTCTTTTTTTTGTTTATTTAATAACAATTAAACCATATCGAATCAGACCGTGAAAAGTAATAGGGCTCTATTCGTATTCATAATAATTCGTAAACGAAAAAAAAAGTATTTTGGTCGTTATCGTGTTAACATACATTACCTACAACAAACGGACGTCCAAGACATAACTTTTTTAAACAGTTTTTTAACTAGTTTAAATACAAAAATGGCACAAAAAATATTAGGAGTGTTAAAAATAGTGTTTTTTCTTGATATGTGTGTGTATATATTATTTTGCAAGTGCAATATATGATAAATAGAGACATTTTAAATATTTAGATATTTTTATATATATTTTTAGCATTTGACATGCTTAGCACTATACATTAAACACAAAGTAAAAATGTGAAATCGAAAATAACAGTCACGAGCAGGATTTGAACCTGCATCTCCTGGATACCGTACAGATGCTTTGCCAATTCAGCCATCGTGACAATTGCTCCTGACTGCTAATTTCGATAACACATTCATACTTAACGTCTTTTGGGTGACGCCTGCGCCATCTGTCAGCAGTATTTTCATACATTGTACCGACGTTTTTCACTTTGTGTTTAATGTATAGTGCTAAGCATGTCAAATGCTAAAAATATATATAAAAATATCTAAATATATATAGGGTTTGCGTCATTATTAGGTAAACATCTTAATTGTAAAATTAAGTTTACCTGGTCGGTATAATGTATGTAAATACTTCCGACAGATGGCGCAGTTGTCACCCAAGACGTTAAGTATGAATGTGTTATCGAGATTAGCAGGCAGGAGCAATTGTCACGATGGCTGAATTGGCAAAGCATCTGGACGGTATCCGGGAGATGCAGGTTCAAATCCTGCTCGTGACTGTTATTTTCGATTTCACATTTTTCACTTTGTGTTTAGAGACATTTTAAGTTTGAAAAATCAGTTGTTCTACGTAAAACGAGAGCAGTACCCACCTCAACGCTTCGCTTATGAGGCGTGCAAAAAGAAAAAGATTATAAAAGATATAATAACAATATAGAATCAGGGGGTATGGGTTAGGCAGAATCTCATATTTCACATGACGACCGTATCGTGATCACTGTGATTGGATCACGGGTGGACTTAGATGATAGATGTCCAAGGCTGATATATCAGCCCGTGGTAGATTCCGTAAACGTAGTTTTATTTCAAATTACTATCTATCTAGTTTAAATTTCCCGACACTTTACCCAAAACAGCATTTTTGAATGATGGTACAGATAAAAAATATTAATGTCAGTGAAATTATCATTATATGTCTTCATGATTCTCCTTAGTTCGTTCACCAGCGTTAGTTCTGCAAGTTTTTGGTGCAAATAAATTATGTTTATATGCGTTTCGAATTCTTATAGAGCCACTAGGTACGCGAATGTAAATTTGATTCGTTAATTCATTACAATAGAAAAAAATATGACATATTTTGTAGAGAAATATCTGGTCAAGATATAACCTATGATTATGATGATTGATTTAAGTGTGGTTAGGGAGAACTTGTTAAGCAAATTATCATACGATGCCCACGTGGAAAAGCATCTATAATTTACCAGTTAACAAACATGCTTGTTTATGTGTGTAAATAATTAACAACTCGTGAGAAGAGGATAATTTTTTATGAATTTTAAGAAAACAAAAGGAAACAGTTTGGTTCTTTGAGAATGTCATTATAGTAATTTAAGTGTTTAAAGTCTTGCATCATGTACGTACGAGTATAATTTTACCTCGTGAAGTCATCAATTCTGATGTCAAATAAATAGTCCTTGTGTTTGCCACAAATAATGGAATTTATCTCCGTGTATAGCTGAACTCGATAGGCGTACATTTGGACTGAAGGGTGGGTATAAAAGTGATGCACTGCATCGCCATCTAGCTGCCATCTATCTATGTTATTTTTTTTTATTGTCAGACAGGTTGATACTGGCCGATGTGCACGAAAATCTGCCTGGAGATGAAGACCGTAATTATTAGAAAGAATAAAATCTGCTCATTGAAAAAACATTTTCATGTGCCAATATTTTTATAGTGATTGGTAAAACGAGTCTGATTTTCTATAATATATCAACATCCTTTTTTATATGTTACTAGCTGACCCGCCAAACGTTGTTTTGGTTCGTAAATTATTTCTAGAGAATTTTTAGGGAATTTCTAGCGTAGAAATATTAACTAATTTATATGCCGAATCATAAAAAAATTAAAATAAAAAATTTGGTCGTGTGGAACACTGTTAACAACTTAAGGGTATGAAAAATAATTTACATCCTATTCTCAGGCCTACTGAATACACACATACACACAAAATTTCATAAGAATCGGTCAAGCCGTTACGGAGGAGAATGGCGACAAACACTGTGATATGAGAATTTTATATATTATTTACTAACCTACTCCTATGGGATATTTTCCTCCATCATTACACGGGAAGGGCGGTTCTACCGGGACGGAAAATATAATATATTGTATAGGTTATCGACCTAAACTACATGTATATAATTATAGTGTAATTGATAAGCCCAAGAACTGTCTATGTATGTATGAAATAATGACGCGCAAAACCGATCTTACAAAGCTAAAATCAGTACCGAGAATGCAAGAACAGGATTACACGAAGATTCAACAGTCTTGTTTCCCATCACTAGTATAAACCGGTAAGATTATAATATTATGTGATTCGATACGACCTTTATAACGAGAGGCGAATGACCGCGTTGTGTGCTAAGTACACAAGAATGCATTGTGTACATATTTCGTGCAGTTAATGATCACGTGATCTGAAACTTTTCGGCTCTCAAGGTTCTTGTTGGTAGGTATGCTTTTCGGTGTTGTGTCAGACTACTTTCTGAGGTAGGTATACTGAGGGCTTTCATAGAGAACTTCTACTTACGACTTTGTCTGCGTGTATGGTCCAAAGAGTCGTTTAGGTGGTGTAAATTCACAGGAATTCTTTTTTTTATTACACTACATGACCTGGTGAACTTGTATCACTTACAATTTATTTTATCAGCGACTATCAATCCTAATGAATCTGCATCGTCTAAGGATTGAATTAAATTATTATTTCAATTCTTATTAGAAAGAATGACAGTTAATGTTGACCACTGAAGGAATGTAATAAGGTTCCGGTGGCCCGCCCGCCAATAAAGGCGGAGAGACGGCACGCGGCGGGTTTCTTTAGTGGGTGAGGGCCCCACACTACCCTGTTTGTTGCCCCGAACGACGGGGTGTGCGGTTAGGAACATTTTTCCAGACTTAACAAAAAAACAAAATTATGCGAGTATATATATATATATATTATAGGTTGGGGGCAGACAAACAAACGACCCACTTAACGGTAAGCGGTTACCGCAGCTTATAGACGCTAGCAACACCAGAGGCATCATTCGCGCCTCGCCAACTCCAAGATTTAGTTGGAGAGGAAAGGTAACAAGGAGAGGATAAGGAGGGGATTATGGATTCCGGCGCTCTCACTGACCATACGAGCAGTGTAGTACCTACCGTTGTTTCACGGTGATCTTTTGTGAGAGGGTGGTACTTCTCTGATTAAGCCGGCCCATATAAGGCAAGGTACTACACTAAAATCTTCTAAAATAAAAAAAAATTTCTTTATCGCAATTAAATAAGAATGTGTATTTCGTGTCAAATGAGAATTTGGTTACTTCACAGATTATAATTAATTTTTGCATAAATATAGTCCGGAGTCCAGAAAAGGAATAGGATTTTTTAAAGAAATAATGAAGCAATAATTGTCATTTTACAATATGATCCATATCTTATTCCTCGTATGGCATCCAGTCTATTCCAACAGTTTTCCTCAGGTCATCAGATCATCAGCCACCAGGGAAAAAGTACAGGAGCCGCCGCCTATTTTTTTTAATTGATTATTAACAGGTTCAATCTTTGTGAGTAGATTCCGTTCGACGAGACGCCCAAGTTTTTCTCTGTGAAAAATCTCGATAGAGGTAGCTAATAAAGAGCGCAGGTATAAAACATTTCGATTTGGTGGGATGTCGAAATTGACTGACCAACAGTAAGTTTAAATGTTAAGATAATTGGATAATAAACTCGGAATAACAATTGTCCTACAAAATGGGTAGTTTGACTGGAGCGTGCTCCACTACAAATATAGAGAGACAAATATAAATAAAGAGGTCATTCAAATTATTAACTATGTGATTTTTTGAATGCAGCTTTGTAAATATTTGTATAATGAAATGGCCATATAGTCCTACAAATTTAGTGGAACATTTTCTCTGTCCCACGCTTGGAAGTTGTCGAATATTCAGCCTGTTATTAATCACTAAAAAAAAAATCGGCGGCGGCTCCTGGACTAAAAGTAATGTTATTATAGGACACTGCACAGATGACGTGTTGATTCATTCAGATACTGACCTTACGTGCCATTATTTTGGGTTGTATTCCCACAAAGGACAATTTTCTTTGTGTAATCCACAAATGATTATTCTTAGTCTCGGTGTATCAGTCATCATTGTCTTCGTTAGTTGTATATGTATGGGGACTTTCCCCCGCAGTACAGGAATTATCCCTAGTGCAGTGTGTTGTTGTTGTCTCAAAAATCATAAAATATTTCATTAATCGCCTTATTCCTTACAGGATATAATCGAGTTGGAGAAATGTTTCTGGTCTCTCCGCAATTCGGCTCCGACGGGCCAGTTGGACGCGGAGAGCCTCTCTCCCCTCTTGTCACCCCCATTACCGCTAGCGGCCGTTGCTGGGACCTTCCTTGCCTTTGACGAGAACAGGGACGGACACGTGGACTTCAAGGAGCTGTGTTGTGGACTTAGCGCGGCGTGTAGAGGACCTAGGACTGAAAGACTTAAATGTAAGTACATATTTTTTTATCTATCGATGGCACAGCCATCTGATGTCGCAAAAAAAACTCACCACAAGTTGGATTACTCAAGATCATGAAGAGCGATTTGTTCGCGTAATGGAGCCATCAGCTCCTGATGACTAGCCGGCAAGACCTATTAGGAAATGGAGGGAAGGTGCATGCGTTTCCTGGGTCCCAGGCCATAGGTTACTTTGCAGACCACGTCAGTATGATAATTTAACTTTTAAAATATTTATTTTGTGAAACGCTTTGCCCAATCACTAAGTTTTCAAAGGAATTTTTTTAAGAAGTTAATTAGTTTTATTTATTTTTGAAGTTTGTTAGCTGTTTTTTATGTGACTGAATGCCAATACATTTTATTTTAATTTTGTCCTTCGTCATTGTCTCATTGTTTGTTGTAAATAAAAACAAAAATAAGATACATTCGTACGTTGGTAGGATTAATGTTGATTAATGCTCTTAGATTTTGCCAGCAACGATGCGTCGGTTATTTGCTTACCAGGAAATATGTGGCGGTATTTATTCCTTGTGTGAATATACGAGTACTTTACCTTCCTTCCTAGTAGTTCCCTCTAACGATCGCGAACCTTTGGAATTTTTACCATATAATATTTTTTATACCTTAAAGCGAACACTGTTAATAAAAACAGAAGAATCAGCTACGCGTTGCCATCTCAATGATGATAGTCAGCGCGGAATATGGAGAAGAAGGCTGATATGAGAAGAGGCAAGCTTTCGAAGCCGGCGCCCCGGAGCTACCTTTTGTTACTGTGTGATATTATCAGAGAGTTGTATTCCTCGGTCAAATTGACTCAAAAAATCGGTTTTATCAACCAAAAATCGTTTACTCACTAAAGAGCATGACCTTAAAAAAGCTTAAACTTTACCATAAACTGCCTCGGTGGTGTAGCGGTAGTGTATGCGACTGCTAATCATGATGTCTCGGGTTCGATCCCCGGATCGGGCAATGTTATTGAGCTTTTTCCTAAAAAGAAAAATTCTCAGTAGCCAGCCCGGAGTTTGGAAATGTGCCCGGTAGACGTTAATGGGCTCGCCCCCTATTACGTGGGACTTAAACATAGCTGGCGAGTCATGGGTGTGTAATACACCTCTGCCTACCCCTTCGGGGAATACAGGCGTGATGCTATGTTTAGCATGACCTTCGTGACCTTATCATTGTTGTTTGCATCTTTTAGGGTACCGTACTTACATTTATAAGATCACTGGTGTGTCTCTCTATCTGTCTGGCACAGCCAATTTGCTCCGAAACTACTACTATATATGTATGTAGACTCAAACAAGGACGTTTAACGCAAACACTTATATGAATTTTAAACACAGGCGAACAACTTGTGCGGTAGATTAAAAAATAAAAATAAAGTTTTGCAGAATTTTTTTATAGGAAAAAACAAATAATTTGGGGTCAGATTTAAAAAACTTATAGGATTTAGATAATTATGTACGGAACCCTTTCCTCTCGAGTTTAACTCGCAATTGTCCGGTTTCATGGCAACAGCGCTTATATCGTCTAAAGTTCTGCTGAATAAAGATTTTGTTCTCAAACTGGTTTCATAAATAATAAGTCTCGTTATGTGATATTGTGATCTTCTTAACTCAGTTGAGTCTGTCTGTATGAATGCACGCTTTGGTATTTTTTTATCATCTCGAGGTCAAGGTGCATAATTTATTTCTGCAATGTCGATATCACTGTTCTCAAATTCTGATTGTTTTTATTGCTTTACCAGATTCTGCCTGCTACACCGTCCCCCCTACGGCACACTAATTTATATCTATGTGAAAATAGCTATACCACGAAACCATTTATCTTTCCGGGATGAAAAGTTGCCTGTGTCCTTTTCTGGGCCCCAGACTACAGTATACAAAATTTCATGATGATTAGTTCAGTAGTTACGGCGTAAAAGCGTAACAAACAAACAAATTTCGCATTTATAAATTAGTAAGGATTTTTTAAACGATTTCTAACGGTTTTTGATCTGTATTTTAGCACATAACCTGCTCAGCTACTTTAAAGAAAAAAATATTTGTGAATGTGGAAACAGAGAGTTTTACTTCGAGCGGGATTCGAACTTGCGTACCTTTTGATCCCGGATTGGAAGGCACTCGCGATTATAGTAAAGCCCTGTTTTTCCACTTTCATAAATAATTTACTTTAAAGATTGCCAACGGTGGTAAATTAGCCACAGTCTATCTGGTAATATGTGATAACCGCTGTACTTGGACTCAGCAATACCAGGAGCACCACCAAACCATAATGGCTTAAAATAAGTAGAAATATTCGCTTGAGGCAAGAGCCATTTAAACCATCTTTATATCCATTTTCTCTTAATCACACTACTAGTACTGCCTCTGTGGTGCTGCGGTAGTGTAAACGACTACTGATCTTGAGGTCTCGGGTTCGATCCCCGGGTCAGGCAGTGTTATTGAGAATTTTCGTAAAAAAAAAAATCTCAGTAGCAGCCCGGAGTTTGGAAATGTGCCCGGTAGACGTCAATAGGCTCGCCCCCTATTACCTGGGACTTAAACATAGCTGGCGAGTCGTGGGTGTGTAATACACCTCTGCCTATCCCTTCGGGGAATATAGGCGTGAATATGTTTGTTTCTTAATCACACTCTCCACCTCCTATCCCTTACACTGGAATTAGCAACTATGGTATTGCTAACGTCTATATGCTACGATACCTTACCATCAGAAAGACCGTATGTAATCTTAAAAATGTTTTGATACGTACAATACATATATTAATAGTATTACGTTCATGTATATATACTGTCAGCCTTATCTATCTTTATGTAAGATTCGTCTGTCAGAGATAGTGTTAGTAAATAATTGTTATATTATACAACTAGTACCCCGCCCAGGCCTTGCAATGTCCCCCATAATGTTGTAACACAGTTCCATTAGCCCGCCAATACAGGCGGAGAGATGGCACACGGCGGGTTTCTTTAGTGGATGAGGGCCCCACACTACCCTGTTCGTTACTCCGAACGACGGGGTGTGCGGTTAGGTACATTATTTCCCATCTTAAAAAAAAGGCTTTACATTGTAGTTTACTAATGAAGATAATCAAGAATGTATCTTAGTGTTTAGCCAGCGTATGGATCTGTATAAGATGAGATATCGTTGGTAAATTATGTAAGCAAGACCTCCGCTAAAATGGTGCGAAATGAACAAACACAAAAACTACTGAAGGGAATTGATAAAACTTTTTTTATTGATAACTCTAGATTTGATTTATAAACTGGTATACATTTTATCCCGCTACTACATCGGGAACCTGAGATATAACCTAAAAACTAGTGTATTACAAAGATACGAGCAGTGTTCAAGGCTCGTGAGTTAGATAATGTTTGCAAATATATGCACAGTTATGTTTCGTTAACTAAACAGGATATTATACCAGACTTTTTTCTAAGAATCTACAATACTTATTATATTAAATTGTAGTTTAACTGTGCACTTGTTTGAACTATCGGAAAAGTTAAGCAATTATCGCTCGGCTGGTAATCAGGTAAGTGACCTAAACATGACACCTATTTGGGACACCTGACTTTCTCCATGCTTCGGAAGGCACGTTAAGTTTGCGGTCCTGGAGGCTTCAGCAAAGACTGCGTGTATTGTTTACTGCAATGAGCAAATACAATATTGAATTGGTTGGTAAATACGGAAATACAAGTACAGTTGTTCAACAGCTCATGAAAGCAATCCTTGTTTTGTTACATAACAATGAGCGGACGATAATAGTCGTTGTACCACCTGCACCTGCCACTTGAAGTGAGTAGGTCGAGGTTTATTTGGCATTTAGGGCCGTTGTAATTTAGAGGGACCCGAAAGGGTAAGCCGCCGGCGACCACTAAAGTAATATGTTCCAGTGGCCTGCCTATACAGGCGGAGAGATGGCACACGGCGGGTTTATTTAGTGGGTGAGGGCCCCATAGTGATGCATTCCTCACTCATGAGTTCATTTGAGGTACTCGCGAGAGCAAATTGAAAGAGTTACTCATATTTCAACAATGAACCACCTCATTCGCTCTTCGTTCCTCGTACTTGCGAGTTGAGAGATTGTGGCCGACCAGTCGCAACATCGCTTGACTCGAGCGTGAGGCGAGTGATGTGATGAGGAATGAGGATGATAAATTGAGGATTTCGGCGACGAAAGAATTGACACGTTTATAACATAAATGAGTGCGTCACGATTATATGACTCGATTTTAAACAAATTTAAAAGTAATAACTATACTTACATAAGTACATATTAATTTCGTGGTCATTATATATTATTATTCACTTAAATTATTATATAAATTTACAAATAAGGTTGAAAATAATTGTGTATCAATTTTGTTTATATTGGCCCTAGGACACTGAGAGAAGGAAAATAATGTGTGTGAGGGAGATAACAATAATAACTACCTCATAAACATAGTAAGCGAGCGCACCGGAGACTGGACCTCATGCTCGTCTCTTCTGAGTCTGAGGAGCATGAGTCCATGAAATGAAAACTAAAACCGTCCGCGCGTCAAGCAAATCCTCAATTCCTCACCTCAAATGAGGTGTACCTCGCGAGTACCTCACGTAGTAAAATGAGGTACACCCTCATCCTCATCTTAAAATGACTAGTTACCCATCGGCCCCCACACTGCCCTGTTCGTTGCCCCGAACGACAGGGTGTGCCGTTAGGTACATATTTTCCCGCCATAACAAAAAAAAGGGGACGTTGTAATTGTTTGGTATCTTGTTTAATTTCTGTCAGTTTGATCAAAACATGTTTATTTAACAATGAAGCTATCCATTATTAGCGCAATAAAAAATCTTAATGATTGATATCCAAGTAACGAAACCATACCGCGATATAACGGTAAGATACAGCGCCGTCTATTGAGATCATTATCTAACTACCGGATGTAATTAGGTTAGGCCTTTGGTCTCAAGCGCGCATTGCTAAGTACGCTACATATAGTTACACTTTTTTTTTATTCTACGCGGGTGGCAAATAATCATTTAACCTCTAAAGCGCTGCCCCAGATTGGAAGGAATGCAGGTTCGATTCCCGCTCGCACAAATCATTTGTTCTTTTAAGCATGTCAAGTGCTAAAATGCTTACCAACAGGTCAACGCCTATAGACGCTAGCCCAACAGAGGCATAACTCGCGTCTCTCCAACTCTAAGGATAAAGATGAGGGGTGATACGTATGATAGGATCCATCCATCCATCAGCCTCTTAACGTCCACTGCTGGACATAGGCCTCCCCAAGAATGGGGGATAGTGCCGTAATCGCCACGCTTGGCAGGCGGGTTGGCGATCGCAGTGGATTTTGTTAATACTCGAAGGAGTGCTGGTGCCCACTCCTCCGGTATTCCTTCAGTCGGCTCTTACGACTCACATGGGTGGAGAGGGGTGGGACAATTCTAAAGCCGGCCCCACACGGCACGGTATGATAGGATACAGAGGGGATTTGAGCCTCCGGCGCTCTTACTGACAATATGAAATAAAACAGTAAGTGTACCGTTGTTTCACACTGATCTTCTGTGAGAGGGTGGTACTTCCCCGATCGTTTCAACCCATCCATGCAACAAGCAAGACTCAACCACATAAAAATATATACCAGCATAATTTGGTACCTGACTGTCTAAAACAAGCGTGAGGTGCATAATCAAATGTTACAAATAGTTCACCTATATAGTAAAAAGCACCCCACGCTCTTTTACAATCATTATTTAACTGCCTCGATGGTGTAGCGGTAGTGTATGCGACTGCTAATCATGAGGTCTCGGGTTCGATCCCCGGGTCGAGCAATGTTATTGAGCTTTTTCCTAAAAAGAAAAAAATTCAGTAGCAGCCCGTAGTTTGGAAATGTGCCCGGTAGACGTCAATAGGCTCGCCCCCTATTACGTGGGACTTAAACATAGCTGGCGAATCGTGGGTGTGTAATACACCTCTGCCTACCCCTTCGGGGAATACAGGCGTGATCTATGTGTGTTAATGATGATCGGTTGAGTAGTTATGACGTGAAAACGTTACAAACAAGCGCACTTTCGCATTTAATTACCTGCCTTCTATATACCTTGGTGATTACTTGGCGTGACTCACGCCGGTAAGAACGTTCTGCATTTTGCCATTATCAGGTTTTCCTCTTTCCTTGTAGGTGCGAATAGAATACGGCTTTATTCATAGTTTGAAGAGTGTGTTTTCAAAATTGTTTAACATTTAGCAAAAAAACTTTTGAAGTGAAACTTCTAATGCGACTTCCAACAAGGTTGCGTTAAACTTTCAACGCTACCATGGAGGGGTATGAAAGCACTGTTGCGTTAAACGTTCAACGCTCCTGGGGAGGGGTTAATAGAAAGAGACAGAGCGAGAGTGAATGCGTGGCACTCGAACGTACGCATGGCTTCCTATTTTCATTTCCACATAACGAAGTTTCAATTCTTCCGCGCGGAGGGACTCCACGGGATATTTTTCTTTAGTGCGATTTGGTCGGTAGAGCTTTGTCTCTCCCTCTTATCACAGCATGAATGGGCAGGCTCGATCGGGGAACTCACAAAAGATCAGCGTGAAACAACGGTAGTTACTCCTAAAGCTGTGTTTTGTACGGTGAGTGTGAGCGCCGGAGGCCCAAATCCCCTCCCTTTCCTTCCTATTCTCTTCTTGATATCCTTCCTATCCACTTCTTATACCTTTCTTTTTAGATAGCGACGCGCGAGTGATGACTCTGGTTTTGCTAGCGTCTATAGGCTACGGTAACCGTTTATCATAAGATGGGGTATGCTTCTTTGCTACTCACGTAGTATAAAAAAAAACTATTTAAAAAGTTCGAATCAATAAAATAAACCAAATTTTATAACAACAAAAGACATTGGAAATAAATCACATTTAATAAATGTATTTCACTGAAGAAATTTAGTTCAACAAATTACTTATGTCATTAAAATTAGCCTGGTATGGATATTGAAAATACAGTGACCCCCAAGGCAGTATGGCCTCGAGCCTTAGCTTGTCCAATAAAATGGACGGAAAAAAAAACAAGCGAGTTGAGATTGTCTAGGGATCTCTTATTGTGACATGTTAATGTTGAGATGCGACATAGATAAAGGTGTAAACAATCACAGTGAAATGGCCGGACGTTCAAGGTCGTGACAGTGTTGTTCATTTTGTATAGCGTGACTAATTCCATTCTAAATATTATACAAGTCAGTAGGGTTGTCAATTTTAACTTGTTGTTGTGTGGTATTGGTTAGTGGTAACCGCCGCTCACAGACTACTAATACAATATAGTAAAGTGGGGATATTAAAACTGTTAGCTATCTGCTGCCCACTTTTCGCCCCCGTGGGGGTGTCGGCGTCATTCGTATGATTGTTATTGCATTTCCCGTAGATTTTCTACTTCTACCCGTGACCATGCTGTATGCGAAGTATTTTATGGATATTATACCTTCGATTAATTGCGATAGATTCCATACGAGTAGTTTTATTTTATAACTAACTGCTAACGCGGTAATTTTTCCAAAATATAAATACCAAGTAACATCAGCTATTTGCCAGTAAAAGTCCCGTCCAAATCAACAACGATACACAGACAAAAACGGTATTTTGGAGTTGGCCATGGGCGAAAAATGCCTCTGGTGAGGCTACGCTAATAGCTGTTATTGGTCGCATACCATGAAGTTGGCAATATGCTTACTACCTGCGTGGTATAAAAAAATATAAAATATTTTATGCGAATTATTTCGCCAAAAGGTGACAACCCTAACAGTGTTCGTTATTTGCAGGTTGTTGTTTATCAATAGCCTTCATTGTTATATACGATCCTTTGTTTGTTGCATTTCCTTCTTATTGTTATATCTTAGACATATAAGTTTATATTTAGATGGATTCTATAAATATAACTAAAATAGACATTTATAAATTTACGCGATTTTTATAATAGTTGGGTTGACCTTTTTAGTTCGTAATTTCATCACCTATTTAGGGTTGCCAGAAAGATAGAAGAGATTCTTAAAATGTTTTTCTTCTTATAAAGCTGTATTGGGCAGGTCCATCGCAGCGCCAACGTGCCGAATTATGACCAAATTCTTAGGCGAGAGCTGTGCTCCTTATTGGGACTATGAATGCTGTAAAGTATTCAAAACATCAGGATAGCAGAAAATCAAGTAAACGCGATAGATTCGGTAAACGTAGTTTTATTTCATAACTGTATACATATAGGTATATCTGCTTTTTACGAGTCAGTTTTCTCAAAGTTTCACTGTATTGTACAAAGTATTTGCAGTCAGCGTCAACGTCATCACATATTACTCGAATTTGCATTGTATGGCTAGTCAGCGTTTAAATATTCTCAAGGAACATTGACGTCAGGTATTTTTTATACTAGAACTAGATATTAACCGCGACTTTGCCCGCGTGGATTTCAGTATATCAATAAGACACTGCTGAGTCCACAAAGTATCTCTATACAGACATTGCTATCTCGCCCACCCCATCCACCATTCCGGGATTAATAGTAGCCTATGTGCTTCGATCAAATAGTGTTCGAAATAAAAAGTATTTACGAGTTTTTTCAAACTGATCAGCATTTCCAGAGATTAGCGCGTTTGAGCAAATCGAACAGCAAATCAGTTGTTATTATATGTAAGTATAACTATCTATAAGCAACGTCACGTCACCTTATCTTCACATATTTGCTCATTCTGGTCAGATCCAGAATCGATTTCATTAAGGATTATTATAGTTATTGATAAACCTTGACCGAGTGCTATATTTACCTAATAACAAAACTCATTTATGTAATAGGGTTATATTTTCGTGACAATGCGTTTTAGTTTTAAATTGACGGGCCTCGTGGCGTAGTCGGTAGTGCAACCGACTTCCGTGCACGAGGTCGTGGATTCGATTCCCACTCAGGATAATTATTTGTGTGATGAACACAGATATTTGTACTGCGTCTGGGTGTTTTCTATCTATCTATGTATGTATTTACAAAAAAAAAGTAATATATATATTATATGCATAATCCTATATATACCCATAGCACAAGCGTTGCTTAGTTTGGGATTGATTTATTTATGTTAGTGGATTTATGACTGGAAACGACTGCACTGGTTATGGTTTAGTTAACATATCGACCTTCCGAATGTTATGAGTTCCATTTCTATACACGATAACTGTTTGGTGAATACACAGATGATTGTAATAATAAAACTCTAATTGTTCGAACAGAAAAAGGGCGCGCGTTGGCGAGAGTACTACCCCTTTTTTTTATTGTTAAGGTGGGAAAAAATGTTCCTAGTCGCACACCCCGTTGTACGGGGCAACGAACAGGATAGTTCGGGGCCTTCACCCACTAAAGAAACCCGCCGTGTGCCGTCTCTCCGCCTTTATTGGCGGGCCACTGGAACTATGTTACATTCCTTCGGTGGTCCGCCGGAGAGTACTACCCCTGGTGCTGCTAGCGTCTAGCTTACAGTAGCCGCTTACCATCAGTCAGGTCGTATGTTTTTTTGCCACTGATATGTCAACGGACGGAAAGTCCAGGGCCGTGAAAAATTATATTTAAGTTCCTTTGATACTGTGAACACTAAGAAAGGACTTTACGCAAATGCAAAAAATACTACAGTCAGGTTTGCTAGTGTAGTATACAAAATATACTGGAAAATCACGATAACTTGCTTAAGATGTATATAAATATAAATTATTTTTAAATAAAAAAAGAAACCGCCTTCAAAAGACACCGTAAACTAAAAACCAAAAAATAATGTAGTATTTACATACAATTTCCGTGCTGGACACCTACTGATGTGTTTGAAGTCGGTGCCTAGATGATGTTAATGTTATTATAAGTAGGTATATATACCTACCTATTGTTTTTGTTATTATATGAGTATAAGTATGGTTTTGTTATTTTTAGACTAGGCACCGACTTAAAACACATCAGTAGGTGTCTAGCACGGAAATTGTATGTAAATACTTAATTATTTTTTGGTTTTTAGTGGTTATTTATGAAATAGGTGCGTAGGTTAGAGTAGATGGTACATGATGGGGGGGGGGGGGCTTCCTTGGGGCACAGGAGTCTGAAAATGATAAATATGAGCTCCTAAAGCACAGTAGAGAAAGAAATAGAAAACAGCGAGAGTCCGAAGACCGTGAAGAAAGATTGGCGTACACATACACATATAATATGGGTACGCCAACTAAACTCTCTCTTTCCGTGTGGTAACGGACTAAGAATACAAGTGTCACCACCCCATTATTTACCACGGGTGTCGTATGAGGCGACTAAGGGAAGTAAGCAATTATCATCCATTGCATGACTGGTGATAGGGCCGGGTACCGAGTGGGAGTACTCACTTGGTATCGGGCCCGAGCGGGTTGGTACCACCATCTCCCGTGTGACCGACCATGAAGCACATCATTGCGTTTTGGCTGCAGCAGGAGATAGCCGTTTATTCTTTCATTCCATATTGGTGAAATGAAATGGTGAGTAGCGGCAATAAAAGAAAAAAAAAAGACTGCCTCTGTTGTGCAGCGGTAGTGTGTGCGACTGCTGATCACGAGGTCTCGGCTTCGATCCCCGGGTCGGGCAGTGTTATTGAGCTTTTTCGTAAAAAGTAAAATTCGATGTATGTCCAGATGCAATTTTTTAGATTTTTGTTGTTTTTTTAAAAACCGCTGGACCGATTTTTATAAAATTTTAATGGGACCACCGCTGAAGTAGAACCTACCAAACTAAAAAAGAATCATTGAAATCGATTCATAATTGACGGAATAATCGCGTAGCAAACAAAAAAAACATACAGTCGAATTGAGAACCTCCTTTTTGGAAGTCGGTTGAAACCATGGCGGTTTTTGCAGCCATTCGGGTAAAACTCATAGATGTATCGTGATACATTTTTAAATTTATTAATACAATCTCTGTTCTTGATATGATCTCTGCAGTGATACGACTGTAGATAACTTTGAATAATATTTATTAATACATATATGCTCCTGCATATTTAGATGATTTGACGTTACAATACCGATGTATATCTATATATTTGTCTACAATATTTATTATAAAGCTGAATAAGAGTCTATCTAAGTATGTCTGCACATTTAGGAAAAAAAAATCAAACGCAAAACTTTTTTAATTCTTGTTGTATGTCTGTTTGTTTATTCGGGCATCACGCAAAATCTACTGAACGGATTCTGATGTAACTTTCTGTTTGATAGCTCTTGATTAGACTTAAAAACTGGCATACATTTTATCTCGCTACTATATCGGGAACCTGAGATATAAGCTAAAATTTAGCTTTTGGCTGCGGCGAAGCCGCGGACAAAGGCTAGT
The DNA here is from genome assembly GCA_948253155.1 of Leucoma salicis. Classification (NCBI taxonomy): domain Eukaryota; kingdom Metazoa; phylum Arthropoda; class Insecta; order Lepidoptera; family Erebidae; genus Leucoma; species Leucoma salicis. The sequence goes on from OX411822.1 coordinate 20,710,628, forward strand.
GAGAGAATAAAAATCTCGTCATGATCTAGTTCGGGGTATATCTGTATGGCGTTGTTTTTAGTTAGATATTGTATGCATATTGTACTTTTAAAGTACCAATTATTATTTGTGAATGAGGAAAAAGAGAACTATAGTATGAGCGGGAATCGAACCTGCGTCCCTTCCTTTCCGGGGAAGTGCTCTAATCCACTGAGCTATCGTACTCCCTTGCGGTCATACCCAATTTCCTCATCACATTTGTTTTAACGACCAACACAATCTATCGGAACGATACGATGTGTTATCGAAATTAGCAGTCAGGAGCAATTGTCAGGATGGCTGAATTGGTAAAGCATCTGGACGGTATCCAGAAGATGCAGGTTCAAATCCTGCTCCTGACTGTTATTTTCGATTTCACATTTTTCACTTTGTGTTTAAAGTATGCATTTTAATTGCAATATTAAACTTACTATATTGGATTAATGCATGTGAACGATTATTGTGGCGTCACGCGTAGATGTATCTACTAATCACAATAAGACGATATGATTTTAGGTGTCACATTCTAAGGGACCTGAGGTTACTAGATAGAGAGTAATGTGCCTTTGTAATAAAGTGTGTATCAAAAAGGAGCTTTTTAAACGCCTGTCTAATGCTTACAATATATGGGCTCTAGATGTTTTTAACAACAAAATGTCGTTTCAGTCTGCTTCAAAATTTTCGACGTGGACAGCGATGGAGTCCTCAACAAAAAAGAACTCATTGACATGGTTGGCATCCTCTGCACTGTCGCAAATGAGAGCCTCAAGAACCAAAGCTCCAGGGCGTCAACTCCATCAGACGGCAACGACTCCGAAGGCATGGAAAAGGGCTTCGATCCAGAAGTGATTCTGGCCAATCTTAGGGACAAATTGGTCACTGTGCCCAAGAATGGAAGGAAGCCGGTGTTTCAGTTGGGCCCCAACGGGGGGGTTAAGGAAGAAAATGATATGGAGATAATCGTGTTGAAGGTGAGTTATATCCAGATAAGTTTTTTTAACCTTTTTTATTTATTTGTGCATATGGTGACAGACAGACGAGCCATGACGCCCATGGCCCACCTGGTGGTAAATCAATCGTCGCTCATGGACTCAACTTTACTGAAAGTATTGTCAAGCCGTTGCTCAACATTTCATTTCACAGATATGAAATGAAAGAATTAACGGCTCTCTCCTGCAACAACCAAAATACACCGATGTGCTTCATGGCCGGTCACACGGGAGATGGTGGTACCAGCCCGCTCGGGCCCGACACGTATGACATCAGTGAATTTGTGTATCTGTCTGTGGCATAATATCTTCCAAACGGCTGAACGTATTTTGATTTACTTTTTTGTGTGAAAAGTAACTAGATCGAGAGTGTTAATAGCTAATGATTAAAAAAATAATTTGAAATTTTGGTAACTTAGATTTTTTCACCAACTTATAGTAGTGGTGGCTCATTGGAAGTGTGACCATAGTTTGATGACGAGATAAAGCAGGTGGTCAGATGGGTTGATTCAGGCTGGGGAGTTTTTAATTTTGTAATTTTTATCGATCTTATTTTAATAATTGTAGGGATCGAATTAAAATCTGTGCGTTCTTCCAGCAGGACATGGAAACCGAGAATCTAATAGCCAACGATACGGCTCTCACACTGGAAGACTTCCTGATATGGAGCGTGGAGAGCGCAGACGCGTTAGTGTCCCCGTTCCTGGAGTTGGTGTTTGAGGTGTGCCACATCGTGCTGGGGCTGAGGCCGCAGTGTAAGCACCAGGAGAGAGACATTGGTAAGTACTATTGTATATTCTTCCTGATGGGTGTGTGTGGATCTTGTTTTGTGCTTTTTTCTTACTACATTCGCTGATGTTTACCAAATACCAGTAATGAGTAAATAGGCTATTGTTGAAGAGTTAACGAAATCTATGAAATCAAATAGCAATATCGAGTACATAGATAGTGAGTGGTTATTTGCATACATTTTTTATCGAATAGTTTAATCTAGATCAAAATAAATATGTCATTTTACAGCGCATTAATATTAAAAAATAGCTCCCAAAGGAACTGCCGATTTTTACTCTATGCTTTCGACTAAAAGTATGCAAAATTTCTTGATGATCGGTTACGTAGTTAGGGTACGTGAGCGTGACGACTGAACTGAAGGAATGTAATATAGTCCCGATGGCCTGCCAATAAACGACAGCACACGGTGGGTTTCTTTAGTGGGTGAGAGCCCCACACTACCCTGTTCGTTACCCCAAACGTTCGTTGCCTGAATACAAAACAATTTTTTCTAGCATTTGTCTGTTTATTTATTCGCACATCATGCAAAAACTGAATAGCTTTCGATGCAATTTACCCTACTATATCGGGAACCTGCGATATTACGTTAAACCGGATCCGTCGCATTTAAAAGCTGGTTAATATTACATAACTAGTAAGAACTTTTTCTATCAAAACGATTTTCTCACGTCAAAATATGGTCTCGGCATTGATATTGGAAGTAGACACCACGCCACTAGAGATGAGGGCAGTGTAATGATAATGATAATACGATAACGAGTTGTAATCGCATTCTTTAACACAACGTCCTACGAAGCGTGTCAAGTGTATATTGATAACACTGTTTGTTCTACCAATTAGCAGTGCGCAATGAAGTTTATGTTTGTTTTAAGTAATATTATGAAATTAAATTACATTGAATTGTGCAATGGAAAGCGATTGTTTTTCATTAGCCTATTAGTGTCTTACTTTTGGGAATAAAGCCCATACTGAGCATAGTCCACTCCGCTGATCCAATGTGATATGACCATCGAGCGGTCTACTGACCATCGAGCACAGATAATGCACTATATATAAAGACAACCGAGTCAATGTTTGACGAGTACTCAAAGTGTTGTCAGTAAAAAGGGTTAATCGCACAGTTACCTCAAAAATTAGGGAAAATATATTTAGAATCTTACACTCGATTTTTTTTTAAAACGACACGACCATCCTGACAACATGTATGTCCTCATACATGCACCAACCCAATCAATAACCTTACACTCGGCAGAACTACAATTTTATTTTTCATCTTATTTTTATTATTGATGTGAAACATCTAATGCGGAGGGAGGGTAAAATCGGCTGTTAGCGTGGCGACGCTTTTATTTTACTTGTCCCGTTCAAATATTGCAAGACAAATTTGACACACTTCCCGGTTTCCGATTGAGCTGAAATTTTACACGCATCTGTATATCGCGTGACAATGCAATATTATGATGACATGGAGCTGATCTGATGATGGAGCTGGAAGGTGGGCACAGGAACTCTATAATAAAACGGCGCAACCCCATCGAATTTGGGCTCGTATGATTCGTCTTGACGAGTACTTTGTCTTTAGATGGTATCCAGGGTCTGACGATAGAGCTGGAAGGTGGTCACAGTAACTCTGTAATGAAACGAAGCAACCCCATCGAGTTTGGAATCGTTTGATTCGTCTTGACGAGTTTTTTGTCTTTAGATGGTATCCAGGGTCTGATGATGGAGCTAGAAGGTGGCCATAGGAACTCCGTTATAAAACGACATAGCTCCATCGAGTTTGGGCTCGTATGATTTGTCTTGACGAGTAATTTTTTTCTGGTTGGTATCCAGGGTCTGACGATGCAGCTGGAAGGTGGTCACAGTAACTCTGTAATGAAACGACGCAACCCTATAGAGTTTATACTCGTTTGATCCGTCTTGAGGAGTACTTTGTCAAGTTATGATCATTTTATTTCTACAAAATAATTTCGTTGTTTTCACATCTGATAGAAGTCCCGCGACATCTAGTTTTTTATTATATTTCATTATTTATTATTATTATATTTTATCTTATTATTCTTTATCTTTTCATTCATCACTTATTTTTTTGATATAATATTCATCATTTTAAGCTAGTGTATTAAACTGAGTATAATACTCCTCTTTATATTGAAAGGATATATTTTGTGCTCAAAAATTCTACCCGTAAGAAGACAAAATTGTAATTATTCATTGTTAGTTTATATGTATTATTAAATATATTGATTTAACCAAGAACTAAAAACTACCACCGGATCGGAACGCGGCCTGACTGAGAAAGATCTGGCCAGAAAACTCAGTAGGCAACAACTTTTCTCGATTATTATTAATTTTTTACGGAACTACTGAAAGCTATTTCATTATTTATAATTGACTAATCACTACTATGGGTTTATCTACACAATAAGCGCTTTATCTGGCAATGGGTGCCTTCTTGTATTATGTTTGGTGAGGCTTATCACAGGACGCCAGCTTGATGGAAAGACCCAGCCGTTTTCTCTATTGAAATTAGGATGTTTAAATTCGGATGTTTGTTGTGTTAAATCTTTATTCACAAATCATTTGTACTTTAAAAAGTAGCGGAGCATGTCAATTGCTACAAGAAATATATCTAAAACATATTATATTATTTAAAAATTAATAGTCATTAAGTTTCCTTACATTTTCTTAAATTTTCTAATGTTCCCCTCAACATTCTTATTTTTTTCTTTCAGAAAAACCTCCTGACAATAATAAACACAACAAAAAAAGAATTAGCGAAATTGTTCCATCCGTTCACGCGTGATGCGATGACCAAGGGAAATAGAGATTCATTGTTATATATAGTATATTATAGATAATTGTGTATTGATCAGAGATATTTTAATATACGAGGGGTGATCCAAAAGTAATGATAATTTGTTACTTCAGGTCCACATAAAAATCCAAAAAATTTCGCTAGCCTATACACTCACTACGTCAGCCTAAAAAAATCATATAAATAGGTCAGGATTTCCGGGAGATACATTCATTTGAATACGAACTGTCGAAGAGATAACATCAACATGGAGAAAAACGAAATTAGAGCTGTGATCAAGTACCTCTGTTTGAAAAAAATGTCTACAAAAGACATACACTGTGACTTGGTGGAAACATTGGGGGACTCTGCTCCTCCATATTCTACAGTTGCACGCTGGGCCAAGGAGTTTAAGCTGGGCAGAACATCCACTGAAGATGAACATCGCGAAGGACGCCCATCCACGTCCCTCACAGAAGACAACGTGAAAAAAGTCGAAGATGTTGTGTTGGCAGATCGAAGAGTGACCATCAGGCATGTAGGTGAGGTCACAGGGATCTCATATGGAAGCGTTCAAAGAATCATTTCGAACGAGTTGCATATGAAAAAGGTCTCTGCGCGTTGGGTTCCCAGAATGTTAACCGACGAGCAAAAGAAAAAACGAGTTGACATTTCGAGGGTCAATCTCGAAAAGTTCCAAGCAGATAAAGAAAATTTTTTGTTGCGTTTTGTGACTATGGACGAGACCTGGATCCACCATTTTGATCCTGAAACAAAAAAACAATCGATGACTTGGAAGCGAGCCTCCTCACCGATGCCAAAGAAATTCAAAGTCTCAAGTTCGGCGGGAAAGGTTATGGCGTCTGTTTTTTGGGACGCTAAAGGAATAATTTTGGTGGAATATTTGGAAAAGGGAGCCACTATTACGGGCTCTTACTACGCAGACCAAATAAGAAGATTACGGGAGGCCATTAAGGAAAAAAGACGCGGCAAACTGCGAGCTGGAGTGCTGTTTCACCAAGACAACGCACCGGCTCACAAAGCCGCAGTTGCGATGGCTGCCATTCAAGAAACGGGATTCGAACTGGTCGAACACCCTCCCTATTCGCCAGATCTGGCCCCTAGTGACTTTTACCTCTTTCCTCTGCTCAAGGAACACCTCCGAGGCAAGAAATTTGAAGACAATAGCGAAGTTATGGCCGCTGTTGAGGCGTTTTGGGAGGGTCAAGAAAAGGAATTTTTTTCAAAGGGAATCCTGGGTTTAGAAAAAAGATGGACTAAATGTATTGATTTGTTAGGAGACTATGTAGAAAAATAAATTATTATTTTAACTTTAATTACCGTGTTTTATTTTCATTATCATTACTTTTGGATCACCCCTCGTATACGAGTTGTTTTGCTTCACTAACAGTGATAATGTGTGATCTATACTGTAATGAAACTGTTACAGCGGAGGTTAGAATGTAAAACACTAAATCGTATCGACATCGCATTGTGTCATTGTGATTGTATGAGGGATAACTGGAATGAACGATAATTGCGACATCACGAGTGGATATGTCTACCAATCACAATAAAACGATACGATGTCGATAAAATTTTGTGAATCACATTCTCAAGGGGGCTGATTTCTCTGTATGTCCTGTATATTTAAGTTATTTGAGATAAAATTTACTGATTAATTTATAAAATTGATATAAGCGTTCCTATACCTAAAATATTTTATTATTTAAACTTTTCTGTATGTTTGTTTGTGCGTTACGCAAACGCTATTGAACGAATTTTATTTCTTTTTGTTTGATAGGTTTTGTTCAGATTTAAAAATGGTATACGTTTTTTTTACTATATGTGCAACTTGAGATCAGATATATATATGCAAGTACATAACCTTTGCCTGCGTTAGAGCCGCAGGAAAAGATAATTTAAATTATAAAAGTCAGGCAATATGTTTTGCGAACTCAAAACTTAAGTGACGATTCTATGGAAATGTTTTTTAGTGGTGGGTTGGCTGCGCCGTGAGGTTCAGCGTGGTTACTCGGTGGGCCAATTCTGGTACCTGGTAGCGTCCGACTGGTGGGGTAGCTGGGTCGCTTACACGGCTGACGCCGATTCTTGCTGCCGTGCCCCGCAGAGACATCTGGACGAAGCCGTCGTCTGCGATGAGAGTTTCACTACTAATTCTACAGGTCTGTGCTAATTTGTTTTATAAACAATTTTATAAAGTATTTAGTTACGTCAGTAAAGGTAAAATCTACCATTTGCGATAGGAAGGCAGACTTACTATGTGCTGATTTTGTGAACTGTAATAAAATATCATTGTTTGTTTTGGGCATGATTCCTACTCGGGATTTTGCTTCTAGCAAGTTTCATTCTTATGCCAATTGAGCAACAAGGTATCGTTTTGTTTAGGAGCAATTCCTGAGTATTGTAAACAAATATTGAGCAGAAAATAGAAGCATGGTATTTATGCACATTTTGGCCTATCATCTGTGGTCTTACAGTTCTGTTCTATGGATCAATCACTTGCAGTGTCCATAGTAGAAATACTAGAAGTAGAATAGAAGTGCCATAGTTTCCCCAAGCATGTGAGAGTTGGCTGGTCCGCCCGCAGAGTCGATGGGCTCGCTGCTGTGGCGCGCGGAGACGGCGTCCGTGGGCAGCGGCGGCAGCAGCGGCGTGTCGTGCGGCGCGCGCGGCCTGCGCCACCCGGGGCCCGTGGACAACCGCCGCCTGTTGGCGCCGGGCGGCGGCGGCGCGCGGCGCCTCACGGGCGAGGGCGGCGTGCTGCGGCGCGACGTGACGCTGGCGCAGCACCGCGACTTCGAGCTCGTGCCCGACGCGCTGTGGCGCGCGCTGGCCGCCTGGTACGGCGCGCACACGCCGCTGCCGCGACAGGCCAGTTCGCGTTACTTTGTACTCGCTTTGTGTCTGCCGACTGTATCCTTGTTCTCATCGTTATCATTATCTTACACAGGTGATCCGACCGCCAAACTCTGATGTGGAGCTGGAACTATACCCTTTACACCTCAAATTACTGCGACACGTACCGAATGTACAGAGTGAGTACTGATAAAATATATGTATTATGACCGCTCATACAACAGTGATGGTATTTTATATTAACTTCTAACAAATTATATATTAACAAAAAAATAAGTAGCCCGGCTTTATACGGTTACAGTAATATATTATAAATTCATATTTTCAAATGTAAAAATTTGTCATTGAAATTAAATGGAATAATAGAATTTAAATGAGTGCTTGTAACTTTTACGAGCAATTAAAATAAATTTTGAATTTTAAAGTAGAAATTACTAAAAAGATTAATCATAAAATAAATAGAATTACGCACTTTAAACTCTTATACTACCAGTAGGATCATATTAGGATAATCACAAGTAGTTTTTGAAGTGAATACTTCTTTAGAATCGTGATTTTAAACTCGATGTAACGAAAATGCGTCACGATAAAGAAACAAACACATAAATGTATAGCATTAACAGTCAGTTGCAGAGAATTCCATTAAAGTTAACTTTAAATATTTTCTTTGTCACCAAAAGTATTCCTTGGTCATATACAGGGTGTATTTTTATTAACTCTGGACATTGCTTGTTTTTACTCAGCATCGATAAACAAACTTGTTGAAAAAAATGTTTTTTTTTTGTCAACTTTAATGCCAAGGGCTACAAAATGAGGAATTACTCATATTACGCAGTTCGAGTGCGGGAATACATAAATAATACTTGTCCAAATAAATGGATATATCACATGATTAATCAAATAGCATTACTCCTGTATCCCCAAAGGGCTAGGTAGAGATGTATTACACACTCACAGTTCGCCAACTATATTTAAGTCCCACGTAATAGGGGGCGAGCCTATTACTGTCTACCGGGCACATTTCCAAACTCCGGGCTGCTACTGAGAATTTTTATTTTTATGAAAAATCTCAATGGCACCGCCCGGAGATCGAACCAGAGTCCTCATGATCAGCAGTCGTTCACACTACCGCTGCACCACCGAGGCAGTTAATTATGATTAATGTATAATATTTTACAAAGTTTATAACATTAATACATGCTTTCACTATTATGAGAGATGCCTTTCATCATTATAAGAATCATTACCCTTTCTGTCTGTTGTATAGTATTCAAAGACGAGGAGTAAACTCAAATCGTGCGTCTGAGCTGACCATCGACAAAATTCCCGAAAAAAGTGTATCTAGTCAATAGACTATTGATCGAAAGTCCTGGTCATAAATCGCAACTTTGTGGGTATATGTCGCATCACTACGTATCCGATAAATTCAAGCGTATCCTCGAATATCACAGCGTGTCTGCTTAGTACACCGCAAGCCCTGCGTGCCACTAAATTTGGTGAACCTAAACTCAAACAATTAAATTTATTGATGAAAAATAAAATATATCTAGAGGTAATCTGCGCACAAAATGTAAGGCTGAGACAAGCAGGTTCTATCATTAGGAAAAATTATTAGTGGGTCTACGGAAGATTGTATTCCGCAGGGGTACCGGCGGGGGTGGGGGGCGCCCTGTACGCGGCGGCGCCGCCCGAGCGGCAGCTGGCCTACACGGCCGCCTTCTCGCGCCTCGCCTCCGTGCGCCAGGTGAGCGAGTGTTTTGTACCGGCGGGGGTGGGGGGCGCAGCTGGCCTACACGGCCGCCTTCTCGCGCCTCGCCTCCGTGCGCCAGGTGAGCGAGTGTTTTGTACCGGCGGGGGTGGGGGGCGCAGCTGGCCTACACGGCCGCCTTCTCGCGCCTCGCCTCCGTGCGCCAGGTGAGCGAGTGTTTTGTACCGGCGGGGGTGGGGGCGCAGCTGGCCTACACGGCCGCCTTCTCGCGCCTCGCCTCCGTGCGCCAGGTGAGCGAGTGTTTTGTACCGGCGGGGGTGGGGGCGCAGCTGGCCTACACGGCCGCCTTCTCGCGCCTCGCCTCCGTGCGCCAGGTGAGCGAGTGTTTTGTACCGGCGGGGGTGGGGGCGCAGCTGGCCTACACGGCCGCCTTCTCGCGCCTCGCCTCCGTGCGCCAGGTGAGCGAGTGTTTTGTACCGGCGGGGGTGGGGGCGCAGCTGGCCTACACGGCCGCCTTCTCGCGCCTCGCCTCCGTGCGCCAGGTGAGCGAGTGTTTTGTACCGGCGGGGGTGGGGGCGCAGCTGGCCTACACGGCCGCCTTCTCGCGCCTCGCCTCCGTGCGCCAGGTGAGCGAGTGTTTTGTACCGGCGGGGGTGGGGGCGCAGCTGGCCTACACGGCCGCCTTCTCGCGCCTCGCCTCCGTGCGCCAGGTGAGCGAGTGTTTTGTACCGGCGGGGGTGGGGGCGCAGCTGGCCTACACGGCCGCCTTCTCGCGCCTCGCCTCCGTGCGCCAGGTGAGCGAGTGTTTTGTACCGGCGGGGGTGGGGGCGCAGCTGGCCTACACGGCCGCCTTCTCGCGCCTCGCCTCCGTGCGCCAGGTGAGCGAGTGTTTTGTACCGGCGGGGGTGGGGGCGCAGCTGGCCTACACGGCCGCCTTCTCGCGCCTCGCCTCCGTGCGCCAGGTGAGCGAGTGTTTTGTACCGGCGGGGGTGGGGGCGCAGCTGGCCTACACGGCCGCCTTCTCGCGCCTCGCCTCCGTGCGCCAGGTGAGCGAGTGTTTTGTACCGGCGGGGGTGGGGGCGCAGCTGGCCTACACGGCCGCCTTCTCGCGCCTCGCCTCCGTGCGCCAGGTGAGCGAGTGTTTTGTACCGGCGGGGGTGGGGGGCGCAGCTGGCCTACACGGCCGCCTTCTCGCGCCTCGCCTCCGTGCGCCAGGTGAGCGAGTGTTTTGTACCGGCGGGGGTGGGGGCGCAGCTGGCCTACACGGCCGCCTTCTCGCGCCTCGCCTCCGTGCGCCAGGTGAGCGAGTGTTTTGTACCGGCGGGGGTGGGGGCGCAGCTGGCCTACACGGCCGCCTTCTCGCGCCTCGCCTCCGTGCGCCAGGTGAGCGAGTGTTTTGTACCGGCGGGGGTGGGGGCGCAGCTGGCCTACACGGCCGCCTTCTCGCGCCTCGCCTCCGTGCGCCAGGTGAGCGAGTGTTTTGTACCGGCGGGGGTGGGGGGCGCAGCTGGCCTACACGGCCGCCTTCTCGCGCCTCGCCTCCGTGCGCCAGGTGAGCGAGTGTTTTGTACCGGCGGGGGTGGGGGCGCAGCTGGCCTACACGGCCGCCTTCTCGCGCCTCGCCTCCGTGCGCCAGGTGAGCGAGTGTTTTGTACCGGCGGGGGTGGGGGCGCAGCTGGCCTACACGGCCGCCTTCTCGCGCCTCGCCTCCGTGCGCCAGGTGAGCGAGTGTTTTGTACCGGCGGGGGTGGGGGCGCAGCTGGCCTACACGGCCGCCTTCTCGCGCCTCGCCTCCGTGCGCCAGGTGAGCGAGTGTTTTGTACCGGCGGGGGTGGGGGCGCAGCTGGCCTACACGGCCGCCTTCTCGCGCCTCGCCTCCGTGCGCCAGGTGAGCGAGTGTTTTGTACCGGCGGGGGTGGGGGCGCAGCTGGCCTACACGGCCGCCTTCTCGCGCCTCGCCTCCGTGCGCCAGGTGAGCGAGTGTTTTGTACCGGCGGGGGTGGGGGCGCAGCTGGCCTACACGGCCGCCTTCTCGCGCCTCGCCTCCGTGCGCCAGGTGAGCGAGTGTTTTGTACCGGCGGGGGTGGGGGCGCAGCTGGCCTACACGGCCGCCTTCTCGCGCCTCGCCTCCGTGCGCCAGGTGAGCGAGTGTTTTGTACCGGCGGGGGTGGGGGCGCAGCTGGCCTACACGGCCGCCTTCTCGCGCCTCGCCTCCGTGCGCCAGGTGAGCGAGTGTTTTGTACCGGCGGGGGTGGGGGCGCAGCTGGCCTACACGGCCGCCTTCTCGCGCCTCGCCTCCGTGCGCCAGGTGAGCGAGTGTTTTGTACCGGCGGGGGTGGGGGCGCAGCTGGCCTACACGGCCGCCTTCTCGCGCCTCGCCTCCGTGCGCCAGGTGAGCGAGTGTTTTGTACCGGCGGGGGTGGGGGCGCAGCTGGCCTACACGGCCGCCTTCTCGCGCCTCGCCTCCGTGCGCCAGGTGAGCGAGTGTTTTGTACTTGCGAATTTGTTACAATTTTGTGATTTATATTAATTGCGATACAAACAGTTTTTGCAGACCTTAGTTTTACTGCTAGACGGGCGCTGACTAAATCCATCAAAATTGTTTTGTTTCAGTATACGTATAATATAGTAACGCAAGAAATAGGATTATTTAAACGATTCAGATTTTAACTCATTAAAAAACTATTTTTAACATGTAGGTATGTGAGTTTTTATGCGCGGCGCTGGGCCTGGCCCGCGAAGACATGCGGCTGTGGGTGGTAGGAGGTGGTGGGGGCGGAACTAGCCTGCTGCTCGACGACGACGCCCCCACGCTGCAAGACTTGCGCCTCGATGAACGCTCACGTCTGCTGCTCGAGCTCAGGAATCCAGACCTGACCTGGCCAGAGGAGATCGGAGCGCTCAGGTACACCTTCATAGTCAATGTAGCCACATTCATTTTGTGATCTAAATATCTAGCCACCACAGCCTATAGGCTGTGGTGGCTAGATATTTGCAACCTATAGTTAACGCCACGTGGAAAGGCTATTATATAAGAAGGCTATATATTATAAGAAAATAAGTAGTAATTTTCAAGGCGAGCCGGCTCATTCACGCTGGAACCAGTTAAACTGTACAACCACGTAGACAAGGAGAGCAACGTCTTTAACGTAAGTCGGTTGCAGCCTGAGCGGCGGCGGCGGGTCGGAGCGGCGTGCGACGTTGGTGGCGCCCAACGTGCCGGGCGCCACGGGGCTGCACAACCTCGGCAACACCTGCTTCATGAACGCCGCGCTGCAGGCCGTGAGTGTTCCCACACGCACCACACGACACGACACATGACACACACCGCTACATGCCACACTGGTGGCGCCCAACGTGCCGGGCGCCACGGGGCTGCACAACCTCGGCAACACCTGCTTCATGAACGCCGCGCTGCAGGCCGTGAGTGTTCCCACACGCACCACACGACACGACACATGACACACACCGCTACATGCCACACTGGTGGCGCCCAACGTGCCGGGCGCCACGGGGCTGCACAACCTCGGCAACACCTGCTTCATGAACGCCGCGCTGCAGGCCGTGAGTGTTCCCACACGCACCACACGACACGACACATGACACACACCGCTACATGCCACACTGGTGGCGCCCAACGTGCCGGGCGCCACGGGGCTGCACAACCTCGGCAACACCTGCTTCATGAACGCCGCGCTGCAGGCCGTGAGTGTTCCCACACGCACCACACGACACGACACATGACACACACCGCTACATGCCACACTGGTGGCGCCCAACGTGCCGGGCGCCACGGGGCTGCACAACCTCGGCAACACCTGCTTCATGAACGCCGCGCTGCAGGCCGTGAGTGTTCCCACACGCACCACACGACACGACACATGACACACACCGCTACATGCCACACTGGTGGCGCCCAACGTGCCGGGCGCCACGGGGCTGCACAACCTCGGCAACACCTGCTTCATGAACGCCGCGCTGCAGGCCGTGAGTGTTCCCACACGCACCACACGACACGACACATGACACACACCGCTACATGCCACACTGGTGGCGCCCAACGTGCCGGGCGCCACGGGGCTGCACAACCTCGGCAACACCTGCTTCATGAACGCCGCGCTGCAGGCCGTGAGTGTTCCCACACGCACCACACGACACGACACATGACACACACCGCTACATGCCACACTGGTGGCGCCCAACGTGCCGGGCGCCACGGGGCTGCACAACCTCGGCAACACCTGCTTCATGAACGCCGCGCTGCAGGCCGTGAGTGTTCCCACACGCACCACACGACACGACACATGACACACACCGCTACATGCCACACTGGTGGCGCCCAACGTGCCGGGCGCCACGGGGCTGCACAACCTCGGCAACACCTGCTTCATGAACGCCGCGCTGCAGGCCGTGAGTGTTCCCACACGCACCACACGACACGACACATGACACACACCGCTACATGCCACACTGGTGGCGCCCAACGTGCCGGGCGCCACGGGGCTGCACAACCTCGGCAACACCTGCTTCATGAACGCCGCGCTGCAGGCCGTGAGTGTTCCCACACGCACCACACGACACGACACATGACACACACCGCTACATGCCACACTGGTGGCGCCCAACGTGCCGGGCGCCACGGGGCTGCACAACCTCGGCAACACCTGCTTCATGAACGCCGCGCTGCAGGCCGTGAGTGTTCCCACACGCACCACACGACACGACACATGACACACACCGCTACATGCCACACTGGTGGCGCCCAACGTGCCGGGCGCCACGGGGCTGCACAACCTCGGCAACACCTGCTTCATGAACGCCGCGCTGCAGGCCGTGAGTGTTCCCACACGCACCACACGACACGACACATGACACACACCGCTACATGCCACACTGGTGGCGCCCAACGTGCCGGGCGCCACGGGGCTGCACAACCTCGGCAACACCTGCTTCATGAACGCCGCGCTGCAGGCCGTGAGTGTTCCCACACGCACCACACGACACGACACATGACACACACCGCTACATGCCACACTGGTGGCGCCCAACGTGCCGGGCGCCACGGGGCTGCACAACCTCGGCAACACCTGCTTCATGAACGCCGCGCTGCAGGCCGTGAGTGTTCCCACACGCACCACACGACACGACACATGACACACACCGCTACATGCCACACTGGTGGCGCCCAACGTGCCGGGCGCCACGGGGCTGCACAACCTCGGCAACACCTGCTTCATGAACGCCGCGCTGCAGGCCGTGAGTGTTCCCACACGCACCACACGACACGACACATGACACACACCGCTACATGCCACACTGGTGGCGCCCAACGTGCCGGGCGCCACGGGGCTGCACAACCTCGGCAACACCTGCTTCATGAACGCCGCGCTGCAGGCCGTGAGTGTTCCCACACGCACCACACGACACGACACATGACACACACCGCTACATGCCACACTGGTGGCGCCCAACGTGCCGGGCGCCACGGGGCTGCACAACCTCGGCAACACCTGCTTCATGAACGCCGCGCTGCAGGCCGTGAGTGTTCCCACACGCACCACACGACACGACACATGACACACACCGCTACATGCCACACTGGTGGCGCCCAACGTGCCGGGCGCCACGGGGCTGCACAACCTCGGCAACACCTGCTTCATGAACGCCGCGCTGCAGGCCGTGAGTGTTCCCACACGCACCACACGACACGACACATGACACACACCGCTACATGCCACACTGGTGGCGCCCAACGTGCCGGGCGCCACGGGGCTGCACAACCTCGGCAACACCTGCTTCATGAACGCCGCGCTGCAGGCCGTGAGTGTTCCCACACGCACCACACGACACGACACATGACACACACCGCTACATGCCACACTGGTGGCGCCCAACGTGCCGGGCGCCACGGGGCTGCACAACCTCGGCAACACCTGCTTCATGAACGCCGCGCTGCAGGCCGTGAGTGTTCCCACACGCACCACACGACACGACACATGACACACACCGCTACATGCCACACTGGTGGCGCCCAACGTGCCGGGCGCCACGGGGCTGCACAACCTCGGCAACACCTGCTTCATGAACGCCGCGCTGCAGGCCGTGAGTGTTCCCACACGCACCACACGACACGACACATGACACACACCGCTACATGCCACACTGGTGGCGCCCAACGTGCCGGGCGCCACGGGGCTGCACAACCTCGGCAACACCTGCTTCATGAACGCCGCGCTGCAGGCCGTGAGTGTTCCCACACGCACCACACGACACGACACATGACACACACCGCTACATGCCACACTGGTGGCGCCCAACGTGCCGGGCGCCACGGGGCTGCACAACCTCGGCAACACCTGCTTCATGAACGCCGCGCTGCAGGCCGTGAGTGTTCCCACACGCACCACACGACACGACACATGACACACACCGCTACATGCCACACTGGTGGCGCCCAACGTGCCGGGCGCCACGGGGCTGCACAACCTCGGCAACACCTGCTTCATGAACGCCGCGCTGCAGACCGTGAGTGTTCCCACACGCACCACACGACACGACACATGACACACACCGCTACATGCCACACTGGTGGCGCCCAACGTGCCGGGCGCCACGGGGCTGCACAACCTCGGCAACACCTGCTTCATGAACGCCGCGCTGCAGGCCGTGAGTGTTCCCACACGCACCACACGACACGACACATGACACACACCGCTACATGCCACACTGGTGGCGCCCAACGTGCCGGGCGCCACGGGGCTGCACAACCTCGGCAACACCTGCTTCATGAACGCCGCGCTGCAGACCGTGAGTGTTCCCACACGCACCACACGACACGACACATGACACACACCGCTACATGCCACACTGGTGGCGCCCAACGTGCCGGGCGCCACGGGGCTGCACAACCTCGGCAACACCTGCTTCATGAACGCCGCGCTGCAGGCCGTGAGTGTTCCCACACGCACCACACGACACGACACATGACACACACCGCTGCATGACACAAAAATAATTCATTTAATTTGCCTATTTTTAACTACAAATGTAAATAAAAAGTATTTAAAATTGATCAGTACCCTTAATAACCCAGGTATGGAACACTGGCCCTTTGACGCGATACTTCAACTCAGGTATGCACCTGTACGAAGTAAACACCACCAATCCTCTCGGCACTAAAGGCGTGCTCGCCATGAGATACGGGGAACTGTGTAAAGAGGTACGTGTGACTTTCAATTACTAGCAGCTAAATTCTTGTCTATCAATGCAGGACGTACGTATAATTTATAGTTCTATAATTTAGGTAGTTGTACAGTAGTCAGTTTGTTGATTTGTTGCTTTTGATCTTTTTATTATATGTCATAGGTTCAATTAATAAACTTAATAAATCTTGAAATAAGAGTAATACTAGATGGAGTATAACGCAAAATAAAGTTTTTTATTAATTATTAGTGATGGCAGACGAATCACGGCCCACCTAATGGTAAGTGGTAACCGTCGCTCACGTACTCAACTATACCGAGAGTATTGTCAAGCCGCCGCGCATCATTTCATTTCTCAGATATGAAATGAAAGAATAAATGGCTATCTGCTGCTAAATCGAAAATACACCGACGTGCTTCATGAGCGGTCACACAGAAGACGGTGGCACCGACCCGTTCGGGCCCGATAGCATGTGAGTATTGTCACTTGGTACCCAGCCCTACCATCTGTAATGCTATGGGTGATAATTACTTACTTCTCTTAGTCTCCTTGTACGACACGCGTGGGAAAGCATGGGGTGGTGACACTTGATTTCTTAGTCCGTCACGACACAGACAAATGCATTTATGCCTTTCTCCCTGCAAATAGTATGTATGCCTCTAGTGTTGTCTAAACAATATTTTAAATGGATTTGCAATATAATATTGTTAAAGTAGGTGGTTTAATTTGTCAGATGATGAAATTAGGCGTTAATTCTGTATATGTATAGCGCGTCCACTCTGTATACGTATCGCCGCAGGTGTGGTCGATGGCGGCGCGCTCGGTGGCGCCGCTGCGCGTGCGCTGGTGCGTGTCGCGCTGGGCGCGCGCGCTGGCGGGGGGGGGCCAGCACGACGCGCAGGAGCTGCTGGCGTGGCTGCTGGACGCGCTGCACGAGGACCTCAACCGCGCGCCCGCCGCCGCGCCCGCCGCCGCGCGCGACTCGGCCGGCCGCGCCGACCGCCTCGTGGCGGCCGAGGCGTGGGAGCTGCACGCGGCGCGCAACCGCTCCATCGTCACGGACCTGTTCTACGGCCAGCTCAAGTCCAAGGTGCGCTGCGACGCGTGCGGCGGCGAGTCCGTGCGGTTCGACGCCTTCAACATGCTCAGCCTGCCGCTGCCCATGGAGTCCTACGTCTGCTGCGAGATCAGAGGTCGGTGTGTTGTATCGCTTCCTGATGACTTCCTTCCTCTAAAAGATATCTACGGAAACAGTATTCGCAATAATACTTTCTTATTATTTTTGTCCTATAATTACTATCTAATTAATCTATCTAAACCTCTAAACAAAATAGCCCTTTTGAAAAGAGCCCCCATAATTGTAAAGTAGATTACACCGGCGCATCATTTTCACAAATCACTTAAATCAAACTGACTTTCAAGTTCGTTCATTTCATATTGTTACGTTGTAACCGATCAAATAATTAAATAAATTGTAAAGTCGCATATTCAATTATACCGGATACGATATCTGCAAACTTAAAATGCGCGCGTTGCCAGACCCCCCTACTCAGTTAGATTATTGCCAATAGGACGCATGATTTAACTCCCACAAAGGCCACATTTCATTGCCATATATGGCCAGCATGCCGTGTGGGGCCGGCTTTAGAATTGACCCACCCCTCTCCACCCATGGAAGTCGTAAGAGCCGACTAAGGGAATATCGAGGGAGTGGGCAGCAGCACTCCTTCGAGTATTAACAACATCCACTGCGATCGCCAACCCGCCTGCCAAGCGTGGCGATTACGGCACTATCCCCCATTCTTGGGGAGGCCTATGTCCAGCAGTGGACGTTAAAAGGCTGATGGATGGATGGATGGATGCGATCCCGGATGCGAGCAGAGTATGATCAGGGTTCGAGAATGTACTATGGCTACTACAATCGCAAGCGTATAGATTGGAAAAGTTCTAGAACTTAAAATTATCTACCAATAAGTAAGTCGGAACGCAACAGCGCGAGAGAGAGATAGCGATAGTATTATATATCTCCTGGAGAAAGGATTTTACACAGTAAAATCCGCTGCGGTAAGCGTCTCAGAAGACTGGACCAGCCAGTTACCAACTCACATCTAGCAAACGACTAAACATACAACCTAACAAGGTGTCTAATGAATCTTTGAATCAAAAGTCTTCCTTACACACAAGAGTACAACTCTGATATTTACGAGTTGGACTCCAGAACAGAAACTGCTCGATAGGGATCATCCTTGGAGAAAGAATATGAGCGATGGTACCTAATATTATGACGGTTCGGAAATTGTGAAGTAATTTTGGTCTTTGATGAATTTTACTAGAGTCACGACCCCTCTAGATGCGCACTAACGCTAAAAAACCACGAAGTGTAGGCTTATTCAAGGAGTCGCAAACCGCTCCAAACGCGCTATAAACGCAAAACAACAAAAGGTGAAAGCTTATTTAAGGAGTCACGATCCGCTCTATATGCGCTATAAACGCTAGCTAAGAAAAACAACAAAAACAAAAATCTCCCAACTAACATCTTTTAACTTTTACAATTTATTTAATTATTTGATCGGCTACATCGTAACAATATATTATATTGTTTATATTATATTGTTTGATTTTAACGTTGCTTACTTTCTATTACAACTATACAAAAATCAAAGCAAAGAAAGTTACCAGAATTAAAAAGTGAATAAAAATATTACATCGATAGGAGTAGTACTTTTAACCGCTTACAAAGACCACCTAAAGTAAACTCTACCAAACCAACTAGACATGGGGAAAAGCATTATTTTTCGATCGCCGTGACTGTCGTTCCTGTGAGAATAAAATCACAGTGACAAATCATCGTGAGTTTGTCACGTCGATTTCTCAGTCATACCTGTCACACAAAGCACGATCATGACACATGTATTTTAGTATCATAATGAATAAGTATTATTAATTAAATGCTTGATATTAAAAGCCACTGAGCTATAGTACCGATCTTTCAATCATTCCAATCTCGTTATCACATTTGTCTTTACGACCAACGCCATCTATCGGAAAGCAGTTATATGCTTTAAAACTATATATTATAATGCTACTCTGTCAAGAAAGTACCGGGAAAAGATCAATAACGAAAATTTTGTAGTTTTGTTATTCATCCAAATTTATTTTATCACTTTCAAAGTATGCTCCTTCAGACACTATAGACTTACGCCAACGAATAATCCAATCATCAAAACATTTTTAAACGCTGTTTCCGGAATAGAGTTCAGTTCTCGCCGCGAATTTTCCTTTATGTCTTCTACCGATTGAAAACGTCTCGTCACCAGTAACAATGCTTTTCATGAATGTTGGGTCGGAATTGACTCGATCTAGCGTGTCCTCAGCGACTCTCATGCGATTGAGTTTTTGGAGAAAATTCAGGTCTTTTGGGACTAGCCTAGCGGAAACATGTTTCATACCCAAGTAATTATTTAAAATGGATAAAGTCGATTCACCGTAAGCCTTCTGTAACATTTTCAGTGACTCCGAACACGAAATTTTATTGGCGATGCAAAATTTAAGACACTCTTTGTTTTATGTTTTTGTCCATTATGAAATTCGCAATACACACTAGATATGATATAACTAAAAACAGCACTGTATTTAATATAAATAACAGATGCAACTCAAACTCAGCGCCAAAATGGATAACAGTTGTGCCAATCTAACAAAAACAAAAAAAAATAAAATTTGAATTTGGAACCATAAACAAATCATCCATTCCCAATACTTCTTGATTGAATGTATATACAGGGTCTGTCGTTAATAATGGATAACCCGTTAATCGGAGATAGCCCTGATGTCAGGCTACAGAAAAATCGACTTTATTTTAGGATTGCCATTGGAGTGAAAACGGTAGACAATTTTGTATTTTTTTTTAATTTTCCGTCTTTGCTCATTCATTCGGTCACCATTTCAACAAAATAACTTATTTTAATGTACTTTTTTTGTATCTGACTCCTGGATACTTGTGTTATTATATTAGATTACTATATTAGACATTATTAATGCGAAATACTGTCAAATTTCACATTTTAAGCAGTATTTTTTTTTTCATATCTAAATTTTTAACATTAACTGTGAAAAAGAATGTTCTATGCTGTAGCTGCCCATTATCTTAAAAATGTGCCTAGTTTATCTAGATTCTAAAAAGGTAATAATTCTATATTGTATCCTTTTGAATTTGGAATACCTAGTGCTTTGATTGAAAATTTTGAAATAATTTTCTAGTACTGTGTGGCACAGTTAAACGTTAAATTGATGACAATTTAGTGATAAAATAGCGAATTCTTATTGAATAAAATCATATTAGGAGCCTAAATCATCGTAATTTGACACATTTCTTGAAACCAAAATATTGACCTTGCTAAGTTATTTTGCTTGTGTAACTAATATTGCTTATAAAGCACGCCTTTTTAATAACTTTTTAGAATCTATATAAACCAGGCATGTTTAAGATAATGGACAGCTATAGCAGTACATATTTTTTTCACAGTTAATGTTAAAATTTTGACATGAAGGAAAAAAAATACTTACAAAGTCCTTAAAATGTAAAATTTGACAGTATTTTGGATCAATAATGTCTAATATAGTAATCTAATATAATAATACAAGTATCCAGGAGTCAGATACAAAAAAAAAGTACATTAAAATAAGTTATTTTGTTGAAATGGTGACCGCAAGAATGAACAAAGAAGGACAATTTAAAAAAAAATACAAAATTGCCTACCGTTTTCACACCGATGACAATCCTAAAATAAAAAGGTGATTTTCTTGTAGCCTGACATCAGGGCTATCTCCGATTAACGGGTTATCCATTAGTTACGACAGACCCTGTATATTAATTACTTGTAGTTATTTTGATTTACTATAACAATAGACACAATACAGGTGATCCAAAATAACCTTCACACTTTACTAAATTAATACCCAAGTGCATGCATCAGCATCGTCAGCCATATCTAAAATAATTAAGAAAATTTATCCTCTCTTTCACTTGTCGCCGAGCCACCTCGACATAGAACAATATTACTCAAGAGCACCTCGAACAGTTGCGACGAGGCACCCTCGCGTTACCTAAGACATTAAGAAAGAATATGTTATCAAAATACACAGTCCCGAGCAATTGTCACTATTGCATTATAACAGTGCGCAAGAGGGACTTTAACTTGAAAATAGATGACAAAAATGTAAGAGCGAATCGAGAAGTGGCAACGGCATTTGAAAATTATTTTACTAATATTCCTGTTTTAACAACAAAACATCTGACGTTGTCTCCTACTGCAGCCGAATCGCTCCTTAGGCAATGTGTTCCGATATGTAATACTTCCTTTAAATTCTCGGATGTCAATGTAAACAGTGTGATAAATTCTTTTAAAAGTCTTAATATTAAAAAAACTGCGGATTTATGGGGTATGTCTGTTAAGTTAGTTAACTCAATTATTCATATTATTGCTCCCCAATTGACATCTGTGTTTAACGGTTGTTTTGTTAATGGTGTATTCCCCGACCTTATGAAGTTTAGTAGAGTAATTCCTTTGTTTAAATCTGGCTGTACCTCAGACCTTAATAGTTTTCGTCCAATTTCTGTACTACCGACACTATAAGTAAAGTATTTGAGAAGCTTATTCTCAAACAAATGGTTGATCATTTTGACAATCATAAATTTTTTCATAAAAACCAGTTGGCTTCACAAAGAATCGCTCTACTACTGATGCAGGTCTAGAATTGTTAAAAACCATATTTAAAGCTTGGGAAGATTCGCACGATGCGTTAGGCGTATTTTGCGATTTGTCTAAAGCATTTGACTGTGTACATCATGAAACCCTCATTAAAAAGTTATACCATTACGGAATCAGGAACAGGGCTCTCGAGCTTTTGACTTCTTATTTGAGCAATAGAATTCAAAGGGTCGATGTTAATGGCACGTTATCACATGGGTCTGTCATGACAATGGGTGTGCCGCAGGGGTCCATGTTGGGGTCATTTATGTTCTTAGTCTATATTAATGACCTACCATACTACGTAGGAGATAATCGAAATATTGTGTTGTTCGCAGATGATACATCTTTATTATTTAAAATAAGAAGGCAACAACTTAATTATGACGATGTAAACAACACACTATCTAAAGTTGTTCATTGGTTCAATACTAATAACCTAGTTTTAAGTGAAAATAAAACGAAATGTATAAAATTTACTACACCCAATGTAAGGCATGTAGAAACCAATGTACAATTGAATGGCGTCGAACTGGACCTTGTGGAGTCCATGGTTTTCCTAGGTATCACTATAGATAACAAACTCCGATGGGGCCCCCATATTAAAAAATTGTCAGGTAGGCTTATCTCAGCGGCATATGCGGCAAAAAAAATTAGATTATTGACTGATGTTGAAACGGCTAGAATAGTTTATTTCAGTTACTTTCATAGCATTATGTCCTATGGCATACTGCTATGGGGATGCTCCGCCGATTTAAATTCTATATTTGTACTTCAGAAAAGGGCCGTTCGTGCAATCTATAATCTGGGCCCGAGAGTTTCCCTTAGACAGAAATTTAAAGAAATAAATATTCTAACTGTCGTGTCTCAATTTATATATGAAAATCTGTTGTATGTCAAGAAAAACATCAGAAGCTTTGATAAGTATAGCGACGTTCATCACATTAATACAAGAAACAAAGGCAATCTTGTTGCTCACAGTACTCGTCTCCACAGAATCAGTAGATCTTTCATGGGACAATGTATATGCTTCTACAATAAAATTCCTGAAAATGTCCGAAACATGCCTCTAAATAAGTTTAAGAAAGCCATAAAAATTAGACTTTGTAATCAAGGTTATTACACTGTTTCGGATTATCTTGAGGATAAACCCAAATGGGCTTGAGCTGCTCCTCATTCATTAATTTTCAAAATTGTTTTATAAGATATAATGTAATTTTAGTTATAAAGGTTATATTAAATTGTAATAAATTGGCAATTTAAAAAAGTGGCCCATGAGTTTCTTGCCGGGTTCTTCTCATGAAAGGCTTTACTACGGAATCCGGCCGCTTGTGGCGATTGCAATCGCCACTTTGTTATTGCGGTTGCACTCGCCTCAGGCGCTCGTGTTAATTATTTTAATTATTAGTGTATTACTGACGATTTTAAGTGCTACTTAATAGGCCTATGAAATAAAGATATTTTTGAATTTGAATTTGAATTGCTGAATTGGCAAAGCATCTAGGACGGTATTCCAGGAGATGCAGGTTCAAATCTTGCTCGTGACTGTTATTTTCGATTTTAACATTTTTAGCACTGTGTCAATTTATATGGCTTAGCATGTTAAATGCTGAAAAATCTATATAAAATATCAAAATATGAGAATGTACATTACTAAGTGGATGGCAGCTCGATATAGTAAAAATCAGAAAGTTTTACGAAATGTAATGCCGACCCACTCTGGCCCGATAACAAGTGGTTATTGATTGTGTTTGTATTACAGTAATACTCCTCGACGGGTCCGTGCCAATTAAGTACGGCGTGAGAGTTAACTCCGAGGGTACATATCTCGATCTCAAGAAAAAATTGTCCGAGCTGTGTGGCCTGGTGCCTGAAGCGTAAGTACTAGTGTAAATAACTCCATACTGGTTTTATATAACTGTCTGTGACAACGATCACGAGTACCATTGACCCAGACCTTGCACGTGGGTATTACTACCAACTCAAACCCTTCAGGTGCAGACGAGCCACGGCCCACCTGATGGTAAATGGCAACCGTCGCTCATGGACTCAACTATATCGGGAGTTGTCAAGCCGCTGCTCACCATTTCATTTCACAGATATGAAATGAAAGAATTAATGGCTATCTCCTGATATAACCAAAACACACCGATATGCTTCATGGCCGGTCACACGGGAGGTGGTGTTATAAACCCGCTCGGGCCCGCTAGCAAGTGAGTACTACTCCCACTTGGTACCCAGCCCTACCACCAGTAATGCAATGGGTGATAATTGCTTACTTGCCTAAGTCGCCTCGTACGACACCTGTGGGAAAGAATGGGGTGGTGACATTTGTATTCTTAATCCGCCATAATGGACATCTGTATCTAATTCCTCTTAGTGCTTTCTGATTAACGATTACATCTTCAAAGAATAGAATTACACAGACAGTGTTGGTGGGCGATATTATTTAATACATATTTACGCCTGTTTCCCATAGGGGCAGGCAGAGATTTCCACTCGCTACTATCTTTGTCCACCTGTTTTGTCTCTTTCAGTCTTATAACAATACACGTCGGTTAAGGATACTTCCGACCTGGGGGCCTAGCCAAGCTGCATTCTATGATCGCCAGCGCTATAGAAAACTATTGAAATGTATGGAAATTTGACATCTCTAACGTTAAGACACGTGACTTAGCGTTGTAGATATCGTTAAAGATATCAAATACCTATAGATTTTAATAGTTTTCTATAGCGTTAGCGATCATAGAATGCAACTTGGCTAGGCCCACTAGTCTTTTGGGATCGTTGTATGTTGGACTCGCTAGGCGTTCAGATCTTAGTTGCGCCCGGAATATTTACTAAAACTATAGCGTATATATATATATATATATATATAAACTTCCATGCCATAATCAGTCGAGTCTTTTAAGAGACTTGCCGACTGCTCGTATAGGGGTGTAGTGCTATAGTCACCTGATTATCTGTATTTATATAGATACTAGCCTTTATCCGCGGTTTCGCCGCAGCCAAAAGCTAGTTTTTTGCTTATATGAGGCGACTAAAGGAAGTAAGCCATTATCATCCATTGCATGACTGGTGGTAGGGCTGGGTACCAAGTGGGAGTACTCACTTGGTATCGGGCCCGAGTGGGTTGGTACCACCATCTCCCGTGTGACCGGCCATGAAAGCACATCGTTGCGTTTTGGCTGTAGCAGGAGATAGCCGTTTATATTTCATTTCATATCTGTGAAATGAATTAGTGAGCAGCGGCTTCACAATACTCTCGGTATAGTCGAGTCCATGAGCGACGGTTACCATTTACCATCAGATGGACCGTGGCTCGTCTGCCACTGAATGCAATAAAAAAAAAATGTATACCAGTTTTTAAAGTACAAATTATTTGTGAATAAGGAAAAAGAGATTTTTTGTACGAGCGGGAATCGAACCCGCGTCTTTTCCAATCCGCGGAAGTGCTAAGCCATTGAGCTATAGTACAAACCTATTTGGTCATCCCAATTTCCTCATCACAATTTCCTCATCACATTTGTCTTTACGACCAACGCCGGCGGAGCATGTCAAATGCTAAAAATATACATCAAAAATTACTATTATAGAATGGATTTTAGGAGGAGAGCCCACCACTCACCCACGGATTGTCAATCCCGGTTATTTTTGGACAGAATAACCTAAGATTGCCAATCCGCACTCTCACAGATAGAGGAGAATGTGATAATAGCAAAGTAGCATGCACGATAATGACAAAAAACTCACCAACGCGACAAAACCATGCGATACGGTAGAACTCTCAGAACCACAATATTCCGCAAAAATCCGAACATAAATTCGACACATGTTTCACCTCTAAACGAGGCATTCTCAAGAACGCTCGGCAACAAATGAGCGAAGCTTACTCGTGCAACTTGCTTTTATACCCCTTCCACTATACAACAGTTAAGACGTATCACTCGAACGATATGAAAACAAGTTTAGTAGTGGAGAACTACAGCTAGTTTGTTCATTCAACAACATGTTACTACTGACTTTAATTATTTCTAATTGTTCTAAAACGGACAGTCTAATATTTTTATCACAAATATGCAAGGGCCCGAATGTATGGCTATTATCTAATGAATGGTTACAATCTAATAAATGTTTCGCAAAATGTGACTTTTCAGGGTAATTATGCCTATACGCAGCTATATGTTCTTTATAACGAGTCTCAAAATTACGGCCCGTTTGCCCTATATAAACATTATTACATATTTGACATTCCAATTTATATACACCAGACTTTTTACATTTATCAATACTATCTTTACCGTTACAAAGATTTTTAAGCGAAAAGTTAGGCCTAAATGCGGGGTAGATACCGTGAACCCTCAGTGTCTTTGCTAACCTGTCTGATATGCCACCAAAGTAAGACAAAGTACACGTAAAATTATTTTGTTCTACTGCAACAGGATACAAAAGTTGTTTTACTATGCTACTGTTTTACTATGCTGGGTCACCTTTATGTCCTTTAATGGCAGACATATTCATGGATCATTTTGAATGTCAGCACATAGTAAATAATAACAAATGATTGTATTATTACCGGCATGTAGACGATATATTGTTAGTGTGGACAGGAACTGTTAGACAACTTAATCATTTCGTTAATGAATTAAATACTGCGCATACAGGAATAAAATTTAAACTAGAAATAGAACTGGATCGTTGCTTGCATTTTCTTGACCTTTCCATTTATCGCGTGACTTCAGTTGCCAACTTGACATTAGTGAGCGCAAACGTATCCGCAACGTACAACTAGAATTTCCAAAATAGTGATTTGTGCAGTTAAAATGTCTATGTCGCAGACCAAAAAAGACGATAAAGCTACTTTTCACAAGTAAGTTTGCTTAATTTTGTTCAGAAATCCAAAATGGCATTTAAAACGAAATAAAGTTATCATAAATTGTTCTAGCCATCAGTGCTGCCAGAAAACGAATCTAAATTTTCCCACACTGTCGGGAGTTTAGTCAATGACAAACACATGCCAGTTAGAGTTAGTCAACGTATTATAAGTAATTTATGTTATTTTCATCATAATGTGTAATAATCATAGTATAATAGTCAGAAGTAGGGCCAGTAGTATGTATAATGATTTCCTATATATTTTCCAGAGTACCAAAGATCAAATGCCAAGGAGGAGTGTATAAAAAGGTATATAAGGTGGTATAAGGCGTTTATGCAAAAAAAATGGCTTGCTACGTAACAAACATAAGTTCGAAATTTATCGTAAACCGACATATACAGATACGGTTATACCCGCCTCGTCCTGTCATCCTTGGCAGCATAAATTGGCCGCTTTTCATAGCATGATTCACCGTCTTTTTAATGTTCCGTTGGATAAGGTAGCATACAATAAGGAATTAATTATAATTTATAATATAGCCCAATCAAAGGGATATAATAGGCTCTTGATCGACAAATTGGTTAAAAGAAAACAGTCCAGCATAGTAAAACAACTTTTGTATCCTGTTGCAGTAGAAAAAACTAATTTTACGTGTACTTTGTCTTACTTTGGTGGCATATCAGACAGGTTAGCAAAGACACTGAGGGTTCACGGTATCTACCCCGCATTTAGGCCTAACTTTTCGCTTAAAAATCTTTGTAACGGTAAAGATAGTATTGATAAATGTAAAAAGTCTAGTGTATATAAATTGGAATGTCAAATATGTAATAATGTTTATATAGGGCAAACGGGCCGTAATTTTGAGATTCGTTATAAAGAACATATAGCTGCGTATAGGCATAATTACCCTGAAAAGTCACATTTTGCGAAACATTTATTAGATTGTAACCCTTCATTAGATAATAGTCATACATTCGGGCCCTTGCATATTTGTGATAAAAATATTAGACTGTCCGTTTTAGAACAATTAGAAATAATTAAAGTCAGTAGTAACATGTTGTTGAATGAACAAACTAGCTGTAGTTCCCCACTACTAAACTTGTTTTCATATCGTTCGAGCGATACGTCATAACTGTTATATAGTGGAAGGGGTATAAAAGCAAGTTGCACGAGTAAGCTTCGCTCATTTGTTGCCGAGCGTTCTTGAGAATGCCTCATTTAGAGGTGAAACATGTGTCGAATTTATGTTCGGATTTTTGCGGAATATTGCAATATTGTGGTTCTGAGAGTTCTACCGTATCGCATGGTTGTGTCGCGTTGGTGAGTTTTTTGTCATTATCGTGCATGCTACTTTGCTATTATCATATTCTCCTCTATCTGTGAGAGTGCGGATTGGCAATCTTAGGTTATTCTGTCCAAAGATAACCGGGATTGACAATCCGT
The DNA here is from genome assembly GCA_948253155.1 of Leucoma salicis. Classification (NCBI taxonomy): domain Eukaryota; kingdom Metazoa; phylum Arthropoda; class Insecta; order Lepidoptera; family Erebidae; genus Leucoma; species Leucoma salicis. Next base: position 20,739,084 of record OX411822.1, read on the forward strand.
GGGTGAGTGTTGGGCTCTCCTCCTAAAATCCATTCTATAATAGTAATTTTTTATCTATATTTTTAGCATTTGACATGCTCCACCGGCGTTGGTCGTAAAGAATAATGTGATGAGGAAATTGGGATGACCAAATAGGTCTGTACTATAGCTTAATGGCTTAGCACTTCCGCGGATTGGAAAAGACGCCGGTTCGATTCCCGCTCGTACAAAAAATCTATTATTTCTTATTCACAAATAATTTGTAATTTAAAAAGTGGTGGAGCATGTCAAATGCTTAAAAAAAATATAGATCAAAAATGTATATCAGTTGTTAAGTCTAATCGAGAGCTATTAAATAAAAAAAGTTGTGTCAAAATCCGTTGAGTAGTTTTTCCGTGATGCGCGAGTAAACAAACAGACAAAAATTCTAAAAAAAATGTTTTGTGTTTAGACATGCCTATATAGCCTATTACAGTATTTTTTTTCTCAAATATCGTGAATGTACAGATACAGCTCTGTTACAGCTTTATAATAGTATAGATGTACCAATTTCATTACAATATAAAGTAGTCTATCGTGTCGCATCTATACCTACCTAGCTGGTGGTAGAAACCTAACACATCTAGGTAATGACCATGCGGTCGCTTTACGGGTGTAGAATGAGAAGAAAACTACAACAGAACAATATAACTAACAGCGTATATTATAGGTACCACTAGTAATTAACATAATATATACAATAAAATCTCAAGGTGTGGGTTCTAGGCACAAGATGAGGTGAAGTAGTCGAACGATGTATGGCTACTCAACTTAAGTGTCGGTGACCGATGCGTAGTAAGAGGGCGGCAGCGGGCACGCCGCGGTATATAAATGGCCGCGCGGAGTGAGGTTTGAGGTCCGGGCGGTGTATGCGTAGGAGGGCTTCGCTGGCGCGACGTATGACGTCACAATCGTTGTCCAGTTATTAAAAGATTTCACAAAAATCCCCATTGTTGTTATTAATGTGTGTGTTGCGCTCGTAGAATGCTGATAGTGGAGCTGAACGGCGCGACTATCGGGCGCGTGTTCGAGGACGGCGCCAAGCTGGCGGCCGCCTCGGCGCTGGAGCTGTTCGCGTACGAGCTGCCCGCCGCCGACTGCGACTCCGACTGCAGCGACGGCGACGACTGCTGCGACTTCGACGGTAACTGCTACTATTGTTCGCCGTAGCGGCTCATTTCAACTTTTACTATATCCTTTATTTGACAGTAGATCTGTGATAATATTTAATCTTAAGATTTTGCCACGGCTCGCATGCCGCCAAGTGCTAACCGGCCATGGCCTCGAGCACGAGCACAGGCTCTGGCTACAGTGAACATGTGTCACGTTCTAAAGAGTAGAGTTGGCGTAATGTGAGTATGCAGTGAGTGATCATGTTGTCCGGCAGACGTGGGCGAGTGCGCGGGTGGCGCGGCGCGCGCGGGCGAGGCGGAGGTGAGTGTGGCGCGCGGGGGCGGCGCGTCGCTGTGCGCGCCCGCACTCTTCTGCTTTAAGGTTAGCTCGTGCACGCGTGCGCACACGGACACGCACACACACACGCACACATACACACGCACCCACACGCACGCGCACCCACACACTCGCACCCACACACACACACGCACCCACACACACACACGCACACACGCACCCACACGCACTCACACTCATCCACACACACATACGCACCCACAACACACGCACACACACACACTCACCCACACACACCCACACCCATACACACTCATCCACACACACGTATCCACACAGCACCAACACACACACACGCACCCACACACACGCGCACCCACACACATACGCACCCACAACACACGCACCCACAACACACGCACCCACAACACACGCACCCACACACACACGCACCCACACACACACGCACTCACACACACACGCACCCACACACACACGCACCCACATACACACACACACACGCACCCACACACACACACACGCACCTACACGCACCCACACTCATCCACACACACGTACCCACACAGCACCAACACACACGCACACATACACACGCACCCCACACACACACGCACCACACACACACACACGCACCCACACACTCGCGCACTCACACACTCACGCACCCACACACACTCATCCACACACACGTACCCACACAGCACCAACACACACGCACCCACATACACGCGCACCCACACACATACGCACCCACAACACACGCGCCCACACACACACACTCATCCACACACACGTACTCACACATCACCAACACACACGCACACATACACACGCACCCCATACACACACGCACCCACACACACTCACCCACACACACGCACCCACACACACGCACCCACACACTCGCACCCACACACACCCACACCCACACACACACACACACTCATCCACACACACGTACCCACACAGCACCCACACACACGTACCCACACAGCACCCACGCAGAGACGCGCGCGCGCGCCCGCGCGCATACGATACATACACAGACGCCTAAAGAAAACTAGTGGTAAAATATGCGACATGAACAATCGATACCGAATAACAAGTGACCCTATGTGTTTAGGCAGATTCCCATCTATCGACCACTTATATACGAGTCCACATTAAAACTGGCTGCTGGTTGCTGCCCTTGCGGAACTAGTTGGTCATCATCATGCTTGCATAATACAGTCCTTATACGTACTTTTGCAACTTCTAAGGCGACTGGCATATTAATCAAACTAACTAGGATACACTTTGGGAAATTTGTCATGTTCCACTTTAAAAAAAAATCTTTTCTAATAACCTTTTATTGCTTGTACATCACAGAAACGGTGCTTACGAAACTGGAATTATTTCCCCAAAAAACTAGTTACTGAATCTAATACATGGCTAGCAGGATTATTAAACATCAGAAGCAATCCTAGCTTACAATAAAGTTTTGAATCGTCAGGATCGGATGATAAGGGAAGAGACACTAAAAATATAGTAAATAGACGAGCAAATTCGTACCCCATCTGGAGTCGTTCTTTCTGGTCGCTAGCTAAAGCAGCCTAAAGCAACTTCTTTCAGTGAAACTCCTTACACTTCTACAACACGATGTCATTCTAGCCAATGACCTAGATAAGAATTTTTAAATTTAATTCTTTTTAAATTAAAAACTGCAAGTTCAATTACTTAACACAGATACTGGATGACTCTTCACACATGTCAATTATTTCAGCCAGATTGAAACGAGGCCTATGATGAGAAGATCCGGCAAGAGTTTACTTATTCTGTTTTTGAAATATTCTTACGTTATATTAATAAACTTTACCATACACAGACTACACACTGCTTTAAAAAATCGTATGCATTTGTTGTCCATAATATAGATGTTTCTTCCACGGTGATGGCACATCTGTAATAGTTAACTGTTTAAAGTACATTTAAACGATGTGCAGCTTTGCTAACGGATGTGTCTTAAACACATATTCCCTTACTAATAAACGTTGTATAACCCCTGAATAGTTATTCAGTATTTTGTCTTTGTCACTAATATGACAGTTTGACGTTGAAAGGACGGAACAAAACATTGCATTGCATTACTATTCGAAGCTTAAAAAATGTTTATTAGTAAGGGGGATATAGGATTGAATTTTTAAAAATCCAATTCTGATACCTTTGCTTACCGACGCACTACATCCTGATAAATGCCCTCGTTTATACTTTCATATAAGTACAACTTTATTATATATATAAAAAAAATCGTAATCCGTGACACTGTTCAAGTTTGCAAAATCCTCTCAAGTTGCAATGAGTTTTACCTTTAGTACAGTCGCTTTTCCCCTTTCTTTCTGAGTTCGTCAGTGGCCTGATAACTTAGCATCATCCAAACCAGTCAGTCAGTGTTAAAAGTCAAACGTGTACGTCGTTTTTTGACAGAGAGTGTAGCAGTAAGGTGATTAGTAATATTTATCGACCTTAATAGTCAGAAAAACTGACATGATACCCACGAGATTTTATATTTACTTATTACTTGTCACAAGGTATACTTATTTATATGTTTGACATAATAACCTGTTAGACGCTAGTATAGGGTCATGTGTTCGTCGATGTATGAGCTGTCAAAAAACGATAAAAGTAATGGGCACAGTATAAGCTGGTTTGACTATCTTTTCACAGTATGTTTGAAATTAGCCTTGCCATGAACAAGTCAACGCACAGAATATTCAATGTGTAGATTCAATTTTTTGAGAACAATAGAGCACTTGTGCCGCCATTAATGCTATTTATATAAAAATGTTTGTAACTGTTGTCTGTATGTTTGTTTACGTGTTGGCGTGCAAAGATGTCTTGTCTATAAGCTGCAGGTAAATCGTAGTACACGTTAGAAAATATTGCCTGTTTTTATTGATTTCAGTTTTTTTAACATCACACGTTTTTATTTTATTTCTACATTACTTAAAAAATAATTGAAAAATATACCTTTGACTGTCATCCATTTAAGGCTGATATGATTTATGAGTGTTTTTTTACAAGTCATACCACTTTGATTATAGTAGGCTACTCACGTAGTTCCATTAGATTTATGTTATAATTCGCTAAACGTGTGTAGATTATGTAATCAGTGAAACCTGGATTAATTGAATCCACGCAATTAAGAAATCTCCTTTCGAACCACTAAGTGAGTCAAAAATCTTGATCTTATTGAGTATAATTAATTATCTGGGCTTCATTGTATTACATGTATTTGTTTGGTTACTGGTAGACGACTCTTTTGTATATATTTACAAATAGAAAACTAACTATATCAAATATCACGATCCAATTTTGCTTAAACTGTAAAATATTTACTAATGCAGTATAATGGTTTAAGTAATGTGTTATGGGTTCGATGCCCTGTAACTGTTTAATTGTGGTAGGTATACCAAAACCTAAACAATAAGTGTAACAGTTTCAGTTGAGGGTAACTTTAGTTTTGTAATGAACACGGAATAACGTCATAGACAAAATTTGAAAAAAAAAAAAATTGTCGGTAGTTATAGATAGCACGCAACACTATATATATGGACGGCAATTTCAGCGGTCCAGATCGGAAATTCTTATGTCGCAGAGTCCACCGAACACATTCTACAATCACACTCCATTCTCGGACCACGAGTACCGCAGCAGTACTCTGCCTAAAGATTTGAAGAAGGAACCCATTGGAAACAGTTCCCCGACCTTGAGTGTCAAGTCGTTGAACTTGAAGCCTTCAAGCCCACGACTACCGAAGGTCAAGTTCGGCTCTTCCCCGTCCAATATGTACAAGATGGGTGTCCTACCCTCTACTGGCAAGTTGCAGTATTTGATCGCCGTGCATAGGTGAGTTAATCAGTAGTATTTTTGTACACATCTCATATGATTTAGAAAGCCGGTCCGTTTGGTGACGGACTAAGAATACAAGTGTCACCACCCCATTCTTTCCCACGGGTATCGTATGAGGCGACTAAGGGAAATAAGCAATTATCATCCATTGCATGACTGGTGGTAGGGCTGTTTACCAAGTCGGAGTACTGACTTGGTATCGGGCCCGAGCGGGTTGGTACCACCATCTCCCGTGTGACCGGCCATGAAGCACATTGTTGCGTTTTGGCTGTAGCAGGAGATAGCCGTTTATTCTTTCATTTCATATCGGTGAAATGCAATGGTGAGCAGCGGCTTGACAATACTCTCATTATAGTTGAGTCCATGAGCTACGGTTACCATTACCATTAGATGGGCCGTGGCTCGTCTGCCACTACATGCAATAAAAAAAAAGCCTACTAACATTGGATTTTGTACCGAACATTTTTATCTTCTCTATATATAGACTCTCATACATTCGCGTACGTTGAATCTATACATATCATCATCTCCCTAGCCTTATCTCAAACATTTTGTTGGAGACAGCTTTCGATCTGTTCGTTATTAGCTGATCCACCAATATTTTTATGGAAGAAGTCAAAAGTTCTTGTTGGTTTATTTCGCGGTCTCACAGTATCGGGACCACCAACGGCATAGCAGCTATCGTAAAGTATCGTCAAAGTAGTCGTTGAAGACTGACCACCCGGATCACCGAACTGGAAGAAGAATTGAGAAGGGTTGCATGGGACAATGTACCATTACAGATGTCCGAAGAAAGGGGAGGGCGCCATAATCTCCCAGTCCGGAAACTTACACGAGGAAGGCGACCACTAGTACCAGGGCGGTGTCGGGTTTATCTTTCCCAGGTGTTTTGTAGGCAACGTGGAAACTATTGGGAGTGTGTCCAGTTGGTGCCAACAGTAACTTATACTCAGAATAACATGACTGTATTCGCTGGAGCTCATGCAGATTTACGCACCGGCTTCTACACACTTCGATGATGAAGTGTAGGCCCTCTACGAGGATATTTCGAAAGCGATTCACTCGTCTAAATCACTTCACCGTGGTTATGAGACTTTAACGTGAAACTAGGCAAAAGGAAATACGATGAACTGAAAGTGGAACATCCAAACTTAATAGGGAATAATTTTTGTAATTATTGTTATTGTTTGAGTCGTTAATCAATTATGTTTGTAATTATTGTTATTGTTTGAGTCGTTAATCAATTATGTTTGACTGTACGCTCGATAGATGGCGTTGTGCCGGTTTTATAGATCACGATATGGTTCTGTTCACACGGGCCGTATATAAGGTCAACAGAATGTTTGTACTTTAGGTCTATTACGGTCGATATCTTAGACGCAATAAATATATATTTACATATATATTGAGTTTCCTTGCGCTAACACCTAGACCAAGATCCCGGGTCCGATATGTATTAAACAGTTATACTTTATAGTTACTCGTATATGAGACTTTAGAATTTGATTAATGGCGCATTTTAAATTGTACTTAAAGGATAAGAGGTTTGAGCTGAAAAACATGATGCATGCACAATGTCTACTGGTGTATACTGAGCTCACATCCTTACCACGCACTTTAATCTTAGTCTTATTTGTTATAACATGGTAAGTGTGATGTGAACACTACATGAGAGATGTGAATACTCTACATGATAATTTTCCTTCCTCAGGAAACAGACGCAAAGGAAATATACCTAGATACGGAGACATCATTCTACAGTAGTATTATATCTTCAATAAAACCCAGTGATTTAATTAATACCAGTTTTATTAAATATATGTACAGTACCTTGATCCAACACCACAGACTAAAAAGAACCGAGACGGCGAGGCGACACGAATCTGTGGATCCGGTATACCACAAGTAGGAACTACGCATTAAACAACGCAGCTTAGGACAGCCTCCCGACAGATGAACCAATGATCTGGTCAAAGCCGTAGGGAGTGGTTGAATGCAGGCTAGCAGGCAGCATAGAACCGCTCGTTGTGCCACTCTCTTTTTCAAGTTGTGAAAATTCGTAACATTTATTATCGTCGAATTGAAGAATCGAATTGAGTTGAATAGGGTCTCCGCGACGTCATCAGAGTGTTCGTTGATTTCGGTGTTTAGACCTGTATGATTTATGGCGTATAGTGTTTGCTTATTCTGAGTATAAGGTACGTTACCCTACTGGACAAATTTTCAATCCTCTCCACGTTGACTATGAGAGACTTGCAAACGATAAACTCGACACACTCTTGGAACTGGTAGTTGCCTTCCATGTGGATGAGTACGTTTTCAAATAAACACGGAGGATTATCGTGTCCTCACCCTGTCTTCGGACTTGTAACAACCTTACAATCTATTGTCAGACCATGTTCAATTGCTCTACCTACTTGATCTTTTCGTTAGTCCTAAGTGTCATAAAGTTTGCACTGAGATCGTAAACAAGGCCTTAATACATAGAGTAATGAACAACTGCAGGAAGCAGTCGCGGTCGGACGCGTACTTCCTGCCGTGGCAGCGCAGCCGGCCGTCTCTGTTCGGCGTGCCCGTGGTGGTGAGCGCGTGCGCCGCGTCGGGCCGGGCGCTGTACGCGCGCGTGTGGGCGCAGCTGGCGCGCCTGCTCAGTGCGCGCCCGCCGCCCGACCACCACAACCACGCCACCGACTGGTACGTGCCACCGTGTGCGCGCACGGCCCACTGCGCAGTGTGTGACCTTGTGTGTGTGTGCGCAGTGACGACAGCCTCGGCTACGAGTTCCCGTTCCGCATCCGCGTGGTGCGCGCCGGCGGCGTCTGGTGCGCGCGCTGTCCCTGGCACGCGCTGTGCCGCGGCTGCACCCTGCCGCCCGACGACGCGCCGCTCTGTCTGCGCGGTATGGCTCACGCACCCGACACACCCGACACACCTCTACACACTACACACACCTGGCACGCGCTGTGCCGCGGCTGCACCCTGCCGCCCGACGACGCGCCGCTCTGTCTGCGCGGTATGGCTCACGCACCCGACACACCCGACACACCTCTACACACTACACACACCTGGCACGCGCTGTGCCGCGGCTGCACCCTGCCGCCCGACGACGCGCCGCTCTGTCTGCGCGGTATGACTCACGCACCCGACACACCCGACACACCTCTACACACTACACACACCTGGCACGCGCTGTGCCGCGGCTGCACCCTGCCGCCCGACGACGCGCCGCTCTGTCTGCGCGGTATGGCTCACGCACCCGACACACCCGACACACCTCTACACACTACACACACCTGGCACGCGCTGTGCCGCGGCTGCACCCTGCCGCCCGACGACGCGCCGCTCTGTCTGCGCGGTATGACTCACGCACCCGACACACCCGACACACCTCTACACACTACACACACCTGGCACGCGCTGTGCCGCGGCTGCACCCTGCCGCCCGACGACGCGCCGCTCTGTCTGCGCGGTATGGCTCACGCACCCGACACACCCGACACACCTCTACACACTACACACACCTGGCACGCGCTGTGCCGCGGCTGCACCCTGCCGCCCGACGACGCGCCGCTCTGTCTGCGCGGTATGACTCACGCACCCGACACACCCGACACACCTCTACACACTACACACACCTGGCACGCGCTGTGCCGCGGCTGCACCCTGCCGCCCGACGACGCGCCGCTCTGTCTGCGCGGTATGGCTCACGCACCCGACACACCCGACACACCTCTACACACTACACACACCTGGCACGCGCTGTGCCGCGGCTGCACCCTGCCGCCCGACGACGCGCCGCTCTGTCTGCGCGGTATGACTCACGCACCCGACACACCCGACACACCTCTACACACTACACACACCTGGCACGCGCTGTGCCGCGGCTGCACCCTGCCGCCCGACGACGCGCCGCTCTGTCTGCGCGGTATGACTCACGCACCCGACACACCCGACACACCTCTACACACTACACACACCTGGCACGCGCTGTGCCGCGGCTGCACCCTGCCGCCCGACGACGCGCCGCTCTGTCTGCGCGGTATGACTCACGCACCCGACACACCCGACACACCTCTACACACTACACACACCTGGCACGCGCTGTGCCGCGGCTGCACCCTGCCGCCCGACGACGCGCCGCTCTGTCTGCGCGGTATGACTCACGCACCCGACACACCCGACACACCTCTACACACTACACACACCTGGCACGCGCTGTGCCGCGGCTGCACCCTGCCGCCCGACGACGCGCCGCTCTGTCTGCGCGGTATGACTCACGCACCCGACACACCCGACACACCTCTACACACTACACACACCTGGCACGCGCTGTGCCGCGGCTGCACCCTGCCGCCCGACGACGCGCCGCTCTGTCTGCGCGGTATGACTCACGCACCCGACACACCCGACACACCTCTACACACTACACACACCTGGCACGCGCTGTGCCGCGGCTGCACCCTGCCGCCCGACGACGCGCCGCTCTGTCTGCGCGGTATGGCTCACGCACCCGACACACCCGACACACCTCTACACACTACACACACCTGGCACGCGCTGTGCCGCGGCTGCACCCTGCCGCCCGACGACGCGCCGCTCTGTCTGCGCGGTATGACTCACGCACCCGACACACCCGACACACCTCTACACACTACACACACCTGGCACGCGCTGTGCCGCGGCTGCACCCTGCCGCCCGACGACGCGCCGCTCTGTCTGCGCGGTATGACTCACGCACCCGACACACCCGACACACCTCTACACACTACACACACCTGGCACGCGCTGTGCCGCGGCTGCACCCTGCCGCCCGACGACGCGCCGCTCTGTCTGCGCGGTATGACTCACGCACCCGACACACCCGACACACCTCTACACACTACACACACCTGGCACGCGCTGTGCCGCGGCTGCACCCTGCCGCCCGACGACGCGCCGCTCTGTCTGCGCGGTATGACTCACGCACCCGACACACCCGACACACCTCTACACACTACACACACCTGGCACGCGCTGTGCCGCGGCTGCACCCTGCGGCCCGACGACGCGCCGCTCTGTCTGCGCGGTATGACTCACGCACCCGACACACCTGACACACCTCTACACACTACACACACCTGGCACGCGCTGTGCCGCGGCTGCACCCTGCCGCCCGACGACGCGCCGCTCTGTCTGCGCGGTATGACTCACGCGCCCGACACACCCGACACACCTCTACACACTACACACACCTGGCACGCGCTGTGCCGCGGCTGCACCCTGCCGCCCGACGACGCGCCGCTCTGTCTGCGCGGTATGACTCACGCACCCGACACACCCGACACACCTCTACACACTACACACACCTGGCACGCGCTGTGCCGCGGCTGCACCCTGCCGCCCGAAGACGCGCCGCTCTGTCTGCGCGGTATGGCTCATGCACCTGACACACCCGACACATCTCTACACACTAAACATACTACACTCACCCTGCCGCCCGACGACGCGCCGCTATGTCTGCGCGGTATGGCTCATGCACCCGACACACCTCTACACACTACACTCACCCTGCCACCTGACGACGCGCCGCTCTGTCTGCGCGGTATGGCTCATGCACACGACACACCTCTACATACTACACTCACCCTGCCGCTCGACGACGTGCCGCTGTCTGCGCGGTATGGCCCATGTACCCGACACACCTCTACACACTACACACACCTGGCACGTAATGTGCCATGGCTACACATACTGCACTGCACCATACCTACTACGCTCACTAGACCCACTACGCTCACTGCAAACACAGTACACTCACTACACACAATACACTCACCAAACCTATTACGCTCCTTGCATTATTATAATATCCATATATCCATTAAACCCGCTACACTCACATTCCCACTACACTAACTGCTCCCTTTTCAACAAAACGTACTACATCCTAATGCACTACCATCACCACCATCTGCTTACTACACAGTACACTTTTGCGTCGTGTCACGCCACTCATATAATGTTCCCATTCACGACCTATGCCACTAGATCAACTGTATATTAGCGGGGTGCCCCAAGGTTCCTTGATGGGCCCCTTGCTCTTTATCATCTATGTTAACGACATCGACTCCTGCTTTCATACATCCCACCTGCTCTGTTTTGCTAATCACAGTACACTTCTGCGTTGTGTCACGCCACTCATATGATGTTCCCATTCACGACCTGTATCCTTATGCCACTAGACCAACTGTATATTAGCGGGGTGCCCCAAGGTTCCTTGATGGGTCCCTTGCTCTTTATCATCTATGTTAACGACGTCGACTCCTGCTTTCATACATCCCACCTGCTCTGTTTCGCTGATGATATCAAGATATATTCTGCCGTTTCATGTCCAGAAGATGCTACTAATCTCCAGTTAGATTTATCACGTTTCGAGGAATACTGTCTACGTAATAAACTAGATCTCAATCCCCTGAAATGTTCTGTTGTTACATATAGCCATAGTCGTGCCACGCTTCCTACATCATATTCACTTAAAGGCCAATCAGTTCCTAGATGTGATATAGTGCGAGATCTGGGCATCTATCACGACAGCAAACTACTGTTTAACGTGCACATTGATGAAATCGTTGCTAGGGTCTCTAAAGCACTTGGCTTTATTATGAGGATCTCTAAAGGCTTCAAACAAGCCAAATCATTAAAAATTATATATTGTACGTATGTTAGAAGCCACTTAGAGTACGGATCACAAATTTGGAATCCATGCTATAGTAAATACACTGACCGGTTGGAGAAAATACAAAAGCGTTTTATAAAGTTTTTATGCTACCGGATGCATATTCCATATCAGTCGGAGAACTATATTAACATATGTAGGACATTTTATATTCAACCACTCATAAATCGTCGCCGACTAGTGGATTGTACGTTTTTAATGAAAATTATTTCAAATGAAATTGACTGCCCTGATCTTTTGCACAGACTTTATTTTAATGTATCATATCGATATGTCCGCTTTTACCCACCCCCATAGCAGTTTCTTTTGCTTACACAAATTACAGACAGAACTAATACCTTTTGCGAGCAAGCCATGATTGTAACAAATTATGTAAAGAACTTTCGTTAGACCCATTTATTATCAAAAGCAGCACGGTTCGAAACATGCTTAATCTTAAATTCTTCAACTAAACAATCAATAGATTATCATTTTATTTTCGTATTAGATATCTAAATTCTTTCTCTCCTTTTATATGTTCATTTAATATCGAGTGTTCCATAGTTCTTGATGTTATAATCAGCTTCTATTGGTGAAAACCTGTAATTGGCTTTCTGTCACTTATACTCAATTTATGTTACCTTACTTAAGCTGTTGGTTTTCCATAAATAAATAAATAAATAAAAATAAGTATTATTCTTTATATATTTGTAATAAACAATATTATGAATGGCTCTGACGCTAAAAGAACACTTGTGACTAATAATGGGGTATAAACGGACTAGCAAAACAAAATTCAAACACTTAGAATGTTAACATATACCACGTCTTAATCGAAAGCATCTCACTGTATCACGGTTGCAGGGAAAAATCAGATTTTTCCTTTAAGTATATTGGAATTTTTTTCTTAGGAAGATATTTCGGGTAGAAAGTAATTATTTCGTCTACTATGGTTAGTAATAAAAACTATTAATAAAACAATCGCACCTTTTTAGGCAAAACGCGTCGTCTCCGCAAACGGTCAAACGTAACCCAACAAACGATAAACAGTGATGTTCCAGATTCGAACTCACCCATAGCTAAAGCCAAACTGAATAGACACGCCGCCGCCAGATTGTCTACCGACGTAGTTGCTGTAAGTATTATAGTTAGATAAAATGTACAATCCTTAATATCATTATCCTTACTTTTTATTCCGAAAAATAAAAATTGATGTGGTGTTTAATGCGTTATTTGTATTATTAACACAAATTGTGAAAATGTGAAATTCAAAAATAGCAGTCATGAGCAGGATTTTAACCTTCCTGGAATCAAAGTATTTGTATTACTCGTATATTGACAAAATTCTGAAGTCTACTCGAACGAAGTGGGGCAAAATGTAGTCAATTATATTTGCTGAAACTTTTATGTGTGATTTATGTTAGCGTCATCTATTGCTCAATAGTCGTACTTCACATCTTTAGCTTAATTATCTGGTAGTGATGTAGTTGATGTTTTTCACACACATATAGTGTATATATGATGCCACATATTTTTCTTTATAAGCTTAATATTTGACGTTTGTGAATCAATATTAAAAATTGCCCAATTCTGATAGGCTGAATTGGGCAATTTAATGTAGATAATATTTTTCTTAACGAAGTGCCACAAGGGAGTATCCTGGGAACCATTGTTGTTTCTTCTATATTTATATAAACGAACTACCATCAGTTACAAAACATGAATGTGTGCTATATGCTGACGTGTCAATAATAATTCATAATAATATACACACTTATGAAAGAGAAGTAAATAACAGTTGCAAATATTATAAGGCGGCTGAATTGGACAGCAAGGCTTGTTTACTCTCGTAGTCCGATGCAGTGGCGAAAGATCAGGTGTAGGACGCAATGGCGTTGCTTGCATTCTGAGTCACGTAAATGTACTACCGCAAACTACTAAACGCCGAGCTGCTTATGAAAATTACTTAACGGAAAAGCGAAATATTATATACTTAGATGATATTGTTTTAATGCCACAAATTCGAGTATTGGTAACGCAACTATTGTATCATAATAAATTATTCAATTTTAGTCCGATGGCCTTTACAGACTGAATCAGATTATGGTACGTTACGTGGTGCAGAGCTAGGTGCATTAATGTCAGCAGCGAGAAGAGGCAGTATAATGTTGGCCATTGACTGGGACCCCACTGCTTTGCATTTGCGTTACCAATCTACCAGAGAAAAGGTTAGTATTTTTATAATTTACTTTCATTAAAATTTATTCAATTGTATTTTCCACTTCTTTCTCTTTATTATCCTTATCGGTCAGGTTAGGCATCTCTATGATTTGATCATGATAGTATCTGATTTGATTTCTTAAGTACTAGTTTCTATTCTAACTCGTCTTCTGAGTATATTGATAGGATTTAGGGATATATTTTTGAGAGTCCATTTGATAGTTTGATTAATTTGAAAATAATTGGGGACCCATGACGTTGCCTTGAGGTATTCCTTTATTTTTATTACAGAACACAATATATAATTGGATTCGATTTTCATTTAAGTGTTTATTTGTTGCCGTATTTTGTTGTTTAATTAGTTTCGTTTTTAAATGACATACGTGTGTATTTTACAGTTAGCAATAATCTGTAGTTCACACGATCAAAAGCTTTACGTTAGTTTCTTGTGTCGATTGCAATCACAACTTTATTGTTGCGGATGCACTTGCCTCAGGCTCTCGTGTTATCCATTCATCCATCAGCCTTTCGAAGTCCACTGCTGGACATAGGCCTTCCCAAGAGAACGCCACAACATCTGTTTCGCTCATATGGGGGATAGTGCCGCAATCGCCACGCTTGGCAGGCGGGTTGGCGATCGCAGTGGATGTTCTTAATACTCGAGGGAGTGCTGCTGCCCACTCCCCCGGCATTCCCTCAGTCGGCTCTTACGACTCCCATGGGTGGAGAGGGGTGGGACAATTCTAAAGCCGACCCACACGGCAAAAATCTCGTGTTAATTATTTGTCAATTCTTAACGATTTTAAGTGTTATATAATAATAATAGTTATAAAATAAAGATATTTTTTATTTTAAATTTAAATTCTTTAGCTTTTCTGAAACTGAAATTTTGGTATAAGTTATATTGTTGCTGGAGAGAGGTATAAGTTTTATTGAAGTAAGCGAGTTGCTAGTGCGCAATGTAGATGCGTGGTCGTGCCGCAGGAGTGCGTGGAGCACGCGTCGGTGCGCGGGGCGCGCGCGGAGGCGGCGCGTGCCGTGGACCTGGCGTCGTGCCTGCGCGCCTTCACGTCCAGCGAGCGCCTGGAGCAGATGTACCACTGCGCCGCCTGTCGCGCCGCGCAGCCCGCCACCAAGAAGCTGCAGATCTGGCGCCTGCCGCCCGTACTGGTGAGTGACGTCACTTGTTACTTCACTAGCACGTTGGACCTGGCGTCGTGCCTGCGCGCCTTCACGTCCAGCGAGCGCCTGGAGCAGATGTACCACTGCGCCGCCTGTCGCGCCGCGCAGCCCGCCACCAAGAAGCTGCAGATCTGGCGCCTGCCGCCCGTACTGGTGAGTGACGTCACTTGTTACTTCACTAGCACGTTGGACCTGGCGTCGTGCCTGCGCGCCTTCACGTCCAGCGAGCGCCTGGAGCAGATGTACCACTGCGCCGCCTGTCGCGCCGCGCAGCCCGCCACCAAGAAGCTGCAGATCTGGCGCCTGCCGCCCGTACTGGTGAGTGACGTCACTTGTTACTTCACTAGCACGTTGGACCTGGCGTCGTGCCTGCGCGCCTTCACGTCCAGCGAGCGCCTGGAGCAGATGTACCACTGCGCCGCCTGTCGCGCCGCGCAGCCCGCCACCAAGAAGCTGCAGATCTGGCGCCTGCCGCCCGTACTGGTGAGTGACGTCACTTGTTACTTCACTAGCACGTTGGACCTGGCGTCGTGCCTGCGCGCCTTCACGTCCAGCGAGCGCCTGGAGCAGATGTACCACTGCGCCGCCTGTCGCGCCGCGCAGCCCGCCACCAAGAAGCTGCAGATCTGGCGCCTGCCGCCCGTACTGGTGAGTGACGTCACTTGTTACTTCACTAGCACGTTGGACCTGGCGTCGTGCCTGCGCGCCTTCACGTCCAGCGAGCGCCTGGAGCAGATGTACCACTGCGCCGCCTGTCGCGCCGCGCAGCCCGCCACCAAGAAGCTGCAGATCTGGCGCCTGCCGCCCGTACTGGTGAGTGACGTCACTTGTTACTTCACTAGCACGTTGGACCTGGCGTCGTGCCTGCGCGCCTTCACGTCCAGCGAGCGCCTGGAGCAGATGTACCACTGCGCCGCCTGTCGCGCCGCGCAGCCCGCCACCAAGAAGCTGCAGATCTGGCGCCTGCCGCCCGTACTGGTGAGTGACGTCACTTGTTACTTCACTAGCACGTTGGACCTGGCGTCGTGCCTGCGCGCCTTCACGTCCAGCGAGCGCCTGGAGCAGATGTACCACTGCGCCGCCTGTCGCGCCGCGCAGCCCGCCACCAAGAAGCTGCAGATCTGGCGCCTGCCGCCCGTACTGGTGAGTGACGTCACTTGTTACTTCACTAGCACGTTGGACCTGGCGTCGTGCCTGCGCGCCTTCACGTCCAGCGAGCGCCTGGAGCAGATGTACCATTGCGCCGCCTGTCGCGCCGCGCAGCCCGCCACCAAGAAGCTGCAGATCTGGCGCCTGCCGCCCGTACTGGTGAGTGACGTCACTTGTTACTTCACTAGCACGTTGGACCTGGCGTCGTGCCTGCGCGCCTTCACGTCCAGCGAGCGCCTGGAGCAGATGTACCACTGCGCCGCCTGTCGCGCCGCGCAGCCCGCCACCAAGAAGCTGCAGATCTGGCGCCTGCCGCCCGTACTGGTGAGTGACGTCGTCGACGAGTAGTATAAAGTGCTATATATCATTCAAGAGAAAGTGCGATTTCCGATCTCGGATGAGTTTCAACTACCTAAGTATCCTCGTGCGATAATCTGTCACTTTCTACCCTCAGTGAACAATGCAGTATTATATTAAGTTCTACTCGTATACCGCTAGTCTCTATTGAAAATAGCCAATATCATGGCGATATTACTTTTGCCATAGTTTTAGCCTTTAAATGTTTTCATTCCACAGATAATCCATCTAAAACGCTTTCAATACGTAAACAACAAATGGATAAAATCACAGAAAGTGGTCAATTTCCCCTTCCAAGATTTTGACCCTACGGAATACTTGGCATCCGTTCCACAAGAAACAATTCTTCGGCACATGGAGATCAATGACCTCAAACGGAGATCTTCAGTATTTGTCGATGACACGATATCAGAATCTGAGAGCGACGAAGACGATGATGTTCAAATTTCTACCGCTGCACCTAAAGAAAAGGTATAGTGAAATATTACCCATCTTATTCCCCGCACAGTGATTTCTTTGTCCATCCTCTTAATCTACATGCATTTTTTTTTATATTATAAAAATGGCAAACAAGCACACAATCCACTTGATAGTGAGCGGTTACTGTAGCCTGTAGACGCTAACAACACCAGAGGCATTATTTGCGCGTCGTCAACGTCACTGATAGGGATAGGACGTGAATATGAAGGATAAAATTATTCATAACTGCGCGAATTAAACTTTGATAATATCTTCGCAAAATTATGACGTAATAGGCAAAGTTGGCAAATGCACCCTAGTGCCAAAAAAAAAGTAGCCGCTGTCATTAGGCGCTTACTGGATGATATCGTCATATAGAGCGGGACACGAGGTGACTTAATTAACCAATCACGCGCTCGAAGTAATGTTCCCGTTCCGCTTGATGACCAAATAAAAATGAATTTTTGTATCGATTATATTATGATTATGTTTACACAATGTCATGCATTGAATATGCATTTATAAATTGATGGAACGACGATCGATCCTATTCCCACTCATCTGAGTAAGAGTGGTTCTTAGCTGTCAGTGGCTGGTATTGGCAAGTCCATAATCAGCGGCCTACAGCAACCTATCTAAAAAAGAAATACATAATTGTTGTTTGGTTTTTATAGCCAAAACCGAAAGAAAAAGTGGAGAGAAAGCGCAAAGGTTCCATAGAGGTGAGAGGCAGACAAAGACTCGAGTCGACGAGTCTAGTGACCACGCCCGTGACTGACGACAACCTGATAGACTATCATCAACATCATCTGTTGAACGACGAGGATCCGTTCAACCTCAAGTACAGATTGTATGCGGTTGTTGTGAGTATATTGATTTTACTTCTGATGTAGATCATCTTCCCCATTGAGTTTTATAATGAGTTTAAGAATTGTGGCTTCGAATTTGGCACTGCAGTAGTATATACTCATATAGTTTAAAATTTGGTATGGCAATATTATAAAAGTTCTTTTATGTTGGTCTGTCAATATAAACAAAGTTTAAAGGCTCCATCGTATGTGATGTCCGCAGTCGCACTCGGGGCAGCTGAGCGGCGGGCACTACGTGGCGTACTGCCGCAACCCGTCGGGCGCGTGGCTCTGCTACAACGACAGCTCGTGCCGCGAGCTGGCGCCGGCCTCCGCCCCCGCGCCGCCCATCGACCCCGCCTCCGCCTACCTGCTGTTCTACGAGCGCCAGGGGCTCCGGTATGGCTACTGCGCACTCCCTTGAGGAACTCCTACCGCGATGAGATAGCTTGTGTATCCCAATGTCAACACAAAACTCCCTAACAGCTATTAATCCTATTATTTTATATTTATTTTGTAACAATTTAGATTATAGAGTTTTCGTCGCTTAATTACTAGATAATCTGGTGCAATACTGAGTCAAAAGCCTTGTATATGTCGTCACTAGAATATATATTTTCTTCTGTTCCTTAACTCAAAATAAAATGTAGTATTGTAGAAAAGACAAAATAAATGTACATAAGTATAAATTCTATAAAATAACTTATAATTATTTATAGAAAAAATAAACTAATTTTGTATTAATCTGTAGGGATGAATGAAATAAAATTTAAGAGTATCAAAAAATACTTTTCCGATCGCTACCAAACAAAAAAACACCAGGCTAACATGAAAATATGAAATTAAAAAAAAAAATTGATTTTGAATGAAGATTAATTGAAAAATTCATAAAAATCAGCCGATTTTGAGTCCATACGGAATATACACACAAGCATTGATTTTTATAGAATATAGATTGCCGTATTTTGTGTGTAATTATTGCTACTTTCCTTAACAGGTACGACGCTTATCTACCAGACATAGAGGGAAAGGAACCAGTTGTCAAAGATCCAGATATTCTTGATCCGGACGAAAACGATTTGAAGAAAATGTGCTCTATTATTTAAAAGCTAAGATTCATATTAAGTTACGTCTAAATAAATATAAGACATTGTGTAATTCCAGCATTCATCTTTCATCGAATTTGTAAATTTATTTATATTTTTCTTGCAAGGGAAAATAATTGGTGGCTAAGCAGTTAGAAAAAAAAAATTGTCTGACGATTAATTTATTACTATTTAGTATCTTCAAGAAATGCGTGAGATTGGTCCAATCCGGAGATGTTCGCATGGGACCACGGGAGCAGCTCAAATCAATTTTCAGGAACCAAATAAGTATAGCTGAAAACATTATTTCCCTGAATCGTGAATAATAACTCAATTTTTGTTTAATGAAATATTTGTATGTTTCAATTATTGTAATTTATTGTAGTATTTTTATTGGCTTGTATGGTCAGCTGTAACTCAATTTTTATTAATCGTGTGTAGCATTAATATTGTTAGTTCGTTTTAAGTGTTGTATGAAGATAAAGCTTTAATGTAAAACTAGGCTCCTAACATGAATCAAACCTGGTCGGGCCGTCAGTCAAGTGTACAGAGGTAAATCCGTCGCCAAGAATGGTAAGTGTACCAAATGGACGTTACCTGTTGTTAGACCCGGAGAGGTAGGCAACCGTCTTCTTAGTTTTAAATCGTGAAACATCTCTTTCAAATCGGATATTAAGAATAGTGATAAGTTCATGAAAATCTGTGTTTAAACGATTCATAAATAACTAAATTATTTTGGTTTAAACTTCTTTGTAAAATTAAATAATATTATTTTAAAATGTTTAAAAGATACACATTATCACGCGACCACGAATGCCGCATGACGTCATGGACCGTGTTTGCATGAAACAAAATACTTACTAGAGACCATGCACGCACGACTATTGAACAGTGGTTCGTGACGTAATCAGTGTTTTAGCGGGAAATTTAAAATTATTGTTGTATCTATTTTTTCTGCACATTTAATATAAATTGATAAAAACTGCATTTCCCGGTATAAACATTCTATATAATAATCCAGGAATCTATGTGCTAGATTTAATAAAAATCCAATCAGCTGTTGCCCCGTTCGTGAGTAACAACATTCAAACATGTAAAATTTCATATTTATTAGCATTGGGAGTCTAGTTTTATATAATAGCTATTGAGGTTGGCAACGCAATTTGTAAATACCGTTGTATTCTACTAATGTGTA
Source organism: Leucoma salicis (assembly GCA_948253155.1). NCBI lineage: Eukaryota > Metazoa > Arthropoda > Insecta > Lepidoptera > Erebidae > Leucoma > Leucoma salicis. The sequence continues at coordinate 20,759,610 of OX411822.1, forward strand.
GCGATCGATTCATCGCATGTAATCGATTTTCGTTACGAATGATTCATTGATGGATAATTTATTTTTGCTAAAAAATGTTATTTATGGTTTTATTTGGATGACATAAACTTAAACTAGTTAGTAACTAACGCTTTGTCAATCACGAAGCATCGTGTGCTTGGTTCGAAATATTTCTCTTTTTAATATGCTATATCATGATTAAGTTAGATGTTGTGTAACAAATTGCTTTCTCTTAGAAAGTAATTTGAACTTCTCGCCATGTCCATGGTGATATGATCGAAATATCGAAAAAACAGTAATTATTTTGTATAAAAAGACAGCGTCCTTTAAAACAACGGACACTGAATACACCCAGACTTGGAACAATCATTAGTTAATTGTCAATAGTCTTGTTTGAAGTTCAGTCAAGTCACAACAATCTTATACTTTAGTATGTTTAGAGATTTCTAGATACAAAGTGATCATAACAATAACGAAACACTTTTATATTCCACGTTATACTTAAGGAAAGTGAGAAGATAAACGCAAGTACACATACGCTCATTTTCGCCAAGCACTTTATACGATGTCCGAACAAAAAAGCGTTGCCCGGTGTCGCCTACCATTATTTAATATAAATGGAGACTGATGTGATGTAATTATATAAATGTGATGCGCTATATTTTACTCATTGATTATTTTAGATTTATACATACATACATTCGTACGTAGATAATTGTGTCTTCAATGTTTCGTATTAGCACGATAGAACAGATGGTGAATACAGATATATCTCGTAACCATGGCGATGGAACTCTGCTGATACGTGAAGTTAGTCAATATAAAATTATTTTGATTTGTAGGTATATCATGAATATAGTTTGTTAATTGTAAGTTTACTTATAATATACGAAATTTGCGCCTAATTAATTTAGAGATTTTTAATATTCAACAACAAAGCGTATACGAAACATTGAAAATGCGTATAAAATAATATATTCTTATAGTGCTATATATTTAGTGTTATTATTTTAGGTTGTTTATAACATATAATCATGAGTTTGCATTGCACTCGTTCATTATTGAAGTGAGACTTCTCGCCCGCTGTATGCTGTCATGAAATTGATTTTATGTTATATTGATGTACAAAAACCTCGTAACATAAAGGTTAAGGGGTTTCAGTTTTGCCTCACACGTGTTTATATGTAATATTACTGCTTAGGGCCCAATGTCGTAATGCTTAAATTCTAGTGAGACGCGATATATAAGTATTAGACATATATTCTTTAAGTAATTATATTGATATTATGCTATGGTGTGCACGGTCTATAGTGTTACGTTTGAGATAGTTGCTTTAACGCAGTACGAATGTTGACAATTGTGCGGAATCTTAATCGATGATGTTTTAAAATCTGATTGTTTTTGCCGCTAAGATTACACGTGTGAATTAAGATCGCTTTTAAAATATGGAATCGAACAGCAGCGTGTTTTGATGTAGAATTTTGGATAACCATTCTCATTCCAATGTTTGCTGAGCAATCTTATCGATTTTTATGTGTAGTTAGTGGCTTATTCATGCACAATAAGGGTATGGGCATATGGTTACGCTCTCAAATAAGGTACAAAATGATATTACAAAGAATAACATGTATAATGCCGGTTATCATAAGAAAATTAAAGTTGACACATTGAATCGATGGGTGAAATTTATTTTCTCTTATTTAGGTATTGTTGGGAAAATCGCAAGCTAGAGTGTTATTTTTTAAGTGGAAATAAATAATTATGATTCATTAACAAATGAAACTTAATGCCTGTCTATCCGAAGCCTTTAAAGAGAAATAAAATTAAATCATCGTCAAATAAATTTAAAACAACATGGTTAAGTTTTATTTATTTGAGCGTGTACACCAATAATTTAGTTAGTTTAACACCCAACGGTGTTCGCAGGGAAAGTTATATATATAAGGCATGTGTATATTAGGTAAAATTATTTTCGTGTATACGCCACAGTGCCATTGATCAATATTCTTTCCAATTATATACCAAAGCATATACTGCAATTTTCGTTGAAGCTTTACAAATTGTAGCCTTTATCTTGCACGGTGATAAACGCAATTATTCACACTTGCGCGTCCTCGTTTGTATACGCTAACAGGTAACATATACCTACATTGAATAGCAAAACTGTTCCTGAAGTATCTGAATCTAGTATGGATATTATAAATATAATAAGACTCGTCTATTTTTTTGTAATATTATCCTCTAGAAATGTTAATAAGAATGAAAGTTGGTCATGTTAATACTACATTCAATTTCATTGAATTTTTGCCCTAAAGTAGAAGAAAAAAGACTTCAATAATTTATAAAAAACAATTTTCAAAATTGTTACACTAATAGAAATCCAGAGAAGCGTAATAACTCGCATTTTTCCACTTAGCACACTATTCGTCGTCACCTGTGTAAAAGGCTTGATGTGTCACCCGTATAAAAGACTTGATGTTTGTACTGTTTGCAATATTATTTATAGCAAAGTGTTGGTGCACTGGTTTGAAAACGACACAGTTGAATTCAGTGTAAATTATTATTATTGTTATACAATTAAGTATTTTGAATATCCCTGTGCAATAAATAATTTCTTTTATATGCATTTGTGTTCTATTTCTTTGTACTATATTATAATATTCTTTATTTCGATTTACTCCTTTGCGTAGAAAGGACAATTGCAAAATTTGCTGAATGGTATTTCGATTTACTCCTTTGCGTAGAAAGGACAATTGCAAAATTTGCTGAATGGTAATAATTTACCGTAAATTGAAGAAAAAGTAGAAATACTTGACTCAGGGTTTTTTTTAAGGCTTTCGGTGGCACATGTATTATTTACCTATTGTAAGAGGTAACCGTCGCTTGTAAACTCAGCCATACCCGAAGCACAGCCAAGCCGCTGTTCACCATAAAGATCAACTAATACTCTTAAGCGGAGTGAAAACAGGATCGTCTATCTTCCTCAGCGACAGGAACATATCAAGATGCTTCTGGCTTCCTTTTTTCTGCTAGGGAGGCGATTCGTTGACATTCCCCCATTTACAAAGAAAGCCGAGTCATAAAGCGCATGATTTAATTAAAAGAGAAGATTTTTAATATAAAGAAATATTATTAAAATTATTTATTACATTAAATGTCCTTATTTTTAATTATAAATAAATATACAGATCAAATTATTGCACTAGCATTATAATTAAAATATCACTATCATTTAATGTTGCTAAATTGAAATACAGTTATCGAGCTCTTGTTACTCAATAAGGTTTAAGCTTGTAAAAATCACCACGATGTGGCTATGCGTATAAGCACAACCAGTCACAAATAAAACAACATAAACAGACAACCTATTTTTAATTGTGGATTTTGTGTGTGAAATGAGCTTATGCACTGACCTGTATCAATTCACTGGGCATTAGTAATTAAAACACAAAGTGAAAAATGTGAAATCAAAAATAACAGTCACGAGCAGGATTTGCACCTGCATCTCCTGGATACCGTCCAGATGTTTTGCCAATTCAGCCATCGTGACAATTGCTTCTGACTGCTAATTTTGATAACACATTCATACTTAGCGTCTTTGGGTGACACATTTTTCGCTTTGTGTTTAATGTATAGTGTAAAGCATGTCAAATGCTAAAAATATATATAAAAATATCTAAACATTAGTAATTTGTTTGCATCTTTGCGTTTTGCCACTGTGGCGATGTAGACCCATATAACTATGAATTTAATTAAGTCACTATAGAAACGCTAAATTTAATGAGGTATAAATTATATAAGTACCTACAACAAAATTAACAGTTGGCAACAATAAATAGCGAGAACTTTTAGTTATTTGTTTTACATAAAAATAACGCGGCGTTTTAAGTGGAAAAATATCTAAACATGTAATTTACATTAAAAAAAAAAGGATAGCTATTCAAGATATATAGTAGAGGTCAGTGCTTGCTAATAAAAATACGTCTCGCTAGATTTATAAAAGCTACAAGTCTGCTTACATCAACCTAACTAATTATTCAGGGTGTTTTTTAAACTTAAAACGGCATTATTTGATTGTATGTTGATGCTTTAAACACCATTCAATCTTACAATGAATATACAACAATTAAACAGGAATACCGTCGTAAATTATATGTTGCTAATCATATACAGCTTTATACTTAGTTTCTATGAAGTACCTACGTATATTAAAGTATGTACAGATTAACCTAACGGCAGTGTTAAGAACTATGTTGTTTCATGACATGGATTTTTCACATCAGACCCACTGCCAGGTGGGATGTTGCTGTGTGTCGCTAGCTTGTAGTACATTGGAAAGTCCACCGTCGGTAAGCGGATAGACAACCTGAAAAACATAAAGAATTACAACTAATTGTGTGGAAATGTGAAACAGCAAAATGTTAATGCGGGCGAGATTGATCTGGTTGACGGTATTAAGTTGTGTATGTATATGGTTACATTTATGTATATATACAGTTATATGTATGCATACATTTATATGTACTTGTATATGCATATATAGCAGCCTTAAGTTTGGAAATGTACCCGGTAGACGGCAATGTTGGACTTAAACATAGCTGGTGTGTAATACACCTCTGTCCCCTTTGGGGAATACAGGAGTGATGTAAGTTTATATAGTTATAAGTATGTAGGCAGTTATATATATGTATACAGTTGCAATCATCGACTTTTTTATTGCATATGGTGGCAGACGAGCTACGGTCCACCTGATAATAAGATATATCCGCCGCTCAATGCCAAAGCTATCTTGCGCTACAATTAAAACACAGTCAGGTGTTTCGTGGTAGTTATACGAAAGGTGGCACCGAACCGATCGGGGCCGATAACAAGTGCATGTTCCCACTTATCCCCCAACCAGACCGCCAGTAATGGAACCCGTACTACTTTCGAAAGTAAGTTTGTTTATTTGATTGTAACACTTTCAAGCCGTAACTACTGAAGTAATCGTAATAAAACTTGCATGCAAATAGTTTGGAACCCAATAAAGGGTATAAGGTATAGGATCCCGGAAAAAAATATACTTCCTGTGGGTTAGTTATTTTTGCATAGAAACAATGTGCCGCAGAGTAATGTATCTTTGTATTCTGCAGTCTACACAGACCAAGTGGCGGGTGGAATTTAATGGGTGATAATTGGTTACTTGCCTTAGTCGCCTCGTGAAGACACCGAAGGAAAAAATGGTGGGTCACACTTGTATTCCTAGTCTATCACCACATGTATTAAGTGGTGCTACAAAGTTTACCTGTGTTTGCGAGAGCCACCGTTGTTTGATGAAGTCGGCTACCCGTTCCCCTATCATGACAACGGGAGCGTTGGTGTTCCCTGATGGGACGGCAGGCATCACGCTCGCATCTGCCACCCGCAAGCGGTCTATACCTTGGACCTAAAACAGGGGATTTTTGCTTGCTATAATAGGAATATTATTATTACCTAAGTTCACAAGAGAGTATAAAATATAAAATTGTGACATAAACAGGTCGAATAAAATTTTCATCTCTTTATTTAGAGTAAAGTTTAATTAATAAGTAGGTAGGGTTTTTGTATCAAGTGAAAATTATCACCTACACTTATTGTCAGAGCGGAGAGATAGGATACCTAGAATAGGTAAGTCTTCTTCGTTATGAAGAGTTTTGAATTGTATTGATTGTTAAAGGGTATAGCTCAAAAAGTACTTTACCTGTAGCAAATTATCAACTACAGCCGATGGGTCTCCCCTAGGTCCCATTTTGCAGGAACCGGACTGGTGGTTCTCTGGTCCTGTTTGCATCCTGACCGCGCACTCCCAGTACGCATCACAGCCGAACTTGATGTGCTCGCAACCTTTTACTGGAGTCTTGTTCATCTTGACGCCGAATCTTCTTAGTGCTTTCGTTTCAGAGAGCTTGATAGAGAATTTGATTCCTTCTATTAACGTTTTTACGTCATCTGGATGCGTTAGATAACTGTAAATTAATATAAAAAATAAAATTAATTTCATGCAGTAATAGACAACTTTTTTTACTACAAGGTTGACCTACCAGCCCACCTCGTGGCAGGCGATTATTAGGGGCCAGTTAATTTTAAACATTTCGTGTCACGTTGTATGTTCTTGATGAACTCCCTAAACTAATTAACCAATTTTAATGAAATTTTCACTCTGTGCAGTTTGGTCCAACTCGAGAAATGGATAGTTACATACTAATTATTTCTTTTTTTTAATGCACAAATAACGATTTTTATATCCGGAGAGAGAACTTGAGAAAACGGTTTCCCATCAATTTTAAGCATTTTAATAATAATTGAACTAATTATAAATGCGGCACAGCAACGTTGTTATATACCCACTTTGCGTATATCTTGGGATACTCGAATGGATCAGCAGATCGTATCTCCAACCGTCCTCTGCTCTTCGGATGTAGGACGGTGGGTATGATCTGTATAGACCTTGAGCCGTTCCCTACTCGTTCCCCCACCATGCCGGTCTTGGCGCAGTCCGCCAAAAACCCACCGAAGAACAACTGAATGTCGGGGTTGTCCTCAGAGGGTTTCGCGTATTTCGTGTTGATGAACGCCGTTACTTCTGATATGCCTGTAATAAATCATTGTCATAATCAGTAATAATTAAATTGTTACTATTTTCGGTATGACTCGCATTTAGTTAAATATTTTAATTTAGGTATTACAAGATTAGAATAGAATATCGTTTATTGCATAAGACGCGACATATAAAGATCTTACAATATATACGAGTTTATACATGTTTTACTATGACAGAACATTTATAATAATAATAATTAACAAAAAGTGTTTATAGTTTATTCGAGTCATCGTATCTGGGTTCACCCGTAAGTACCTATTTATTAATGAAAACAAAATTAGGATTGTCCAGGGGGGTTAGGCAGAATGTCATATGTCACGTGTCGACCGTATCGAGATCACTGTGATTGGTTGACAGATTACCGTGATTGGTCAACGGATTATTGTGACATCATGTGTCGGTTTCTCGACCAATCACAGTGATCTCGATACGGTCGACACGTGAAATATGACATTCTGCCTAACCCCCTAGGAACTACAACTCTTTATATCTACATTATTTGGACGTGTTACATAAAGTTCTTAAGATCTAGTAGGTATGTAGAGCTAGCCATGAGAAAGAATGGACATTCTTTTGCAATTGAAGAAAATTTGTTGGAAATAAACTTTGTGTCGCGGTAGAGTTTACAAAAATAACACAGTGTTTTTTTGTAGCTAATGATGTCAGACGAGCCACGGCCCACTTGATGGTTAGTGGCAACCGTTACTCATGTACTCAACTATACCGAGAGTATTGTCAAGCCACTGCATAATTTCATTTCTCAGATATGTAAAATGAAAGATTAAACGGTTATCTCCTGCTATAGCCAAGACACACTGACGTGCTTTATGACCGGTCACTCAGGAGACGGTGGTACCGCCCCGTTCGGACCCGATACCAAGTGAGAACTCTGACTAGGTACCGAACCCTACCACCATATGCAGTCAATTATCATTAAGATTAGATAAAGCCATCCTTTTTAAATGTTATCTTCTATTTTCCTTATTGTACTTGACTTACAAATATAGTGATAGGTAGATAAGCTCGCTATTACTCACCAGTCCCGGACATTAGTCCGTCTCTAAAGAGCAGATATTCCATAGCAGTAGCCCAGTTGAGGGGCGCGGTGTCGTTGTCGTTGACGGTGAAGCCCATGAAGTAGGCCACGTGGTTGTGCAGGCTGCGCCCCACCGCCGGCAACTTGTGCACGAGCTTCACCCCCGCGCGGGACAGCACGTCCGGGTCGCCCACGCCGCTCAGCTGCAGGATCTGTGGCGAACCTATTGCGCCAGCGCTGAGGATGGTACAGAGAAAATATCATTAATAAATACTGTTTTCTGAATGATCCGAATAATGTACGATTTTTAAATAAAAACTTGTACAATAATTGCCCCGGATGGCTGTTATTCACGCTACGCCACTGGGGCGCTGTCGTAAAGAACCATTTATCTCTGTGCTTCGGTAACTCTGTGGTCTCTAAAGGGGTTTGGTTACTAACTCACAGTTTATACTGTTGCCTGGCTATCCTCTGAATCCTGAGTGAGGCCCGTGGCAAATCAGCCACCGTAAGATATACCAAAATACTATACAGCCAATCAAAATGAAATTTAATATAGTTATTCTTTGTTGAACTTAGACACCACCCACTAAGAACGAATTTTGAGCCATACCACTCTAAAAACTATTATTCGCTCTGAGGTAACGTAAACTTTAATTAAATGAAGATAAAGTCGCAGGCAAATGCTAATCTATATATATATATATATATATATAGATATATAAATCAATCGCTGTTCATTAAGATTGATTAGGATAGATAATAGCCGATATAATAAATTGTAGGTGATACAAAATTCACCGCATCATCTAGTAAAATTTAAAATGCTCACCTCAAAATGATTTCATTATTAGCAAATATAGTTTCAGTGCCACCAAAACTATTCCTGACTTCGATAGCGTACGCCTGCCTCGTAGTCTGGTTTATCAGTACTTTGGAGACCGTCGCGTTCAACATCACGTGAAGGTTGGGCCTATTCTTAGCTGGCCTGAGGTAGGCTCGGGCTACTGACAATCTGGAGCCGTTGCGGTTGGTGGTCTGGGCGATGGCGAAGCCTGTGTGCTGAACACCATTCAGATCGCGTTGCTTGTAACCTGAAAATACATCAGGAACTTATTATTAGAAGAGTTTTTTTAATTGGAAACTTCTTTACAGGTCAGCGGCACTCGTAGTGACCGTTGATGGATTCAGTAATATTGAATCTAAATATTCATGACGACCCCTGCTGTAGCGTACCGCTTAAAGTCAAACCAAGAAATGTTCTAAAGCTATCTATTAAATTGGAAAATGACAACTTATTTTGGCTGGATTAATAAGTACATCATATATTTTTTATATTATAAATTTTTAATTTGTAAGAGACACTTGTGGTGCGCCAGCATTTAGAGTTTTAGGTAAAATCGCTTTATCTAAATTATTTAATTACAATTTGAGATGTCTATTAAAGAGTATATATAGTCTGCGAAACACTTTATATTGTGTATTTATGGGAGCTTGAAAAACGCACTAAAATGCTTCGTCTAAAGATACACAAGGCACTGCTGGTAGATACTTGGTCTAGCCACTGGCCGCAGAAGAAATGCTAGTCCTGCCTGACGCAATACCGTGCTAGATGTAATAATTTAAAAAAATAATTTGTTATTCACATTTTATAACTTACCTAATTCCTCCCCAGCCTTAACGATCCCGTAACTCAGCGGAGGATGGTATGGAAATTGCGAGACGGTAAGTGGTCCCCCAGTCGCGTGGTAACCCTGATCCATTTTCTTAATTTGCTTATTATCCTCAGACTTTAGGAAATATGGTAATACTTCATCGTAAGACCAGCCCTCGTTGCCAGCGGCTGCCCACCCGTCGTAGTCTTTCTTTGAACCTCTGATGTACATCATGCCGTTCATTACTGATGTGCCGCCTAGTACCTGTATATAGTGAAGGTTAGGCTAGAATGTGTAACCACTGAAGTATAGTAACATAGTTCCAGTGGCCCGCCAATAGAGGCGGGGAGACGGCACACGATTGATTTATGTAGTGGGTGAGGGTACATTAGGAACCATGTGCGTTGCATAAATAGAGCAACTATTATTTGACAGTCGCCATCTTCACTCAGCTTTGCCCGTCATCCCCATTGACCAAACCATTATTGAGTCGTAAAGACAAATGTGATGAGGAGATTGGGAACGGCCGTCGGTCACTGCGATGGTTTAGCGGCACTTCCCCGGATTGGAAGGGACGTAGGTTCAAACCCCAAAAGTTCTCTTTTTTTTTTATTGCATATAGTAGCAGGCGAGTAACGGCCCATCTGATGTTAAATGGTAACCGTCGCTCATGAACTCAACTATACCAAGAGTATTGTCAAGCAGCTGTTCACCATTTCATTTCACCGATATGAAATGTGCTTCATGACCGGTCACACGGGAGATGGTGGTACAAACTCGCTCGGGCCCGCTACCAAGTGAGTACTCCCACTTGGTGCCCAGCCCTACCAACAGTCATACATTGGATGATAATTGTTTACTTCCCTTAGTCGTCTCATACGGCACTCGTGGGAATGAATGGGGTGGTGACACTTGTATTCTTAGCCCGTCACCAAACGGAACGTCTCTTTTTCCACATTCACAAATAATTTGTTCTTTAAAGTAGCTGAGCACGTCAAGTGCTATAATACAGATCAAAATGTTTAAATAGCGACATCTATCGACGAATAGTAGGTAACATAACAACGTTTGCAAATATGATTCTTAAAATAGAGATACAACGAACAATGATATATTATATTGATTGAATATACTTACTAACTTAAAAATACAACACACCAAGCCATTTTAGAAAATAAGATGGAGTTTTCGTGGATTCGCACATCATTAAGTTTCTGTTGTGCACTGGATATTATTGTTTCATTTACCTACCTTTCCCCTGGGCCAGTAGCATTTCCTTCCTTCCTCTCCGAGGCAAGCAGCAGGCTCTGGCTCCGTCTGGTATCCCCAGTCAATGCTGGATCCGATAAAGTTGAGGAACATAGACGGGACTTGCGCACCCGTCGGCTCGTCGAACCCTAAACATTTTATGCTTAATGATTTTAAAGAAAATGTTTCTTCACCCTGGTGGAGAAGGATTAAAACTACAGCATTACCTTCCTCTCTATTCCATGGCTAAATGTCGACTCTTTAGTCGGGTGAGTAAAATATGGAACAATATTGGGTAGGTACCGCGAGATAAGGACGTCAATAAATAAAAAAAAGGTGTGTGTGTACTTATGTACACGCGTTAGAAGTTATACTTCTTTGGCGTAACAAGATAAAAATCTTTTCAAAAGTTTTATCTTTCGCTTTATTCTACGTTTGTAGAAAAAACGACACTAACAATAGAAAAAAGATATTTAATACATTGAAAGTTTTATTATAACGCATTTTCTAGTTAAATAAAGTTTATTTAAATATAGGTATTTGTGATAGGTCACAAAAAAACTAAAATGTTGACTGTAGCTAACTTCAGGGTGTCTAACTTACCACAGAAGGAATGTAACATAGTACCAGTGGGCCGCCAATAAAGGCGGAGAGACGGCACACGGCGGGTTTCTTTAGTGGGTGCAGGCCCCACACTACCCTGTTCGTTGCCCCGAACGACGGGGTGTGCGGTTAGGAATTTTTTTTCCCGCCTAAATAAAAAGAAAAAAAAAGGTGTCTAACTTCAGGGTGTCGGTTTTTCGTGACGACGTGCGCGCGCATCGTAACAATTTACTCTCATCATTTTTCCCTAACGCGCCAAAAGAGGTATAACTTCAAAAACTTATATATTATTTATTTACTTAACATCACTTATGGTTTACAAGTTAAAAAAAAAACCAAAGTGCCGGGTCATTTTAAAAATAAAAAAATAAAAACAATCCTAACTTTATACGGCTACAAACTTTTCTAGGTATATTTATAAATTACAATAAACACGTAATAAATAATTTGTGAATTCACTATAACAAGTACCAAAAATATCAACTTTTTCGTGTATTAGTATTTTCAATGCGCATGCACGTGATAGGAAACTAAAACTTGACACTAAAGTCTCTTGAATTCTTATTTCACAAACACCAAGAATATCAGATATTTAAAAATAAAATATTACTGTACCTGCACCATTCGCAGGTTCGAATTCCGTTCGCAATTATCATTTTATACTTTTACAATAATTTATTCTAGGAGCATTGGGACAACTTCTAGGCAGTCATCACCTCAGCCAGAGGGCACGTGTCGCAATACACAACGCAGTGCTTGTCCCAACGTTATTATATGGAAGCGAGAGTTGGGTATGCAAAAAGGAGCATGAGAGTTAAATCAATGCGGTCGAAATGCGATCTCTGCGGTGAATCTGTGGAGTGAGGCTGACTGACCGCATTCGTAACAACGACGTAAGAGAGCGAGTAGGTATGAAAGAGAGTATTGGTGTAAAGATGCGAAAGGGAATGCTCCGATGGTTCGGCCATGTGGAAAGAATGCCAGAAGAGCGACTGGTTAAGAAGATATACAATGCGAAAGTGGAAGGATGTAGGTACAGGGGGAAACCGAGACTCACCTACCTAGACCAAATCGGTTCATGTATTGAAGGAAGGTGCAGTCAGGAGTCTCCGAAACCGGCAAGCGTGTATGAAGAGAAGTTATGAATGTTGAGGAAGCGAGAGATGTATGCAAGAATAGAGTCTCTTGGCACTCTGTTCTCTCTGCCTACCCCGCAAGGGAAATGGCGTGATGATAAGTTAGTTAGTTAATTTATTCTAGGGGTCGTTCGTGGAATAATGTTCTAGATTGTTATAATCATAATACTATGGATAAGAAATGGGCTTTCCCTTTCTTATATTGCGACTAAAACCATTCAAATACCTGCGAAGATCGCTCCCGTCCACCTTGAAACATTTTCATTGCAAACGTATTTTTGAATGCCCCTTATGTAGTTGAACATAATTTAAAAAAATGCAAGTAATAAATATGTAAGTATGTATGAGAGGGTATGAATGTTGAGGAAACGAGAGATGTATGCAAAAATAGAGCCTTTTGGCACTCTGTTCTCTCTCTCTACCCTGTAAAGGAAATGGCGTGATGATAAGTAAGTAGTATAATAAATATCTATTAACTTCTGGTCTACAACTATTTTGACATACCCGCTTCTAACAGCAGCACTCTCCACTCTGGTACTTCGGACAGTCTGGCAGCGACCACAGACCCTGCTGAGCCACCCCCGACTACTATGAAGTCGTACACGGAGTCCATGTGCCGTCGGTACTGTAGTGCATAAATATCATCCTAAGATTAGATGGTCGATATGAGAGAGCCTGCTGAACACACGGTGGGTTCGTAATATTTATTTTCTAAATCAATAACCAACAGTAATCATCAACAGTATATCTAATCATTACACATTATGATACAAAATTTTTGCACGCCTCATAAGCGAAGCGTTGTGGTGTGTTTTACTCCCGGTTGACACGGCACAGCTGATTTTTCAAACTTAAAATGTTTATATTTATCATATATTGCACTTGTAAAATAATATCTACACACACATATAAAGAACAAACTATTTTTAACACTCATGATATTTTTGTTATTTAAACTAGTTAAAAAACTGTTAGAAAAAATCTGGCTTGGACGTCCGTGAGTTGTAGGTAATGTATGTTAACACGATAACGACCAAAATACTACTTTAATAATCGAGTCTTTTTTTCTTTTACGAATTATTATGACTAGGAATTACTTTTCACGTTCAGATTCGATGTGGTTTAATTGTTATTAAATAAACAAAAAAATACTGAATATTTACGACATTTACGCTCGACGCGACACTAAAACCAACGCCTTTCATGAGAACTACCTACCTTTTTACGTACGCATAGCCACCGGTGGTTTTACTATCGTCAACAGAACAGAACGCCGTTCGCCCGGCCAGTACATTGTTTTTTGTTAAAAGAAAGTTTTTACCTTTGCTTGACGAACTGATGATATTTGTCAAGTATAATAACTATTTTAATCTATAACAATAATTAAAAACACTAAACACACGTAAATAATAACACACCAACGTTATAAAACACGAAAAAAACATTTTTTACATTCCACAATTTTTTTTGCGTGGCCTTGGCGTCACGGTGTTTTCACTTAGAACAAAGAAGTATAAAATTATAAGGCAACCGAGTTAGGAAGATAAATGGTTTAGAGATTTCTTAATTTTCTTATTGAACTCACTGATTTTTAAATAAGTCGTATAATATTGTCCAAAGTTGCAATTTTCTAATGATAGATGTCGCTGTTTTAAAGTAAAAGAGATATTGATAAATGCAGCCCTAGATGTCGCAAGTGGCAATTTAGATGTATTCAGTTGCTGTTGTATATATAGAACCACAATATTGCTTTTTTGTAAGGAAACTAGCGATGTCTTTTTGTTTTCTTTAATTGCTTTTGTTTACAGTTTATTCAATTATTCAATTTTACATGTTTATATATATTATATGCACTTATGCAGGTATATATGTAAACTCATGGATTGTTGTTCTTACTAATTGCCAGATGGCGCCTTGCAATATAGAAGTATACTTCTTAAAATTAGTGCTAAATGGCGTATAAGACATGAAACCCACATTAGTACTTTTTGAAATTAGCGCTATCTATGTGATTTATTGAAAACTACTTAGTAAATCCAATACATTATTAGTTACTTATCAAATAATCAATTTTATTGTGAAAAATGAAGTTTATGAGGCGTGCGGTTTTGGATTTTCCAAAGTATTTGATTATTAAATTACTTTGGGTAACATTAGTTTATATTATTCTCAAATTTTTACCTTTGCTTGACGAACTGATGATATTTGTCAAGTATAATTTAAAAATAAATTTTATTGCAATTACATCAATGGTAGCATCTTTATAGGCTTTTATATACGAGACTAAAAATAACAAAAAACAATCAAACACGTGAGTCTAGCTAATACATATATATAATACTAGCCTTTACCCGCGGCTCCGCCGCAGCCAAAAGCTGGTTTTTGGGTTATATCTCAGGTTCCCGGAATAGTAGCGGGATAAAATATACTCATATATCAATTGTTAAGTCTAATTAAGACCTATCAAACGAAAAAAAGTTGCATTAAAATCAGTTCAGTAGTTTTTGCGTGATGCGCGAATTGACAAACAGATAAACAGACAAAATGACAAAAATTAAAAAAAAATGTTTTGTGTTTAGACACGCCTATATAGTGTACAGTATTTTTTTCTCAAATATCTTAAATGTACAGACACAGCTCTGTTACACTTTTATAATAGTATAGACAAGCCTTTTACCGAAACTCCGCCGCAGCCAAAAGCTAGTTTTAGGTTATATCTCAGGTTCCGGATATAACAGCGGGATATACCAGTTTTTAGATCTAATCAAGAGTTATCACAAAAAAAGTTTTTGCGTGATGCCCGAACAAACAAAAAGTCAAACAGAAAAACTGACAAACAGACAAAAAAAAAATTAGTAAAGTAACATAGGTTTTATATCATCACGCTATGAAATACAGCGACCAATGGTGTTACGGCTGAAAGAGCGCAGTAGGACTAATAATATTCGTAGTATAAATAAAGTAAAGGCACCATACAGGTCTGTCCGCTTTTTGCTACGCAATGGATTTTGAAACGGTTTTCATTATAGTTTAGATAAATTTAAAAGGAAGTATAATACATCCTATTTGATTTTATTATAGAAGGACATTAAATCTTATTGATCAAGTTAATTTGTGGCATAGAATTAAAGTCCGATTTACACTTCAATAAGTACAGTAGCGAATATTAGTTGCCGTTCCAAAAACAATCACGATCTATTTAACCCTAATCATAACTCGCTATCTCTACTTAACTCGCTTTTGCCGTTCAAACGATAATAACAACTTAACTCGCAGATGACGCAAGTTATCTCGCTACTATACTTATTGAAGTGTAAATTGGGCTGTTTACAGAAAGTTGTAGTTCTTCAAAAATCCGGAAGATACTTGCATTAGTTAATTGCACCCGTGAGAAGAAATAATATAATTCCTAATCAATTGATTCATCCATTTTTGAATTAGTAAGTTTTGTAACCTATTATGAATAACTTTGTGTAATGAACTCGATGATGGAACTAACCGCAGGTCTGATGAGGAAGTTGGATTGTTGCAGGACAGTTTGTGGTCGTGTGTAATGAAGTGGAGAAACGAATAGGTTTTCTAACAGTTATTATTACAGTACCTATACTGGCTTCATTTAGACCAGCAATATTGTCAACGTGGTTTTATAAATTGGATCCACAGAAAAATTAAATGTGTGTAATAGAGAAAATTAGTTACGGTAAAGACAAAGCCATCTAGTTATAAAGTGCAGTACTAAATCAATTTTAAGATACATTTGTTGCAGTTACTAAAAGTCTGTTAAAAACTCTTTAACGGTACCCCATCCAAAAAGTCATAACAGAACTGCTTTTATAGCTTACATTTCAGTGAGCATAGACCATATTAGTCTCAATTACTAACAAATTAAGTTTCGTTTATTGTTCATGTTTGTAATAATGGTATAATTAAGTGAATTTTACAGCGTAGAAAGTTTCTTTCATACATATTTTTATAGCTGTTATCATAAACTACACAATAGCATGTATCAATTTATAGTCTGAAGTAATTATAGCGTGGTACCTACTTGCAGTGAGACTATGGACTGATAATAGTAGACTAAGAGATATCCAGTCAAATCCTGAGTTCCTGACCCAAATCCTGAACGCTCGAAACCTGGGATGTTATGGAGCTCCGTTGCCGTAACCGAAACTACCGGATAACCAAAATAAAAACGTTTACGGTTATCGTAACCGTAATTGAGACCGATATAAATGTTTCGAATAATTTCGGAATTTCGCCCCTAGGGGCGGAGTCTCTGGTCCGTCAACACAGGCGGAGAGACGGCACACGGCGGGTTTCTTTAGTGGGTGCGGGCCCCACACTACCCTGTTCGTTGCCCCGAACGATGGGGTATGCGGTTAGGTACATTTTTACCCACCTAAACAAAAAAAGGGGGCGGAATTTAAATGCTTCATAATTAGAACAGGTTTTTATTTTTACCCGGCTGAGCCGACGCACGAGCCGCACGCGTCTCCTGCATTATTTATTATTTGTATTGCTTACTCGTTATCCTTTTTTTTTTTTTTTTTTTTTTTTATTTTAGGTGGGCAAAAATGTCCTACCGCACACCCCGCTGCCCGGGGAGACAACGGGGTGAATGGGGCTCTCACCCACTAAAAACCCACCGTGCGCCTCCACCCGCCCTTGCTACGGCGGATCACGGGTACCGCGTCGTTACGACCGCGATCCGCAGGCGGCAGCCCCTACGGGCACCCTCTCTTGAGCGACGCCTCGCGCACTTGGGCGTCGCACCTTCGCGGTAGGCTTCCGCGGACGGCAGGGTACTCCCCGACCCCACCGTCCGCAGCCTCGGCTAGGGCGGCATCAGGCGCAAGTAAGCGCGCGCACGCCGCCCCTCGCGCCGGCGGCGAATCGGGTCCGCGAAGGAGGATTCCTCACGGGCCCTCTCCGCCACCTCCTTCCGCGAGATGACAGCCTCGCAGAAGGCGGCGACCGCGGTCCAGGCCCTGTCACTGCCAACCATCGCTCGCGCAACGGCCGGCAGCGACAGGTCCACGCCTATGACTGCAACGAGTTCCCGGCGCTGCACATCCCATGCCGGGCACGACTCGAGCGTATGCTGCGCCGAGTCCTCGTCGCAGTCGCAGTGGTGACAGCCTGGGGTCGTCTCCCTCCTTGCGATCGTGTGCAGGTATTTGCCGAAGCAACCATGCCCCGACAAAACCTGCACCAACCGGAAGGTGAGGATCCCGTGCTGCCGCCCTGCCCATTCTTCCAAGATCGGCCGGAGCGCCCCCACGGTCCAGAGACCGGCTCGGGGCGTCTCCAGCCGAGACTTCCACTTTAGGACGGTGGCGCGGCGGGCATCTTCCCGCCACGATGACATTACGCTCGGCGAGGGGCGGCTGCCCCCCGCCCGCGCCGTCGACGCCCGCCGATAGACGTCGGCGAGCACCTCCGCCTCCAGATCCCACGGGGGGGTTCCGGCCAACGCGCAGGCTGCATCGGTCGAGACCGTGCGGTACCCGCGTATTGCCCTGACCGCTACGACCCTCTGTGGACGCCACAGAAGGGCCCTATTACGAGCAGCCAGGGACTCCGCCCACACGGGCGCGCCGTACAGCGCCATCGACCGTACTACCCCCGCGTAGAGTCGTCGACACGCAAGACTCGGTCCGCCCAAATTCGGCATAAGTCGCCCGAGGGCGGACGCCGTGTTGACGAGCCTTGGCGCAAGACGGCGGAAGTGCTCGTCAAAGTGCCACCGTCCATCCAATACCAGGCCCAGATATTTGATGTGGGCCTGGATTGGCAAGCCCACCCCATTGACCGTTATCGAGGCGCTGGAGGGCGGGCCCCGTCGGCGCCCATGGAACAGTAGGGCCTCCGACTTTTCAAGGGCCACCCTAAGCCCCAGCGCCTCAATCCGCCTGACCACCTCCGCGGTACCTGAGGTGGCCAGCGTTGCCGCCTCCTCGAGGGTCCAGCCCCGGGCTGTGACGAGCGTGTCGTCTGCGTAGCAAATTACGCCCAGCCCGGGGGGGAGCCGGCCACGGAGGACCCAGTCGTAGCCGATGTCCCACAGGAGCGGCCCAAGAACCGAACCCTGCGGGACGCCGCACGACATAGCCCTCCTTACAACGTCCCCTTCCCGGTCCACGAAGAGGACGCTGCGGCCGTCGAGGTAGTCTGCCACCAGCCGCCTTAGGTAGAGGGGCACTCCATGGTACCGGAGTGCCTCCTTGATGCAGCCGAATGGCAGACTATTGAAGGCGTTGGCGATGTCAAGCGACACCGCCAACAGCACATCCCTCGAGGTGACGGCCTCCGCAGCCGCGGCCTTCAGGCGCAGAATGGCGTCGACCGTAGACCGACCCGCCCGAAATCCAAACTGGGCGTCGGACAGGTCGGGGCCGACCGCTCCTAGGTGCCGGACGATGCGGGCAGCGACTACCCGCTCGAGGAGTTTGCCCACTTCGTCCAGCAACACGATGGGCCTGAAGGCCGAGACTGTGTTCGGAGGCCGTCCCGGCTTCGGCAGGAGCACGAGCTTCCCCTCCTTCCAGCAGTCAGGGAACCGTCCGGACATCAGGCAAGCGCCGAACAGTCCCCCGAGGCGGGGCTCGAGATGGTCGAGGACCAGGGCCAGCACTCGGGCGGGAACCCCGTCCGGCCCGGGGGCGGCGCCTCTCCGCATACGCGCTACCGCCGCCCCCATTTCCGTCGTCGTCACGGGCGGTACCTCCACGTCGTCGGCCTCCCGGTCATCATCTGGCGGAGCCATGACCGGGGGCGTGTGCACCGCCCGTGAAGGGAAAAGTCCCTCGACCACCTCAGAGAGGAAGCCCGGCTGGAGGGTCTCCGTAAGGGGGGGGCCCTGGGCGCGGAGCTTGTTAAGCGCCGCGCGGTACGGGCGTCCCCAGGGGTCACGCTCGAGACCCTCCAGCATCTCCTGCCTTTTCGCATCTTTGGCGCGACAGATGGCCAGCTTTAACGCGGCGCGCGCACTGCTGTACGCCGCATACAGCCGGCCCTCCCGCTCTTCGTCGCGGATTCGGCGACGGCGGCTGCGGGTGTAGGACCTCCGGGCACGAATACAGGCCGCACGGAGGTCCGCCAGCTCCGGGGACCACCAGTAGACCCCCTTCCGTCGAGGCGGGCGCCGCACACGGGGCATGGCCGCATCGCACATCTGCGTAAGCATGCCGCGAATGCGGCCAGCCTCGGCGTCCACGTCTTCCGTCAGGGGGGGAGGCAGCCAAGATTGAAAAATGGCCGCCTCCACTAGCAGGTCCCGGTCGAGCCTACCCACAGCCCATCGCGGAAAAGCGGGAGTTCTGTCCGCCGCGTGACCCCTGCTGGCGCCCTGAAGGTTCCGGGAGACCTCTATCTGAATATATCTGTGGTCAGATAGGGTCTCGACCTCCTCCAGGACCCGCCAGCTCCTTACGCGTGCGGCGACACCGGGGCTAGCGAACGAAAGGTCCACTATCGACCCGCCCCAGGGTCGCACGCACGTTTGGGCGGACCCTCGGTTGAGTAACACGAGGTCCGCCGCTGCCGCCCACTCTTGGACCGCCGCACCTCGGGGGTCCGTCCTGGGGGACCCCCACGCCGTTGATTTGGCGTTGAAGTCCCCCAGCACGAGCACAGGGCTCGGTGCTATACGCCGTATCGAGGTCTCCAGGTTGTGCAGGAAGACCTCGAAAGCCGCCAGACTACGACTAGGGGAGAAGTACACGCCATACAGCGTGACCCCTCCCCATTCGGCCGCCACATATCCCGTGCCCTGGTCTTTGAGTGACAAGGGCGGGGAATGCGGCGCCGCCGAGCCGACGACCGCCACGGAGCCATCCCCGCTACCCGCCCAATTGGGGCGATCCGGGACTATGTAGGGCTCCGCGGCTACGGCAACACCGATCGACCGCTCCGCCATGGATTGCAGGAAGAGGTCCTGCGCCCTGGCGGAATGGCCGAGATTCCCCTGGAGGAGGATAGCGTCGTGATCCGTTATTGGACCACGATATCCTCCTCCATGCGCTGCGGCGGTCCAGCCGCGCCGGGTTGGGCAGCCGGGGCCGATTGGCTGCCCACCCCCCTCTTAGGGCCTGACTTGGCCGGAGGCCTGCACCCCACCCGCCCCATACAGTGGTTGGCGGGGCGATTGCCCGCCGCGCACGCGGGGCAGTGTGGGGTGGCAGAACAGGCAGCCGCCTGGTGCCCTGCCTGACCGCAGCGGAAACAGAGCCCGCTGCAGTCGAAGCAGTTAGTGCACAGCGGCCGGGTGTGACCGACCGCCATACACTTATAGCACCTGGCAGGCCGGGGCTCCAGCGCGATTACCCGCGCGGCGCTCCAGCCCACCAGAAGTCTACCGGCGGCGACCAAATCCTTGGCCGCCGCGACAGGGCACGAGACCCAGACGGCACCCACACCACCTGGACCTGGGCGAATGGTGCCCACCCGGACGGCGCTGCTGGGAGACCCGGTTTTCGAGACAATCGCCTCCCGGATCTCTTCCGCCGTCACGGAATCGTCCAGCCCGGAAATGCGCAGTTCGGCGCACTTCACGGGTCTGGCGACTCGAACACCACTCTCCTCTGGGAACAGGCCCAGCAGCCTCGCAGCCATTGCGTCGGCCGTCTTGGCGCCCTCTGGCCCCAGGTACTCGAAGATGCGAGCACCTGTCCGGGCTTGGCGGGAGCGAGCGGAAACGTCCCCGAGATCGGAGACGTTTATCTCCCGCCGGGCGCGCTTCAAGACGGCCTCGTAAGTCAGGCCCTTTTCTCTTCCCTCCGGCAGCACGGTGATCACCACCGCAGCTGCCTTCGGAACCTTTAACTTCCGCGACTTCTTTTTTTGCTTCGGGGCTTCCCCTCTCTGATTTATTGGCGCCGCCTCACGCTCCGAGGCAGCGCCGCGACCTGCTTACTCGTTATCCTAGGTGAACGACAAACGCGATAATACGACGCGACGCGACGTGACACGAAAATATTAAATAGAGGAGGAAACGCGATTAAAGTATAAGTCGCAATACGTCGCGTCGCTCACCTAGGGCAACGGGTTAGTCATAACTAGTTAGTGATTGTGGGATTACATCACAATTTAACATTTAGGACATTTAATATTTTACTATAATCTAATATCCGTAACCGAAACTGTCCGAAACTAGCGAATAATCCGAAATAATTTCATATACGTAACAGTATCCAAAACCGTTATAATATTGTTCCTATATCCAGGTCCGAAATTTCATATTCATAACATCCCTGCTAAAACCTCTTTATTTACGTTACTTATAGGCTTATTGCAAAGGGTCACTATCCGGGAAACTAATTGTCAGTGGTTTGTGAAGTGTTTGTGGCCTTAATCAGAATTGGCTTGTAATGAAAATAACTGGAAAGACGTGAACTAAGTTAAATAATGCCTATAAAATAGGTGTAACTTGCCTTAAAGATATTAAATTCATCGAAATATTTATCTTACTTGTGTTCTCCCACAGGGGTCTTCAAGATCGCATTGACTCCTGAGGAACACTTCCAGCAGTCCCATAAACAGCATGAACGCACCGCCTCCGCAAGTGGAAGCCAAGGTGGGGCCCGGTTGTGTCATCGGGCAGTCACATGTTAGCGCCATCTGTTGACAATGAAACGTAGTTGAAGTTGAGTTTGTGTTTTAAGGTTGAGGCTCTCTAGACTTAGCCAATCACACACAACAACATAATCCCATCGAGTTTGGGCTCGTATGATTTGTCTTGGCGAGTACTTTGTCTCTAGGTGGTATTCAGGGTCTGATGATGGAGCTGGAAGTTGGCCACAGTAACTCTGTAATGAAACGACGCAACCTCATCGAGTTTGGAATCATTTGATTCGACCTGACGAATACTTTGTCTTTAAATCTTATCCAGGGACTGATGATGGAGCTAGAAGGTGGCCATAGGAACTCGGTTATAAAATGACATAACACCATCTAGTTCTGGCTCGTATGATTCGATTTAGGGCTAGTTTTAAGTTATCTTGAATAATGCAATAGTCCCAGATGACATCCAGGGCCTGATAATGATGATTTATGTCTAGATGGTATTATTACAAAGTACACCCAGACTCAGAAGAACCATTTGTGGATAACACAAACACTTGTCCTGTGTGACAATCGTACCCACAACACTCTGACGGGAGGCCGGTAGTTAAACCACTCCGCCATTTGTGAAGTTCATTTCGGAAAAATAAAGGATTCCTGTGGGATTGCTATCGTTGTGTAGACATATTTTTGAAGTTATACTTCTTTTGGTGCTTTAGGGAAAAATTATGAGAGTAAATTTTTACGTCGTGTGGGGCCGGCTTTAGAATTGTCTCACCCCTCTCTACCCACGGGAGTCGTAATAGAAGACTCAGGGAATACCGGTGGAGTGGGCCGCAGCACTCCCTCGAGTAATAACAAGATCCACTGCGATCGCCAACCCGCCTGCCAAGCGTGGCGATTACGGCATTATCCCCCATGACGGGACCGCTCGTTGTGGCGTTTTCTTGGGGAGGCCTATGTCCAGCAGTGGATGTTGAAAGGCTGATGGATGGATGGATGGATGGAAATTTTTACGATGCACGCGCACACTGTCACGAAAAACCGACACCATAAAGTTAGCTATAGTCAACATTTTAGTTTTTTCTATTGTTAGTGTCGTTTTCTTCTACAAACGTAAGGATAACATTTTTGAAAAGATTTTTATCTTGTTACGCCAAAGAAGTATAACTTCTAACGCGTGTATATAAGTACACACACACTGTTTTTTTTTATCAGAGGTACTCCATCTGTAGTAGGTATTTAAATTAGAGGTCATAATAAGCTATTATCATCATAAGGCAAAGGGAGAGAAACAGTAGCCTTTTTCTATTTTTATATGTGAGCGAGAGCGCCAAAAGCCTGCTTTTGCTTGCTCGTTCTCCTCTTTCTATACTCTTTCATCTCTTTATATTTCTTTCCCTAGTATTAAGCAACATAGGCGATAATATTGCTAATCGTCTATTTTGTCTGTGCATCTATAGGCTGCAAGTAGTTGCGTGTTTGCCACCTTAGCAGTAAAAAAAGAAAGTATTATTGCTTTATTATGACATTTGAGTGTCAAAAAGTAGGTCGTTATAATCGATACCATGAATTAATGTAAATTGATA
The DNA here is from genome assembly GCA_948253155.1 of Leucoma salicis. NCBI lineage: Eukaryota > Metazoa > Arthropoda > Insecta > Lepidoptera > Erebidae > Leucoma > Leucoma salicis. The sequence continues at coordinate 20,783,057 of OX411822.1, forward strand.
ATCTTGTGTTGTAATCAATTGTAAATCGAGTTATAGTTTTGCAAGCTACTCGTATAGCTTAGCGAACGGCGATTGATATGCTATACAAAAAAGAAGAGCAGACCTTTTTGAAGAACAACAAACATAACATAGCATTATGCCTGTATTCCCCGTAATAGGGGGCGAGCCTATTGCCGTCTTCCGGGCACAATTCCAAACTCGGGCTGCTAATGAATTTTTTTCTTATTGCGAAAAAGCTTTTTACAAACATAAAAAATAAATCAAAAGTAAGTTGTGTACTAAATATCTAAATCGCGAAATGATTAAGATACCGACCACCTGTACCGAGTGCTGTGAGTTCGATTCCGAGACAGGACACTTTGTGTGATCCACAAATTCTTGAGAATCTGAACAATAAAATTGATGTACTTTCTCGGCATTAATTGGATTATTTTTTTATACTTTTATTGAGAGACACTCACGACATTTATGGTATTTACCTATTTGCATATGAAATTATGAGGAAGTGTTTCATTAGGGTAGAATTCGGGATTCCTCTTTTGAGGAGACCTATGTCTAACAGTAGTCGTCAAAACGCTGATGGATGGATGATGATGGATGGTAGCTCTAATTTGTTTTCTTGCTAACTTATCAACATGCCATCTCCCTTGCGAGGTAGTCAGAGAGAACAGAGTGCCAAGAGGCTCTATTCTTGTATAGCTCTTCCACCTCCCCAACATTCATAGGTAGCCTTCATACACGCCGGCTTTGGAGACTCCTGACTCCACCTTCTTTCAACACAACCAATTTCTCAGTCTAGGTAGGTGAGTCTCGGTCTCCCCCTATAGCTACATCCTTCCACTTTCGCATTGTTTATCTTCTTAACCAGTCGCTCGTCCACTATTCTTTCCACATGTCCGAACCATCGGAGCATTCCCTTTCTTACCTTTACACTAATCCTCTCTTTCATCTCGCTTTCTCTTGATCAATCGGTCTCTTTCCCCCCTGTACCTACATCCTTCCACTTTCGTATTATATATAATTATGTTAACCAGTCGCTCGTCCGGCATTCTTTTGTAGCATTCCATTGTTTTGTTTAATTTGTTTTCGGACTCGAAAAGGATGGTATAAAGCCTTCTATCCTATAAAAATCTGGGTAGAATCTCGATCTGTTTTACTTCGGAAAGATTATCTTCTCAATACAGACTTCGCTGTACTCTTGTTACTTTTAGAGCAATAAGCGGTAGTTATTGTGTACGGGTGTACTATTAGTTAGACAGTGAATCATCTCCCACTGTCAGCGATAACATGTGTGATTAGAGAGCTGTCCTTATGATTGACACCTTGACAAGCACAAGTAGGTTGAGACAATGAGTAAGCTTATCAAGTAGCTATTACGTACTGTGACGGCAAATTAGCAGTTAGTATTGTCACTGGGAATATCAGATATTAATTGTAATCTCACAAATCTTTACTTACAACTCGATTACGTTGTCTTGTGTCCTCAGTTTTATTATGAAACTAGTTGCAACCTGTGACTTTGTCCGTGTGGAATTTAGTTTTTTAATTTTTTTGTCATCTCCATCATTGTTTCATCTGTTTACGAAATGTCATAGTCGTTTAAGCGTGATTGAGGGACAAACGTACAAAAATCTTCTTAAACTTTGACTTATCCCAATCTTTTGATATTTATATATATTTTTCTAGCATTTGACATGCTTAGCCACACAAAACCAAAGTTACTTTCGATTTTACACTGTGTTGGTTTATCCCAATCTCTTGTCTTTTCTCTTAGTGTCGGCTTCCGATCCGTTCGGTTTCAGCTGATCCACCAGTGGGTACTTACACGGAGCGACTGCCTATTCTGACCTCCACGACCCAACTAATGGGACAACTGACTGACCATAGAACAAAACCAAACTTAGATGTTTTATTCAGGACTAACAACCTGTAACGACTGCCAGGATGTTTTTTTTTGTTACTTTAAATATGCCAAGATGTTATTTGACAGACGGGACCCCCTGCTTAACGTGCCGTCTGAAGCACGGAGAAGGTCAGGTGTCAAAAAATACGTGTTCACTTTTTGGTCACCCATCTAACCATACCATCATCTCCCATGTCACCGGCCATGAAGCACATCAGTGTGTTTTGATTGTAGCAGGAGATTTATAATTCTTACATGCCGTTTATTCTTTTATTTCATATCTGTGAAATGAAATGGTGTGCAGTGGCTTGACAATACTCACGGTATAGTTGTGCCCATGAGCGACGGTTACCATGTACCGTCAGGTGGGCTGTGGCTCGCCTGCACCAATACGCAATAAAAAATAGTCGGTTTACGGAGGATAATTTTAGGTGATAACGCCATAAATGTTTTCTGAGATTCACAAGCAATGCATCGTTCGCCATACATTTTTCGTAACGTGACACTTTTTCGTGCGTGCTGCCAGCGTACATCGATTTATAAGACGTTATCGCATTAAAAAAAATCTAAAATATCTTAAATGTACAGATATAGCTCTGTTACAGCTTTATAACAGTACAGATTTAAAAGAATTGAGTTTGTATGTTAAAGATATTTGGGAAAATGATTGTAACAGGCTATTATAATATTTAAACATCTCTGAACTCAAAATATTACAAATATTTCTATCTAAAATTTATTACTGAGGTGAAGGTGGTTTTATCCCAACACCTCTGTTAGACTTACCATCAGCTACCACACTATTCCATCGCTGCTGTACAAAAAATAGTAATTAAAACGAATGCTGCCATAAAACATAATAATATAAAACATTAAAATTATTATAAGAATATTTGTTATACTGTTATTTATACATCCGCCATTATTTTTAATATTGATTAGGAGATAATTACGGATATGATTTATTTGAATTAACAACATTAATTTTAACAGGTGTTTTGATTGCACTTTCAACATCATTAAAACTATATTGGTGTCCCACTTTTTGGTGATGATTTTTAAAAATTAGGGCTTGATCAGTGGCTAGGTGGAAGCCTTGTAGATTCCACGATAAATGTGTCGACTTATCGGCGACATACCACTCCCTCGCAGAATATCCACAGCAGGTCCCGGTAGGTGTGAATGTGGATAACATTCCTTCCTTTTTGTTGTAAAAAATGTTCCTCACACTCACCTTATCATTCGGGACAACGAGCTGGATAGTGAAGGGCCCTCACCCACTAAAATAACCCATAATATGATATTCGTCTTTATACCATAGACTTAAAATGTACAAAAAATTCTACGTCTATGTTTTATGCTATGATTACGACTCGTGATTGTTTTTACAATTTAAATTTGAGAAAATTACAGTATTAACGACTTTTATCAATTTATAAAATTTCTGATTAACTGCCTCGGTGGTGTAGCAGTAGTGTATGCGACTGCTAATCATGAGGTCTCGGGTTCGATCCCCGGGTCGGGAGCTCAATGCTTTTTCCTAAAAAGAAAAATTCTCAGTAGCAGCCCGGAGTTTGGAAGTGTGCCCGGTAGACGTCAATAGGCTCGCCCCCTATTACGTGGGACTTAAACATAGCTGGCGAGTCGTGGGTGTGTAATACACCTCTGCCTACCCCTTCGGGGAATACAGGCGTGATGCTATGCTATGCTATTTAGTATTGAAATTCATTAGTAGATGGTCTTTTTTATAAATTTTACTAAATTAAACTTTTTACGATACGAGTAGATACAAACTTCCAACAGTGTTTTATAAACAACTACATGACCCGACGAACTTCGTCCCGCCTCAGAAACTTGGTTTTCATTAAACACAAAGTGAAAAATGTGAAATCGAAAATAACAGTCAGGAGCAGGATTTGAACCTGCATCTTCTGGATACCGTCCAGATGCTTTACCAATTCAGCCATCCTGACAATTGCTCCTGACTGCTAATTTCGATAACACATCATACTTAACGTCTTTGGGTGACGCCTGCGCCATCTGTCGGACGTATTTTCATACATTATACCGACCAGGTAAACGACCGGGTTTTCATTTATTAGCTGAATTCTATTCAATTTTTTTTCATTACTAAAGCTATTACATGCAAAATGTATGTTTTTCATTTTAAGCTAAGAAAAAACAACATTTTTTGCCTTTTTATAATAGAAACATGAATTTTCGTACTTATTGTATAAGTTAACTTTGCTTAGAAGATATCTAAAGACCATTGAAAACCTTATGAGAATCTGTTGTGTGGTTTGGAAGAAGTAAGGGGGTAACAGCTAGGTGTAGATAAGGACTTACTTTTATGATATGTAAAGAAGATATTTCGAGTAAATACGGACTAAATATAGAGTAGAATGTTACTACGTATTGCAAAACTCGACTTTTAGTTAAAATAGAAAAATTATATCATTGCAGAAAACCAAACGCTATGCTAAATCGTCTGGACATTATGTCATTATGGGTCTATTTTTTAAGCATGTCGAAGGAGGATAGTGCCTAAATAGAGGGCACATAATGAGCCGTAAAGATAGCAATAAGTACGGTAGTGTCCTTGCGTTCTTAAAATGAATTGAACCTTCCCTTTCGGCTCAAGTTCGAGTGAGCGTGAGGAAGGTATCTTCGTAGAATGTCAAGGAAATACCTTCTGAACCAGCCATGATTGCGGTGCAGACCTCTAATATTAGCTTCAAAATTGGGTCATGTCAAATTATGGACACACGTAAGTCGCAACAATAGATATATTAAACTTCCCGCGAATTCAGATGCGAGCTCTTCAGAATTTGGTAAATTGTATCATTTTCACATAAAAACGCTACTTTAAAGTAGGTAAAATAGTTCTCTTTAAAAAAAAGCTTATGTCACAAGAACCGTCCATTCGGTATCCGGTATGAAGATGTGCTTATATGGATTTCGGAATAATAATAATATAGCCTCATTTATTTCCTTAATAAAAATATTTAACATTTACAAATTCATTTCAAAATACTTCAGATATAATTTTAAATAATATAATATAAACAACAGGTAATAATCAATTAATTCATGCATAAAGAAGTTTGACACATCAATTTTTTAACATTAAAATTGAAATTTTATATATTAATTAATAATAAAAAGGACATGCATCATTAAATTTACATAATGCGTATTACTATTTATGTAAAAGGATTCCAGAATTTGAGGCCAAATTAATAATAATTTGTAGTAGGTTAGCTATCGAATAAACTCACTTTCAAATTTAATAATAGGAAGCTTAGTCTTTTTAATGAATTATTTAAATAGAGTGATTGACCGCTTAAATTTATTGTAATGTCAATAAAATATAAAAAATAAGATAAAAAATATCGCTGTGATTAAGTAATAATAATGTAATAAAAAAAATAATGTTTAAAAAAGTAAACCAAACGTGATTTCTATAAGTCGTAAACTTTTTGAAAATTGACGATTCTAGGCTTTTCTATCTAATTTCTAAAAAGACGTTTCGCGGATATGCAATAAAGCTGGGGAAATTCGGACAGTAATTAACCCTTCTAAAACCATATTAATAATTAATATAGATTTTGTTAAACTAATTATTTGTGAATGTGGCAAAAGGGAATTTTACTGCGAGCGGGATTCGTGCGTCCCTTCCAATCCGGGGAAGTGCTCTAGACCGATAACTAATCTCCACATCACATTTAGCCGTGTGGCCGCCGGCCGGCTTTGGAATTGTCCCACCCCTCTCTACCTACGGGAGTCGTAAGAGCCGACTGAGGGAATACCGGGGGAGTGGGCAGCAGCACTCCCTCGTGTATTAACAACATCCACTGCGATTGCCAACCCGCCTGCCAAGCGTGGCGATTACGGCATTATCCCCCATGACGGGACCGCTCGTTGTGGCGTTCTCTTGGAGAGGCCTATGTCCAGCAGTGGACGTTGAAAGGCTGATGGATGGATGGATGGACATCACATTTTGTCTTTACAACCATGTAAAGTGCTAAATTATAAATCAAAATATAGATTTTGTTATCTGGTTTAAATTGTTAGGTACTTTTAAGCACTTTAAATGCTAGAGTACCTATTTACATGGATAAACTATTGCGATGTTGAAAATTGCGTCTATGTAGTTGGTACGCATAATTAGGAAGTGAAATACTAATTTGTTTCTACTTGTGAATTAAGTAGCATTAAACACAAATTTAAAGCATTATGAACTCTTTCCCAGAAATTCGCAGACACAAGATCACACTGGGTATCTAGATTAATTACTTACCCCTTTCTACAACTAAAATAGAATTAACCGATGCAAAGCTGGCTGAACACGAATAATCTATCAATAATCCATTACAACGCTAGTGTAGTCAAATTCGCAACAAATCAAACTGCAAAAATAGGGTTAACGAATTGGATCTTCAATTTTAAGTGCGATACCTTGTAAGGTAACTCTTAGCTTCAAATTTATTCGCTTTGTTAAGTAATTTGAGGAAAGTTGCATTATTTCATAGGCTTATCCTCACTAATATTATAACGCGAATGTTTGTATGTATGGTTGTTTGTTACTCTTTCACGAAAAAACTGCTGAAAGGATTTTAATGAAACTTTATAATAATATAGCTTCTACATCAGAATAACACGTAGGCTATAATTTTTAAAGATATTGTGTGAATTGACAAAAATATAATGATAAGCGTCAAGTAATTAAGAAAAAAATCTGCTATTTGAGACCTATTCTGGCGTGTGCTACAGAAACCGTTAATATAATGAATGATGGAAATGTTTATCTTAAATAGTCCTACAAAAAGCCCGCAACAGCATATATCTATACTTTATGTGTAAGCCATTATCGCCAAAATAGTGAACCATTAATAATAAAGTCTATGCGGACGAAGTCGCGGGCAGAATCTAGTTATAGACACTTAAAATCGTCATAGTTACTAAACACGAGCCGCATTGCGTAGTAAAGCTATTCATGAGAAGAACCCGGCAAGAAACTCATGAACCACTTTTTTAAATCTCAAATTCCTTACAATGTTTAAATTTATATAAGTACTTAACTAAAGTAGGTGCTTACCAAGAACATACAATATTGTGGAAAAAAAAAACAATATAATAAAGTTTTTTTTATTGCATGTAGTGGCAGACGAGCCACGGTTCATCTGATGGTAAATGGTAACCGTCGCCCATGGACTCGACTATACCGAGAGTATTGTCAAGCCGCTGCTCACCAATCCATTTCACAGATATGAAATGAAATATAAACGGCTATCTCTTGTTACAGCCAAAACGCAACGATGTGCTTCACGGCCGGTCACACGGGAGATGGTGGTACCAACCCGCTCGGGCCCGATACCATGTGAGTATTCCCACTTGGTATCCAGCCCTACCACCAGTCATGCAATTGATGATTGCTTACATCCCTAAGTCGCCTCATACGACACCCGCGGAAAAGAATGGGATGGTGACACTTATATTCTTAGTCCGTCACCACACGGACAAAATAGTAGTAAAATAAAAAAGGGTAAGTATGTGCTTATTTAAAGCAGTATTTCTAGAGGCCATTTCGTTTTATCTAAACTGCGAGATTTTCTAGACGGCTGTAAAGTCTTCAAACCTGCATTGTGCTGAATGGTTGTCTATGGTTAAATTGTATGTATGAATTACAAATATTACATATTTATCATATTACTCTTATATTAAACAAGAACACATTTACTGTTTTTTTTTTATTATACATGTGATTATACTATCGTGCTTGCAAAAATCGCATCAATTTAAATAATTTTCATTTCAAACTCACGCACGCACGATCAAACCCACAAGGTCAACTAGTATAGTACCTACCTACCTACAATGAAGATACCAAAGCAATTTATACGATCTTTGGACTGTCTGCGGTCTACTAACAACAGCCTACTTGCGGTGGCAAAACTACCATTCGATAGAACGCTATACTGCTATATCATTAAAGTGAATATTTCTGTAATGAGTTTGGAATGGTCAAAATCGTAGGAAGTCGTGTCACTGACACGTCATTTTGGTAACCAGAAGCATAGCATAGCATCACAATAGCATAGCAGTAGGCAGATGTGTATAACACACCCACGGTTCGCCAGCTATGTTTAAGTCCCACGTAATCGGCGGCGAGCCTATTGCCGTCTACCGGGCACATTTCCAGACTCCGGGCTGCTACTAAGAATTTTTCTTTTTACAAAAAAGCTCAATAACACTGCCTGACCCGGGGATCAAACCCGAGAGGAATAGCACAGCGAATTAAACTTTTAACACACTTTTATTAGCTTTGCCTGTGATGGGTTCTTGGAACGTCATTTTCACCCGTTTAAAAACGTTAGATTTTCAGGTTTTTGTTTCGAAAACAAATATAAATTATGAAATTCTTAATTTTTCATACCCTACCCTAATCAATTAAATCTCTGAGAGTACTTATTTCACAGTTGTAAGTTTTCACTTCTGTAGACAGTCCTATTTCATATTTGGCATGCTATATGCTGTATGAACTTAAAATACCTTACGCATAAGTATTTATCTATATTTAAAAAAATAATTAATTGCTGTGCGTCAGTCTGGCGAAAATCCAAAAACTGGACCTATTGATGATTTTTTTTGCTTGTATTTGAGAGATTTCGGAGATGATTTACATTCATAATTGGCCTCGGTAAAAGGCGCTATGATCGTGTGCCAGGACCTTCGATTTTTGACGGAAATTAGCTTTAACGAAATAAATATTTTGCAAAATAAATTTTGAATATAAAAATATTGTAAAAAAATCTGAGTTATACACTATATAATTGTATAGTCTACCGGGTTCAATTAGTTTCAAATACAGATCAATCTGAAGTGTGATCCTCTATAAATACGCAGGAAGTTAAGATAACACGTTTATGTCGTGACAAAGGATTTCTTTTTCTAGCTTTCTACTAAGTAGTTTTGTAACTTTAAAATATAACAATACATATAGAAAACTAGTTACGTTATTTAGAAAATAACTTCCAATTAAAATAATTGAGATGATACAGCTGTTGTACAGTTGGTGAAGTAAAAATACTATGTCTCCATATAACTTTTACTTTTTTGTTCTACAAGTGGCAAATAAGCGTTTGGCTCGCCTGATGGTAAGTGTTACCGTAGACTTTGGATAATAGATACTAACAACAGATACCAGGAGGGTTAGACGGAACCTCATTTCTCACAATCGACATTGTATCGTCTCGCTTGTGATTGGTAGAGAAACCGACGCGTGATGTCGCAATAATCCGTTGACTAATCACGGTGACCTCCCAACCAATCACAATGATCACGATACGATGTCGATTGTGTGATATAAACCCCCAAGTGTACCCTTTTATCTTTGACCTATCGAGATTTTTCGAAACTATAAGTTTATTTGTTTACACATTATCTCTGCCCGGTGAACGACATGAGGAAATCTGCGTGTCCGAGAGATCTCGATGAGTTGTGTATTCTGCCAACTCGCATTAGGCCAGCGTATTTGACTACGACCTAAATCCCTCTTACTATGAGAGGAGACCCCTATCCAATAGAAGGACAGTAAAAGCGTTGAAAAAGACAAAAGTATCGTATAAATCTGTTTTGTTGTTGTCAAAAAATTCTACGGGAAATATTCATATTTTCGGGATAAAAATTTCATCCCTATTTATTTTATCATAAAATGTATAAGTAAGTACCTATATGTTAATCAGTGTCTTATCAAATGACATCCAAATCCGCTCAGTCGTTTGAGATTACTTTTCTCTATGACGCTATTTTTTTTTTCTTTTTATAACAGTGAAGCGACTTGCTCTTTTGATTTGATATTTATCTCTATCGATGCAACACCGATTATTCAAGTTCATTTTTCCATGAAAAATATTCAGTGTAAATGAAATATTTTTTTTACATAAATACAGTGTAAACTATATATCGACGCTTTGAACTTTTACACTAGAGCATTTTAAAGTTTCATTTTTCGGAAAAAATATCGTAAAAAATCTATTAATTGTCATAAAACATTGATTCTAACGAATTTATATACGAATTTATATTTAAATGCAATTTTAAGTGCTAATAACATGGCATTTAAAAATTAAGTGTTTTTTTTTATATTTTATGAAATAGTGTCGGTTAGTAATAATTTCATTAAAAACACAAACAGGTAGAAGTTCCTTACCGATAACAAAATTTAATTATAAAACAAGCAAAATTAACTAAACCTCATTATTTTATAATTTTTTATGAAGTAAAATGACGCTTCCGGAAGGAGTGCATTTTTCACACACGTGTAAAATTATCTAAATATAAAAAAAAACAACGTTTCTGCCAGTCAATTTTAAACATAGCTCAAATTAAATAAGATCAATGTATGATTGTTTTGAACAAGTAGCAATAAACTTTATGTTTGGTACAAAAAATCACAGACTTTCGGATAAAGGTTTTCGACGGATACCGTCATCATCAGCATACAAAAAAGTGGCGGAGCATGTCAAATGCTAAAAAATATAGATCAAAAATCATTAGCATTATTAATGTCTTTGTAGTAATTTAACATACTCGACCATGCGGTGGGTTGGTGGGGGTTTTAGACCAGTAATTAACCCTATGTTAAGGACGTCTCTAGACCTCTATTATAGGAATATTGCAGTCAAGTCTCTCACAAGGTGGATAGCTGATCTTACTAAGAATGTGGACTGTCGTTGAATACTTACGATAGCTAAAAATCAAATGTTCCCAAAAATAAATTTTAACAAATAAAGCACTGATTTTTTTAGATATTTATTAGTAATTTCAAAATCAGTACAAATAGGTGGCACACAATTTCAACTAAGAAGAAAATGAACCAAATTTAAATCAACCTGTTAACATTAAGTCTATGTTTCAGATCAGCCATTTTCAGCAGCCTTACATTACTATTACTTATAAGGCATATTAGGTAACTTTATCAATAACATTTTAACACAACACAATGTAATAGCACATAAGAAACTTTGTACTATATTACATATATAAGTACATATTGTCACGCCTTTTTCCCATAGCGTTAGGCAGAGACCACTTCTCTCTCTCTTGCTACGATCCTAGCACACATCTTTCGCTTCATCTACTTTCATCAGGGCTTTCATGCATACTCGTTGATTACGAGAACTCTTAACCTGCCCTTAAGAACGTCTCCGATCTGGTCAATATACGTTCGCCTAGATTCACCTCTACCAACTTGCCCATTCACAGTCGCCTTGTATATCTGTTTTTTTAATCTTCTTTCATCCATCCTCTCTACGTGTCCGAACCACCTGATTATTCCTTTCTCTATTTTTGTCACTACATGTCACATATTATCTTTTTCCACACCACAGTTTTCTCATATCACACTATTTCTCACTTTGTCCAGCAGGGTCACTCCAGCTATGATTCTCAGATGCTTCTCTTCTCCACAGCATTTATCATACTCTCATGCTTCTTCTGCCATGCAACATTCACTACTATACATAAGTGTAGGGACCAGCACTCCCCTATGCACTGCCAGTCGTGCCTTTTTTGATACTTTCTGGCTGTTCATAAAGCCATGCAGTGCCCCATTCACTTTATTTCCAGCTTTTGCTCTCCACTCAATATCACAGTCATACTTATATCTCTCGTAAACTTTGAACCCAGGTAAATGTATATACATTCTTTTACTAGTTCCGCTTTTTCCTCTTGCAATCAAAATCTCGCAATTTGTCATACTATCTTCCCTTTCAAAAACCATTACTTTCGTCTTGCTCACATTCACTGACATCCCTTTTTTGTACTATATTATCACAATAAAATATTTATTAACGTAGTTGTACTAAATTCAAAGCAAAGTATTAAAGAACGAGTTAATTTAGCTTGTGAACTTTACAAATTGAGATATTTATCGATTTTAAAAATCACATAATTAGATTTTCGAATGCCCGTGCGCATAAAAGGAACGAGTATATAGAGCAGCCATCAGATCGGCCATGACATACGGAGCCTACTCAAAAGTAGCACGAAAATAAATTTCAAACACTGTGCAGAGATGAAGATGCTCAGGTGGGCAGGTGGTGTAACTAGGCTGGATCATGTCAGAAACACACACATAAGAGGCACCTTCAAAGTGAGACCTATCCCAGATAAACTACAGGAGAGCCGTCTGCGGTGGTACGGACACGTTATGAGGCGACCATCCGACCACATGACCAGAAAAGTGCAATATATCGAAACTAAGCCCCGAGGACACAATCACATGGAATCACATGGATGTACGTAGTAAAAAGAACCTCAAAGAAGCCCAGGTCAACAAAGTGAGACGCATGATACGGAGGGCCGACCCCAAATAAAATAGGATAGGGCCAGGCAAAGAAGAAGACATAATAAGATTTTCTTAAAATTATAAACATACTGGTCTCCTGCCCTCCCCTTCATTAATATGACACTTAGAACTAGCCGAGCGATTTCCCGAATCAAGCCGCTTCCACTTTATCTCTCCTTTTTGTGTAATACTTACTAATCAATAAAGATTTTATTAAATTGTAATAAATTGGCAATTTAAAAAAGTCCCCCATGAGTTTCTTGCCGAGTTCTTCTCATGAAAGCGTTTACTGCGGAATCCGGCCGCTTGTGGCGATTGCAATCGCCACTTTGTTATTGCGGATGCACTCGCCTCAAGCGCTCGTGTTAATTATTAGTGTATTATTGACGATTTTAAGTGCTATTTAATAGGCCTATGAAATAAAGATATTTTTGAACTTGAATCAATCTCTTTGAAGATGTACAAATCGTCCCCAGAAATTATTAAATATCTTTGGTCTTTTTTCAGTATCTATATATTCCCAGTTATTTCCACCTTGTTTTACTAATGAACGGATTAGGTGGTGGTTTAGATTCGATGATGATCCAGTGGAACAGATTTAGATTCGATGATCACTTTGCACATATTCTTGTCCAGCAATTCTTTTTTGTGGCCGTTCCTTTAATAAGTTTATTCTTTTAGTTATGAAGTCTTTTTTATTTCCCCAATTATATTTTCATTAATGTTATTTATATTTGTATTTTTCTTTTAGATTATTTCTTTTTTAACTTTTTGTTTTTACTAAATCTTAAACTACTTCATCGCCATTAGAAGAAGAAGTAGATACTAACCATTCATCTTAAATACACCTTCATCACAATCAATAATGGTTGAGTAATCTTCATCTAAATAATTAATGTACATTTTATTTCTCCAATTATATTTTCATCTATGTTATTTAAATTAGTATTTTTCTTTGGATTATTTCTTTAATACTTTGTAACATTTACGTGAATTTCACACATTTTGAAATAAAACTACGTTTCCGGAATCTATCGCGTTTACTTGATTTTTATGCTATCCCGACGTTTCGAATACTTTACAGCATTCATGATCACGGGTGGACTTAGATGGTAGATGTCCAAAGCTGATATGTTGTTTCAACGGTTTCATCTACCCACAGTAATATGATTTTACAAATTTTTGGTTTATTTATTTCAACCCACATAATATTCGATATTTTTATTTTAGAAACACACGAAGAAGTAGATGCTAACTATTCATCTTAAATTACAGCTTCATCACAATCGATAATGGTTAAGTAATCTTCATCTAAATAATCAATGTACATTTTATCAGCTTAGCACTAAAGTTTAAGACCTTTCTGATGTTTTATAATTTTTGATTCGCCAAATTGTTAGCAACCCACAAAGGTAGAATTTGTACATCTATCTACTCACTTATTGCTATTCATTGAGTACCTAAAATAATACATTTAAATGAATATAATATGCGTGTTAAATAACACACTCATATTTTTTATAATTCATGAAAACGCTTACCGAGTACTTATTATCAAGCTACGCGATGAGTATCATCAAGTGCGTTTCGCGCGAGCACACGGGTTACCTAAGCGACAGTTTGGTGAAGGCTAATCGTAATTTTTGTTACCAACAGCCACTCCAATTCCGCTTTACAGCGCGTATAAGCGACAAAACAGAATAAGTGCAACAGGAAAAGGCTAATTATTATACTATAAAGTTTTTGATCTATATTTCTTAGCATTTGATATGCTCCGCCACTTTTTAAAGTACAAATTATTTGTGAATAAGGAAAAAGTCGCGCCATCAAATAGTATGAATTTTAATTGCAAAATTGAACTTACTATATTGGATAATTGAATGTAAATGCGTTTCCGATAGATGGCGTTGGTCGTTAAGACAAATGTGATAAGGAGATTCGGATGATCGAAAGATCTGTACTATAGCTCAATGGTTTAGAGCACTTCCCCGGATTGGAAAAGACGCGGGTTCGATTCCCGCTAGTGCAAAAAAAAATCTCTTTTTCCTTATTCACAAATAATTTGTACTTTAAATACTATAAAGTACTAGTATTATATCATAATTTCATTTTTCACAATAAAATTGCTCATAAATTTAAATTGTATAAGTAAAGTACACCACTAGTACAAAAAGTCTCTTTTTCCTTATTCACAAATATTTTGTACTTTAAGAAGTGGCGGAGCATGTCAAATGCTAAAAATATAGATCAAAAATGTTTGAATAAGTAACTCATAATGTAGGTCTTACTAAGTAGTTTTCAATAAATCACATAGCGCTAATTTCAAAAAGTACTAATGTGGTTCTCTTGTCTTATACAGATGGCGCTAATTTTAGGAAGTACTGGTGGTTCTATAGAAGTAGTTCTCACTAAATAGGCACTGGTTTTAGTGTATGATCGAATCCACCATATATATTCAAACTATTTTTTTTTGTTTATTTAATAACAATTAAACCACATCGAATCAGACCGTGAAAAGTGATAGGGTTCTATTCCTAATTATACTGGAGTGTAAGAGAAAAAAAAAGACTCGATTAGTAAAGTACATATTTCGGTCGTCGGTGTTAACAAACATACAGGATCCGCACATACAGACACACGGACGTCCAAGACATAACTTTTTTTAACAGTTTTTAATTAGTTTAAATAACAAAAAATGCCATGAAAAATATAATGAGTGTTAAAAATAGTGTTTTTCCTTGATATGTGTGTGTGTGTGTGTATATTATTTTAAGTGCAATATAATATGATAAGTAGAGACATTTTAAGTTTAAAAACTTTTTGCTTTTTTCTTCTGCGTGAAGTGACAGTAGTACCCACCTAAACGCTTCGCTTATGAGGCTTGTAATACACCACTCTATTATGTATGTAAAACAGCTATCGGTGGTGTAGCGGTAGTGTATGTGACTGCTAATCATGAGGTCTCGGGTTCAATCCCCGGGTCGGGCAATGTTATTGAGCTTTTTCCTAAAAAGAAAAATTCTCAGTAACAGCCCGAAGTTTGGAAATGTGCCCGGTTGACGTCAATAGGCTCGCCCCCTATTACGTGGGACTTAAATACTATAACATAGCTGGCGAGTCGTGGGTGTGTAATACACCTCTGCCTACCCTTTCGGGGAATACAGGCGTGATGCTATGTTTTTTTTTCTTTTTTTTAATAGTAGCTTATGTTCTATTCTGGGCTACTATAGTATGTAAAATTACGGCGTGAAAATGTAACAAACAAACAAACATTCGAACTCACTTTCGCATTTATAATATTAATAATGACAAGGATAACCCTGACAGAAGAAAGACCTTATGGTGAGTTGGAACCTTTGTTCATAGAAACAGCTGTGCTGGATATACATTCAACCCAGATACAGTATTTGTTGAATATACTACTCTGTCAACAAAGTACCGGGAAAAGATCAATAATACACAACATTTTTGTTATTCATCCAAATTTATTTTATCCTTCAGAAACGATAGACTTACGCCAACGAATAATCCAATCATCAAAACATTTTTTAAACGCTGTTTCCGGAATTGAGTTCCGTTCTCGCCGCGAATTCTCCTTTATGTCTTCTACCGATTGAAAACGGGTGCCACGAAGTGGTAATTTGAGTTTAGGAAAAAGAAAGAAGTCGGCTGGAGCCATATCTGGTGAATATGGTGGTTGCTCGATGGTATTTGTTGAGTGTTTGGACAACAATTCATTCACAATGATGGCCTTGTGCGAAGGCGTATTATCATGGTGCAAAATCCAAGAATTTTCTTTCCACAAATCTGGCCTTTTTCGTCGAATTTGCTCTCATAAACGCCGCATAACGCTCAAATAATATTCTTTATTAACCATTTGACCTTCTGGAAAGAATTCCGAGTGTACAATACCGCGATAGTCAAAGAAAACAGTCAACATGACTTTGACTTTTGATCGACTTTGGCGTGGTTTTTTTCGGTTTCGGTTCAGTTGGAAGTCGCCACTCCGAAGCTTGTTGACTAGTTTGTATGTCAAACTCGTAAACCCACGTCTCGTCACCAGTAACAATGCGTTTCATGAATGTTGGGTCGGAATTGACTCATTCTAGCATGTCCTCAGCGACTCTCATGCGATTGAGTTTTTGGAGAAAATTCAGGTCTTTTGGGAATAGTCGAGCGGAAACATGTTTCATACCCAAGTGATTATTTAAAATGGTACGGATCGACTCGTGAGACACAGAAAGTTCTGCGGCTATCTCTCTCAAAGTTGAATAAGGATTTTCAGTCACTATTTCCTTCACTTTTGCAATGTTAACTTCAGTTGCAGACGTTGATGGCCTACCAGAGCGATGCAAATCTTCCATCACATCTGTCTACAACATCGTTAATCGTAGCCAGCAAAAAATGATATACCCCATTGACCAGGAACTCAACAAGGTAGTTTGAGGCTACTCATTAAAATTCCGTTAAATTTCATAATAGGTATATAATTTTATCTCTTACGCATTCAAATATGATACGAATTTACGAACGAACAGAGTATAATAGCGGGTTCGATTCCCGCGGCACAATTCCCACAGATCTGTGAGATAACGTGTCGTACACACGAGTACCTTATTTTCAAGGTACGTACACGCGTAACCTCAGACATGTTTCGTTGAGTACCTAATTAAATAGTATAAAAAAAAATCAAAGCAGTCATGAGGACTACCGATAGAAGTGAAAACTTAAAACTATAAAAAAACAGTTGTTATTTTTGGATATCCAAATTAATTGTTATAATAGTGTTATCTTTAACACGTCACGTCAAAGTCGCTTTTGTAGGCGTATGTCAGTTTCTCTGCTTACATTTTCTAAACCACACATCTGATTTTGATACGGTCTTCAATATAAAACTTTCTAAAGTACAATTTATTATTTGTATGTACTTTAAAAGTAGCTGAGCATGGCAAGTGCTATAAATATAGATCAAAATTGTTAAGAAAATCGCGCCATCAAATAGTATGAATTTTAATTGCAAAATTAAACTTACTATATTCGATAATTGCATGTAAATGCGCTCCGATAGATGGCGTTGGTCGTTAAGACAAATGTGATGAGGAAATTGGGTACGACCGCACGGGAGTACAATAGCTCAATGGATAAGTACTTCCCCGGAAAGGAAGGGACGCAGGTTCGATTCCCGCTTGTACTAAAGTTCTCTTTTTCCTCATTCACAAATAATAATTTGTACTTTAAAAGTAGCTGAGCATGTCAAGTGCTAAAAATATAGGTCAAAATGTATAAAATTTTTTGATATTTACGCGAATACACTTTTAAGGCCTATTTAAATCTAAGCGGTATCCGCTACTGATAGCGGTAGCGATATCCTAATGAGTATGTTTACGATCAACAATACGTGCGTACGTCAGTACGTGAAATAAAATGGTGAGCAGCAGCTTGGCAGTATTCTAATATTGCTGAGTCTATGAGCGGTTACCTCTATGGCCCTTACCATCAAATATAAAAATGAATAGGATTTATAAAGTTATGAAGGAGAAATTTCACGATTCACGTTGAACTATAAAAGGATTTAGATGAAATTAAAATGATATAAAAGTCACGATTGTGTGGTCTTGTCATACTTTTCTCTACATGGGACAAAATAAAGTGGCCGTTCGTGTCTATCTGTTTCTCCCCATACTTCTTATAAACCACGCAACGGTTCTTGAAACGAATTTCAGTGATTTAGATACTTGACCAAAGATCTGCGCTTAACTAGTTACATTTATTAATAAGCAAAATCGATCTTATTCAACCAAAAGGCGCAAGATATAGTAACAAGAACCGTTAATGCAAAACGAGATACTCGTACATCAAGCAAGACCAACATTCATAGATCACCTATTTTTCAATATTTTTCCAATATGGGATTCGAACCTACACATCATTCATCACAGCAAATCGTTACTTAAATGCTGGTCACTGTATTCATCATTCACGCATTGAATTGCCAACAATGAAAGTAATTACTGTTCATAGAAAAAACCGTTACTCATTATCGCAAAGTTCACCGCGTGGAGGTCGCATGGAAAACCTTGTGATACCTGACAAGAACAATCTTTCAAACAGTACTGATTCTTATCTGCCCATTAGACCAGGTCGGAGGGTTACGAATCTATAATATACTTATAGGCCTAACTATTATAAAGCTGTAACAGAGCTGTGTCTGTACATTTAAGATATTTGGAGCTATATAGGCGTCTGAACACAGAAACTATTATTTTTTAGATTTTTTTGTCTCTTTATCTGTTTGATCGTTCGCGCATCACGGAAAAACTACTGAACTGATTCACTGAATTTTGATGCAACATTTTTATTTGATAGCTCTTGATGACACTTAAAAACTCGTATATCTATACTATTATAAAACTGTAACAGATCTGTGTCTGTACATTTAAGATATTTGCGAAAAAATGACTGTAATAGGCTATATAGGCGTGTCTAGACCCAAAACATTTCTTTTTAGAATTTCTGTCTGTTTGTTTGTTCGCGAATCACACAAAAACTACTGAACGGATTTTAATGCAACTTTTTTTATTTGAAAGGCCTTGATTAGACTTAAAAACTGGTATACATTTTATCCCGCTACTATATCGGGATCCTAAGATATAACTGAAAAACTAGAAAATTATTTAAACTAGATTTTTTTTAGAATTTATTTAAAAGAACTACTAGATGGATTTTGATGCAACTTTTTTTGTTTGGAAGGCCTTGATTAGACTTAAAAACTGGTAGACATTTTATTCCGCTACTATATCAGGAACCTGAGATATAACCGAAAAACTAGCTTTAGGCTGCGGCGAAGCCGCGGGCAAAGGCTAGTATTTTATACTTCTACTACCTTTATCGGGAACCTGAGATATAACCTAAAAACTATATAAAATAATATTATAATAAATAATAATGATTTTAAAAGAGTGTGGGGTGTTTGATGTCAAAGGACTGCACAGGTCGGGGAGGGGTTTAGATACCGGCCCGAGTGTTGTGGGTTCGATTCCCACATAGGATAACTGTTTGTGTGATCCACAAATGGTTGTTCTAAGTTTGGATGTATTTTTTGTCCGTGAGATTGTCACACATAGGAGCCCAGAAACTGACATAGGTTTGTTTTTATCCCAGAAAAAGGGATATTTCCTTTAGGATTCCTATTTTTTTCCTTAAATACTATTAATGTTCTCTAGATTGACGTATATTATATTGAGCAAAGGTCCGCGTTGACGTAGTTGCGGGCAGAATCTAAGTAGTCATGCATAAATATCACTTATACTTGACAGCTGTACCTACTTAATGGCAGTTTGACAGCACGCGTGGGTATTTAGTATTTACTAACATACAGCCTAATCAAGGACGGCTTTCGACATCCAAATATCAGAAAATATCATACAGGCGTGGTTACAACATTTAGTTATCACTTAGTGATAATGTTAATTATAGCCTACAGCATACGTACCATATACACGCATATACAAAGTCTGTGGTCTGGCGGTGTGACTGCGAAACATGAGGCTGCGGGCTAGCAAAATGTTTATTTATTTAAACTCCTTTACAATATTTTGACCTATATTTTTCGCACTTGACATGCTCAGCTACTTTAAAGTACAAATTATTATTTGTGAATGAGGAAAAAGAGAACTTTAGTGCGAGCGGGAATCTAACCTGCGTCCCTTCCAATCCGCGGAAGTGCTCTAATCCACTGAGCTACCGCACCACCTTTCGGCCATACCCAATCTCCTCATCACATATGTCTTAACGACCAACGCCATCTATCAGAACGCATTTACATGCATTAATTCAATTTCCTCATTCACAAATAATAATTTGTACATTAAAGTAGTTGAGCATGTCAAGTGATGTCTAAGGAGTGAATATCTATCAAATGTTTAAAAATCACGCCATCAAATTGTATGAATTTTAATTGCAAAATTAAACTTACTATATTGGCTTAATGCATGTAAATGCGTTCTGATAGATGGCGCTGGTCGTTAAGACAAAACGATGAGGAGATTGGGTATGGCCGAAAGGTGGTACGGTAGCTCAGTGGATTAGAGCACTTCCCCGGATTGGAAAGGACGCAGGTTCGATTCCCGATAGCACTAAAGTTCTCTTTTCCCTCATTCACAAATAATAATTTGTCCTTTACAATATGTTACAGGCTAATCCAAGAGGGTATTATAAGCTAAAAGTAATAATAATTAAAATCCTAACTATTATAAAGCTGTAACAGAGCTATGTCTGCACGTTTAAGATATTTGAGAAATTACTTTATTAAACTTTAAAGGCGTGTCTAAACACAAAACATTTTTTTAGAGTTTTTGCCTCTTTGTTCGCGCATCACGCAAACGGATTTTGATGCAACTTTTTGTTTCATAGCTCTTGATTAGACTTAAAAACTGGTATACATTTTATCCCGCTACTATATCGGGAACCTGAGATATAACCTAAAAATTTGCTTTTGGCTGCAGGCAAAGCCTAGTACTTAGCCTTTATAATGCGTATAGATACTATCAAACGCATTTTATTGGATCTTTGATTACCAAAAGTATTAGTGACTCAATTCTTTTATTCTGATCGCGGATTGTAAAATGCGATTGATCGGCCGATCTAATTATGATTGTCTCAGATTTGTTTTACCAATTATTTTCTATTGTGATATCGTTGTTATTATTTAAGAGTTGAATACTATAAATACTTGTTAAGTACTACGTTTGAAGTGTCTTAGCAGTTACGTATATCATATGCCAAAACTAAAGTCTCCTCTCGGTGAGAATGATTTAGGCTGTAGCTCACCAAGTTGTGTTGGCTATGGTCCAATGTGGGTTGGCAAACTTCGCAAACCGTCGAGAAAACTTCTTAGACCTGCAATTTCCCTCGTGATGTTTTATAGAAAGGCGGTACAAAGTCGTTTATTTCGGCCGAAATAAATTACTTCCTATAACATATATAGGCCAGTGTCAAAGCCTTTGAAAATGGTAAAAAGTGAAAAAAAATTAGAACAGGATGAAACCCATTGGATAAGTAAGAAAATATAGCAAAAATAAAAGCAAATATAATTTACGGGTGATTTGAGGTCGGGAAGGGGGTGGGGGTGAGCTTTTAAGGGTGAAAATCGGTTTATCACGATTTCCGGCAAAACTAGGAATCCTATCGAAAAAAGTTAATTAGCAAAATTGTAGGCAATAAAAAGATCTACAATTCTTGCATTAACACTTTTTTCAGATAACCTCAAAATTAATGCAAAAAATAATGTTTTGGTTTTTTACTTTTAATTGCCACAAAAAAAAATATTTTATTGGTGTGTGGTGGTCGGAGATTAGATTAGATGGATTTATAAACTGTCAGACAGACAGACAAAAACTTTATTTTATTAAAGGTAATTTATATACTCTCATATGCATATTCATATGCTAGTTTTTTTTTAAATTTCCAACGGTGGCAGAGGAGCAAGCGGTCCACCTGATGGTAAGTGGTAACCGCCGCTCATGGACTTTAGCAACACCAGAGGCATAGCCAAGCCGCCGCCTACCGCAAGTTAAGTGCTCCTTTCAAACCTCGTTTAAAGAGGGACATGTCGTAGCGCCGGGGAAACACCGTAGCAGGTAGGTCATTCCAGAGCTTACACGAACGTGGTAGAAAAGAACGCTGAAAACGAACTGTCTTTGATGAAATCGTTTCCAGGTGGTGTGGATGAACCCTATCGCGACGTCTCGTGGTTCGATGGTAAAATGGTGATGTCGGTACCACCTCAAACAGCTCCTCCGAGCACTCCCCATTGTAGAGCCGATAGAGCATACAGAGGGACCCGAAGTCTCTCCGCCGCTCCAACGACTCCAGACCCTCCGTGAGATCGGGATCATCGACAATTCGAATAACACGCCTTTGCAGGGAGTTAAGTGGGTCGAGTTGGTACTTAGGCGAACCTGCCCAGAGATGTGAGCAGTACTCCATATTAGGGCGGACTTGTGCTTTATATAGCACAAGTCGTTGCCTCGGTGTGAAGTACCGCTTGGTTCTGTTCAGGACGCAGTTTATTACTCGCCAATTTGGCTTTGTCCTCCAAATGACAGATCCAAATGGTATTTAGATGCATGTTACAAATAGACTTCTATTTAATTTTTTTGTATTAGATGCTATACAAGCATACTAGCTCACCCGACGAACTTCTTACCACCATATTTTTTTTGTGAATATTTTTCAATGAAAATCATTAAAATACTAATATCGCTATTAAAAAATAGGGGTTGACAGTAGAAGGGTGAAAATTTAGCTAATATGTAGCCGTATCATAAAAAAATTAAAATAACAAATTTTGTCCACAAAATAAAAAAACTATTTTTGGGGTGGTCCACCCTTATCACTTAGGGGTATGAAAAAGAGTTTACATCCTATTCTCAGACCTACTGAATATACACACAAAATTTCATAAGTATCGGTTAAGCCGTTTCGGCAAAGAATGGCGACAAACTCTGTGACACGGTAATTTTATATATTAGAATAAGATTACATCACAAGCACAACATGTAAGTATAATCTATACTAATTATAAAGCTGTAACAAAGGTCTGTACATTTCAGATCCTATTTTAAGAAAAAAAAATGTATTTGGTATTTAAGCGTCTCTGAACACAAAACTTTGCCGCTTTATAATTGTCCCACCCCTTCTCCACCCATGGGAGTCGTAAGAGCCGACTGAGGGAATATCGGGGGAGTGGGCAGCAGCACTCCCTCGAGTATTAACAACATCTACTGCGATCGACATCCGCCTGCCAAGCGTGGCGATTGCGGCACTATTCCCCACATAAGCGAAACAGCACAGGACCGCTCGTTGTGGCGTTCTCTTGAGGAGGCCTATGTCCAGCAATGGACGTCGAAAAGCTGATGGATGGATGGATGTGCGTTTGTTCGGGCATCACGAAAAATTACTGAAAGGATTTTGATAAAACGTAGCGTTTTTGAGTGATAACTTTTGATGGGATTTAAAAACTAGTATACACATTGCCTCGCTAATACCTACATCGGGAACCTGAGATATAATCTAAAACTTTTGGCTGCGGTGGAGCCGCGGGCAAAGGCTAGTGTAATCTATATATATATAAATGAATCACTATTTCTCTTGGTCATCGCATCACGCGTAAACGGATGGAACAATTTCGCTAATTCTTTTTTTGTTGTGTTTATTATTGTCAGGAGAAGGTTCTTATGATAGAACAAATTAAGAAAATTGCGCATATAATTGTAAAATTTCAGAAAACTTAACGACTATTTTAGTTAAGCACGTTCGGGGAATACAGGCGTGATGCTATGTATGTACGTTTTTATTGTTTTACAAATTATATTTTTTTTATATATGACGTGTGGGGCCGGCTTTAGAATTGTCCCACCCCTCTCTACTCACGGGAGACGTAAGAGCCGATTGAGGTAATACCGGGGGAGTGGGCAGCAGCACTCCCTCGAGTATTAACAACATCCACTGCGATCGCCAAGCGTGGCGATTACGGCATTATCCCCCATGACGGGACCGCTCGTTGTGGCGTTCTCTTGGGGAGGCCTATGTCCAGCAGTGGACGTTGAAAGGCTGATGGATAGATGTATTATATTGATACAACATGCAATAATAAATTTCAGATTCAGTTATGCACACAATCCAATCCACGGCCTCAGACTAATACAAATGTATGCAAATATTTATTTATGAGTATGCACTTTTAACATTTGGCTTACGAATTTAACATTAATAATATATTTAACTAAATCTAGTAATTCATGGCAATTCAGGTCATGTTTATAATATAATTTTACGTCACTTCCTACTAATATTATAAATGCGCAAGTGAGTTCGCTTGTTTATTTGTTGTTTTTTTTTGCTTTCACGCCTTAACTATTGTCCGTGTGGTGACGGACTAAGAATACAAGTGTCACCACCCCATTCTTTCCCACGAGTGTCGTATGAGACGACTAAGGGAAGTAAGCAATTATCATCCATTGCATGACTGGACAATCATGCTGGGATAAGCAAGGGTCTACCAGTAGATACACACAGTTGAGTTCTCTCAAGTTGAGAAGCGCTCAAATCTGAACGTGAGCTCTAATTCATCCGTTCTTAGGGCTTATAGCGCGTAACTTATGAATTTTGATTAAGTGGTTTTAACACCCTTTACTGGGGAATAATCCCTTTATCACGGGGGTCTTTACACATATCCAGACTCAGAACAACGTTTGTTGGCCACACAAAACATTGTACTGCATGGCAATCGAATCTACAACACAGGCATCGGAAGGTAGTATTTCAACCACTCGACTATCTGTACACTCGAATTGGTTATATTTTTTTTCATAACCAAACGGCAGTTGAAAAGATTAGCGTGTTCAAATAAATAAAAATAAAACTATTCTTCAGCTTTATTGGAATAAATTTGCATTTGCAAAATATCGTCAAACTATACAAAAAGACAACCACATTGACCTACATACATAAACCCAGATATGACCTCAGACAGAATCATATTCTTACATCAATTAAATTTAATTACAACTAAAAAGTCGCACAGATTCTAAGCTCATAATTAAGATGTCAAGGCGAACTCCCAGACTTACCTAAATACCTGTGTTTAATAATATCATTAGCGGAGTTACAAAAGAGATTACTACGAGTATGTAAGATTTGTCATGCTTGTTATAAGACTCTAACTATATAACTGCCTCTGTGGTGCAGCGGTTCGATCCCCGGGTCTGGCTGTGTTATTGAGCTTTTCAGAAAAAGAAAAATTCTCATTACAAGCCCGGAGTTTGGAAATGTGCCCGATAGACGGCAATCGGCTCGCCCTCTATTACGTGGGACTTAAACATAGCTTGCGAACCGTGGGTGTGTAATACACCTTTGTCTACTCCTTCGGGGAATACAGGCGTGGTGCTATGTTATAAGACCCAGCACACGTTGTCTTGGTCTTACTTTAACTTGGCTGTTATTATGGCTATAGAATTTGAATAAATTTTGATGAGTTGTATTTAGATATTGCACACATCATAAGCGAAGCGTTGAGGTGGGTTCTACTCCCGGTTGACACGGCACAGCTGATTTTTCAAACTTAAAATGTCTCTATTTATCATATATTGCACTTGTAAAATAATATCTACATACACATATAAAGAACAAACACAATTTTTAACATTCATGATATTTTTGATTCCATTTTTGTTATTTAAACTAGTTAAAAAACTGTTTGAAAAAATCTGGCTTGGACGTCCGTGAGTTAACACGATAAAGACCAAAATACTTTACTAATCGAGTCTTTTTTTTTTCGTTTATGAATTATTATGACTAGGAATAGAGCCCTATTACTTTTCACGTTCAGATTCGATGTGGTTTAATTGTTATTAAATAAACAAAAAATACTGAATATTTACGGCATTTACGCTCGACGCGACACTAAAACCACAGCGCCTTTCATGAGAACTAACTACCTTTTTACGTACGCATAGCCACCGGTGGTTTTA
Source organism: Leucoma salicis (assembly GCA_948253155.1). NCBI lineage: Eukaryota > Metazoa > Arthropoda > Insecta > Lepidoptera > Erebidae > Leucoma > Leucoma salicis. The sequence continues at coordinate 20,808,843 of OX411822.1, forward strand.
CTATCGTCAACAGAACGCCGTTCGCGCGGCCGGTACATTGTTTTTTGTTAAAAGAAAGTTCTTACCTTTGCTTGATGATATTTGACAAGTATAATAACTATTTTATCCATAACAATAATTAAAAACACTAAACACACGTAAATAATAACACACCAACGTTATAAAACACGAAAAAAACATATTTTACATTCCACAATTTTTTGTGCGTGGCCTTGGCGTCACGGTGTTTTCACTTAGAACAAAACAAAGTATAAAATTATAAGGCGACCAAGTTCAAAGACCAAGCAAGGAAGACAAATCGTTTAGAGATTTCTTGTTGAACTCATTGATTTTTAAATATGTCGTATAATATTGCCCAAAGTTGCAATTTTCTATTGATAGATGTCGCTGTTTTAAAGTAAAAGAGATATTGACAAATGCAGCCCTAGATGTCGCAAGTGGCAATTTAGATGTATTCAGTTGCTGTTGTATATATAGAACCACAATATTGCTTTTTTTGTAAGGAAACTAGCGATGTCTTTTAGTTTTCTTAAATTGTTTTTGTTTACAGTTTAATAAATTATTCAATTTTACATGTTTATATATATTATATGTACTTATGCAGGTATATATGTAAAATCATGGATTGTTGTTCTTATTAATTGCTAGATGGCGCCTTGCAAAATGGCAGAGCTAGACCAATATAGAAGTACTTCTTAAAATTACCGCTAGATGGCGTATAAGACATGAAACCCACATTAGTACTTTTTGAAATTAGCGCTATCTATGTGATTTATTGAAAACTACTTAGTAAAACCAATACATTATTAGTTACTTATCAAATAATCAATTTTATTGTGAAAAATGAAGATTATGAGGCGTGCAGTTTTGGATTTTCCAAATTTTTTTTATATATATTTTTAGCATTTGACATGCTTAGCACTATACATTAAACACAAAGTGAAAAATATGAAATCGAAAATAACAGTCACGAGCAGGATTTGAACCTGCATCTCCTGGATACAGTCCAGATGCTTTCCAATTCAGCCATCGTGACAACTGCTCCTGACTGCTAATTTCGATAACACTTGCATGACGCCTGCGCCATCTGTCGGCAGTATTGTCATACGTTGTACCGACCAGGTAAACTTAATTTTACACTTAAGATTTTTACCTAATAATGACGCAAACCCTATAAATATTTAGATATTTTTATATTTTTAGCATTTGACATGCACTATACATTAAATACAAAGTGAAGCATCTGGACGGTATCCAGGAGATGCAGGTTCAAATCCTGCTCGTGACTGTTATTTTCGATTTCATATTTTTCACTTTGTGTTTGATGAGTTGGTTAAATATTTTGGCATTCGAAAAATAATACATAAACTAAGTTCTAAAAATAAAAATATATGATCGCATTGTAATGGTAGAGCTCTCCTTAGTATCCTTGGAGAAGGTGACGTGCGAGTGAAGCCTCTAGTGTTGCTACCGTCTATAGGCTATGGTAACCGCTTACCATCAGGTGGGCCATATGCTTGTTTGCCACTCACGTAGTATTTTTTAAAAAAGCTCCAAATACCGAGTCCGTTTGTGATTATGAACCATTCAGGACAGGGACACAGTTAAACACACAAAATTCAAAATATATGAAATTGATTATAAAGAGGAAACATTTATTTATATTTGTTTATGTTTTGTTAAGTCATAAAGATAATAATAATATGTTTGGATCAGTAATCAGGCTTAGATTATTTGACAGTATTCCGAATAATGATGTACAATATTATTTTCCCCTGTTCCTTGTACCAGGAAGCACACCTATGTTGTACAAGAGGAAATGCAAACAAATTTAACTGTATATTGGAGGTGTTCCAATCTGGTAATTTGTCAAACATTAGGACTGGTCTTTATCGGAAAAAGCTTGTTATAAATGATTGCTGGTCATTAGAAATAATGACGCACATTATCGGACTTACTTAAATATGTAACAACTCTCGTTATTTATTTTTTAAGCAATTGACTTGATTTTTTATTAGAACAAACATATTATTAATACAAGCGGGATGCGAATTCACGGTATCTTGCTTGAAATCCATTCCAAACACTTAAGTTTAAGAGTACTAATGAAATAGAAGATAGATAAGAGATACAAAATATAAACCGACTTCAAAAATGAAAGGTTTCTCTCAATTTCCATGATAAACCCTCATCAGATCGTGATTTAGTGACAATATAATAATTCACTCAACGGGGATCCACCGGCAAAGCTAAGCGCAGATGGCGCTATCGGCGAGATGACCATTGCCAAAAAGTAGTAGCTTCGTTTGGCTGAGATATGTTTATCTGGTTGATCAGAGATATTGTAAAAAGGTTATAGTACCTGAAAGATTTAAGAATTGAAAAATGCTATGCTGTGTAGTTTACATTTTTTTTAATGTTGGATCTTTGAGAAATAAATGTACATCGGGGTTAGGTACATTTTGGTACCACTGAAGGAATGTAATATGGTCCCGGTGGCCCGCCAATAAAGGCGGAGAGACGGCACACGGCGGGTTTCTTTAGTGGGTGAGGGCCCCACACTACCCTGTTCGTTGCCCCGAACGACGGGGTGTGCGGTTAGGAATTTTTTTTCCCGCCTTAACAAAAAAAGGTGTTACATTTTGGTACAACACACAGAGGCATATTACGAGAAAATTAAAATTAATCAATTTACAGGTTATAAATTGTATGTAAATGACAGTTTTCAATGGCCATGTTGATAATACGCCATCTGGCGTGAAATTATGGCAGTAAACATTTCCACTAAAATTATACTACTACTATACATATACTATGTTAGTATTAGGCCCTTGCGTATCGAGACGGTCAACGAGGTCCCCTCTCAACGTGGTGCTGTGCTCTAATAGTAAAACAGCGCTGATGGTAGACTTGTGAATAAAGTACGGCCGGGTGATTGATGCTTTTTTTATTGTTTATGATGGCAGACGAGCCACGGCCCACCTGCTGGTAAGTGGTAACCATCGCTCATAGACTCAACTATATGTGGAATAGCCTGAAACATTTTAAGGCCGTCATCGCACTGAATGATTATACCCATACATATCCAGGAAGTGCTAAATAATATGAATGTTACACTTAACATGCAGTTGACCTCAGCAAAGCAAATTCACATTCTAATATCACGAGTACGGCTCAGTATATCTGTAACGCGTTAAACATTTTTTATGTCTTTGAGATCCTGCTCTAGTGACCTTGACACTCCCGACAAGAATAGGTCAGCTCCATCAGCGAAGTACTTTCTTATTCTTATTGCATATAATGGCAGACGAGCCACGGCCCACCTGATGGTAAATAGTAACCGTCGCTCATGGACTCAACTATACCGAGAGTATTGTCAAGCCGCTGTTCACCATTTCATTTCACCGCTATGAAATGAAAGAATAAACGGCTATCTCCTGCTACAGCCAAAACGCAACTACGTGCTTCATGGCCGGTCACACGGGAGATGGTGGTACCAACCCGCTCGGGCCCGATACCAAGTGAGTACTCCCACTTGGTACCCAGCCCTACCAACAGTCATGCAATGGATGATAATTGCTTACTTCCCTTAGTCACCTCATACGACACCCGTGAGAAGGAATGGGGTGGTGACACTTGTATTCTTAGTCCGTCACCACACGGATCCTTTTGGCACTCTGTTCTCTCTGTCTATCCGTAAGGGAGATGGCGTAATCGTAAGGAGATGGCGTAAAGTAAGAAACTAGTAAAAAACTGTAAATTTTTAGTCCAACGAATACTTGAATGTTGCTACTAGAAATAACAAGATCTAGTCTAGATATTTTTCCTGTTTCCTTTTATGTACTAAGTACTCAGTTTCAGTATAACATGTCATTGACAGACTAACTCAGTTCCGGCATCTCCTGTCTAAATAAGCTATAGTTAAGTGGTAGGTAGTGTAGGTACTAGGTAAGTTAGACTACAAATATTGAAATGTGAAAGTTTTATGTTAAAACGGTTCATCAAATTTGGATTAAATTTAACGTATAACTAGTTTATTACTTACATATATGTTATAATAATTATATCCTGGTAAATGGCATAGATTATTCCTCCGTGCTTTGGAACGCACGAAGCAGAGTCTGACTTCGGTAAATCCGTCTGAGGTCACTAGTTGTCCAGTTGCTTGGGTCGTTGGGTTCAGATAGGCTCTGTGCAGTTTAAAATCAAATAGTTTGGAACCCCTAGTTTGGGTGTGCTGGCCTGCATAGGCCCATACCACCCCGGCACCGAGGCTGTTAGGAACCCTTCGCACATTGAGATTGGCGGAGGGATTACAAGCTTAGGGCTTACTAATTAAGCACATCCTCCCAACCTACACCCGGTTGGGAGGGACGTTACACCCACACGTCCCCGGGCGATCCCAGCCGAGGACTTAGGGACGTTAGGGATCTGCGTTCTGCACTACACTTTAGTATTGTTTGTTTGTTTGTTTGTTACAACAACGCCTAAACCATATTGGCCCAACAGGCCTTTTTAGAGCTCCCCTTCAGGATGAGGAGATCTACAAAATAATCAAGTCCCGTTACGGAGTGTGTATGTGAAGTGCCCATCGCGGATACTTCTAACTTCCTCGATCCGGCCCGTAGAGGCTATAACTACCCCGGCCCTGCCCGTAGAGACAGAGGGTGGTCGCCCGCCTAGCGCGATGGAGACCTCCACTCTAACCGACTCCGGCAGCTCTGCCGAGCCGGAATCTTCCGGTGCGAAATCGTCTTCCAACACTGAGTTCACGGTTGTGAGCTCCTGTAAAAGGAGCCACAAAGACAAGAAGGGGGCACCTAAATAGGCCCCTAAGGTCGTTGGTAAGGAGGCCGCCCAGCAGGCTCCGGTTGTGGTAGCCTCTGCCACCCAACGACCACAAGGACCTACTTCAACCCCTCGCGTGTTTACACCCGTAGAGGGTCAGCGCAAAGAGGTCACCCCGCCGCCCTTGTACGTACAGGACAAGACGGCTTGGTCCTCCGTTTCGTCGTGGTGCAATGAGCACCACGTCAATTATAAGAACGCCTGCTCAACACCGCAGGGCATCAAGGTAACCTTGGTCTAAGGACCACCGAGCGCTCTCAAATATGGTCCGGGAGAGGAACGTCTCGTTCCACTCCTATGCCTTACCAGAAGATCGACTTATACGCGTAGACCTTACCAAAGCGGAGAAATCGTCGATGGCGCCTACCCGATGACGTCCGTGACTTGCTAAGGCAGAAGAACGCCGCTATCCGTGCCTATGACCGTCATCCATGCGAGGATAACCGCATCATAATACGCTCACTACAAAGGGCTGTTAAGAAATCAATTGATTCTCTACGTCAATCAGAGTGGGAAACCAAGCTGAGAGACTTAGAACCGACCCATCAAGCCTTCTGGCAACTGTCCCGCACTTTCAAAAACGACAGTGTGTCTACCACGCCTCCGCTTAACACAATCTTCCACCCACCTTCGAGGACGTGGAGAAGTCCGAGTGCCTAGCCGAATGTCTGGAGCGACAATTTACGTATTTTATGAGGTCCCTCGATACGTTGGTGCAGGATTCATCCATCTGAAAATGATCTCGTCGAGAAAATTCGTTTTCAGTCTACACACGTAGGTAAAGGAGAGCCTTAAGTTCATTCCAGAGGGAATGAACTTCCTGCTACGGTGTTTTCCCAGCGCTACCTACATATCTTTTCTTGCGAGGCTTTAGAAAAGTACTAAATAAAACAAAATTAGCTTGAACTGATCCTCATTTTAAAATACGGATTTAAGTAAGCACATACCCCATTATATTTTATTTTATTGTTTTTTTTTGTCATTATATGTTCTTAGTTAGTACCTACATTTGATTTAAACACTGTAAGAAATTGGAGATTTAAAAAGTGGATCGTGAGTTTCTTGCCGGGTCCTTCTCATGAAAAGCCTTACTACGAATCCGGCCGCTTGTAACGATTGTAATCGCGACATTACGGATGCACTTGCCTTAAGCGCTCGTGTTAGTTATTAGTAAATTTGACGATTTTAAATGCTATGAAATAAGCCTATGCAATAAAGATATTTTTGAATTTGAATCTGCACTCACAATTCGCATACCTAAATTAAAATGTTTACTTATGAAAGTAAACGTACATGTTTAGCTGTAGCTATTACCAAGCGTATGTACAAGGCCTGCATGTGATGTCGAACTATTACGAAAGGCCACATATTACTATGGTGACAAAAACTAAACTGGAACGACTACACTCGCCTCAGTGCAGAGTAATCCAATCGCCATCTCTGCCATCTTTCACAACTCACACGTAACTGAATTAAATTCATACTAATATAGTGTTTAGCTATTTGTTACAGAACTAGATTTCGCCCGCGATTTCTTCTGCATAGATAAGCTTTTTCTGTCATGCAATTTAATTTGAAACTGTATTTTGCTTCAAGCCCAGTTCTATACATGTAAAAACCCTAAATTAAATTACTGAACGGAGTAATTTAAGAGATGTGCAACATACTTAGTTTTTAGATTATATTTCTTAAAAAAGTTTCATCTAAATCTGCTCAATAGTTTATGCGTGACGTGTCAGCAAACAAGCAGACAAAGATTTTACTAACATTGTTTAGAGACGCCGAAATAGTTTTTTTTTGTTATGGCTGGAAATAATGTACTTAACTGTGGGGTCCTCACCCACTTAATAAGCCCGCCGTGTGCTCTCTCCGTCAGCACTGGCGAACCATAGGGACTGAAAGAGTTGACTTCAGTGGTCCACTGGCGGCTTACTATTTTGGGTACCCTCTTCGAGCACTACTTCCACGCGTCGCAGCTTCGCAGGAGGCATTGCGGGTGGTGGACGTTCCCCGGTCCATCCATCCGTGGTCTCATCTAGGGCGGCATGAGGCGCAGGTGCGCCAAAATAGCTTAATGTAGTCATTTTTCTAAAATATCTTAAATGTACAGACAACTCTTTTACAGCTTTATAATGTTATAGAATACCGACACGTAATGAGATCTACTGTTTTTGTTCGGTTTATGCAAACCCAACAAATTACATGTCATGTTCCTGCGGGTCAGCGTTTTTACGCCATGGCGTGATTTCTAACCAATCAAACGAATGGCAGTCAGTCGCGAAAACATTATTTAACAAAATACTCGACCCGCTTAGGGCAGTCGACACAATAAGCTTCACCTAATAACTTTTCACGCCACGTCGTAATCTCGCGACCACTAACATCGACTCCTCATTTAGTTTTGTAACGAATAAACCGGAACTTCAGTAATTTGAGTTGTCATTTCAACCGTAAGATAGTAGGAGCTCTCAATAGCTCCTACAGTTTTATTATATGTTTTATGTATAAATTAGTAGGATTTCTCTCATTTTTTCCCAGAGAATAAAGGTTTGTGTGAAAACTAAAATTGTCCATCTTCTTAGTTAAAAATGTAACGTCAGCTCAACGTTACTTTAAATCCAACTGACCGAAGCAGCGGGTGTTTGTTTGTTAAAGATAAACTTTGAAGCTACTGAAACGATTTGAATGATTCATCATCAAAAAGCAACATTATCCAAACGATATGACTTGAGAACGCAGTAATGTCTTTAATGTGAGTGAAGCCGGCTTAGCGAGTTTTAGATACATTCATTGCAATTTTAATTTATTCGTATTTTATCGTATTTGCTAATCAATTAATATTACCTACAGGTTAGGTTTTACAATAATAATTATTCTAACATGCATAAAAATGAAATCCATAAATATTAATGGATTAATTATGTATATGTATATATATTTTATTTTGCTGCGTTTTTCATTAAGGCGGGAAAATTTTACCTATCCACGCAACCCGTTGTTCGCGGCGCGGGCGGGGCCCTCACCCACTAAATAAACCCGCCGTATGCCATCACTGCATTTATATGGTTTGCCGGTGCCCCTGGTGTTGTTAAAGTCCATTAGCAGCGGTAATCATCTACTATGGCCGCTTGCTAGTCTACCATTGTTGGTACTAAAAATAATTAACATGTCATGAGGACTACTGACTGAATGAAAACTTAAAATAAAAAATATTCCTAAGTTAATAATAGAAAAAAATATTCCCAAGTAATACGGGGTTTGACGCGCCTCGTGGCGTAGTCGGTAGTGTAACCGACTTCCGTGCGTGAGGTCGTGGGTTCGATTCCCACTCAGGACAATTATTTGTGTGATGAACACAGATATTTGTACTGCGTCTGGGTGTTTCCTATCTATTATATGTATGTATTTACAAAAAAAAAGTAATATATGTATTATATCCGTAATCTGGTACCCATAGCACAAGCATTAAGCTTAGTTTGGGACTAGAGGACGTTGTGTGAAATGTCCGTGAATATTTATTTATTTATTTATATTTTATGTATCTAAATAGATTCCATATGTACTAGATACGTGATTTTTGTCGTGTACTTGTTTGTTGTATTCATATTATAGAATATTGATGGTCAGTATTTAGTAGGATACCGATAGATGGCGTTGTACATATATTTTATACGTGCACAGCATATTGGTGACGCGAAAAGGTTTTACACACCTAAGATCCGCCAAACATACCCTGAAAAGTCTCTACTTCAACACTTACTATTAGTTGAAAGAGTGTTACCTCCATGGTCAGACCAGTTTATTGCTCATTACGCGCTGAAGTGCGAAAAACTAGTCCACTAAATTAGTTATTCGTGTGGACGTGTGACGGACAATGTGATGGTCATTTTGTTCCGTCGGTTGGTATTATAACAGTAGTATAATATAGAATGTAAGTCGGTATAGGAAGTCGATCAAGGTCCTAGTTATTATATTACTATACAATACAATTTTGTATATACCTAAGTTTATTAAAAAAAACAAATGGTTGTCTGTAAAGTCCGTTTACGGACGATAGTTTAACGTGACAACGTCATAACAAACATTGATGAAATGATTGCATACTTTTATGAATAAAATTGGATGCGAAGCAAGCGTATGAGGGACAATGAGTCATCCTTTTTCATGCGTGCAGGCGGCGTTCACCTCGTATATCTTTCCTTGGACTTGGCGACGCGTGGGTGATGCCTCTGGTGTTCCTAGCGTCTATAGGCTACGGTGACCGCTTACCATCAGGTGGGCCGTATGCTTGTTTGCCACCCATGTAGCATAAAAATAACTGGTTGAAATTATAATCCTTCAGCGTAGTTAGGTAAAATTGCCGCTAAATTAAACTAAATTGTATATTGATTTTTTTCACAATCCGCCGGTCCGTTGGGACTTTTATAAAAAAAAGACATTTCAAACATAGTACATCGTAATGGCCAAATGCAGGTTGGCAGATTTCTTAAGTCCCCTTAGGAAATATCTTAGGCGTGAAGGTTTTATTACGGAGTTTATCTCTCTGCGACAGGTTCGCGTTTAGTTTAAGCACTTCCCACTTCACCAGTAAAAGAGTCGTGGGTTCGAATTCTTTAATTTTTAAAGTACAAATTATTTGTGAATAAGGAATAAGAAATTTTTAGTACGAGCGGTAATCCAACTCGCGTCTTTTCCAATCCGGAGAAGTGCTCTAAGCCACTGAGCTATCGTACTAACCTATTCGGCTATCCCAATCTCCTTATCACATTTCTCTTTATGACCAAAGCCATCTATCGGAATGCATTTACATCAGATAAGGGCCGAATGTGATTTTAACCGAATAAGAACTTCGGCCGGACATTCGGTAAACATACAAAATTCGGCCGAAGTTCGGCCGAACTTCGATGTGTGCTTTGTCGGTAGTAACAAGTCATATTCTGTGTGTATTTTTTATGAAAGAACGCCGTAAATTAATAAAAAACACAGTCCGTGTAAGGGTGACACCTTATTTTAAATTATTGGGTGTATTGATGAGATTGTGAAAAAAACTAATTCATTTATACATTTTATTTTATCTATAATAATTATAGTTTAACAAAGAACTGATCATGCTTAAATTACTTTCGAGTAGTGGTATATTATGTGACTTATTTTGCAGCTATGACAGATATGTATTTCTCTAAATTTTAGTATAAACCTTACCTTTTTCTTATGCCGAATATTCGGCATTTAAAACCGAACTTCAGCCGAATGCCAAAGTTCGGTTCAGGCCACCGAAATTCGGTTAAACCGAATGTAAAACGAACTTCGGCCCATCCCTAATTTACATGCATTAATCCAATTTTGTAATATTTATGCCAAATTAAAACTTTTTAGTGCTAAAGAGCAAATTATTTGTGAAATGTGGAAAAGGAGAATTATAGTGCGAGCGGGATACGAACCTACGTCCCTTCCAATCTGGGGAAGTGCTCTAACCGCTAAACCTCTCTTTCCACATGTCACAAATAATTTCTTCTTTAAAGTAGCTGAGCAAGTCAAGTGCTAAAATACGAAGATTAAAAATGCTTTTAGTACTAATTTAAATCTCAGAGCTAAGCTGCAAACAACGGACGGACATGTAACTGTGGGTTCCTTGTGGGCTACGGAACCCTGAAAACGGGTAAACATTATTTATTGTATTGTCATCATTCATCATTCGATATCATCATCATCATGTCATCATTCATCATTTCGATTCGTCATTGATAAAAAAAATTGATTGTGTGCAAAGCTTCGGTTTATTTCGACATTTCCAAGTGGGTCAAAATCACAAAGATTCCGTTACATAGATAGATACACAGATACAGACAAAACTAATAAATAAAATAATGTTAAATATGACAATTTTAATAGTTTTGTTAATCTGTTTATTTGCCTCATTCGCGTCTTACATCACCAGCGATATAAAATAATGAGAATGTTTACTTAATTTTGCTATCATAAGGAAGAAATAAATAATTACTTTCAAACGAAGGATAATTGTGATAAATTCATAACAAATGGTTATTATACGAACACGGTTTTATCTACAAGAAGATTTGTGACTTGGAAAATACCTATTACTTAATGAAAGCTATTCTGTTTAATAGTTAGGTGGATCTCACGGACGTGGGAACAGTTTTGAAGTTCTTCGATAGAGATTAAAACTATGTGATAAGTTGAAAATTGAGGCTTAAATTTAAGTAAATACCAGTATATATGGTGCAAGCTTCACATCAAATGATAAATGATTTTAATGTAAACTAGCGAAACTACGACTTTGCATGGTTGCATTTTGTCTATGCAGATAATCATGATTTTTTTAAGACCAGTGTTTCAATGAAACTTTTTGTGATTCGACTACAAAACAATGAAAATTCTTTGCTTATAAAAAATAGTGTGTGGTAGTTAGCCGTGTGGGGTCGGCTTTAGAATTTTCCCACCCCTCTCCACCCATGGGAGTCGTAAGAGCCGACTGAGCGAATACCTGGGGAGTGGGAAGCAGCACTCCCTCGAGCATTAACAACATCCACTGGGATCGCCAATCCGCCTGCCAAGCGTGGCGATTACGGCACTATCCCCCATATGAGCGGAACACAATCATGTTGTGGCGTTGTCTTGGGGAGGCCTATGTCCAGCAGTGGACGTCAAAAGGCTGATGGATGGATGGATGGAGTTAGCAACACTGGAGGCATCACTCGCGCTTTGCCATCGCCAAGCCATTTACAAGACAAGCAAGATTCTATCACTAGATGTATTGTACATACTTAGAATAATGTACATATAAACTTTCTTGAAAATCCCTCAAGAACAGGACATCATAAAAATATATTAAGTATGTATGTAGCTTATACGGTGCTTTTTTGTTGAACATTTTATTTTTATTTATTTTTGTTAAGGTGGGAAAAAAGCAATGGACAGGGTAGTGTAGGGACTACCCCCACACTACAACGACTAGTGGGTCTAAGAATGAACATGGGCAAAACGAAAGTCATGCACAATAACCATGTCATTTCAGCACCGGTCCTAGTCGGGAACGCGGTTCTCGAAGTTGTCGATCACTATGTATACCTGGGACAAACTGTCCAGTAAGGTAGACACAACTTCAAGAAAGAGGTCAATCGACGAATCCAGCTCGGCTGAGCAGCGTTCGGGAAGCTAAGGAAGATCTTCTTGTCCAATATTCCACAGTGTCTGAAGACGAAGGTCTACGACCAGTGTGTGTTACCGGTGATGACTTACGGAACAGAGGCTTGGTCTATGTTGGCCTTATATCAATACTCCAAGTCGCTCAGCGTGCCATGGAGCGGGCTATGCTTAGGATCTCTCTACGTGATAAGATCCGTAATACGGAAATCCGTAGGAGAACGAGAGTAACCGACATAGACCGCCGGGTCAGCATGCTGAAGTTGCAATGGGCAGGCCACATCGCTCGACAAACTGACAACCTTTGGGGAAGAAAGGTTCTCGAGTGGCGACCGCGTAATGGACGGCGCAGCGTAGGACGGCCTCCCACCAGGTGGACCGATGACCTGGTCAAAGTCGCGGGCAGTCGTTGGATGCAGGCGGCACAATACCGTTCGCTGTGGCGTTGTCTTGGGGAGGCCTATGTCCAGCAGTGGATGATGGATGGATGGATGGATGGAATATAATTAACGGCAAGGAGTGAGGAGGTTTGAGTTTTTTTGGTTATGTGTTTTGATTTGCAAAAAATAAAATCCAAATTGCGTCAACAGACGAAAATATAAATCTTGAAGCACGATCGCCAATAATTGTTGCCGCTGTTTAGCGGTGAAAATGAAACAGATATTTTGTCTATGTTTAGTACTTGACATGCTCAGCTACTTTATAGAACAAATTAGTTGTGAAAGTGGAAAAAGAGAGTTTTACTGCGAGCAGGATTCGAGCCTGCGTCCCATCTAATCCGGGGAAGGGCTTAGATCGCTAAGCTATCACAGTCACCTAACAATGTCACCCAATCTCCACTTTTAGATTTTGATAACGCGACACCGTTAGCTAACTGCGATAGCTCAGCCGTCCAGAGCACTCCCCCGGATGAGATAGGATGCAGGTTCGAATCTTGCTAGCAGCAAAACTCTCTTTTTCCACTTTTACAAACAATTAGTAGGTACTGTATGCGACTGCTAATCATGAGGTCTCGGGTTCGATCCCCGGGTCGGGCAATGTTATTGGACGTTGGCAGATGATGGACGACTTACATCATCTCAAGATTATTATGTAGATCTTACAGTTATGTTACGACTTACTGAGACACAAACACTAGTAGTTAATAGGTAAGAATTGCTTAGAATATCGACTGGAAATCGAACAGTAGACGTATGTAGCTGTCGGTTTTAGCACTACGATAGCCCAGATCCTCGCCCTCGTTCATAACTTGCTTCTGTTTTATTTATAGTAAAATTACTACCGGCTATCTGCTAACCGCCAGCCGCAAAATAAAATTGTTATAGTAATTGATGCGCGGGCAGACTTGTTGCAGCAACTAATAGCGTGTAACCATTGCTAAAGCGTACTGAGTACTGACCTCTATTTGACTGGACTGCCCTGTAAGAAAGGATATTCTTCTATCTAAAAAATAGGCTCTAGTGACAGCGCCTTGCTTATCCCAGTATGTACCACCGTCTAACAGACCAGCGTGAGACAACGGTAGGCTCTCCTATCGTTGTGTTTCGTAAAAAAAACAGTTGCAGTTGTCAGATTGCTTAACTCACAGACTTCTCGTGCCAAGAGTTGTAGTTTTCATCACCATTTCTTTTTGTTACTTATGATCTGAGCAATTGTCACGATTGCTGAATTGGCAAAGCATCTGGGACGGTATTCCAGGAGATGTAGGTTCAAATTCCGCTCGTGTATGTTATTTTAGATTTAAAATTTTCAACGTTGTGTTAATTTATAGGGGCTAGGCATTTCAAATACTCAAAAAATACATAAATATATAAAAAACTAGACGTCACGGGACGTCTACCAGTTGTGAAAACATCGACTTTATTTTGTAGAAATAAAATGATTAAACACAAAGTGAAAAATGTGAAATCGAAAATAACAGTCAGGAGCAGGATTTGAACCTACATCTTCTGGATACCGTCCAGATGCTTTACCAATTCAGCTGAATTGCTGCTGAAAAGCAGCTGAATTGGTAAAGCATCTGGACGGTATCCAGAAGATGTAGGTTCAAATCCTGCTCCTGACTGTTATTTTCGATTTCACATTTTTCACTTTGTGTTTAATGTATAGTGCTAAGCATGTCAAATGTTAAAAATATATATAAAAATATCTAAATATTTAAAGGGTTTGCGTCATTATTAGGTAAAATCTTAATTGTAAAATTAAGTTTACCTGGTCGGTATAATGTATGAAAAATACTTCCGACAGATGGCGCAGGCGTTACCCAAAGACGTTAAGTATGTGTTATCGAAATTAGCAGTCAGGAGCAATTGTCAGGATTGCTGAATTGGTAAAGCATCTGGACGGTATCCAGAAGATGCAGGTTCAAATCCTGCTCCTGACTGTTATTTTCGATTTCACATTTTTCACTTTGTGTTTAATGTATAGTGCTAAGCATGTCAAATGCTAAAAATATATATAAAAATATCTAAATAAAATGATTATAACTTGACAAAGTACTCCTCAAGACGAATCAAACGAATATAAACTCGATGGGGTTACGTCGTTTCATTACAGAGTTACTGTGGCCGCCTTCCAGCTCTATCATCAGACCCTGGATACCATCTAGAAACAAAGTACTCGTCAAGACGAATCATACGAGCCCAAACTCGATGGAGATACATCGTTTTATAACGGAGTTCCTATGGCCACCTTCTAGCTCCATCATCATACCCTGGATACCATCTAAAGACAAAATACTTGTCAAGATGAATCAAACGATTCCAAACTCGATGGGGTTGCGTCATTTCATTACAAAGTTACTGTGGCCACCTTCTAGCTCCATCAACAGACTCTGGATATCATCTAGGATTGGAGTACTAGTCAAGACATTTCAATCTAGCCCTAACTGGATGAGTTGCGCTATTTAATTACAGAGTTTCGCATGGCCACCTTCCAACTCCATCATCAGACCCTGGATATCATCTGAAGACAAAGTACTCGTCAAGACAAATCATACGAGCCCAAACTCGATGGGGTTGCGCCGTTTCATTATAGAGTTCCTATGTTCACCTTCCAGCTCCATCACCAGAACAGCTCCATGTCATCATAATATTGCATTGTCACGCGATATACATATGCGTGTAAAATTTCAGCTCAATCGGAAACCGGGAAGTGTGTCAAATTTTACTTGCAAGATTTGAACGTGACAAGTAAAATAAAAAGCGTCGCCACGCTAACAGCCGATTTTACCCTCCCTCCGCATTAGATGTTTCACATCAAAAAATATTTACTGGTAGATGCTCGTTAGTATCAAATAAAGTCGATTAGTGTTTGTGTGCGTGCATGAACGATATGAATTACTTTCTAATTATAAGAGACCTTGACATTAGTAGGAACTCTTCAAGATTATGCAAGCGCAATAATGTCTTGCTACCAAGCCCATACTAAGCCTACTAATATTAAGATAATGTTTGCCCGCGGCTCCGTTGCAACCAAAAGCTAGTTTTTCGGCTATATATCCAGGCTCCCCATATAGTAGCGGGATAAAATATATGTATACCAGTTTTTAAGTCTAATTAAGAGCCATGAATACAAACATGATGCCCGAACAAACAAACAGACAAAAACATTTTGATCTATATTTTTAGCACTTGACATGCTCAGCTACTTTTAAAGTATTATACAAACTATTATAGGTCGTTAAGACAAATATGAGGAGGAAATTGGGTACCACCGCAAGCGAGTACAATAGCTCAGTGGATTAGAGCCCTTCCCCGGAAAGGAAGGGACGTAGGTTCGATTCCCGCTTGTACTAAAGTAATATTTTTTCTCATTCACAAATAATAATTTGTACTTTAAAACAGACAAAAATTCTAAAAATAGTTTTTTTTAGAATTTTTGTCTGTTAAAATAGCATAATTACATTATTTTTTTCTCAAATATTTTAAATAAACAGTACAGTAATAAACAGTATAGACATAGCTCTGTTACATCATCATAATAGTATAGTTTGTGAAGATGTTTGGATGTTTAGATATTTATTCGTCAATAACGCATAAACGACTAGATGCATGGTTTTAAGTAAAATGTGTTATGTAGATAGATGAGACACTTGATTGACAGATATCATAAACAATTTTTATCCCAATTGTTCCCCTTAGGACAGCTATTTTGCGCAAAATGAACTAATAACGAAACGGATTTGTGGGAAAGGTAAAATATGAACTGCTGAGCCGAATTTAATTGGTACAGAGTATGAGTGCGAAGATAACACAGACTACTTTTTGTAATTCCGATTTTACTGGGATAACATGCGTGGATTGTCTAATCTGTGTAAATTTTTGATATTTTTATATATTTTTTAGCATTTGACATGCTTAGCCATATAAATTAACACAAAGCGTGAAAATGTGAAATCGATAAAAACAGTCACTAGGAGGATTTGTACCTGCATCTCCTGGATACCGTCCAGTTGCTTGGCCTATTCAGCCATCGTGACAATTGCTCGGGATTGCTAATTTCGATAACACATTCATTCTTAACGTCTTGGGTGACGCCTGTGCGAATTAAGATTTTTACCAAATAATGGCGTGGCTCTGTAAATACTTTTGTTATTTTTATATATTTATTTAGTATTTGACATGCTTACCCATATAAATTAACACAAAGTGTGAAAATGTGAATTCGAAAATAACAGTCACGAGCAGGATTGAACCTGCATCTCCTGAATGCGTTAAAGCTGTATGTGTAAGTTCTTCAATTTTTGCCCAATAAAAATTTGCAATGAATGTTGGCATTTTTGGGGTCAATTATTTTTTTTCTCGTGACCACAATTGTAATAAAGTATCCAAAACATCGACATATTCAAAGCTGAATAACTCCAAAACAAGAGTACTTTCTAAAAGTATTTAGAAAGATAGTTTGCAACAGTACATTTGTAAAGATAAAGTCGACTTTATACAAATGGATTTAAAACTCTAATGATTTTAATTGAGAGTTTATAACGCGTTGTAATAACCGTGTATGGTGTAATCTGTGGTGACTGTAATACCATATGTACTGACGTATTTATATGGTCATTCCACGAGATATCAACTTGGATCTATGTTAGGAAATATGCGGAATCATTTTTATGTACATTCAAGATATTTCTAGTGGTGGAGCCTTGCTTATCCCAGTATGAATGGGCCGGCTCGAGGAAGTACCACCCTCTCACAAAAGACCAGCGTGTAACAACAGTAATCCTATCATTGTGTTTCGTTTGGTGAGTGAGAGCGTTGCGATCCCAAACCCTCTCCGTATCCTCTCCTAATTATACTTTCTATTCTCTTCTTATTATCCTTGCTTTCCATCACAAACCATGATTCTCCCATTCTTTTTGACGAAGATGGATTGATTAATCCGTGTGGTGACGGACTAAGAATACAATTGTCACCTCATTCTTTCCCACGGGTGTCGTATGAGGCGACTAAGGTAAGTAAGCAATTATCATCCATTGCATGACTGGTGGTAGGACTGGGTACCATGTGGGAGTACTGACTTGGTATCCGGCCAGAGCGGGTTGGTACCACCATCTCCCGTGTGCACATAGTTGCGTTTATTCTTTCATTTCATTATCTGTGAAATGAAATGGTGAGCAGCGGCTTGACAATACTCTTGGTATAGTTGAGTCCATGAGCGACGGTTACCATTTACCATCAGATGGGCCGTGGCTAGTCTGCCACTAAAAGCAATAAAAAAAAAAGATGGCGACGCGCGAGTAATGCCTCTGGTGTTGCTAGCGTCTATAGGTTACGGTAAGCGCTTATCGTCAGGTGAGCCGTATGTTTGTTTGTCATCCACGTCGTATAAAATTATATCTATGTGGTGATCATCCTTCATATAAAACTATTAATTTTTTTAATGCTTTATTTTAAATTACATACCCCATTTTACTTTAATAATTATGTATGTTATCTCAGTGGCCTTTGCCGTGTGGGGTCGACTTTAGAATTGAAACACCACCCACCCTCTCACGGGAGTCGTAAGAGCCGACTGAGGGAATACCGGGGGAGTGGGCAACAGCACTCCCTCGAGTATTAACAACATCCACTGCGATCGCCAACCCGCCTGCCAAGCGTGGCGATTACGGCATTATCCCCCATGACGGGACCGCCCGCTGTGGCGTTCTCTTGGGGAGGCCTATGTCCAGCAGTGGACGTCGAAAGGCTGATGGATGGATCTCAGTGGCAGCAATTTTCATGTCAGCTTAGTTATTACAAAGCACTTCCCCGGATTGGATGGGACGTAGGCCTTATCCTACTCGCACTAAAGTTCCCCTTTTCCAATTTCACAAATAATTTGTTCTTTAAAGTAGCTGAGCATGTCAAGTGCTAAAATACTGATAAAAATATTTAAATTTAAAAAATTGCGCCATCTAATAGTATGAAACTTGATTGCAAAATTAAACTTACTGTATTCAAATAATGTATGTAAATGCATCCGACAGGTGGCATGGGTCGTAAAGACATCAAAACAAATGTGAAGTGGAGACAGTTCCAAAGAATCGACGTTGGGCGACTGCAATAGCTTAGCAGTCCAGAGCACTTCCCCGGATTGGATGGAATGCAAGATCCTGCTTGCAGTAAAGTTCCATTTTTCCACTTACACAAATAATTTGTTCGATTACAAGCCATGTAAAAGTGTTACAAATTAGCGATTTAATAAGTGAATGACTTTCCTGCCGGGTTCTTCTCATGAAAGGCCTTACTGCGGAATCTGGCCGCGTGGTTATTGCAATCGCGACATTGGTGCTGCGAATGCAAGCGGTCATTTTAATAATTATTAGACTAGTCGCAAAAGCAGTGATAGCCCCTAGCGGTAAAAGTAAGGGCTGCAAAGATAGTGGTGCTGACTTTACGAGATTTTTTCAAAATCATATGCCTGAGAGATGATCTCGACGGATTGTGTAATCTGCCAACTCGCACTGAGCCAGCGTGGTGGACTATGGCCTAATCCCTCTTACCATAAGAGGAGACCCGTGCCCATTAGTGGGAAGGAAAAAGGGTAGAAAAAAAAACTACTGATGATTTCGAGTGCTATTAAAAAAGGGCTGATATAAAGATTTTTTTGAATTTAAATTTGAGGCCGTGTGGGACCGGCTTTAAAATTGTCCCACCCCTCTCTACCCACGGGAGTCGTAAGAGCTGACTGAGGGAATGCCGGGGGAGTGGGCAGCAGCACTCCCTTGAGTATTAACAACATCCTGATGATTTCGAGTGCTATTAAAAAAGGGCTGATATAAAGATTTTTTTGAATTTAAATTTGAGGCCGTGTGGGACCGGCTTTAAAATTGTCCCACCCCTCTCTACCCACGGGAGTCGTAAGAGCTGACTGAGGGAATGCCGGGGGAGTGGGCAGCAGCACTCCCTTGAGTATTAACAACATCCACTGCGATCACCAACCCGCCTGCCAAGCGTGGCGATTATGGCATTACCCCCCTTTGGGGAGGCCTATGTCCAGCAGTGGACGTTAAAAGGCTGATGGATGGATGGATGGATGAATTTATAGACAAAAGTGTGCAAACCTTGTTTGTTATGAAGGACATCTAGCTCCCAGAATCCTTTTGAGTATGCCAAATATCTATCTATAATCTGAACACAAAATGTAAAAATGGCTAATCATGTCAAATGTTTCTCATATATACTATTATAAAGCTGTAACAGAGCTGTGTCTGTACATTTAAGATATTTGAGAAAAAATTACTTTATTAGGCTGTAGAGGCGTGCCTACGCGTATGGGTTTTTCATTGATTGTTTAAAAATAACACTATCAAAAAGCCTTTGAACTGGGTAACTAAAATGGTCAGTTTTTAACAGTTTTTATTAAGCCGTTCAAAAGGGTTACCTATATCGTATGTGTTATCGAAAACCCTTTCAATGGGTAACCAAAATGGTCGCTGGTCTAAACGCAAAACAATTTTCAGAAATGTTTTACATATATTTTTAGCATTTGACATGCTTAGCCATATGGGTGATTCTTCGGAACGTCAAAAACTAATTAATCTGGTATATCCCCATCCCCAATTTTTGTATCATTATTAATTTTTGGTAATATAATTGCGGCAATATACTGGCATAAGTAAGTTCCATCGATATTCAAATACTTTTTTTTAAATTTAAAATAATTGTGTATTTTCGTAATTACACTATTTTTAAAAATGTCCCCAACTAAAATAATAATTCAGCTGGTACATTTTCATCAGCCGTTTTTATGATGTAAACTTAACGTATTCGATAAAATAATATCAACTCGTGATTGGCCGCGTCAGTTAGTATCGCCCTTTAAACGAAGTGCTCCAAAACATGGTTTAATTTGGTGAAAAGTTACGATCAATAGTTGTCTTGTGGTGTTGCATAACGGAAGTTGCATAATTCATCTGACTTCTAGGGATGATCATATGTGTTTTCCTTAGTTTTTAGAAACCAACCAGGGTCTACAATGTTGATATGTATTCATAGTAATTATATGTTTTATTTCAAATTTTAATAAATAACGAAGCTAGGCTTCCTTAACTTCAATTTTCTAATTTATCTGGGTCGCATTAATCTAGATTTATCTATAATATATATAAATTTGATGATAACATACCAATTAGATTCTTGTTACTTTCTTCTTTCAGCTTTACTATTTTAAAAAGAGCAAATCCTAAGCAACAAGTAAAAACCAAAAGCTAGTAAAGACAAGAATAGCGGAGAAAAAGAGATATAAAAAAATCTAAAATAATGAGAAGTTATGGAAGGAAAAACAAGAAAAATATCGACTGACTTACATACGCAGAATAAAGAAAAAAAAAAACAACTATCCATAAACTAAATGAAAGAAAAAGATGGAGAAAGAATTATAAGTTATATTACTATAGAAAAAAACAATCTATCTAAAATTTTATTGCACGGTGAACCAATAGCTTTCCTAAACAATATTATCTAGTAAACATTCTAGCCTCTAGACAGAGAACAGAATTCTCATATACCATGTAAGACCAAGAGTTACAAACCAGCATTTTGGTCACGTGTAGACTCTACAAACTTATCCGCTAAGTCTTTATAAATTTCAAAAGTGCTAGGTCCCCAGGGGAAGAAAAAAGCAAATAAATCGAACCAGAACAGATGTCAGAGTATCGGTTGGCAATAGTGTGCTAGAACAAGTGGATAAATTTGTATATATTGGATGTGGATTATTTCGAGATGGAAGACACATCCCTGATATAGAGGGAAGAGTAAATGCGGGAAATAGAGTGAACGGAGCACTGGGACAACTTCTCGGCAGCCACCACCTCAGCCTGAAGGCACGGGTCGCAATACACAAGGCAGTGCTTGTCTCAACGTTGCTATATGGAAGCGAGAGTTGGGTATGCAAAAAGGAGTATGAGAGTGAAATCAATGCGATAGAAATGCGATCTCTGCGATAAATCTGCGGAGTAAGGCTGACTGACCGCATTCGTAACGACGACGTAAGAGATCAAGTAGGTATGAAAGAGAGTATTGGTGTAAAGATGCGAAAGGGAATGCTTCGATGGTTCGGACATGTGGAAAAAATGCCGGGCGAGCGACTGATTAAGAAGATATACAATGCGAAAGTGGAAGGATGTAGGTACAGGGGCAGACCGAGACTCACCTACCTAGACCAAATCGGTCATGTATTGAAGGAAGGCGAGAGAATTATGAATGTTGAGGAAGCGAGAGATGTATGCAAGAATAGAGCCTCTTGGTACTCAGTTTTCTCTGCCTACCCCGCAATGGAAATGGCGTGATGATATATATGTA
Organism: Leucoma salicis; assembly: GCA_948253155.1. Taxonomy (NCBI): domain Eukaryota; kingdom Metazoa; phylum Arthropoda; class Insecta; order Lepidoptera; family Erebidae; genus Leucoma; species Leucoma salicis. The sequence continues at coordinate 20,830,640 of OX411822.1, forward strand.
TGTAGGTCCCCAGGGGCTTATTGTCTCTACCCATAACGGCACAAATAAGCAACCTCTGCTGAGGTTAGATATTTGCACCATTTGTGTGATTCAGTCATTATAGCACTGCCACCAGCACTCCAAGAAGACTGTGCAAGATGATACGAAGACAAGGTATCCACACAGGTGGCATCCCATACTAATGGCAGTAAAGCTTCTACATTATCGTTGCATGTGCATGGGTGTGGAACGACGCACGGAGCATCGATACGACGTGAAATGGCCACACGGAATGTGTTGTTGCTTAAAAGTGTGCCTATTGCATTTGATGGTAGAGCTTTTACCAAAGACCAGACTCCCAACGCGAAACAGCTAAGAGACAATCACACTATGTAAGGCCACTGCACGTTTGTAAAAGATTATTCCGTACTAGCTCAGAAAGTGGCTTGTGCCACTGCTCTTGTGAGGACGGGTCCTTGGGTAGGCAACCATCTGGGCAAGCTATTCTCCATTTATGAGTCGATTTAGAAAATTTTGATCCACATTTAATAGATTCTAGTGATGAACAGTTGAAAATTTTTGAATTTTTATACTTTTAAGTTTTTTTTTTATGCTCTACAATTTCACATTCAAAGTCCCTGTTGCAGAATTAAGTCTGATTGTCTTCTTTTATTTAAGAGTTAGCTAGAGTTTTATTTTAAATTTAAATTGTTTAAGATTTTTATAATTTTTTGATTTCTGTTATTGTTTTTAGATTTATTTTTTAATTTTAAAAGAAAATTATCTTATATTATACGTGATCTTAGCTATTCTATAAAATATTGTAATTTTAATTATGTTTGCTTATACGAATGTTTATTTTATAGCAATAAAGTTACTTTATTACGCAATTTACTGAGGTGTGTCAACGTTGTAATTAAAATCTAATACAAGATTACGTTATTTGAACCAAAAAGTACACTTTTTTACATTTGCCAGATATTTCTTCCCAATAAAGTTGATTAAACATACTTAATACTTTTCTCATTTATTTGTCTGATTCTAATTAATATGTTGCATAATCTCATTCTTCTGCCTTGATCATCATTAATCTGGTTCATCAATGAATCTGCATAGTTTTAATCCTGAACTACTGGGTAGAAATCAGTGCCTTTGATATAATATGTTCTAATATGTTTAGACCCAGATGTACTAGACATACCACTATAAACCTGAATTTAAAAAAAAAATGAGCCATACCAATGAGTCAATAAACCTCGGTTTGGAAGAATGACCCATATACATTAAACACAAAGTGGAAAATGTGAAATCGAAAATACAGTCACGAGCAGGATTTGAACCTGCATCTCTAAATAATTATAGGCCTGTGTCATAATTAGGTAAAAATAAATTGTAAAATTAAGTTTACCTGGTCGGTATAATGTATGTAAATACTTCCGACAGATGGCGCAGCTGTCACCCAGGACGATAAGTATGAATGTTTTATCTAAATTAGCAGTCGAGAGCAATTGTCACAATTGCTGAATTGGCAAAGCATCTGGACGGTATACAGGAGATGCAGGTTCAAATCCTGCTCGTGACTGTTATTTTCGATTTCAAATTTTCCACTTTGTGTTTAACAAAACATTTTTTTTAGACGTTTTTCTGTTTGCTTGTTTGTTTGTTCGTTCGCGCATCACGCAAAAACTACTGAACGGATTTTGATACAATTTGTTTTATTTGGTAGCTCTTGATTAGACTTAAAAACTGGTATACATTTTATCCCGCTACTGTATCGGGAACCCCAGATAACCTAAAAACTAGCTATTGGCTGCGGCAGAGCCGCGGGCAAAGGCTAATATTTAAATAGAACTAATAATATACCAATAGTCTGTCCACTACGCTATGTATCACTACTCTTAATAATTAATTCTATCATTTTATGAACTAGTTAGTATGTTATATAACACCAACAACTTAAAGGTTTCGTGATAATTTACTGTAGATAAAAACTTCAGATCGCAGGGAAAGTAGACCCTGCGTTATAGAGTCAGTTAAATAATACTTAATTATATATAATTACGTGCTAAGAGCATTGTAACTTATTAGAATAAATAATAATGAAGACTGACCGTTAAGTAAACAAAGTTAAGATATAATACTTATATACATTTAATTTTGAATCCACATATGATATAGAGTCGTAAATACAGACTAATTTGAGCGTTGTGGGTTCGATTCTTACACAGGAAACTTGTTTGTACGATAGTTCTGAGTCTGGGTGTACTATGTGTGTACTATATGTTGTACTATATGAGGTACTAATATTTAAAAAATACAAGAATTGTTTGTAAAGGCTAAACTCTAAAAATTCATAAGCATTATGAATAATTCGTTCACTATTAGTAAGCTACATTATTTAGAAGTCATAAAAACTACCAATAGTCACGATATTAACCCGGATGAGATCGCACAGTCTCTCTCTATTCTCGGATTTTGCCGTCAAGTATTACTGAAGTAATGTCACACAGTTCCAGTGGTCCGCCAATACAGGCAGTGAGACGGCACACGGCGGATTCATTTAGTGGGTGAGGAGTCCAAACTACCCTATTCGTTGCCCGTAACGACGGGGTGTGCGATTACGCATATTTTTCCTTCCTTAACAAAAAAAAGGGTTGTGTCGTCAAGTAACTTGATATGTTACGGTCGCAACAGAGAACTGCCTCGGTGGTGTAGCGGTAGTGTATGCGACTGCTAATCATGAGGTCTCGGGTTCGATCCCCAGGTCGGGCAATGTTATTGAGCTTTTTCCTAAAAAGAAAAATTCTCAGTAGCAGCCCGGAGTTTGGAAATGTGCCCGGTAGACGTCAATAGGCTCGCCCCTTATTACGTGGGACTCAAACATAGCTGGCGAGTCGTGGGTGTGTAATACACCTCTGCCTACCCCTTCGGGGAATACAGGCGTGATGCTATGTTTGATTGCAACAGAGAATACCCTATTTTATTTTTAATCTTCTCTTGAAGGATAAACAAATTCAAATACAAAAATAAATATTTATTTTATAGGTAATAACCCTATAGCACTTCAAATGTACTAATAACTAACACGAGCGCTTGAGGCAAGTGCATCCGCAATGTCGCGATTGCATCGCCAAGGTGGCCGGGTTCCGTAGTCAGGCTTTTAAAACAAGGGTTTGGTTGTGCTCCTGGAATTACCTGGCACTTACCACTCACAGTCTGAACACTCACAACTGGGTTGTAGCTTGAAGCAATGAAACAACTACGGAATTATTCAATGTGCGAATTAAGATTAAGCGATACATTAATCACTGTTCTTTAAATTCGTTACTGTAGCATTACTTATGCTAAACGAACGTTATAATAACGAAATGTATTATTTGATAGCATTTTGGTGAAAGTTTAGTAAAGGTGCATACGTTATTTAATGGTATAAGTAAATATAATATTTTAACCTTTTTATTGCTTACTAGCCTTTGCCAGCGGCTTCGCCACAGCCAAAAGCTAGTTTTTCGGTTATATCTCAGGTTCCCGATATAGTAGCGGGATAAAATGTCTACCAGTTTTTAAGTATAATTAAGGCCTTTCAAATAAAAAAAGTTGCCTCAAAATCCATCTAGTAGTTCTTTTAAATAAATTCTAAAAAAAATCTTGTTTAAATCATTTTCTAGTTTTTCGGTTATATCTCAGGTTCACGATATAGTAGCGGACCAGTTTTTAAGTCTAATCAAAGGCTAGTAGCCTTTGCGCGCGGCTTCGCCGCAGCCAAAAGCTAGTTTTTAGGTAATATCTCAGGTTCGCTATACAGCAGCGGGATAAAATGTATACCTACTAGTTTAAATCTAATCAAGAGTTATCAAATAAAAAACGTTGCATCAAAATCCGTTTAGTAGTTTTTGCGTGATGCGCGAACGAACAAACAGACAAACAGATGAACAGACAACTAGACAAAAAATCTATAATAAAGTATTTTTTTTCTAAAATATCTTAAATGTACAGTCATAGCTCTGTTACAGCTTTATAATTAGATAAAAAAATTAAAATAATATACTCACTATCAAGCTGTTTATAAGTTAAGGAATATTATTTACAGACTCATTGAGCTTACTCAGTTGCCGAGATGCCAAGATTCATTCACACTGATAATAAAATTTGCTATTGTTTGCTAACAATACGTGGCAGACCGTACGCAATGTGAACAATAGGCAGGTTTGATGTATCTTGGGATTTTGATATTAGGTGGTATTGCTGGCGTCTGTAGGCTACGGTAACCACTTACCATCAGGTTGACCGTATACTTGTTTGCCACTCGAGTAGTATAATAAAAATGAATGGAGAAAATAGCTGTTCTGTGTAAAATTTCAACGCCATCTGTGTTTTTTAGAGATAACATTAGTTTCTAAAAGGCAATTTGTTTTTATTTTGTTTTATAAGACAATACCATGTACTAAGGAATAATCCTTGTATAGCGGGGGACTTTACACACATAAAATTTCACGGACACAAAGTACACCCACAATCATAACAACCATTTTTGTATCACACAAAGAGTTGTCTTGTTTGGGAATCGAACCCATAACACTTAAGCGGAAGGCCGCAGTCTAAACCTCTCCGCTATCTGTATTCATTATAAGTGGTGTCTGCTGTCTAATCACTTATTCTGTCTGACCATCACAGCCAAAAGGAAAAAGATATTCTGAAGTTCTATTAGATGCGTGTACTAGGCTTAGTAGTAACGACAAAGACTGCCAAGATGAGTCCATGTCGGCCCTAATATGAGTTTATGACATCGATACTTTCAGACCTTTGACTTTTCGTAACAATGTGTGTATTTCTTTACAAAAGAAATCACTGCTGATCAAAGGAAATCATCGTGAGGAAGTCAACATGTCTGATAAATTTTCTTGAGTACAAATTTTGTATAGGTAAAGCATTCACTCCGAAGGAATGAACATTGTTTCAGTGGCCCACCAATAAAGGCGGAGAGAGGGCACACGGCGGGTTTCTTTAGTGGGTGAAGGCCCCACACTACCCTGTTCGTTGCCCCGAACGACGGGGTGTGCGGCTAGGAAATTTTTTTCCAGCCTTAACAAAAAAATAGGTAAAGCATTCACTAATTATGTAAGGGCAATTGAGTATTTCTATGGAAACATCGGAAAATAATATTATGTTTTTATATACAAAATTAAGTGTGATTTTATTCTTCTCCGCCTAAACAATTTGGTCACTTTTGTGATATTTCTTATGGACGCTTTATACACCGAACGATTCTTATAGTATTCTTAGCAACAGTCATTTTTTAGATTATCCTCATAACTAAAATCCAATTGTGAGTAAAAATATTATATTTTTACACAATTTTCCAGTAATTTCTCAAGATTTTTAATTCTCTCTCTTTTCTTCATTGAAATCGATAACGGCTATCGACTCATTTATTAGCTACATATTGTTTAATTTCATTAATGTTGCATATTATTAAAATTCATTGAAAATGTTCATATTGTTAAAATTATTGTTAAAATGTTACAGATTCATATAATTCGTTATAATGGTTGGGCCTCAATCATCCATCGGTCCATCTCATCCGCTAATAGATGTAATTCCTCTTCGAATTTACTCCTTGGTCGATTCTCGGCGTTCTTATACTCACCACCTTTTTTATAATTATTTACTTAAGAAAATTATTTTATATATCTAACAATAAACATAACTTCAATCTCACAACATTTAAAATGAATAATGATTAATTTATAATATTTACTTATATATTGTCTATGTACAAGAAGTATTGTGACGTAAAAATAATGTATTAGTATGTACACTAAACCTATTTCCTCTCAAAAACTATAACATACGATAGACTAAAAATTATTTATTATAACATACCTTGGCTGTAAACGCAGCTCCCGCGAACACTCCACAGGGAACAAAAAAAAACGATAAGTTCGCGCCAAAATCAACGTCACGACAGACACACGCGTCTCGCTTTCGCGGCCTTCTTTTGCTAACTGTGAATGTTATGATATCGAACGTCGCGTATGGAGAGACGCCGGCCGGGGTTTGGCAGAGGTTGTCCATGTAGTAATAGACTGAATAGACCATTAAGATCTCACAAATAATGCCTTAAACGGGAACAGATGCTACGTTCAATCAAATCGCGTTACTTTCCTGCAATTTGTTTGAATGTATGTCAGTTTCCTCCTATAAGATTGATTGAATTCAAATTGAAGTTTGGACATCTCACCCATAATTTTTGTAAGAATTCAAACTGAAACAAAAAAATAAATAATTTAAGAATCCGTATACGGACAAAATTGGCCTAGGGTCTTTTCTCAAGATTGGAGGGATTTAGTTCATAAAGCCACCTGTGGTGAGAAGGTATTTGCGTCACAAGCCGGTGATTAACGGATTTTTTGGCACGGATCCCTAATTTTTTTTTTAGTAATAAATATAGCCTGCGCTACTAAGGGATTATGTAGCATTCTAATGGTGAAAGAATTTTTGTAATATTTATAGTAGTTTTTGAGTTTATTATATGTATATTATACATACAAAAATACAAATCTTTCCGTTATAATGGTAGTGTAGATGAGCTGAATATTATGTTAAAACGGCCTAGATTAATGCTATTGTGGACAAACGCTAGAAGGATCACAATTAATCGCATAACATGAAACCGTTTTGCCCAAGAAAACGGGCCATCGTACATGGGGCCGCACTATAATTTTATGATCTAGATTTGTCCATGCTACGCTATTGATGATAATACGAGTATATTATGCTAATTTAAGTCCACAGAATGTCATTACTTAGAGATCATTATATCTGTGAAATAACTTTATTTCATAAACGAAATTATATAACCGAAAAACGCAATTGTTTTGTTGTCATTTTTTCTTTTAATTTAAGATGCAATAGAGTATGACGTTTTTATATATATTTGTAGCATTTGACATGCTTAGCACTATGCATTAAACACAAAGTGAAAAATGTGAAATCGAAAATAACAGTCAGGAGCAGGATTTGAACCTGCATCTTCTGGATACCGTCCAGATGCTTTACCAATTCAGCATCTGGACGGTATCCAGAAGATGCAGGTTCAAATCCTGCTCCTGACTGTTATTTTCGATTTCACATTTTTCACTTTGTGTTTAATGAGTATGACGTTGTCACGCTCGAGTGTATACGCAGTGCATCTCAAGGCGAAGGTTCAACAAAAGTCTCCTTCAAATCAACAGTTCCTTTTTATATCATTGCTATTAATAAACATATTTTGTTGATTGAATTGAATTTTACTGCCTCGGTGGTGTAGCGGTAGTGTATGCGACTGCTAATCATGAGGTCTCGGCAGTGCCGGATTAAGGTAACTTGATGCCCTAAGCACTCTTCCCCTGTGGGGGCCCTATTCTTAAGTGAACCATATACGAGTATACAGGGTTATAGGTACCTAACAGAAAACCTTTTAAAGGTGACTTAGTTACGTCAAGACTAAGCACTAAGAACTTTTGTTTTATGACTTTTGCTAAAACGTAATACATCACAAGAAAAATAAATAGTTTTGAAATTATTTTTTTGATAATATTTTATTTCCATGTGAAAAAAATCATTGAATTAGAAAAGTCGTAAAACAAAAGTTGACAGTGCGTAAGAGGTTTTGCGTTAGTTACGAATAACCCTGTATTTAAATATGAAGAACGAAAAATATAATTATGTGGGTAGATTAAGAATAGAATAATTCATTAATTATTATTAGAAACCAAAACATGTTACATAACCATTTATTTTATTTATTTGCGAATGCGAATGCGAATTATGGTTTATTTCGGACATTAAATTCGTGTTAAATAGTTTTTAAGTCTAACGTTTTGATCATATCGGATTCGATATTATAATAAAGACAATGCGTCTAATCTTTTTTGACCCATGGTCGTTCTTTTTTCATTTTATATAATTTTTCATTGTGGTGTTCATTAATGTTAAAAAAATACGTAAGTTTATGTCGACGTTTGGAAATGCTGATTCTAATTTATCATTATGTAATATTCTATATATTTTTCATGTAATTGGCGTGTGGGGCCAGATTTAGAATTGTCCCACCCCTCTCTACCCACGGGAGTCGTAAGAGCCGACTGAGGGAATGCCGGGGAAGTGGGCAGCAGTACTCCCTCGAGTATTAACAACATCCACTGCGATCGCCAACCCGCCTGCCAAGCGTGGCGATTACGACATTATCCCCCATGACGGGACCACTCGTTGTGGCGTTCTCTTGGGGAGGCCTATGTCCAGCAGTGGAGTTGAAAGGATGATGAATCGATGAAATATTCTATATAATATTAATCGATGGAATATTCTGCCTGAGTAAGGTTAATTTTTGAGGTTTTTTTTTTATAAAAAAAGAAGTTGAATTTCTGCTTCCAAGACTGTGTTTAGATCATTTGGATATTGTTTGATTAAATTGTTCCTTTTTTCAATATATTCTAGTTTATTTTCCGGTACTTTGTTTAAAAATGAAAATCTTTCTGATACTTCTTTATAAATATTACCTCTTCTCCGCATTTCTGAATTTAATTTATCTATGATATAACATTAAATTTTTCACGTGGGTTAAATTATTGTCTTCAACAAGTCCATCGTAGGGCATTTTTTTCTCCGTCTTTGACGATTATCTTTATAGTCCTCGTCGGGTAGCTTTTGTTTTGCCTGTTCTATCGAAGTCTCCCCGTAATTGTTCTAGAAAATCGACAAGTGAATTATAGAGACGCGTACACGTGTCCAAAGTAACTTCAGGGTCTTGTAGTACTTTGCTGACTTAACGGAAGGTTTTACAAATTTCGTCCCACATGAACAACATAAGTAACTACAAACTCAAATTCTTGCAGTTTATCTGACAAATTATTTGCTTCTCTTCTGGCCTCTCTCTTTTGCATATCATCCGCAGAAATGAAGTCTAACACATCTATAATTTTATTATGTCTCCGAAATGGCAGATGTTGCTTTAGCGTGAGCTTCCCATCTGGTATGCGATAGAGATTTTAAGACATTTTATTTTTTTACGTTTTTTTTAATATCTGCCACTTATTGGTTGAGCTAGAAAAAAGTATAGATTCTGTACCAAAGAAAAAAAATTACAGCTGATAGGCAACAATCAACGAGATTGAGAGAATGAGTTGCACATGGGATATACATTGCAAACGGATTCTCTTCTAGAATCTTTTGCTGCATGCAGTTGTAACGCCCAGATACATTTGATGCATAGTCGTATGACTGGCCCCTGCATTTCGAAAAATCTAATCCACATTGTTCTATAAGATATTGAAGCGTCTGCTTTGCCAATTCATAACCTGTGTATTGAGTTTTCAACTCAATAAAGGTAAGATAAAGCTCTATGGGTTGCCCGTTTTTTACATAGCGAATAACTACGCTGAGATTGGTCAGATCCGGTGTTGAATCAACTGAGATACTGAAATACACAGATTCTTTAAACTGATCAATAATTTTTCTGTGTACTTCTTCAGCAATTATGCTAATTAACTCCTCGCCATATAGTTTTTGACAAATATGAAACATTCCCCTTTCCTGCGTTTCCATATTTATTTATATGAATCGCTAAAAAGGAATCGAATTGGCTTATAAGTTCAATGAGACCTAAAAAAATTATATTCTGAGGAGAGCCAAATTTTTCAACGGTTCCCCGAAAAGCAAGTCCTCTTTCTGCTAAGCTCATCTCAGTCGTCTCTGGCGGGCCCCACTAGACGGGATGCCCTAAGCAATTGCTTATATAGCTTATTGGCTAATCCAGGACTGGGTCTCGGGTTTGATCCCTGGGTCGGGCAATGTTATTGAGCTTTTTATTCTCCGGGCGAGTTTGGAAATGTGCCCGGTAGACGTCAATAGGCTCGCCCCCTATTACGTAAGACTTAAACATAGCTGGCGAATCGTGGGTATGTAATACACCTCTATCTACCCTTTGGGGGAATACAGGCGTGATGCTATGTTTGTTTATGTTTATGTGTTTAATTGAAGAGAATAAGGGCACAATTTCTCAATATTTTTTTTACAACAACCGTATATTGGTCGCAGCACAAAGTGAGAGGGATTTTTGCCAAAGTCCATTAATTCAATGTACTTTGTGGTCCATTACTTCAACTTGTGATTTTTAGCATTTGATATCCTATTTACTTATAGTCATTTATGATTTGAACTTGCGTGGTGCCGTCCGGGGATATATGCTCGAGCAGCTGTCCCAGTGAGGCTTGCCAGACAACACAAACCCCAAGAAAATCTCTTATGCTTCATGCCTCGGTTTCCTCACCTACTTTTCTTTCGGCACTAATAATTTATAATAATTCACGCATCATTTCGAAAAGTCAAAGCGGTGCAAGGTTTCGTACAGGGATCGAACTCGATACTTCTGCCATTGCAGTCCTTGTGATACCATTAACTATCACTGCACAAATCAAACTCACGTGGTATAGGCACAGGATCCCAGGACAGATGTAGTTCATTAATGCATGCATAAGCATTACGAGGTCTTCCATACATCCATCAGCCTGTTGACGTCTTTCCGAAGTTTGCGAAGATGTTTGGATATATATTATGTCTGTAAATCACTCCTAAATGACCAATCGGATTTGGATGAAATCCGGTAGTCACATAGAAGAGACACGGAATTAACTTTATATCCCGACAACTGAACTGTTTTCTTAAGACAATTATTTTTAGCATTTTCTATCCTACATAAATATGTTTATATATCGTCTTTAGACTAAACGTATTTGAATCAAATCTGGTACCTATACAATAGCTAGCTTGATATACATTAAGCATATTTTTGTCTTGATAAGGAATCTTTATATCTATAGCAGTGATAGCTTAGTAGCAAAACCAAGGATTGTAAAGACAGTGGTATCGAGTTCAATTCTCAGTCCAGGTCCAGGCCTCGTACGACACCTCTGACTTTTTTGAAATGATATGTGCATTGGTTTACAAATTATGATTGCTCAGTTGCAGTGTTGGGGGGTTATTCGATTAAAAAACGCCAACAACGGTTACCAGGTAATCCGTGTAGCAGATAGACGATTACAAGCAGATAAAAAATAGTAGAATGAAGGTACTTAAACATAACTCTTTAAGCAAATAATTCATGACTATGGCTACAAACAAATTTAGGCTTAAACACTGGTGAAGGAAAACATTGTGAGGAAACCTGCATGCCTGAGAGAATTCCTCGATGGCTAGAGAAGTGTGCCAACCCGAATTGGGCCAGCGTGGACTATTGCCTAATCCCTCTCACCATGAGAGAAGACCTGTGTCCAATAGTGGAACAGAAAAAGGGTCGGGAAACAAGTTATTGTTGCGGGATACGTATAAACGCCATAATGAATTTGAATATTACAATATTAAAATGACAGACGGAATACAATATTGGAATGACGGAGACGAAATCGCGGTCAGAACATTAGTTAACAATAATCGTAATATGTAATGTATTTATGTATTACTGACGTATTTATCAAATATACCGATATTTGATAAATATGTCAGTCCTCGTGTGTAAATACTTTACAATTAATAATGTAATATGCATCTTACAATCCAAGTGTGATTAATCAATATCACTGTCTTATTTAGATATTATACAAGCAGGCAGGCTATTGCACTCGTAGTTATGTTGAAGTACTGTCACTTTCATTCAACAATTCATTGAAGCGAGGCTCATAATTACGCTTATCAACTTTTTGTACACACCTTGATAAGCGTAGTCTTTGATATAAATAATTAATCACTTAATAATTATTGAATAGTTTAGTTTCTTATGGTAAACACACACACACACACACAACACACAACACACACCAAAGAGAATTTATCACAATGTTTAACACACACATATATGCGCGAATCGTAATTTTTTTTTTATTGTGTATGGTGGCATTGTTGGCAGACGATCCACAACCCCCCTGATGGTAAGTAAATGTTAACTGTCACTCATGGACTCAATTATACCCAGAGCACCCAGAGTATTGTCAATCCGCTGCTCATCATTTCATTTCACAGATATAAAAATGAAAGAATAAACGGCTTTCTCCTGCTACAATCAAAACACACCGATGTGCTTCATGGCCGGTCACACGGAAGATGGTGATATCAACCCGATCGGGGTCGATAACAAGTGAGTAAGTACTCCCACTTGGTACCCACCCCTACCATCAGTAATGCAATAGATGATGCTTGCTTACTTCCCTTATTCACCTCATACTTACGTACGACACCCGTGGGAAAGAATGGGATGGTGACACTTGTATTCTTAGTCCATCACCACCTTTGCACGAAAAAGTTTTTATTCCATACTAGATGACCCGGTGAACTTCGTATTCGAGTTATTTATTTAAATAAAACAATCCCCTGGAGTCATAAATAATTAGCATAGTGATACTCGCACCTACTCCATAATATGACATACATAGGCGCATTTTAAGTGTAATTATTTCAAATATGTAGGTATTATAAGTTTTTTTTAATAATAGTAGATACCTAAAAGTATATACTCTCCCCTTCAGTCCTATGCACCTTTATTAATTCTGACTGTGTCATATAGATGTAATGAGACACACCAATGATAGTATAGGTAGGAAAAAGATTATGTTGCTCTATCTGTGCATACACTAAAGTCCTTAACCGTTCAGCGTACAAATTGATGATAACATTAGTGATATTTTGATCGAGCACTTGACATGCTCAGCTACTTTAAAGAACAAATTATTTGTGAAAGTGGAAAAAGGGAACTTTACTGCAAGCAGTGTGCGAACCTTATCCCATTCATTCCAGGGACGTGCTCTTGACCGCTAAGCTATTGCAGCCGCCCAACTACAATTCCAAATCTGCTCTTCATATTTGTTTTTAATGTGCTTACGCACGCCACCTATCGGATGCATTTACAATACATACATATATTAATTAGTGGAGATTTCGAATCGTCGTTGGGCGACTGCAATAGTATAGTGGTCCAGAGCACTTCCCCGGATTGGATGGGATGCAGGTTCGAATACTGCTTGCAGTAAAGTCCCCTTTTTCCACTTTGTGAAAGTGTTCTTTAACCATTAGTGATGATGAATCTTTACAAAGTGTAAGTAGATGTAACTAACACGAAACTTAAATAATAAGATGTAAAACGTAATATTAAATTCATGCTTTCTAAACTTAATTCCTAAGGGTTTTGATTTTTAAATAAAGTAAGTAACTATTTAGTTACAATGTAGTCGGATGAATTGTTTAGGAGTGCAGCCTCTAACAGACATACAGTCAATGTTATAGTATAGTGAATAAATATTTTATTGTTAATACTTCTTTGTATGTAGGCAAAAATGTATATCGTTCAGAAATCGGGAAATGTTTGACTGTGATAATTGAATCGAAAAGTTTTTTACGTGATAAATTATTTGTATTATAGGTATTATACACCGATAACTCAAGCTTATAAAGTAAGTAAATATTGAGGACCGTTTCATGCCAAATAGTCATTTAATTTTTGAATAGAATCACTTCTGTAGTTGGCCTGTAAGCAAAGGCAATCTATTGTCTCTGCCTTGTCTCATAAAAACTGCCTCCCGCTGGCCACTTTTCGCCTCTGTAGTGACGTGACGGGACGGGTGGCAAACCTCGTCGCCGCCATTCGAAAGACTGCTACTAAAATAGTCACAACTCTTTCGCAGATTTGAAGATGAAGATTGGGAAAATATACATAAAAAAATACTTTGGAAAATCTAAAAGTGCACGCCTCATAATCTTCATTTTTCACAATAAAATTGATTATTTGATAAGTAACTAATAATTAGAGATGGGCCGAATGTGATTTTAACCGAATACGAAGTTCGGCCGAACTTCGGTGTGTGCTTTCTCGGGAGTAACAAGTCATATTCTGTGTGTATTTTTTATGAAAGACAACGCCGTAAAGCGATAAAAAAACAGTTAGTGTGGTGACATCTTATTTCAAATTATTGGGTGTATTTATTCATAGACTTCCCGGATTGTGAAAAAACTAATTCATTTATACATTTTAATGTATCTATAATAATTATAGTTTAACAAACAACTGAACATGCTTAAATGACTTTCGAGTAGTGGTATATGTGACTTATTTTACAGCTATGACAGATGTGATTTCTCTAAATTTTAGTATAAACCTTACCTTTTTCTTATACCGAATGTTCGACATTTAAAACCGAACTTCGGCCGAATACCAAAGTTCGGTTAAGCCACCGAAATTCGGTGGCTTGAACCGAACTTCGGTTAAACCGAATGTAAAACGAACTTCGGCCCATCCCTACTAATAATGTATTGTTTATTTGTATATATACTACTAATTATGTATGTCTTACTAAGTAGTAATCACATAGATAGCGCTAATTTTAAAAACTACTATTGAGGTTTCATGTTTTATAATCTAGCGCTAATTTTAAGAAGTACTTCTATATTGGTCTATAGTAATAGTTCAAGTAATTCTCACGAAATAAGGTATAGCGTATCGCTGGTTTTAGAGTCGATCGTAAATATTCACTATTTTTTGTTTATTTAATAACAATTAAACCACACCGAATCAGACCGTGAAAAGTAATAGGGCTCTATTCGTGATCATACTAATTAGTAAAAGAAAAAAAAAGACTCGATTAGTAAAATATTTTGGTCGTTATCGTGTTAACATACATTACCTACAACAAACGGACGTCCAAGACACAACATTTTCAAACAGTTTTTTAAATAGTTTAAATAACAAAAATGCATCAAAAATATAATGAGTGTTAAAAATTGTGTTTTTCCTTGATATGTGTGTGTATATGTTATGTCACAAGTGCAATATATGATAAATAGAGACATTTTAAGCTAGAAATATCAGTTTTTCTCCGTGAAATGAGAATAGTACACACCTCAACGCTTCGCTTATGAGGCGTGCAAAAGTAAAAATATACATACATATTGTTGAACGTAGAACCTTATTTTTTGAAGTGGGTTACAAATAGATTTGCTTTAAAAAGATTTTTTAATCTACTTTAGTAAAGGATGGAGCTATGTGGAATGGAATATTTTATATATATAGGTACACTAATTTCTCCAAGATTTGGGGGAATCTGGCTAAATATTTTTAGTTTAATATTATAGGCTTACTTCTCGAGATAAATTAAAGTCCGGTCATGTTAAGTTATGCTTTCTTAACATTTAATTCTTCAAACATGTTACGGTAACATGTGGGTGCAGTATCTATAAGTACAATTATTGCACTATCTCTGTCGCTGATAGTGCTGGTGTGACCAGTATAAGGCGAGCCAATTCCTCCAACTTTCCACCTTGCGTCATATGTGACCTGTGTACACTCGTACATACTCACATCTAGTTTAATTTATCCTACTAATAGGTACCTACTTATTATAAGCGAGAAAGTTTATTGGTAATGTGAGTATGGATATTTTTGCTACTTTATCACGAAAAAATGGCTCCATAGAGAGGTCTTAACACTTATAATACTTTAAATCTTAGAAATAAAATAACTTATTTTATTTGCATTTTAGTGCTAATCTTCATTACTAGATGGCGCTGATTTAAGGCGCAGCTATACTTTATTACAGGAGTAATAATATAAAGGGTGCCTTTACATCTTACTAGATTTTGCCCGCGACTCCGTCCGCGTAGACTTCGGAATATAAATACATCACTATAGTCATGCTAGCACATTAATTATCTATATTTACAAATAGGTATCCCACGAGTACCCAGTGGCGTAACTATAGGGTGGCAGGACTGGCGAAATGCCACGGGCCCCGACCCGATGGGGGCCCCACCCCGAGAGGCAAGCTCAAAAACTAATTTTAACATCTAGCTCTTCTGGATATAATGGTAATAAAATCTTGTAGTTGTTGGTCAGCCGTCACAATTAATAAAATAAGGTCTAAAGGTGGAGACATTCTTACGCAAACACAAGATGCGTTAAGCCAATGGAGTGAATATTTTGGAGATATGTATGCGGATGTCCGGGATGATGCGGGTGACATGTGATCTAACAGATCAGCATTCGGTACCATTAGTATGAACGAAGTTGATTTGAAAAATGGTAATCCAGCGGCTATTGATATGGTGTCTACTGAAATGATTAAGCTTGGAGACTCCTGTGCCGTGAATCTTTCCTAGGCTTCTCTTACCTACTTATCATCACGCCATCTCCTTAAGCAGAGAGAACAGAGTGCCAAAACGCTCTATTCTTGCATACATCTCTCGCTTCCTCAAGATTCATAATAAAATTCTCTTCATACACGCTCGCCGGTTTCGGAGACTCCTGACTTCACCTTCCTTCAATACATGACCGATTTGATCTAGGTAGCTAACTCTCGGTCTTCCCCTGTACCTACGTTCTTAACCAGTCGCTCGTCCGGCATTCTTTCCACATTTCAAAACCATCAGAGCATTCCGTTTTGGATCTTTACACCAATACTCTCTTTTATAACTACTCGCTCTCTTACGTCATCGTTACAAATGCTGTCAGTCAGCGGCACTCCACAGATTCTCCGCAAGATCGCATTTCGATAGCATTGATTTTACTCTCATGCTCCTTTTTGCATACCCAACTCTCCCTTCTCCAAGCACTGAGTTGTGTATTGTGATACGTGCCTTCTCGCTGAGGTGATGGCTGTCTGAATCCACATCCACGATGCAAATTTATCCACTTGTTTTAGCACATCATTGCCTATTGATATTCTAACATCAGGTCTGTCTTCTCCTCATTCAAAAACCTTTAGTTTGGTTTTGCTCACATTCACACGTAGGCTCCTTTTCTTACAATATTCTGCCATTACGCTGACTAGGGTTTACAAGTCAGTCACAGACTGCGCTAATAAGATCGCATCGCCTGCATATAGCAGAGAATTAACCACTAAGTTGCCCATCTGAACTCCCACATTCATTTCATTCAACCTTTGTAGACATTTATCCAGATATTTGATAAACAGTCTGGCTGATTGAACGCAGTCCTGTTTAACGCTAATATTTACATTAAACCAGGGCGGTATTCCATCATCCAGCCGCACGCGGGTTCTGCAGTCCATGTATTTGAACTGCACCACTTGCAGCAGTCTACCGGGATAGCAGAAAATCAAGTAAACGCGATAGATTCCATAAACGTAGTTTTATTTCAAAATGTGTAACATTCGCGTAAATATTAGAAAGTATCACTTTCGCATTTATAATATTAGTAAGGATTATTTTTTACCTCTTGATTATTTTTGATTTCCTATGCCTTATTATTGTTAAAGCAGGAAAAAATGTACCTAAGCGCATACCCTGTCATTAGGGGTAACGAACAGGGTAGTTTGGGGCCCTCACCCACTAAATAAACCCGCCGTGTGGCGTCTCTCCGCCTGCATTGGCAGACCACTGGAACTGTGTGACATAACTTCAGTGGTCAAATTTCCTTCTGTGCCTAATTTGGAAATTCATGCAGAGTGAATCTAGTCTGAAACAAATTTAATGTTTGAGCAATTGATCTGTTTCTGAGGCGAATTGCACGTAAAGCGAATTGATAATATATGAAGTAATTGAATTTTTTACACATAATGATTAGTTCGTGGGCGCCGAGTTATTGCAAAAACAGCGGTGTTAGCCATAAAATATAATTTTAGGCAGTGACTCAAATAGGTATATATTTTATTTTATAGTTTTTCTGAAGGGCAGCATATTATTATACGGAACTGCCTTCTCCCAGAAGATTGGCTTGAAGCAACTGTAGGTAAGTACTTCTACTGTTGTGTTTCGTATGATAAATGAGAGTGCGAGTGGGAGACCAAACCCCTCATCCGTTCCTGTTATCCATTTTACTTACTATAAGGTGTGCAGTATGCTTGTTCACGACCATTGCAGTCGTTATACTTGTAATCATGAACAGTAGCGTTAGAATAACATACTGATTGTTGCGTTGAATTCTTGTGCCGGATATTGCGGGTTTAAGTCTTATAATTAT
Source organism: Leucoma salicis (assembly GCA_948253155.1). Classification (NCBI taxonomy): domain Eukaryota; kingdom Metazoa; phylum Arthropoda; class Insecta; order Lepidoptera; family Erebidae; genus Leucoma; species Leucoma salicis. The sequence continues at coordinate 20,848,617 of OX411822.1, forward strand.
AGCGAATCATCATACAATATAAATATCTGCTTTAAATGTTTTGATTTTGGATGCGCTGGTCGTTTGTTTTACCTGTTCTGGCAAAACCCCAGCATCACATAGTCATAGAATATTACCTAGATCATATCTTATTCGATGTGAAACGTGTTTGTATTTTCAATGCTGCTTTTTTTTTGTGTGTCGTTGGTTGTTAGCCTCAGATGGCTATGACAACCTTACCCGGACAATTGGTGAGTGCAGAGGGCTCTCAACCCACGTGCTGTGTTTTCGGTAACAAAGTCACCAACAAGTTATTTTGAAAATAAAGCATATCGTGATTCAGCAACAGGACGATATAACGCCATCTATCAAAGTATAAGGAAACTTTTGTTACAAACTTTTTTACTTATACTTTTTTTAATGTTTTTTTTTAAACTATCAATTTGATTAATAAAATAATATTGATTGCACAGTTTAAAGTTTTGCCTTTGTTAGTATTTCTCTAACGATAAGTCTATTTTATTTTAATTATGATTTAATTTCTTCTCGACTCGATTGTACCACATTTAATTCATAGAAAAGGAACCGTGTGCAGCTTTGATTAATAAAGGTGCACTTTTTAACGAGACTCTCCTCGCAGTACCAATGTAAGCCTTAATGTGTTGGAGTAAGAGTTACATTGCTGTACATTATTACCAGATTTAGACGCTGATCTACCCAGTCAAACACGTTTGCATTACTGAGAAATCTGTTAAAAGACTAATTAAATCATATAGATGGGTTACTGTTTGAATCCGTTATGTTTTTATGCGTATCTAATATCAGCTATAATTCTGCTTAACCTTGGGGCAGAGGTGTGAGTCTAATAAATATGTTAGGTATACACAGTAGATAATTTATTTATTATTACGATACTAGTATTTGATAACACCATACAAACATACAATTAACGGACACAAATTCTCTGAGCAAGCATTTGTGGATCACACAAATAATTGACCCAGGTGGGCATCGAATGCACGAAATGTGAGCTTACTATTTAATCATTGCGCTGTCTGATAGTAGGTAGTTATGAGTAATAAAACCTAGCTTTCTAAGTTTTATATATAAATAATACCGGTAATGATAATCAATGCCATCTAGTGTCCCTGGAATGTATCAGTTCTAGATATATTTATTGTTGGTCAAAGATCCCAACACATGATTTCAGTAATCATCTAAATTTATATCATAATCTATTTTTTTTATTAAAATGTAGCCTATCTCTATTTCTGTAGACCAGATAATATATATGTAACATTTGATGATGATAGGTTGAACGGTATAGCAACGTACAAGATACGAATATTTTTTTATATCTTAGAATTAGAATACAAAATTCTGCCCGCGATTCGGACTATGGCACACTAATTATATGTAAAATTGGCTATTCCATGGGAACATATAGACCTAGTAGGCCATGTCTTTTTCTGGGCTCTAGAATATGTGTGTATATATATGCAAAATGACATGATAATTGGTTCGGTAGTTATGGCGTGAAAGTGTACACAACAAACTCACTTTCGCATTTATAATATTAGAAAAAACAAAAAAGAACATAGCTTCACGCCTGTATTCCCCGAAGGGGTAGGCAGAGGTGTATTACACACCCACGACTCGCCAGCTATGTTTAAGTCCCACGTAATAGGGAGTGAGCCTATTGTACATCTCCAAACTACGGGCTGCTACTGAGAATTTTTAAAAAACTATATGGTTGTCTGTAAATTTGGTTTTCGGACGATAATTTTACGTGATATATGTTTTCTGAGAGTTTCACAAACAATGCATCGGTCGCCATACATTTTTTGGAACGTGAGACTTTTTCGTGCATGCAGCCGGCGTTCGTTCATGGATTTATAAGACGTTATCACGTCAAAAATAAATGTTTATATTTTTTAAATAAATGGTAAATATTAATGGTAGTTTGTGTAATTACTTCGTGAGCCGTAAATACCGCAGCAGTATCAAAAAAACATCAAAAGTGCGCTGTCCGATCTTAGACTATTACAATGATAAATTTTTCAATACCAAGTCAAGTTTCACAAGATTATAACCTTTCTGTATTTAATTAATCTATGTTAAGATGTGGTTGGTCTTTTGATAAGAGCAGGAGACATTTCCATGATACATTAATGGACTTTGTAGTTAATGTGGAGCGATGATAATGTTCAAAGATCACCGTGACCTTTTGTAAAACTTTCACCAGGTTGTTTTTTTAATCATGACGTGACGGCATACATCAGGTGGCCCGTGGCTCGTCTGCCACGATATGCCATAAGAAAAGACCAAGGCTCAGCTTTCGTCTCGTTTTCTCATCACGATCATCATCGAAATGTAGTGTTATCGTAGAATGACACGCAATTAGCTGGACATTAGAAGTCTAAGTCGTCAAAGGTTCTTCAACGCGTTTACAAAACTCTAGCTTTGGGGGCAAAGTACAGAATACTTTAGCTTATAATTAAGGGCAAAATTTGTGGTAAGTAATGCGCTAGAAGGTGCCAGACTTGGCTGCAAAGTATACAAGATTTTACAATATCACAAGCATTAAAGACATATTTCGCTTGGCACAAAGTAGGCATCGATTTAATTCAAATTCAAATTCAAAAATATCTTTATTTCGTAGGCCTATGAAGTAGCACTTAAAATCGTCAATAATACACTAATAATTAAAATAATTAACACGAGCGCCTGAGGCGAGTGCAACCGCAATAACAAAGTGGCGATTGCAATCGCCACAAGCGGCCGGATTCCGTAGTAAAGCCTTTCATGAGAAGAACCCGGCAAGAAACTCATGGGCCACTTTTTTAAATTGCAAATTTATTACAATTTAATATAATCTTTATAACATTACATTATTTCTTATAAAACAATTTTGAAAATTAATGAATGAGGAGCAGCTCAAGCCCATTTAGTTTTATCCTCAAGATAATCCGAAACAGTGTAATAACCTTGATTACAAAGTCTAATTTTTATGGCTTTCTTAAACTTATTTAGTGGCATGTTTCGGACATTTTCAGGAATTTTATTGTAGAAGCATATACATTGCCCCATGAAAGTTCTACTGATTCTGTGGAGACGAGTACTGTGAGCAACAAGATTGCCTTTGTTCCTTGTATTAATGTGATGAACGTCGCTATACTTATCAAAGCTTCTGATGTTTTTCTTGACATACAACAGATTTTCATATATAAATTGAGACACGACAGTTAGAATATTTATTTCTTTAAATTTCTGTCTAAGGGAAACTCTCGGGCCCAGATTATAGATTGCACGAACGGCCCTTTTCTGAAGTACAAATATATAATTTAAATCGGCGGAGCATCCCCATAGCAGTATGCCATAGGACATAATACTATGAAAGTAACTGAAATAAACTATTCTAGCCGTTTCAACATCAGTCAATAATCTAATTTTTTTTACCGCATATGCCGCTGAGCTAAGCCTACCTGACAATTTTTTAATATGGGGGCCCCATTGGAGTTTGTTATCTATAGTGATACCTAGGAAACCCGTAATCCAGTACAGACTCCAGTAGTGGCGCGCAATCAGAAGTAAAAGCCTTAAACTATTATTTTACTAGTCTTTGGTGGTAATATAACAACAAAATTCGCACAAGTTTAAAGTTAAGCTGGCCAATATACAAATGGACTAAAGCTTAGGAAACTGTTCCGTAATAGAGCGCTATGTGACCCAGTTCCCAGGCGCATCACTTTCGGTTTCAGTCAGACAGTAATCACGATCTCAGTTAGGGAGGGGTCAGCGTCGATGACTGTTGTATCGATTTTCAAGAATAGATTTTTTAGTTTAACTTCAAAATATTTATACTTTTTGAACCTACTTTATTCTGTATAATCTGTTATGTGTAAAATAACAAAGTTTCAATTTATAAAATACGTTCGCATCCAAGGCGGGAGGAGTAACAATGGTGTGACAAAATGTGATAAAGGACTAGGAGAGGAAAGCTAAGGAAACGGGAATTTTGCCTTTTAGCCGACTTAAAAAAAAGAAGTTCTGCATTTGACCCGTATACACGTATGACCCGTATGTGATACAGGATGTTAATATTGTTTATGTTATTAGTTATTTATCAGTACCTACGATAAGAAAATGTGGCATTAAAAAGAAAGTAAAAAATAGAATTATAATATAAAAACTAACTAAACTAACTTATCATCACGCCATTTCCCTTGCGGGTAGGCAGAGTGAACAGAGTGCCAAGAGGCTCTATTCTTAAATACATCTCTCGCTTCCTCAACATTCATAACTCTCTTCATACACGCTCGCCGGTTTCGGAGACTCCTGACTCCACCCTCCTTCAATACATGACCGATTTGGTCTAGGCAGGTGAGTCTCCTTTGTGTACTTTCCATCGTCTCCAGTGGTGTATCTTCCATCCCGACTGAATCCACATCCAAGATATACAAATTCATCCACTTGTTCTAGCACACCATTTCCTATTGCTACTCTAACATCTGTTCTGGCTTCTTCTCTTTCAAAAACCATTGTTTTGGTTTTGCTCACATTCACACGTAGGCCCCTTTTCTTACAATCTTCTGCCATTACGTCGACTAGGGTTTGCAGGCCAGTCGCAGTCTGCGCTAATAGGACCGCATCGTCTGCATATAGCAGAGAGTTAACCACTGAGTCGCCCATCTGAACTCCCACATTCATTTCATTCAACCTTTGTAAACATTTATCCAGATATACGATAAACAGTCTGGCTGATAGAACGCAGCCCTGTTTAACTCCTATATTGACATCAAACCAGGGTGAAATTCCATCATCCAGCCGCACACAAGCTCAGCAGTCCATGTAGTTGGACTGCACCACTTGCAGCAGTCTACCGTTAATACCATACTCCGGCAAAATGTCCCAAAGTTCCTTTCGTACAACAGTGTCAAATGCTTTCTCCAAGTCCACAAAACTGCAGAAAACCCTCTAGCCTACAGCCAGATGCGTCTCCACAATGTTGCGCAGAGAAAACACTTGATCCATGCATCCCCTTCCACACCCGAAACCTCCTTGTGCCTCACACAAAAATTCATCAGACACCATCCTCATTCTCCTTTCAATAATCTTACCATACACGTTGGCTGCCAAACTGGTCAAGCTTATGGCTCTGTAGTTTGCACAGTCATAATGTGAACCCTTGTTTTTAAACAAGGGCACGATGACTGCGCTTCTCCAGTCCTTGGGAACCATTCCTGAGCTCCAACATAAATTGAGAAGCATCAGGAAGGCTTCCCAGACACATGAGCCTCCAAGCTTGATCATCTCAGCAGACACCATATCAATACCCGCTGCCTTACCATTTTTCAAGTTTCTAATCGCCCATTCAACTTTATCCAAACTAATGTCATCAGAGGATGCCGGTACCGAATGCTGATCTGTTAGACCACATGTGGCACCAGGTTCACCCTGAACGCATACATATCTCCAAAATATTCACTCCATCGGCTTAACACATCTTGTGTTTGCGTAAGAATCTCTCCACCTTTAGACCTTATTTTATTCATTATAATATACTTAAATAAATAAGTAAGTATTCACGGACATTTTCACACGACGTCCTCTGGTCCCAAACTACTAGCACTATCGGTACCAGATTACTGATATAAAACATATATATTACTTTTTTTTTGTAAATACACAAATAATTTATAGAAAACACCCAGACTCAGTACAAATATCTGTTTTCATCACACAAATAATTGAACTGAGTGGGAATCGAACCCATGACCTCGTGCACGGGAGTTGGTTACACTACCGGCTACGCCACGAGGCCCGTCCATATAAAAAGTATATATAAATAAGAATAAAAGCAACAATAAAAACACAGAAAATGTTATTAAAAGTAAGTACCTACTTACTATTTTTTTTAAAGAAAAGAGACTGCTTTCAAATACTTATAATATCAGGTGCACAAACCCTGTCTTATGTACAGATTCATCTCTACGTCCTAGAGAGATGTAAGACTAACAATAGGATTGGCTATATTCTCCTATAACCGGAAGACATCAAAATGGTTCACGTTACGATTATTTTTGCTGATTCAAGACTGTGTTGTCGCGTAGTTCGAATAGCAAGTGATAATATCAACTCAGTATCAAGCACTATCAGCTATACCTACTGTATTTGATCGTGACTGCTTTCAAATAATATTATGTAACTAGCTTTTGTGCGCAAGTTCGTACGTGTATACCTGATTTTAAATCTAATCAAGAGCAATCACCGAAAAGAATTTAATCAAAATCCGTTCATATATTATTTGTTTTTTAGGTTATATCTCGGGTTCCCGATATAGTAGCAGGATGAAACGTATACCAGATTTTAAGTCTAATCAAGAGCAATCAAACAAAATAGTTTCATCAAAATCCGTACCTATAGTAGTTTTTGCGTAATGCGATAAAAAGAAAGACAGGGAGACAAACATTCTAATAATTGTTATTTTGGTTTCTGCTGCTCTAATACAGACCCCTCATATTATTTTTTCCTCAATACCTGAAAAGTGCAGGCATCGACTTGTTATAATTATATTATGCGTATAGATTAGTTCGCTTTGTGTACTCGAGGGAAGGATATGCAGATCCGATATGAAGAAAATAATACACATACCACATTATTTATGAAAGTTACCATAGGTAGGTACTGGTGTTTACGGGATAGAAATAATTCTTTGATTATCGATAACTTAAATATAAGTAATATCACATCACTATTGTCGTGAGTTCATTGATAGATTAGTGAGTTATTATTACTTCCATTCTAGAATTTATCGGTTACAAACAAATTATAGAGAACACGTTCTTTTGTTGCTCAATTGTAAAGGTTAAATAATGTGCAGTTTTTTTTGTTCCATTATTTGAGACTTTTAAAAGGAAGATTTACATAAAACTGAGAATTTAGAATCAATTATGATATGCAAATGCATTGCAATACCCATTTTTAATTAATATAAAATAATAGTGACATCTCTTAGGGACTTATAGTACCACATGCCTAATTTTCGGTAAAAGAGTTCTTGTTATAAAATCATAGATGGCGGATATGTTGCAAGCAATCGACAGTATAATTTTTATTATGATTATATGGTTTTATTGCATAGATAATACACTATATATGTATAGATTTTATTGGTTGGAGCTTATAAAGATTACAGCCTTAAATAAAGCTGCAAATCATTCGGATATAAACATATAATTATAAAAGCCATAAATATAATATAGTTGTAAAGCTCCATAGCACATAATATATTATAAACTATATATAGAGATCGGCACATTACTCGTTATATGTGCAAAAATTAAATAATAATTAGCCACCAGAAAAATATCCATAGTTTTTCTATTTTTGACCTGTTGGATCTATAGGTACCTAACTACCTACCTACAATTACTACCTACTTCTAGAATAGTATAATAAACTAGGATTTTGATATTTTTATATATTTTTTTAGTATTATACATGCTTAGCCGTAGTATGAATTAAACATAAAGTGTGAAAATGTGAAATCGAAAATAGGTAAGTAACAGTTCAAATCCTGCTTGTGATTGTTATTTTCAATTTCACATTTTCACACAATAAACAAGTTTTAAATTTGTTAGATAGGTAAGTACATTGAAGATAAGTAGATAGGTACCTATCTATCAAAAATTGAAAAGGAACGAATTATTCGAGTTTGTCTGTCTGCCTGTTTGTTAGAGTTTTCACTACTATTACACTAAATAACTTATTAAGGTAGGTACATCTCTAAAATTATTGAACGGGTTTTAGCAAATTACTTGCATGTTTATTTGAACGCACTATTCTCTGGCACTTCCAGTCGGGTTTCAAACATTCTTTTTACATTATTTTGATTAGTTAAATAATACCTTTTTTTTTTTTTTTTTGTTTTGTTTAGGCGGGAAAAAATGTTCCTAACCGCACACCCCGTCGCTCAGGGCAACGAACAGGGTAGTGTGGGGCCTTCACCCACTAAAGAAACCCGCCGTGTACCGTCTCTCCGCCTTTATTGGCGAGCCACTGGAACTATGTTACATTCCTTCGGTGGTAGTTAAATAATACCTACCTACCTATTACATAAAATATCCATATTTTTTTTTCGTGTTATCTTTGGTGGATCGTGCTGCTCAGCTAATCTTTTTATGAGGGGGGAATTATAATTAAATGTGCAGATTGGTAATATAGGTACCAATATTTTGATAAATTATTAGTAATTAAAAAAAAAATGCGGGTATTGTAACTTAATATCACAATTGATTGTAAGTTTCCGTAGTGTAGCGGTTATCACGTGTGCTTCACACGCACAAGGTCCCCGGTTCGATCCCGGGCGGAAACATGGAACTCTTTTTGAAATTTTATTAATCAATTGTATATTTTTATTTATTTGTCAATTAGATTACCGGTGAACTTCGCATAACCTACAATTTATTTTATTGACGATTATCTATCCTAATCAACCTGCATTGTCTAAGATTTAGAACTTACTTTTAATGCAAATGATTTAGAACGAATGGCAGTAGCTGTCAATATGTCGTATGTTAGCCAAATACACAAAATACATAATACTATAATTGGTATAGAATTTTAAAATGACTATTTTTTGATGTGAAACATCTAATGCGGAGGGCGGGTAAAATCGGCTGTTAGCGTGGCGACGCTTTTATTTTATTTGTCCCGTTCAAATCTTGCAAGATAAATTTGACACACTTCCCGGTTTCCGATTGAGTTGAAATTTTACACGCATTTTTTTGTATATCACGTGACAATGCAATATTATGATGACATAGACCTGATCTGATGATGGAGCTGGAAGGTGGACACAGGAACTCTATAATGAAGCGACTCAACCCCGTCGAGTTTGGACACGTTTGATTTGTCTTCATGAGTACTTTGTCTTTAGATAGTAGCCAGGGTCTGATGATGTGAGTTGGAAGGTGGCCATGCGAAGCTCTGTAATTAAATGGCGCAACTCCATCGAGTTAGGGCTCGTTTGAAATGTCCTGACTAGAACTTCAGTCATAGATGATATCCAGGGTCTGATGATGGAGCTGGAAGGTGACCACAGTAACTCTGTAATGAAACGACGCAACCCCATCGAGTTTGGAATCATTTGATTCGTCTGGACGAGTACTTTGTCTTTAGATGGTATCCAGGGTCTGATGATGAAGCTAGAAGGTGGCCATCGGAACTCCGTTATAAAACGACATAACACCATCGAGTCTGAGCTCGTATGATTTGTCTTGACGAGTACTTTGTCTCTAGTGTGTAGTTTATCCGTGTGGTGACGGATTAAGAATACAAGTGTCACCACCCCATTCTTTCCCACGGGTGTCGTATGAGGCGACTAAGGGAAGTAAGCAATTATCATCCATTACACGACTGGTGGTAGGGCTGGGTACCAAGTAGGAGTACTCACTTGGTATCCGCTCCGAGCGGGTTGGTACCACCATCTTCCATGTGACCGCCGAAGCACATCGTTGCGTTTTGGCTGTAGCAGGAGATAGCCGTTTATATTTAATTTCATCTGTGAAATGAATTGGTGAGCAGCGGCTTGACAATACTATCGGTATAGTCGAGTCCATGGGCGACGGTTACCATTTACCATCAGATGGACCGTGGCTCGTCTGCCACTACATGCAATAAAAAAAAAAGATGGTATCCAGGGTCTGACGATGGAGCTGGAATGTGACCACAGTAACTCTGTAATGAAACTACGCAACCCTATCGAGTTTATACTTGTTTGATTCGTCTTGAAGAGTACTTTATCAAGTTATGATCATTTTATTTCTACAAAATAATTTCGATGTTTTCACATCTGCTTGACGTCCTGTGACGTCTAGTTATTTTGTATAATTAGTTTAGATTGTAGCAAGGTAAAAATAAATGAAATATATTCAATTTGTTGTTGAAAATCTTAGATAATGAGGAGGATGTTACGTCGGAACGTAATTAATGTTCAACTGTACTTGTATTTTCCGTGTTAGCCACAAAATTAGAATATATCTACTTACTATTAGCATAGTCTCGACAGATTTTAAACATTGATTATTTCGTTGTTAATTATCTAGTTTTACTTAGATTTAATGGGTTATTTAGTTTTACACAGATATAATATGCGTGAGAGACGATAGGCGTAAGATTTTTTTGCTAGCACATTCTACGTCTATGTGAGAAACTTATAAAAACTTTTTTGGGTCCTTTTTTTTTGTTAAAGGCGGGAAAAAATGTTCCTAACCGCACACTCCGTCGTTCGGGGCAACGAACAGGGTAGTGTGGGGACGATGTTACGTGCCTACGTTACGTTGTTAGGGCGTAGCTCACAGGAACTCTATATCGGGGTCCAAAAAATATTGAAGCAATGTGTTCAACAAATCTATATCTAACCATAATTTATCAGTATCCAAATTCCTCCGTGTGGTGACGGATTATAAATACAAGTGTCACTACCCCATCCTTTCCCGCGGGCGTCGTACCTACAAGGCGACTAAGGGAAGTAAGCAATTATCACCCACTGCATTACCGTTGGCAGGGCTGGGTACCGAGTGAGAGTACTCACGTCCTATCGGGCCCGAACGGTTCGGTACCACCGTCTTCTGTGTGACCAGTCATGAAGCACGTCAGTGTGTTTTGGCTGTAGCAGAAGATAGCCGATTATTCTTCCGTTTATTATTTTATTTCATATCTGAGAAAAGAAATGGTGCGCAACGGCTTGACAATACTCTCGGTATGTAGTTGAGTTCATAGACAACGGTTACCACTTACCATCAGGTGGGCCATGGCTCATCTGCCATCTATAGCAATAAAAAAAATCTATTTAGTTGTTAGGCCTATATTTATTTCTAAACGGATTCAGACAAAATTTCGTATATAGGTACATCACTGAAGGAATGTAATATGGTTCCGGTGGCCTGCCAATAAAGGCGGAGAGATCCGCGGGTTTGTTTAGCGGGTAAGGGCCCCACACTACCCTGTTCGTTGCCCCGAACGACGGGGTGTGCGGTTAGGAACATTTTTTCCCGCTAAAAAAGGTATGTACTTATACATATAAGATATTGGCTTTTTATTCCAAAAAAATAATCTTCTAATTATTCCTCCTCTTCAACTCATCTTTTTCCTTGAAGTTGGCGATACGTGAGTGACGCCTCTGAGTGTCTGCTAACGTCTATACGCTAAAAGCTTACCACCAGGTGGGGCCGTATACGACTTAGCGAAGATCTAAATACTATTGGAGATATCGAGAGTTACTTCCTAGAAGTGAGGTGCCGCGACAAATGGGTCTGTTTTGTAAAAAAGACGTAAACCTGTGCCTTCGTGGGGTTCAATTCAACCAAGTTGTTTTTGCCGCATTCTAAGAGTCGCCCTAGGCAGCGCTCAACTTCATACACAAGTTGGTTCCGTCTCTCTTCTGGCATGTTCTGGGAGACCTTCTAAAGGTACATCGCGCATCACCTGAATTTTCATCCGCGTAGTAATGGAAATTGTTTATCGAGAGAATATCATTAATATGCAGGATGAACAACGTTGGCGAAATCACTGAACCTTGTGGTACGCTGCATTAACCCGTGCCTAGGTGTCGCAGTAAAAAAGTTAGCCATTTAGAAGATATGATATCCTAGACACACAGATGGACATGTTAACCTTATAGTAGGTATCCCTTGACATTGGGCGGTAAAAACTTTACAAATGCAGAATGTGATTATAAATATTTTTAACAAAAACGCGAATTATTCCGAGCTCGGGGAATTCTATACGCGTCATTTAAAAAAAAACGAACAATTATTTTAAGGAATAGAACGAGTTCTATAATAAACGAGTTTGTACTTACTTACTCATCATCACACCATTTCCTTTGCGAGGTAGGCAGAGAGAACAGACTGCCAAGAGGCTCTATTCTTGCATACATCTCTCGCTTCCTCAACATTCATAACTCTCTTCATACATGCTCGCCGGTTTCGGAGACTCCTGACTCCACCTTCCTTCAATACATGACCAATTTGGTCTAGGTAGGTAAGTCTCGGTCTCTTCCTGTACCTACATCCTTCCACTTTCGCATTGTATATCTTCTTAGCCAGTCACTCGTCCGGTATTCTTTCCACATGTCCGAAACATCGGAGCATTCCCTTTCATATCTTTACACCAATACTCTCTTTCATACCTACTCGCTCTCTTACGTCATTGTTACGAATGCGGTCAGTCAGCCTCACTCCACAGATTCTCCGCAGAGATCGCATTTCAACCGCATTGATTTTACCCTCATGCTCCTTTTTACATACCTAACTCTCGCTGCCATATAATAACGTTGGGACAAGCACTGCGTTGTGTATTGCGACACGTGCCTTCTGGCTGAGGTGGTGGCTGCCGAGAAGTTGTCCCAATGCTCCGTTCACTCTATTTCCCGCATTCACTCTTCTTTCTACATCAGTGGTGTACCTTCCATCCCGACTGAATCCACATCCAAGATATACAAATTAATCCACTTGTTCTAGCACATCATTTCCTATTGTTACTCTAACATCTGTTCTGGCTTCTTCTCTTTCAAAAACCATTACTTTGGTTTTGCTCACATTCACACGTAGGCCTCTTTTCTTACAATCTTCTTAACATTTTTTTTTCGTACAATAGTGTAAAATGCTTTCTCCAAATCCACAAAACTGCAGAAAACCCTCTGGTCTACAGCCAGATGCTTCTTCACAATGTTGCGCAGAGAAAACACTTGATCCATGCATCCCCTTCCACACCTGAAACCTTCTTGTGCCTCACACAAAAATTCATCAGACATCATCCTCATTCTCTTTTCAATAATCTTACCATACACTTTGGCTGCCAAACTGGTCAAGCTTATGGCTCTGTAGTTTGCACAGCATAACGTGAACCCTTGTTTTTAAACAAGGGAACGATGACTGCGCTTCTCCAGTCCTTGGGAACCATTCCTGAGCTCCAACATAAATTGAGAAGCATCAGGAAAGATTCCCAGACACATGAGCCTCCAAGCTTGATCATCTCAGCAGACACCATATCAATACCCACTGCCTAACCATTTTTCAAACTTCTAATCGCCCATTCAACTTCATCCATACTAATGTCATCAGAAGATGCCTGTACCGAATGCTGATCTGTTAGACCACATGTGGCACCAGCATCACCCTGAACATCCGCATACATATCTCCAAAATATTCACTCCATCGGCTTAACGCATCTTGTGTTTGCGTAAGAATGTCTCCACCTTTAGACCTTATTTTATTCATTCTGAAAGCTGACCAACCACTCCGAGATTTCGTCACCTCCCTCCAGAAAAGTTTGGTGTTGCTCTCGAAGTTTTTGGTCAACTTTTCGTCTGCAATCATATTTGCTCTATCACGCTTCTCTTTCACTAAGGCTTTGGTGTCATTCTTACGTTGCCGATATATTTCTTTCTACTGTTCTTTCATACTTGCACTCAGGTTCAAAGAAGATACATAGTCCAGCCACGCTTACTTCTTTTGGTCTACGGAAGCTGCTACTTCCGTATCCCACCATGCATCACCTTTCACTTTCCTATGCTTCTTTGAGCATCCACATACTTCTTTCGCTGTATCTACCATACTATCTTTCAATACTCTCCAGCATTCTTCTATGTCAGATCCCGGCTGACTTGCCATTGTCAGCCGTTCACGGACACCCTCTACATACTGTTCTCTTACACTCTCTTCTTGCAACTTTTCAATCATTATTCTTTCAAGCCTTCCGAAGTGGACACGCTCTCGCCAGTGTCTCCACTTTCTGAACAGATCACTAAATCTCGCAATAACGAGATAGTGGTCCGTGTCGACAGTGGGACCTCTGTAGGCTCTTGTATCCAGAATTTTACTTCGGAGGCGACTGTCTACCAGAATTAAATCTATCATACTTCTCTGTTCATTCCTTCTCCATGTATACATATGGATGTCCTTATGTTGAAAAAATGTGTTTGACACAATAAGGTTTCTCTCCATACATACATCCGCAATGAGCCTACCTGCATCATTCACTCTCTTATCACCAAATGAACCAAGCACGTCCTTGAAGTCTTGACGCTTGGTCCCAACCCATCCATTCAAGTCTCCGCATACGATCACGCGTTCACTCCATCCATCCATCAGCCTTTTAACGTCCACTGCTGGACATAGGCCTCCCTAAGAACGGGGGATAGTGCCGTTATCGCCACGCTTGGCAGGCGGGTTGGCGATCGCAGTGGGTGTTGTTAATACTTGAAGGATTGCTGCTGCCCACTTCCCCGGTATTCCCTCAGTCGGCTCTTACGACTCCCATGGGTGGAGAGGGGTGGGACAATTCTGAAGCCGGTCCCATGCGTTCACTAGCTTCTGCCAAATCCAGAACTTCCCTAACATTATCCCAGAACTTCTCTAGATCCGATGCCACCGAAGAGCCTACGGGAGCATAAGCTGCGACCGTGAAGACCCTGGTGACACCTAGTTTTATTCGGACCCATAGAAGTCTGGGATCAAACATTCCGTAGTCTTTCACACCTGAGGCCAAGCGAGCGGACAGCAACACCCCCACTCCCATGCTGGCCCAATCGCTCTGCGGCACACCAGACCACAGAGCTAACCCGGCACCAGGAAGATCACAGGCGTCACTACCCTTTCACTTGGTCTCTGTTACACAGAGCACATCAAGCTGTGTGTCCGATATTGTAATTTGTATTTTAGCACTTGTCAAGCTCAGCTAGGTACTTTAATATACCCCACACTACCCTGTTCGTTGCCCTGAACGACGGGGTGAGCGGTTAGGTACATTTTATCCCGCCTAAACAACAACTAAAAAGGGTACTTTAATATAACAAATGATTTATGTCTTCCGGTTCCAGTGGTCCACCAGTATTGGCGGAGAGACGGCACACAGCAACTTATTTAATGAATGGGGACTCCACACTGCACACACTCGTAGCCCCGAACGATGGGGTGTGTAGGTACATTTTTCCCACCTTAACAAAAAAAGAGCATTTCTTTTTTGATTGGAAATCACATAGGTTCGAATCCTACACGCATTAAATCTCTGTTTCCAGTTTCAGAAATAATTTTTGCGGACTTTCTTGCTTCTCCGGGCAATGATAATGTGGCAAAATAATTATTTTATTTCCCGCCAATCCATATTTTTATCGTCTGTCTGTTGGGTTAGCATCATTTTAAATTAAATAAAGTGTAGTCCATATATTCAGCTACGCTCTCTTCTAATTTAAAGTTTACTAACGCGGGCGGGAACTTCACAAGCTATGAGGATCTCTAGCTTGTAGTAAATAGTTCATTAGGAGTGATTGCATGGTATTAAACCTCATTCAACGTTCCGCGATCCATTGTGCTGGTCTGTACGTACTGTGAATGACTCGTTATTTTTTTGGGATTTAAGTGATATTTTTAGTGATTTAAATAGTAAGTATTTTACACATTATCACAGAAAATATTTATAAAATTATGATACAATATCTATATTCTATTTAAAATAACAATAAAGTCAGGTTAATTCGACCATTTAGAACTCAAGAACGGCTGGATTTATTATTGTGTTTTTTTGATTTGTTGGATTTTTCTGTCCTGAATCGCAGATAGTTAATCCGCGATTCAAAAAAAAATTAATTTTCTAATACGCATGTTCCGGCGACTCCACCGCAGCCAAAAGCTAGTTTTTGGGTTATATTTCAGGTTCCGATAATATAGTAGCGGGACAAGATATACACAAGTTTTTAAGTCTAATTAAGAGGTATCAAATAAAAAAAGGTGCATCAAAATCCATTCAGTAGTGTTTAAGTGATGCGCGAACAAACGAACAAATAAATAAACCTAAAAAAGAAATGGGTTGTGTTCAGACACGCCTACATCTATATACTATATTATAAAGCTGTAACAGAGCTGTGTCTGTACATTTAAGATATTTGAGAAAAAATGACTGCAATAGGCATATAGGCGTGTCTAAACACAAAACAATTTTTTTTAGAATTTTTGTCTGTCTGTTTATCTGTTTGTTTGTTCGCGCATTACACAAAAACTACTGAACGGATTTTGATGCAACTTTTATTTGAAAGGCCTTGCTTAGACTTAAAAACTGGTATACATTTTATCCCGCTACTATATCGGGAACCTGAGATATAACCGAAAAACTAGAAAATAATTTAAACTAGAATTTATTTTAGAATTTATTTAAAAGAACTACTAGATAGATTTTGATGCAACTTTTTTTATTTGAAATACCTTGATTTGACTTAAAAACTGGTAGTCATTTTATCCCGCTGCTATATCGGGAACCTGAGATATAACCGAAAAACTAGCTTTTGGCTGCGGCGAAGCCACGGGCAAAGGCTAGTAGCCTATACAGTCATTTGTTCTCTAATATCTTAGATGTACAGACACAGCTCTGTTACAGCTTTATTATATTTTTGATCTATATCTTTTAGCAATTGACATGCTCCGCTACTTTTTAAAGTATAAATTATTTGTGAATAAGGAAAAAGAGATTTTTAGTACGAGCGGGAATCGAGCCCGCGTCTTTTCCAATCTGGGGAAATGCTAAGCCACTGAGCTATCGTACTGACCTATTCGGTCATCCCAATCTCCTTATCACATTTATCTTTACGACCAACGCCATCTATCGTAATGCATTTACATGCATTAATCCAATATAGTAAGTTTAACTTTGTAATTAAAATTCATACTATTTGATGGCGCGATTTTTAAAACATTTTTGATCTATATTTTTTAGTATTTGACATGCTCCGCTACTTTTTAAAGTACAAATTATTTGTGAATAAGGGAAAAGAGATTTTTAGTACGAGCGGCAATTAAACCCGCGTCTTTTCCAATCCGGAGAAGTGCTCTAAGCCACTGAGTTATCGTACTGAAATAATAATGTATGAAGATATCAACATAATATGTACCTATTTATTTTACTTAAAAACTGAATTTAATTCAGCTAATAATTTAAAATTAAATTTAAACATTCTGAGGTATGAAGTTCAAGGGGTCAACTAGTTATAAATCACTAGCCTTTGCCCGTGGCTTCGCCGCAGCCAAAAGCTAGTTTTTAGTTTATATCTCAGGTTCCCAATATAGTAGCGGAATAAAATGTTTACCAGTTTTTAAGTTTAATCAAGAACTACCAAATAAAAAAAATGCATCAAAATTCGTTCTGTAGTTTCTGCGTGATAGACACACCTATATAGCCTAATATATTGCCGTGTGGGGCCGGCTTTAGAATTGTCCCACCCCTCTCCACCCATGGGAGTCGTGAGAGCCAACTGAGGGAATACCGGGGGAGTGGGCAGCAGCACTCCTTCGAGTATTAACAACATCCACTGCGATCGCCAACCCGCCTGCGAAGCGTGGCGATTACGCCATTATCCCCCATTTTGGGGAGGCCTATGTCCAGCAGTGGACTTTAAAAGGCTCATGGATAGATGGATATAGTCCAATAAAGTATTTTTTTCTCAAATATATTAAATGTACAGACACAGCTCTGTTACAGCTTTATAATAGTATATACAATAAACGGCTATCTTCTGCTACAGCCAAAACACACTGACGTGCTTCATGACCAGTCGCACAGGTGACGGTGGTACCGACCCTTTCGGGGCCAATAGGAAATGAGTGCTCTTACTTGGTACCCAGTCCTACCACCAGTAATACAATGGGCGATAACTGCTTACTTCCCTTAGTCGTCTTGTACGACACCCGTGGGAAAGGATGGAGTGGTGGTCACGTGTATTCTTAGTCCGTCAGCACACGGAAAAAATTGAAATGGTTTACGTGTTTCGGAAACACTGTTTTCTAAGGCGAGGCTGAAATACCGCTGCTGTTAAAATTTTCTTTACTGAAAATCAAATCCAAGCAACCTTTTTGTTGTCCGTCGTTCAGTTTTATTACAAGAAAATCTTCATAACAATAAAAGTATAATAAAGTTATATGTTTTTACGTCATAGCGACATTTTTTTATATTTCATGTACATAATTAAAATGTTTATTTTAAGTTATACGCGACTCCTTGCCCCCACGAGGTTATATATTTTATGTAACAATAGCAACATTATTATCCGTCATATATTTAGCATGGACGCATTGAGATCAAACTCGGATCGGGGGCGCTTTAAGGCAATTTTATCACACAAATATAGACTCTGTAATTGTAAAAGTATGTCTTTAAATCATCTAGATTTGTATTCATTATCATATTTCTTCTCAGTCTCCTTAAAAATGTCTGGGTGGTGACGGCTTAAGAATACAAGTGTCACCACCCTATTCTTTCACACGGGTGTCTTACGAGGCGACTAAGGAAATTAAGCAATTATCACGCACTGGTGGTAGAGCTGGCTACTAATACATCTTACCCCGCTACTATATCGGAAACCTGAGATTTAACCTAAAAACTCGCTTTTCGCTGCGGCGAAGCCACGTGCAAATGCTAGTGCAATTATAAAGCTGTAACAGAGATGTGTCTGTACATATAAGATATTAGAGACAAAATGTATTACAGACATTTTGTCTCTAATATCTAGGTGTGTCTAAACACACAACATTTTTTTTTAATTTTTGTCTGTTTGTCTGTTTAACTGTTTGTTCGTTCGAAAAACTACATAATGGATTTTGATGCACCTTTTTCATTTGAGATTAGACTTAAAAACTGTTATCCATATTATCCCGCTACTACATCGGGATACTGAGATATAACCTAAAAACTACCTTTTGGCTGCGGCAAAGTCGCGGGCAAAGGCTAGTTAGACATAAAGTTAACGGTTACATCATTCTGAGTGACATATAACGTTCGTAGTCCAAGTAAGTGTACACAAGAGACGCTGAGAGATCTGTAACTATTTACATTAAAGTGAAGTGTTATCAAACAGTTCATTATTTACTAACTGAAGTCAAGTGTCAAATAGATTTTGTCCGCGAATTCATCCGCGTGGGCAACATAATTGGGTCAGTATAATATGACAGATCATTATAGGGCAAATTCATTATTTCTATGTAATAACACCTGTGTTAACGAGAGGCCTTGTGGTTGGCGGACGTTCCCCGGTCCATCCACCCGCAGCCTCAGCTAGGGTGGCATTAGACACAAATACTTCACGCCTGCGCCGCCCCAGTCGCTGGTGGCGGTTCGTGTCAGGGGAGGGACCGGCCTCCCTGGTCCTCTCCGCCGCTTCCTTCTGCGAGATAACCTCCTCACAGAAGGTAACGGCCGCGGTCCAATTCTTGTCGCTGCCAAGCATCGCTCTAACGACGCACGGCAGCGAGAGGTCCCTCCTATTGCCGCGAGAAGTTCTCGGCGCTGCTCGGCCTAAGCCGGGCACTACTCGAGCGTATGCCTACTCTCTGTGTCTCCACAGAAGAGCCCTGTTCAATGCGTCCAGGGATTCCGCCCACACAGCTGCGTCGTACAGTGCCATTGACCGGACCAATATCTAATTGCTATCCTACAGGAACGGCATGCAACCGATTTTTATAAAACTGTTTTCTCTCTCTCTCGCTCTATATACTTATCCAATCTCGTTATTATGTCGGAAATACGAGATATCACCAAATATATCAAGTACTTAAAATATACATGAACATACTCGTATGTATAATATTTTAAGTATTATTTAAAAAAAATAGTTTTTGTCTGTGGTTAAAGTCAAATGCGCCTCCTACGAGAAATACTGGTAATAAAATTTTGATCTATAGTTTTTAGCATTTGACATGCTCCGCTACTTTTTGAAGTACACATTATTTGTGAATAAGGAAAAAGATATTTTTTGTACGAGCGGGAATCGAACCCGCGTCTTTTCCAATTGGAAAAGACGCGGGTTCGATTCCCGCTCGTCCTCCGTCCGTCGTTCCTTATTCACAAATAATTTATACTTAAAAAAAAATATTTTAAAATTGTGACACTTAATTTTAGGATTAAAGTAGTAATTGTTCAACACTTTGTAAATAATTACCTGAGGTCAACCAGGTCGTAAATAATAAAACATGCTCACAATAATTATAAGCTCAATAATTATAATAATAATATGTTATAACAATCGGTAGATGTCGACTGAGTTATATATCTGTAACCTTGTCTTGAGTATTCCTAAGTAAACATACTTGTCGATCGTTTCATACAAAATGCAATCATAGAGGTATTTACAGGCCTATCTCGGTACTCTCAACAGTTTCAAAAATTGCCGAAATACTGCTAAATAAACGTCTCGTGAAGTACCTTGAAGCTAAGAACCTTTTGGCAAACTCACAATTTGGCTTTAGGTCTGGTCTCTCAACCAAAAGAGCAAAGTGGTTGCCATCTTCTTAGACTTGGCTAAAGCTTTTGACACGATCCGTGTCCCACTCTTGTTAAACAAACTCGAGAGGCTGGGTATTCGAGATGTTCAACACAAACTGTTCACCAGGTACTTGACTGGTAGGAAACAAAGAGTGAGGATTGGTGACGTCGTCAGCAATGATTTACCGATTGACTACGGTGTGCCCCAAGGCAGCGTCCTGGGGTCTACACTTTTCCTCATTTTTATAAATGATCTGTGCAATATTTCCCTTGCCAACGGCAAAATAGTGTCTTTTGCTGACGATACTGCACTAATCTTTCATGGGAGTAGTTGAGATGAAGCCTACAGTTCCGCTCAGGCAGGATTCAACATTGTCTCCAAGAGGAGCCAAGAGGCTGAGAGATAATGGGTTGACACTAAATGCGGAAAAAACTAAATATATCGCCTTTTCAATAAAGTCCCCATCACCACATCTACATGACGGATTTGGTATAACCTACCACACTTGCTTATCTGATCGGTCCTGCTCTTGTGTTCGCTTGAAGGTTGCCACCAACTTAAATATTTGGGTGTTATACTTGACAGTACACTTAGTTTTAATCGCCACCTAGACTTATTATCGTCAAGGACACGTAAACCTATTTACATTTTTAAAAATTTACTTTTTTTGCACAAGTATTAAACAAGTGTATCTAGCTCTATGCCAGTCAATCATAAGCTACTGCATCACAGTGTAGGGTGGAACATCTAAGAGTAGCCTAATAAAACGAGAGAGAGCTCAAAGAATTATCCTGAAAGTTAGCCACTCCCTACCATTCCGTTTCCCTACCAAAGAATTATACAAACTATCAGATGTTCTGACCGTACGCCAGTTATTTGTTCTTAGAACTGTTCTTAAGCAGCATACCCTACTCACTTATGATCCCTGTCTACAAACTCACAAACGTCGGAAACATCAGACTTGATGTTTCCGACGTTTGTGAGTGACACCACGGACTTTAAGTGGAACACTAAATTCTCTAGCAGGTTCTTTGGGTTCACGGGAAAATACCTTTATAATAAAATAAATAAAGTGACACATGTCTATTCTCATATACTATTTATTTGTAAAAGAAATGTCTCAATTTGGCTCAAATCCCTCTCCTATCATGAAACCGAAACACTCTTACAAATACCAGCCTAATACACACACACACTCACACACACTCTCTCTCAAACACACACACACACACACATACAGACACCACACACAATCATAATAATATAGGCTCTCTCTACCTACATAGCATAACATTTTGATCTATATTTTAGCACTTGACATGCTCAGCTACTCTTAAAGTACAAATTATAATTTGTGAATAAGGAAAAAGAGTATTTTAGTACAGGCGGGAATCGAACCTGCGTCTCTTCCTATCCGGGGAAGTGCTCTAATCCACTGAGCTACAGTACTATCTTTTAGACATACCCAATCTCCTTATCACACTTGTCTTAACGACCAAACGCGACCAATGTTTAAAAAATCACGCCATCAAATAGTATGAATTTTAACTGCAAAATTAAACTTACTATATTTTATTAATGCATGTAAATGCGTTTCGATAGAGGGTGTTTGGTCGTTAAGACAAGTGTGATAAGGAGATTGGGTATGTGTAAAAGATAGTACTGTAGCTCAGTGGATTAGAGCACTTCCCCGGATAGGAAGGGACGCAGGTTCGATTCCCGCCTGTACTAAAATACTCTTTTCCCTTAATCACAAATTATAATTTGTACATAGCATAACTTACATAAACCCTTTTCTTTATGTTGTAATCTTATCTTATCCAGTTGGGAGAGGCTGGTAAGCTATAATACAGGTCTTCTAGTACAGCCGCCAGTCTCTCACATAGCTGTTTATTAAGATGTAATTCTAATATTGTTTTATGCTAACTTTATTGTATTGTCTATGTGAGACAAAACAATACACTTATTATTATTATTATTATATATATAGAGGAGGTGAGTCAAGCAACTCATCTTGGCGATTGAAACAGTTTTTTTCATACTATAAGTGTGGCGAACAAGCATACAGCTTTCCTGATGGTAAGCATTAACTGTACATCTAAAGACGCTAGCAAGATTAGAGGCACGTACCGGTAACGTAAGGAAAGGGATATTAGTTGGAAAGGAAGGATCATAGAGACAGGATGAGAAAGGGTTTTGGGATACAGGCGCCACAAAATTCTCTTTAGACAAAACAATAATTATGCAAGTCTCTACCACCATGATTAATTTGGTACTTACTCGTTTTCTCAAAGAAGCGTGTCTCGTTAAAAAGAGATACGTCAATAAAATGTATTTTATTTCTCTATTTAGCAACGATATTATTTTATACGCGCTTTTAGTTTCCCTGCTCTATCTGTATAATGTCTCTGTGTGTCGTCGTTAAGACAAATGATTGTGGTAAGGAGATTGGGTATTTATAACAAATAGTACGGTAGTTCAGTGGATTAGAGCACTTCCCCGGATAGGAAGGTTCGATTCCCGCTTGTACTAAAATACTCTTTTTCCTTATTTATATAGAGAGATGCAGGTTCAAATCCTGCTCGTGACTGTTATTTTCGATTTCACATTTTTCACTTTGTGTTTAATGTTACTCTTTTTCCTTATTCACAAATTATAATTTGTACTACAAGAGCCTCTGTGTTTAATTAAAATAAATTATTTCGAAAAATGGTAGTTGTAGAGCCTTGCTTATCCCAACATGAACGAGCCAGCTCGATCGGGGAAGTACCAGCCTCTCACAAAAGATCAGCATGAACCAACAGTGGTATCTACCGTTGTGTTTCATATGGTGAGTGAGAGTGCAGGAGGCCCGAAACCCTTTCCTTGTTATTCTTCCTATCCTCTCCTTACCTAATATTCTTTCTCCTCTCCTTAATATATTTCCTATCCACCTCCTATCCTTTTCCTTGGATATGGCGACGCGCGAGTGATGTCTTTGGTGTTGCTAGCGTCTATAGGCTACGGTAACCGTTTACCATCAGGTGGGCCGTACGCTTGTTTTACGCCCACGAGATATAAAAAAGAATAGAATATTACTAGGGTTGAGAGCTGATGACTTCTGGAAATCCTTTCCAAGATACAAGTCGTGTACGAAGTACCTTTAGACCATTTTTTTTTATTTTCAGATGGCAGGATTTGGGAAACCGATATCAATAGAGAAGGAGTATGAGAAGAACCCAGATATATCACCCGAGGATATAAAGAAGCTAAGAGAATGGCTGCAGACTCAGCCTCACCTCCCTGGTGATCTACTTACAGGTATAATTTTGTTTATTGCTTATGGTGGCCAACAAGCCACGGCCCACCTGATGGTAAGTGGTAGCTGCGTAGACACTCAACAATACTAAGAATACTGCCGAGCTGTTACGTACACTATTTCAGTAACGGACTGCAAGCATATTCCAGGTGAATTAAGAATACAAAGACATGAAGACTGCACTGACGGCCTCATGACATAGGTATCGATATCTGCTGAATGTAATAGGTTCGACCAGTTCAACATCTAAACACAAACTTTAGCTTTTAATAAAAAATCGCTATCACGCCTGTATTCCCCGAAAGGGTAGGCAGAGGTGCATTACACACCAACGGTTCGTCAGCCATGTTTAAGTCCCACGTAATAGGGGGGCGAGCCTATTGCCGTCTACCGGGCACATTTCCAAAATCCGGAGACTTCCTTCTTTATTTCTTACCGAGACCTCATGATCAGCAGTAGCATATACTACAGCTGCACTACCGAGGTAGTTAAGTTACCTTTTATAATATTAGCTGAATTTGTTGGCTACATAACAAAACTCAAAGTCCGCTGGGGCAACACGCTGAATTAGTAATTGGCTGGCCACGTCGTTCTACGAAGCTCTCGCTTGTCCGTTGGGGAAGAAACGTTCTTGAGTTGCGACAATCCATCGGATGCCCAGGTGGACCGATGTCTTGGTGAAAGCCACATGCAGCAGGGACGATATGAGACCATTCCGTTCTACGTTAATTATAATAACAAATGGCTTACACTTATGTGACGCTTTGTATTTAAATGAATAAGAATAGAAGATATTTTGAAATTATAATTAATAATGTAATTTTGTCAATTTTTACGACTCCCTTAATGGATGCCGTAAAGTATCTGAAACATGGGTAAAAAAAAATAAACGCTAAAGATTAATTAGTAATAAATGTGAAAACAGAATACAAGTGTCTGCACCCCATTCCTTCCACGAGTGTGGTGCGAGGCGCATGCGAAAATAATCATCACTCATTTACACTCTAATAAGCATTACTGGTGGTAAGGTTGTGAGTACCAAGTGGGAGTACTCGCTGAGCGGGTCGTTACCACTATCTTCAGTGAGACTTCTATGACCGTGAGCGGTGATTACCACTTACCATCAGGTGGGCAATAACTCGTCTACCACTAAACAATAAAAAAGTATATTTATTATATAACTAGCAGCTACTTGCATTTTTAATTATTTTTTGTGTGGAACCCTAATTGTTGTTTAAAAATAAAAGTAGCTTAAGTTATTTCTTATAACATCAGATATCTGCCACTGAAAGTCCCGTCTAAATCAGCTCAGCCGTTTTGAAGATTAGCCGGAACAAAGAGTCAGTCAGACAGAAGAAACATAAAGACTTGGCAATCTGTTGTGAAACAGTGATAGTAGACTTTTTTTTTGTTAAGGTGGGAAGAAATGTACCTAACCGCACACCCCGTCGTTCGGGGCAACGAACAGGGTAGTGTGGGGTCCTCACCCACTAAATAAACCCGCAGTGTGCCGTCTCTCCGCCTGTATTGGCGGGCCACTGGAGAACTATGTTACATTCCTTCGGTGGTCCGCCGGCGAATCGTGAGGAAACCTGCTTGCCTAAAAATTTTCTCGGCAGTTTGTGAAGTCAGCCAACCCGCATTGGGCCAGCGTGGTAGACTATGGCCTAAACCATTCTCAATAAGAGAGGAGACCCGTGCCAAATAGTAGAATAATAATAAGTTGCAAAATCTGTTATATGTTACGTATATACTTACTTATCATCACGCCATCTCCCTTGCGGGGTAGGCAGAGAGAACAGTGTGCCAAAAGGTTCTCTCGCTTCCTCAACATTCATAATTCTCTTCATACGCATGTACCACCGGTTTCGTAGACTCCTAACTCCACATTTAATACATGACCAATTTGGTCTAGGTAAGTTAGTCTCGGTCTCCCCTTGTACATACATCCTTTCACTTTCACATTATATATCTTCTTAACATGTCGCTTGTCCGGTATTCTTTCCAGATGCATTCTCTTTCGCAGCTTTACACCAATACTCTCTTTCATACCTACTCGCTCTCTTACGTCACCTTTATAAATGGCTGTTATTTACAAAAAGACACTCTAATTTTATTTATTTGTGTAGATTCCTTCAAGCACAGCTGTTAGGTGCAGATCATGTGTCAATTAAAAGCAACAGATAAGCTACTAATTATTGTAATTAAAATGCCTAATTGTAATATTAAGTACTAATTACTCAGGAAATACGTCTATGTTTGATATCATTGTGTGTTTTTGCATAAACGTGGTACGGTCATAAACAGTTATTAATCTATTCAATGCATAATTAGTATTTCTTGTTTTTGTTACGATTTTTAAGAACGTTAGTTGTTTTGTTAAAAGGCGACAATGGTGATTTAATTATCAGCTTGGGAACTATATAAAAAATTCTTGCAAAAGTTTCAGAATTCAACGATATATACATTTATTTATTATGTTAGCAGCGATAGTCTGGTAGTAAAACCAAGGACTGTGAAGAGGGTGGTATCGAGTTCGATTCCTAGTTCCAAGTCCGGACATCCTGCGGATTTAAATAAGATTTTTCAATATTATGTGTGTATTTGTTTGTAAATTATCACTGATCGATGAAGCACAACGAACTGCATGCCTGAGAAATTCTTTCCTCAGATTACGACTTTACTCGAGAAGTCTGCCATCCGCACTATACACCTTCACAAACTCTTACATCCATAAATTTAGTAGGAAGCGGGATTGACTTAATTCTGAGATCCATGTAGAGGCGTAGACAGCAAGAGCTGTCTCAAGAATCATAGATAGTTCTAAAACTGAGATACAGACTCATAAGGATTCGTCATCCTGGTGAAGTTTAACCTATTATCTTGACCACTACCAGTAGGAAAAAAATAGTAGTTACATTTTTATTTCGTCAAAACTCCTCCCTATTAGAGGTGGTCGTTGAATCAATAAACTGTTTTTTTTAACGGCTTTTCATTCGTCAACGAGTTAACTGTTAATCACCAATGAAAAAAGAGGTTGAAAATATTAGCTGTTAATTTACGTCAACGCCCAAGACTATCATTATTTTATCCAGTTAAAAAAAACAGTTGAAAATATAAACTGTTAATTTACGTCAACGGCTCAACGGAATAAATTGACGTTGAAAATTCAAAACCTGTTATTAATTTAACAGCTTTTTTAACCTGTTGTCCATTTGTCAATGATTGAAATTGAAAACGTTGACATAAAGTTGACACTGAACATTCAAAACATGTTATTTATTTAACAGTTTTTTAACCTTTTGACCATTGATGATTAACAGTTAAATTACATTAACGAGAAAACCGTCCACGACCCTCAACTGTTGAATGAAACAGGTTGAATTTCAACGAGTGTAGACGACAAGAGCGAAACGGTTGCACGAAACGCTCAACGAAAGTTAATTTCAACGCGAACACCATCTGAAACGAACGTCAACGTCGTGTCGCGCCCTCAACGAGACGGTAGCTGTAGGTACTAGGTACTAGGTAAAGGTAGAACGCGGGGCGCTTAATGTTTATAAGCGCGAGTAAGACGCTGATTGTTTGAAATTGTTTGAGAGTGAGAAATAAACAGACACTTCAAAATGTTTAAAAAAATCACGCTATCAAATAGTATGAATTTTAATCACAAAATTAAACTTACTATATTGGATTAATTAATGCATATAAATGCGTTCCGATAGAGGGCGTTGGTCGTTAAGACAAATGTAATAAGGAGAGGGTATGTCTAAAAGATAGTACTATAGCTCTGTGGATTAGAGCACTTCCCCGGATAGGAAGGGACCCCTGATTTCGATTCCCGCCTGTACTAAAATACTCTTTTTCCTTATTCACAAATTATAATTTGTACTTTAAGAGTAGCTGAGCATGTCAAGTGCTAAAATATAGATCAAGACACTTCAATTTTATTTATCTGTATTAATGATACTTGATTTTACTCCCCATACAATTTTCATACTGCGGGCTAAATATGAAAACTAGTAAATTCTAAAAACAACGATGATTTAGTAACTTGAATAACTACTTTGATTGAGTTGGCGAGTGGCGTAACGTCAACTACCTACTTACTTAGAACTAACCTGAACGAAACAACCTATAGGTTTTTCTGACAATTAAAACGTATAGGTCTGTTGACGTTTCGGTTTCTGCAAACCAGTTAATAACGTCAACTGGTACTAGTTAACCGTTTATAGTAAACGGTTTCGTTTCGTTAACGCTAAAACCGTCGACGACCCACATTTATCTCCTTGTCCTTATTATCCTTCCTATCGTCTCCTCTACTTATTATTGAAGTTCTGGTGCGATTTTCGCCAAGGTTGCGTTAAAAGTTTAACGATACGATGGAGGGGTTTTAATCAGACACCTAAACTCTTCCTATTCTCTTCTTAGCATCCACCTTATCCTCTCCTTATTATCCTTCCTTTCCACTTCCTATCCCTTTCCTAGGAGATGGTGATGTGCAAGGGATGCCTCTGGTGTTGATATGGTGCTATAGGCTACGGTAACTTGTTGCCACCCACAAAAAAATATATCATTTTCTTCTTCTGTTTTTTAAAAGACGAATAATATTGAGCAATAATTATTGTATTTCAGATGTGGACCTCCTCATCACCTTCCATTGCTGCGGCAAGAGTCAAGAGGTCTCTAAACAGGTGCTGGACTTACATTACACGCTCAGGACGATGTTTCACCAGTTTTTCAAAGACAGATCTTTTGACAAGAGAGTTGAATTATGTTTTAATACCGTGTGAGTATCTATCTCGGGGATGGAACACAATATCTCTGTCTTTTCACCTCTAACCATTTTCCCAAAAGATGTCAATGCGCAAATGATGCGGCTGTTATCGCTAATGCTTATAGACTGCAGTCATCGACCCTTAAAACGGGACCGCATGCATATAACTTTATGGGTTTTCCACTATAGTTTCATTCGAAATATGTTTCAGATTATACTTCCCATTTCCAAAGCCAACACTGCAAGGAGATCGTGCGGTATATCTGCGACTCTATGACCCAGACCCTAAGGATTTTAATTTTACGGACTGTGTTCGTGCAGCGATGATCTTATTTGATATATGGCAGTACGAGGAGGGTACTTTTCCAGGGTATGTTAATTTTTGATCATATCTGAAACTTTAAACACAAAGTGCAGTTGCAAAGTGCAAGCAGTCAGGAGCAATTGTCAGGATGGCTGAATCGGTAAAGCATCTGGACGGTATCCAGAAGATGCAGGTTCAAATCCTGCTCCTGACTGTTATTTTCGATTTCACATTTTTCACTTTGTGTTTAATGTATAGTGCTAAGCATGTCAAATGCTAAAAATATATATAAAAATATCTAAATATCTGAAACTGTTAATAAGATTTAGTCATTGAATTGTTGGATAAACCTGGAAGTCTGAAAAAAAGAGGGGAAGGAGGTAGCTCTCACTCAACGAACGAAAGAGAACACTAGGAAGAAGATGGCACGTTCCCGGTTGAGTTGGCTCTTTCGTGTTGCAATTAACACCAGGCATAATCTGGTCTTTACTTATAACAAATAAAGTCATAGTAAAAGGAAAGAAGTAAGTTATCTTCATACAAATGAACCGAGTGCGGTTTGCAAGTGTGCGTGCCAGTACCTACGAGTCACCGCACGCACACAAAAACAAAATTTAAAACTGCTAAAGGTGCGCCCGGCAATGCTGCGTCGTCATTTCGTACGCATTACCGTACGCCCAGGCTTCCTTGATCGCCGCTACCGCTCGGTATTTTTTTTTGGTCAAGCTCAAAGATGGTTACATATCGCAAAAGAAAATACTGTATTGTATTTGGATGACATATAGACGAGATCTTCTCAAATCACAACACAAAAAAATATTATTGAAAAAAAAAAGTTATACTCAGCTCCCGTTCTATGCATAAAAACATATAATTAAGAAACTTTGTAATATGGATCTCTGATGTTTTGCCTAAGTTTCAAGATAATTTATTTTAATTATGTATATAAAAACTAGCTCTGTATATATGATGATTGAATAAATTAAAAATTACCAGTCCTGCAAGCGCAGGTAATTAACGCGCGCACGGGGTCTGAGTTAGCGTACTTGTTTCCTTTTACTATGATAAAGTGTTTAGATAATGTTATATATATTTTTAGCATTTGACATGCTTAGCACTATACATTAAACACAAAGTAAAAAATGTGAAAACGAAAATAACAGTCACGAGCAGGATTTGAACCTGCATCTCCTGGATACCGTCCAGATGCTTTACCAATTCAGCCATCGTGACAATTGCTCCTGACTGTTAATTTCGATAACACATTCATACTTAACGTCTTTGGGTGACGCCTGCGTCATCTGTCGGAAGTATATCGAAATTAGCAGTCACGAGCAATTGTCATCCATCCATCCATCCATCAGCCTTTCGACGTCCACTGCTGGACATAGGCCTCCCCAAATTGGGGGTATAGTGCCGTAATCGCCACGCTTGGCAGGCGGGTTGGCGATCGCAGTGGGTGTTGTTAATACGTTACTCGAGGAAGTGCTGCTGCCGACTCCCCCCGGTATTCCCTCAGTCAGCTCTTACGACTCCCATGGGTGGAGAGGGGTGGGACAAATCTAAAGCCGGCCCCACACGGCCTCGGAGCAATTGTCACGATGCCTGAATTAGCAAAGCATCTGGACGATATCCAGGAGATGCAGGTTCAAATCCTGCTCGTGACTGTTATTTTCGATTTCCCATTTTTCACTTTGTGCTTAATGTATAGTGCTAAGCATGTCAAAGGCTAAAAATATATATAAAAATATCTAAATATTTATAGGGTTTGCGTCATTATTAGGTAAAAATCTTAATTGTAAGATTAAGTTTACCTGGTCGGTATAATGTATGAAAATACTTCCGACAGATGACGCAGGCGTCACCCAAAGACGTTTAGTATGAATGTGTTATCGAAATTAGCAGTCAGGAGCAATTTTCACGATGGCTGAATTGGCAAAGCATCTGGACGGTATCCAGGAGATGCAGGTTTAAATCCTGCTCGTGACTGTTATTTTCGATTTCCCATTTTTCACTTTGTGTTTAATGTATAGTGCTAAGCATGTCAAATGCTAAAAATATATATAAAAATATCTAAATATTTATAGGGTTTGCGTCATTATTAGGTAAAAATCTTAATTGTAAGATTAAGTTTACCTGGTCGGTATAATGTATGAAAATACTTCCGACAGATGACGCAGGCGTCACCCAAAGACGTTAAGTATGAATGTGTTATCGAAATTAGCAGTCAGGAGCAATTTTCACGATGGCTGAATTGGCAAAGCATCTGGACGGTATCCAGGAGATGCAGGTTCAAATCCTGCTCGTGACTGTTATTTTCGATTTCACATTTTTCATTTTGTGTTTGATGTGATAAAGTGGACAAAAATAAATAGGTTATAATAAACCAGAACACAGAAAATGTAAAACAGTAAATGACGTCATTAGCGGCGTACAGACATAATTATGCCCTCTGAATAATGCTTAGACGTTCTGTCTACTGAGCTATGGTAGCATACACTAGGGATCTCCGCCGTACTATCCATTGATGGCACGGCGTTATAAATATGTTCTTATTTTTATACATGTGTTCTGTTTAAAAGCATGTCAAGTGCTAAGTTTATTCAAAAACATTAAATTATAATATACGAAAGTTCACAATTAACTGTTAATATGTTTTAGATTCCTCATTATCTTAAATTTGGAACAAGTTACTGTGAGCCATATCGCGAAAGTTGAACTCATGGTTTTGAAAAATGCTTTGTATTTCTTGCAGGTAAATATATGAGTAGAAGGTAATATTAATATTAATCATTCATTCATCTGTAAATTATTACCCTCTTTGTATAAACATTTTATACAAACAGGCACCTGATGGTAAGTGGTTACTGTCGCCTATAGACGCTTGCAAGGTTAATAAGGAGAAGATAAAAAGAGAGCTTTAGTTCACGGCATATCTTCTGGTTGTTTTTGTGGTGCAGACTGCTGGAAAATTGCGTAAATTCCTTCATTATAAGACTTCTTACAAGACAGCAGGTGGTTCTTAAACAAGACATTTTCAAAAAGTTTATTTTTGAAAGAATATGTTGTTCATTGTGTGTAAAGAAACCGGAAAATTACATTCCTTCAGTGGTTGTCTAAAATAATATGCCATGTGGGACCGGCTTTAGAATTGTCCCACCGCTCTCCACCCATGGGAGTCGTAAGAGCCGACTGAAGGAATACCGGGGGAGTGGACAGCAGCATTCCTTCGAGTATTAACAATATCCACTGCGATCGCCAACCCGCCTGCCAAGCGTGGCGATTACGGCACTATCCCCCATTCTTGGGGAGGCCTATGTCCAGCAGTGGACATTTAAAAGGCTGATGGATGGATGGATGTCTAAAAAAAAAAGGTTGTCTAAAACATCAGACTCCTTGACAAAATCTCACTCTAATTTAGTCAGTCAATTGTCCCATTTGTTGGGTCTTGGAGGTCTGGTGATGAACTTAAACCGATCGGAATTGTACCCCAACAAAGTTTTCGATGAGCCTGGGAACACGAAGAGGATGCAACGAAATTTATACAATAAAATAAATTTTATTCTTACACTTTTGGAAGGAATTCTCTAATTCGTTTGCCAAGCACCTTCAACAAGATTTTCTCATTCACAATTCTATTTTAGCGCCCCCTGTTTCAAAACTTACACACCCTACTGCTTCCTTATAAGTTGCGATTAATTAAAATGAAATGAACTGTGACTGTCATTTCCCCTCCCTGTCTCCTTGCACCACATTTAAGAGATAATCGCGTCCCCCTTTATTTGTGACGTAGATTTTGAGTGGCTCTCCCCTCTTTTTATATACAATATCATTGGGCTCTCCACTCCCCTTTATTATAATCATGAAAAAGAAAACCGTGATTATTTGTATACCTACTTAGTAATTTTATCACCAAGAAGTATGCAAAATTCTAGAATCTTCTCCAACAACTTACTGTTCCAGGAATGCATGCTGACAAAAATAACAGGCATACATTTTATGAACGCCCCGTATTTTATGGATAAAATTGTAGCATTATTAAAACTCTTCCTTAAGAAGGAACTTTTAGATATGGTATTTATACATCACGTTGGATCTGATTCTATCCACAAGATAGTACCGAAGGAAGACTTCCCTAAAGAGGACGGTGGCAGTTACAAGGACTATCACACTTTGAAAGGTAACAGCGACTTATATTTTAGTATCAAGCCTGGTGTTATAGACAAGGTCTACAAAACAGTTGTATATAACATTACAACACGTCCAATAATTGCTTCAACTTAGTTACTTACGTATTTATCACCACGCCATCTCTTTTGCAATGTAGGCAAAGAGAACGAAAAAAAACTTTATTCTTGCATACCTCTCTCGCTTCCTCAATATTAACAATTCTCTTCATACACACTCGCGGATTTCGGTGACTCCTGACTCCACTTTCCTTTAATACATGACCAATCTGGTCCAGGTAGGTTAGTTTCGGTCTCCTCTTGTGCCTAAATCCTTCCACTTTCGCATTGTGTCATTCGCTTTGATTGGTGTTTATGCTATCATGGCGGATTGTTGTATTTTGTAGGTTTATTTTATCTATACAATTATAAAGCTGTAACAGAGCTGTGTCTGTACATTTAAGATATTTGGGAAAAATGACTGTAATAGGCTATATAGGCTGTCTGAACACAAAACAATTTTTGATGTGAAACATCTAATGCGGAGGGAGGGTAAAATCGGCTGTTAGCGTGGCGACGCTTTTATTTTACTTGTCCCGTTCAAATCTTGCAAGTTAAATTTGACACACTTCCCGGTTTCCGATTGAGCTGAAATTTTACACGCATATGTATATCACGTGACAATACAATATTATGATGACATGGAGCTAATATGAGGAAATAGCTGGAAGGTGGACATAGGAACTCTATAATGAAACCGCGCAACCCCATCGAGTTTCGGCTCATATGATTCGTCTTGACGAGTACTTTGTCTCTACATGATATCCAGGGTCTGATGATGAAGCTGGAAGGTGGCCACAGTAACTCTATAATGAAACGACGCAACCCCATCGAGTTTGGAATCGTTTAATTCGTCTTGACAAGTACTTTGTCTTTAGATGGTATCCAGTCTGATGATGGAGCCAGAAGGTGGCAATAGGAACTCCGTTATAAAACGACATAACTCCATCGAGTTTGGGCTTGTATGATTCGTCTTGAAGAGTACCTTGTCTCTAGATGGCATCCAGGGTCTGATGATGGAGCTGGAAGGTGGACAAAGTAACTTTGTAATGAAATGACCCAAACCCCTCGAGTTTATAATCGTTTGATTCGTCTTAAGGAATTCTTTGTCAAGTTAAGATTAGTTTATTTCTACAAAATAATTTCAATGGTTTCACATCTGGTAGACGTCCCGTGACGTCTAGTTTTTGATGTGAAACATCTAATGCAGCACGAGGATGAAATGGGCTGTTCGCGTGGCGACGCTTTTATTTTTGTTTTAAACGCCATCTGTTGACAACAGCGTAAACTTACATGGTTTTGTGCTAGTGGAAGCATAATGGATAATCAATAAACTAATAACGGTTTTAATTCATCTATGGATAGCGAGAGCGCGCTATAATAAACAAAAAATTTAACGTTTAATTTTTATAATGAACAAAAAATATTTACGGCATTTACGCTCGACGCGACACTCAAGAAAGCGCCTTTCATGAGAACTACCTTTTACGTACGCGTAGCCTTTTACTATCGTCAACAGAACGCCGTTCGCCCGGCCGGTACATTGTTTTTTGTTAAAAGAAAGTTCTTACCTTTGATGATATTTGTCAAGTATAATAACTATTTTATCCATAACAATAATTAAAAACACTAAACACACGTAATTAATAACACACCAATGATATAAAACACGAAAAAAACATATTTTACATTCCACAATCTTTTTACGTGGCCTTGACGTGCGCGCGGCCCGGAACTGAGTACTTCTCAAAATTAGCGCTAGATGGCGTATAAGATATGAAACCCACATTAGTACTTTTTGAAATTAGCGCTATCTATGTGATTTATTGAAAACTACCAATACATTATTAGTTACTTATCAAATAATCAATTTTATTGTAAAAAATGAAAATTATGAGGCGTGCAGTTTTGGATTTTCCAAAGTATTTAATATTCTATGGTTAAAATATCTTTTCGAAGGACGTTACATACCAAAATATTAGGTTTCCGATCTATGACAAAATAAAATACGTTTTCGAAGGATGTTACATTTTATACCAAAATATTAGTTTCCGATCTACCTATAACAAAAAATCGATCTTTTGATACGATTCCAATCGTAGCCTCTAAGTTTGATCTCTGTAAAATATAGAAAATATCGAAAACATGAGATCGATCTGTTGAAAATCGATTGATTCACTTAGCCTAGTATTATGTTAGAGAATGAAACTATCGCATAATTTATAAACTTTCTCATATCGAAATATTCGAATATTATCGTACTATTTTTGAAGATTATTAAACGGCAGTAAAAAGTTGATAGTTTATTGAAATATTAAGTAAAAAAAGCTCAATAAAATTTGGTTTTTGTCGGCATATTGACGGGCCTCGTGGCGTAGTCGGTAGTGTAAGGGACTTCCGTGCACGAGGTCGTGGGTTTGATTCCACTCAGGACAATTATTTGTGTGAGAACACAGATACTTGTACTGCGTCTGGGGGTTTTCTATTTAAGTAAAAAAAAAGTTGTATATGTATTATATATGCGTAATCTGGTACCCATAGCACAAGCGTTAAACTTAGTTTGGGACCAGAGGACGTTGTGTGAAAACGTCCGTGAATGTTTATTTATTTATCAAATAAGGCTAAAATCAAGCTAACTAGATATAGCTACAAAGTTGCTGAAACACACTGCAGTCCCTCCAAACAAAACCATTATACCTTCGATCATTAATACCACCAAGATACAGTGTCACGAACATAATGAAGCTAAAAACTGTCCATGTATATGAATATATACTTACTTATACAGCTACATCTGTTAACTAACGAACTGAGACAAAGGTTAATAAGTAGGTACAGGTTGGTGCTCGAGCTTGCTCGACCCGTAGTCCCCGTACTATAGTCTTGTGCCTGCTCGGTCATTTAAAAGAGCGCTCTGTACTGTTTCATTTCGGACAGTGAACTAATTCATTCTATTAGTTCTATTAGCTCTGTTCGGTCTTCGGATTCGGTCCTTTTTTGGCGGGCCTCTGGAACCATTTTACATTCCTTCGGTGGTCCGCCGGCGGCTTACCCTTTCGGGTACCCTTTACTGAGCGACGCATCCAAAACGGAGCGTCGCACCTTCTCGGGAGGCCTTGCGGATGATGGACGTTCCCCAGTCCATCCACCCGCAGCCTCAGCTAGGGCGGCATGAGGCGCAAGTACCTGCGCCTGCGCCGCCCCGGTCGCTGGCGTTAGGTACCTACCTACGTAATTGTTGCGCACGAATTCAGGCAATTGGCGAATTTGTTTTAATCGGTGAATAGCAGCGAGAGGTATGCATATATTATGCAATGATTCCCTAAAGTTGGTAGGTATTTCTTGTACATATTACAATATAGGTAGGTACAACTATCTCTTTCTGTATCATGCGTTCCGTAGGTAATAATTATTTATCACGAAATCTATGCATTATACATCTATAAATTAGTAGGTAGGTAGGTAGGTACGTCGTCATAATGCCACAATATTGGTACCTACACCTACGCCTTTTAGTATGAACGTAACTCATCTTTACATACCTATTTAAAATATCATTGTGTAGTACTAGTAGGTATAGTACCTATTTACTAGTTACCTACCTATGTTATGATATCGCCAACCCGCCTGCCAAGCGTGGCGATTACGGCACTATCCCCCATATGAGCGAAACACATGTTGTGGCGTTGTCTTGGAGAGGCCTATGTCCATCAGTGGATATCGAAAGGCTGATGGATGATGTTATGATGTACTAGAGTACCTACGACACTGCGAAGCAAGTTGTTGACTGTTGCTGAGCTTATGCAATACCTACCTGTGTGTAGTGCGTATAGGTAGGTACCTAATTAAAGTTGTGAAAATGCCTTATTATTTAGGTACTGGCTGTCTTAGTAGCCCTAGAAAATCGAAAAAATGCCAAGGTTAGTTTTTATAGCTAAGTAACGAACTAGGTACCATATAAATGTATATTATTATATTAAATTAATATTAAATAAACAATCAGCTTTTTCTTTTATATTTATAATATAATAAATATATTAATTTTCTTTCATAAGCTATCCTAAATATTTAGATATTTTTATATATATTTTTAGCATTTGACATGCTTAGCAACATACATTAAACACAAAGTGAAAAATGTGAAATCGAAAATAACAGTCACAAGCAGGATTCGAACCTGCATCTCCTGGATACCGTCCAGATGCTTTGCCAATTCAGCCATCGTGACCCTTGCTCCTGACTGCTAATTTCGATAACACATTCATACTTAACGTCTTTGGGTGACGCCTGCACCATCTGTCGGAAGTATATATATTTTCACTTTTACACTTCCATTCACTTTTTCCTCTGAGGGAGCCCCAAAGATTGCATGCATATACCATCACTACACAATTTTTAATTGTGCTATATTTATTTCCTTTTAAAAGCTATTCTTTTATTCTCATCATTGCTACAAAATAATTTCGATGCTTCACATCTGCCAGACGTCCCGCGACAGCTGATTTTTTTTTTAGAATTTTTGATGTTTGTTTGTGTATCTTTTTGTTTGTTCACGCATCACGCAAAAACTACTGAACGGATTTTGATGCAACTTTTTTATATGAGAGCTCTCAATAATGACACTAACTTAAAAACTGGTATATCTCTCTAATATATTGGGATCCTGAGCTATAAGCTAAAATTTAGCTTTGGCTGCGGCGAAGCCTCGGGCATAGGCTAGTCATATATATTCTTAATCTCACCATTAAAATAAGAATGAATACATTCTGAAATAAAACTAAGTTTACGGAATCTATCGCGTTTACTTGATTTTCTACTATCCCGACGTTTCGAATACTTTACAGCTTTCATGGTCACTGGTACACAATAAAACCCACGGTAGTGATTAGTAATTAGTTTCTTGTTTTTAAAAATTTTAAAATAATTAGCTTTCAGTATTTATAAAATTTAATAATCCATAACAGTTGTTGCCTACTGAGTTTTCTGCCGGATCTTTCTCAGTCAGGCCGCGTTGCGATCCGTTGGTATAGCTTTTTAGTCTTAGCTTCTGTTAAAATCAATATATTTAATAATATAAACTAATAATTAATATTGTCTTCTTACTGGTAGTTATTTGATTACAAAAATTTTAATTGGTAGTTAGTGGTAGAACTTTTGAGCACTAAATATAAACAAAAACATTTTAAAATTTAAAGAGTTTATACTAATTTTATTATACTAGCTTAAAATCTCATACATTGTAAGCATAAAACTTAAAGTAGATATTTTAATTGTGTTTCTAAACGAATATTAGGTGGGTTAAAATAAATAAACCATATAACTGTGGGTAGATGAAACCGTTGAAACCCTTGGACGTCTACCATCTAAGTCCACCCGTGATCATAATGCTGTAAAGTATTCGAAACGTCGGGATAGTAGAAAATCAAGTAAACACGATAGATTCTGTTAACGTAGTTTTATTTAAAAAATGTGTAACATTCTCGTAAATATCATAAAGTGATACTTGATTACTGTCATAAAGCCTAAGCTCGGGACCGCGAATTTCGAAGACGGTGGCAAGGTCACCCAAGACGTTAAATGTGTTGTGTTAATTTATCTATATTTATAAAGCTGTAACATGTGTATGTAAAGCTGTATGTGCTTTTCGAGGCATGGAGATAGAGAGAAGCACAGCCAACTTCCTAACTCCTTGCTACTATTGAGAATACCTTGACACTTGACTTTCGTTGAAATTAATGTAAATGAAGTAAATGACTGCATATATTGCGGAGTGGTTTAGATACCAGCCTCCCGCCCGAGTGTTGTGAGTTCGATTTCCACGCATTTTTTGTGTGATCCAGAAATGGTTATTCTGAGTCTGGGTGTACTTTGTATACGTGAAACTGTATGTCTGTAAACTCCTCCGCGATACAAGGATTATTCTTAGTGCAGGACCCAGTCCTAAAAATTTTTTTTTGCTCGGTCTGGGATTGTATCCCTTGGCTTTACGATCCGCATAACCTTAGTGCGAGGTGTTGTCCTAAAATGAAAAAAAAAATTGTTGCCCCGGCCCCGAGCCTGAGACTTTAAGATCCACAGTCATCACACTACCCCTAGACCACCGAAGCAGTACAGAAATAGTTTAATTATCATAATGAAATTTTCAGATGAGGTGATCGAGCGTATCCGTGTTAACCACGTCTTTATCCGTGAAGAAAATAAGCGACGTGTGAACGAAGCGCTTAGGAAAGGAGCCAAGCCTGCTAATGTGGAAGAACAATTTGGAATGCAGGGCAGTTTCAAAAAAATAGATATTGATTAGTTTCACTCTCTTCTGTTCTCTTCTTCTCCTTGATGTCACTTCTAATCTGTGATGAATAATAATGTTATATATTAATGTATTTAATTTATAAATAGTTATCGTTTCTGAGAGAGAATAAATAAAATAAGTAATTACATTTATTTGTAATTGTCGTCGGATCAAATCAGTAGTTTCTGTGGGATGGCCATTTTATAGAGATAATGTGTCGAATAGTGATATATTAATATTCCAAAGTACACCAAGATGTCGCGGGCGGAATCTAGTAACAATCATCCATCAGCCTTTCAACGCCCACTGCTGGACATAGGCCTCCCCAAGAGAACGCCACAACGAGCGGTCCCGTCATGGGGGATAATGCCGTAATCGCTACGCTTGGCAGGCCGGTTGGCGATCCGACTCCCGTGCGTAGAGTAACATTATAAGGAAGATATACTGCCTAATTCTTCCTAATATTAAAAATATTATACAGAGGAAAGATTTGCTTGTTTTTTATGCTTTCATGCAGTAACTACTTAACCGATCAACGACCTACTTAAGCAAAATTTCGCACACTTTTAGTAGCGCAGAAAAGGACATATACTGGTTTTTTATTCCGGAAATAATGGCGATAGAATCTGTGGGACTATATAAACGAACAACAGGATGCACCATATGCATGCACATTTGGTATATTTTTATGACATGTATATATCACAACATATATAAGTGCAGTAGTAGCCTACTTTTTTTTTAGCTCGTCGTTCGGGCACGAACAGGGTAGTGTGGGGCCCTCACACACTAAAGAAACCTGCCGTGTGCCGTTTCTCCGCCTTTATTGCCGGGCCACCGGAACTATATTACATTCCTTCAGTGATAAGTGCAGTAGTAGTCTAATGGTAAAACTAAGGATTGCGAAGACAGTAGTGTCAAGTTCGATCCCCAGTCCGAGATCTGCACACACCTCTGACGTTTCGAGATTTTTCGAAATTGTATGTGTATTTGCTTACAAATTACCAATGCTAGGTGAAGGGACCACCGAAGGAATGTAACATAGTTTCAGTGGCACGCCAATAAAGGCGTCTCCGCCTTTACGCGACGGCACACAACGGGTTTCTTTAGTAGGCGAAGGCCCCACACTACCCTGTTTGTTGCCCCGAACGACGGAGTATGCGGTTAGGAGCATTATTTCCTGCCTTAACAAAAAAAAAGGTGAAGGGAAACATCGTGGGCAAACCTGCATGCTTGAGAGATGTTCTCCACGGCTTGTAAAGTTTGCAACCAAGACCCACTCTATGCCGACGGCTAATCCTTCTCATTCTGAGAGGAGACTTGTTGCCAATAGTGGAATGGGTTGGAAATAAAGATCATATGGAACATTATTCCAGTATAAAGTAGGTATCCATTATCTTAATCTAGGTAATAGGTAAACTGTCTACGAGACAAATTTTAACAAAATCCGTTCAAATCGCTGCTGTTTATGTTCATATGTCCGTAAGTACACTAGCTTTTTGGAGCCGCGAAAAATTATAGATATTATGATAAAACCATAAAATCCACCCAGGCAAACTTACAGGTAACAGCTAGCTAAAAATATTGCTAATGACTTAGAATTTGCTGTTGTGTATCTTCGCAGTGTTTTTTAATAATACTGGGAAGTGATTTAAACACAATTTTACCGCAACGTTGCACATGAAAATTTTAGTGACATTAAAATTTTGACGTTATTATTTTGTTTGAGTAAATGGACTATTAGTTAAATGTGGTGCCTGCTGATTGTATATAAAGGACATCCCTCGTGACTTTACTCAGTTGATTCTACAACCTGAAGATGAAGATATTCGGAGCCATTTTAGCTGTTGCTGCTCTCGCCCTTGCGGCCGTGGTGAGTTGAAAATATTTACTTGTTATTTTATATGTATACACATTTTGATGTGAAACATCTAATGCGGCAAGTCAGCCCGAATGTTTTAACGTACGTATATCGACGGTACTTTAGTAAATCCTCGTATCTTAAAAATCATAACTTTGCAAAAACAACAAAAAACATAACAAAAATAATAATAATTGAATATTTTTAATCATTTGTTGTT
This sequence comes from Leucoma salicis, assembly GCA_948253155.1. NCBI lineage: Eukaryota > Metazoa > Arthropoda > Insecta > Lepidoptera > Erebidae > Leucoma > Leucoma salicis. The sequence goes on from OX411822.1 coordinate 20,889,883, forward strand.
GAACCTTAGTAAGTAATACACTAATAGATGAATTGAAAGTGAAACATAATGAATTGCAATATATTAAATAGTTATATTTGAACCCCTAAATAAGCACTCATATTTTCTATATCAAAGTCTCAGTTATTATTTTTTTATAATGCTGTATTTATTTATTTTCAAACGGATAATTTATCCGTTCATGCGTATTTACTGTATAAAATAATTTTGTTGTTTCACATCTGCCTGGCATCTCGTGACAGCTTATTTTTAATTTTGACTTTTTTTTTTTTATAATTTTGCACAGAACGTTCCGAAGGTATACAGATAATCACCCAAACCCTCACTACCACCCTTCTAGAAAATTTAAATATCGAGAAAAGTTTCGGGTCGGCATACCAATGTTCAATACACATCTGGACCGATTTTGATAACATTATTGAAGTAGACATTTCGAACAGCCCGTAATTCTGACTTTTCGAAATTACGCGTATATTCTATGGTTAGTTTGGTAAAAAAATCCTGTCCTGAGATGTTGCACATAATTAGTGAGAACTCTGCATATCTGTGTTATTATTAGATTTGGGTAGTGGGCTATGACTACCTCCTCCCATCAGTAATGAGTCCCGAGCCCAAGATATGGCAGTATCGAATTTTTTAATGAAAATAAATATTTATATTTTTACATAATTGTTATTTAATGGAAAAATAAATATTTTTTTACAGAGCGGCATGAATATAGTTCCAAAAACTGTTGGGGCCAATAGAGGACCTCCAGAACCACCGCCTCCACCAGCCAGTGAGCATTGACAATATTTACTTTTTTTTAATTACCAGCACGCGGACCGGTGTTGGTCTGAGTCACCATAATAAAAAAAAATATTGACTTTGCAACTTTAATCACACTAAATACCACGTAGAAATAGAAAATTGTACTAATACCTCACCATACGAATATTAAATACTAACTTTTAAGATATTTCAGAAAAAAATACTGTATTAGGCTATATAGGCGTGTCTGTTTGTTCGTTCGCGCATCACGCAAAACTACTGAACAGATTTTGATGCAACTTTATTTATTGGTAGCTCTTGATTAGACTTAAATAACTGGTATACATTTTATCCCGCTGCTATATCAGGAACCTGAGATATAACCTAAAAACTAGCTTTTGACTGCGGCGGAGCCGCGGGCAAAGGCTAGTATATTATATACCTAAGGCTTAACTTTAATAAGTCTTCCCTGGCGACCTTATCGCTCAGAGCGATCTCTTCCAGGCAACACCCTGCATGGATACTGAAGTTAAGGAGGATTAACTAGTCATAGTATTATTATCTAAAATAATATGTACTCTTTTATCTATAGGTAAATAACTATACTTACAAGGATATATAAATTATCATGCCTCTTTCCTTCCAGATTTTACGAACTGAAGTAAGATGAAGGTTTTCTTCGTTATTGACCTGCGAGAACACTAATTTGTTGCAAATAAAAAAAAGTTTATTCAATTTTTTAATTTTATTTTACACTAAGAAACAATCCTCGTATCGCGGGGGACTTCACAAACATACAATTTCACAGAGTACACTCAGACAGAAAAACATTTGTGGATCACACAAAGAGTGGTGCTTCGGAGGGCACGTCAAGCAGTGGGTCCCGGTTGTCAAATAATATCCTGGCAGTACAGGTTTTAAGTTCTGAGTAAAAAAAATGAGCCTAAATAATGGGACGTCTGTTGATGGTGATGTCTGACGATGTTATACGTCCTAGTTAGATGCTTTTGTCAACAGATGGCGTTAAAAACAATTAAATAAATTGGTGCGGCGACGTCGCCACGCTAACAGTCGTTTTTACCCTCCCTCCACATTAGATGTTTTCACATCAAATTTCAAAAACTTTGGTCTTGTCCCCTTGGTTGGGTCGTGGAGGTCAGATAAGCAGTATAAATATTGGTGGATCAGCTAATAACGAACGGATCAGAAGCCCACCCCAACAAAAAGATTGGGGTGAGGCTAGGGAGATGATGACAAAGTATTGCCCTGTATGGGAATCGAAGTCGAGCGAGAGGTTGGCATCTAAAACCACTCCGCTATCTGTGCTATTGTTTTTGTTTTATCCTGAACATCATGAAGGTGGTAGAGCCTTGCTTCTTTGGACACAAATGGGCCTTCTCGACCAGGAAACTACCACCCTCTCATAGAATATTGTCCGTGCGGTGACGGATTAAGAATACAAGTGTCACCACCCCATTCTTTCCCACGAGTGTCGTATGAGGCGACTAAGGGAAGTAAGCAATTATCATCCATTGCATGACTGGTGGTAGGGCTGGGTACCAAGTGGGAATACTGACTTGGTATCGGGCCCGAGCATGTCAGTACCACCATCTACGTCGACTATAAAGATTCTCGGTGTGTTTTGATTCTAACGAAACATAACTGTCCCTTCTACCAGAAGCAGCTTAGCAGTATTCCAAATATTGTTATGTCCATGAGCTACCATTTACCATTAGGTGGGCAGTGGAATATCTGCCACTGCAAACAATAAAAAATTGAAGAAGGTGAAGCTCAAATATTCATTCTAACGATTAGTTATATATATTCGAAACGCCGGGATAATAGAAAATTAATTAAACGCGATATACTGTAAAATTGATTTTATTTCATAATCTACTTGTTATTTAACCTACTTTGGGTATTCTACATGATCTGGATCTACGAATAAGATGCCTATCTAAGCTATCCGAGCATAGTCTTACAAAACAAAATTCTTCTTCGAGTTAATGTTTTGAGTCAAAAAGAGCTGAAAGTCCATTACTAATCAAACTTTGTCACTTTTAATTTATATTCTGCGCCAGAAATAATTAAAGAAGAACTGTTTAAACTGGCACACCAGCGCTTCTGTTGTCTGAAAACATAAATAAAAAATCTTAAAAATAAATTATTATTAATATTTACAATTACGAGGAAGAGCCAAAAACAAAAGAGAAAAATCAAACAAAGAAGTGGAAAAAGAGGAATTTTCTATGAGCAAGATTCGAACTTGTGTCTTCCTCTATCTAGGAGGATGCTTTAGGCCGCTAAGGTACCAAAAAAACCCGCTAAAACTCCTATTTTCCACCTTCAGATTGTAGTCTTATAAGTTTCTCTTCTATCTATACTATTATATATCCATCCATCAGCCTTTCATCGTCCACTGCTGGACATAGGCCTCCCCAAAATGGGGGTTTTACCATAATAGCCACGCTTGGCAGGCGGGTTGGCGATCGCAGTGGATGTTTTTAGTACACAGGGGAACGCTGCTGCCCGGTCCTCCGGCAATCCCTTAGTCGGCTTTTACGACTCCCATAGGAAGAGACGGGGTGGAGCTATTCTTGGTGCCGGCCCCATACGGCATATACTATACTATTATAAAGCTGTAACAGAGCTATGTCTGTACATTTAAGATATTTGAGAAAAAAATACTGAATTAGGCTATATAGGTGTGTCTAAACACAAAACGATTTTTTTTAGATTTTTTGTCTGTTTATCTGTTTGTTTGTTCCCGCATCACGCAAAATCTACTCGACGGATTTTGATGCAACTTTTTTATTTGAAAGGTCTTGATTAGGCTTAAAAATTGGTATACATTTTATCCCGCTACTATATCGGAAACCTGAGATATAACCGAAAAACTAGAAAATTATTTAAACTAGATTTTTTTGTAGAATGTATTTAAATAAAACTACTGGACGGATTTTCATGCAACTTTTTTTGTTTGAAAGGCCTTGATTATACTTAAATACTGGTACTACTTAAATACAAAGTATATAGCTAATACTTAAATACATTTTATGTCGCTACTATATCGGGAACCTGAGATATAACCGAGAAACTAGCTTTTGCCTGCGCCGAAACCGCGGGCAAAAGCTAGCAGCTACAATAATTTGACAATAATTCTCTTTTAATACTACGTGGGTTTCAAACAAGTATACGGCCCACTCGATGGTAAGCGGATATCGTATCCTAAAGACGCTAGCAACACCAAAGGCACGTACGTTGCCATCTCCAAGGAAAGTTATAGGAGGTGGATAGGCAAAGGATAATAAGGAGAGGACAGGTACGATAATAAGGAGAGTATAGGGAAGGGGTTTGGCATAAACATTAATGGATTTTTTTGTGAATGGTAGTCTGGAGTTAGGAACTTGGCGGTATTTCATCCTCGTGCCTTGGAAAGTAAGTTAAGCCATTGCTCCTGCTCCTAATTTCACTGGTCATGGCAGAGTGCACCCCTAACGTTAATGAGAGTAAGACAACAGACTTTTTTCAGCACACACTAGTGCACTATAATTTCTCCTGGCGCCCATGGCTAGTGTCTCTTGACATTTGGCGGTCTGCAGATCATTGTTATACTACTCTCGTCGGGACAAATGGTGTTATCCATAACTATATAGAACCATCTGTTTGTAAATTTATGCGCTGCTAATGTACAGGTGTACTTACCCGAGCTGGAGGTCCGCCGAATTTGCATTGTTCCTCTTTACGCGCAAAAAAGGTTCTGGCGTTCTGAAAATATTATAACATCACGCCTGTATTCCCCGAAGGGCTAGGCAGAGGTGTATTACACACCTACGACTCGCCGGCTATGTTTAAGTCCTACGTAATAGGGAGCGAGCCTATTGACGTCTACCGGGCACATTTCTAAACTCCGGGCTGCTACTGAGAATTTATCTTTTTAGGAAAAAGCTTCATGACATTGCCCGACCCGGAGATCGAACCCGAGACCTCATGATTAGCAGTCGCATACACTACCGCTACACCACCAAGGCAGTTAATAGGCTGAAAATATGATGTTTTCTACTAAATTTGATCTTAAAACGACATAAAAATGACTAGGTATACAGTCAATCTGGGTAACTTTGATTCATTCGGGTAACATTGACAGTGTGACTATGAGAATGTTTTAATGTTTTTTCCCTATGAAATCAATATTTTTTTTTAATGCTTGCTTTAGATTTTATTTTTTAAACAAGCTCCTTAAACACACCTTAAAATAAAAGCAAAGTTGTCAAACAGAGTTAATGTCAAAACTTTGTCCGAAATTAGCACGTGAATTTGAGTTCATGAAACTGTGAATAACTTTTTTGATATTCTGTGATTGTATGGATGACAATTTACTCTATATGGAGTAGGGCGAATAAATACTTCAAACCCAAGTGTTTACATATTTTTTGTTTGTTTTAATTATTTTAGTTTGTCTTCATTTTAATATGCTTAACGGTTTGTTCATTAATTTAAAAAAAATAAAACGAGGTTTTGATGCAAATTAAAAAAATATACTTGTAACTGCTAAATTTTTATTGATGGACCTTTTTACAAATATATATAAGATACTACTAAATATTTACGTTTTTATTACCAAAACCACATCCCTAATTTGAGAATAATATAAACTAATGTTACCCAAAGTAATTTAATAATCAAATACTTTGGAAAATCTAAAACTGCACGCCTCATAATCTTAATTTTTCACAATAAATTGATTATTTGATAAGTAACTAATAATGTATTGATTTTACTAAGTAGTTTTCAATAAACACATAGATAGCGCTAATTTCAAAAAGTACCAATGTGGGTTTCATCTCTTATACGCCATTTAGCCCTAATTTTCAGAAGTACTTCTATATTGCAAGGCGCCATCTGGCAATTAGTAAGAACAACAACCCATGAGTTTACATATATACCTGCATAAGTGCATATAATATATATAAACATGTAAAATTGAATAATCGATTAAACTGTAAACAAAAACAATTTAAGAAAACAAAAAGACATCGCTAGTTTCCTTACAAAAAAAGCAATGTTGTGGTTCTATATATACAATAGCAACTGAATACATCTAAAATTGGCATCACATCTAGGGCTGCATTTGTCAATATCTCTTTTACTTTAAAACAGCGACATCTCTCAATAGAAAATTGCAACTTTGGACAATATTATACGACTTGTTTAAAAATCAATGAGTTCAATAAGAAATCTCTAAACCATTTATCTTCCTTACTTGGTTGCCTTATAATTTTATACTTCTTTGTTCAAAGTGAAAAAACCGTGACGCCAAGGCCACGCAAAAAAAATTGTGGTTACATACCACACACAATATGTTTTTTTCGTGTTTTATAACGTTGGTGTGTTATTATTTACGTGTGTTTAGTGTTTTTAATTATTATTATGGATAAAATAGTTATTATACTTGACAAATATCATCAGTTCGTCAAGCAAAGGTAAAAACTTTCTTTTAACAAAAAACAATGTACCGGCCGGGCGAACGGCGTTCTGTTCTGTTGACGATAGTAAAACCACCGGTGGCTATGCGTACGTAAAAAGGTAGGTAGTTCTCATGAAAGGCGCTGGTTTTAGTGTCGCGTCGAGCGTAAATGCCGTAAATATTCAGTATTTTTTTGTTTATTTAATAACAATTAAACCACATCGAATCAGAACGTGAAAAGTAATAGGGCTCTGATTCCTAGTCATAATAATTCGTAAAAGAAAAAAAAGACTCGATTAATTAAGTATTTTGGTCGTTATCGTGTTAACATACATTACCTACAACTCACGGACGTCCAAGCCAGATTTTTTTCAAACAGTTTTTTAACTAGTTTAATTAACAAAAATGGCATCAAAGTTAAAAATAGTGTTTGTTCTTTATATGTGTGTATAGATATTATTTTACAAGTGCAATATATGATAAATAGAGACATTTTAAGTTTGAAAAATCAGCTGTGCCGTGTCAACCGGGACTAGAACACGTGGAGGCGTGGGAAGCGTGCAATATTACCTTATTTATGTGACGGATCTAATGTGTGTCAATGTTAGACTTTTGTGGGTGGTAACTTTGACATACTACAAAAATAGATTTTTCTCTATACTTAATGGATATTATAGTCTTTCATTATTGTCTATGGATAAAAAATATTCTGAGAACACTAACAAAGTTTAATAATGTCATTTAAATGTTAAAATATCTAAAATACCGTGAAAAATATTGCTGTAATATTTGACATATTACAGCGATATTTTTATATATTTATATAGTTACCCAGAATGACTGTACATAAAAAGTAGTAGGTATTATAATGTTGTACATGTATTTTGAATGGCAATATTAAGAACTTTTGTTTCACTTTGTGTTTAATGTTAAGAAGTTTCCACCCTAAAAATGGTGGTAAGTTCCAGATATTATTCCCTGTGAACATTTATATTTGCTAACGTTACTGATAGGACCCACCGTGTGGGGCTGGCTTTAGATTGTTCCACCCCTCTCTACCCATTGGAGTTGTAAGAGCCGACTGAGGGAATACCAGGGGAGTGGGCAGCAGCACTCCCTCGAGTATTAACAATATCCACTGCGATCGCCAACCCGCCTGCCAAGCGTGGCGATTACGGCACTATCCCCCATTTCTTGGGGAGGCCTATGTCCAGTAGTGGACGTTGAAAGGCTGATGGATGGGTGGATGGATGGACTGATTGGAAAAAAAATAAATAAATAAATATTCACGGACATTTTTCACACAACAGATTCTGGTCCCAACCTAAGCTTAACGCTTGTACTATGGGTACCAGATTACGGATATAATACATATATTACTTTTTTTTTTGTATATACAAACATAATATAGATAGAAAACACCCAGACGCAGTACAAGTATCTGTGTTCATCACACAAATAATTGTCCTGAGTGGGAATCGATCCCACGACCTTGTGCACAGAAGTCGGTTACACTACTGACTACACCACGAGGCCCGTCGTCGTTGACCCCTAACACAGTTTTACAATCCATACTTAGTGTCCCGCAAGGTCTCTTAGAAATCTCAGAATAATGGGAATTTAGTTGTCAATTACTGGCTGACCACTGAAGTTAACATAACTGCATACAGATTTAGTAGTCTCAAATACAGGCAGAGAGATGGCGGGTTTATTTAGTGGCTGCAGGCCCCACACTACTTTGTTCGTTACAACAAACAGGGTGTACGGTAGGTTTATTTCCGTCATTACAAAAAAAGACCTACTAGACTATCGCAAACAGCATTAAAAATGTAAGTGCAAATGGAATTTATTGTAATAAGTCGTGCGATCGATCTGTTTCAAGTAATAAAGTAATTTATTCTGCACACATACATACATATTGTCACGCCTTTTTCCCGTAGGGATAGGCAGAGACGCCACTGAAGGAATGTAACATAGTTTTAGTGGTCGCCAATAAAGGCGGAGAGACGGCACATGGCGGGTTTCTTTAGTGGGTGAAGGCCCCACACTACCCTGTTTGTTGCCCCGAATGACAGCGTGTGCGGTTAGGAACATTTTTTCCCGCCTTAACAAAAAAAAGCAGCGCTTTTATGCATGCTCGTCGCTTACGAGCGCTTTTTACCTGGTCTTCCTTACAAAAATTACTTACCACACATATAGCAAGGATCATTATAACGAGTACTCCAGATACCCTCATCTTGTAACATAAGACTCTCACGACTGAAAACTCTTTAAACTCATTTAAAATGAAACCAGAAATTTATAACAATCTATCGTTCTGGTTCCCAATATGTTTGTACCAAACATTTTCGTTATTTTGAGAAAAAAACACACTGAATTACACGACGAGTAAAGGCGTCTCGAATGTAGTATTTTTAATAACAAGGTTGCCAAACAATCTTACGACCATCCATATTTTAGAAGATTATCGTCTGTATGTCTGGCAACACCAAGGGCTTCACTTATGCGTAGTCAACCCCAGGTAAATTTATAATACGTGTACTGACGAATTCTGTAGTAGATTAGTCTATTTTTTAAATATCCGAAACATAGCGTAACTTATTATCGTTTTTTTTATACTTAGTGGGTGGCAAGCAAGCACGCAGCCCATCATATGATGGCAAGCGGTTACCGTAGCCTATTGCCGCTAGCAACACCAAAAGCAAGGGCACGTCGAGTAAATGGTTAGAAAGAGGAGGGGAAGGTTAGGAAGGGATTTGGGCTACCGGCACTCTGACTTACAATACGAAACACAACACTTGTTTCAAACTGATCTTCTGTGACAGGGTGCTACTTCCAAGATCGAGCGGGACCATTCATGAAAATGAAAGGTTCTACCGCTGACCTGCAGGCCTACCATGAACTCTTAGCTAGATCGCAATAAGAGTTCCTGGTAAGCCTGCTGCTCTTCCAAAAATCTGCGTCATTCGTCATATGAAGCACTTCAAAAAGCATAGATATTTTTTTTTTTTTTTTTTTACTAAATTAAACCTTAATCAGGCTGGAATCAAAAATCTGATTAATATAAATCTTTTAGTACCAATTACTTCTGTAGATAAACACGAGACAGTACTGAGTGCATGGTCCGGGTATTTAGAACCTAATTTGCTTCAAAGACACTTTTGAGTACACTATTGGTTGCTCGTATTTGTAAACGCAACAACAATATTTAAAAACCAAAACATCACAATCTTGCATTCTCAAAACAACGCAACTGTATTTTGAGAACTGAAATGATTTGGTGTCGTACGTCTTCCTCGTTTGTATTGTACCATAGCCCTCGTTTTGCATGGATGTAATTGACTCATGGATGTAATTGACTCATTGATGTAATTGACTCATGCAAATACATCTTTATGATTATTATCATAAAAACTACTAAACTTTCTTCTTCCTTCTGTTGTATTATCTATTATATATAATTCCAGTGTCACGATGTTTGTCCGGGATGAACTCCGATACTACTGAACCGATTTTAACTTTTTTTTTAAATTGTGTGTTTTGTTCCAACTTAAGAGATAGGATACTTTATATCTCAATTTATAATTGCAATATTTATTCATGAAAAAATATATGGCGGTACGAAGTTCGGCGAGTCATATTATAAATCTGTGAGCACTGTCTGTAGTTTATTTTTTCTCAAATATTGTGACAGGTAGTAATTTTGTCTTACTGATTCCAAATCTGGCATTGTCAACATTTTTGTCTGTCTGCCTGTTTATGTCTTTTCTTCATTCTATCTCAAGAACGGCTTAAACGACTTAAAAAACACCATAAAAGAATAAACAAAAATCATAATATAATAAAGAGTAATTGGACACAATGTCCAATTATCATGTCATGGACCATATTTTATATTAATCTTATAGTCCAAGATCGCAGGTCGCCAGAACTTACTTCTTCAGCATTTTTTTTGGTTTGGTTAATAATATATGAATATATGCATATCCACTAGCCTAAGGTGACAGTCAATTTCCAGGTATCAAGTTATATAATAAATCCACTCATTTAGTTTTATAAAGCAATTTAAATTATTTAGATATTTTTATATATATTTTTAGCATTTGACATGCTTAGCACTATACATTAAACACAAAGTGAAAAATGTGAAATCGAAAATAACAGTTTGTCAGGATGGCTGAATTGGTAAAGCATCTGGACGGTATCCAGTAGATGCAGGTCCAAATCCTGCTCCTGACTGTTATTTTCGATTTCACATTTTTCACTTTGTGTTTAATGTATAGTGCTAAGCATGTCAAATGCTAAAAATATATATAAAAATATCTAAATATTTAAAGGGTTTGCGTCATTATTAGGTAAAATCTTAATTGTAAAATTAAGTTTACCTGGTCGGTATAATGTATGAAAATACGTCCGACAGATGGCGCAGGCGTCACCCAAAGGCGTTAAGTATGATGTGTTATCGAAATTAGCAGTCAGGAGCAATTGTCAGGATGGCTGAATTGGTAAAGCATCTGGACGGTATCCAGTAGATGCAGGTTCAAATCCTGCTCCTGACTGTTATTTTCGATTTCACATTTTTCACTTTGTGTTTAATGTATAGTGCTAAGCATGTCAAATGCTAAAAATATATATAAAAATATCTAAATATTTAAAGGGTTTGCGTCATTATTAGGTAAAATCTTAATTGTAAAATTAAGTTTACCTGGTCGGTATAATGTATGAAAATACGTCCGACAGATGGCGCAGGCGTCACCCAAAGGCGTTAAGTATGATGTGTTATCGAAATTAGCAGTCAGGAGCAATTGTCAGGATGGCTGAATTGGTAAAGCATCTGGACGGTATCCAGTAGATGCAGGTTCAAATCCTGCTCCTGACTGTTATTTTCGATTTCACATTTTTCACTTTGTGTTTAATGTATAGTGCTAAGCATGTCAAATGCTAAAAATATATATAAAAATATCTAAATATTTAAAGGGTTTGCGTCATTATTAGGTAAAATCTTAATTGTAAAATTAAGTTTACCTGGTCGGTATAATGTATGAAAATACGTCCGACAGATGGCGCAGGCGTCACCCAAAGACGTTAAGTATGATGTGTTATCGAAATTAGCAGTCAGGAGCAATTGTCAGGATGGCTGAATTGGTAAAGCATCTGGACGGTATCCAGTAGATGCAGGTTCAAATCCTGCTCCTGACTGTTATTTTCGATTTCACATTTTTCACTTTGTGTTTAATTTAAATTATGTTCCACAGCATAATGTTAAAAAAATTAAATATGAAACTACCCAATTTTAAAGGATTGACTGATGAGTGCGCTTCTCGAAGTTGTCGACCACTATGTCTACCTGGGACAAACAGTCAGGTGGCACAACTTCGAGAAAGGGGTCTGTGCTTGGTATTTCCCTACGTAATCGAATCAGATGAGAGAGAGGTCTGAGACCAGATGGATGGACGATCTGGTCAAAGCCGCGAGGAGCCGTTGAATGGGGTCGGCACAGGACGTTTCGTTGTGGCGTTCTCTTGGGGAGACCTATGTCCAGCAGTGGACGTTGAAAGGCTGATGAATGAATGACTGATGAGCTGTTCACCTGATTGATTAAATGGCTGAAAGATCAGTCAACCAGTCAAGTCAGTTTAACTGTCTGAGTGATTGTTTGACTGATTGATTGTTTGACTAATTGATTGATTGTTAGCTATACTATCCCGTAACTACTATATATTTGTTATCTATTATCTAATATTACTCCTATTATTAAAACTTAAAGGTATTTTTTAAACCTACTACTATCTTACGATTGTGGGTCTTCTCTCGTAGTGAGAATCATTTAGGCCATAGTCGATTAGGCTAACGGACGGACTGACTGACAGGCTAGCTGACGGATTGCTTGATTGACTGATTGACTGACTGACAGGTTGACAGATTGATTGATTAATTGACGAACCGACTGATTGACGGACTTATTGTATAACGGATGGATTGACTGACCGATCAACTGACAAATTAATAATTTGTCTGTCTGTTGTCTTCGCACGACACACATTTCTGACTTTTCAAATTTCTTCAAAATTATATTTATATGTTTTACACATTGTCAATGCTCAGTGAGGACAGAAATCGTGAATTGTGAAACTCAAATGAAATGCCTTTGAGAAGTTAGACCGAGGGCTGGTGAATTCTGTTAATTCACATTAGGCGAGCAGAGACTACGGCAAAAATCCCTATCACTCTGAGACCCTTAGAAACCCGTGCCCTACAAAGAGACAGTAAGGGGTAAAAAAAAAACTTTTTTGTATTTGTAGTCTCTGTAACTATTGATCAGCGATTTTCCTTTTAATAATAAGAAGGTATAATGTTCCAGGAGAACATAGGCATAAATATGACGCTTCCCGATTGTATTCCTCTCGACTTCAATATTGTTAATCGTTTTTAACATATATTTTCTTATTTCAGTATAATAACATTTCCTGTAACATAATATTTTTATGTTATGAAACGAAACAGCCCATTGTCAAAAATAAGCATTGTTTCAATGAGGATATAAAAATGAGATGATTTATTATGTTTAACAGTTTAGATTTACCACTTGTGTTGATTACAATGAAACTGATTAGTATATTGTTATTTCTCGTAATTATATTTTTCACTTGTGTGGTTAGTACCCTCTATTTATATATTTGAGAATTTAAGAAGTAGTGTTTTATGTATTTTGATCTGTATTTTAGCTCTAGACATACTCAGCTACTTTTAAGATCAAATTATTTCTTCTTTAGTGTTTTATGCTTATGGTCCGCCTTATGGTAAGTGGGAATCATTGGTCACCAGGCTCGGGAATATCTGGAGCAAAGGGGGTAAGCTAAATCGCTGCCACAAGTGTAAAGCAACCAGGATCAAAGAAATGCGATGGTCAGGTGCTCAGTCGAAATATATCAAGATTCTTCAGGACATACATAGACAATTAAATTAAGCTATATGGTCAGATACATCAAGAAGTGGGAGCTTTATAAGAAGTGGGAATTTTACTTTGTGTCAAACCTCATCAGTGCTGTTACTTTGAGTTTCTTCTATGTTTAACGTGGAGTGACAAATGCTAGTTGAACATGATCCAAAGTTTTATCTGGAAGACTAATCAGTGTCTCATCTAGAGTCTCGACAGTTGAGCTACTTGACAACATTTGGTCCTGTGGGCTAATCAGACACATTTTTTTATACAAATGCACTGTGACTGTGGCAACACAATTTTCTGTTCTAATATTATAAAGAAGAAATGTTTCGATGTCGGGGGTAATTTCCGAAACCGATCCGATTTCTAAAATTCTTTCACCAGTATTTATAACGAACGTTGAGAAAAAAATATTGTGAGAAAAATAAAGGAGGTTTCTGTAACGGAGCCACAAGCACAGTTAGTTTATAATACGATTACTAGAAATTATGAAATTAAACTAACTTTACGGGATCTATAATGTTTAATTGAATCTTTATCCTAGCGTTCCGGATATTTTATAACATACACAGTATATCCAAGATTAAAAAACTGTTATGTTTTCTGACTACTGCTTTAAAAAAAACATTTACAGATTACCAGAAAGCCATTATCGTCTAAGCTGGGTTTGTGCAGATTTAGTGGATCTCCTGATAAAGTACGTAAAGTGTTATATTATTATGGCGCAGAGTATTTTGTTAAGTATTGTTATATGAATATTTACACTTGACATGATCGGTCATTTATCAGAATACAAAGTACGAATGTGAAGTAGAAAATAATACTGTTGTTGGCTTTTGTTTTTCATTTCACATTTTCGCACATTGCGTTCTAGTGCAGAGTGGTCAGATAAATCTGAGTTAGAGGACGGAGGAGAGATAAGATTTTAAACTTATTTTAATAATATTTCTTTAAATGGTTTCTATAATTATTTTTCAGGCTCCAGAGTCTGTTCAGTGCCAGAAACGAAGCTTATTTTTTAATCTATACTGGTATGTATTTTACAGCCAGAAGAGTTCTTATCACTTGGAGTGTAGTGTGACTATACATTACTATACCTGTTCTTCTCCATGGATGCACTATTCGAAGATTTTTTTCATGGTTACCGATGACAGTCACCGCCTACTATAAATGGTAACTAATGGGCATGTACCAAACTATGGGTAAATACCAAATATAGGTATAAACTTCTGCTTACCTGAAAGATTCACTTGGTTTTTCTACAGCCAAAACATATCGACAAGCATCAAGGCTGTTTAAAATGGAGAAGACTTTGGTACCTATCCATTCGGGTCTTACAACAAGAGAGGATCTGATTTTATACAAAATCTTACCACTCTCGAAAGTATTTTTTTAATTTTGCCTTATAACTTTAACCTTTGGTTTATGGGAACGAATGAAGAAGGGACGTAAGACATTCTCTGTGACCTCATCATCAGCCTAGAGGAGTAAGCAAAGATGTAAGACCTTTAAAGATAATGACTTCGGTCCAAACCACTTCTTCATGTCCTCTCTGTCGTCTCCAGCCGTAACTAAACTTGTTTGCTATCTTTGAAGAATAAATGGAGAAGTTTATATATATCATTTGCTCCTCTGTTTTAAAGAGAACCACGTGGTCTGTAAGAAAAGCAGCTATTTGTCACAGACTAAGAATACAAGTGTCACTACACGATTCAGGCGTGTAGTAGAACACGGCGGGTTTATTTAGTGGCCCCACAATACTCTGTTCGTTGATCCGAACGATGGGGTGTGCGGTTAGGTAAATTTCTTCCCGCTTTAACAAAAAAACTTTAACTGCCTCGGTGGTGTAGCGGTAGTGTATGCGACTGCTAATCATGAGGTCTCGGGTTCGATCCCCGGGACGGGCAATGTTATTGAGATTTTTCCTAAAAAGAAAAATTCTCAGTAGCAGCCCGGAGTTTGGAAATGTGCCCCATAGACGTCAATAGGCTCGCCCCCTATTACGTGGGACTTAAACATAGCTGGCGAGTCGTGGGTGTGTAATACAACTCTGCCTACCCCTTCGGGGAATACAGGCGTGATCCTATGTTATGTTTAATAAAAAAGGGGGGTGTCATACAAGGCGACTAAGGGATGCAAGCAGTTATCAATCATTGCATTACTGGTGGTAGTGTTGGGTACCGAGTGGTAGTACTCGCTTGTTATCTGGCCCGAGATGGTCAGCATTATTGTCTTCTATGTGAGCCATCGTGAACACCTTGGTGTATTTTGGTTGTAGTATGAGAAAGCCGTAAATTCATTCAATTTCCATCCTCGAAATTATCAGTGGCTTGGTAGTATTCTCGGTATTGCTGACAGACGAGCTGTGACTCGTAACTTTTCACCATTCTTCCTTCTTTCATGAAGAATCGTAACAGTATTTTAGTCGTTTACCTGGTATTCCATATTCTCCATCCATCCATCCATCAGCCTTTAAACGTCCACTGCAACATAGGCCTCCCCAAGAGAACGCCACAACGAGCGGTCCCGTCATGGGGGGATAATGCCGTAATCGCCACGCTTGGCAGGAGGGTTGGCGATCGCAGTGGATGTTGTTAATACTCGAGGGAGTGCTGCTGCCCACTCCACTGGTATTCCCTCAGTCGGCTCTTACGACTCCCATGGGTAGAGAGGGGTGGGACAATTCTAAAGCCAGCCCCACACGGCCCCGGTTCCATATTCTATGTAGTAAATATCGCTTAAGCTTAACGCTGGATATCAAAGTGGTTAAAAAATAATAATTGCGGGGCAGTCTTTGGGGACTGCCGATAGAAGTGAAAACTAAGTGACTTGTAAGTTGCATCGTTGAGCTACCAATTTTGGCCATTAACACATCTTTACAAACCAAAAATAATTAAAAAATAATAATCTAATAGCTCGACGATTCAATTCATAAGTTACTTAGTTCTCACTCCTATCGGAGCGTTTGGTGACGATGACACGAAAGTTCCATGACTTTTGTTCACCCAAAAAGTGCTCAACGCGCCTAAAGAAGTTTTTACTTCAATAATAATTATATATTTTCCAGTTTGAAAACGGGAGCTGCGTTATGTGACATGAAATGAAAACATCTAGAGCTACCAACATCTTCATTATTGTTATAATTTGTGTGGTTAGTTACATTGTACATATCAAAGTAATATAATTACAGTCAATCCACTTTGGGTCAGCGTGATGGGCTATTAGCCTGAACCCCTGCATCAGCCTCTTTTATAGTATGTGGCAAACAAGCACACAGCTCACCTGATGGTAAGCGGTTATCGTAGTCTATGAACGCTAGTAACACCATCTCCAAGGAAAGGGTGGAGAAGAAGTCTAATAAGGAGAGGATAGGGAGTGGTTCGTGCCTACGGCGCTCTTACTCGTACTCGCCTTACGAAACACAACGGCAGGAGAAGCTGCCGTCATTTCATGCTGATATTCTGTGAGAGGATGGTAGTTCCTCGATTGAGCCGGCCCATTCCTTCTGAGATAAGCAAGACTCAACTTATTATTAATCATCTATACTATTATAAAACTGTAACAGAGCTGTGTCTGTACATTTAACATAGTTGAGAAAAAATTACTTTAATAGGCTATATAGGCGTGTCTAAAAACAAAACAATTTATTTTTTATTTTTTGTCCGTTTGTCTGTTTGTTTGTTCCCGCATCACGCAAAAACTACTAAACGGATTTTGATGCATTTTTTTCATTTGAGAGCTCTTGATGAGATTTAAAATCTGGTATACATTTTATCCCGCTGCTATATCGGGGACCTGAGAAAAAACCGGAAAACTAGCTTTAATAGGTAAGGCTAGTTAATAATAAATATGTTTACATCATACATATCTCAAGAACGGCTGGACCCATTCTTATGATCTTTAATTTGTTAGATTTGACAGCACCCGGAATAGTAGAACAACCAATAAAATTTTGAAAAATTCAGATTAAAAAAATCTTATGAAGAAAATTTATTTCTACTATATTTATTCAAGAATGGCTTCACTATTATCAATGATTTTGTTTGTCACGACGTCGAGATGATTTGAGTATTCATTCGCTTATTAACCAAATTTATGAAGTAGTAGCCTTTGCCAGCGGCTTCACCGCAGCCAAAAGCTAGTTTTTCGATTATATCTCAGGTTTCCGATATAGTAGCGGGATAAAATGTCTACCAGTTCGTAAGTCAAATCAAGGCCTTTCAAATAAAAAAAGTTGCATCAAAATCCGTTTAGTAGTTTTTGTGTGATGCGCAAACAAACAAACAGACAAATAATTCAAAAAAAAATTGTTTTGTGTTTAGACACGCATATATAGCCCATTACAGTCATTTTTTCTCAAATTTCTTAAATGTACAGACACTGCTCTATTACAGCTTTATAATAATATAGACGAAGTTCGTCGGGTCAGCTTGTTAATAATACCTAATGATGATTGCCAGACTGATTTAGGACATGGTGATCAATGTAAGTAAAAACACAAATAAGTGCAGTCTCTGTAACTATGCGTTCCGCCAGATCTGTATATAATAATAATATTTCACACAATATAAAACATTTAACGTATAATTATCGCGCATGGCTGCTTTCAAAGATTGCGATTTTAACAAAATAATATTATATTTTAAGGTTATATTAATTTTATACTTATCACATTGTGTGACGGGCGGACAAATTGTAACATGTTATTATTTACATAATACTAGCTTTTACACGCAATTCCATTCGATTTTTTTTTTATATTTAATGTTATGTTTTACTAATTGTACTATGCTGAATGGATTTACTATAATGTGGTTCGACCGAAGATCAAAATATATTGCGTTAGATCTTTATTGAGGTTTAACAATCATCCAAATGACGATGACGTGGTTCGCCACTAGTCACGTCTCGTTACCTCATATAAAAAAGAAAGAGTAGGAGTCGTTGCAGGCTCAAACTCCTTCTCTATCCTCTCCTTAATCCTTCCTATCCTCTCCTTAGTATCCCACCTATTCTATCATTATCATCCCTCCTATCTCTTTCCTTAGCGATGGCAACGTGCGAGCGATACTTGTGGTGTTGCTAGCATCTATAGGCTACGGTAACCACTTACCATCAGGTGGGCCGTATGCTTGTTTGCCATCCCCCACGTGGTATAAAAAAAAATATGATTCCTCCCAATGTTTTTCTTCAAATACATACATACATCATTTTTGAAAAGTCAGAGGTCTGAACCTTGGACACACAGTCCGATCGAATTCGATACCATTGATTTTGCAATCTTTAGTCTTAACAAATCAATAAAACATCTATACTAATAAATGGAGAGCCGGTTTTTTTGTTCGGTTATACTACAAAATCTACTGAACCGATCGGAATAATACATATATCATAAGATGCAGCGTGTTTCGGAAATGTGTATATGATTATGTTGGTGATTACTTATCCGGAACCTATATTTTTGATGTGGAACATCTAATTCGGACGGAGGGTAAAACCGGCTGTTAGCATGGCGACGTTTATTTTATAGCGGGATAAAATGTATACGAGTAAAAAATCAGCGAACAGACAAACATTGCCTTGACTTATATACTAATATAGATAATTATATATTTTGTTGTATATAAACTGTGTTTGTCGCAGTGTCCGTCAGTTCCTCTCTCGATTCTGAAGATGAAAATATTTGGAGTACTTCTTGCTATTGTGGCGATTGTCTTTGCTGCTGTGGTGAGTGAATCCTACTTTTTAATAAGGGTTTGTCGTAGGTCACCAGTTGTCTCACTAGCTGGGTCATGGAGGTCATAAGATGGGCAATCGTTCCATGTAAGTACTGGAGGATCAAGTATTTGTGAGGTAAAGCTGGTAAAATGATGATTGTCCCACTTTTGGCGTGCCCAACAGTGGCCTTTCCTTCAGAAAATGAGAAAGAGTCACCTTGTACTTCATCAAACTAGCCCAGAACGGGTCAGCAAACTTCACAAAACTTACCATGCTTGTTTGCCTTCCACGTAATATAGTAATATAAAAAAATGAAAGAGAAGAATAATTTATTGAGGATAGGCGCTTCGGCGCACCCAGATGATTTTACAACGTATTTTCATAGAGTTAGAGTCTACTAATCTATGCATTTATTTAAAATACGTATGTGAAGTACAGTGCATTGCAAAATGAACCTTATGAAAACCAACGAAAATTGCTCCCTTAAATTTATGTTAAACTATAATAAATTATAGTTTAACATAAATTTGCTTGCATAATCAAATATTACAAATAGTTCACCTATATAGTAAAAAGCACCCCACGCTTTTTTACAATCATTATTTATTGTATTATTATTTACTACTTTTTAGTTCAACTAGCTATTTAAAGCGTGTTATTTTAGTTTTTTAAACTATAATTTATTTTCTTCTTTTTAGTCTCTCTAAAAATAAAATAGTATCAAAACTTCAAAGTACGAAGCAAAGAGTAAAGTAATACTACATTAAAGTAGAATATAGATAAAAAACTATACTAAAAACTAAAATAAAATAAAAAATTCTTGTTTCGAAAACATTAATATCGCGATTCAGAAACATGGGACAACGCCGGCGCACATCTTAATATCGCGATTCAGAAACATACACATTCAACAACTACGGAACTCTAAAAACCAATAAATACCGAATCATTTTATCAAATTAGTGTATTGTCACGGTCCTCGATAAATCTACAAAGTTTGAACGAAATCTGGCCGTTTAAAGTGGATCGAAATCGCGCCCAAAGGAGTCGGTTACAAACATACAAATATACAAACATACAAACCTACAAACATACAAATATACAAACATACAGGTAAAGCTAATAAAAAGCGTGTAAAAAAGTTTACTCTTATCACATGTGTACTGCATATGGTTACGTATCATTTTTTACAGAGCGGCATGTATGCACCGCCATCGCCTGCTGGGTGTAATGGAAGTCCACCTGGCGGGCCTCCTGGAGGCCCTCCCTCCGAAGGCTCTTCCTCTGGAGGCCCGCCTGAAGGTGCACCTCCCGGCCCCCCACCATTCAGTAAGTATTTACTTATGCATATATTTTCTGCTTATCATACTCCAAAAAAACAATAACGTATTTTATTTATTTTTTAAACACACATCATGCTCGACTACTTACTAGGACAAATTGTTTGGAGTAGAAATAAATAACTGCAAGCGAAACTCAAAGCCGAATCTCACGGGTGGCATGGCCCAAACGCTCTGTCATTAAACCACCGGAATTACTATCCACAGTGGTAAATTTCTAGATCAAATCCTTATTACCGACTTATTGGGTGATGCCCACGTAATCTATCGGACGTATTTATATAAGGCTGAGAATTAATTGAATGCCTTTTACCGTTGAAACTGTAAATTGTAATCGTAGTAATTTGAGCCTATATTAAATCAGATCATTATCGTAGGAGATGCCACAACCCATATAGATTAGAATTTAATAAATGGCGTATTTGAATCTCTCTCGTAACAATAGCTATTTTTTTTAAACACAAAGTGTGAAAATATGAACTGAAAATGATAATTACGAGGAAGGATTGAACTCACGCCTTCTAGTATATCGACCATGTAAAGTGCTTCAGTTTCTGAAGATATATAAAATAATAAACTATAGTTGTCATTCACATTAATTCTATTAACTTGAAAATTACTTTTAATTAATTAATAAAATTATTAAAAAATTACTTTAAAGTTATTAAAACTTTGGATTAATGCATGTAAATGCATCCGATAAATCCGGCGTGGGTCGTAAAGACAAATGTAATGTGGAGATTGGGAATGGCCTTCGGTCAGTGCGATGGCTTAGCGGTCTAGAGCACTTCCCCGGGTTGGAAGGGACGCAGGCAGGCAGAACGTCCACCACCTGCAAGGCCTCCCGTGAAGGTGCGAGCGACGCTCCGTATGCGGATGCGTTGCTCAATACCCGATAGGGTAAGCCGCCGGTGGACCACGGAAGTAATCCAACACAGTACCAGTGGTCCGTCAAAATAGGCAGAGAGACGGCACACGGCGGGTTGAAAGTAGCTGAGCATGCCAAGTGCTAAAAATACAGATCAAAATTACTGAAGTTATTATGTAGTGATTCCCTAACTATAACGAGTGATATTTTTCTTTTATAGAATTTTATAAAAATGGCGTCCCAAGTTTATAGGTTTTTATTTATCTAAGGTTTTTATGGTAATTTTTATTTCTTTCAGATGCAACAGGCTAAATGTGACCATTGAGCTTCGAACCTCAATTATGACCTTCGCAAAGTATTAAAAAATAAAGGTTTCAAGTGATATGACTTGTTTTAGTTGACATATTAATGAGAAAGAGTATTTAATTAAGTGGGTCCTTTCTGTAAATAGGCAACAGGCCCCATGTTATACCTTTCTCTGTGGCCATAGACTAAGACTGCTCATGTGTAGGCTTAGACGAAGAATAATATAGACTCGCTACTATTTTGACATTAAGGATGAAGAAAAGGATGCACATACTAAGTTTTATCAAGAGTGAGAGAGACACAGGTATAAGTATATTTAACCTTTTCGCGTATGCGTTAGTTGTATTTGGACCCAATGAACTGGGTCCAAACAATAAGGTGGCCAGCCGTCCCCATCATATGTATGTAAGCTTCTTTTTGTATTGACGTCAAAAAAACCTTTATTAATCACGTTATATACGCTAATATTACGTGTTCTAATACATTTTAATCAAAATATAAGCATAACTGCAATTTCTTTTGTCCTGTCATTCTTTTATCCGGCTAAAACAGGTAGTACATTTTTAGTCAACAAAGTTATAATCATAGTTATTTTTTAAATTATTACGGTTATCTATTGCTATCTCGACACTGCATATGCTGATAGCTTGTCTATAATATCCTTCGTCTAAGTGTGTAGGGCTACCACAGATTAAGGGGTAGCTCCTTACTCTGTGGTTGCTACAGAGTAAGGCGTACTCCCTTACTACTAAAATTAGAAGAAGATTAATTACTTGCAATAATAATAATAATTCTATTAACCACAAAGCAAAGAAGATTCTATACATGGCGGCAGCGTGTGGTGGCACGCGCCGCATAGAATGTCGGCGTTATAATCTGACGTATGTCACTACAAGATAATTAAATCACCACCGAAGACGATGTTACCACATTTTAAAATATGCTTATAGTGATTGGGTACTAAAAATATACATTATAATTTATTCAGTAAATTTTATAAATATTTTTTTGCCGTCCTGTTGGAATACTTACATACCCGTTATTGATCGGACAGGGGTACACCCTGTATAGACGCATAGCTAACTCCATAGAGGGGATAGAGAAGTGGTTAAAAAGGATGATAGAGGGGGTATGAGGAGAGGGATCAAACTACTCGTATTTACCACTAATCACACCATAAAGATAGGCAATTAAAAAAAATAGTCATGTTTAATTTTTTAATAATAGTAAGACGTTTTCTCGTAAAAAAATTACAAAAATACAAAATATTCATAATTAATATTTATAATAATATCATATTGTTTTCGATATGGCAATCAAGAGAGTATTATTAATATTTATTTATTTTATTCACTGAGCAGTGATTATAATTTTTTAATAATACGAATTATTTGGAAACGTGTGCATGTTTTGTAAAGTGTTGAGTTCAGGGGATTGCCAGCGTTTACAAGCCGTTAAGAGAATCTCTCAGGCGTGCATTTCTTGAAGAGATTTTCCTTCACAAAGCAGTGATAATTTGAAAGCAAATACAAACATCATCATGAAAAAGAAGTGCTTGCTTTTTACAATGTAGACCACATAATGGTGATCGAACTCAACATCTTGAGAGCCCTTCGCCTTAACACTAGACTATTATTGCTCTATTTAATTTTAGGAAACATTGAATAGTTTTGAGTAGCGATTCAATATTAACCGATTAGAAGTACAATTCCCAAAAAAATACTTATTATTTACGTTCGTAATAAATGAAATAATTATCACACATAGGGTTTCAATGAATGTCTCAACATTTTAAAAGCTCTGTGGTATAACAATTTGTTGACTGTCGAATTAAAGTGTGGACTTATCGAGAATATTTTTTTACACTAATAAATATAAAATAATACAGTTTATTTATAATAAAAATTAACAAATAAAATACATAAAAATACACAAAACGCTTTGTCACTGTATAAAGTATTATATCATCGAATCACTTGCATGCAAATACTTAAGAAAATACAAATATAAAGATTTGAGTATTACGCAGTCGTCACAGCTTAAAATATGGGTAGCTTTACAATATTTTACAAAAATCGTTCCATTCGTTATTTAAAATAAAATATTCAAAATCGAACACAGACTACTGACGTTAATTTAGGGTTGCCTCAAAAAAATATAAACTACTATTAGAAAATAATCTGTGTTGTACGGGAGAATTAAAAACATTCAATGAAAGGGCGTACTGAGTAATATCAGATGATATATCTAGCTGTCATTACTATTCCATATTCGATCAATCTTTGGAGTCCTATTGCCCTAGTTCTTGCAAATGTTGCTTCTCTTCTTCTTCTCTGATTAGGCTCTCCCTCTCTGCTGCAATTCTTGCATGCTGCTCGGCTATCACTCTGAAGAGCTGCGCGTGTTTTGCTCTTGCAGCTGCTACGGCTTCAGTTTCACGTGGTGATGGGGCACTGAGTGCTAGAAACAAAGTCAGAAAGAAATTTAAGTGGTTTCTTTGATTGGATAGACAAGAAATATTAACGTTGTCTAATCGTATATAAACATAGCATGACACCTGTATTCCTCGACGGGGCACGGGGGGGTGTATTACACACCCACAATTCGCCAGCTATGTTTTGGTCTCACGTAATAGAGGGCGAGCCTATTGCCGTCTACCGGGCACATTTCCAAACTCCAGGCTGGTACTGAGAATTTCTTTTTCACGAAAAAGCTATATGACATTGAGCGACCCGGGGATCGAACCCGAGACCTCATGATCAGCAATCGCACACACTACCGTTGAACCACCGAAGCAGTATCGTATATATCTATCTATTTAGCAGCCTGTCGACGTCTACTGATAGACATAGGCCTCCCCAAGTGTGCACCACAATGAGCGGTTCTGTTCTGTCTGCATTCAATGGCTCCCTACGACATTGACCAGATAATCGGTCTTCGTGGCCATCCCACACCGCGTCCAATACGTGGTTGCCACTCGAGAATGTTTACTTGCCCAGTAGTTATTGGTTCTCCGAGTGATGGGACCAATTGTCCCCTTCTTTTGCGGATATCGCTATTGCGGATTTTATCACGTAGAGCATTGCCCACTCCATGAATTTTGGCCTCGTATCAAGGCTCAAGGTTCCTAAATATGGCTACAACATTCAAGGATCACAGACCCCTCCACCGTTATCCTCTCCTTACTATCGTTCCTCTCCATCACTTATTTCTTTCCTTGGAGTTGGCGACGCACGAGTGATGTCTCTGGTGTTGCTAGCGTCTATAGTCCATGGTAATCGTATGCTTGTTTGCCACCCGAGTATTATAAAAATAATTTAAAAGGTAAATTATAATCTATACTATTATAAAGCTGTAACAGAGCTGTGTCTGTACATTTAAGATATATAAGAAAAAATGACTGTCTATTACAGTCATTTTTGTCTATATAGGCGTGTCTAAACAAAACATTTGACAAAACACCTGAGATATAATCGAAAAACTAGAAAATTATTTAAACTAGAATTAATTTAAAAGAACTACTAGATGGATTTTGATGCAACTTTTTTATTTGATAGGCCTCGATTTGACTTAAAAACTGGTAGACATTTTATTCCGCTACTATATCGGAAACCTGAGATATAACCGAAAAACTAGCTTTTTGGCTGCGGCGAAGCCGCTGGCAAAGGCTGGTGTACAATACAATTATAAAATAAATATAAATAAACTGCATAAAGAAGGATTCATACTATTTTTAAATGCAAATATTATTCGAGGAAGTAACATCTTCTAATGAATTCATTCGTTAGTGTCTTCCTAGGTGTTTAATTACTTATAATGTATTATTAATTCAAAAAAAATAAATAACTATAAGTCTTACAGTAATTACCTCGTCTGTCATTATTGTAATGTACACACACCATAACTTTCTATATTAATCATATAGGTATAGAAGATTATGGTGTACATTATCGCTATGCACTTCCCTATGACGCGAGTGACGCCGCGGGTCATATGCTAGTAATAAATACCACCTGATGGTAAGCGGTTATCGTAGCCTATAGACGCTAGCAACACCAGAGGCATCACTTGCGCGTTGCCATCTTAAAGGAAAGGGATAGTAGGTGGATGGGATCCTTCAATCCTAACAAGGAGAGGATAGGAGGGTAGGGTACTAAACAGAGGATAGGAAGGATGATAGGGAGGGGTTTGGGCCTCCAGCGCCCTCACTCGCCATAGGAAATACAACGGTAGGCGTAACTACCATTGTTACACGCTGATCTTATGTGAGAGGGTGGTACTTCCCCGATCGAGCCGGCCCATTCGTGCTGGATAAGCAAGGCTCTACCACTACAAAAATGCTTTAATTAATTATGTTTAACTTCTTTGAAAATAGAATTTGTAGCATATTTTTTTTAGAAATACTGGTCTTCTTGGTTGACCTGCATTTGAAGGGGTTAAATCTCTTTGGATGCAGTGGTTCACAGGTCATATATAGGGCTGACTTTTTATTTTAGGATTGCCATCGGTGTGAAAACGGTAGACAACTTTGTATTTTTTTTTTATTTTCCTTCTTTGCTCATTCATTCGGTCACCATTTCAACAAAGTAACTTATTTTATGTACTTTTGATGTGAAATATCTAATGCGGAGGGAGGGTAAAATCGGCTGTTAGCGTGGCGATGCTTTTATTTTACTTGTCCCGTTCAAATCTTGCAAGTTAGATTTGACACAATTCCCGGTTACCGATTGACTGAAATTTTACACACATGTGTACATCGAGTGACAATGCAATATTATGATGACATGGAGCTGATCTGATGATGGAACTGGAAGGGGGGTGGCCATAGGAACTCCGTTATAAAATCACATACCTCCATTAAGTTTGGGCTCGTATGATTTGTCTAGACGAGTAATTTGTCTCTAGATGGTATCCAGGGTCTGACGATGGAGGTGGAAGGTGGTCACAGTAACTCTGTAATTAAACGACGCAACCCCATCGAGTTTGGAATCGTTTGATTCGTCTTGACGAGTACTTTGTCTTTAGATGGTATCCAGGGTTTAATGATGGAGCTAGAAGGGGGCCATAGGAACTCCGTTATAAAACGACATAGCTCCATCGAGTTTGGGCTCGTATGATATGTCTTGACGAGTACTTTCTCTCTAGATGGTATCCAGGGTCTGACGATGGAGCTGGAAGGTAGTCACAGTAACTCTGTAAGGAAAAGACGCAACCCTCTCGAGTTTATACTCGTTTGATTCGTCTTGAGGAGTACTTTGTCAAGTGATAATCATTTTATTTCTACAATATAATGTTGATGTTTTCACATCTGGTAAACGTCCCGCGACGTCTAGTTTTTATTTTTTGTATCAGTCTAAGATATTTTTATTACTATATTAGATTACTGTATTAGACATTATTAATGTAAAATTTTGTCAAATTTAACATTTTAAGCACTTTGTAAGTAAATTCTTTTCTTTATTGCAAAGTTTTTACATTGACTGAATAAAAAAGTACTATGCTATAGATGCCCATTATCTTAAAAACATGCATAGTTTATGTAGATTTTAAAAAGGTATTATAGATGTACTTAATAAGCAACTTTAGTTACACAAGCGAAATAACTTATCAAGGTCAACATTTTGGTTTCAAGAAATGTGTCAAATCACGATGATTTAGACTCCTAATATGATAATAATTTTCTAGTACTTGCTAGTCACATGCAATTTCTAACTATGAAAATAAAACAGTCCTGTGGCACAATTAAATTGTTTTATTTTTTTTGCTTTTTTGGTATTTTTTTATAAAATAGGTTAGAGTAGGTCGTACATGATGAGGCCCAAACGAAAAAAAAACAGACAAAGAAAAAATATCATCGATGTATACATTTTTTTTAGATTATTGTTGATTTTTTAAAAACTACTGAACTGATTTCGATAAAATTTAGATGGGACCATTTCGAAATAAACCTCTTTCAAACAAAATAAAAAATGCCGCTATATTGCAAATACGTCGATATATGACGAAGATATGCCCGAACATACATAAAAAAAAAATATCAACATCCGAATTGATAACCTCCTCCTTTTTTTGAAGTCGGTTAAAAATACGCATGTATAATAGAATACCTTTTAGAATCTACATAAGCTAGGTATGTTTTTAAAATAATGGGCAGCTATAGCATAGTACATTTCTTTTCACAGTCAATGTTAAAATTTTGACATAGAGAAAAAAAATTACTTACAAAGTGCTTAAAATGTAAAATTTGACAGTGTTTTACATTAATAATGTCTAATACAGTAATCCAATATAATAATACAAGTATCTAGGAGTCAGATTAAAAAAAACTATATTAAAATAAGTTACTTTGTTGAAATGGTGACCGAATGATCAGTCATTCGGTCACTGCTCAGGCAAAGAAGGAAAATTTAAAAAAAATACAAAATTGTCTACCGTTTTCACATCGATGGCAATCCTAAAATAAAAAGTCAATTTTCTTGTAGCTTGACATCAGAGCAATCTCCGATTAACAGTTTATCCATTATTTACGATAGACACACCACACAACCTAAGGAGACCAGATCAGAGAGAAAAGAGACAGTACACTGAAGTTACAGAATATATAAATAGAGGAAAAATCTTGATGAACACTTACGGTCTGGGTACGGGTGTTGTGCGTGGTCCTCGGCAATTTTTGCGTATAATTCAAAATGTCTGTTTTTAGCTCTGGCTACAGACTCCGAGTCCGCGGGGTGATCCGGCGGAGCGTCATTCAGAACGGGGTGGAAGCCTTGCTTGTCTGCTATATAGTCCACCGTGCGGACCTTCTGGCTTGGGTCCACGTATGAGAAGGAACCTGGAATTTATTTCAAAACATAATTATTAATGATTTAAAACTACGATTCTGTTACATTTTTGTTCAAAGGAATAAAGACAGGATTCTCGCCCTTATTCCTCTCCACCATTCAAGAAAGTGCTTTGTTAACGAGACAATTGTCAAGTGATTTAGAGCATCCATAGTAACATTGAGACGTTAATCAATAGTTATTATCTACTATAATATGAAATTATAATGTGAAAAGTTTTGATCGTTTGTTTATTCTAAATAAAGTCAAAAACTACTGAACAAATTTAAAAATATCTATATTTCACAAATTGTAAGATTTTATCAGCAAGTAAAAGGGGTATATAATATATAAACATATTTTATATATTTATAAATAGTGATCTCTATAAGATGGTGGACCAACCCGCTCGAGCCCGATAACAAGCCAGTACTCCCACTTAAGACCCAATCTATAGGTGCACATATGGCGGAGTGGTTTAGATACCGGCGTCCCGTCCGAGTGCTATTGGTTTGATTCCCACACAAACAACTTTTTGTGTGATCCACAAATAGTTGTTCTGAGTCTGGGACTTTGTGTCCGTAAAATTGTATGTTTGTAAAGTCCCCTGTGATACAAGGATTATTACGTAGTTGTCTTTAAAAAAAAATCCCACTACCGTTAAAGCAATGGGTGACAATTGCCTCGTACGACACCCGCGGGAAAGAATGGAATGGTGACATGTGTATTCTGTAATATCACACGAACATAAGAAAGTAAAATATAAGTAATTTGTGAAGGTAAAACACTTAAATTTATCTGTATTGTTTATTGATATTCAGGAATGTCAATGTTGAGACCTCAATATTTTAACACGTTAGTAGCTTGACTTTTTAAGGTTGTATGGATTTGTCTTAAAAAAACATATTGTGCTTAATGTCCTAAGTACAAATTATTTTGAATTGTACACACTTTAAATTAACGGTTAGGTATTAATGATTGCATATACACCGGAAAACGAGGTGTGCGGTAGGTGGGTACATTTATTTGTGCTGTCTTAAGGAATAAAAATATGTTAGTATTTGTTGTAGGTTATATGTATAGGTTGCCTATTGATATATAAATTAAGGATACACAATTATGTTTAGAAAGCGTGACAAAAGTTATATATATAACGTTATTTAAATAGGTAGGTATAGTATTCATTATGCATTTATTTTATAAAATAGTAACAAGTTTTAACTGCGTGCGTGAGGGTAATGACTACTACACTATTCAGAAAAAACGAGAGAAAAAGAGTCAGTCAATGACTTTTTCAAAACACATTTTAGTATTATCATAGGATACTTATGCTATGGTATTATGTTGATAAGTTGAGGGGCGCGCGTCGAAACAATACTTAAAAAGGAGAGCAGGAAAGCATAATCTGCTCTCATTTATACTGGATAATTAGTGCCTAATTGCTGATCTTTTCTTTTTTATACATCAATGATTACATTGCATCAAGAGTACATAAAAGATGGCAGTTTTACTGGTTAAAATGCGTTACAATACAAGATCAAGCTACATACATGTTTTTGTCCAAAACTCTTATTAAGGGGTAGTACACCATCCATCCATCCATCAGCCTTTCGACGTCCACTGCTGGACATAAGCCTCCCCAAGATAACACCACAACGGTCCTGTGCTGTTTCGCTCATATGGGGGATAGTGCCGTAATCACCACGCTTAGCAGGTGGGTTGGCGATCGCAGTGGATGTTGTTAATACTCGAGGGAGTGCTGCTGCCCACTCCCTCGGTATACCCTCAGTCGGCTCTTACGACTCCCATGGATGGAGAAGGGGTGGGACAACTCTAAAGCCGGCCCCACACGGCACATACACCTACCATCAGCAACCATTCTATAGAGAATGGTGTATAGGTATGTGCATAGGCACGCAACTCATATATGAGACGTTTGACATCCCTAACAATAAGGAAGAGTAATCTGAGTTAAGTACATAAATATAATAGTTTAAGATCTTTATTTAATCGTGACAATTTAAATTCCTACCGCGTGATGATAAAATAAAGTGCTTTGGGACAACAGAGTATTTTAAATATATTCTATGTACTAGCTTCTTTCTGAATAGTGTCATTACACTCACGCAGGCAGTTAGAAGTTGTTATTTTATAAAATTAATGCGAAATGAATGTTATATGTACATATAAGTAAGATTATAATTATATACAACTTTTGCCTCGATGTCCACACACAAAATTGTGTATCCTTAATTTATAGATCAATGGATGTATCTGGATGATCTCTTTACTTTAAAGTCGGATCATTTTGGCTCTGTAGATTTTGTTATGAGACTATCACTAACAAAGCAAACACCATGTGCCGTTGGACCAAGCAGGATACTGATATCATGTGGATATACATAGATACGTATATTCGTTTGTTCGTAAAGGCATCGGCTAGTCGTCGGTGCTGGCAACCTCTACGCCGGTATATAAAGATAATAACGATACAATTAACAAGTTTATGTTACATATGTATGTCTCATAATTCTTTACAAACTTTGTATATTAGGTTCACCAAAATTTGTTATTACCTGAAGGTAAGTTTTTCTCAACGAATACAAATATTAAGGTATTTATATTCTGTGTTTGCTCTAACAGGTAAAACTAAAACAGGTTTACCGATTTATAAGCATAAAGTATGTGTGACCTTTTTATAGGATTTGATATACAAAAAAAACTATTTTATGACTAAAACTATTTTTAAACTTCTTTTTTGTTAGAAAGTAAAATAAAACTAATTTAGAATTGATATGAAATACTTTTGCACGGAATGCCGATGTGAGTTGGTTTATAGAGCACATTTTGGAAAGGTTTTGCTAAGTGGCAATGAACTCGAAGAGGAGTTTACTCTGTTTAAGTCGCGAATGATTAATGAAGTATTGTGGATACCTTTGACAACACCGCTGCCATCGCTTACTTCGGTGTGCTGTCGGTCCGTATGTCCTGGATATCTGCCCGCTGTGTATGAGAACAGGTAGGGTCTTGGTGGTGGCGGCTCTGTAGTGGTGGTGGTCTCATACTGTTCTTGTAGTATATGAGACACATCGCAGCTGGCCATGGCCAAAGACACTAGGAGTAGCGTGGGACACAGCATCTGAAACACCAATTTTGTAATTACGGATATATCATTACATATACAAATATTTTGATCTGTATTTTAGCAGGAATGTATATAAATGCATCCGATAGATGGCGTGAGTCGTAAAGATATCTAAAAAGCAATTGTGACGTGGAGGTTGGGCTAGCGGTCCAGAGGCCTTCCTCGGATTGGAAGGGACGTAGGTTCGAATACCGCTTGCGATAAAGTTCTTTTTCCACTTTCACAATAATTAATAAATCAATAATTGACTGACTGACTGATGTATCAACGCACAGTGCAAACTCCTGGTCTCTTTGATACCTAGCTATCCTGTCCAAAATGGATTTATCTCTAGGATGTGAGCGAAGCCGCGGGTAGATATACGAGTAGGTTCTTTTCATAAAGTAAATCATGAAAATCAATGTTTAATATCTTCTTAGAACACGTTATCATAAATAACTTGAGATATAGTAACCTTTTTTGGGATTACAACCTCGGGGACAATAATATTTATATTACGACGCTCAATATAAAATTTTATTTGGTCCTAAATACTGGTTGGGTATATTTTTTAACAGGTTATGTACAAATAAGCAGCAGTTTTTAAATAAAAACAGGTACAGGCCTGATGGCTCGGCCCTCGAATCCTAATTTATAAAGCGCTGAATATATTATTGGGAGGGTTGTGAATCTATATAGAACCTGCCATCAGTAAGGCAGAGGCTTAATTTGTGTGCACCGAATTAAAAAGGGCCTCCTTTTTAATTACCTTCCTCCTTTCCAATTAATATGCCGGATAGTTACTCTGCAGATGGGCCTCAATGGCTTTGCACCTATTAATGAAGATCAACAATAGGCGATATTTTGTCTGTATCGCAAGATTATGCTTTAATACCATTAACTTTAGCTTGAGACAACATGTAAACAAAACAACTAATGTTTCTTAAAGAGAACATTAATAGTTAACTAATAACTAAACATGTATAATATGAAAATAACATGACATCACCGAAAATATATAGAACATTACTTTCGTATCAATAAGTTTTTAATAATAAAAACCCGATCAAATCAAAATCAAGATCAAAGATGAAACGTCACTTTTCTATTTAAAATGTTTGCATTATCTGTACTCCACAATTTGGTAGCATTGTAATGCATTTTAACTTTGAGAATAAAACTGTTTAGGTTTACTTACATGTCAACTATATAATTTGTAATTTTATACAAATGAAGAAATTCATATTATAGACATTGTGACATTCAAATGCAAATAATTTTGAAAAAGTACTTATTTCATATTAAATACTAGTTACATTGGCATTATCAAGGTATTACTTTCACACTTATTTTCATAAAATACTAGTCGACCTGACAGACTTTGTCGAGTCTTAGCTATGAATATTTACTTGCGCGCTGTCAAACGCGCTATATTAAAATGGTCTGAAATTTTTCAATTCTCAGCGCAATTTTCTTAATTTTTCGTTCCGTAAAAACTTTCTACAGAGTATTAGAAAACTTCAAAAAAAAAAAAGATGAATGCTATCGGTATAGTTATTCTCAAGTTGTGGCATGACCAAGGGAAATATGGATTCATTTTTACATATGTAGATTATCAAATATAAAAATGACATATAAAAGTACCCTTATTATAAATAAACTAGCCTTTGCCAGCGGCTTCGCCGCTGCCAAAAGCTAGTTTTTCGGTTATATCTCAGGTTCCCGATATAGTAGCGGGATAAAATGTATACCAGTTTTTAAGTCTAATCAAGAGCTATAAAATAAAAAACGTTTCAAATTCTAGTTTAAATAATTTTCTAGTTTTTCCGGTTATATCTCAGGTTGCCGATATAGAACCGGGATAAAACGTATACCAGTTTTTAGGTCTAATCAAGGCCTTTCAAATAAAAAAAGGCATCAAAATCCGTTCAGCAGTTTTTGCGTGATGCTCGAACAAACAAACAGATAAACAGACAAAAAATCTAAAAAAAAATCGTTTTGTGTTTAGACACGCCTATATAGCCTATTAAAGATATTTTGCCTCAAATATTTTAAATGTACAGACACAGCTCTGTTACAGCTTTGTAATACTACAGATAAATATTCACGGACATTTTTCACACAACGTCCTCTGGTCCCAAACTAAACTTAACGCTTGTGCTATGGGTACCAGATTACGGATATAATACATATACTATTATTTTTGTAAATACATACATAAAATAGATAGAAAACACCCAGGCGCAGTACAAATATCTGTGTTCAGCACATAAATAATTGTCCTGAGTGGGAATCGAAACCACGACCTCGTGCACGGAAGTCGGTTACACTACCGATTACGCCACGAGGCCCGTCGATTATGGTTTGTTTATATGTTGTCTCACGGCTTCCTAAATACAGTAAAGTAGCTTTAAATCAAGGGTGAATTTTATAAGGGTACTAGCTGCTACCCGCAACTACGTCCGCGTGGAATTTAGTTATTTTCTTATTTAATGCAGAATTCTAATGATTTTTCCAAAATATAAGTAACCAAGTTACGCCTTGTAACAACAGCTAACTGCTAGGGAAAGTCCCGTCCAAATCGATCCAGCCGTTCCTTAGATAAACCGGAACAAATAGACTAAAAATTAGTAATTTATTATAGGTAGCGTATATATTATCGTATACATTTAGTAAAAAGTTGTTATTTAGACATTACAAACAGATACTTCGATTTTATTTATGTATAGATAAAGTTTTATACCGTTACTGCAGTCTCTCTCTCTCTCTACATGATTAATATAGAACCTCATTTCAGGTTTTTTTTAACAAATAATTTGTATCTTAATTTCAAAACACGGGTTGCCTCCTATAAAAGAAATTCAGAACATAGTCCACTACACCACACAGGATATACATATTTATAGTGCACGAGTGTCTGCGTAAACGAAGTACTCTCTCTTCCCCTGACTCTTATCATGGTCTTATATAGCAGTCGCATATTATACACTACCGATAGACCATCGAGGCAGTTAATTAAATTAAAACAAGAAGACAAAAGAAAAACAAAAGAAATTATTAAGATTAAAAAGTAAATACGAGCAGTACTTGCATAATATGAAACCGTGAGGTTTGTATGCAGATTAATTGAACACTACACAGTTAAATAAAACACAATTACGAGTATGAGCAAGAAATTTTAACGTAACGCTTTGTGGCCGGCACCGAAGAGGGCCCACTTTCTAAATAATTAATGTTTAAGGGGGGTGGAATGCGTAACACACATTAGTTCCTTCATTAATTCTATGTTTAATAACCGCGAAGAATTATCATAATTATTATGAAGATACCTAATATCGTAAATGCGAAAGTTTGTGATGATGTTAGGATGTTTGTCCGCGAATCACGCCTAAAAAACTCAGCAAATTTGCATAAAATTTGTAGATAAATTAGACTCTGGATAGAAAATATTGAATTTAATAAAATATTCCCGTAGTAAAGCTATTTTTGGTATTACATAGACCTAACGATTAAACAGATTTGAACGAAAAATACATTTAACTTTTTTATCCATGGGGTCTTCTGATTTATGGGCTGAGTCCCCACAATGGGTTCTAATCCCACATACGACAATTCTTTGTTGGATTCACCAATAATTGTTCTCATGTTATTGTTAGGCACCTAAGATATCTAGCGATATATAAATTTCGCATCAATCAATTTCTGTTTCACGTTTTTTAGCATCTACCGGGCCCGCCCACACAGTATATCAGATGCATTAATTATGATTCATACCAAATAATATTTCGTCTATTTTATAGCTATGTTGTTTCTTTCTTACACAAATTTGACGTGTTCGCTAAATTATTACGAAAAACATCTTTTATACTACAGCAACTTTATTTGCTAAATAAACATTTTAGTAATTAATAATTAGGAGTTTAGGTACCGGACCATACCGGTTCGTAACAAGGAAATCCTTTAAACAGCATTTTGATAATTAATTAAGCAGTTATAGTTAAAGTACAAATTATAATTTGTGAATAAGGAAAAAGAGTATTTTAGTACGAGCGGGAATCGAACCTGTGATCCTTCCTTTCCGGGGAAGTGCTCTAATCCATTGAGCTATCGTACCATTTCTAGAAATACCGAATTTCCTCATCACATTTGTCTTAACGACCAACGCCCTCTATCGGCAATGCTAATTAATAGTTTAATTTTGCAATTAAAATTCATACTATTTGATGGCGTGATTTTTCAAACATTTTGATTTATATTTTAGCATCAAATAGTATGAATTTTAATTGCAAAATTAAACTTACTACATTGGATGAATGCATGTAAATGCATTGCCGATAGAGGGCGTTGGTCGTTAAGACAAATGTGATGAGGAAATTCGGTATTTCTAGAAATGGTACGATAGCTCAATGGATTAGAGCACTTCCCCGGAAAGGAAGGGACGCAGGTCCGATTCCCACTCGTACTAAAATACTCGTTTTCCTTATTCACAAATTATAATTTGTACTTTAAGAGTAGCTGAGCACGACAAGTGCTAAAATATAGATCAAATGTTTGAAAAATCAGTTATAGTTAATAAGAATTATAAAAACCTAATCTGCACCGTGTATATTTGCAGTATAATAAAACTTTACACAAAAGTTCATCAAAGTTATACAATTAACTAGCTGCTGCTCGCAATTTTGTACGCGTGTGCCTCCGAATTTGGTCACTATGTATATAGTACTTCTATGTATAGGTAGAAAACTGATATTAAGCCGTTACCGTACCCTATAGGCGCTAGCAACACCAGAGCTATCATTAAACACAAAGTGAGAAAATGTGAAATCGAAAATAACAGTCACGAGCAGGATTTAAACCTGCATTTTCTGGATACCGTCCACATGCTTTGCCAATTCAGGCAGTCGGGGCAAGTGCCTAGGGCGGCAAATTTTTTAGGGCAGCAAAATTTTGAGAGTGAAAAAATTTTTTTTAGTCTTGTCAAGATTGCTCAATATAATTAATTAATTCTATTAATTAATAATTTTCTGTTTAATTGATAATTCAAGAAATTCAATTCATCCATTATTTGTAAATTATAACTTTGGCACTTTTGGTAAAAATTAATAATCAAAATGATTTAATCAATTTATTTCCTTGGAGATTTAAAATATTAATTGATTTTTCTATTTTCTGTAATTAAAGAAGTTTAATTAGCTTTTTTTTTTTTGAAAAATTGAAAAATTTCGGAATTATTTCTTGCATTTTTCAAAACTTTAATCAATCAATAAATTTTAAAAAAATGCTGATGAAAAATAAAATATATAAACTATAAGTTTAAGTAAAATTTCAGTATCGGGGCGGATTTTTTTCCGGTGTCCAGGAGCGGCATTAAGTTTAAATCTGGCCCTGGAAGGGGTGGTACTTTCCCGATCGAGCTGGCCCATTCATGCTGGGACAAGCCCGGCTCTACCACTACTTGCGGTATACACTAGGTATGTGTGTAGTCAAAAACCTCCTTTACTTACATAAGTCAGAGCTATTGTCAGAGTGTTGCTTAATAAGTAATGTTTTCATCTACGATGCGCCGAGTAATCATACAAACAGTGTTGTATTACCGCGATGTCGTGGGGTTATAAAACCAGCGATTAATTGTTTATTATGACGTTTTTTTTATTATAATTTAAAGTCGTCATTCAATGAGAAACATATAAAAACTAGCCTTTAGCGGACGCCGGTTTTTGGTTACATCTCATTTTTAAAATATAGTATCAAGATAAAATGGAGGTATACCAGCTTGTAAGTTTAATCAATAAGTGTTAAAAAAATCCATCAAAATGAAAAAAACTCCTTTAAATTTTACTATATCAAATTTCATAATGATCGGTTAGCCTCTCTAGACACGTCTCTAAGTTTAGGTAATAGTAAAATCTATAGAATAAGTTTTCTTTAAGATTAGTAATTCAGCTTTAAGCCAATAAAAGTAAGTGTACAATAGGGCTGGTGAAAAGAATATTTGAATAAACATTATCAGGTACTTTAATGAAAAATAAATCACTTTTATAAATTGTTTTATTATAAAAAGGTAGCACTAGATAATAAGTAACAAACAAATAAGTGACACGTTTATAATATTAGTAAATAAGTAAGATAAAGTACAAGAGAAGCCCGCTCATGTTTTCATGTAAACGCTGTTAAACTCGCGTGTTTAGTGGCCTATGCACGTGCTCATCTCGGTCGCAAAGGTCATGTGAACAGGTTCGTAATAGATGGAGCTAACATTACATTCTTAATGTTATTTCGTCTCGAGTAAAGTTTCTTAGAATATATTTCTTGCTATGATAAGTAATTTGTTTACTGTATCTAATATCCTTTAAACGAGCAATTCTTGTATATACGAGTATAATCTGAATCTCGGAAAAGGCTCCAACGATTCTCATGAAATTTAGGGGCTTCAGGGACGATAAATCGATCTAGCTAGATTTCATTTTTAGAAAACGTCGTTTTATCCGGGTTTTCAGGCAATGAAAAACTGCTACAATATTATTAGAATACCAAGGTAAATTTCGCCACCATCTACAAGGTTATAATAGCACCGGTGGGAAATCGGGCTGTCCCAAAACCAGAAGGCCCGGTTCGAGTCCAATGTCTCCAGTTCGATTTTTTTTTGTGAGAAAAACCCACGATTTTCCGAAATAAAAAATACCGAGCAAAGCTCATTATGTATCATATAGGTACTATAAAATAAACTGTGATAGCCTAGCGGTAAAACCAAGGATTGTAAAGACAGTGTAGTGGAGTTCAATCCCGAGTCTAAGAACCTAACATTACATAGCACACACCTCTGACTTTCCGAATTTTCTCAATTATGTGTGTATTTGTCTACAAATTATCACTTTTCGGTAAAAGAAACCATAAGGAAACCTGCATGACTTAGAAATCTTCTCGACGCGACGGCTTTTGAAGTCTGCCAACCCGCACTGGGCCAGCATGTTGGAATACTGGACTACGGCCTAACGCATTATAATGTTACCCCCTATGCAATATAGTACCAGTGGCACGCCAATAAAGGCGGAAAGACGGCACACGGCGGATTTATTTAGTGGGTGAGGGCCCCACACTACCTTGTTCGTTGCCCCGAACGACGGGCTGTACGGTTAGGTACATTTTTTCCCGCCTTAACAAAAAAATAAAGGCTGGTAGAGGTAGATTTTTTGGGAGAATTATGTACCTAACCGCACACTTGCCTGAATAGCGTTTAGAAAGACATAACAAGAGGAATACTATCAATTATTATAAGATAAATATTGTGGGAACGGGCACACTAAGATGTCTGCAATTAAATGCTAAATCAATTTCTGAATCAATTTAGTACGCGTGTATGTAGGTATTTGTCTTCAAATTAATTCTAAACGCGTATCACTTTCAATGTTTAAGGAAATTCGAATGTAAGTATTGCAACACACGATTGGCGGAAAACTCGTATCTTTAAGCATATAATTCTCCGTTCTGTGTTTGTCACTGACTCCTCCTAAACGGCTTAAAAACGATTTTAATGATTTTTGTGTGTATGTTTTAAGCGAGTTTATTCGCCTTGATTGGTGACGCTGCGATCGTGTTCTCGTCAATTTTTTTACGGAACCAATTTCTTTTTATTTTCTTCGATGATTTTTGCATATCAAGCAACGGTAGGTACACGACTGTTGTGATTTATGTGGTGAATGAGAGCGGCGGAGGCCCAAGCCTTATACTCTCCTGGATAAAAAGGAGAGTTCGGGTTGACCGGGTGCTAATTTGCCACGTAGTATATAAAATCGTACTTTTCGCAAAATTGCCAAATACCCTACCATTTTTTTTTAATTTTTTTTATTGCATATAGTGGCAGACGAACCACGGTCCATCTGTTGGTAAATGGTAACCGTCGCTCATGGACTCAACTATACCGAGAGTATTGTCAAGCCATTTCATTTCACCGATATGAAACGAAAGAATAAACGGCTATCTCCTGCTACAGCCAAAACGCAACGATATGCTTCATGTCCGGTCACACGGGAGATGGTGGTACCAACCCGCTCTGACCCGATACCAAGTGAGTACTCCCACTTGGTACCCAGCCCTAACATCAGTCATGCAATGGATGATAATTGCTTACTTCCCTTAGTCGCCTCATACGACACCCGTGGGAAAGAATGGGGTGGTGACACTTGTATTCTTAGTCCGTCACCACACGAACACCTAGTGCCCCTAACCTAATGTATGTAGCAATGTAATTCAAGGTATTATAACATACCAGCCAACCCAGCACACAAGTACGTTGTCCTACCTATGAATATTTAATTACTTGCGAACTGTCAAACGCGCGGTGTCAAAATCGTCGATGTAATTTTCTGCGCAATTTTGTTAATTTTTCTTTCCGCAAGAATCTTCTACTAAGTATTAGAAAACTTAAAAAAAAATATAGGTAAAATCGTTCTCAAGTTATGGCGTGACCAATGGCAACAGGTATTCATTTTTATATACATATTATATGCAGATAGATTAGCTTCGCAAGAGCCTTCTTGTTTCAGCAGCTCAGCATATCAGTCGAATTTTTGTTACCACATACAATTTGAGAAAAATGCTAATGCTCATGTGCGAGTGTTTCTAAAATTACTGGCTGTGGTAAGCCTCCTTCTTTGGCTACATTTGAATCGCATTCCAAAATAATTTTGAATACCATTAATTTACGAACTGGTTCTATAGACGTGTACAGTCCATCTCACTGGCGACTGTTGGGCGTCATGCAGTATCTAGAGCAGTCGGCCGCGACCTTGACCACGTCTACACTTCGATACCACACTCACTTTTCGCAGCGATTACTTAAATATTTAGTACTAGCACTTACAGTTTCACCCGCCTTTTAAGTTACAAGAAAATCTGATTATTTATAACTTGGCTTGGTTGATTTATAGACGTATTTTTTGTGATAGAGTCAACATTTGTGTGCTAAAATTTATCTTCACTAAAGCTTTCTTCTCCGTTAGTAACTAAATATGCCTGAACGCATAGGCGTAGGATTTTGTCGGTCTAAACTATCCATCAGCCTTTTGACGTCCACTGCTGGACATAGGCCTCCCCAAATGGGGGATAGTGCCGTAATCGCTACGTTTGGCAGGCGGGTTGGCGATCGCAGTGGATGCTCTTAATACTCGAGGGAGTGCTGCTGCCCACTCCCCCGGTATTACCTCAGTCGGCTTTTACGACTCCCATGGGTGAAGAGGGGTGGGACAATTCTAAAGCCGGCCCCACACGGCAACTATGCCTAAACGTTACCCGTCCTTAATTTCACTCATAATTGTCAATTCTTTCAGTGAAATCAGTTTCTTTTTTAATTTGCGCGTGACGTACATTACTTTGAAAAATCTAATTTATAAAATTCTCGTGTCACAGTGTTTGTCGCCATTCTCCTCTGAAACGGCTTGACTGATTCTTATGAAATTTTGTGTGTATATTCTGTCTGAGAATAGGATGTAAACTATTTTTCATACCCCTAAATGATAAGGATGATCCACCCCAAAATATTTTTTATTTAGTGGACTACATTTTTTATTTTTATTTTTTTATCATTTAGAATAAAAAAATACATACAACCTTAAATTTTCACCCTTCTATTGCCATCCCCTATTTTTTAATAGCGATATTAGTA
The DNA here is from genome assembly GCA_948253155.1 of Leucoma salicis. NCBI lineage: Eukaryota > Metazoa > Arthropoda > Insecta > Lepidoptera > Erebidae > Leucoma > Leucoma salicis. The sequence goes on from OX411822.1 coordinate 20,930,884, forward strand.
TTTGAATAATTTTCATTGCAAAATATTAACGATAAAAAAAAATATGCCTGTACGAAGTTCCAAAAAGAGGATTATTTTTTTGATTCGTTAGGCAAAAAGTTACAATAGTCTCATGTACACGCAGGTGCTGCATGTTAAAGGCTTTAAATAGTATAAATTAAAGTTGACAAGGTTAAGCAAGATTCGACCGGCGGGCAATTAGATGGATAACGAAATGTAACACCTATTTGTTACTACACAACCTTCTCTGTTTCTAAAGGCACGTTAGGTAGTAATAACACTCTAGCAGTTACAGGTTGTCAAAATTATGAATAAAAATCTGACTGAACTTGTTTCTAAGCTTGTCTTGCTAGTTGGGTCATGGAAGTCGAAAAGGTCGTCGATTGTAATTAAAAAACAAACAAATCTAATACTGACCCTAATATCTGTGATAAAGCTAGGAATAGATAATATAGAAACTGCCTCTGTGGTGCAGCGGTAGTGTGAGCGACTGCTGATCATGAGATCTCAGGTTTAATCCCCGGGTTGGGCAGTGTTATCGAGCTTTATCGTAAAAAGAAAAATTTAGGAAATGTGCCCGGCAGACACCAATACGAGTAGGCCCCCTATTACGTAGGACTTAAACATAGCTGGCGAACCGTGGGTGTGTAATACACCTCTGCCTACCCCTTTGGAGAATACAGGCGTGAAACTTGTTGTATACGCATTCTTTGGATCCTAGGAAAGAACATAGTCTCTTTTATATGTCGGCAAAATGAATAGTTCCTGTGAGGTAAGTATTTTTTATCGAGATGAAGATTGAAGTATTTACAATCTGAAATCTACTATTGAACGACGCACCACGAATCCGGAAATTGTTGAAATAGTCATGACGTCAGTCAAGTGTGTCATCAGTAAATTGTATTTGATTAAGCATTGTTATATATTCGACAAGAGTTTCGTAGTTATCACTTGGGAGGGATAAAGATAGACAAAGTATTAGTTTTAATTGATCTGTCTAGATAGTTATTTCGGTCTCGACGGCCAGTATCAACAGACAACACTAGCCATGTAAGCAGGAGATATATACAAGTGAACTATCCATTACATCACTCTCATAGTCCAATAGACCGTAGAGGTTATAGGGGCAGGATCAACGACCACCGAAGGAATGTAACATAGTTCACAGGCCCTCCAATAAAGGTGGAGAGATGGCACATGGTGGGTTTCTTTAGTGGGTGAGGGCCCCACAATACCCTGTTCATTGCCCCGAACGACGGGATGTGCGGTTAGGTACATTAAAAAAGTATCAACGGCTCTATTGTTGCTATGGAGAATTTCTTGACGGGAAAACCCAGTAACTTTTTGTTAGTCCGACCGGGCAATAGAAACAGAGACCTCACAATCCGCAGTCAGTCGATTACCGCTATATAACCGAGTTTTAATTACATACCTAGTAATTTATAGTCACGTCATCTATTGCAGCTGTAACTGTGTTCAATAGAAATCTTACATGACCTTTTTCTATTATGTAAACTCGTCGAGTAGGTCGTGAATATGACTGAAGATAGGTGACCGTGAGGTGACCGTAAATTTTTTTTTATTGCATGTGAGGGCAGACTGGCCACGGCCCATCTGATGGTAAATGGTAACTGTCGCTCATGGACTCATCTATACCGAGAGTACGGCTCGGTCCCGATAGCAAGTGAGTACTCCTACTTGGTACTCAGCCCTACCACCAGTAACGCAATGAGTGATCATTTTTTACTTCCCTTAGTAGCCCCCAACACCCGTGTGAAAGAATGGGGTGATGACACTTGTATTCTTAGTCCGTCACCACACGTACAAAAATTATTAAAAGACTCTTAGGACGCTCAAGTACATTAAAGGAAAAATTGTTGAGCGTCCTGGATTAAAGGATATATCCTTTTTTATACATTACGTAAGTGGCAAACAAGCATACGACCCTTCTGATGGTAAGCGGTTACCGTAGCCTATAGACGCTAGTAACATCAGAGTCATTACTCGCGCGTTGCCAACCCGAAGGAGGAGGATAGGAATTAGAGAGGAAGTATAATAAGGAAGAGACCACGAAGGGGTTTAGGACCTCCATCTTTATAGGTAACTCTAGCCCTAAGTCCGTAGTAGGATGTGCAAAAATGTTTAAATTGTGTTTCACCTTTCTACGAGGCATATTCGAAGCCTTCTAGCATCATTGCCACGAATTGCAACCTTTTTTTTGTTTACGTGTGAAAAAATGTATCTAACCGCTCACTCTGACGTTCCGTCGTTCGGGGCAACGAACAGGGTAGTGTGGGGCCCTCACCTACTAAAGAAACCCGCCGTGTGCCGTCTCTCCGCCTGTGTTGGGGACCACTGGTACTATGTTGGCTTACTTCAGGGGTGTGCAGTGCATCCTGCAATCCTTTTACCCTCAATATCACAAACAAAAAGATTTCTCTGGTATGCAGGTTTCCTCGCCTACCTCTTCTCTACCGTATAGAGATATATATTTTTATTTGGAAATCAAACCACACAGCCATGTTACAACCACAAATCACAAAATTATAGGTTCAGTAGGCGTGCAGTGCAACTTAGGAACAATTATTAAGAATTTCGCGCCCACAGATTATTATTCATATATGCTATTTGTATTTAAATATTGCGCCTGCGCGGCTTAAGACTAGGATGAACTGTGAGTCACCTTATTAATATTAATGTATATATTGTTTACGGAAATTATAAAACATTCTGGAGGAAAAGGGACCTTGACAGGACCAAACGCCCCAACTCGAGGGACAAACGCTAAAAAAGAAGGTTTTTCTCTAAATCTGGACTAAACGTCCAGATTTAGAGAAAAATATAGGTATAGCATTGTCACAGTTCCTCGAGTATCAATCCATCAAGTGTTGATCATTTACTAAACAGAAAGGAAAGATAACAAAGGTTAGGATATGTTGTGTCATATATATTTTAGATACTTCATATGCTCAACAATTTACCATACAAAAAGTGTGTCACTTAAGACGGTAAGAAAGAATGTGATGTGGAAATTGATAACCCTGAGTGAATATCACGATAGCTTTCGAAGAGCGCCTGGAACAGTAATCCAGAAGACGTCGGTTTAAACACCACTCTATTTAACATTTTTGCACTGCGTGTTGTAACCCTTCCCCTGTCTTTTTTTAGGTAAGGCGGGAAAAAATGTACCTAACCGCACACATCGTTGGTCGGGGCAATGAACAAAATAGTGTAGGGTCTTCACCTAAGAAATAAGCCCGCCGTGTGTCATCTCTCTGCCTGTCTTGACGGATCACTGGAACTGTGTGACATTACTTCTTCAGTGACATGTTTTAGAGTTAGAAGTGCGGTCTCCATACAAATTGAAATATATTTATGTCAAAATCTACCTCAAATCAATGGGTTGATAAGACTTCTTGAGCTTTAGAGAAAACTCCCACTCCTGTAGGTTTACTTTGGACGTCTTCGAATCAAATCTTTATAAAAAACTAGTCAACCCGTGTGGAATTTCGCATCCATTAATGAACCTCTTCTTAAATAGAATGTCAAAAAAGAGGTACATTTTTAGACCGCAGGTATAGTAGTCGTCATTAGCCGGAACAATAAGCTGTAAAATGACGGGTAAATCATTGAATTTGATAAATAATTATTGAAGATTTCGTGGACCAACAGAAAAACAGGCTAGAGAAATAATACATAGCATCACGCCCGTATTCCCCGAAGGGGAAGGCAGAGGTGTATTACACACCCATGATTCGCCAGCTATTTTTAAGTCCCACATAATAGAGGGCGAGCCTAATGACGTCTACCGGGAACATTTCCAAATTCCGGGCTGCTACTGAAAATTTTTCTTTTTAGGAAAAAGCTCAATTATATTGTCCGACCCGGGGATCGAACCCGAGACCTCATGATTAGCAGTCGCATACACTACCACTACACCACCGAGGCAGTTAAAATATATAAAAAAAATAAATAAGAAATCTATACTATTATAAAACTGTAACAGAGCTGTGTCTGTACATTTAAGATATTTGAGAAAAAATGACTGTAATAGGCTATATAGGCATGTCTAAACACAAAACAATTATTTTTAGAATTTTTGTCTGTTTATCTGTTTGTCTGTTTGTTTGTTCGCGCATCACGCAAAAACTACTGGAAGGATTTTGATGCAACTTTTTTTATTTCAAAGGCCTTGATTAGACTTAAAAACTGGTAGACATTTTATCCCGCTATTATATCGGGAACCTGAGATATAACCGAAAAACTAGCTTTTGGCTGCGGCGAAGCCGCTGGCAAAGGCTAGTCAAATCAAGGCCTTTCAAATAAAAAAAGTTGCATCAAAATCCATCTAGTAGTTATTTTAAATAAATTCTAAAAAAATCTAGTTTAAATAATTTTCTAGATTTTCGGTTATACCTATCTCAGGTTCCCGATATAGTAGCGGGATAAAATGTATACCACTTTTTAAGTTTAATCAAGACAAATAAAAAAAGTTGCATCAAAATCCGTTTAGTAGTTTTTGTGTGATGCGCAAACTGACAAACAGACAAAAAATCTAAAAAAATCGTTTTGTGTTTAGACACGCCCTTATAGCCTAATGCAGTAATTTTTTCTCAAATATCTTAAATAGACACAGCTATGTTACAGTTTTATAAAAGTATAGAAGACTAAATTCTACCCGTGACTCTGTCCACGTTCTACGGCATATTAATTATCCCTGGCATCCATTTGGATGCCCGGGAAAATTCCCAGGATGAAAGTAGCCTATGTTCTTTTCAGTAATTATGACGTTTAGATATTTTTCTATATATTTTTAGCTGGCATGGCTAAGCATGTCAAATGGCATGCTTAGCCATATAAATCAACACAAAATGTGAACAGAAAAGAGTGTAAGCTGAATTGGCAAAAGCATCTGGACGATATCCAGGAGATGCAGGTTCAAATCCTGCTCGTGACTGTTATTTTCGATTTCACATTTTCACACTTTGTGTTGATAGTTATGACGTAAAAGCATCAAAAACAGATGTAGACTTCATTATATAAATATATCATTCTACGGCACATCTATACTATTATAAAGCTGTAACAGTGCTATGTCTGTATATTTAAGATATTTGAGAAAAAAATACTGTAATAGGCTATATAGGCGTGTCTAAACACAAAACGATATGTTTTTTTGTCTATTTGTTTGTTCGCGTATCACCCAAAAACCACTGAACGGATTTTGATGCAACTTTTTTATTTAATAGCTCTCAATTACACTTAAAAACTGTTATACAATTTATCCCGCTACTATTCCGGTAACTGGAGATATAACCCAAGCTAGCTTTTGGCTGCGGTGGGAAAAGGCTAGTTAATTATAAAATTGCTATCCTTCGGATACAAACATATCCTTTTCTGAGCTTCTCACTATTTCATGATGATCAGTGCCATAGCATAACCATAACAATGTACCTAACCACACTACGTTGTCCGGGGACACACCCACAAAACAAACCCGCCGTCTCGCTACATGTATTGGCGGACCACTGGAACTGTGACATGACATTACTTCAGTGGTACGCCGCAGGTCTGCTTTCGTATCAGATAAAATAACTAGCACACAATTCCATAAGGACATCAGTGTTCAGTACAATAGTTACCACACAGTAATGGTATTATATTTTATCGCACGTTGCTTCACGTGGTTGAGTAATCTGCTCTGACATACAACGTCACTAAGTAGGGCTGTCTCTTCTAAGAAAATTATATTTTAAGTGTCTCCAAAAGGAGGGTTTTTTTGAAGTATAAGTCGCGAGGCGCAACACGAGACTCTTCATTGCACTGCTACTAAAATTGTAATTTAATTTAGTTTAAGCGAGCTATTTTTGATTTTGTATATCTCGAAAACGTCTCAACGATTTAAACAAAATTTTGTATTTAGATGGATATTTATATACAAAAAAAAAATCTATAATTTACTAAATAAACAAATATTTTTCGAATGCCATCTCGTGGATCTTTAAGGCTTGCTACGTTGTTATTAGATGTATACTGGTACCTCAAAACTCTACGAAATGGAGCTAAAAAGGGTTCGACTTACAGATACTGTCTAATTGTATCTAAGACAGAAAATATTTTTTTAATAACAGTAAATAAGGTGTATGTAAAATATAGAGCTCACTTGTGACCCAGCTCCCCCGCTCAGAACAACAATAATCGTTATGAGCAGGGGTCGATCGCGTTGATGTCTTTTGTTAGTAATTCAGCTTAGAATTCGTATTTAATGTTTCATCTAATGTCGTTTTGAATGTAAACATATAACGCGTATTCTGCTAATATTAAAACTAAGTTACTCCTTCTAACAGCTATCTGCCGGTAGTAGTCCCGTCCAAATATTGAGATACTTGGAAAAAAATGACTGTACTAGATATTTAGACGTCTCTGAACACAAAACATTTTTTTTTTAATATTTTTTGTTTGCATATCAAGCAAAAGCTAATAAATGGATTATGATCGCATTTTGTTTGTTTAATAGGTCTTATTTAAAACTTTTTTTGTTAAGGCGGGGAAAAATGGCCCTGGACTAAATAAACCTGCCGTGTTCCGTCTCTCCGAATTTATTGGCAGGCCACTGGTACCATATTACATTCCTTTAGTGGTACTATATCGGGAACCTAAGATATAACCTAAATAAACTAGGGTCCACACACCACATTGATGAATACCGGACAAATAAAGACACTCTTGAGGTGATCCATTTCGAGGTTCCCTACTTTTTTAAAGAAAAAAACACAGAAAATTAAAATTTTAATGGAGAATGTTTATTATCATTTGAAAGAACATTCCTTGGCATTTATTTTTTGAAAATTATGTCTATCAAATATTGATCGTTGCTACGTCGCAGATGGTCCATCCGTTGAGTCCAATTTTCAATGACTCCTTCGAGCATTTCGACTGGTAACAAAAAAGTAATGAGGCCCATTTCTGGCTCAATGGGTACGTAAACAAACAAAATTGCCGCATTTGAGATAAAGAGCAACCTGAAGAGATTCAAGAACTGCCACTTCTTCCAGAAAAAACAACGGTTTGGTGTGGTTTGTGGGCCGGTGGGATCATCGGTCCATATTTCTTTAAAAATGATGCCGGTGCGAACGTAACCATCAATGGCGGCCGTTATCGTGCCATGATAACCGACTATTTGATGCCTGAAATTGAAGCTCGTGATCTCAGCCACATTTGGTTTCAGCAAGACGGTGCCACTTCCCACGCATCGCATCAATCAATGGATTTATTGAGAGAACATTTCGGTGAGCACATAATTTCAAGTTTTTGGCCGGTCGATTGGCCACCAAGATCGTGTGATATCACACCGTTAGACTTTTTCCTGTGGGGATATGTAAAGTCTAAAATTTATGCGGACAAGCCCGCTTCAATTCAGGCCTTGGAGGAAAACATTACGCGTGTCATTCGCCAGTTACCAGTCGAAATGCTCGAACGAGTCATCGAAAATTGGACTCAACGGATAGACCATCTGCGACGTAGCAACGGCCAATATTTGATAGACATAATCTTCAAAAAATATATGCCATAGAATGTTCTTTCAAATTATAATAAACACTCTCCATTAAATTTGAATTTTCTGTTTTTTTCTTTAAAAAAGTAGGAAACCTCGAAATGGATCACCTCTTATAATTGTCCATTATAGGAATCGAATGAACAGCTTGAAGTCATTAACTAAAATATCGTTATCTTGTTAGACGTGTAATTTGGCTATAAAATTACGAGTATGTTGGAATATATTCCGGAATATTACTTCTAATGGAATGTCTAGAAAGGTGTCTATATAACTTGTTATTGGTGCAATTTTCTTGCATTAATTACGCTGTAGGTAACTCTGGTATTTATATTCCGATATTTAAAACATACTCGGTTTATGCTTCAATGGCTACGTGAATATAATATATACTGGTTATTAATACACATTAGTCCTCCCTTTGGTCTGGTATATTTCTTTGAATTAAGAGGTGTTTAGAACCTAACACATCGGATCAGTTACAACAGGACAATCAATCTCCCAATGACGGTTGCTTGAGAATTTCCTAACACAACATCACGCCTGTATTCCTCAAAAAAGTAGACAGTGATGTATTATAAACCCACGGTTCGCCAGCTATGTTTAAGTCCCACGTAATAGGGATAGGAGGCGAGCTTATTGCCGACTACCAGGCATATTTCCAAACTTCGGGGAGTTACTGAGAATTTTTCTTTTTATGAAAAAGCTCAATAACTCTGCCCGACCCGGGAATTTAACACGAGACCTCATGATCAGCAATTGCTCACACTACCGCTGTACCATAGAGGCATTTGAGGATTTCCGGGCAGTTATAATTTCAGGAATGCGATCCAGGAATCAGTTAAAACTAAAGTCTCTCTATGTTTTCATATATTTTTAAGCGTTTAGCTTATCCATATAAATTAGGACAAAGTGCGAAAATGTTAAATCGAAAATAATCGTCACAGCAGGATTTGAACCTGAAACACCATTCCAGATGCTTTGCCAATTCAACCACTGTGACATCCGCTCGGGACTACCAATTTCAGGTTTTTTACCACTTCTGCATTATTGAAAATAATATTAGAAAAATTGAAAAACGCAGGTCATTACGACAGCGTTTACCACAGTAACCGGATACACAGCCTCACCTTTACGCGAAGGCGCCGCGTACGACCTTGACTAATGGACGATTTATCGATGTAGTCATCAGATTTTTTAAATATCTTATTCGATTTAGTCAATTATAATATGTTTAATGTTTATATTTATTTGCTTCAACACATTGAATTTTTTAGTTTTTAAACCTCGTTCTGATGTATAATTTTAGCGTGATGTGCGAAAAAACAAATAAACGGATAAAGAAAGAAAGAAAAAAAAATGTATTGTCTCATTCATATTAGAGGAGGCGCTAACTTTATAATATTATGCTAATATAAACAGTAAAAACAACATTAAATAAATCTACAGCACTAAAGACTAAAACTATCTGATAAATAAAAAAAAAAGAAATGCAGGCTGCAAGAGTGCTTACAAAGATATTGGTAAATATATAATAAAAAAATAAAAAGATAATGGTCCTCCAACCATGGGTAAGCAAACGGAACGCTACTCAGTTAACAATTCTAAACATGATTTGTTTGTGTTCAAAGACGCCTAAATAGCTTATTACAGTAATTTTTTTCTCAAATATCTATAACTAAATAGGCCAAGACCTCTTCTGAGTTTCAGACTATATGTATACAAGATTTCACACGATTAGTTCAGTAGTTACAGCATGAAAGCGTAAAAAACAAAGAAAAAACCAAAAAAACTCACTTTTGCATTTATAATATTATTAAGAAAGTAAAGATGTTGTTATGAGTACGATGTTTTATAATAAACTAGTTTTTAGGATATACATAGCTTAGGTTCTCGATCTAGTAGTGGCAATCTACCACTTTTTAGTCTAATCAAGAGCTCAAAATCCGTTCAGTAGTTTTTGTGTGATGTGCGAACAAATAAACCGATAAGAATTCACCTAGAAGCCTAAGTACTATTTTCACACATTTTTTTTTTCTATAATGCTTGAAATGTACAGAAATTGGAGTAGCTCTATTACAGCTTTATCATAGATAGATAAACTACGGAAGCCTACAAATTCGTATGCGTGAACTTAAAAATTGAAATTATATACATATTTATATTATGCATATATTATAATAGTTTTTATAAGAATAAAAATATTCAGTATTTTGTCCAGGCCATATATTATGGCCTTGACACACATATGAGTGGTATGAATACAAAATTTATTTCAAATCCAGATCAAATTAGCTAAAGATCGATATGCCAAAAATAATCCTACGAGAACTATAAATTTTTTGAGGTATAAAGAGGGTTTTTGAGGTAAAAATATAAGACAATATAAATATTATGTTGTGTGTGTCTCATCCATTTATCTACCAGATTTCGTCTTCATCAGATCAGTCGTTTAGGCGTGAAACCGGACAGATATCTTTAACTACTCCAATTTCGTCACAGAACTTTTGATGAGGTTTTCGCTTAACTGCATCATTCACACTCGCCATATATTTCTAAAGCCAAATCTAAAGTATTAATTCTAAAGCCGGCCCTACACGGCCGGTTTATCACATTATTGTAGATATAATATATATATATCAAATCGAATGTCTTTAAGTTGTTATATTATATCGAGGTACATATATATCTTATTATTGCTGTATTTGGAATAATTTATCCGTTTCCTATGTAAGAATATGTTGCTGCAATAATATCGAGCAATACAGTTCGTAAATTTAATTTGTCATACAAATCATTCAATTGAAAACATGTTTTGTAAGTTCATGATTGCTAAATAACACTTCACCGAGAAATTGTTTTTTGAAGCTCAAGAATTATGTATCGACTGCAAAATCAAAGATAAAGGAACCTTTCACAGATCATTGGCGCAAATCAATCAAACACGTATTATATACACAGAGTAGGCAAGTTAATAATTTATATATTTTTTAAGCATTTGGACATGCTTAGGCATATAAATGAACACACCGTTCATTTATATGGAGAGACGGCACACGGCGGGTTTATTTAATGGGTGAGGGTCCCACACTACCCTGTTCATTGTCCCGAATGACGGGGTGTGCGGTTAGGTACATTTTTCCCGCCTTAACAAAAAAAGGTTATATAAATGACTTAGTGGTAGGGCCTTGCCGATCCCAGCACGAATGGGTTGGCTTGACCGGGGAAGTACCACCCTCTCACATAAGATCAGCGTGTAACAACGGTAGTTAGTTAAGCCTACCATTGTGTATGGTGAGTGAGAGCACCGAAGGCCCAAATTCCCACCCTATCAGAGGATATAATGAGGATATAAGGAGAGCCTTATTATCTTTCCTATTCTCGCCTTAGTGTCCTACCTATCATCTCCTTTTTAACCTTTCTATCCCTTTCCTTGGAGATGGCGACTCGCAAGTGATACCTCTGGTGTTGCTAGCGTCTATAAACTACGGCAACCGTTTACCATCAGGTGCCTTATATGCTTGGCGTAGTATAAAAAATACAAAAAACGCATGTACGAATATGTGAAATTTGAAATCTGTTTTTATTGAACCTGCAGCTCGACGACGACGAGCAGGATTTGAACCTGCATCTCCTGGAAAACCGTCCCAGATGCTAATGTAGTATTGCCCTTGCCTTCTCTCGTTCCTCAAACGTACCACTCCTTACTAGCTTATTCCGTTGTTGTAATATTATATGTTACGGATATAAACTATGTTGTAATGTGTCGGTCGAGAGATAGTCTAGAATCGTATCTTTACTAGTACTTAATATCCTTGAAGCATACGAGGCCGTGCAATTGGGCACTTGTCCAACACATATTTGTATCGTAGTGAATCGATAACAGATTACTAGAATGTTCTATTGTGGAATAAAATTTAACACAGGCCGTCATGAGAAGAAAAAACAGACAGTATTTAGTAATAATTGTTTCGATAGATGGCGTTGTACATGTATTTTGAATGGCGGTGGTTATAAGAATTACGCGTGCAACTGCATGTCGGTGACGCGAAATCTTAAGACAGGTTGATCGTCTAATATTCGCCAAAGGTGGCTATAGAAGTTGCCATTTCAAAAATACTACTGGATAAACTCGAACTGACGACACAGAATAAATATGCAACAGAGCCGTAAATGCTAAACCAATTATCATGAAATTTTGTACACATATTATAGTCTGGAGCGTAGAAAAGGAAATAGGCTTTATATCTCGGAAAATGGATAGTTCCTATGTTATAGCTATTTTTGCAAAGAGATAATTAGAATTACGTAGAGTGACGTATTTTTTTTATTGCATGTAGTGGCTGACGAGCCACGGCCCATCTGATGGTAAATGGTAACCGTCGCTCAACTCAACTATACCGAGAGCATTGTCAAGCCGCTGCTCATCATTTCATTTCGCAGATATGAAATGAAAGAATAAACGGTTATCTCCTACTACAGCCAAAACGCAACGATGTGTTTCATGGCCGGTCACATGGGAGATGGTGGTACCAACCCGCTCGGGCCCGATACCAAGTCAGAACTCCCACTTGGTACCCAGTCCTACCACCAGTCACGCAATGATAATTGCTTACTTCCCTTATTCGCCTCATATAACACCCGTGGGAAAAAATGGGGTGGTGACAATTGTATTCTTAGTCTGTCACCACACTGATAATTTACGTACTGATTACGTACTGAAGTTCACGACGGCGGAGTCGTTGGCAGAATCTAGTTTAAAATACATTAATTATAAACCATGTTATATTTTTATTCATTACTTATGTAGGTGGTCAAAAACAAGCTCGAGATTTCTAGCGAAACAAACTGGATTCCAAAATGTACACTGGCATTAGATATTCAAACTAGTTATTTATATACACGCATCAGATAAATTTATATTAAACTAAGAGTAGATATTTTGATCTATATTTTAGCATTTGAGATGCTCAGCTACTCTTAAAGCAAAAATTATAATTTGTGAATAAGGAAAAAGAGTATTTTAGTACAGGCGGGAATCGAACCTGCGTCCCTTTCTATCCGGGGAAGTGCTCTAATCCATTGAGCTACAGTACTATCTTTTAGACATACCCAATCTCCTTATCACATTTGTCTTATCGACCAACGCCCTCTATCGGAACGCATTTACATGCATCCAATATAGTAAGTTTAAGTGTTGCTATTTTTAAATTTTGTTTTAGCTTTTAGCATGAAAATATATCTTTTTTTCCTTTTTTTTGTTAAGGTGGGAAAAAATGTTCCTAACTGCACACCCCGTCGTTCGGGGCAACGAACAGGGTAGTGTGGGGCCCTCACCCATTAAAGAAATCCGCCGTGTGCCGTCTCTCCGCCTTTATTGGCGGGCCACCGGAACCACATTACATTCCTTCAATGGTCCGCCGGCGGCTTACCCTTTCGAGTACCCTCAACTGAGCGAGCATGAAAATATACCTGGGTATATATGATATTGTTACTATTTCGTTTCCTTCCATAGGGTACCTAAATAATGCGTGAGTAATAGAACAACTGGAGCAGTGGGGGTTGGCAGACTGCACAAGTCGTGCAGAAAATATCTTATGCATGTAAGTTTAGTCATAATTAATGTTTTCCTTTACTGAGCAGTGACAAATTCGTCAACACACATTCGAATACACTTGTCAAAAATCAGAGGCGTGTGCCTTTCGAGGAGCTCTAGTAGAGGCGTTGCTGCCGATTTGATCGACAAAATACTACCCTCTCCCAGAAGTTCCGCGTTTAATAACTGTATGTACTTCTTCTGCTACATTTGGAATGGTGATTGAAAGCGCCGGGTGCTTAAACCCCTTCCTAATCTTTTTCTTATTAGTCTTACTCTCATCTCCTATCCCTTTCCTTGGAGTTAACGATGCCTCTGCTAGCGTCTATAGGCTACGTATCCGCTTACCATCAGGCAGGGCCGTATAATTGTTTGCTGACCTCGTAGCACAAAAAATCAACACCACTGTTTTTTTTGCTGTCCTTGGTGAACGGAATTTGATGAATATTTAGAGATTTTTATATATATTTTTAGCATTTGACATGCTTAGCAACATATATTAAACACAAAGTTATCGAAATTAGCAGTTAGGAGCAAGGGTCACGATGGCTGTATTGGCAAAGCATCTGGACGGTATCCAGGAGATGCAGGTTCGAATCCTGCTCGTGACTGTATTTTTCGATTTCAAATTTTTCACTTTGTGTTTAATGTATGTTGCTAAGCATGTCAAATGCTAAAAATATATATAAAAATCTCTAAATATTTATAGGGTTTGCGTCATTATTAGGTAAAATCTTAATTGTAAAATTAAGTTTACCTGGTCGGTATAATGTATGAAAATACTTCCGACAGATGGCGTCTGCGTTACCCAGACGTTAAGTATGAATGTGTTATCGAAATTAGCAGTCAGTAGCAAGGGTCACGATGGCTGAATTGGCAAAGCATCTGGACGGTATCCAGGAGATGCAGGTTCGAATCCTGCTCGTGACTGTATTTTTCGATTTCACATTTTTCACTTTGTGTTTAATGGAATTTGATGAAGTTTTTTGTTTGAAAACTCTAGATGGGACTTAAAAATGGTATTACATTTTATCCCGCTACTATAGGAACCTGAGACATAACCGAAAAACCAGCTTAGCAAGGCAAAGGCCTGTATAATATAAAGACTATAAATATAATAGTATTTAAAGAAGTGTATAGTTCTTTAGGTATATTTCCGAGAAACTATTGAACGGCTAAATACATTTTTCTTTACCAATAACGACACGAAGCAAATAAATTCCTAAGTAATATGAAGAAAACACGCGCACTTTCTATTTTGTTATTTTTTACTAAATTATGCAATAATCATACATTTAAGACATATGAAAGAAAATCCAAGCATTAATAAATTAAAAATAAAACACGACAAATTGAAATTCAACACAGATTATAAAGATATTATTTTGTTAATAAAAAAGAAAAAATAATCGATAACATTTCGGTAAATCGAGTTTAAAATAAAGAACACTCACTTTTTTAAATCTGTGACCGAAACCACAAACCACAGGTCTATTCGCGTGAACGCACGGTACTGTCTGACCGAGTGAATGTATAGAAGAATGGGTCACTATTCGAGAGCTTAGCTGCCTACAGCCAAGTTACTAATACCGCTACATAAATATATTTTAGTCTCTATGTCTAGTTAATAGAGTATGTTAAAATATACAGCTTATTTTGTAGCTTTGTAGACCTTACTATGATGAAATATTAAATTTAGGTGTGATAAAAATGTGAGTTTAATTTGTACATTTTATGTGAATAAAACAATTTTACAAAATGAAACCATCTAAAGTTTGGTTGTAGAATATGTTTAAAAGAATTGTGTAGATTCTGCTCTGATAAATATTACTTGTAGTGATAGAACCTTGCTTGTTCCAGCGTTGACAATTTCTAATATAGGTTACTCCATTGTGGTTAAAGTTATTGGAAAAAGTGTTTAACTAAAAGAAATATATAGGAGCTGAGCATGTCAAGTGCTAAAAATACAGATCAAAATGTTTAAAAAATCACGCCATCAACTAGTATGAATTTTAATTGCAAAATTAAATTTACTATATTGGATTAATGCACGTAAATGCGTTCCGATAGATGGCGTTGGTCCTTAAAGACAAATGTGATGAGGAGATTGGGTATGGCTGAAAAGTGGTGCGGTAGCTCAGTGGATTAGAGTACTTCCCCGGATTGGAAGGGACGCAGGTTCGATTCCCGCTCGCATTAAAGTTCTCTTTTTCCTCATTCACAAATAATAATTTGTAATTTAAAATAGCTGAGCATGTCTAGTGCTATAAATACAAATTAAAATACCCCGCGATTTTTTCCGTGTGGACTTCAGAATTGATTGAATATACCATGAATAAAAAATTAAAAAAATATTTCCAATAAACAAATTTTTCATTTTAATTTTTCATTTCACTATGAATACGTCACTCAACACCACATTAACTATCTTTATGATGTACGGGTTGTACTGGAAGATAAGTTAAAACAACGCAATCATGAGTAAGAGTGAATTTTACTATCATACAATTATTAGGTTAGGTATAACCCTCGGAATGGTATCATACACAACCCTTGGAATGGTATTATACACAACCCGTGGAATGGTATCATACACTACAATGCAAAATACCTATCCCACTAGAACAGGCTATTTATACTAGATAAAAAGGAGCATAATATATGTTATTTTCAGTGATCTGGAATATACTACCGACTATAGCATCTATGCTAAAATTTTAGAATGATTGATCAAGTAGTTACGGCGTGAAAGCGTTACAAACAAAAGTTCCTTGCTTATCTCAGCATAAATGGCCCGGCTCTATCAACAAAGTACCACCATCTCACAGAGAGCAGCAGCAACAGTTAGATATTCCTATCATGTTTTTCGCATGGTGATTAAGACTGCTGGAGACCCAAACCTATCGTCTCCTTATTATCCTTCCTACCCTCTTCTTATTATTCCTCCTCTACTACTTCCTATCCGCCTCTTTAGATTTGGTGACACGCGAGTCATGCTTCTGGTATTGCTGACCGTCAGGTGGGCCGTAAGCCAGCTTGCCACTCGAGTAGTATAAAAAAACTTTTACATTTATAATCTAAATACGACACCCTCTGGCACAAAAGTAATCTCAACAGTAGCCTTAATCTTTCTTTGTACTCCACTCTATACGTATGTCATTTTGATTATGATCGGTTAAATATTTACGGCGTCAAGAGGTAAGAAACAATAAACAATTTCACTTTCACATTTTACTCACTATGTTAAAACATAGTGAGTAAGTAAAGTAATAAAAACGTGTAAAGGATTCAACAGTGAGAATTTTAATATATGTATAAAAGTACCTACAAATAGTAGTGGATTGTGACGTCACAATGACGTTTCACATCTCACGCACGCGACCTTGCCAACGGCCGCTCTATGATGACATTCAGGAGTTGCATCATTCATATTTAAGCATCAACGAAGTAGAATGGCTTCCTATAAATTTTCCCAAAGTTCACGGTTTAAGCGATTAAAACTAGCTAATCGACTTTTAATATCGATTATTATATCGAGAACTGTACACTCGATCCCTAAGTAAACTAAATTATATTATCCACTGTAAACGAATAATTTTGTTTTAAGTCTAAATATTGTAGTACAATAAATCAAAAGGAGGGTAAGAATGGCCACGGGTAACACCTTAGTTCTCAAAGTTAACGGCAAGTTACAGGTTTCAAATAAATAGAAAAAAAAGGTTTTTTTATTTCTTGTAGTGGCAGACGAGCCAAGGCCCATCCGATTGTAACCGTCGCTCATGGACTCAACTATACTGAGAGTAATGTCAAGCCGCTGCTCACTATTTCATTTCACCAATATTAAATGAATGAATAAACGGCTATCTCCTGCTACAGCCAAAACGCAACGATGTGCTTCATGGCCGGTCACACTGGAAATGGTGGTACCAACCCGCTCGGGCCTGATACCAAGTGAGTACTCCCACTTGGTACCCAGCCCTACCACCAGTCATGCAATGGATGATAATTGCTTACTTCCCTTAGTCGCCTCATACGACACCCGTGGGAAAGAATGGGGTGGTGGCACTTGTATTCTTAGTCCGTCACCACACGGAAATTTATAAATTCAAACCCTGCCGCAAACAAAAGTTAATGTTTAGGTTAAATCTTAGATTCCCGTTATAGTAGCAGGACAAAACGTATACCAGTTTTTAAGTCTAATCAAGGGCTATAGAACAAAAAAATGCATTAAATAATTTAGTAGCTTTTCTGTCTCAGTGGTGCAGCGGTAGTGTAAGCGACTGCTGAACATGAGGTCTCGGGTTCGATCCCCGGCTCGGGCAGTGTTATTGAGCTTTTTCGTAAAAAGAAAAATTCTCAGTAGCAGTCCGGAGTTTGGAAATGTGCCCAGTAGACGGCAATAGGCTCGCCTTTTATTAGGTGGGATTTAAACATAGCTGGCGAATCGTGGGTGTGTAATACACCACTACTCCTTCGGGGAATACTGGCGTGATGCTATGTATTTTTTGTGATGAGCTAACAAAAAAACAGATACAATTCTATAAAAAAATTTTTTAACTGATTGACTGAATTTTTTTTCAAATATTTTAAATTTAGCGACGTAGAACCTTAAAATAGTTAAGATTATCCTTCAAAGGGTTGAGGACGCGACGTCAAGCGTTTATTCTAGCTAACGCATGGTTAAAAAATTAAATAAATGTCTTTCAATTTTAAACTGAAACTGATGGTAACATTTTGCTCTGTATACATCACTTGACGTGCTCAGAGCTACCTTAGAGGACAAATTATTTCTGAAGGAGGAAAACGAGAGCTTTACTGCGAGCAGGATTCAAACCTGCCTCGTATCCAATCCAGGGAAGTGCTCTGCACCGCTAAGCTATCTCACCTAATGGCTTCCACTTCCACATTTCTTTTAGATGGCTTTTACGCCAGCTCAGTTAGATCAAGCCGTGTGTTGACGGACTAAGAATACAAGTGTCACCACCCTATTCTTTCCCACGGGTGTCGTATAAGGCGACTAAGAGAAGTAAGCAATTATCATCCGTTGCATGACTGATGTTAGGGCTGGGTACCAAGTGGGAGTACTCACTTGGTATCGGATCCGAGCGGGTTGGTACCACCATGTGACCGGCCATGAAGCACATCGTTGCGTTTTGGCTGTAGCAGGAGATAGCCGTTTATTCTTTCATTTGCGGCTTGACAATACTCTCGGTATAGTTGAGTCCATGAGCGACGGTTACTATTTACCATCAGATAGACCGTGGCTCATCTGCCACTACATGCAATAAAAAAATAAATCTTTTATCTCAAGTCTGTGGGGGAAACCTCACAAGGCAGAAACCTCTGATGTTACCAATATTATGACATAATTTGTGTGTATTCATCCACAAATGATCGCTGCCCATTGAAGGAGAACGTTGTGGCAAAACCTGCATATCTGAAATTCACGATGGATTTGAAGTCTGCCACGTTGGGCTAGACGGTGGAATATTGCCTAAATCCTCAAGATGGCCAGAAAAAATGTGATATGGGAATCGATGGCCGCAAGCAAATGTCACGATAGTTGGTTTCACAGTATCTGGAAAGGTATTGAAGAAGACGCCGGTTCATACCCCGTTCGTAACTAAAATTTTCTATTTCTTGTTAAACATACAAGGAGGATTATTTTTGTGCTTAAACATACAAGGAGGAAGAGGAAAGTGTCATGATTTGTAATAATTAAGCTTTTACTTGTCAGAAAAATGTATATAGATAAATACACCTAAAAGATGGCACTGGCATCACCTATGTAGCTTGCGGCTTTAATTTTTTATATGATATATATGCACCTTGTGTTCTGGAAAAGAAAAAAATAATACGCCATCTAATAGGAAACCTGTCTTTAATTTTTCTTTACGATACTTATCTTTATTAATATAATAAATGCGAAAGTGAGTTTGTTTGTCACGCTGTATAATTATTATTATTATTTATCACATAACTAATTATCATGAGATTTTCCATACATATAGCCTGGAGCCCAAAAAAGGACGTCCATCCATCAGCCTTTCGACGTCCACTGCTTGACATAGGCCTCCCCAAGAGAACGCCACAACGAGCGGTCCCGTCATGGGGGATAATGCCGTAATCGTGACGCTTGGCAGGCGGGTTGGCGATCGCAGTGGATGTTGTTAATAGTCGAGGGAGTGCTGCTGCCCACCCCTCCGGTAATTCCTAAGTCGTCTCTTACGACTCCCGTGGGTAGAGAGGGGTGGGTCAATTCTAAAGCCGGCCCCATATGGCCCGAAAAAGGACCTAGGTTACTTTTTATACCGTAATATTTTGTATGAGAATTTAATGTGCCGTCGGAGTGACGTATATTACATTCTGAAACCCACGCCGACAACGTTGCGGAAAATCTAGCAACTAATATATATATGTAAAGAGTTCAATATCTCACTACTAGATGGCGACAGTAGAACAGAAAACAGATAACCTAAACTATCTATTTAATATTAGATCTATTTTATGAAGAATCATAAATATTATTATCGTATTAAGAGTTTGTTTTCGATCTGTTTTTTTTTTTGCTTTATGCAGCTGACAGCTGCTAGCTAACAATTTGTCTGATCAGGTCGGATCCTTAATAGTCAAGTAAAAAAAAGGATATTATTATTTACTTTACTAGAAATATAGACAACAACAAACAACATAGCATCACGCCTGTGTTCCCCGAAGGGGTAGGCAGAGTGTATTACAGACCCACGACTCACCAACTATGTTTAAGTCCCACGTAATAGGGGGCGAGCCTATTGACGTCTACCGGGCACATTTCCAAACTCCGGGCTACTATTGAGAATTTTTCTTTTTAGGAAAAAGCTCAATAACATTGCCCGACCCGGGAATCGAACCCGAGACCTCATGATTAGTAGTCGCATACACTACCGCTACACCACCGAGGCAGTTTACTACTTTACTAGATGGCGCTAAATATATATATAAATGATGTGTATTTGTTGTTAAGTATCTGTGGAAGCACGGAAGAGATCCCCTTAAGACCACTTCCTTAACTTAACTTAAGACCTTAAGGTGATCTCTCAGCTCATTAATGACCTTCATTGGCCCCAGTTATCAATTGAAACACGCACTTCCTAAATGGGAAAATTCTTCACTGCCAATCGTAGGAATTGCTTTAGGGACCAAATTATCATGGCGTATAGAGCATTCCATGCTGGCCATAATCTAACCTAATCGTTAAAAGATCATAAATCATAATCCAGTGGATTAAGAACAAGCTATATAACCCGGTGTTAAGAGGCTTAACCATCTTCTCAAGAATCGTATCTTGATACAAGACGTGACACTTTTTCCAGAAAAATATCGTTGTATTGAAAAATATGGAGCTTTTTCGTAAAAAGAAAAATTCTCAGTAGCTGCCTGGAGTTTGGAAATGTGCCCAGTAGACGGCAATAGGCTCGCCCCCTATTACGTGGGACTTAAACATAGCTGGCGAACCGTGTGTGTGTAATACACCTCTGCCTACACGGGTGCCTGTATTCCCCGAATGGTCGGGGAATACAGTCGTGATGCTACTATGCTAAGAATGGAATACGAGGTGGATAGGGGAACAAAGAAGGCTTTTAGGCCGTCAGAGCTCAGCTCACCACACTCAGAAGTAGAGATAGTAAAAGTAGCTGCCGTTGCACACTGATATCTGTGAGAGGACAAGTACTTCTCCGGCCGAGCAGGCCCATTTAGGCTAAGCGGTTTTTTATTTGTGAGAGAAGGAAAATCTTTAAGAAAACTCCAACATAGACGGAATGTGTTGGTACAACCCTTGGTTTGTGATAGAAAAAGATCTAGCCACGTAATGTTTGGGAAAGAATTCAATTTTGTCCGTAAGCAAAATATTTTCACTCAGGAAATTAATATAGGTAGCACCTGGGACCATGTAGCGTATTTTAAAAGATGACTTAGGACTTTCAGTTGGTCTAACCGAAAAATTAATAGGGTGGTAAAAAGTTGTTGTTAGCGTCTACAGGTTAAGGGCACCCTCATAGTAGAAAAAAGAATAACGAGAATACAGCCGAACTCATCTCTACATATTTCCTTAGAATAATGTGTTTTGATAGTCAACAGCATCTTGACTATCCCTAGTATTAAATGGCGGCGGGCTTTACCGTGGCTCGTTTGCCGCCGTCCCCAATGAAAATATAGATATAAAAAATACGCACTATAATGGCTGGGATTATTATACAATATTAAAATAATTATGTTGATTTCGACGTAATACTATAAATATTACATATGTGAAAGTTTGTCTGTTTGTTAATCAAAACCGCAAAAACGGCTGAACAGATGTAGGATACATATTATCCCAGAAAAATGTTAGGTTCCTATGGGATAGCTACTTTACATAGAGCTAACTAATGTGCCATAGAATAACATACTTGTATTATATTGACTCAATTCTGAGGTCCACACAGACGAAGTCGCGGGCAGCAGCTAGTTTACAATATACCTGAAATTACAGTACAATCTAATTATAAAAATTAACCAAAATTGTATAATGCCGGATAAACGCTTCCTGTATTTATCTAGCATCCGAGCAATTTAATATTTGATATATTTTTTAACGTGTACAATACTTGTCTATATCTAAATATAATTATATAGTACCAGTTACCCCTGACTTCGTTAGCGGTAATGCTTTTACTGGTGGTCCTACCACCTGGGTACCGAGTGAGAGTACTCACTTGCTATCGGGCCATATGCACATAGGTGTGTTTTGGTTGTAGCAGGAGATAGCCGTTAATTCTTTTATTTCATAGCTGTTATATGAAATCAAGTGGGCCGTGGCTCGACTGCCAGCAAAGGCAATAAAAAAAAATAACATAAAATTAAGTTTTTCATTCAAAAAGGTTAAATGGGTTTGTACCTATCTTTATCTTAGGAACCTACCGAACCACCTCCTCATTCCTTCCTCATCCTTCCTTTCCACCTCCTATACCTTTCCCTGAGGCTAGCAACGCGCAGATGATGCCTTTGGTGTAGCTAGCGTCTATATTTACCATCAAGCAGGCCGTATGCCTATGTGCCACCCACGTCGTATTAAAAAAACATAATACATATATGATAACCGGAATAATTTTAAAAGATAACTATGATTATAACTTTGTGCACTAAAAATGTACTACCTGTTTTAGCCGGATACATGAATGACAGGACAAAAGAAATTGCAGTTATACTTATATTTTATAGAATTGTAGCATTAGCGAATATAACGTGATTAATGAAGTTTTTTTTACGTCAATACAAAAACAAGCTTATATACCGATGGTGGGGACGGTTGGCCACCTAATTGTTGGTACAGTTGATTGGGTCCAAATACAAATATCGCATACGCGAAAAGGATAAAATACTTATACATGTGTCTCTCTCACTCTTGCTAAAACCTAATATGTGCATCCTTAGTGTCAAAATAGTAGCAAGTCTATAATATTATTTGCCTCCATCCATCCATCCATCAGCCTTTCAAAGTCCACTGCTGGACATAGGCCTCCCCAGGAGAACACCACAACGAGCGGCCCTGTCATGGGGGATAATGCCGTAATCGCCACGCTTGGCAGGCCGGTTGGCGAACGCAGTGGATGTTATTAATACTCGAGGGAGTGCTGCTGCCCACTCCCCCGATGTCCCTCAGTCGGCTCTTATGACTCCCGTGGCTAGAGAGGGGTGGGATATTATTTGTCTAAGTTTCCAATACTTTACAAAAAAATAAAAATTCTACCACAAACTACCAATTAAAAAAAAAATGGTAGGTAGTTTGTAGTAGATTTTTTAAGCTTAGTGCTTATCTATTGAAAAATAAAAGTAGTCTAAGTTACTCCTTGTAACAACAGCTATCTGCTAGCGGTCCTGCCATTTCGGAGTGGTATTCATTCACAATATCATGGGTTTTATTTTTTACGCAGAACGAGAAGAAATAAAAGTAGCCTAAGTTACTCCTTGTAACAACAGCTATCTGTTGGTGAATGTCCCGTCCAAATCCATCCAGCCGTTCCTGAAATTAACCGGAACAAACAGCGAGACATTTTTTTTAAATGGTAATTTGTTATAGATAGCGTATATACTCTCGTATATACCGCTGTGTATATATCGCTACCTATAACAACATTATCCCCTTACAAGCTAATAGTTATTCAGTGTTTTGTTCCGTTCTTTCAACGTCAAAATATCATATTAGTGACAAAAACAAAACACTGAATAACTATTCAGAGGTTATACAACAATTCATTTTTATTAACTTGTATAGATTACTGCTATGATAAAATATCTGGTTTAGGTAACAGTGACAGAGAAGTCTATTACCGCTATAGTTGACATACGCCCTCGACCATAACAAGTTAACGTGAATCCTTGTGTTCTAACGAGCGCACTTTTATTTTGTAACACATATCTGAGTGAGATCTGAGTCATTCAGACGTGCGGACCTCATTTTGTGCTCATATAACATTTTAATAATTCATATTTTTAAAACTAAGTGTAGGTACCCAACGGAATATTTTGTAAGTAAACTATCTACATATAACGTTTAAATCCTTTGCATTGCAATAAAGAGTATAAGAGTGTAATAGAGCCAGTGAGTTTTGAGTTTGATTCCACATCGCCAACTTTTCTAGATATCCGTATGTGTGTTTTTGTTTACAATTGGAAACTTGCATACCTAATGATTATATTATATTCTCAATGGCTTGTGAAGTATGCTGCTCACCCTTTTTTTTTGTTAAGGCGGGAAAAAATGTAGCTAACCGTATACCCTGTCGTTCGGGGCAACAAACATGGTCGTGTGGGGTCCTCACCCACAAAATAAACCCGCCGTGTGCCGTCTCGCCGCCTGTATTGGCGAGTTACTGGAACTATTTTACATTACTTCAGTGGCTGTCGGCGGGAGTTGTTTACCCTAGGAGTCTCCCCGTGCCCAATTGTGAGACAGTAATATGTAATGGAAAAAAAGGCAGGCATGCAGATTCTCAGTGTACGTTATGTACTTATGTTAAATTCTATGTATGGCAATTCTCCCGCGATATAGAGTTTTTCCCTACGGCGGCGGGGTAAAGACAAAATAGTTCGGTATCTGTCTTGTCTCTTGTTTGTAAATATAATAAAAAATACACGCCTCATAATCTTAAATTTTCACAATAAAATTGTTTATTTGACAACTAACTAATAATATATTGGTCTTACTAAGTAGTTTTCAATAAATCACATAGATAGCGCTAATTTCAAAAAGTATTAATGTGGGTTTCATGTCTTATACGCCATCTAGCGCTAATTTCAAGAAGTACTTTTATATTGATTTATAGGAGTAGTTCAAGTAGTTCTCACGAAATAAGGAGTAAGCGCTGGTTTTAGTGTCGAGTCGAGCGTAAATATTCACAATTTTTTTGTTTATTTAATAACAATTAAACCACATCGAATCAGACCGTGAAAAGTGATAAGGCTCTATTCGTAATTATTCGGAAAAGACAAAAAAAAAGACTTGATTAGTAAAGTATTACGGTCGTTATCGTGTTAACATACATTCTCCGAACATACCTATAACACACATACGGACGTCCAAGACAGAACTTTTTCATCTTAACTAGTTTAAATAACAAAAATTGCATCAAAAATATCATGAGTGTTAAAAATAGTGTTTTTTCTTGATATGTGTGTGTATATATTATTTTATAAGTGCAATATATGATAAATAGAGACATTTTAAGTTAGAAAAATCAGTTGTTCTGCGTGAAGCGAGAATAGTACACACCTCAACGCTTCGCTTACGAGGCGTGCAAAAGTAAAATAAAAGAGTGTTTGCCTCCAATTTTCTGCAATGATTTTTGTTGCGAACATTGATTATGGTTTAGAAATAAAAAAGTAATACGATGTAAATTATATCTAATACTAGCTGACCCGGCAAACGTTGTTTTGCCATATAAATTATTTTTAGAGTATTTCTAAGGAATTTCTAGCGTAGAAAAAAATAACTAAATTATTGTAAGTGTGAGGACGTGGTATATTTGACCTCTGGTGCTTTCACTCACCGCTCGAAAAGCAACGTGAAGAAGTGCTTGAAACTGTTTGTGGATTTTTAAATTATTCATAAATTATTTTGACTGCACTGATAATAAATAATAAATAAATATTCACGGACATTTTTCACACAACGTCCTCTGGTCCCAATCTAAGCTTAACGCTTGTGCTATGTGTACCAGATTACGGATAAAATACATATATTACTTTTTTTGTAAATACATACATATTATAGATGGAAAACACCCAGATGCAATACAAATATCTGTGTTCATCACACAAATAATTGTCCCGAGTGGGAATCGAACCCACAACCTCGTGCACGGAAGTCGGTTACACTACCAGCTACGCCACGAGGCCCGTCAATCCTGCCCGTGACAGTTATTTTCGATTTCACATTTACTTTGTGTTTAATATTTAGTTTTCTGCAAGCAGTTCCAGGATTCTAGTGGTAGAGCTTTGTTTATCCCAGCACGAATGAGCCGGCTTGATTGAGGAAGTACCACCCTCTCACAAAAGATCAGCCAGAAACAACAGTAGTGAGCAGTAGTTCTCCTAGGGGGGGAACTCTCGCTGCCGAGCGTTGTCAGATCGATGCTTGGCAGCGACAGGAATTGGGCCGTGGCCGCTGCCTTCTGCGAGCGGCGGAGAGGGCCAGGGAGGCTGATCCTTCCGCAGACCCAAACCACCGCCAGCGTCTGGGGCGGCGCAGGCGTGTATATTTGCGCCTAATGCCGCCCTAGCTGAGGCTGCCGGTGGAAGGAGCGGGGAACGTCCGCCACCCGAAAAGCCTCCCGCGAAGGTGCGACGCATCCGCACACGGAGCGTAGTTCGCTAGTTTCAGTGGCAGCCAATAAAGGCGGAGAGATGGCACCCAGCGGGTTTCTTTAGTGGGTGAAGGCCCCATACCACCCTGTTTGTTGCCCCGAACGACGGGGTGTACGGTTAGGAAGATTATTTTCCCGGCATAACAAAAAAAAATCAGGAAAACGGTTGACCCTAAAGGCCATCCTTGCAACTTCCCGCTAATTTGATACTTAAGCGCTCAAAATTGCACTTATTAAGTTTTTGAGCTCGACGAGCTAAAAAGTAGAATTTTCGTGTCATTTTGAGCTCTCCGAGCTCAAAGAGATAACTGTTCTATGCTTTTGAGCTTAAAGAGTCTGATAGAGATTTATACGTATAGACAGGACATCAAAAAATATATGTTTATTTTGCAACTGCCTCGGTGGTGTAGCAGTAGTGTATGCGACTGCTAATCATGAGGTCTCGGGTTCCCATCCCCGGGTCGGGCAATGTTATTGAGCTTTTTACTACTTAACGTCAATAGGCTCGCCCCCTATTACGTGGGACTTAACAAAGCTGGTGAGTCGTGGGTGTGTCACCTCTGCCTACCCCTTCGGGGAATACAGGCGTGATGCTATGTGTTATGTGTATTTTGCATATTTAATTTTGCATATTATCTTATTGTTTCCATGCTAATTATAATCGTAAAATTTTTACGTATAAATAAAATAAAATAAATAAATAAATATTCACGGACATTTTCTCTGGTCCCAAACTAAGCTTAACGCTTGTGCTATGGGATTACGGATATAATACATATATTACTTTTTTGTCATACATACATATAATAGATAGAAAATACCCAGGCGCAGTACAAATATCAGTGTTCATCACACAAATAATTGTCCTGATTGGGATTCGAACCCACGACCTCGGGCACGGAAGTCGGTTACACTACTGACTACGCCACGAGGCCCGTCGTTTATGTACTTAGTGGTCTACCACTCCCCACCAACCACCAAGGCTCTAGCCTTGCTTGTCCCAACACGAATGTGTTGGCTCTATCGGGCATAAAACAATATTAGATCCTCTATAGGTTCATTTTGTACTTTGAGTGAGTATACTCTTCTATCTCATACTCTCCTCTCTATCATCCTCCTTTTCCACTTCAATGCCTACGGTAATCGTTTATTATCAGGCGGCGTATGTTTTTTGCCAACCTTGTACTATGAAAAATTATATACGAGGGTAGTCACTGGTTCGTCGGTTGGCTTGGTTTGGCTGTCTATTTTGTCCTGATATTGCTGAAACCGAAAGATTAAGTAAGGTGGTTAAAAAAAGATCCGCAATAATACTATCCATCCATCCATCAGCCTTTCGACGTCCACTGCTGGACATGGGCCTCCCCAAATTGGGGGTATAGTGCCGTAATCGCCACGCTTGGCAGACGGGTTGGCGATCGCAGTGGATGTTGTTAATACTCGAAGGAGTGCTGCTGCCCACTCTCCCTGATATTCCCTCAGTCGGCTCTTACGACTCCCATGGGTGGAGAGGGGTGGGATAATTCTAAAGCCGGCCCCACACAGCCAATATAATTATACTACAATGCAGATATAAGGAACTATACTGTTGGTAGTGCCAGCATGGCTATCATTTAGCCTCAAGATGGTCATGGCAGCCGGCACCTATTATAAAATATACCCTTTGCTGCTCCCTGTCTGAACGCAATAAGCTCAAAAACTACCAAACTGATTTTTATGCGGTTTTCACCAAGGAATAGAGTCATTCCTTAAGAAGGTTTCGATGTAAAATTCATCGACGTTTTATGTACATTGGCTAAAGTAAGACCATGATTGTTGAAGAGGTCGGAATAAATCATAATAAATATACCATATACTAACAGGCATCTTTACTGAAGTACACCGCGTTAACCAATAGAGTTTTTTGAAAATAATTACTTTATGCCTGAGGCGAAACTGTGGGTAAAGGCTAGTCATGTATATAATGAGCACAAATAAGTATAATAGTTTTTACATGACTACGAATATTATAATGACGTCAATGTCCCTTAACCAACCTTGTAAATAATACGCGATAACATCACGCAAACGTTTTTCCTAATGGCATAATTACATGGTATTATGTTTTTTTTTATTGCATGTAGTACATGGTAACCGTCGCTCATGGATTCAACTATACTGAGAGTAGCCACTGCTCACCATTTCATTTCACCGATATCAAATGAAAGAATAAACGGCTATCTCCTGCTACAGCCAAAACGCAACGATGTGCTTCATCGATTGGCTGGGCACACGGGAGATGGTGGTACCAACCCACTCGGGCCCGATACCAAGTGAGTACTCCCATTTGGCACCCAGCCCTACCACCAGTCATGCAATGGATGATAATTGCTTACTTCCCTTAGTCGCCTTATACGACACCCGTGGGAAAGAATGGGGTGGTGACACTTGTATTCTTAGTCCGTCACCACACAGACAGTAGTAGCCTAGTGGTAAGACCAAAGACAGAAAGGGTGTTGAGTTCGATCCCCAGTCAGACCTTATAAGACATACATTCTTGAAAATTTGAATTTATAATTGTGTTAATAAATTACCACAGCTCTGCTCGATGAAGGTACATACTTTTTTTGCGAGAATAGATGTACCTAAGGTCCCCGTCGTTCGGGGTAGTGTGGGGCCCTCACCTACTAAATAAACCCGCCGTGTGTAGTCTCTTCTGTCCGTGTGGTGACGGATTAAGAATACGATATGTCACCACCCCTTACTTGCCCGCGGGTGTCGTAAAAACCGACTAAAGGAGCACCAGGGGAATGGGCAGCAGCATACTCCTGGGAAACGTTTAACACCATTCTGCGATCGCCAACCCGCCTGCCAATCGTGGCTATAGTCTCTTCACCTATATTGGCGGGCCACTGGGATTATGTTATATTACTTCAATGGTACCGTTGTTGCACGCTAACTTCTGTGAGAAAGTGGTATTTTTCTGATTAAGTCGGCCCATTCATGCTGGGATATTCAAGGCCCTACCTTTAGATTTACTATTATTGTTAAATAATAGATAATATTAGTAGAGAATAATTGTAGATAATAGCGAGTAGGTATGAAAGAGAGTATTGGTGTAAAGATGCGAAAGAGAATGCTCCGATGGTTCTTACATATGGAAAAAATGCCGGACGAGCGACTGGTTAAGAAGATATACAGTGCGAAAGTGGAAAGATGTAGATACAGAGTGAGATCAAGATTCACCTATCTACACCAAATCGGTCATCTATTGAAGGAAGGAAGAGTCAGGAGTCTCTGCAACCGGCGAGCGTGTATGAAGAGAATTATGAATGTTGAGGAAGCGAGAGATGTATGTAAGAATAGAACCTTTTGGAACTCTGTTCTCTCTGCCTGCCCCTCAAGGGAAACGGCGTGATAGTAAGTAAGTTTAGAGAATAGTCCGGTTTAAAAAAGAAAGCTTTAAGATCTAAGGCGTTTACCAAAGTAGTGACTTATTAATCAGTGCTATGTTTCCAGCACAATGATGGGAGCCGTTCCGTACCCTCTTGAAGAAGAATACAAGAAGAAGACGTATATCACTCCAGAAGATATACGTAAACTTCGCCAGTGGGTAGAAACTCAGCCCCATTTGCCCAGAGAACATATTACAGGTGATTATTAGTCTGCATAGATGGTGTAGAAGTTTAAATAGCTTGCTGTGTGTTATAGTGATTTCGATATCTATATAAAATATAATAAGTGTTTCCAATGACGGATCCAATCCATTCCAATTTACCTCGATGATCCTCTTCTGAATCCATCCTCAAGTATGCCAACTAAAACTCAAAAACACAAACTCAATGCTCGTGAGAGGAAGAAATCTAAGTAGGTATCTGAAAGTTATTCAGGATTTATTTGCATTCGTAACAACGACGTAAGAAAGCGAGTAGGTATGAAAGAGAGTATTGGTGTAAAGATGCGAAAGGGAATGCTCCGATGGTTTGGACATGTGGAAAGAATGCCGGACGAGCGACTGGTTAAGAAGATATACAATGCGAAAGTGGAAGGATGTAGGTACAGGGGGTGATCGAGACTCACCTACCTAGACCAAATCAGTCATGTATTGAAGGAAGGTGGAGTCAGCAGTCTCCGAAACCGGCGAGCGTGTATGAAGAGAGTTATGAATGTTGAGGAAGCGAGAGATGTATGCAAGAATAGAGTCTCTTGGCACTCTGTTCTCTCTGCCTACCCCGCAAGGGAAATGGCGTGATGATAAGTAAGTAAGTATTCAGGAGATTTCCTCGAATATAAAAAAAGTTTAAAAAATATAAATAGGCAGTGTTGAGGACTGCTGACAGAAGTTAAAACTTGAAAGACAAAAAAACATTCCTATTTCATAATATTTTTTATGTATGTCAATATATCTCATAAGATATGTAACTTTTGTAACTAAGACGGACAGTCCTTAGTAAGACTTATTTCGATTAAGGGCGTTGTGCATAATTATATTCAGAATAGTGGTAAAGAATTTCACGCGCATCATGCCAGTTACGCGAAATCATAATATTTTACCTATCTAACATTGGCCAAACCTGCAAATAGAAGTCGAAAATTTTATTAGGATTACTGATTTCCTGATGAGTCAAGAGTCTAAGTGCAATAAAATAATATCATTTATAATACTTTCTGATATTTACGCGAATGTTACACATTATGAAATAAAATTACGTTTACGGAATCTATATTATTTTCTATATCTATCGCTAGAATATCCTTTATCAAAACAAAGAAACGGATTTATATTTTGCGAAACTTCAGACATATAAAAACTTGAAACACGTGGATATTTTAATGATCATACTATACTTATTATATAGGTATATATAAACTTCTCGTCCAAAAACTAAAACAATTCCGTTTTTATTTTTCTGGTGATATTTTAACACTAAATAGAAATTATTCCATGAAAAAAAAATATTATGTTTTTATAGCTGCCAGTTTAATCTTCACACTGGTATACTATACGCCTCAGGGCGGATTCGACCAAACTCGAATGTATACAAGAATTACTATACCGAGAATAATCTATTCCACGATTTAATTCTCTAGATAATCAACAGTCGTTTTTCCATGCAATCTGATGGTTATACTTCGAATAGTTATTCGCGAATAGCGAAGGCAATGTAATACCCGGCAAAAAGAGTTTGTTCTACAAACGGGACGGTGTATAGTTTAACTCATCTCAACTCTTATTTGTCGTATTATAGCGTGGGAAAGTAGCTGTCACTGTTAGTTTAAAAGTTTTGAATTAAAATGACAGCACAAAAAAGATGATGCCATTTTTTTATTCTTGGATTAACTCCTTATTCGATGCTTATCGGTGATATAGTGACTATTCCCAAATAGGCTCGCTATGTTTCGAATTGTTGTTGGTAAAACGTAACAATTAATTATTCTCGAGTAAGTAGTGATTTAATCTAGGAATAAAATTTATTTTTGTTTGGTCAAATCCACCCTCAGCTATACGCATTAATCTTCGGGAATACAATCGCAGAATCAAAAAAAAATTGACTCAAAAATAAGCGTTTAAAAATGTAGTAGGTATTTAGTAATCTAAATAGAATTATTTACCACGATTTTTGAGTACGTTAACTTTATTTGTAAAAGTCTGTATAAAAATAAGTGTTTATGAACAACTATTACACTTACCGACTTCCGAGTTCCATTTTAGGCTGGGACTACAAGCATCTGGAATGTCCCCGGTCTGTGAAAAATCCGAGTTCAGCACTACACGCGGTTCGTTTGAATCCGGAGAGAAGTTTACTCAATTCGACACCAGCATTTGCGCTGAACAGTCGCTACTTTGATGTTACAAATGGAAAATTTTACTTTATTTAAATTTTTGTGTTTATCTGTGGCCATTAGTAAAAAAAGGAATACCAAACAAGGGAGAACCCCGTACTACATGTATGTATTCATCCTTTTCACGTAGACCGCATAACGGAAGGTGCATTCCACAAGTCATATCCAAAAATAAGGTATTTTCGTGCCAATACTACAGAATGTCAGTGAATTTATTTGTAGAACTAAAATATCTCGTGGCGAATGCATTGATAATTCATCCCATCCATCCATCAGCCTTTCGACGTCCACTGCTGGACATAGGCCTCCCCAAGAAGGGATATTGCCGTAATCGCCACGCTTGGCAGGCGGGTTGGCGATCGCAGCGGATGTTGTTAATACTCGAGGGAGTGCTGCTGCCCACTCCCCGGATATTCCCTCAGTCGGCTCTTACGACTCCCATGGGTGGAGAGGGGTGAGACAATTCTAAAGCCTACTAATATTTTATGAAACAGGATTATGTATTACTGAATATAATCTATTTGTGTAATTTTTGGCGTTCCTAAGCAAGCCATAGACTTTAACGTTGCCTGATTATGTATCCGCAAGGTAAGATACGAAAAAGGCAGTAATTTTACAAGAATAATTTTAAGATTTTATTTTCGCAAGTGGGTGCAGCTTCGTATAATTTCCGTATATCTTAGAATTTTGCGGAATAAATCGCGTGAATGAAATTCGCAGTGCGTGCTAAGTCTAAGCTTTGTGACCCTATACACTTTATTAAACTCTTCTAGTAACAAATCTATGCAGTAAAAGCAAAAAAATAGTAACTTTATTTGAATCGCTTTATTTGACATTTAAGCGATCTTGTTTAGGTTGTCAAGTAAGTTCATGGTACGAATTTCAATACAAATATACTTAGACGAAGAATAATACAGACTCGCTACTATTTTGACATTAAGGATGAAGAAAAGGATGCACATACTAGGTTTTACCAAGAGTGAGAGAGACACAGGTATACGTAGATTCATCTTTTTCGCATATGCGTTAGTTGTATTTGGACCCAAGAACTGGGTCCAAACAATAAGGTGGCCAACCGTCCCCATCATCAGTATGTAAGCTTGTTTTCAAAGAGTATTTTAGTACGAGCGGGAAAAATACTCTTTTTCCTTATTCACAAATTATAATTTGTACTTAAAGAGTAGCTGAGCATGTCAAGTGCTAAAATATAGATCAAAAGGTTTTACTTACTTTATTTTTGTTTAGGCGGGAAAAAGGATCACATACCTAACTCATAAGTCAAGTAAAACAACCGTAGATAACGCGAATGACCGGAACGGCAACTTATGACTACTCGCTGTCTACGTTTGAACGCTACTTATTACTTACTACTTATTACTTAACTCGCTACTGTACTTTTTGAAGTGGAAATAAGTCTTAACAAACAATTGATGTAGCTGTTTTAATAGTCAGTCTTGCATAACAGTTAGGTATATCTGTTTAAATA
Source organism: Leucoma salicis (assembly GCA_948253155.1). Lineage (NCBI taxonomy): Eukaryota > Metazoa > Arthropoda > Insecta > Lepidoptera > Erebidae > Leucoma > Leucoma salicis. The sequence continues at coordinate 20,964,228 of OX411822.1, forward strand.
GACCTCTGATGATTATAAATGGGATAGATTTAATCATGTTGTCAAGGCAATTAAAATGGAGGAAAAGTTGTCACCCTATCGCGTGTTAATTACAAACTTTGAACGACATTATCAAGGTCAATTGCTAAAGGTAGATAAATGATAAGTGCCGTCCTCTGTAATAAGCGTCAAAACATGAATCAGAATATAAAGCTGCGTCATTTGTATGAATCCTTTTTGTAATAATTAGGGATCGTATAGATGGCGTGGGCGTTCTTAAATGATGGTAAAGACCTATTCATTAATAAATAAATTAATCACTCGGATACCGTCTAATTAATTCTACAGTAACCGTTTTATTTCTAGAAATTATGGTTCGTTTGTAATCATTTTTACTGAACATGTTTAGATTCAATTTGATACGAAGTAAGTAAACGCCTTGGATATTATTTTGTAGTACCCTTCGTGGTGATAAAATAGGGTAGATATACAGGTTTATGTGGGATTTCTACAGTTGTGTAGATTTTTTTACAACAGAAGTAATTGGTTATTTTATATATGTTTAATAAATTGTTCATGTAATTAATAGTCTCGATCAAGTGTCACAATAGCTTAGTTGGCAGAGCATCTGGAACGGTAATCCAGAAGTGGAAGGTTCAAATCCATGTACTTTGTAGAACTCCAAGTAGACATTTTTTTTAGAACTCAACGTAGAAGTAGAATTGTCTAATTCTACAAGTTGTGATTACCACTGCCTCTGTGGTGCAGCGGTAGTGTAAGCGACTGCTGATCATGAGGTCTCGGGTTTTATCCCCGGGTCGGCCAGTGTTATTGAGATTTTTAGTAAAAAAAAATAAGAAACATTTTCAGTAGCAGCCTGGAGTTTGGAAATGTGCCCGGTAGACGTCAATAGGCTCGCCCCCTATTACGTCAGACTTATACATAGCTGGCGAGTCGTGGGTGTGTAATACACCTCCGCCTACCCCTTCGGGGAATACAGGCGTGATGCTATGTTTTGTTTGTGATTCCCACCTGATGGTAAGCGGTTACCGTAGCCTAAAGATGGTAGCAACAATCTGATAGCATCACTTGAGTTGTGCAAAATCAGGGAAAAGAATTGGAGGTGATAATTGAGATTGGAAGAGTAATAGAGATTGGATAAAGAGGAGACGACGATAAGAATTTATGATTCCTAAGTCTACAGAAAATACCTAAACGGCAGTTTTTGTAGTAAGCCGAATTCCACTTGGATGGATGTATCCGCGGCTTCTACTAGTTTCAGCATAGATACTGATGAAACTGCAACTAATAATTGTTTGATCTTAAATTAAAATTTGTAAATCAAAATCATTCATTAATTCATTAAAAAATATTTTTTTAAATTATTATTTTCTTAATTCACAGCTGGCCCAGTGCAATAAGTAATTATACTAATAGGAATGACGACTTACATGAATTTACTCCCTATCCAAACCTTCCTATAGAAGTTTTCACTTCAAAGATAATTTCTGAATTAGATAATAGGTAAAGTGTTACTGTATGATTTAATATTGCTAGCCATCTCGAGGTCAACACGCTACAACTAGTTGGTGGGTTATAAAAAACAATAATAAAAAATAGGCGTATTAAAAAAAATTAAATCTGCTTATAATAATTTAAATTACCCTAATTAACGTTTGTTATTTACAAAGATACGAGTAGGTACAAATACTTCCCAGTAACGTAATGTAATTAATAATTACAAATTATGAATGTTGAGGAAGCGAGAGATGTATACAAGAATAGAGCCTTTTGGCACTCTGTTCTCTCTGCCCCCGCAAGGGAAATGGCGCGATGATAAGTAAGTAACGTAATTGTACAAAGTGTAAGCCACTGCCTTCAATATACAATCTAGCTTGTTTCATTGATTGCCTTTAAATCAATTATAATATGATGTATCTCTGTCACTTCTTATTATATTAAAAGCGTTCACTTTGGCAGTTATTAGCACGTTGTGAGTTTTATATTCCTCACCGTACACCAGGTGCTTGAGTTCAAACCACAAGTAAAATTCCAGCGGAGTGAGGGCCAGGCTGCTTACTGGGCAGGGCGCTGGTCCTCTACTTCTCTGATAAGTAATAAGCCGGCAATCATCATGCTGGTATAGACTAAATGGTGCGGCTCCAAGTAAAGTCGTCGGGCAGCATGGCAGTTATACCTAGTTAGCCCTAGCATACAATTGCATAATAACTTCATATATATTCAAAATTAAAGTAGTTCTGTCCGTGTGGTGACGGACTAAGAATACAAGTGTCACCACCCGATTTTTTCCTACGGGTGTCGTATGAGGCGACTAAGGGAGGTAAGCAATTATCATCCATTGTATGACTGGTGGTAGGGCTGGATACCAAGTGGGAATACCCACTTGGTATCGGGCCCGAGCGGATTGGTACCACCATCTCCCGTGTGACCGGCCATGCAGCACATCATTGCGTTTTGGTTGTAGCGGGAGATAGCCGTTTATATCTTTCATTTCATATTGGTGAAATGAAATGGTGAGCAGTGGCTTGACAATACTCTCAGTATAGTTGGGTCCATGAGCGACTCGGCTCGGTGAAGGAAAATATCGTGAGGAAACCAGCATGCCTGAGAGATTATCGATGGCTTGTGAAGTCTGCCAACCCGCATTGGGCCAGCGTGGTGGACTATGGCCTAATCCCTCTTACTATGAGAGTAAACCCGTGCCCAATAGTAGAACAGAAAAAGAATTGAAATCTCTGTTTAAGTTCTATGATAGCTTGACCCTTAAAACTCATTTCCCTTATGATGCAAGTTCGAATCTTGTTAATAGATATTCATATTCCACGCCACGAATTTTTTTTTAACTAAGAACATTCCTTTTCATGCGCAGATATGGATCTTATCTTAACATACCACTGTTGTAACAGAAGCGCTGAAGTATCTAAACAACTTTTGGACCTCCACTATACGCTCAAGACCCTATTCTCCAATTTCTTCAAAGACAGAATTGTAAACGCTAAGATTTTGAAGACCCTGAGTTATTAGTGAGTACATATATACTTGTATCTAACATTAGATTGATAGCACACTGCACAGATGGCCGAGTGGTTTAGATACCGGCCTCCCGTCCGAGTGTTTTGGGTTTAATTCCCACACAAGACAACTCTTTGTGTGATCCACAAATAGTTGTTCTGAGTCTGGGTGTACTTTGTGACCGTGAAATTGTATGATTGAAGTATCTCACTCGATCATATTGACATGACATCGTGTCATTGTGATTAAGAGATCACCGTGATTGGCCGAGGGATTATTGCGATATCACACGTCGCTTTCTCTACCAATCACAAGCGAGACGATACGATGTTGATACGATTTATTGAGTTACATTTTACGGGCCCAGTAAATTTTTAAACATCTCGTAATATGAAAAGTAAGTGATTTTTTGAATTGGATTTTTTCTCTTCTCTTAATGAGATCACCGTGATTGGCCGAGGGATTATTGCGATATCACGCGTCGCTTTCTCTACCAATCACAAGCGAGACGATACGATGTTGATACGATTTATTGAGTTACATTTTACGGGTCCAGTAAATTTTTAAACATCTCGTAATATGAAAAGTAAGTGATTTTTTGAATTGGATTTTTTTATAATTCAAATTGGATTTTTTTTTAATAATCCGACTGATTTGAATTTACCGAGTGTTACATTTCCTTAGCCCGTGACTGTACACCACCCGTGTGAAGCTGAGACGGGCACAAATAGTATAATACGTCTTTCAGGATTATAGAAAATATTTAAGAAAAAAAAAGTTGGTGTACGAAGTTCGCCGGGTCAGCTAGTATAATATATTCTAATCCTACTTTCACAAGGGAGCACCTTCTAATATTGAGTTCCTTGATTCCAGGGTCAAATGAAGGGTGGTGTATGTGTGCGTGCGTGATCGTGCAAGTACGTGCTTGTGTGTGTGTAGTCACGTGATGACAAATATTAAGTTTTGGAATTGCGGTAGAAAACTTGAGAGATGCAGATAATACCTATTGTTGTCGGCTACATCTACACGCACCAGCATTAACCCCTTTCGATCAAGACCTTGGCCAGCCTTATGTGGTAACTTTTTGATTCCAGCTGCTTGAACGTACCGGAGACGAGGGCATACGATGACTCCACCATAATCTACACGCGACTGCTGGACTACAATCCAAAAAACTTCATTTTCGCGGATGCTCTCAGGTTAAATATTACCAATATTATTATCTATTTCATTAAACTATAGATTTAACATATAAGTACATAGATTAAACTCAGCACTAAAATACCAAGTAAAATGTATATTCAAAATATAGTGTGATTGAGAGCGCCACAGGTCCGTATATCCGTGTGGTGACGGTCTAAGAATACAAGTGTCACCTCCCCATTCTTTCCCACGGGTGTCGTACAAGGCGACTAAGGGAAATAAGCAATTATCACCTGGTGGTAGGGCTGGGAACCAAGTGGGAGTACTCACTTGCTATCGGGCCCGAGCGGGTTGGTACCACCATCTCCCGCGTGACCGGCCATGAAGCACATCGTTTAGTTGTAGCAGGAGATAGCCGTTTATTCTTTTATTTCATATCTTAAAAATGAAATGGTGAGCAGCGGCTTGATAATACTTCCGGTATAGTTGAGTCCATGAGCGACGGTTAGCATTTACCATCAGGTGGCCCGTGGCTTGTCTGCTACCATACGCAATAAAAAAAATATCCATTACTTTCCTTTCACCTTCTACCACTTTCTCTAAAGAAAGTGATGCCCCTGGCCTTAGATTAATTATATATCTAGGTGGACTGTCACCTCTTATAAACGTCATAAAAATCGGGCGGGAATTATTATGCTAGTTTGCGTGACAGCTGTCATTACGCTTGTGCAATTTGTATTTGTGTGCATGCGTAATGATACCAGTTTCAGTGGTAGTATTAAATTATGGGAAAATTACATTATCATAGATTCAATACATTCTTATACTACAAAATGTTTCGTAGGTATATAGTCAATTATCTCTTTCTATTTACTCTCATAATCTTAATATATTTAAAAAAAATATATACTGTATATAACCTCTTCTTTAATGAGACTACTACTATAACCCACGATAATTATAAATTTAAAAATGTAAACAATCTTCGTCAATAAAATAAATAATAATATTACAAATAGTAATATTGTAATTAATTCCTAAAATGACGACTGTGCAGCTTTATGGATCCATTAAAAACGCTAATAGTTATGTGTTTCTGTTACTCTCTATCGTTAAAATATCATCAACTTTGTAAGATTACGCGGGAAATTTAAGTTCATAAACGGGTATCACATAACAAAAATACGAACTACAATTAATTTATTTTCAGAATATTTAAATGACTTATTTAGCCAGTTATTGTATGAAATAATGTTACTAACCGATGATAAGAGATATCTTTATTGCTCATTTGCCGATTTTTGTAGTTTGGGCACACACATTGGTAATTACACACGTTGACATTTTAAATGACACTCTATTGCTCCTGGATACGACCTTGTCAAGTGACGTCACGATTGACACTAACAGCATTGGGGTGAAAAGTTCACCCCAATTTTTTTTGACGCGTTTACAAAGCCGAGGGTCCATCTAGATATATCATTAATCTAAGTAGCTGGCGTTATTCGTAGGAGTTATTGATCTATAAATTTCTCTTCTTTACACATCAATGAAAATTCTTTTCTCTTTTTTATTCATCAATGGTGGAAGTAAATCAAATCATGTTCCCGCGTACGAATACAATATGCGTTTGGTCCCGTACGCGTTTATCTTAGAACGTATTCCATTATAGATTTCGTTATTGCTTATGATGGTAGATGAGCCACGGCCCATCTGATGTTAAGTGGTAAGCGGCGTGGACTCAGCAACACTAAGAATACTCACCACTTTTAACTATGATTTTGATAATATTGTAAGAGTAAAATTATCCCTCACCGACGACTGGCGTTACGCCTCTTTGAGGCATTCGAGGCTCTACTGAAAATACTTACGTAATTTTTTAGCATTTACATTATGCTGAGTAGGATCCTCATTGGTCTAATAGCAATTTATATATTAGGTAAAAAAAATATTATTGATAGTTATTATGATGTTGTTGTTTTAAAAAATGTGTTTAAAATTCCCTACCACTTATGAAATATATTTATAAATTCCAGGGCGTGTTTAATGATAATAGATCTGTGTCAATACGAGCAGGGCACCTGGCCGGGACTGATCATCATCATAGACCTGGACCGAGTTTCTCTGTCACATATCGCCAGGCTTGACTTACAAACCGTTCAACAGTTCCTATATTTCTTACAAGTACGTTGTTTCTATTTTAGTAGTGAAATAAGCATATGGCCTCCTGATGGTAAGCGTCTATTGTAACAGTGGAGAAAACGAATGATAAATGGTTCATGAGAAGTTGGAGACCAAGGTTAATAAAATGGACGACGGCTTGGGTATCCAACGTTCTCACTCGTAAAATGAAACATATATATTGTGGGACACTCCATATTCTGTGGGAGGGTAATATTTCCGTGGCGAAAACGGCCTGAAGTCGAACGAACAAAGAAGACGAAAAATCACAATATTTTTCAGTATAAGATAATTAAAGTTGAAAATCCTGTTCTCATTAAGCGCCATTGTGTAGATTATAATTAATTAATAATTTTACTTTACTGTTTTTTTATTGCTAATGATGGCAGACGAGCCACGGCCCACCTGATGGTAAGTGGTAACCGTTGCTCATGGACTCCAACTATACCGAGAGTATTGTCAAGCTGCTTCGCACTATTTCATTTCTCAGATATGAAATAAAAGAATAAACGACTATCTTCTGCTACAGCCAAAACACACCGACGTGCTTCATGACCGGTCACACAGGAGACGGTGATACCGACCCGTTCAGGCCCGATAGTAAGTGAGTACTCCCACTAGTTACCCAGCCCTACCACCAGTAATGCAATGGGTGATAATTATTACGTCCCTTAGTCGCCTTCTACGACACCCGCGGGAAAGGATGGAGTGACACTTGAATTCTTAGCCCATCACACCACACGGATTAAAAAAAACTTTGTAAGCATCCGTATAATTACTGGACACAGAAGAGAAGAAAGTCAAAGCCAGCTCACTAATATTTCAATCTATCTTTCAGGAAGCGATGTTGTTAAACATAAAAGGTCTTCATTTCCTAAATGCACCTTCATTTATGGATAAGCTGATGATGATTATCCGTCCTTTTATGAAGAAGGAACTGATGGGTGTGCTCGTTATACACCAAATAGGATCCAAAACTATCGAAAAATATCTACCAATAGAAGCCTTGCCCGTAGAGGCTGGTGGAAATTCCAAGAGTTTTGAAGAGATCAGAGGTGAATACTTGCCTTAGTGTCAATGTGGTCACAATGTGGTCACAATGTGGTCACAATGCCAGCAATCTATTTTTTACTTAATATAATTGATTATAATCAACCAGCCCCTAGCATAGCTAAGCAGTAAAACCAAGGACTGCCAAGACAGTGGTATCAAGTTCGATTCCCAGTCCAAGATCCAAACCTCGAATGGTACACACTTCTGACTTTTTAAGACTTTTCCACATTATTTGTCTGCAAATTATCACTGCTCAGTGAAGGGAAATATCGCGAGGAGATCTACATAAGTGATTTTCTCAACAGCTTGTGAGTTATTGTCACTAGTACTTAAATAAAATTAATAACTACCGGGAAACTCAAGCATGACTTGTTCTATAACTCTGTGAGCGACTGTAAATTTATGTACAAATTTATTTCTAAGCGATCAAACAGGTATAGGTTCAAAGGGTATTGGCAGTGCTATTGAGCTTTTTCGTAAAAAGAAAAATTCTCAGTAGCAATCCGGAGTTTGGAAATGTGGCCGGTAGACGGCAATAGGCTCGCCCCTTATTACGTGGGACTTAAACATAGCTGGTGACCGTGGATGTGTAATACACCTCTGCCTACCCCTTCGGGGAATACAGGCGTGATACTAATTATGTCATGTCAGGTTCGCAGGGCCTTTACGTTTTGGGACCAGGCACAGCGGTGGATTTACACTAGGGGCAGTCGGGGCAAGTGGCCAGGGTGGCAAATATTTTAGGGCGGCAAAATTTTGAAAGTGGAAATATATTTTTTTTATTATTATCAAGATTGCTCAATATAATTAATTAATTCTAACAATTATTAATTTTCTGTTTAATTGATAATTCAAGAAATTCAATTCATCAATTACCTATTTGTGAATTAAAATTTTGGCACTTTTGGTAAAAATTAATAATCAAAAATGTAAATCATTTTGATTATTAATTTTCATTTAGATTAATTTTCATTTATCAATTTATTTCCTTGGACATTTAAAATAATAATCGATTTTTCTATTTTCTGGAAATAAAGAAATTTTGTCTTTTTTTTTGAAAAATTGCAAAAATTTTGGAATTATTTTTTGCATTTTTCAAAATTTTAATCAATCAATGAATTTAAAAAAAAATTGATGAAAAATAAAATATATAAACTATAAATTAAAGTAAAATTCTAGTATTGGGGCGGATTTTTTTCCGGTGCCCAGGAGCGTCATTAAGTTTAAATCCGGCCCTGACTAGGCAATAGTTGATAAAAACGCCATCCTTTGGTCAAATACGCTATTTATTAAGATAAAGATATAACACACAGCATAGCATATAGCATCACGCCTGTATTCCCCAAAGGGGTAGGCAGAGGTGTATTTTACACACCCACGACTCGCCAGCTATGTTTAAGTCCCACGTAATAGGGGGCGAGCCTATTGACGTCTACCGGGCACATTTCCAAACTCCGTGCGCTACTGAGAATTTTTCTTTTTAGGAAAAAGCTCAATAACATTGCCCGACCCGGGGATCGAACCCGAGACCTCATGATTCGCAGTCGCATACAATACCGCTATACCACCGAGGCAGTTAAAATAGAGATATAAAGATACTCTATCTCATATTATACACTCAGACTAAATATCTACATATATTATACACCATTGTGTTAATGCTAAGGTCAGGCTGTGGTAGAGAAGGGCTTAGCTGAGCTTATCATAAGGAATAAGGAATTATTTTTTTTCAGATTACTGGATAAAAAAAATAAGTAATTCTGAAGACTTCTTCGTAGAAGAGAATAAAAAGCGTGTTGACGAATCGCTGAGGCCCGGCAAACCCAAGACTATCTCAGATATATTTGGATCTGTTGAAGGCTCCTTCAAGAAGCTGGAGATCGATTAAATAAAAATGTTAAAGTACCTATATGTTAGATTAGAATATAGATAATTTTGAAACTATCTATAATGAGAATATATATTTTAGAACCTTGCAGCACGCTCTTTCTTTTATTTTATAATTTAGCGAGGGGTGCCTTTTCAATTTTAATTTTCTCCACGTTAGAAGTCCGTGAAGCGTCCCGGAGGATCTCAGTTGTTTTTTTTTGCATGTATGACGAGCCATGGCCCATCTGATGGTAAATGGTGACCGTCGCTCATAGACTCAACTATATACCAAGAGTATTGTCAAGCCGCAGTTCACCATTTAATTTCACCTATACGAAATGAAAGAATAAACGGCTATCTCCTGCTAGAGCCAAAACGCAACGATGTGCTTCATGGCCGGTCGCACGGGAGATGGTAGTACCAACCCGCTCGGGTGCTATACCAAATGAGTACTCCCACTTGGTACCCAACCCTACCACCAGTCATGCAATGGATGATAATTGCTTACTTCCCTTAGTCGCCTCATACGACACCCGTGGGAAAGAATGGGGTGGTGACACTTGTATTCTTAGTCCGTCACCACACGGCAAGCACTGTAATATATTATGTTTAAAAATATACTAAAAGTACTTTCATGCCGCTGTTTCAACTATTCTAAGGTCTAGCCACTGCTCACAATTTCATTTCGGTGATATGAAATGAAAGAATAAACGGCTAATCTCGCTACAACCAAAACACAACGAGGTGACTCATTGTTTAATTCCCTTAATAAAAATGCCCCGAACTACACCCACGGAAAGAATGGTGTGGGGTGGTGGCACTTATGTTCTTAGTTTGTCACCACGCGGAAAATCGAGAACAGAAATAAAACATTTCAAAGTTGGTGACACATGTTTATAATTATGATATTTATGTGATGTGTTATTTACTGTAAGTATATATTATGTATAAGCAATTTTGGTTAGGTACAATGGATTTAATGTTACAACGCGGAAATGCTTCTCTGGATAATTATTATTTCAGAAATTGTGTGCGCCATTGTGTTAATGGTCAATTTTCAAACTCATAACAATGGGATTATTTTTATTTTGTTAGTAATTAATTATTACTTATACTATTTCATAATAATTTTGTGTGTTACAACCAAAACTTCATAATAATATATTTATTGGCGTAATTTTATATATTTTTTTTATTATCACTTCCTCAATCTTATTGCTGGCGCAAGAGAAAAATGTGTAGTGTAAGTCAGCGCCATCTAGTCCATCCATCAGCCTTTCAAAGTCCGCTGCTGGACATAGGCCTCCCCAAGAGAACGCCACAACATGTGTTTCGCTCATATGGGGTATAGTGCCGTAATCGCCACGCTTGGCAGGCGGGTTGGCGATCGCAGTGGATGTTGTTAATACTCCAGGGAGTGCTGCTGCCCACTCCCCCGTTATCCCTCAGTCGGCTCCTACGACTCCCATGGGTGGAGAGGGGTGGGACAACTCTAAAGCCGGCCCCACACGGCGGTGCCATCTAGTAATACAATTCAATACGACATCAATAATTTTAAAATAATTTTGTAATAGTGTGTCACCTCATTTTTTTTAGCGTGAATGGGTAATAAATGTATAAATTATCACGTTTATAATACCTATTAGAATTATCCACACTACACACAACACAACACACTAATACCTATTAGGATTAGGTGATACTCGCGCCATCTATCAGATGTATTGGAACTTATTAGCCCTTAGCTTCTCATAACGTGTTAAGATGACTAACAGACCGCACATAAGGCGGTGTCTGATCTCCAGGTTCGTGTGTTATGAGTTCAAAAGAATGAGATAAAAAACACACAGATTGTATCGTTATAGAGAAAAATAGTTACAGTAGGTATAAAGTAGCGCCATCTAGTGGTAAAGTTTAGATTAAACACAAAGTGAAAAATGTGAAATCGAAAATAACAGTCAGGAGCAGGATTTGAACCTGCATCTTCTGGATACCGTCCAGATGCTTTACCAATTCAGCCATCCTGACAATTGCTCCTGACTGCTAATTTCGATAACACATCATACTTAACGTCTTTGGGTGACGCCTGCGCCATCCGTCGGAAGTATTTTCATACATTATACCGACCAGGTAAACTTAATTTTACAATTAAGATTTTACCTAATAATGACGCAAACCCTTTAAATATTTTAGATATTTTTATATATATTTTTTAGCATTTGACATGCTTAGCACTATACATTAAACACAAAGTGAAAAATGTGAAATCGAAAATAACAGTCAGGAGCAGGATTTGAACCTGCATCTTCTGGATACCGTCCAGATGCTTTACCAATTCAGCCATCCTGACAATTGCTCCTGACTGCTAATTTCGATAACACATCATACTTAACGTCTTTGGGTGACGCCTGCGCCATCCGTCGGAAGTATTTTCATACATTATACCGACCAGGTAAACTTAATTTTACAATTAAGATTTTACCTAATAATGACGCAAACCCTTTAAATATTTTAGATATTTTTATATATATTTTTTAGCATTTGACATGCTTAGCACTATACATTAAACACAAAGTGAAAAATGTGAAATCGAAAATAACAGTCAGGAGCAGGATTTGAACCTGCATCTTCTGGATACCGTCCAGATGCTTTACCAATTCAGCCATCCTGACAATTGCTCCTGACTGCTAATTTCGATAACACATCATACTTAACGTCTTTGGGTGACGCCTGCGCCATCCGTCGGAAGTATTTTCATACATTATACCGACCAGGTAAACTTAATTTTACAATTAAGATTTTACCTAATAATGACGCAAACCCTTTAAATATTTTAGATATTTTTATATATATTTTTTAGCATTTGACATGCTTAGCACTATACATTAAACACAAAGTGAAAAATGTGAAATCGAAAATAACAGTCAGGAGCAGGATTTGAACCTGCATCTTCTGGATACCGTCCAGATGCTTTACCAATTCAGCCATCCTGACAATTGCTCCTGACTGCTAATTTCGATAACACATCATACTTAACGTCTTTGGGTGACGCCTGCGCCATCCGTCGGAAGTATTTTCATACATTATACCGACCAGGTAAACTTAATTTTACAATTAAGATTTTACCTAATAATGACGCAAACCCTTTAAATATTTTAGATATTTTTATATATATTTTTTAGCATTTGACATGCTTAGCACTATACATTAAACACAAAGTGAAAAATGTGAAATCGAAAATAACAGTCAGGAGCAGGATTTGAACCTGCATCTTCTGGATACCGTCCAGATGCTTTACCAATTCAGCCATCCTGACAATTGCTCCTGACTGCTAATTTCGATAACACATCATACTTAACGTCTTTGGGTGACGCCTGCGCCATCCGTCGGAAGTATTTTCATACATTATACCGACCAGGTAAACTTAATTTTACAATTAAGATTTTACCTAATAATGACGCAAACCCTTTAAATATTTTAGATATTTTTATATATATTTTTTAGCATTTGACATGCTTAGCACTATACATTAAACACAAAGTGAAAAATGTGAAATCGAAAATAACAGTCAGGAGCAGGATTTGAACCTGCATCTTCTGGATACCGTCCAGATGCTTTACCAATTCAGCCATCCTGACAATTGCTCCTGACTGCTAATTTCGATAACACATCATACTTAACGTCTTTGGGTGACGCCTGCGCCATCCGTCGGAAGTATTTTCATACATTATACCGACCAGGTAAACTTAATTTTACAATTAAGATTTTACCTAATAATGACGCAAACCCTTTAAATATTTTAGATATTTTTATATATATTTTTTAGCATTTGACATGCTTAGCACTATACATTAAACACAAAGTGAAAAATGTGAAATCGAAAATAACAGTCAGGAGCAGGATTTGAACCTGCATCTTCTGGATACCGTCCAGATGCTTTACCAATTCAGCCATCCTGACAATTGCTCCTGACTGCTAATTTCGATAACACATCATACTTAACGTCTTTGGGTGACGCCTGCGCCATCCGTCGGAAGTATTTTCATACATTATACCGACCAGGTAAACTTAATTTTACAATTAAGATTTTACCTAATAATGACGCAAACCCTTTAAATATTTTAGATATTTTTATATATATTTTTTAGCATTTGACATGCTTAGCACTATACATTAAACACAAAGTGAAAAATGTGAAATCGAAAATAACAGTCAGGAGCAGGATTTGAACCTGCATCTTCTGGATACCGTCCAGAGTTTCAAATCCTGCTCCTGACTGTTATTTTCGATTTCACATTTTTCACTTTGTGTTTAATGTATAGTGCTAAGCATGTCAAATGCTAAAAAATATATATAAAAATATCTAAAATATTTAAAGGGTTTGCGTCATTATTAGGTAAAATCTTAATTGTAAAATTAAGTTTACCTGGTCGGTATAATGTATGAAAATACTTCCGACGGATGGCGCAGGCGTCACCCAAAGAGGTTAAGTATGATGTGTTATCGAAATTAGCAGTCAGGAGCAATTGTCAGGATGGCTGAATTGGTAAAGCATCTGGACGGTATCCAGAAGATGCAGGTTCAAATCCTGCTCCTGACTGTTATTTTCGATTTCACATTTTTCACTTTGTGTTTAATGTATAGTGCTAAGCATGTCAAATGCTAAAAAATATATATAAAAATATCTAAAATATTTAAAGGGTTTGCGTCATTATTAGGTAAAATCTTAATTGTAAAATTAAGTTTACCTGGTCGGTATAATGTATGAAAATACTTCCGACGGATGGCGCAGGCGTCACCCAAAGACGTTAAGTATGATGTGTTATCGAAATTAGCAGTCAGGAGCAATTGTCAGGATGGCTGAATTGGTAAAGCATCTGGACGGTATCCAGAAGATGCAGGTTCAAATCCTGCTCCTGACTGTTATTTTCGATTTCACATTTTTCACTTTGTGTTTAATGTATAGTGCTAAGCATGTCAAATGCTAAAAAATATATATAAAAATATCTAAAATAGGTAAAGTTTAGTACAAAATCTGCAATAAAATAATAACTTGAAATGTGTGAATCCAGCCTATAAACTATTTGTATGGCCAATTTCGTGTAAATCCATTTAGCTTTTTTCTTATGATTAAATATAATACCTACATACAATCTTTTACATTTATGTTCGTAGCCTATTCTAAACTTTATAGGGGTCAGCTTCCTATCCTTTCGGTTGAACTTTGAAGCAGATCTCCAGTGTAGGTATGTTCAATTATCATTCATCATCACTGCAACACTGGGCGAAACTGCAGGCACTTCGTTCCGCTGTGGGTAAACTCTCGCACCATCCATCCATCCATCAGCCTTTCAACGTCCACTGCATGCTGGACATAGGCCTCCCCAAAAGAACGCCACAACGAGCAGTGCCGGATAATGCCGTAATCGCCATGCTTGACAGGCGGGTTGGCAATCGCAGTGGATGTTGTTAATACTCGAGGGACTGCTGCTGCCCACTCCGCCGGAATTCCCTCAGTCGGCTCTTACGACTCCCGTGTGTAGAGAGGGGTGGGACAATTCAAAAGCCGGCCCCACACGGCCAAACAACGCAACTTTCGCACATCAAAGGATTTCATCGCGATGAACTTCACTTATAAAAAATAGGCGACCACACTTCTGCTACAGACATCATGTGTAGCAGACGTCGCGGCTTTAATTAGGTTTTGCGACACATATGATTTCAAAAATAGACTGGAGTAACGTGAGCTTTTAGAGTTTATTAGCAATTTCGAGGCTTTTATGGTCAGTGGCGTAAATACCATCTGAGGCCCGTGGCAAATTCATTGGATGGGGCCCTCCCAGTAAATATCGTTACTTTGTAATTTAATTTTCATAACTCACTTAATTACTTACCCAAAAGTATTATCTACTAATATTGGGTGCATTTTAGTTAGATATCTAATAAATTTTATTAAAAAAAAAACATTTAAGTATTACATAATTTTAATGAAAGAATAATTTAATACATGTTTTCTCCGAGCTTCTGTTCCGCAAAAGTTAGATCGAGCTATGAAAATTTCAATGGACAAAATAGCTAAGTTACATAGTCTGTCTTGGCCCATGTAGTTTCTAAATACTTTGCTTATCATCACGCCATTTCCCCTGCAGGGTAGGCAGAGACAATACAATTCAAAAAGGCTTTATTGTTGCATCAGGCTGCCTTTTGGCTGGCTGGAAGGTGGCTCTAGAAGAGTTTGGTGTTAAAATTAATTCTAAGCTTGCCTCTCGGGTTGGAGGCCCCGTCGGGTTGGGGGCCCGTGACGTTTTGCCAGCCCTGTACTCTATAGTTACGCCCCTGTTTATGGTATTATTCAAAATCTTAATCTAGTGGTGGAGCCTTGTTTACCAGCATGAATGGGCCGGCTCGATCAGGGAAGTACCACCCTCACAAAACATCACCATGAAACAACGGTAGGTCCCTACTACTCCCTCTCTATCCTGTTCATATTATCCTTCCTGTCCTCTACTTAGTATCCCACCTAATTGACGAGCCTCGTGGCGTAGTCGGTAGTGTAAACGATTTCCATGCACGAGGTCGAGGGTCCGATTCCCACTCAGGACAATTGTTTGTGTGATAAACATAGATATTTGTACTGCGTCTGGGTGTTTTCTATCTATTATATGTATGTATTTACAAAAAAAAAGTAATATATGTATTATATCCGTAATCTGGTACCCATAGACCAAGCGTTAAGCTTAGTTTGGGACCAGAGGACGTTGTGTGAAATGTCCGTGAATATTTATTTATATTTTTTTCCTATTATCCTTCCTATCCACCTGCTATCGTCTTCTAAAATTAAAATAAAAACAATAATTATACACTATGTGAGTGGCAACCAAACATACGTCCCATCTGTGGTAAGCAGTTACCATAGCCTTCACTCGCGTGGCGCCACCTCCAAGGAAAGAAATAGAATGTGGAAAGGAACGAGAGAATAAGGAGGTGATGCTCACTCTGATCACCATACGAAACACAACAGTTCGGATACTTACCGTTGTTCCATACTGATCTGTGAGAAGGTGGTACTTCCCCGATCGAGCCGGTTACCATTTATGTTGGGACAAACCACTAGTAAAATTGTATTTTTAATCCATCCATCAGCCTTTCAACGTCCACTGCTGGACATAGGCTTCCCCAAGAGAACGCCACAATGAGCGGTCCCGTCATGGGGATAATGCCGTAATCGCCACGCTTGACAGGCGGGTTGGCGATCGCAGTGGATGTTGTTAATACCCGAGGGAGTGCTGCTGCCCACTCCCCCGGTATTCCCTCAGTCGGCTCTTACGACTCCCATGGGTAGAAAGGGATGCGACAATTTTAAAGTCGGCACCACGCGGCAATGTATTTTGAAAATAAAGGTTTATACCTTTATTTTCAAGTACCAAGACTCATAGTTTTGTTAGTAACAATTTGCTTATAACTATGTTATTATTATATACACTTCTAACTACCGCAGGATTACCGGACTCGTGGGTCCGGCTGACACCCTACAACTGTGAATCATTTAATTGCAGTCCAGTCTACTCGCTATCATATTTAAGATACTGTTGGGGCTGACCCGAACTCTACGGACCCGCTGCAGTACCGGGGCAGCCTCATCAGCATCCTAAAGGTATTATTGTGTTGGACTCGAAAGGCGCTGTATGCTTTTTGAGTAAAATAAGCCCACAGACTGCAGGTGTAAAAAAAAGGTGCAGTAAGCTCTAAATAATGTATGTTTAACCTCCTTAGAGGCTCAAGCAAATCTGTGGGTAATCATGGCATTGTATACCAGACCATGTAGCCTGGCATACTCTTCACAAGTGACCACGAGTTTTCGAATTCCACATACTGATTCGCTCAGCACCATGATACATACGCCGTCAATATGACACCCGGCATGCATTCTGCTGAGCATGCAAATCATTTTATTAATATAAAAGTTGGTATAAAAGTGTGGGTAAGCATAATCCCCCCCGGCCTCACCCCGCACTTCAACCTATATGGCCTAGACAAGGCACTTGCCCACTTCACGCTGTTGACTTGGTGCCCGTACCAAAACTTTAGAATGTTGGTTAGTTCTGAAGGTAAATTTGCTTCTTCCAACTTTTTCCATAAACATTTTTGACATACATTCTTAGCTATTTACTAGAAATATTTTTTTTTGTGGAAAAAGTACGTTTGTGAATCAAATTTGGGCTTGTGCCTTATATTTATTCCGGAGATATACGCTCTAGTCGCCCATCTACCATTAACCTTGATCAGACATATCAAATACCACAACTTTATCGTACTAAGATCTACGTAATACATAGGAAATATATGTAAATATATTTCAAATGCTAAAAAAATCAAATTACAAACTCATTTAAATACGCGCTATTATGTGGTTCTATTCTGAGGCCTACCATACCGGAACAAAAGAGTTTGAAAAATCGTTGTCTATTTCTGGTATATAGACTTAACCAATACACGCATTTCATCGAAATTTGGTATTAAGATAGTTTATTGTCTGCATAAACGCACAGACTACCTGGGTTACTGGCAACTCCGAGCAGCAGCTAGTAGGTAATATACTCGCACTACTCCACTAAACCAACTAGGCACCTGTCAAAGCTGACGTCACACGCCATCGAGCTCTAATAAGGCACACGCACATATCTCTTGTACGAATAGAAAAAAAAATAATAAGAATAGGCGGACCAAAAGTCCGTTAACATGTTTATAATATAAAGCTACAGGAGTAAAAAACTGTTTATTCATTAATTAGGGTTTTATTTTTTGAATATGACATAATCTAAGCGTGATTTGTGTCGTTTTTGACACTTGTAATAAAATAAGATAAGTACAGAAATTATTAGGGTAAAACGTGCGAATGTGTCGTTGCTGCGAACCGTACTAAGACGAACGCGGTACCTGAGGCGGTGTGCCGACGGCGAAGCCGCAATCGACCCGGTTACCTAGTTGGCGGGTTGTAGTAGCAAATGCAATTCATTATAAATAGTAGGAGTTGTTGAGACCCAGTAAGAAGGACCCGCGAAGCTAGTCCACCAATGATACGTAAGTCCACTTGTGTACAGCGGACTGAGCACAGCAGCTTTTTTTTATGTTTGGCTATGGTTGTTAGCTGCAGATGGCTATGACAACCTTACCCGAGCAAGAGCTGAGCACAGAGGGCTCTCAGCCCAATAAGCTTAGTACAGGTGCGATTGTTGCGAGCTATGTACATATACCAACTGATACCCGCGACTTCGTCCGTTTGGAATTTGTTTATTTTCTTTCTTTGTAACGGACGCCGCCCGGCGACCCGGGTCCGCGAAGGAGGATTCCTCCCGGGCCCTCTCCGCCGCCTCCTTCCGCGAGATGACAGCCTCGCAGAAGGCGGCGACCGCGGTCCAGGCCCTGTCACTGCCAACACTGTCCACGCCTATGACTGCAGCGAGTTCCCGGCGCTGCTCATCCCAAGCCGGGCACGACTCGAGCGTGTGCTGCGCCGAGTCCTCGCTACAGTCGCAGTGGTGACAGCCGGGGTCGTCTCCTTCCTACGGAACGCCCCTACGGTCCAGAGACCAGCTCGGGGCGTCTCCAGCCGAGCCCTCCACTTTAGCACTGTGGCGCGGCTCTCATACTGGCCATCCCAAGGCGCATTTCTTCCACAGTTGTCTCGAGGCGCAGATTCCGCACCCCAAGCTCAGCCACCTCCGCTTCCAGGCGCTCATTTCGCGCCACCAGCCGCTCCACCACGTCGGACAGCTCCGTTGTGGCATTCTTTAGGCACCATATGAAGGTGCCTTTTAAATTTCTCGAGCCCGTGGCCACCGTTGTTATGATGGCCACGCTGGGCGTGGCTCTCTCGGCGATTTGAGCCGCTGACGGTAGCCCATTCTGGTCAATTGGGAGGCGGAGCTTGTCTGAGAGAACCATTAAACGCTCTTCAGCGGTTTGCTCCGCCTCTATTCTTTTTAGATTTATTGTCTCGGCTCTATTTGCCGAAACAGCACGCGGAACCGGCGTAACCGGTCTATTTATGCCTCAACCTCTTAGAGAAGATGTTATCTTCGGGGGAGGCATCTCCACCGAGCTCCCATCGGACTCCGATGCAGCGCCCCCCTGAGACAGGGTGCGCTTGCGCCAGAACCGCGATGGGAGTGGCTTCACTAAAAACAATTTACACTATTGTAACTCTCTGTAACCATGGTGTTTGGATGTTACCAAATTTTGTAAGTAAAATTTGACTCATTTCGTGGTTTTCAACTTAAACTTAGATGCGCACAACGAAACAGTTTTAAATGTAAGGAATTATATTACCAGTGAATATTTCAAGCGTCTACCTGTTGCCGTTATCAATAGCGAGCAAAAAAGGCCATTAAAATCACGTTTGTTGTATGGGAGCCCCCCTTAAATATTGTTTTTTTATTTTGTTTTTAGTATTTGTTATTATAGCGGCAACAGAAATACATCATTTGTGAAAATTTCAACTGTCTAACTATCGCCGTTCTTGAGATACAGCCTGGTGACAGACGGACGGACAGACAGACAGCGAAGTCTTAGTAATAGGGTCCCGTTTTGACCCTTCGGGTACGGAACCCTAAAAATGGTGTTTTGTGTACCTAACGTACCTATAGGTATACTTTCATGTTATGTATTTAGTAAAAAGGTGTTACTTACAGACACTTTAATTTTACATATTTGTATAGATTAAACAACGTGTAATCGTTTAAAATTGGCAAACCTGTTATAAGTTATAACTAAGTACATTTAGTTCAAAGAGTATAAATCGCTACCTTTTAATTTAGTCTTCGAAACGTGTTCATATAGTTCGGATGTGTCATTGTAATAAAGTTTTTGTGTTAATATAAATTGTAAGTATTTTTTTTTTGTTCATTATTGGTATTATGAAGAGGTTTTTATAAGATTCGTGTAGATTTTCTTTTTATAATAACTTGTTAGTTTAATTTTATTTTAATATCGTTTGGCCTTGTCAGCGGTAAACGTTGCTTATTTTTTATATAACTTGATTTTTAATGACTATTTTCTTTTTCACTTTAGAATGTAAATACATAATTATGTTACTCTTTTCAAATATGCATAAATTGTTATCCGCAGCCGCAGAAGCTATCCACTTTTCAAGGACAAAAATTACTAGTAGCCTATGTCGTTTTCTGCGCTTTGGTCTATATGTACGCTAAATTTTATGATGATCGTTTGAGTAGATACTACATTAAAGTGCAACAAGCGCTCTTTCCCATTTATAATATTAAGTGAGATATAATATGGATTTCTAAGATAATATGTATAGTTAGACTAGCTCACCCGGCAAACTTTATACCGCCATATTTTTTTTCGTGAATAATTTGCAATGAAAATTATTAAAGTATATCGCTATTAAAAAATAGGGGTGGGCAGTAGAAGGGTGAAAATCTATAGTTGTATGTATTTTTTAATGCTGAATCATAAAAAAATAAAAATACAAAAAACAAACAAGAATTGGGGTAGACCACCCTTATCACTTAGGGGTGTGAAAAATAGTTTAGATCCTATTCTCAGACCTGCTGAATATACACACAAAATTTCATAAGAATCGGTCAAGCCGTTTCGGAGGAGAATGGCAACAAACACACACGGACACGGGAATTTTATATATTAGATACCACTTTTGTTTACGCTCTTAAAATGCCTTTAAATTTACTTTGAAAAGGAATAGTTTACTACAAAGAGTAAGGACGGCAAAGTCCGAATTATTGAGCTCGATCTCCAGTATTAAGTGAGTGGGTCGTAGTGGGGAGAGACCTCAGAAGTCACATTGCTTTCTGAAGTGATGCATGTAGGTATCACATACGCATTTTAACACTGCCTTGTGAAGGAAAACGTAGTTAGGTCACTTACATACCTTAGAGATTATCTAGACAGCTTGTATAAGTCTGCCAACTCGTACTGGGCCAGCGTGGTGGACTATAGAGCTAGATTCCTATCGTATGATGATTATGTGGGGCTAGTCAACAGTACTTAATTCTATACACTTGTCTTATGAAACTGTAATACCACCACTACACTGCTCGCGAAGTGACTTTGGCGAAGTGCCCGAAGATGGTCGCAGTACGAAATACGTAACCACATACTCGCGCTGCACGCTACTTCAGTCACTCGGCGCTCGCCAACGAGTAAAGTTATGCTTATACTCGCGCGCTTTGTGACATGGATAAGAATATTTAGAAAGCCAATCGATTTCAATATTAATAAAAAATAAACACAGTGTGAAAATGTGAAATCGAAAATAACAGTCACGAGCAGGATAGTTATTTTCGTTTTCACATTTTCACACTTTGTGTTTATTTATATTTCTAAGCATGTCCAATGCTAAAAATATATATAAAAATATCTAAATATCAATAATATTCCTGTTATTACAATGATATTCTTCTTATTGCGTAACTTTCTCAGGAAAAGTAATTATTCATCTCGCTTATAATGCCTCTCGGTACTGTTGACACATGATGATCAAGGAGATTTACTTTAACAGGGAACCTTTAAAGAAAAAAATAATTTTCAAGCTAGTTTTTCAGTTATATGTATCTCAGGTTCCCGATATAGGTAGAAGCGGGACAAAATTTATAGGTACCACATTTCGTATAATCATGAGCTATCAAATAAAAAAGTTGCATCAAAATCTGTTCAGTAGTTTTTGCGTGATGCGCTAACAAACAAACAGACAAAAAATCTAAAAAAAATGTTTTGTGTTCAAAGCCTAATACAGTAATTATTTCTCAAATATCTTAAATGTACAGATACAGCCCTGTTACAGCTTTATAATAGCTAGGACAAAATATTTTTATTCAAGAACATTGAATTCGTAATATCAAAATAATATTCATTCATTTATTCATCGTTATCTTGATCGGTAGTACTACCCACAAAAGATCAGCGTGAAACAGCAGTCGATATTCCTACCGTTGTTTTGTATGGTGAGTGAGAGCGCTGGAAGCCCGAAGCCCTTTCCTATCCTCTCCTTAGTATCCTACCTATCTATACTTTCCCCTGGAGATAGCGAGGCGCGAGTGATGCCTCTGGAGTTACTAGCGTCTATAGGTTACGGTGACCGTTTACCATCATCACCAGACCGCCGTATGCTTGTTTGCCATCCAAGAATTATAAAAAAAAATAGTTTTATTACCTAATAAGGAAGGCACAAAAGCAATTTAAGTTATTTATTTTAGGTAATTAATAAGTGTGAGTTGCATGATCCAATGTTATCGTTAAAGTTACTGTATTCAACGGGTTTGCTAAAAACGGGATACACCATTTAACTATAGTTAAAATGACGTCATTATTTGACGTTAACTGTAACTGCCCATTACTGACTCGTTAAAGTTAAAGTTAAATTAGTAGCATATCATCATCATAAGTCAATCATAACGATACGATTACGAATATTGTTCTCCGATGCTTTGAAAAGTGCTTAAATCTTTCTTTTTTTAGATAAGTTTTAAGTAGCTGTTGATTGTGTTGCATATATATAATAATGATGGCTCTATTAATAGAAATCCTGTGGGAAACTAGCCCTACCGACGACGAAACTGACAAGGAGTATTTAAATAACATACGCCGTAGTTCTTGGCAAGATTTTGTGTTATTAAAAATCTAGCGCGTGCGTTAACTTATTAAATTTTGAACCATTGATAAAAACGCGAACGATGAAGTAGGTTAATTCATCAACTACATAAAAACAACAAACATATCATTTTCCGTGTAGTGACGGACTTAGAATACAAGTATCACCATCCCATTCTTTCCAACGGGTGTCATTTGAGGCGACTAAGGGAAGTAAACAATTATCATCCATTGCATGACTGGCGGTAGGGCTGGGTACCAAGTGGGAGTACTCACTTGGTGTCGGGCCCGAGCGGGTTAGTACCACCATCTCCCGTGTGACCGGCCATGAAGCACATCATTGCGTTTTGGCTGTAGCAGGAGATAGCCGTTTATTTTTTCATTTCATATCGGTGAAATGAAATGGTGAGCTCGGCTTGACAATACTCTCTTTATAGTTGAGTCCATGAGTGACGGTTACTATTTACCATTAGACGGGCCGCGGATCGTCTGCTATAACACGCAATAAAAAAAAATAGCATCACGCCTGTATTCCCCGAAAAGGTAAGGTTTAATTTCACTAGTACCTTGATAAAAAAATGACTTTAATTAATGTTCTGACCAGATAATGTGAAATTAATGTATGTAGTATACAATTCGTTACAACGCCCGCCCAAGGCGGACGCTTGTAGAAAAGTGAAATGATAATAAACGTATCTACTTACTTGGCGTAAAAGTTTTCTAATACATTTGTACTAATTGTTTTTAAGTCACCCATTCCCATTATTAATAATATTAATAAAATCACGAAAGCAAACAAATTGATATATATATGACAGCGATTGACGTTATAATTTTTGTCATCTGTTGATAGTTTAAATACAGTATTACCACACGATAAAACTGTTCCCTCGTTAAATTTGGGGTCAAAGTACCTCATTAAACTAGCAACTCTCTTAACTTTAACGTTGACGATGCCTTCGATGGTGCACCGTGTTTTAGTAAAAGTAATAGTTAGGGCCGTTCGTCATTGTTATAGTTAACTTTCACGTTAACTATAACCGGAGCTCTCGTGCAACTAACCCTAAAGGTTTTAGGTTTGGGGATATATGTATGTATTTATTAGTGTCGAATCATAAATAAATTAAAATAAGTAATAAATGTTGTCCAAGAAATAATAAAATTGTTTTTGGGGTGGACCACCCTTATCACTTAGGGGTATGAATAATAGTTTAAATAAAAATGGTTTTAATCGTTTTGTTTAGACACGCCTATATAATAAAGCCTATTACAGACATTTTTTTCTCAAATATCTTAAATGTGCAGACACAGCTCTGTTACAGCTTTATAATAGTATAGATTAGAGAAAAAAAAATACTGCGGCTTATGGAAATCGGCAGATTATATTTTTTTTTTGTATATTTGCATTATTTCCTTCAAAATAAAAAAAATTCAACCACGCTCGAGAATGTCAAGATAACGTTTTTTTAACTTCCCGCTAAGAAAATTGAAAATTTTCAAAAGTTGGGAAGTTATTGGTTTTACTCTGTTTTTCGAAAATCGAGTTTTCAACGGATGTTGACGTTTTGAGGTCACAGAAAGCTTCCCCGAATGTTTTTGCGATGATGTCTGTATGTCTGTGTGTGTGTGTGTTTGTGTGTGTGTGGCCGTATGTAAACCTTATGAACGTATGTACGGCTTGACCGATTTCATCGCGGTTGGCGTCATTTGAAAGGACTTGACCAAACTTAGATTTTGAATACAATTAGGACTAATTTTGGAATAACTTAATTGCCGATCGATTCCAAAATCTAATTAGCTCTTAACATCAAAAAACCACGTCAATTGCTGCCAGTCCAGTCAAAATCGGTTGATTTGTTCGTGAGATATCGTTGTTGACAAAAATTAAAAAAAATGTTTTTTTCAGAATTTCTAGTATTTCTAGAAGAGCGTTGCGTTGAATGCGGTAAACTACGAGAAAATTGGTTCATTCATACAAAAGTTATTGCGATTTAAAAATTCAACGAATAGTGTTTTATTAAATCTCTATCAGACTTTGAGCTCGAAGAGCCTCAAAAGTGAATTGCAATTGCAATTTTGAGCGCTTAAGTATCAAATTAGCGGGAAGTTGTAGGGATGGCCTTTAGGGTCAACCGTTTTTTTAACAAAAAAAAGGTCAACCGTTTTCCAGATTTTTTTTGCAGTTTTGTAACCCTCCCACTCCCTTACGTTACGCTCAAATCGTCAGATTTTCATAATTCACTATTTTTAGCTCGTAGGTAATTAATCCACCTTACCTTAATCTGACGTGCTTTAGTATTTCCGACCATCGTTTTTTTTTTAATTATCTGATGGCTTATATATGGTAGAGGTACTCAGCAGGATGCAGGGTATACTCGTTTATGTTCATCTGCCGTGCTTGGGTATATCCCAAAATCGCTTTTGGGGATCCCCTACTGTAACTGTTACCCTTGGACTACTGAACTAATATCATACAGTTGCAGTGATCAGCCATTACATGCGGTGAGACGGCACACGGCACGGAGACTATTGTTGCCCCTAACGACGGGGTGTGTGGTTACCAACATTTTTTCCCGCCTCAATAAAATAAAATTAAACAATCGCGATACATCTTGATGTGTTTCGGTACAGAAGAAGCTAGCTATCTATTCTCACTCCTAAGCGCAATAATTGAAGTTCATTGTGGCTTTGCTTTGCTTTTGATATTTATTAGTCCACGAGCGGCGGCTACCACTTACCCTTGTATGACCAGTGGCCCGTCTACCACTTTACGAAAAATATGTCTACTTGAGAGATTTTTGTCATCGGTATTTGGTCCGTATCATGAATTATGCTTCTCTCTGAGGGGTAACTCGAGATTAACAGTGGAACGTTATGAAAAAAAAAACAAGCTTGAATGCAGCAAGGTCATACACTGACAATAAAGCAGAATAATGAAAGCCTTTGTTCGTGCACTGTAATTAAGTGCACGTGGTGGTACTTAAATACATACGGATAAATATAGGACTATAATAGTTACTTAATTTGTGCTTACAATTTAAATTGCCAGAGCTACCTGTTATCAATGCCAAATGAACAGCTGTGTCGGTTTAACGTGTTTATTACCTACCTAACTTGATGGAAAGGAGTAGAAGCCTCAATACATAGGTTTAAATGTAGAATACTGCTTTTAGGGGATGAAGTATTATGTTGTAAAGAAGAACTAACTTATTTATAAAATCTTTATTTTCTTTTATGTCCATCCATCCATCAGCCTTTTATCGTCCACAGCTGGGCATAGGCCTCCCCAAGAGAACGCCACAGCGACTGGTCCTGTGCCACTTGCATCCAATGAATGCCTGCGACTTTAACCAGGTCATTGCTCCACCTGGTGAGAGGCCGGTCACCACTCGAGAACCTTTCTTCCCCAACGGTTGTCAGTTCGTCGAGCGATGTGGCCTGCCCATTGCCACTTCAGCATGCTGACCCGGTAGGCTATGTCGGCTACTCGCGTTCTCCTACAAATTTCCGTATTACGGATTTTATCACGTAGAGAGATCCCAAGCATAGCTCGCGCCATGGCACGCTGAGCGACTTTGACATAAGGCCAACATTCAAAGACCACGCCTCTGTTCCGTAAGTCATCATCGGTAATACACACTGATCGTAGACCTTCGTCTCCAGACACTGGAATTTCGGACAAGAAGATCTTACTCAGCTTCCCGAACGCTGCCCAGCCGAGCTGGAATCGTCGGTTGACCTATTTCTGTAAGTTGTGTCTACCTAACTGGACAGTTTGACCCAGGTAGACATAGTGGCCGACAACTTCAAGAAGCGCAATCCTAAGGACTGGTGCTGAAATGACATGGACATTAGACATGACTTTCGGGTTGTCCATGTTCATTTTGAGATCCACTAGTCGGGAAACCCTGCTGAGATCATTAAGAATGGTGCGAAGGTCCTCCAGCGATTCTGCCATGACTACTATGTCATCGGCATATCGAAGGTGAGTAATGTATTCGCCATTGATGTTGATGCCGAATCCGGTCCAGTCCAAGAGCTTGAAGACATCTTCCAATGCAGTGGTGAAGAGTTTCGGGGACATGACGTCTCCCTGTCTAACACCTTTCTGCAATTGGATTGGTTTCGTACTCCTGTCCTGAACACACACTGACATGGTGGCGTTTCTGTGCAAGCACTTCAGCACTTCGATGTACCGATAGTCAATTTGGCGCCACTGAAGGGACTGCAGCATCGCCCAAATTTCGATTGAATTTCGAAGGCTTTCTCATAGTCCACAAACGCCAGGCAGAGAAGCCGATAATACTCCTCGGTCTTCTGTATAATCTGGCGCAGCGTATGGATGTGGTCTATGGTAATATAGCCTTTTCAGAAACCAGCTTGTTTGGGAAGCTGGAAGTGGCCGAGCCTGTGCGTGAGTCGATTTGTAATGACCCTCGAGAACAACTTATAGATGTGGCTCAAGAGTGAGATGGGTCTATAATTCTTCAAGAGGATTCTATCACCTTTCTAAAAGAACAGCACCATCACGCTCCTAGTCCACGACTCTGGAGCGTAGTCCACGACTCTGGAGCGCGACCCCGAGAACGACAGAATTGAAAATCCTTTGGAGGGCTTTGAGGACCGGCTTTCCGCCTGCCTTCAGAGGTTCTATAGTAATTCCGTCATCACCCGGTGCTTTTCCGTCCTTTAGCTGTTTGAGAGCCATTCTGATCTCGTACAGGCTATCGTCCGGGATATCTTCGGTGTAGTGCCGAGTTAGCTTGGATCTGGGCTCATGGACCAAGCTGACAACAGGGTTCTGGGATCTATATAACTGTCCATAGAACTTATGGACCTCTCTTAATATGTCATCTTTGGATGAAACAACGGTGCCATCATTGGTCTTCAGCTTAATCAATTACACAGTTAAATTCACTGGTAAGCAAAGAATATACCTGCCAAATTCCTTAGACCAGTGGTTTAGGTTATGCGTTGATATATCATTCGAGTAAGGTACATTTTAATTTTATGAATACAGATAGGAATTCAATATAAACAATGTAACCTATACTAATCAATAATTCATTTGGATTTGTAGGTGTAGCTGTAATATATGTATAACTAACATAATTTATAATGTTTGTTTCTGAGAAAAATATATCAATTCATAGTTGTGCAGAGGGTCATAGAGAGAGCTATGCTTGAGGTCTCCTTGCGCGACTGAAAAAGAAAAGTGTGGATTAGCCGGGAAAGACACGTGAGAGATGTGGAATCCAACGCACGGTATATTGCTTGGATCAGATAGATGGGTATGGAAAGTCCTCGAGTGTAGGCCGTTAACGAACACCAGACAACGTATGCGATGGGTAGACGACATCCGATGACATGCATGCCGTAACTGGATAAATCAAGTAGCAGACAAAGTGGCCTGGAAGAAATGGGAAGAGGCCTATGTGCAGTTATACACCAGAAGAGGCTGATGACGATGATGAATTAATTGACTAGCTGTTTCCCGCAACTCTTTCCACATGGCATTTAGATTTTTCGCGGAATTGTAATTTATTTTCCAAAATGATGGTAGCCTAAGTTATTTTTTATAACATCAGCTATTTGCCAGGTCTTCTCTCATGGTGTAGAGAAGAGAGAGAGAGGGATCCACCACGCTGGCCCGATGCGAGTTGGCAGACTTCACAAGCCACCGAGAAAATCTCTCAGGCACAAAAAGGTTTCCTCACGATGTTTTCCTTCACCGAGCTGTGATAAGTTGTAAACAAACACACACATAATATAGGAAAATCAAAAAGCAAAAAGTCAGAGGTGTGTGCGTTCAACCTTGGACTCGGGATTGGACTTGACACCACTGTCTTTGCAGTCCTTGGTTTTACTGCTAGGCTATCACTGTTATTATATTTTTATGTGCGTTTAGTAAAAAGTTGTTATTTAAAGATTATAAACAAACAGCATTTTTTTTGCTTTAATTAATTATTTAACTTAGCTAACAAAATTAGTGTATAAACTTCCTGGTGAATCACAATCATATCTTTAAACCACCACCGAAGGAATGTAACATAACATAGTTCCAGTGGCCCGCCAATAAAGGCGGAGAGACGGCAATCGGCGGGTTTTTTTAGTGGGTGAAGGCCCCACAATACCCAGTTCGTTGCCCAAAACGACGGGGTGTGCGGTTAGGCACAATTTTTCCGCCTTAACAAAAAATAAAGGACTTTTAATATCCGGATCTGAAAAAGGTGAGCCAGTATTCATACCACGAATTCCCATAATACCGTCGAATTTTCCCTTTAAATTCAAGACTTCAATTTCAAGGGTTGCTTTATTTATTTTTATGAAATTCCTCGCGGACGAAGTCGCGGGTTAGTGTTAAAATAATATTTTAATCACTTTATTTCACTTAACACGTTGTCTTGATTTTTAAACAGTTAAGGATCCTATAAGAAAACCTAAATAATAACTATTATATACTTATTTCGAAATATTAATGCCAAATTTTAATTTTTTGGTGCAAAATTTTCATTTTTTGGTGCAAAATTTTAATTTTTTGGTGCAAAATTTTAATTTTTTTGTTAACATTCAATCAGATTTGGCGCCTACTACTAAAAAGTATTAAACAGTTATAATTTGGGTTTTGTAATAATTATCCCAAATTATTGTTTGAAATTTAAGACGTTATGTAAAATGAGGTGAATAAAATATTATCTTATACAAACAAGAGTTCGTGTTTTACGAGGCAAAAAATATTTTGACTAGATATTTTAGATTATACCTAACAAGTTCCTAAATTGCATGATAAGTTAATCATGACTAAACTAGTATTATTAATTATTAATACTAGTTTAGTCATGATTAACGTCATTCAGACGAAGTCAGTAAAATGACTAGCCTTTGCCCGCGGCTTCGCCGAAGACAGAACCTAGTTTTTTGGTTGTAGGATGAGATCGAACTCGGTACACTCGGCCACTAGGCTATCAATGCACTTTATCACATTAGTCTTCCTCTGGGTAAAGTTGAAACAAAGCTATATCTGTACATTTAAGATATTGGAGAAAAAATTACTATTAGGCTATTTCGGCATCTCTGGCCGTCTGAATACAAAACACTTTTTTATTGGTTTGTCTATTTGTTAGTTCGGGCATCACGCAAAAACTAATGAATGGATTTGGATGAAATTTACATAACAATAGTTTTTAATTAGACTTAGAAAAATGTAAATGTATACCATATACATTTTATCCGCTACTTTGTCAGGAACCTGAAAACTAGCTTTTGGCTACGGCGGAGCTGGGGATAGCGACTAGTTACATACATACCTAGTACATACATACCTAGTACTTACTTACTATATACTACCTGTACTATGTACTATATACATACATACTAGTTACCTAAACCCTATAAATCCTATGTTACAGCTTTATAATAGTATAGATAAATAGTATAATTGTCCGTGTGGTGACGGACTAAGAATACAAGTGTCACTACCCCATCCTTTCCCGTGGGTATCGTACAAGGCGACTAAGGGAAGTAAGCAATTATCACCCATTACATTACTGGTGGTAGGGCTGGGTACTAAGTGAGATACTCACTTGCTATCGGGCCCAAACGGGTCGGTACCACCGCCTCCTGTGTGACCGGTCATGAAGCACGTCAGTGTGTTTTGGCTGTAGCAGAAGATAGCCGTGCATTAATGGTGCGCAGCGGCTTGACAATATTCTGGTATAGTTGAGTTCATGAGCGACGGTTACCACTTAACATCAGGTGAGCCGTGGTTCGTCAGCCATCAATAACTAAAAAAAAAAAATTTCAGATGCCCGTGAAGCAAATCTCCTTGGAAGATGAATATAACAAGAAGACTGGTATAAAACCAGAAGACATAAAAAAACTGCGAGATTGGTTGAACACTCAGCCTCATCTACCTAAAGATCATATCACAGGTGAGCATCTGCTTTCCAACAATAATTTGTCCGTGTAGTGGTCGGACTAAGAATACAAGTGTCATCACCCCATTCTTTCCCACGGATGTCTTATAAGGTGACTAATGGAAGTAAGCAATTATCTGCCATTGCATGACTGGTGGTAGGGCTGGGTACCAAGTGGGAGTACTCACTTGGTATCGGGCCCGAGCGGGTTGGTACCACAATCTCCCGTGTGACCAGCCATGAAGCACATCGTAGCGTTTTGGCTGTAGCAGGAGATAGCCGTTTATTCTTTCATTGCATATCGGTGAAATTGGTGAGCAGCGGCTTGACAATACTCTCGGTATGGTTGAGTCCATGAGCGACGGTTACCATTTACCATCAGATGGGCTGTGGCTCGACTGCCACTATATGCAATAAAAAAAAAACTTTGGAAAATCCAAAACTGCACGCCTCATAATCTTCATTTTTCACAATAAAATTGATTATTTGATAAGTAACTAATAATGTATTGGTCTTACAAGTAGTTTTCAATAAATCACATAGATAGCGCTAATTTCAAAAAGTACTAATGTGGGTTTCATGTCTTATACGCCATCTAGCGCTAATTTTAAGAAGTACTACTATATTGGTCTGTAGAAATAGTTCTCATGAAAGGCGCTGGTTTTAGTGTCGCGACGAGCGTAAATATTCAGTATTTTTTTGTTTATTTAATAACAATTAAACCAAATCGAATTAGACCGTGAAAAGTAATAGGCCTCTATTCGTAGTAATACTCAAGCTAAAAAAGAAAAAAAGACTCGATTAGTAAAGTATTTCGGTTGTTATCGTGTTTATATATATATACCGACAAAACCGCACCAACCGGAAGGTGAGGACCCCGTGCTGCCGCCCTGCCCATTCTTCCAAGATCGGCTGGAGCGCCCCCACGGTCCAGAGACCAGCCCAGGGCGTCTCCAGCCGAGACCTCCACTTTATAACGGTGGGGCGGCGGGCATCTTCCCGCCACGCTGAGATTGCGCTTGGTGAGGGGCGGCTGCCCCACGCCCGCGGCGTCGAAGCCCGCCGATAAACGTCGGCGAGCACTTCCGCCTCCAGATCCCACGGGGGGGTTCCGGCCAACGCGCAGGCTGCATCGCACGAGACCGTGCGGTACCCGCGTATTACCCTGACCGCTACGACCCTCTGTGGACACCACAGAAGGGCCCTATTACGAGCGGCCAGGGACTCCCACACGGGTGCGCCGTACAGTGCCATTGACCGTAATACCCCCGCGTAGAGTCGTCGACACGCGAGACTTGGTCCGCCCAAATTCGGCAACAGTCGCCCAAGGGCGGACGCCGTGCCGACGAGCTTTGGCGCCAAGGCTGATAAGACATCTATCATCTAAGTCCACCCGTGATCATGAATGCTGTAAAGTATTCGAAACGTCGATAGATTCCGTAAACGAAGTTTTATTTCAAAATGTGTAAAATTCGCGTAAATATCAGAAAGTATTATAGTAGGGTTATATTTGGCCTTCATGTGTAGCTTGTCTCTGTGTCTCATGCAGCGGATGAGATCTGGTGTGATCCAAGGTTTTATGTTCAAATTTTTGTTAGATCTACGAACAGTAGTTGTACATTTATTAATTGCCCGCTGTAAGTTATGTATAAGATATGACGTGGAGAATTGTGGATCAGCACAACTGTAAACTGGGGCATAGTAAATGTTGATTACGCATTCTTCAAGTTTATTTATATTTAGTTTCAAGAATATATGTGAGTTTTCTAATTTAGGTATGTTATTATTTAAGGCCAGCTTTGTGATCGGTGATAGATGAATCGACAACCAGCGCAAGTGAGGGGAAATTTGATTTTAGCATAATGTGATCTAGGCATGAACCACTTTGGTGCGTGGGGAACGTGTGTGTGGGTAGCAGACCATGAAAGGAGCTCAGATTGAGATAATCAAGAGTAGTCGTGTCATCATTCTCTGCGATAATATTTAAATTAATGTCCCCAGTTAAAATAATGTTTTTGAAGGATGCCAGTTTCTGCAAATTATCATTTAATGAGTTAAGGAATGTGGTTATATTCTTAAGACAAGGTGGTTATAAAAGACGCAATGAAATGAAAAATGACTGGGTGACACTGGGAAGTAGACCTCACAATGGAAAATTTCTACTTACTCATATATCATCACGCCATTTCCCTTGCGGGGTAGGCAGAGAGCAGAAGTCCAAAAGCATCTTTCGTCCAAAAGGATTCTTGCATACATCTCTCGCTGCCGCAACATGCATAATTCTTTCTAAGACTCCTGACTCCACCTTCCTTCAATACATGACCGATTTGGTCTAGGTAGGCGAGTCTCACTGAATCAAACGAGTATAAACACGATAGGGTTGCGTCGTTTCATTACAGAGTTACTGCGACCACCTTCCAGCTCCATCGTCAGACCCTGAATACCATCTAGAGACAAAGTACTCGTCAAGACGAATCATACGAGCCCAAACTCGATGGGGTTGCGTCGTTTCATTATAGAGTTCATATGTCCACCTTCCAGCTCCATCATCAGATCAGCTCCATGTCATCATAATATTGCATTGTCACGCGATATACAGATGCGTGTAAAATTTCAGCTCAATCGGAAACCGGGAAGTGTGTCAAATTTAACTTGCAATATTTGAACGGGACAAGTAAAATAAAAGCGTCGCCACGCTAACAGCCGATTTTACTCTCCCTCCGCATTAGATGTTTCCCATCACAAAAGGTACCGCCTTTTTCCCGTCTGAGATGGAATGCCAAAGGTTGATTATAAAATTATAGTAGCCTCTCTTATTTTAGATTAAAAAATCTGGTTAATAACTCGTGGTTAATACCCGATTGGACAAGGTATAGGTATATAAGTCTATCATTCCCATGTGTGACGGAAACAATAAAAATAGCAATTAACTATGATGACGCAAGTACCTATGTCAAGTACCTAGTATAATATTTTAGGCATAAGTTAAAAAAAAAAACAAAAAAGACAACTATAATAAATTAAAAGCAAAAAATGTTTTTTTTGAAGCTAGCGTTTATTAAATAAATAAATATTCACGGACATTTGACACAACGTCTTCTGGTCTCAAACTAAGCGTTAAGCTACGGTAATATATAGATAATATTACCGTGGCTTAACGCTTGTGCTATGGGTACCAGATTACGGATATAATACATAGGTTATGTCCCATGTTACTTTTTTTTGTAAACACATACCTACATATTTATAACACATAGAAGAATATTACAAGAAGCTATTAGTATATATTTTTATTAGGATTGAACATGCATGTACAAGGTCTTCATGCAGCCGTGTGGGACTTTGTCTTTGTCTTTAGAATTTGTCCCCCCCCCCTCTCTACCCACGGGAGTCGTAAGAGCCGACTGAGGGAATACCGAGGGAGTGGGCAGCAGCGCTCCCTCGAGTATTAACAACATCCACTGCGATCGCCAACCCGCCACGTCACAGGCATAAACTAGTTTACAATAGTTTTAATTTCTAAAATTAATATTGATAAATTTTATTGTCACTTTTCCACTTCGATCAATAATGTAATAGAAAACAAAAAAAACGTCTCGGCAAATAAGAGCGCACTTGAGAAGTGAGCTCTTATTTTGTTTAGTTTAAAAAGTACTTTTTTGTTGCTATTTAAGCTTGATTTCACAGTAAATGTTATTTGTCTTTTCACTTTTAAGTGGCATTAGTAAATTTTTGGTTTGCTCATTTTTTGTGACCAATGATCGCAATAAAGTGCCATGGTTTTTATTAGGTTGAACTTAAAACTGTTTTAAAACATTTGTCTCATTTTTTAATCATTTGTTCATTTGTAAACAGATGTAGCTGTATAAGTTCACACGGACAGTTTTTAGCTTGATTTTGTTCGTGACATTGTATCTTGGTAATGATGATCGAAGTTTTTTCAGATCTTGATTTGATTCTGACTTACCACTGTTGTGAACGAAGCGCTGAAGTAGCGAAGCAAGTGCTGGATCTCAATCTTACGCTAAAAACCTTGTTCACACTCTTGTTTAAAGACAGGGTTTTCGATGATAAAATAGAGAAGAACCTGCATAGAGTGTGAGTATCCATTTGCATGTATAATATTAATAGGAAAGTGTATTGATTGGCCCATAATATAGACGAAACAATTTGTATATTTTTTATACTTATGGAAGTGGCAAACAGCCCACCTGATGGTAAGCAGTTACCGTAGCTTATAGATGCTAGCAACACCAAAGGCATCGCTCGCGCGTCACCAACTCTATGGAACGGGATAGGAGGTACCACCAAAGGAATCTAACATAGTTAGCCAGTGGCCCGCCAATAAAGGCGGAGAGACGGCCCACGGCGGGTTTCTTTAGTGGGTGAAGGCCCCACACAACCCTGTTCGTTGCCCCGAACGACGGGGTGTGCAGTTAGGAACATTTTTTTCCCACCAGGATAGGAGGTGAAGAGGAAGCGTAAAAAGGAAGATAAGGGGAGAATTTTGTCGTTCGGCGCACTCACTTACCATACGAAACACGGCGTACCTGCCACTGTTGCACGCTGATCCTCTGTGAGAGGGTGGTACTTCTCCAATCGAGGGACAAACAAGGCTCTGCTACCGTTGTGTAGTCTGCTACGTATGGGGAGTGAGAGTGCCAGAGACATAAACCACCCTCCCTATCCTCTCCTTAGTATCCCACCTAACCTCTCTTTACTATTCTTCCTATCCACCTCCTATCCTTTTTCTTGCAGATGGCGAAGACCGAGTGATGCCTCAAGTGAGCGTCTATAGGTGATGGTAACCGCTTACCATCAGTTGGGCCGTATGCTTGTTTTCCGCGCACGTTGTATAAAAAAAAACTAATAGTCAACTGACATAAATTTTCCGGTGAAAAACAGTAAATTTTCGGCAAATTAGAACTGTTTACCTCAATACAAGTATATTTTCCATTATGTAAATACTCCTCCTCATGCCTAGGTATCAGAAGATATAACAAGGTACCAAATAATTTACTTTAAAATCACTGAAAATAAATTATCTTATTCAAACGAAAGAAGCCTCTTAAGTTGATAGCATCGGTGTGAAGTCATGCTAACTGATTGCTGTTAGCATGGACGTAATATTTTTATACGTCCATGGCTGTTACATGTGACGTGCTTATTAGGGCTGATTTATGTGAGTTTTATTTATTAAATATTAATTTAATTCCCAGTACATAAGGCAATACAATGTGTTTAAGTACTTCTACCACGGAAACATTAACTTTACTTAAGAATTACTTATGTATTTATTTAAGAAAAAAAAAACATGTCATGACGCCTGTATTCCCCGAGGGGGTAGGCAGAGGTGTATTACACACCATTATTT
Organism: Leucoma salicis; assembly: GCA_948253155.1. Taxonomy (NCBI): domain Eukaryota; kingdom Metazoa; phylum Arthropoda; class Insecta; order Lepidoptera; family Erebidae; genus Leucoma; species Leucoma salicis. The sequence goes on from OX411822.1 coordinate 21,000,405, forward strand.
ATTTAAACACAATCAACATCCGAATTCACTGAATTAAATCAGCTCTTAAGCTGAATTACAGAGTCAGTACCTACGTCCAGACTTTTTTAGTACGTATGGAAGATCGGATTCTCCTACAAGCTTCTCGACTAAATCTTACAACACTACTTCTATTTTCCGTGTCGTGACGGACTAAGTATACAACTGTCACCATCCCATTCTTTCCCACGGGTGTCGTGTGAGGCGACTAAGGGAAGTAAGCAATTATCATCCATTGCATGACTGGTGGTAGGGCTGGGTACCAAGTGAGAGTACTCACTTGTTATCGGGGCCGAGCGGGTTGGTACCTACCACCATCTCCAGTGTGACCGGCCATGAAACACATTGTTGCGTTTTGGCTGTAGCAGGAGATAGCCGTTTATTCTTTAATTTCATATGATGAAATGAAATGGTGAGCAGCGGCTTGACAATACTCTCAGTACCTATAGTTGAGTCTATGAGCGACGGTTACTGTTTACCATCAGATAGGCCGTGGCTCGCCGACCACTACAAGCAATAAAAAAAAAAAGGTATGTTTATCTAGTATCCTGAGATAAGAAATTAGAGAAAATTTAATATAAAGGGTATAAATTGAAGTGGTCAAAACACGTCACTCAAATATAGGTAGTCATCAAATAATTATTACGAGTAAAATAGGTATAAAATACCTATATTTATTTTTTCAGCTTGTTGCAACCCTTACAAACTCGATCGCGGCAGGGTGATGCTGTTTTTTACTGCAGACTATTAGACTACGATCCAAAAAATTTCGATTTTTGGAAATCAGTCCGGTAAATATACTATTGTAATTAATAATCCTACATCCTATTGCACGCCTCATAAGCGAAGCGTTGAGGTGGGTATTAGGTAGTCTCGCTTCACGCAGAACAACTGATTTTTCAAACTTGAAATGTCCTTATTTATCATATATTGCACTTGTAAAATAATATTTACAAACACATATCAAGAAAAAACACTATTTTTAACACTCATGATATTTTTGATGCCATTTTTGTTATATAGGTAAACTAGTTAAAAACTGTTTAAAAAAGTGCTGTCTTGGAAGTCCGTGTGTTGTACGTATGTTCGTATAATGTTTGTTAGCACGATAACGACCGAAATACTTTACTAATCGAGTCTTTTTTTTTCTTTTACGATTCAGTATAATTACGAATAGAGCCCTATCACTTTTCACTGTCTGATTCGATCTGGTTTAATTGTTATTAAATAAACATAGAAATAGTGAATATTTACGCTTGACTTGACACTAAAATCAGCGTTATACCTAATTACGTGAGAACTAGTTATAAACCAATATAGGAGTTACTTTTCAAAATTAGCGCTAGATGGCGTATAAGACTTGAAAACCCTTGAAAGCACTTTTTGAAATTAGCGCTATCTATGTGATTTATTGAAAACTACTTAGTAAGACCAATACATTATTAGTTACTTATCAAATAATCAATTTAATTGTGAAAAATGAAGATTATGAGGCGTGCAGTTTTAGATTTTCCAAAGTATTTTTACATTCTATGTTGCTTCTTATAGAAAAATAGTTTATTCCATAGGATTCGTCCATTTTATCAAGATATAAGGTAGCCTATATCCTTTTCTACGCTCCGGACTATATTTATGCAAAATTTCATTAAGATTAGCTAAATAGTTACGGTGTGAAAGCGAAACACTCTTTGGCTCTGTTGGCACTCATTTTGGCATTGATAATATTTATACTTCTGGCGTAGACTTCGGTATATAAATAGATACATCATTAAACGGCACACTAATTATTTCTTTGAAAAAACTAAAATTTCATGACGATTGGTAAAGTAATCACATCGTGAAAGCGTACCAAAACAACTTTCACATTCGCGTGTTTAATATTTGTGAGAATAGTAAGGATTTCATGAAATTACAGTTTAAAAAACTAAAATAACACGCTTGAAATAGCTAGTTGAACTAAAAAGTAGTAGTTAATATTACAATAAATAATTACTAAAAAAGCGTGGGGTGCTTTTTACTATATAGGTGAACTCTGTAAAATTTGATTTTAAGCACCTCACGCTTTTTTACAATCATTATTTATTGTAATATTATTTACTACTTTTTAGTTCAACTAGCTATTTAAAGCAACTATAATTTATTTTCTTCTTTTTAGTATCAAAAGTATTATTATTTAAAAGAAATAAAACCTACTAAGCTGTGATAATTTGCCTTTAAACTTCATCGGACGGACGGACATGGGGAAAATACAAGGGTTTTTATTGGCTAAGGAACCCTAAAAACGGATAAACTTTGTCATCGGTCTTTGATAAGTATGCAAAGTTTCAAATCAATTCAACGTTTTGAAGTGGTAGAAAATCACGTTCGAAGATTCCGTTACCTACATACATACTAACATACGTATGAATATAAAAGCGTGTTGATAATGATTTAAAACATTTATATTTTCTCCCTGCCTCCAGTCCGAAGTCCAGCAAACAACTAAAGAGGATTTATTACTTGCAGGTCAGTAATGATGGTTGTGGATCTGTGGCAGTACGAGGAAGGCACTTGGCCTGGCTTCGTGCTGATCTTTGATTTAGAAGGGATCAAATTGGGCCACTTACCCAGGCTGGAAATCCAATGTGTTCAGCAGTTCTTGTACTATCTGCAGGTGAGGAGTTCAATTAACGGTACTGGTATTCAGTTAAATAAGGACCACGGGTGCTGGAAAGTTTAGATACTGATATTCCGTGGCGAGTATTAAATTTCAAGTAAAATAAAAGCGTTGCCACGCTAACAGCCGGTTTTGCCCTCCCTCCGCATTAGATGTTTACAATACATCAATCATATCAAAAACATCTCTGGCTTAACTTGAGTAACCTATGAAAAATCGTGATTCGATTAAAAAATACTTATTGAATTTCTCACCTACAATATTTGTAGGTATGTGAGATTTTGTCAACGGCTTGTGAAGTCTGCCACTACACCAGCCCATGCTGGCAGCTAAGAGCCCATATGATCTTCTAAATCCTTCGCACTCAGCGAGGAGACGCGAGTTACACTACGGCAGTAATGGTTTGAAAAAATAACTAAAAAAATCTGGTTGAAAAGGTCTTGAGGCAAGGGTTGATTTATTCATGTGAAAACATCTAATTCGGAGGTAGGATAAAACCGGCTGTGCCAATATACTTAATTGTTTATAACGTCATTTGTTGACAAAAAAAGCCTCTAACTAGGAAGTATAATGTCATTAAATAAACCAACAGCAGTTTTAATTCATCTATGGATAACGAGAGGGCGCTTACCAACAATTATATAAGACTCGAACAATATTTTAAGAGAGAAAATCGATGTTTTCACATCTACGAGACGTCCGTGAGTTCCGTAAACGGCTCATTATTAACATAAACAAAACAAAAGAAACTAACAAAAAGAAAAAAATTCCAGGAAGCCATGTTAGTGAAACTCAAAGGCCTGCATTTTTTAAACGCTCCATCCTTCATGGATAGCCTGATGATGATAATTAGGCCTTTCATGAAGAAAGAGCTGATGGACGTAATGAAGATACACCAGATCGGAGCCAAAACACTGGACCAGTATGTGCCTTTGGAAGCTCTGCCTAAAGAAGCTGGTGGTCAATTCAAATCGATAAATGAACTAAGAGGTAGGTATTGAAATACCTGATTCAAATTTTAAATATAACTTTATTTCATATATTTTTTTTATTGTGGATCATACATCATAGGTACATAAGTCGGTAAATTAGTTAACAGTTGTGGTCAGCTATGGCCTGCCTCGAAGACATAGGTACATTTACAAATAATAAATTTATAATAATACATAGTATAATGTATGAAAATACTTCCGACAGATGGCGCAGGCGTCACCCAAAGACGTTAAGTATGAATTTGTTATCGAAATTAGCAGTCAGGAGCAATTCTCACGATGGCTGAATTGGCAAAGCATCTGGACGGTATCCAGGAGATGCAGGTTCAAATCCTGCTCGTGACTGTTAGGGGTTGATCGTAGAGGGGAGAAAAGTCGAGAGTAATATAAAAAAAATATTCTCAGTCATGACAAAGTAAGAATAAAAATCTTTAAACACAAAGTGAAAAATGTGAAATCGAAAATAACAGTCAGGAGCAGGATTTGAACCTGCATCTTCTGGATACCGTCCAGATGCTTTACCAATTCAGCAATCCTGACAATTGCTCCTGACTGCTAATTTCGATAACACATCATACTTAACGTCTTTGGGTGACGTCTGCGCCATCTGTCGGAAGTATTTTCATACATTATACCGACCAGGTAAACTTAATTTTACAATTAAGATTTTACCTAATAATGACGCAAACCCTTTAAATATTTTAGATATTTTTATATATATTTTTAGCATTTGACATGCTTAGCACTATACATTAAACACAAAGTGAAAAATGTGAAATCGAAAATAACAGTCAGGAGCAGGATTATTAGCATCTGGACGGTATCCAGAAGATGCAGGTTCAAATCCTGCTCCTGACTGTTATTTTCGATTTCACATTTTTCACTTTGTGTTTAATGTATAGTGCTAAGCATGTCAAATGCTAAAAATATATATAAAAATATCTAAAATAAATATCTTGCCAAAAAAAATTAAGTTTATAATTAACAAATAATAAATAGGGGTTGATCGTAAAGGAGCGAAAAATTTAGAGTAAGTAATATAAAATTTAATATGTCGGAGGAGATATCTCCATGGTGTTTCTAAAAGGTGTGACATCAGTATTGCTGACGTCAAAATCGTTGACTACTTGATGATGACTCATGTTAAGGTCTTCGAAATAAAACTTCACAAATATTTGATGAGCTTCGTATATTCCATGAGCAACGTAACGACGACCGCGAGAGGTACGTAGGGCTTGTGCACGAATGATCAAGTGCCGATAGTGTCGCCGTATTTATAAGACACGACGGACGTGCACGAGTTCATATTTTAAAGTATTGAAATTACTATAAGAGAAATAATGACATAATGTGTAACGTTAATTTAACATCATAATAAACACAAAGTAATCAATAGTTTATGAATTACTTTTAAAATAATCAGATAATATATATATTGTATCTGTCTTGTTATTTTCAGACATCACGTTAGCAAGACTGCGAGATAATAACAATTTCTTTGTTGAAGAAAATAAGAAACGCGTTGTGGAGTCCTTGAGGCCCGGCAAGGCGAAGACTATTTCAGATATATTCGGCTCTGTGTTGGGCTCCTTCAAGAAACTTGACATAGACTAACAAATTTAAGACACAATCAAAGGTTATTATTTTATTGTTAAAGTTGGTGTTACTTGGCTATTAAACATTTTATATTATACTTATATTTGTTATACAAATAATTTATTTCGTTTAGTCATTCGAAAAAATATAATAAGTATATATAATTTCAAAGTTTTTTATTGCATATGGTAGCAGAAAACCCCCAGCCCACCTGATGGTAAGTGTTAAGTACTGCTCATGGACTCTAAACTTTGATGAGTGAAAATGAGTACCTACCTACTGTCCAGCTGATGCCCACGGTTTCATCAGTGAAATGACATCGTGAAAAATTAACTTTCACATGTAAGGGTACCTAATATAGAAGAAAATATGTGTAAAAATATAAGTACTTAGATTGTGAGTATTTGTGAGAAAGTTGTCGAATTTTGGAAGTCTTGTGATACACGCCACCTATGAAATACAGAAAACTATCATCCTTCTATGTAGGTTAGTTTATATAAAACCCACTAGATGGCAGTTATAAAGGTTTGGATACATTAGTATTGCGAGCTTAAATGTTGTCCATTTATCATCTTTCATATAGCATCATGCCTTTATCCCCAAAGGAGTAGGCAGAGGTGTATTATTACACACCCAAGGTTCGCCAGCTATGTTTCAAGTCCCACGTAATAAGGGGAGCGAGCCTATTGCCGCTTTTTTAGTCATTATTTATTGCAATATTATTTAATTTACTACCTACTTTTTAGTTCAACTAGCTATTTAAAGCGCGTTATTTTAGTTTTATAAACTAAATTTATTTTCCTTTTTAGTCTCAAAATTACTGTTATTAAAAGAAATAAAATCTACTTACTGATGCCGTGATAATTAGCCTTTAAGCTTCATCGGACGGACGGACATGGCTAAACTAAGGGTTCTTTATTGGCTACGGAAACTCTAAAAACCGATAACTCAAATTACTGCATTGTCATCGGTCCTTGATAAGTGTGCAAAGTAGGGCTTGCAAATATTCGAAAATATTGGTATTCGAATATTCGTTTTATTTTTGAATAATATTCGAATAATTCGAATAAGCAAATGCTACTTTAATTGTCCATTCTTTCCATCCATCAACCTTTCAACGTCCACTGCTGAACATAGGCCAACCCCAAGCGAGTGCCCCAAAAAGCGGTCCTGCGCCAACGGCTCCCCACGGCTTTGACAAGATCGTCGGTCCATCTGGTGGGGCGCCGTACTATGGTGCGTCACGTCCGATACGTGGTCGCCACTCGAGAAACTTTTCCCCCAACGGTTGTCGGTTCGTCGAGTTATGTGGTCTGCCCATTACCACTTAAGTATGCCAAGCCCGGAAGGCTATGTCGGTCAATCCTGTTCTCCTACGGATCAATGTCCATAGAACTGGTGGACCTCTCTCAAGATCTCACCTCGGGATGAAATGACAGTACCGTCACTTGTCTTTAGTTTAGTCAGCTGACTTTGGCTGACATACAGATCTCTTACGAACGCTCCAAGTTCGCTTTCGAGTATTAAATTGGCGAATATCGTGTCCCGCAGCCTTGGAGATCTGCCTGTTTAACCGCCAGAAGGAATTCATCATGTAGAGATTGAGGCTGTTGCAAATCTATTCAGTAGATGATAATACCCTTTCACACTCTACACTAGTAGAATACCTTCTACTTACTATTACTTATCAGAAATTTGTATGCTCGATTTAACGAGACCTTTCTAGGACCTTCTATATAATACAGCGACATTTCCATGTGGATTTATGTCTCCAATTCACATCTTGGTCTGAATTAGCTGCAGATAACTTGTTACTTACTTCATACAGAACACAATATTAGTTACTGGGGTGATAAAAAGACAATATAGAAAATATTATTCGAATATTAAATTTTTATATTCGAATATCTGAAAAAGCTTAATATTCGAATGCGGCTTGCATTGGTGCAGTTTCATATCAATCCGACGTTTTGAAGTGGTTGAAAATCACGTTCGAAGATTTCGTTATAATTCATCCTAATTAGAGTAATAAGATAATCTCATCGAATTGTTAATTTGCCATCGGCCCTCGATAAGTCTACAAAGTTTGAACGAAATCTGATCGTTGAAAATGAGTCAAAATTGAAGTCACAGAAGCGGTTACAAACAAACATACAAGTGAAACTAATAAAACCGTGTTAAATAAAAAGCGTGTAAAATAGCAAGTTATTCTCAGGCAAACAAAGCAACTATAATTTGACAGTGGCCATCTCGCCGATAGCGCCGCCAGCTGCGCTCAGCTTTGCCCGTGGATTCCCACCTATAGCAAAATAATTTCTAGAATTTCAGTGTTTTTTGTACACGCATCCTGCAAAAACTGCTGAACGGATTATAATTTCTGTATGATAGTCTTGAAACTAGTACAGGTACCTACGTTTGATCCCTCTACTATATCGGGAACCAGAGATATCACCTAAAAACTAAATGTTTCTGCGGCGAAACTGCAGGCATAGGCTAGTACTTTAGTAAACATCATCCTTTAATATTTTTATTTTAATGCAAGTATTTCAACTTTTTTTTCGTAGTAGCTTTTAAATCGATTCTCATGAAATTGTTCATGTAAATATATTTGTAATTATGTTGATGTAAATCACGGAATAATGGATCTGGGATGGTTGTATTGCGATTATGCATGTGCCAGTTGACGTATTTATATTAAAGGTAGGATAGGATATAAGGTAATACAAAATAAATATAAGCTTGTACTGTAAAAGCAATATATTTCATAGAAACATATGCATTATATTACACTTATACCATAAATTGGAATAACGACCAGCGCCACTGACAACTGTGAACAAAAATATTAAGTTAGATCAATGTTGAATGAAGTGTAGATTCAATTCGATTTGTAGTGGTAGATTCTTCTTCTCCCAACATGATTAGACCAGCTTATTAACTGTGGAAGTAGCACCCGCTCACCTATCAGCGTTAAATCTGATAGTTCCGGAGGCCAAAACCAGCTCCTCATCCATCTTTATTATCTTCAGTCTATTAGAAGGCTTTGACACTATTTTTATGTTTATTATATCTAGTGTTTTACTCTTTTTATATTATAATAACTTGTTTAGGAAATTGTCTACACTAATTAATAATAAATAAATATTCACAGACTCCACGTTTTCACACAACATCCTCTGGTCCCAAACTAAGCTTAACGCTTTTGCTATGGGTACCAGATTACGGATATAATACATATACTACTTTTTTTTTGTAAAAATACATACATTTAATATATAGAAAACACCCAGACGCAGTACAAATATCTATGTTAATCACAAAAATAATTGTCCTGAGTGGGAGTCGAACCCACGACCTTGTGCACGGAAGTCGGTTCCACTACCGACTACGCCACGAAGCCCAACAATTTTTTTTTTGTCACCCTTTAGGGCTAAGACCGAATTGTCTGAGACATTTAAGCGATAGTCCACCACATTAGCCTAGTGGATTAGGCAGACTTTACAAACTATTGAGAAAATATCTCAGCCCCTGTTCCTTAAGTAGGTTTTGCCTTTTTCTAGGCAGTGATATTTAATCAACAATATTTTTATATTGTTAACTAAATATAATGTAGAAATATCCACAAGTGATATTTAATCAACAATATTTTTATATTGTTAACTAAATATAATGTAGAAATATCCACATTATTAAAAAAAAAAAAACAATTATGTGCCTCTTGTACCGGGCCGAGAATCAAACATGATACCACTGGTTTGGCTTTGTCTGCATGGTGGTGGACTAACAATACTAGTGTCACCACCCTATTTTATTCGTGGGTAACGTACGAGGCGACTAAGGAATAAGCGATTGTCAGTCACCAATTGTATTACGGGTGGTAGGGTTGGTTACAAGTGAGAGTACTAATTTATTATCGAGCCTGAATAGGTTATTACTACTACTTCTATGTGGCCGATCGTGAAGTACGTGTTTTAGTTCTAGTGGGAAATTAACCATTTGCGAGATAAAATGGTGAGCAGCAGTTTTAACACTAAAACTGCAAACATTTTTTGTTTGCTTTTATAAAACAATGTATTTTATACCTATCATAGTATTACATACCTGATGTACTATGTTTAGTCAAAAAGACCGAAGCCCATGTCCTCATCTTCTGATTCAGACTCTTCTTTCTTAGCTTCTTCTTCTGTAAATAGAAGTAAATAAGAGTGAGAGGAGAACTTAAGCAAATTTGTGGCATAATAAATACAAATATTATCAGTAAAAATAATTAACAGCACGATTGCTCAGTCGAAAGATGGTGTTATATTAAAATCATCATTTAGAACCCTCGTTTAAGCCCCACTATGGAGTGTGTTGCTAAATTATATTATCTTGATTGACTATTAAAGTATATATGGAATAAAATGGTATTTAAATATATGGCCTTCAGTTATCACAAAATGTCCAACACACAAATCAAATTAATAAAGCCGTGGTACACTAATTATACTGCAAAAACAAAGTTATAATTTCCATAATAATTAAATTATGACATGGACGAGTTCCCCATATTATCCAAAATAGTGATGATTCATTTTATACTTGAATTTGTTGGGGGTGGTCATTGCTTGTGAACCCAATCGTAGAAGCTACTCTCCAAAGAGTGTGGCGGAGCCCCCGCAGCCCCACGTACCTTTCTTGGTGTCGGCGGCCGCCGCCGCGGCGGGGGCGGCGCCCGCGGGGCCGGCGGGCGCGGCCCCTCCCGCGGGCATCGACGACAACTTCTCACGTCCTGCGGCAGTACAGTGTTATGTGACAATTGTATTTTATTATGACAATAGAATAGGAAGAGCACAGCTTGTTTGTATCAGTTATGGTATAGAACAGCACGGACTGTCAGTCGAAAGATGGTGTTATGAATAATCATCATGAACAATACATACGTAAATTATTGATTAAGTTCCATCTAAAAATAGCTAATTACTAGAAATAGCACTGTCACTATTAACATGTCTGATCTGAGTCTAACACAGAGTACTATTTTTCACACACACTTAAATGGCTTTCAGTTCCTATAGTTGAGTCCATGAATGAAGGTTACATTTACCATGCAGTGGTTTATGGCTCATTCACCACCATCCTTACTAATGTTTTAATTATTTGTTTGTTATGCTTTCACACTGTAACTGATCTTAATTAAATAATGTATCTTATTAGTCAGGAGCCCCAAAAGGACAGGCTACTTATCCCAAACAAAGTTTCCTGTAAAATAACTGCATAACAGTTATTAATGTGCCCGAATCACTCTACTGTTTGTATTTATATTCTGAAGTAAAAGCAGTCACAGGCTAGGACTTATTTAAAGAGTAAATATTAACAAAGAACTCAGATTTCATTTAAGTTACAAATACACAACTAGGCTACAATCTCCTATTGCACAGTCTACATTATGGCAGTCATAATTTATGCTAAACTTGTTAGCAAGTCAGTCACAGCAAATCAATTAGGTTGCTAGTTAAGTTTACTTCATACTTACTCATATTGGTAATTAAAATTAATTGTCTTTAATGATTTACAATGCCAGCTAATTGGGAACCAAAACAATGTATTTATTTTGTAACTATAACATAAACATAGTATTTATGACAAATTGATTACTCTCACCCTGCTCAATCAGCTCCTCAAGATTCTTGCCACTGAGCTCCGAGATAACTCTCTTGAGTTTCTCAGAATCAGCCTCAATACCCACAGAGCTGAGGATCTTCTCCACATCCGAGCCTGCTGGGGCCGCCTTGCCACCAAGCACAGCCAGTAAATATGCGGCCACGTAACGCATTCTGTAAACATGATGATGTTGAATTTATTTAAAATGTACATGTGACACATATAGCAGTAGTAAACATGTGTTGAGGTTAGGACAGTTATTTAGAATAAGTATTCTTAATTATATCATGTGCAAATGTGGTAAAATTTAACCCTAAAGAAATAGCTACGTAGGGTATAGATACGCGAGAAAATAAATATCGTTAAATAAAAAAGTATGGTGTTAAAAGTACCTAGTATGATGTCGAGACAAATAACGTTGATAAACGACGATATTTGTTCCTACAGCTTACAACCGTACTAGCATATACACGTATCTGATAGTGGCACGTGTTTATAACAATTAGATAAAAAAAACGCAGATGCAATGCATTTACTAGTTTTGGCGGTTCATAATCTTGGTAAATAATTTGTTTTAAATCTAGAAAAATACAATATTTTTTGGATTACATCAAGAAGAAACACAATGCACAAATTAGAAACAAAGTTTTTCATGATATTAAAACATAGAAATTAATGAAATGACCAAGTTTCCTTGTTTTGCCGCCTCTTCCTCATGTTCAAGTACAAGGCACCCAAAATTCATCCAAGTTGATCTCATTCCATAAATAAACATATCGACTAAAATCACACACCACACTTTATTTATGAACAGAATTTATGGATTACACTTATATTTTAACAAAACCACTTACTTTTAAGTCGTGTGACACGAAACGTGTATTGCCGAAAAATAAACGTTCGCCTTGAACAACAAGTCAAGATGAAAGGACTTTGACTTTGACAGATTGGCCGGTTTGGCGTTTTGCCTATGCTGTGCTGATTCGGAAATAAAGTAGCGCCGCATCAACAATGCAGTCGATAGTAATCGACTAACTAAGGGTATTTTGTAAATAGATATTATAAATTAAAATATTACCTTACTTATATGAAATTATTAAAATTATTTATTTAATTATGAAATTATTAAATAATTTCTCCTTTTCCATAAATTTTAAAATACAATCAATTCCATGTACAAATTTTATTATTTATTCTATTTTAAGTTCATCTACTCACTTAAATAATTATTTTGTATTTATAACAAAAACAAAAGTTCTTGTTGTTTAATGTTGTTGTAAGACATCTTAATATTTATTTTTTTGCCAATGCTAGCGAATTCTTCCGTATGCACTTTAGAACATAAATACGTCACTTTACAGAATATAGTTAATAAGAGGTGATCCATTACCAGTCGAAATGCTCGAACGAGTCATCGAAAATTGGACTCAACGGATGGACCATCTGCGACGTAGCAACGGCCAACATTTGATAGACATTATCTTTAAAAAAATAAATGCCAAAGAATGTTCTTTCAAATGATAATAAAGATTTTCCATTAAATTATAATTTTCTGTTTTTTTCTTTAAAAAAGTAGGGAAGCTCGAAATGGTTCACCTCTTATAATGTTAGGCATATATAAATTAAATCTTTTTGTTAAGAAATACAATACGTATACTTTACTTTATACACTGTTTACTGTTTATTATCGATTTATACTCTGACTGAGCATATAACACTGATGTATCACTGTGATTACTCACTATTTGCTGTTGGTTTTGTTCTTTCGCTGTACTTCGCTGGTAAGAAACTGATGGTTACTCAGTATATAATTACTCTTTGCTGATGGTCGAACCCACGACGGATCAGGCTTTATATACCCCTATCGATGGGATATACGAAAAAAATCAAATGGTTCACAATGATCTGATATGTTCCCGAACATTCCACAACATTTCAGAATGTGCTGAAATGTAATAAAACTCATGAACGTTCTAAATTGTGTTAAAAGTTTCTTGAACATTCCAGAAAATCCGCAAATATTCTTAAACATCCTGGAACATTCTGGAAAATTTTCAATGAAGATTATTATACAGGTATTTTTTCCAGAGTAAAAGTGAGATTATGAGAGACTAATAGAAAGAGATAGAGACAATTGACTACTTCCATTTTTCATCAGCCTTTCATCGTATACAGGACATAGTCCTCCCCAAGGGAACAACTATAGCGAACGGTCCTGTGCCGCCTGCATCCGACGAATGCCTGCGACTTTGACTAGGTCGTCGGTCCACCTGGTGGGAGGCCGTCCTACACAACGCCGTCCGATACGCGGTCGCTACTCGAAAACCTTTTTTCCTCAACCACCCAGTGGTGAAGAGTTTCGGGGACATGACTTCTACCATAGCCGTGTGGGGCCGGCTTTAGAATTGTCCCACCCCTCTCCACCCATAGGAGTCGTAAGAGCCGACTGAGGGAATACCGAGGGAGTGGGCAGCAGCACTCCCTCGAGTATTAACAACATCCACTGTGATCGCCAACCCGCCTGCCGAGCGTGGCGATTACGGCACTATACCCCATATAAACGAAACACATGTTGTGGCGTTCTCTTGACCTATGTCCAGCAGTGGACTTCGAATGGCTGATGGATGGATGGATGGATGACGTCTCCCTGTCTTACGCCTTTCTGCAGTTGGATAGGTTTTGTACTCCGGTCCTGAACTCGGATAGACATAGTAGCGTTTCGATACAAGCACTTCAACACTTCGATGTACCGGTAGTCAATTTGGAAACGCTGAACGGACTGCAGCACCGCCCAAGTTTCGATCGAATTGAAGGCTTTCTCATAGTCCACAAACGCTAGAAACAGAGGCCTATTATACTTCTCGGTCTTCTGTATAATCTGGCGCAGAACTCATGAACCTCTCTTAATATCTTATCTTTGAATGAAACAACAGTGCCTTCAGCTTGGTCAGCTGGCTTTTCCCAACAGACAGATCTCTCGCGAACACTTTAGAATCTTGTTTTCGCTCTATCGCCTCTTTAATACGCAGGGTATTAAATCAGCGAATGTCTTGTCGCATAGACTTTGTTTTTGCCTGTTTAGTCGCCTCTGATTGGACCAATCAGCCGAAGACTGCACCGTCATTTCTATTCATCTTGCCATGAGCTTAAGAGTTTGGTCCAAAAGTTTTTGAGTCCTATTGACGTGACTGGTCTTAAAGAAGGTTGACCCAACCGCGTGGACGATTTCCACGAACCTGTTTATCACATCGCTAGCTGATTCGCACTCGTCTAGGCATTGAAAGCGATATTGTAGTTTTACCTTAAAGTTTATTATGACTACTTATATACCAACAAAACTATTTGTAGTATAAGAATATATTGAATCTATCTATATATATTTATATCTCCCATAATTTAACGGAACTGCCACTGTAACTGGTATCATTAGGCACGCACACTAGTATAACTTGGACAAAATAATGTAATCATAGCTCAATCATAGATCTATGAGCTCAATCAATGTAGTTATGGAAATGATTGCTACTTTTATTTCATTTTCATTGATGAAATTTAAAAAAAAAATCATATGATTTCACATGTGACATTTCATTGACAATGATTTTTCATCCCACGTCACACGTTTCGTACTACTACTAGCATAAAATGAAGTAGGATGTTTTGTATGAATACTCCTAACTAAGGTTTATTTTATCTATCTATTGGTCTCATTTACACTAATCTAACATATTTACATTAACGCTATACATATACCTATACTGACTTACTAAATGAAAAATAATAATCTATACCTATATAATTACAATAAACTATGTACTGACTGATGTACAATGAAAGTAAGTAAATCGCAAACAATCATCGAAGACACAATCGACTGACTGAGCTGCTGTGATAATAATGAAATTTCATTTCATTTCATTCATGTAAACAAACACGTGATTTTGAGATCTGCGACAAATGATTCCAAGGAAATTAATACTTTACGGCACTTAATTTAAAGTTTATTTTTAAAATACTCTTTTAGGATACTCAAGGTCAAAACTGAGGCATATAGTACTAAAACGTCGCATGCGTGGTGCTACGCTCCGGCGACGAATCATCTAAATATAGTTTGTTCTTTCTATCACGCCAACAGTGAGCGTGATAGAACGAACAAACTAAATACCTACCTAGTGGGCGCGATTCGTCGCTCGCTAAGTCGCTACTCGCTCGTTCCCGCGATTTCATTTAGTAATTGTTTAACTTAATTTAGTAATTGTTTAACTTAAACGACAGTAAATGAATTTAATACACAAAATATTTTATATAATATCGTATACACCTAAAATATATAAATAGAATATTATAAATAATATTAGTCTTATCATAATAAAATGATAATTGGATATTACAAAAAAATCTACGGACTGTGCCATCAATGCCACATCTAGTAAAAATTCAATTCGTACATCCATGCGTATGCTTGGTAAACTCACAATCGAGTTTCTTACTGTTTATGTTATTTGTCTACCCACATTTTTTGTTATTTTGTTTGATTTGTTATCTACGTAGGTACGTACCTACTTTGTGCGCTCTTAATATTATTCTTAGTTATAAATATTGTTTCTCAGTAAGTGAATTATGTATGCAATTCTTTATGAGAAATAAAGTTGTTCTAAACCTAATTTTACCTATAATGTCAGTGGTTGAACGCGTAGCTGATGCGCTTAATATTGGACAACGAACTATTAGACCAATAACTAAAGAAAAATATGGCGAGACTGACACAGAAGAAAAAAAACTAGACGTCGCGGGACGTCTAGCAGATGTGAAAACATCGAAATTATTTTGTAGAAATAAAATGACCATAACTTGACAAAATACTCCTCAAGACGAATCAAACAAGTATAAACTCGATAGGGGTTTTTATTACAGAGTTCCTGTGGCCACCTTCCAGCTCTATCGTCACACCCTGGATACCTTCTAGAGACAAAGCACTCGTCAAGACAAATCATACGAGGCCAAACTCGATGGAGGTATGTCGTTTTACAACGAAGTTCCTATGGCCACCTTCTAGCTCCATCATCAGACCCTGGACACCATCTAAAGACAGAGTACTCGTCAAGACGAATCAAATGATTCCAAACTCGATGGGGTTGCCTCATTTCATTACAGAGTTACTGTGGTCACCTTCCAGCTCCATCATCAGACCCTGGATATAATCTATGACTAAAATTCTAGTCAGGACATTTCAAACTAGCCCTCTAACTCGATGTAGTTGCGCCATTTAACTATAGAGTTTAGCATGGCCACCTTCCAGCTCCATCATAAGACCCTGGATACCATCTAAAGACAAAGTACTCATCAAGATGAATCAAACATGTCCAAACTCAACGGGTTTGCGTCATTTCTTTATAGAGTTACTGTGGCAGCTTCCAACTTCATCATCAGCCCCTGGATTCCAACTAGACACAAAGTACCCGTCAAAACGAATCATACGAGCCCAAACTCGATGAGGTTGCGCCGTTTCATTATAGAGTTCCTATGTCCACCTTCCAGTTCCATCATCAGATCAGCTCCATGTCATCATAATATTGCAATGTCACGTGATATACACATGCGTATAAAATTTGAGGTCAATCAGAAACTGGGAAGTGTGTCAAATTTAACTTGCAAGATTTGAACGGGACAAATACAATAAAAGCGTCGCCACGCTAACAGCTGATTTTACCCTCCTGCCGCATTAGATGTTTCACATCAATAAGCTTCACACACCAAAAAAGAGAAAACGAGCAAAACCAGTCGTAGGCATCGATAGCTTAGATGCCGATGCCATCGGAAGACATGTGTACGGCTACTATTTACGGAAGGAGTATCCAACTAGAAAAAAGTTAGTGCAATCACTGAAGGAAGCTGGATTATTCTTCGGTGGGAAAGTTCTTTAACGAAGATTTTGAAGACCGTTGGATTGTGATACAAACAATGTAACAAATGCAAAATATTGATGGAAAGATTTGATATCGTGATGGCAAGATATACTATTTACGGCAAGTGAAAGAAATTGAAAATTGGCAAAACGTTGTGTTTTTGGATGAAACATGGCTTAATGCTAACCATACTGTTAGCCGTTCTTGGACCGATGACAATGCAGCATCTACGTACACAGTTCCTGTTGGAAAAGGATCACGACTTATAATTTGTCCCACCGGAACCATCAACGGGTTTGTCGAAGGTTCTCTCATGGGCTTTTGCGTCAAAAACCAATGGAGACTATCATGAAGAAATAAATGGAGAAAAGTTTACTGAATGGTTTACCTCAATGTTGTGTAGCCTCCCTGAACCAACTATTATAATTATGGATAACGCCCCATACCACTCGATGCAAATTGACCAGCCACCTGCCCAATCCCAAAGGAAAGCTGACATCACCACACGGCTTCAAAAAAAATGGCGTAGATACAAACATAAATATGTTAAAAGCGGAATTAGTACGTGTTTTAAAAGAAAACAAACCAACCAAGATCCGATACGTCATTGACGAAAAAGCGTTAGAACATGGGCACAGAGTTATACGGTTACCGCCTTACCATTGTGAATATAATGCAATTGGGTTTGTGTGGGCTCAAATTAAGGGATATGCTGCAAGACACAATACAGAACCCCCATTTAGAACAGCAAAAATGCTAAAAATATTAGAAAAAGCTTGTGAACATGTGACTAAAGGAGACTGGGAAAAGGTTGTGAATAGAACTGTTAAATTAATAAGGGAAGATTATGAAAGAGATGTGAAAATAGATAATATTTTAGAAAACGAACTTATAATTAATGTATGTGATGATAGCAGTGACGACAGTGAAAATAGCAGTATGGATGAATCTGATTAAATATGGCCTTTTGTGGCACCTTTTTTGGTCTCTTTTTGTACTAATTTGTTTCTTGTGTGCATATAAAGTATGTATATTCATTTTCATTCCAATATTCTGTTCGTTCAAATATATGAAGTAAACATTTATATATTTTTTATTATACCTTTTTAATCAGGTACTACTTGCAATAAAAACTTAAGATTTGATTATATTTTTTTCGAGAATAAATTGACATTTCATCACTATTGTAATATGTCAAAACGGCCATCATAGCGTGCCGCAACTATAGTATGCTCGGGCCAATAATACACTGGACGGAGTCTTAGCTTCAAATGCGTGTCAATTTTTTATGTGTGCGTTTGACGTTTTGTCATTGTGTGCGTAATCTAGTGTTATGGAGAATGACGCCACGATGTCGATTATCGATAACCAGACTACCAGTACTATATTTTATTTATGTTTACTACCTGGTTAAAGTTCGATAAAATCAATAATTTTTAATTCTATTTTCATAGTGGTAAAGCTATATAATTATATCTCAGAATCGCGATATAGTAGCGGGATAAAATGTATACCAGTTCTAAGTCTAATAAAAAAAGTTTAGAGAGGAGAGCAAGAGCTATCAAATAAAAAAAATTGCATCAAAATCCGTTCAGTAATTGTTGCGTGATGCGCGAACGAACAAACAAACAAAAAACTAAAAAAGATTGTTTTGTGTTCAGACGCCTATATAGCCTACAGCTTTATAAAAGTATATATATATATATAGTATAGGATAATGTATGTATTAATTGTGTGAATTCTGAGTAGCTTTTTGAACCTGGCAAAACTTTTTTCTTCTTTTATTACTGATGGTAATTTATTGTAAATTTGAACACCCTTAAACTTTTTAATTTCTTTTCCATAGTTAGTTCTAGGATGACAGGTCACTAAGTAACTAGCACGTCTTAGATTCATCTTTAGTGTTTGTTGTTTTGTTGTAAACTTTAGATTTGAATGGATTTCTGCAATGCAATGCTGAATTGGCAAAGCATCTGGACGGTATCCAGGAGATGCAGGTTCGAATCCTGCTCGTGACTGTTATTTTCGATTTCACATTTTTCACTTTGTTTAATGGATTTCCTTATTTAATATTTTACGTATTAGAATACATGTGTAGTATAAGTACGTTTTTCTTATAGTCATTATTTTTGTTTCCTCGTATATCTTTTCGGTAGGTGTCTGAAATCTATAGTTAAATAATTTTTTTATTAATCTATTCTGAGCTCGTTGGATTGGATCTAAATTAGTCTTCGCTGCAGTACCCCAGATTTCAATGAGGTAGTCAATATGAGGCTTAACCAAAGAGTTATAAATTAGGTATCGTATTTTTCGAGGTAGGAAATTTGCTATACTGCGTAATGCCTGCGTAAAGAGCTGAATTAGTTTAAGTTTAATTTTTTCTAGATGTGGCTTCCAGTTTAGGTTACTATCAAAAATTAGTCCGAGATATTTTTCTTTTGGTTTTCGTTCAAGTGGTTGGCCGTCTAATTTAAGTTAAAAATTGACATTTATTTTTTGCTGCAAAAATTACATAGTTTGTTTATTTAATATTAACAGTTAAAAGATTTGATTGAAACCACTCATTTAGCAGATTGAGATCATTTTGAGCATCTGCTATAATAGCTTCGACTGAGTGTCCAAAGTAAAAGAGACTTGTATCATCTGCATAAAGGGAGATGTCTCCTTTAAGACCTAGTTTACTTACTTACTTACCATCACGCCATTTCCCTTGCGGGGTAGGCAGCGAGAACAGAGTGCCAAGAGGTTCTATTCTTGCATACATCACTCGCTTCCTCGACATTCATAACTCTCTTCATACACGCTCGCCGGTTTCGGAGACTCCTGACTCCACCTTCCTTCAATACATGACCGATTTGTTCTAGGTAGGTGAGTCTCGGTCTCCCCCTGTACCTACATCCTTCCACTTTCGCATTGTATATCTTCTTAACCAGTCGCTCGTCCGGCATTCTTTCCACATATCCGTCACACCTAGTTTACTGATACTGTTTATGTAGAGGAACATGAGAGGGCCTAATATTAAACCCTGAGGGACGCCAAAATCGAGGACGCAGGGATTGCTTTCATATTCACCTATTTTTACAATTTGTTTACGGTTATCCATGTAAGATTTAAAAATTTCAAGTGCTTTGCTTTTAACACCACTGAGTTCTAGTTTTTGTATTAGTATGTCATGACTGATGGTGTCAAAGGCTTTTTTAAAATCAATAAATATACCTAAGACAACTAGTTTTTGATCAATTTAATTTTTAATTTTAGTTACGATATCAACTGTTGCAGCGAGAGTGTTTGATTGGGCTCGAAAACCATACTGCTTGAGGTAAAAGAATCCTTTTAAATTAAGGAATGTTTCTAGTCGGTTGTAAAGAGTCTTCTCAAAAACTTTAGAAATCACTGGGAGAACTGATATAGGGCGGTAATTGCAAGGGTGGAATTTACTTCCAGATTTATGAATGGGTGCGACTTTTGCAACTTTTAAATCGTTGGGAAAAATACCTCGTGCCATACAGTAGTTAATGCAGGCTGTTAGTTCCGTAGCAATAATATCAGTTACTGCACGTAACGTTAATAGTTTTTGTACTAATACCATCATTGCCAGATACAGTATTACAGTCCAAATGTTTAATTATGGTGGTAATTTCTTTCGTAGTTGCTGGTTTGAGAAACTGTAATTCCGTTGTATCAGTTAGTCTACACTCTTCTACAATTCGATTTCTTTTTGATTTTCCAAGGATCATAAATGCTAGGGTCGAGCCAATAGTCGAGAAGTATGAGTTGAAATGTTCACATATTTCTTTTTGATCTGTAATAGTACCAGCCGGCGTTTCAAGTTTGTCCGGTCCAGTTCTGTCATGGAGTTTATTTTTGGACAAGTCGTTTATGAGTTGCCATACCTTTTGTGGTTTACTTTTATTTTCTTCAAACCTCTTTAAGTAATAGTCTCTTTTCGCTTTATTTATGTTGTGTGATACTCTAGCTTTTATATGCTCATACTCTGCCTTTATTTCCGCGTCTGCCGTGTTTCTTTTATATTTTTGCCATAGTACGTTCTTGTTATTAATATCTTCTAATAGTTCTTATTTTATCCAATCTTGCCGCGGAGGATTTAAAAGTTTCAATTTTGTAATTCTGCACTTATTCAAACACGATTTTGGTTTGTCTGCCAATTTTTTATACTCTGGTTCTTCGTGATTATTAGAACAATCATCTAGGCATCGATAAAGTTTATTGTAGTCTACTGTGTTGTACTTCTTTTTTATGATAGGTGACGGTTGGTATTGTTTTATCTCTAAAAGTATTTGTTTGTGGTCAGACATTGAAGATTCCATATTGACAAAATGAAAATCGTTTTCACTTAAATTACAAGAAACATGATCTGACATTGTCTTGGTATAGGTTGTTTCACGGGTGCAGTGTTTAGGACTTATTTTGTTCAAAATTTTATAGTTATTCTCTTTTAAAATGACCTTATAATGTCGTGTCGCTAAATCCGGATTGAGTAAGTCTAGGTTATAATCGCCAAAGACTATTGTTCGTTTCAATTTATGCAATTGTTGCGAATATATGTCGAGAAAGTTGTCCATGTTCGTTTTGTTGGGTTTATATATAGCACCAATATATAAAGAGAATTTTTTCACGTATACCCAGAGAAAATGAATATCGTCCATGCATTTTTCTTCAACAAGGTGTTGTTTGAGGTTGTTGTGCACAAATATAGACACTCCACCTCCCCTTTTATTTGATATATGATTGTAGTAATGGGTATAAGAGGGTATTTGTAGCCTTTTTGCCTCATCTTCACTCTTAATCCAAGTTTCCGAAAGTACAATAATATGTATAGTTACTTGCAGAGAAGTGATAATACATATAAGCTCATCTAATTTTCGTGGTTTGACTATACTACGAGCGTTTGCATAAAAACATTTTAGAGATTTTTTCGTAAAATTAATATCTGAGTAATTGTTGATTATTTGGTATGTTACTTTCTCCTTGGACGATGTTAGTTTTTTGGAAATTCCTTTGTTGCGGATGCAGCTTGCGTTTCTTTAGATGTAACTATTTTGGGTATGCCTCTGATATACTTGATAATAAGACCACTTTCTCCGTTCGATGTGCGCTGCTGAAGCTCTTCTTTTAAGTTTTGAAGGTATTTTCATTGATATGGAGTTTGGTCCGAAAATATTTTGATATGTTCCTCATCAATCTTGTTCCTATTACATAGTATACATTTTGCTGTCTCTTCAGAAGCATACTTTTATCGCACGTGCTTTCCCTGGTTTCTAGTTATTCTTAATATTTCTGCCCTATCGTAATCTTGCTGACTGGTTGCGTTATCAAACCGTGATTCGGGAATTCCAACAACTACAATGTTTTTGGCTCGGGAGTTTTGTTCTTCGATTTCCGTGAAAATTTCATTGTGTCGTTATTGTTTGGACGAAAGATGAAGGTGGCATATTTTTTAAGGTATTGACATCGGCTTCAAGAACCTCCACTTTTTTTCTGTGTTATCGGCAAAAGCAGATAATTTTGAAAGTTGGTCTTTTAAATTATTATTTTCCAAGATAATATTTCGCATAGTACAGCTAATATTACCGACTTCATCTTTTATCGCAGCAACATCTAGAGAAATCTTTTTTACACTTTCAGTTTGTTCGTTCTTAGAGGATCTTAACAAGTCCATCATTTCAGACATTTGCTTTTTTATTTCAGCAATATCAGACTTTAACGCTTCATTATCATCCGGTAACTTTCATTTATTACGAAGTGTAATCTGTGGTGTAGTTTCGCTGTATGGTTCAGACAAAATAGGATAAGAGCCGCTGCGTCCTGCACTCATGTCACCTCCAGGCGGTGAGCGTGGTATGCTCATTGTAGATCTATGTATAAAATTACTCACGTGGGGGTTGCGTGTACGCCGCCGTTGGGTGCGTATGGTGTGACAATACAGTAGTAGATATTCCGTCCTTGTTACTCGAGTACTCGAAGCTCAGAAGCAATTACGGTGTATGTCACTCGCAGTTAGGTTTTTGAAGAAGATGTCGTAATTTGGTGCCATAAGGTTTGTAATTGTATAATCTCCCAATTTGAATTTATTAAAATAAACAGTAACACGTCCGCTCTGCGCGCTCGCTTTGGTGGTAGGTGGTAATAATCAAATTGGCCCTCCATTTTGAGATTCACGATCGAATTAGTTACGAAGGCGTATAACGAACTCATGTGCCTGACTGTTTAGAACAGTTCTCTGCGTACGTTCAGCCATATCGACGAAATCCTCAACAAAAGGCGTAAACAGAGTCCAAATTAACGAGCAAGGGTCAACAGTAATGCGGTATCAATATCCGAAATCCAAAGTCAGGTTAAAACTATATCACAATCGCCGTGCACTCACTGTTTGTACTTTTCGATTTTATATCCGAAATATAAAATAATATAAAAAAAAAGGTTTAAAGTGATATTTCATCGGTGTATTAGATAATTACTGCCCTACGGTACACGAAATTGAAATACAGTTTTTTTCACTAGGATTCTTCTATAAATTGAATGTGCTCTAGGATACGATTTCCGACACAGTACCTATACCTGTATATACGGTATCAGATATCAGCGTTGGCTGTGTTGGCAGCGCCGCAGCGGAGCACAGAGATACCTACTAGTTTTTCGTTTTCAATACCACCAGCTCTCAGC
This sequence comes from Leucoma salicis, assembly GCA_948253155.1. Classification (NCBI taxonomy): domain Eukaryota; kingdom Metazoa; phylum Arthropoda; class Insecta; order Lepidoptera; family Erebidae; genus Leucoma; species Leucoma salicis. The sequence goes on from OX411822.1 coordinate 21,023,900, forward strand.
AGTCTCAGCCACCTCGACACAAGCCATAAGGATTTCTGAGTGGCCGTCTAACATCCCTGGAGTGACACTCCCTCTAGACATTATTATTAATATAAGCTCTAGCCTATTTTTCTGTTGGTCCGCGAGATCTTCCTTATTCCTTAATTAAATTCCATGTTTTACCCCTCCTTCTAAAGCTTATCGTGCCGGATAATACCCACGGTCTAAAAACCATCGCAAATATACTTATATAAAAAAAAGATATCTAAGAAGAGGTCCTTTAATGGATATCGAATCGGATTCGATAAATATAAATATCTGTTGCGGATTTTCGCACAGCTGTTTGTTATATTACATAAATATTTGTTATATAACTAATATTATTTCTTTCTTTGGATCGTTCTTCTCATTCTGTAATAGTTTAAGTAGTACTAGGTGGCGTAACCAGTATCGGTTTAAGGTTTAAATACATTTACAGATAGGTACAGAATGAAAAGTTGGAGGTCGTCCGTTGTCCACGCATCACGGAAAACCACTTATTGAATAGTGTAGGAGAATTTAAATTTTTTAGTTCTATTTCTTCGACATTTCTGTTGCACTTATCTAAAAATAATTGCGATATAACTAAGTATATATTTAAAACTAAAATAACATTTTTTTTTAAAGTTAACAATGATTTTTATAAACATCTAAACATGTTCACGTGCGTTTTCTGTTATAACAAGCAACGCCTACGAAGCACTAAGCTACTTTAGTATACTACTAGTCTGTGCTACGAAGTCGAGGGTATCAGTTAGTCTATCTATTATTTATAACAAAGTTGGTTAGTCACATTATTTAAGCACAAGAATGGAATATCTTTAGTGTAACTCAATTTAGCTACTTACTTTGATAATTTAGTATAATTATGCGTAAAAATTCTAACAAGCAGCAATTAACCGTACCTACTAGCTAAAAAATGTTTAATTTATTTTGCGTAATAGTTTTTAGATAAATGTCCAGCAATACATGGACCACAATATAAACATAGCATCACGCCTGTATTCCCCGAAGGGGTAGGCAGAGGTGTATTACACACCTACGACTCGCCAGCTATGTTTAAGTCCCACGTAATAGGGGGCGAGCCTATTGACGTCTACCGGGCACATTTACAAACTCCGGGCTGCAACTTAGAATTTTTCTTTTTAGGAAAAAGCTCAATAACATTGCCTGACCCGGCGATCGAAACCGAGACCTAATTATTAGCAGCCGCATCACTACCGCTACACCACCGAGGCAGTCACAATATAGTGCATGAAAGTTTTGAATAGGCGTTTTTAGATATCCTTCTCGTGGAATTCCCATGTTCAACCTTGGAAATCTTCAGAGGTAGGCAGGTGACATAAGCGAACGAGTGTTCGTCGCACGCAGCCTTTTATTGTGTCAATGTCAGGCACACGTAGAATGCCATATTGTTCAGTTAAAAAATTTGGCCACACGTCCGGGACACTAGTTTAGGGGTGACAAGTTCTATTCTCGAAGAGTTACAAGATCTCCAATCTTTAGTTTGGTCGTGTCAGATTTCCATTTGGTCGGTGAAGTTCGGATATATATTCCCTTTGCTACCGGTGCCAAAAGCCCCGTTTTATTTGCTCAAGGCGGGCATACCTTTGCCGGGGATTACGTTTGCTATTATCTTTATCTGGATTGACATGATATTTAGCAGCTTTAATATCAGCCTCCCAGATCCCACAAAAATAAGGAGTGTAAGCTCGGATGTATGAAAATTTTTAGCCGTCCATTAATTCATTATTGTAAGAAAATACTAATTTGCTGTGTGGAGCCGGCACCAAGAATAGCTCCACCCCGTCTCTTCCTGTGGGAGCCGTAAAAGACTAAGGGTTTACCGGGGGACCGGGCAGAAGCGTTCCCCTGTGTATTAAAAATATCTACTGTGATCGCCAACCCGCCTGCCAAGCGTGGCGATTATGGTAAAACCCCCATTTTGGGGAGGCCTATGTCCAGCAGTGGACGATGAAAGGCTGATGGATGGATGGATGGAAGAAAATACATTAACTCCGTAACTTTTGTTCGGATTTCTGTATAGCCGTAGCCTATTTCTATGCTGCAGTAATATTATAGAGCTAGTAGTAATATTATAAATACGTTATTGTATAGAGATATTATAAAGAGATAGTTTATAAGTTTTAATGTCGGGATCGGGAGTAATCTCGGATTTCATAAATCGTTCCATAACATCTGTAGATAGAGGATATAGGTACCTATAGACACGTTCTCAGAGTATGAAGTGTCGTGTCGAGATAGCAATAATCTATTGCATATGAAAACCGGAATAATTTTAAATGATAATATGATTTTTAACTTTGTAAACTAAATGCACATATCTACAGTAGTGCACCTGTAGGTACATCTTTTTCTTCATCCTTAGTATTAAAATAGTAGCGAGTCTACTATATATCCTCTGTCTACGATAATAATATTATATTTACTCTCAGAGGAGTGTAGATTAATTACTATGCCGATACAATATAACTGCACAAAAAAGTTTACCATCCTTTATTTTTGAAGTTAAAAAATACTTTTACTTGACATAACTACGAAATAACATTAAAGGAAATGCATTTTACGAATGATGCCCTAACAGTAATAAAGAGATATCTTTTTTTATTAAAGCACGGAAAAAATGTGCCTGACCGCACACCTCGTCATTCGGGGTGACGAACAGGGTAGTGTGGGGCCCTCACCCACTAAATAACCCGCCGTGTGCCGTCTCTCCGCCTGTATTAGCGGGCCACTGGAACTATGTTACATTATTGCAGTGGTCCACCGGCGGCTTATCCTTTTGGGTACCCTCTACTGAGCAACACACATGAAAAGTTGGACCTTTGAGGGAGGCCTTGCGGGTGGCGGATGTTCCCCGGTCCATCCACCCGCAGCCTCAGTTAGGGCGGCATCAGGCGTAAGTAATCACGCCTGCGTCGCTCTAGTCGCTGGCGGCGGTTCAGGTTAGTGGAAGGATCAGCTACCCTGGCTCTCTCCGTCGCTTCCTTCAGCGAGATAACCTCCTTGCAGAAGGCAGCGACTGCGGCCCAATTCCTGTCGCTGCCAAGCGTCGCTCTGACCACCCTACTCTGGCGACGCTCGCCAATACACCTCGGCGAGCACCTCCGCCTATGGTAAGAGATACCTACCTATTTAAATGCTTTTTATAGAAAAGTTTTAGGACTCAACAAGATTTATAAATGAATATGTGAGTGGAGCTGCGGGCGGGCATACATGATTAGCATGATAAAAAAAATCTGACTCATCATATGTAATACATTTTTATTAAATAAACGATCTAATATAACTTTACATCGTAATTCTTTCAACTGCATCTCATTAAAATAGAATCGTACAACAGAAACAATTCAGATGTCGAAATCATCGCGTTTATTTTTATCTATAGTGTAGTCGGAAATAAAAGTGAATCGATAATCACAAATAGTTTAAGTAAACATAATCATTGTCTGTTCAATACAGACTCACATAGGAACCTGGGCGTATGCTAATCAGTGAGACGCTTGAGCAGTAAAAAGAAAATGTTTACTTCCGTATTTAACCGCACAGATGGCGGAGTGGTTAAGATACTCCACAAATGGTCATTCTGAGTCTGGATGTACTTTGTGTCCGCGAAATTGTACGAGTATGCTTGTAAAGTCCCCCGCGATACAAGGATTATTCCTTAGAGCGGGTGTTGTCTTTTTTAAAAAGAAAAGAAATCCTTACTTCACAAATGTGACGTGCCGTGTGGTGACGGACTAAGAATACAAGTCTCAACACCCTATTCTTTCCCCCGAGTATCGTACGAGGCGACTAAGGGAAGTAAATAATCATCACCCATTGCATTACTGGTGGTAGGGCTAGGTACCAAATGGGAGTACTCACTTGCTATCGGGCCCGAGCGGGTTGATACCACCATCTCCCGTGTGACCAGCCATGAAGCACATTGGTTTGTTTTGTTTTGTAGCAGGAGATAGATAGCTGTTTATTCTTTCGTGAGCAGCGGCTTAACAATACTCCCGGTAGAGTTGAGTCTATGAGCAACAGTTACCATTTACCATCAGGTGGGCAGTGGCAAGTCTTCCACCAAACGCAATAAAAAGAAATCCTGTTCTTTAAGTTAGCGACACACGAGTAATGTCGTCGGTGTTGCTGGCGTCTATAGGCTACGGTAACTGCTTACCATCAGATGCGCCGTATGCATATTTTGCCACCCACGTAAAACACTACAACATACAGCTCAGTAATTAAGATTGGTACATTTATTTTTATAACAGTTGTACCAGCTGGTGATAGCCACAAGTCATGGTCACAGCCATTGAGTAGATTATTCTCGTAGTAGTAGACTATTTTTTTTTCACAGGGATAGCAAACGGTATGCCACCCACCTGATGGTAAATGGCCATACCCTATAGACCAGGGTTGCCTTATGTTTTTCGTCGAAACTTTTAACTAATATTTTAATGCCCACTCCCTTAATATTTCTTAAAAAAAAAAGCTTTTAAGAGTAGCTGAGCATGTCAAGTGCTAAAACATAGATCAAAAATGTTTGAAAAATCAGTTGTTCTGCATGAAACGAGAGCAATACCCACCTCAACGCTTCGCTTATGAGGCGTGCAATAATATAGCCAGTGTCTCTCGGGATGATGTAAGGATTCTAACAATATACCGCACTCTTTTTAAGCATTAAAAAGTTATGGATGGAATAAAGTAACTGACATACATAACCATATACACAAAAGAATCCTAGAAACATCAATCCTTTTTTGGTCAGTCATGTAATAAAACGACCTAAACTGAATGCATTTAGAACATTACAGATATACCTTTATTTATCATCCATCAATGCTCATATAAGTAAATAGGACTCTCACCATTTTCGTTTGGCACTCAATCGAGATCCCTTATTTTAGGTGATTTATATCAAATGAGATTGAGTAATGGCCGAGCCCAAGTGGGTATTAGATTGTGGAACTTTTATCCTTATCGTGATGTATAGGGTTAATCATAAGGGGGCTTTGGTAACTAAACTGTTTTTATGTTAGGTAATGGTACAGCTACCACCGAAGGAATGTAACATAGTTCCAGTGGCCCGGCAATAAAGGCGAAGAGACAGCACACGGCGGGTTTCTTTAGTGGGTAAAGGCCCCACACTACCCTGTTCGTTGCCCCGAACGACGGGGTGTGCGGTTAGGAACATTTTTTCCACTTTAACATAAAACAAAAGGTATTGGTAAAGCTAGTGTAAAGTTATCTGAAAATGGGCACTGCCAAGGCGTTTAACACAGACTTATCGAAATAACTTTTTGCCTAACTTATAAACATAGCATCACGCCTGTATTCCCTGACTACCCTAGGCAGAGGTGTATTACACACCTACCGTTCGCCAGCTATGTTTAAGTCTCACGTAATAGGAGGAGAGCCTATTGCTCGACCCAGGGATTGAATCCGAGATCTCATTATCAGCAGTCGCTCACACTACCGCTGCACCACAGAGGCTAACTTATTATTTCGGTTAAACACAAAGTGAAAAATGTGAAATCGAAAATAACAGTCACGAGCAGGATTTGAATCTGCATCTTCTGGATACCGTCCAGATGCTTTACCAATTCAGCCATCCTGACAATTGCTCCTGACTGCTAATTTCGATAACACATCATACTTAACGTCTTTGGGTGACGCCTTTTTCACTTTGTGTTTAATGTATAGTGCTAAGCATGTCAAATGCTAAAAATATATATAAAAATATCTAAATATTATTATTTCGGTTTTTCGTAAAACCATGTTCTTGTAGTCCGCAGAAGTTGCTTCAATTTGGAATTCATTTTCTAGGGCATTAAAAGCTTATATTTTAATTATATATGACTTAATTGGCGTACGCATGTCATTTAAAGCTCTAAGTTCTACTGATATCTTCAAAAATAATCGTTATACTTCAGCCATTTGCATAAAAACTGAGATGAATTATACACCTAAACCTGCATCATGACAAACCGTTATGGTGAAAGCCGCATGAAAATCAATTCGATAGTTTTTAAGTTTAGACCATTCATGTATAAAAAAATATCAACGGTTCAGACAGACAGAAAGACAGACGCGGCAGGGGACTTTATTTTATTATATATAGATTGAAAACTAGATTATGGAAGAGGTACTCACGAAAACGGTGTTCATTGTATTAAGATTTTGAATCTAGGTTAGATTATAGCACAGGTGCTGTACCTTTTTTTTGTTAAAGCGGGATAAAATGTTCCTAACCGCACACCCCGTCGTTCGGAGCAACGAAAAAGGTAGTGTGGGGCCGTCACCCACTAAAGAAACCCGCCGTGTGCTGTCTCTCCTGTATTGGCGGGCCACCGGAATCATATTACATTCCTTCAGTGGTGTGTACAGGTGGTGTATCTACTTGGTTAAAATGTTTTTAATTTCGTGGTAAAGAGGTAAGATTAGAATTCAATTTCAGTGCATTTTTTTCAATTTGTTGAACAAGTTCCGAAGTGGCCACTTCAATAGACTGCCCTGAGCGTGGGGCTTATAACTGATTCTTTGCCTTATTTAAAATTTCTGCCATTTGTGATTCATGAACTTTTCTGGACTAGATTCTCCGTAAATTGATGTCATCTTTTCTAGAATGGCTTAAACTGACTTTTCTTGTTTAAAAAAATAATAAACTACAAAAGCATATACTTATTTCTACAGCCAGATGGTCTCTGAGTCACTGATAAATATCGCCCTATATTATCAAAATTCTGCACTTTTTTTTCTAATAAGCAACTTAATTGCTCATGGAAATTTGACTCCCTGGGTCCAAAACTGAGTACTAGTAAATCTAGCGCCGTTTATTGTCATATTTCTTAACAAATCCAACAGAATTTTGTTTTTAAAAACAATTAATTAAAAGGTCTAGGTATATTTCGTAGTTCACACCTCAAACGTAACAATTATAACCATCAGTCATAAATCTAATCTCCATGACATCAGCAATCTGTAGAAACCAAACTTTGGTCTCGCTGTTAAAACTGAGTATTCCTGAAATACACTGGACGGCGGCGGACGGCGCGTTGTACAATAAAAACTATAACTGATACGCACCAACCACCGTCGCACGCGCTGCTAATATTAGATCAGACGGGGCAAAGATTATATAGTTATATTGAGATGGTGCGTTTTGTAGAATATAATAATATTTCGACTTTAACACGAAGTGTGAAAATGTGAAATCGAAAATAATAGTCACGAGCAGGATTTGAACCTGCATCTCCTGGATACCGTCCAGATGCTTTGCCAATTCAGCCGCACATTATTATTATTACACTCTAAACTTCTGATGATATCTGTGTCGCGAGGACTGAACAAATATGACCACTGGCGTAATGTAACCCACAGTTCTAGTGGTCCGCTAATATAGGTGGAGAGATGGCACATTGCAGGTTTATTTTGTCGGTGACTCTGTCCGTTGCACCGAACGACGCGGTGTGCAGTTACGAACATGTTTCCCGCCTTAACAAAAAAAATCTGGAAAACGGTTGACTCTAAAGGCCATCCCTGCAACTTCCCGCTAATTTGATACTTAAGCGCTCAAAATTGCACTTATTACGTTTTTGAGCTCTTCGAGCTCAAAAGTTTAATTTTCGTATATCATTTTGAGTTCTCCGAGCTCAAAGAGATAACTGTTCTATACTTTTGAAATAACTTTTTAGTGAATGAACCGATTTTCTCATAGTTTACGGCATTCAACGCAGCTTTTTGAGCTGTTTGAAGAATCTTAAAGCTCGAACTGGTCAGACTGAAAATGTCATAGAAATTCTGAAAAAAAAAACATTTTTTTAAATTTTTTGGACTACGATATCTCACGAACGAATCAACCAATTTTGAGCGGACTGGCGGCTATCGACGTGGTTTTTTGATGTTAAGAGTTGATTAATTTTTGGAATCGATCGGTAGAGCCGTTTAAATGTTATTCCAAAAAAAACATTTAAAAAAAGATAATTATGTAGTTTTTCGAGATATCTTAAGATCTACCAGTTCGAATCGGTCTTAATTGTATTCAAAATCTAAGTTTGGTGATGGTGGCTATGAAATCGGACAAGCCGTTCAAAACTTATGAGAGACATACGGACACACACACACATACACACTTACATACAGACATACGGACATCATTGCGGAAACATTCGGGGAAGCTTCTTAGGACCTCAAAATGTCAACATCCGCTGAAAACTCGATTTTCCAAAAACGGGGTAAAACCAATAACTTCTCAACTTCTGAAAATTTTCAATTTTCTTAGCGTGAAGTTAAAAAGGACTGAACAAATATACACATAAGGAAATAATAAATACACATAGATTAACTATTTCTATGTTGCACAAATAATTGTGGTGCATGGGAAATGAAACCACAACATTCTGCATTGGAGGTCGGTATTTTAACTACTACGTCATTTGAGCTGTATGTTTGTCTGTTTTTATGCTTGTAGCAAATGTGTTCATAGGGATGTTTCCACAAATGTTTGCCGAGGGCACGTTTTTATTGATTGACAATATCTATACTTAAATATTTGAGGTGTTGGAATACAAGGGGAATAAACAGAACTTTGCCTCTGTGGTACAGCGGTAGTGTAAGCGACTGGTGATCATGAGGTCTCGGGTACGATCCCCGGGTCGGGCAGCATTATTGAGATTTTTCGTAAAAAAAAAAAAGAAAAATTCTCAGTAGCAGCCCGGAGTTAGGGAATGTGCCCGGTAGACGTCAATAGGCTCGCCCCCTATTACGTGGGACTTAAACATAGCTGGCGTGGGTGTGTAATACACCTCTGCCTACCTCTTCGGGGAATACAGGCGTGGTACTATGTATAAACAAAAGTAATAACACAAATTATTTGTGAATGTGGAAAAAGAGCATTTTAGTGCGAGCGGGATTCGAACCTGCGTTCGGATCCGGGGAAGTGCACTAACCGCTAAGCCATCGCACTGACCAACGGTCATTCCCAATCTTCACATCATATTTGTCTTTACAACCCACGCCACCTATCGTATGCATTTACATGCATCAATCCAATATAATAAGTTTAATTTTGCAATTAAAATTCATACTATTTGATGGCGCGAGTTTTTAAACATTTTGATCTGTATTTTAGCACTTGACATGCTCAGCTACTTTAAGAACAAATTATTTGTGAATGTAGAAAAAGAAAACTTTAGTGCGAGCGGGATTACTAAAGTTTTCTTTTTCACAAATAATTTGTTCTAAGTAGCTGAGCATGTCAAGTGCTAAAATACAGATGAAAAATAATAACACGTCAGATATTTGGGACAGACTAAAAATATTCTCGATCAAATTTCTTGAACGGACAGTAACCAATATCCTGTCGTTTCTTTTTTATGATCTGTGTTCCAATATAAACCAACCCCGATACAGGACGGTTTATTGGTTAGTCGGCGTGTGGGCAACATATCAATAGAACATTCCTCGCGTTTACCTGTTAAATAGTAGAATTCATACGTAAAAAGTGAATGAAATATTTCAGTAAAATTATAACCATAAATAAAATAAGTGCTTTTCATAATTTACGTAATCATCACAACAATAATAAGTGCTGTGAAGTGACAAAGTGGGCAAACATCGACTAAAGTTTAAGTGTTGCTATAACATAAACAATAGTTTAAATTTGGAACACAATAGCCGTTATAAAAATTACTAATGGAAGTTTGTGCAGTGAAACGGTCAATAAAAACAAATAAAATAAATATAAAAGCATGAAACAGGTAAGTTTATATAAATATTTATCTATTGTTTTAAAATGCCTGTTGTGATGGTAGGTTTATTTAAATTTTATTGCAATACTGAATTTGTGAATTTATAGCTTCTACTTTAGAAAGCTGTTCGTTATTTTTTTTACTGTTTGTTAAATAAAACATATGTATAGATAGACAATAATTCCTTTACATATTAGCTCTATCCTTCACAATATCGTTGTGAAAATATTAACAAAGTTTTAGCAGTGGCTGGCTGCAGAGGCAGTGCTTTGACATATTTGTGGATTGGGAAGAATTAAAAGCTGTAGTTACATTTATTAACAGAGACCCAGGTTAAATATCACTTACACGCAGTGTATCTTGGCTTAGTGAAACTTCTATCAACGCACCAGAATTTGTATGTCGTATCCGTCAACTCGAATCGACCATACTCTCTTTACCTTCTGTATGGCGAGCGATACGGACAATAGATTATTTAATTTCAACAGGCTTTTGATGTAATTCAGCTGCAGTATCCTTGGAATTGACTTGAATTGACCATGCTGGAACACTTACTATAGTCGCAAGCGTTATTCTTTAATTTATAGGCTAGAAAGCTACAAGGGTACTGGACGTTAATGAGTAAACACCCAACTACTTGCTTATTAGGCCATTGAAGTCATGTCACAAAGTTCAAGTGGTCCACCAATACAGGCGGAGAGACGGCACACGGCGGGTTTATTTAGTGGGTGAGGGCCCCACACAACCCTGTTCATTGCACCAAACAATGCGGTGTACGGTTATATATATGTTTTCCTTAACAACAATAAGGACTCCTTCAAGCTTTGCTACGAGTCCAATATTTAAGGATCATCTTCTCCGTGTGGTGACAGACTAAGAATACAAGTGTCACCACCTCTTTTTTTCCCGCGGGTGTCGTACGAGGCAACTAAGGCAAGTAAGCAATTATCACCCATTGCATTACTGGTGGCAGGGCTGGGTGCTAAGTGGGAGTACTCACTTGCAATCGGGATTGAGCGGGTTGGTACCACCGTTTCCTGTGTGACCGCCCATGAAACACATGGGTGTATTTTGGTTGTAGCAGGGGATAGCCGTTAATTATTTGGTGAGCAGCGGCTTGACAATACTCTCGGTATAGTTGAGTCCATGAGCGACGGTTACCATTTACCATCAGGTGCGTCGCGGCTCATCTGCATTCTTGTAATAAAAAATAATAATTCAGGACTTTGAAAAACGGCCATCATGTTATTTGACAGTCGGGACTCATTTCTTAACGCATCTTCCGAAGCATAGAGACGGTCAAATGTTCACCCACCCTAGTTGCGAAAAGGGCAAGCCCAATATTTAAGTATAACCAGGCTAAATAAATCCTTTTGTAGTTCGCACAGATTTTATGCTGTGGGAATCGAACCCAAAACTCTAATTAAGGAAGGAATTCGAACTACTACACCATTCCTTCATATAAATCACAAACTGCTATGACTGATATAATATTGACGGTCAAACTTCCTTCATATTTTAATAACGAAATGATTTATCTGACTCGTGGAAATGGATGTCTACAAATATAGCGTGGGCGACTAACATAAATTATTAAAAAGAAATATTAGACTAGAATCTGCCGTCGACTTCGTTTGTTTGGACTTGAGAATAAAAATTTTACTAATGATATTTACTCGTAGATATTTTTATAAATATTTTTAGCATCTGACATATAGGTACATTAAACAAAAAGTGTGAAAATGTGAAATCGAAAATAAAAATCACGAGCAGGATTTGAACCTGCATCTCCTGGATACCGTCCAGATGCTTTGCCAATTCAGCCAGCGTACAATTATTCCTGACTGCTAATTTCGATTACACATTCATACTTAACGTCTTGGGTGACGCCTGCGCCATCTGTCGGAGGTATTTTCATACATTATACCGACCAGGTAAACTTAATTCTACAATTAAGATTTTTACCTAATAATGGCGCCGTCCTATAAATATTTAGATATTTTTAGTGTTTAATATTTATATGGCTAAGAATGTCAAATGCTAAAAATATAGATATGTATATAAAAATATCTAAATATTTATTGGAAAGCGCCATTATTAGGTAAAAATCTTAATTGTAAAATTAAGTTACCTGGTCAGTATAATGAATGAAAATACCTCCGATAGATGGCGCAGGCGTCACCCAAGACGTTAAGTATGAATGTGTTGTCGAAATTAGCAGTCAGGAGCAATTGTCACAATGACTGAATTGGCAAAGAATCTGGACGGTATTCCAGGAGATGCAGGTCCAAATCCTGCTCGTGACTGTTATTTTCGATTTCACATTTTCACACTTTGTGTTTAATGTTACTAATGTTCTCTAAGCAAAAATAGCTGTTCCACAGAAATCATCCATTACTCCGTGATAAAAGTTAGCTTACTTATAATCTTTGCGGTGTTCTGAACAATTTAAGCTAAATTTGATAACTCAACCGCGTAGTTATGGCGATTTATTCTACGACAACCCTATATTTTAAAACACATATGTAGCATCACGCCTGTATTCCATCTATCCATCCATCAGCCTTTTAACGTGCACTGCTGGACATAGGCCTCCCTAAGAGAACGCCACAACGAGCGGTTCCGTCATGGGGGATAATGCCGTAATCGCCACGCTTGGCAGGCGGGTTGGCGATCGCAGTGGATGTTGTTAATACTCGAGGGAGTGCTGCTGCCCACTCCCTCGGTATTGCCTCAGTCGTAAGAGCACGACTCCCGTGGGTAGAGAGGGGTGGGACAATTCTAACATTAAAATAAATAAAATAAAAAACATGCAATCCTATAGCGTCGCCACCTACCGGGTCCAATTGTGAAAATCTAGACCATCCTTGAATCCACCTGAACATACACAAAAAATTTCATCGTAATCGGTCGGTTTAGGAGTAGTTTGATTACATAGACACGGACAGAAGATTTATTTAACCTAACTAAAGGTGTAACAGAGCTGTGTCTGTACATTTAAAATATCTGAGAAAAAAAGGACTATATTAGACTATGTTATAGGCGTGTATAAACACAAAATATTTTTTTTAGATAATTTGTCTGTTTATCGGTTTATCTGCTTGTTTGTTCACGCATCACGCAAAAACTACTGAACAGATTTTGATACAACTTTTTATTTTATTTGATAGCTCTTGATTATAATTAAAAACTGGTATAGGTATATTTTATCCCGCTATTATATCGGAAACCTGAGATATAACCTAAAAACTAGCTTTTGGTTGCGGCGGAGTTGCGGGCATTTATAAATTAAGATAGTAGGGTTAAGTAAGTTAAGGATTTCTTGATTTTTATATGGTACAAAGATAGCATACAAGAATACGGTTAACGAGATCATAGATAGTCACCGCAGCCCTTGAAACATGTATATACCTGATAGTTTTTTTTCAACTACTTATGAAGTGACGGGCTTCGTGGCGTACCTAGTCGGTAGTGTAACCGACTTCCGTGCACGAGGTCGAGGGTTCGATTCCCACTCAGGACAATTATTTGTGTGATGAACACAGATATTTGTACCGCGTCTGGGTGTTTTCTATCTATTATATGTATGTATTTAAAAAATAAAAGTAGTATATGTATTATATCCATAATCTGGTACCATAAGCTTTCAGCTTAGTTTGGGACCAGAGGACGTTGTGTGAAAATGTCTGGGAATATTTATTTATTTATTTTTGAAGTCTGCCCGCGTTGAGCCAGCGGATTATTCCCGAAATCTGTTTTTTTATTAGGGACTAATGCTTCAAAAAACAATGACAATAACCTTGACTGTACAGATAGCGGAGTGGTTTAGATACCGGCCTCCCACTCGAGTGTTCTGAGTTCGATTCCCACACAGGACAACTCTATGTGTGATCCAGAAATGGTTCTGAGTCTGGGTATACTTTGTGTCCGTGTCCACGGCGATACAAGGATGATTCCTAAGGGAAGCGTTTTCCTTTATAAAAAATGACATCAATCTTTTATTGAAAACGATAAAGGAAGCCGTAAATAGTTGTTTGCCTATATTTTGTCAATAAAAACGAATTGAACGCTTTCGAGATCAAACTACAGTGATCGTTCGCTACTGCCAACTGGACTAATTATACGAAACCTTATTAAATATATTTTACGAGATTTTCATTATTTACGCTGAACGAATGGTATTGGATACCTTTGTATCGGCTGACCACTGAAGTAATGGCATACCGTTGTTATCGTTCACACGTACAGGTGGGGAGACGGCATACGGCGGGTTTATTTCAATCCAGTCAATCCAATCCATCAGCCTTTCGACGTCAACTGCTGGACATAGGCCTCCCCAAGAGGGGATAGTGCCGTAATTGCCACGCTTGGCAGGCAGGCTGGCGATCGCAGTGGATGTTGTTAATACTCGAGGGAGTGCTGCTGCCTACTCCTCCGGTATTTCCGCAGTCGGCTCTTAAGACTCCCATGGGTGGAGAGTGGTGGGACAATTCTAAAGCCGGCCCCAGACGGTTTATTTAGTGTGTAAGTTCTCACTACCCTGTTCATTGCCCTGAACGACGGGGTATGCGGTTAAATACATTTTTTCCCGCCCTCACGGAAAAAAGATACCCTCGCATACTTTAGAGTTTGGCTCCTTTACCGGATACTTTGTTATGCTCAAATAATTATTCATAGTCTCAGTGTAGGTACTTTGTTCGCTACCTAGTTCCTTTGTGTGTGTAAGTGGCCTGGATTGCAAGAAGTTATTGAGCTTTTTCTTCAAGAAGTTAAGATGGTTTTGAATATAAATTTATCCTTTTTTAAGGAACCGTGTGATCGGCCATGCAGCACATCGTTGCGTTTTGGCTGTAGCAGGAGATAGTCGTTTATTCTTTCATTTATTCTTTCATTTCGTATCGGTGAAATGAAATGGTGAGCAGTGGCTTGACAATACTCTCAGTATAGTTGAGTCCAGGAGCGACGGTTAGCATTTTTAGCATTTACCATCGTGGCCGTGGCTCGTCTGCCACTATATGCAATAAAAATAAGAAAAATAAAAACCTGTACCCAACGAAGCAATGATCACGGGTACAGAAAAATAAAACATTATTTGTTTTTTAAAGTGAAACTTTTTTTCTATCGTCTCAAGTTTGTTCGTCTGTCTATCACACGTCGCATTATAGCCGGCCGCGGAGTGTGTTTTGATCAGTCAGAAAAAAAGGTTTCACTTGCATCGTGGTTTAAAAACCACACAATTTTGTTTTATTTTTGCTAATGCACAAACGCTTTTATTTTTTCGCTTGTGCTGAGTTAAAGTGGCATAGTAAACATTTTACTAATTAAATTCGATTATACTAAAGACTATTTTTATTTGGTTTGTCGTTATAATAATAGCTAATGTAGTCTTAACTCAATAATGCAGTAAAATAATGCTTTTGCACGCCTCATAAGCGAAGCGTTGAAGTGGGTGCTACTCTCGGTTTATGCCGAACAACTGATTTTTCAAACTTAAAATGTCTCTATTTATCATATTATATTGCACTTGTAAAATAATATATACACACACATATCAAGAAAAACACTATTTTTAACACTCATGACATTTTTGATGCCATTTTTGTTATTTAAACTAGTAAAAAAACTGTTTAAAAAAGATCTGTCTTGGACGTCCGTGTGTTGTAGGTAATGTATGATATCACGATAATGACCGAAATACTTTACTATCGAGTCTTTTTTTTTCTTTTTAACTTCAGTATAATTACGAATAGAGCCCTATTACTTTTCACGATGTGGTTTAATTGTTATTAAATAAACAAAAAAATAATGAATATTTACGCTCGACTCGATAGCACAGTGAAAAAACCAGCGCTATAGCCAATACCTTATTTCGTGAGAACTACTTCTATAGACCAATATATTAGTACTTCTTAAAATTAGCGCTAGATGGCGTATAAGACATGAGAACCATCTTAGTATTTTTTGAAATTAGCGCTATCTATGTGGTTTATTGAAAACTACTTAGTAAGACCAATACATTATTAGTTACTTATCAAATAATCAATTTTATTGTGAAAAATGAAGATTATAAGGCGTGCACTTTTGGAAATTCCAAAGTATTTTTAAATTGCTTGTGGTAGGAGACGAGCCTTGGCCCGCACCGCAGTATTAAAGTTTTTATAATGAAGTCAGGAATAGAACTTCGGTCTTGCTTTCAACCTCTACGTATTACATTATACAGCGCTGCGTATCTACGTACCTATACGTCATTGTTACGATGTATAATCTCATGTGTGGCCATCAAGACAGCTAAAGATAAGCACTATAATCAATTCATTTATGCAAGTTTCATATCGTAATAAGCCTGGTAAGCGGCTCTGTTTTATTCGTCTTCCCCGTGAGAATATGATACACAAAACCGTATCAATATCGTATCGTCTAATTGTGATTGGCTGAGATACCGACGTTTGACGTCACAATAATAACTTGGCCAATTGCAGTAATTCGCCAACCAATCACAATGACACGATACATGTTACATTCTAATCCCCTATATATATGTATAGCTGCATATATTTTCCTTTTTTTTAACCTACGTACGGCAAGCAAGCATACGGACCATCTGATGTTAAGTGGTAACCGTAGCCCGACGTCTCACTCGCACGTCGCCAACATTATCACATAATTTAAGTGAGCCCTTACGAGATATCGACTCACGACCCCAAGCTGGTGATGGAACTGAATGCAAGCTGGATGGCTTCATAGTATGCCACTGATATGTCACACAGTCCGCTAATGCGAGCGGAGAGACGGCACACGGTGGGCTTATTTAGTCGGTGGGGGCCCACATTTCCCCTTTTCATTGCCCCTAGCAATGGGTGTTAGGGGCATTTTCCCCACCTTAACAAAGAAAAAAACGGATATTCATCATCACATCTCTTATCCCAATTTTGTTATTGTTGTGGTCGGTTTCCGATGTGCTTGGTTTTAGCTGATTCATCAATTGATTACACGGAGTGACTGTCTATCTGACCTGCACGACTCAACTAAGGGCACAACTGGCGACCTTGGAACAAGACTGGAGTCAAATTTTTTATTCAAGACTGACAACCTGTAATGAATGCCAGCATGTTATTTGACAGCCGGGATCCACTGTTTATTGTGACTTCCAAAGCACACAATAATACGGATATTATTATTTACAAATATTACAAATAAATTGAATATTTAAAAAAATATTGATATATCCTCATTTAATATACTTACCTTTTTTAGGGGGGAAAAAATGTACCTAACCGCACAACCCGTCGTTCGGGGCAACGAACGGGGTAGTGTGGGGCCTTCACCCAATAAAGAAACCCGCCGTGTGTCTCTTCGCCTGTGTTGACGGACCAACTCGCACTGTGTTGGATTACTTCAGTGGTCTCATTTAATATACCTACAGTTCCTAAACTTTTATGAAACAACGATTTCAAGCACTACGTTTTCAGTGATGTGTTTTTTGTTAATTTAATAAACAACAAGACGAAGTCGCAAGTATCAGCTAGTTCATATTACACAACAAATAAAACTCTCTTTAATTCAGCAATAATAGACAATTTAGAAATTAAAGGTAATATTTAAAAGCAATGTAAAGATCCCATCGTAAAAGCAATTTTCATTGAGAGTATTTTAAGTACTTTTGTAATTAAATTTAATCGATAATTTAAAAGGAATGCTCATTATACACTTTTACCTTTATTTGCGTGGAGAAATTAGGATACCATCTACCGAATTGAATCACATAGCTGCGTTCCAGGTAACATTGATAATTTAAAAATACTTTTTAGCACTTTCATTCGTGAAGCCGTAATGAATAGCTGTTGAATTTAGTCAGTGATATTCCCTTACACCCCTTCTATACTATTATAAAGATGTGTCAGTACATTTAAGATATTTGAGAAAAAAAAATACCTTATTATATATATATAGCCTTATAGGCGTGTCTGAATATAAAAATATTTTTTTAGATTTTTTTGTCTGTTTGTTCGTTCGCACATCACGCGAAAACAACTAATTTTTTGGATTTTGATGCAACTTTTTTTTTAGATACCTGGATACCGTCCAGTTATTTTCGAAATCACATTTTTCACTTTGTGTTTAATGTATGTTGCTAAGCATGTCAAATGCTAAAAATATAATAAAAATATCTAAATATTTATAGGGTTTGCGTCATTATTAGGTAAAATCTTAATTGTAAAATTAAGTTTACCTGGTCGGTATAATGTATAAAAATACTTCCGACAGATGGTGCAGGCGTCACCCAAAGACGTTAAGTATGAATGTGTTATCGAAATTAGCAGTCAGGAGCAAGGGTCACGATGGCTGAATTGGCAAAGCGTCTGGAAGGTATCCAGGAGATGCAGGTTCGAATCCTGCTCGTGACTGTTATTTTCGAAATCACATTTTTCACTTTGTGTTTAATGCAACTTTTTTTGTTTGATAGCTCTTGATTAGACTTAAAAACTGGTATACATTTTATCCCGCTACTATATTGGGAACCTGAGATATAACCTAAAAACTTGCTTTTGGCTGCGGCGAAGCCGCGGGCAAAGGCTAATCACAAAAAAAAAAAAAGATTTTTTTGTCTGTTTATGTGTTTGTTTGTTCAAGTATCACGCAAAAACTACTGAACAGATTTTGATGCAACGTTTTTTTTTATTTGGTAGCTATCGGTTAGACTTAACAACTGGTATAAGTACATTTTGTCCCGCTACTATATCGGGAACCTGAGATATAAACTGAAAACTAGCTTTTGGCTGCGGCGAAGCCACGGGCAAAGGCTAGTACATTATAAATGCAAGATCATTATAAGGTGTTTGGATGATGGTTTGTAGGCAATCACTGATGACGATGGAGACGAAATTTGATAAGTAGATGGGTAAGATAATTTTAGTCCCGAAAAAATAATGGTCTCCAAATGGTGGTATTTATCAGTTATTTTCTAAAAGCAAGTGAGACCTCTCATTTGGTTCCCAACCCTTTCTGACGTGATACCGTCTTATAAATCTATGAACGCCGGCCGCACGCACGAAAAAGTGTCACGTCCCGCCCAGAATTGCTAAATAATAAAAATAAGTGACGGTATTTAAAGTAATCTGACTACGTGGTTCATCTGCGGTTCGTAAGATGACGACCGATGTTTGTGAAACTCTCAGAAAACATATATGACGTTATCACGTAAAATTATCGTCCGTAAATCAACTTTACAGACAACCGTACAGTTTTTTTTTAAGACGGGAATAATTGCACCTAACCGCACACCCCGTCGTTCGGGGCAACTAATAGGGTAGTGTGAGGCCCTCACTCACAAAATAAACCCGCAGTTTGTCGTCTCTTCGCCTGTATTGACGGGTCACTGGAACTGTGTTACATTGCTTCTGTGGTCCTCCGGCCGCTTACCATCTCGGGTACCCTCTACTGAACGACGTGGTTCCAAACCCTACTGTATTATATATGTATATTGTAGAGTATTTTCGTTCAATTAAATTAAGTGCTTATTTTCTTCGCTACCTTTTCAAACATATCCGTGTGGTGACGGACTAAAAATACAAGTGTCACCACCCCATTCTTTCCCACGGGTGTCGTACGAGGCGACTAAGGGAAGTAAGCAATTATCATCCGTTGCATGACTGGTGGTAGGGCTGTGAACCAAGTCGGAGTACTCACTTGGTATCGGGCCCGAGGGGGTTGGTACCACCATCTCCCGTGTGACCGGCAATGAAGCACACCGTTGCGTTTTGGCTGTAGCAGGATATAGCCGTTTATATTTCATTTCATATCTGTGAAATGAATTGATGAGCAGCGGCTTGACAGTACTCTCGGTATAGTCGAGTCCATGGGCAACGGTTACCCTTTAACATCAGCTGGACCGTGACTCGTCTGCCGGTGAGTTTTTTATCATTATCGTGCATGCTACTTTGCTATTATCACATTATCCTCTATCTGTGAGAGTGCGGATTGGCAATCTTAGGTTATTCTGTCCAAAGATAACCGGGATTGACAATCCGTGTGTGAGTGGTGGGCTCTCTTCCTAAAATATCCATTCTATAATAGTAACAATGGACTTCCGCCAAGTGTCACCTCATTCAATCAATTATCAATAATCTTTACTCAAAACCCGCTAGTTTACTGGCCACGGGTATAATAATGTTCACAGAAGTGCGTAGGCGCGTGTGACGTTTACATCAAAGCTCAATGATTTAATTTTACTGTATGTACGTAATAATAGTGCTGCAGTGTACACAGGGAGTCGATACTAAGACCGCTTTGTTCTGTGATGCCGTGAGTTATTTGGCTCCCGTATAGTGTTGCAAGTAAAATCACAAAGGAGCGAAGGAAGAAGCTAGATATTTTATGTATGTATATACGAGAGTACTTGAGGTAGAACGCTGCTTATCCCAGCATGAATATGCCTGCTCGATCGGTGAAGCAAGTACCACTCTCCCACAGAAGGTTTGCTGAAACAACGGTAGGTTTAAAAGAAGAGTAAAAAATATTATGAAATAAAACTACGTTTACTGAATATATCGCGTTTACTCGATTTTCTACTATCCCGTAGTATCCCGTTTCGAATACTTTACAGCATTTATGATCACGGGTGGACTTAGATGTTAGACGTCCAATGACTGATATTTTTTTTTACACGCTTTTTATTAGCTTCACCTGTATGTTTGTAACCGACTCCTTTAGGCGCGATTTTGACCCACTTTAAACGGCCAGATTTTGTTCAAACTTTGTAGATTTATCGAGGAACGATGGCAATACACTAATTTGATAAAATTATAACATTTTTCAATTTGCAAAATAAGATTTGTTAATTTATATAACTTTAAAAAACACGCTACGGAATCTTCGAACGTGATTTTCAACCACTTCAAAACGTTGGATTGATTTGAAACCTTGCACACTTATCAAGAACCGATGACAATACAATAATTTGAGTTAATATCGAGTTTATCGGTTTTTAGGGTTCCGTAGCCAATAAGAACCCTCATAGTTTAGCCATGCCCGTCCGTCCCGATGAAGTTTAAAGGCAAATTATCACGAAATAAGTAGGTTTTATTTCTTTTAAATAACAGTACTTTTGATATTCTAAAAAGAAGAA
This sequence comes from Leucoma salicis, assembly GCA_948253155.1. Taxonomy (NCBI): domain Eukaryota; kingdom Metazoa; phylum Arthropoda; class Insecta; order Lepidoptera; family Erebidae; genus Leucoma; species Leucoma salicis. The sequence goes on from OX411822.1 coordinate 21,044,801, forward strand.
AATAAATTATAGTCTAGAAAACTAAAATAACACGCTTAAATAGCTAGTTGAACTAAAAAGTAGCAAATAAAATAGGTATTACAATAAATAATGATTGTAAAAAGCATGATCAAATGTTACAAATAGTTCTATATAGTAAAAAGCACCCCATGGCCCACCTGATGGTAAGTGGTAACCGTCGCTCATGCACTCAACTATACCGAGAGTATTGTCAAGCCGCTGCACACCATTTCATTTCACAGATATGAAATGAAAGAATAAACGGTTATCTGCTGCTCAGCCAAAACACACTGACGTGCTTCATGACCGGTCACACAGGAGATGATAGTACCGACCTGTTCGGGCCCGATAGCAAGTAACTGCAGAAAACCCTCTGGCCTACAGCCAGATGCTTCTCCACAATGTTGCGCAGAGAAAACACTCGATCCATGCATCCCCCACACCTGAAACCTCCTTGTGCCTCACACAAAAATTCATCAGACACCATCCTCATTCTCCTTTCAATAATCTTACCATACACTTTGGCTGCCAAACTGGTCAAGCTTATGGCTCTGTAGTTTGAACAGTCATAACATATAGTTTTTAAACAAGGGCACGATGACTGCGCTCCTCCAGTCCTTGGGAACCCTTCCTGAGCTCCAACATAAATTGAGAAGCATCAGGAAGAATTCCCAGACACATGAGCCTCCAAGCTTGATCATCTCAGCAGATACCATATCAATACCGCTGCCTTACCATTTTTCAAACTTCGAATCGCCCATTCAACTTCATCCATACTAATGTCATCAGAGGATGCCGGTACCGAATGCTGATCTGTTAGACCACATTTGACCGGCCATGAAGCACATCATTGCGTTTTGGCTGTAGCAGGAGATAGCTGTTTATTCTTTTATTTCATAGCGGTGAATTGAAATGGTGAGCAGCGGCTTGACAATACTCTCGGTATAGTTGAGTCCATGAGGGACGGTTACCATTTACCATCAGATGGGCCGTGGCTCGTCTGCCACCAAAAGCAATAAAAAAAAAATATCCGTTGTAAAATACAGCAATGTATTAGTTGCCCTATATGATATTGTATACCCTCTGTGTGGGCCCGATTTCTTCCTCGCTGTGGAATAAGTCGTTCCTGAGACTCAGTAACCCATCGCATATAGACAGAAAGGAGATAGAAAGAGTTTACCTTTTGAACTTCCCCGGGCCAGTTTTTTCGTGATGGAAGCAAGATTCTACTTTTTTGTTTTGATAAAGCGAAAAGAATGTACCTAGCCGTACGCCTCGCCGGTTGGGTCGAAGAACAGGCTAGTGTGGGGCCCTCAATCACAAAAGAAACCCGCCGTGTTTGTGTAGGCGGGAAAAATGTAGTTACATTACACACCCTGTCGTTCGAACGAACAGGGTAGTATCCACACCCACTAAATAAACCCGCCGTGTGCCGTCGACTGTGTGTGTTCAGTATTATCGTTAAATATCTTGAGAATGTTTTAATTAACAGTTTTAGTAGTTATAAATCAGGTGAGCCATAAAAGCTACCTTGGTTGATAAAATAGCAAAAATTACGAAGTTTTTGACATTTTCTTACATTGATTAATTATCTGTGCACAATAGAGGAGGTACATTGTCACCGAGCGACAGACTGACAGTGATTTACGAAAGGGGTATCATTGAAAACTGAAGATTAATTACTTCTTTTATTTTAGAATAGTATTTTAATATTTGTCGCTTTTTCATATTTCGAGGGTGGCAAACTACAAGGTGGTGGCAATACTAGAAATATTATTCACGCGTCCTTTCGCCAAGGATAGAAATAATAATCAGAGGCAAGATAATACAGAGGGAATTAAAAATGGGGAGAAAATGTTAGAGTGGGGACATGGTAGAAATTTGATCTCCAGCTAGCCCACTCATCGGATCAAGGAATACAACCTATATACCGAAATGGTAGGTATGTGGGGATATCGGCCCGTTTATGAACGAGTGATTGTTATCTATTGGACGTATCTTTAATGTATTATTAACAATCCATTATAATACACTATTGGCCACAAGTTTCTTCTCAGAATGAAAGGGACGTAGGACTACGTCCAGTGCGGGTTGGGTTGTTCTCAAGCCCTCCAAGAAATGTTCTCAGGCATGTAAGTTTCCTCACTATGTTCCTTTGCCTAATAGTGAAATTATAATACTCGTACTTATTTCGCGGCTAATACTTTAACCGCTTCGCGTCGCATTCATATTAGGCGACAACGTAGGCCATATGTACATACAACCTCTATTTGATATTTTTGTGTCGCGTCGCGTCGCGTCGTATTAACGCGTTTGTCGTTGACCTAGGACAACGGGTAAGTAATTTACGATACTTTTATTTTGGTAAAATAATAAGAGTTCCGCATAAAAAAAAGAGGATGATTTAATCCCGCACGGACGAAGTGGCCGGTAGCAGCTAGTTTCATCGATACCAATATTTTTGCAGTCCTTGGTTTTACTTTTAGACTATCACAATTAAAAAAATGTCTGAATTAGGTAATTTAGGTAACCCTAAACCCAAAACAATATTTATTTTTTTGTGTGTATACTTGTAATGCGCAACATTACAAAAAAATTACTGAACTGAATTCGAAGTATTTCTTTTCTTTGTTTAATACTCTTGAAACTAAGAACTTATACACATTTTATCTCACTACCGGGGACTAAGAGATAGGGAACTAGAGATTTAATCAAAAAACTAATAGTAATATTACATAGCATCAAACCTGTATTCCCCAAAGGGGTAGGTAGAGGTGTATTACACACCCACGATTCGCCAGCTATGTTTAAGTCCCACGTAATAGGGGGCGAGCCTATTGACGTCTACCGGGCACATTTCCAAACTGCGGGCTGGTACTGGGAATTTTCTTTTTACGAAAAAGCTCAATAACAATACCCGACCCGGGGGATCGAACTCGAGACCTCATGAACATTATAAGGAACAAATTATTTGAGTAATGCTATAATTCACATTTCAAGGAATAAATTGAACCAGTTTCGCTTAATTACAGATGTATGAATAACGATTACTTTGTTGATTTAACGATTTAACTGGACTAATAACGTTTATGTGCCAAAGCAATTATGATTTATTATTATATTAAGCGGAATGCGATCTCTGCGGAGAATCTGTGCAATTAGGCTGACTGACCGCATTCGTAACGACGACGTAAGAGAGCGAGTAGGTATGAAAGAGAGTATTGGTGTAAAGATGCGAAAGGGAATGCTCCGATGGTTCAGACATGTGGAAAGAATACCGGAAGATCGACTGGTTTAGGAAATAAATGCGAAAGTGGAAGGATATGGGTACAAGGAGAGGCCGAAAACTCACTCTTCTGAAGGAAGGTCGAGTCAGGAGTCTCAGAAACCGGCGAGCGTGTATGGAGAGAATTATTAATGTTGAGGAAGCGAGCGATTTATGCAAGAATAGAGCCTTTTGGCACTCTGTTCTCTCTGCCTACCCCGTAGGTAGTGAGATAGTGATAATAAGTAAGTCAGTAAGCAGCAGTTTCCGCAGCTAACAGCAAACCAACAAATACCCAAGTAATTTCCAAACGTCAAAGGTTCTTAAGAGTTCTTAAGATACCTTAGATTGACAAGCAGTGCTAAGCAGGTCTAAATCCCTTCTACGCCGTATATAATAAAAAAATCATCATGAATTTTTAATGCTATATGAATTAGTCTGAAGTCCAGAAAAGGATAAAGTATTATCCCGGAAAAATACATAGGACCTATGGGAAAGCTATTTTCGCATATATATAAATATTAATGCGCCGTATTTATATTCTGAATTCTCCGCAGATGAGAGTCGCGGGCAAAGTCTAGTTTAGTATAATTTGTAATTGATTGGAACAATATATATAAGTATAGCCGATAGATGGCGTCGGGCCTCCAATAATTCAACAGTCAGGAACCACGTTATCACTCAAAGATAACCCTTTTTTTTATTTTAGGTGGGCAAAGATGTCCTAACGCACACCCCGCTGCCCGGGGAGACAACGGGGTAGTGTGGGGCTCTAGCCCACTAAAAACCCACCGTGCGCCCTAACCCGCCCTTACTACGGCGGATCACGGGTACCGCGTCGTTTCACCGCGATCTGCAGGCGGCAGCCCCTTCGGGCAACCTCTCTTGAGCGACGCCTCGTACACTTGGGCGTCGCACCTTCGCGGTAGGCTTCCGCGGACGGCAGGGTACTCCCCGATCCCACCGTCCGCAGCCTCGGCTAGGGCGGCATCAGGCGCAGGTAAGCGCGCGCACGCCGCCCCGCGCGCCGGCGGTGAATCGGGTCCACGTAGGAGGACTCCTCCCAGGCCGACGCGAGACTCGGTCCGCCCAAATTCGGCATCAGTCGCCCGAGGGCGGACGCCGTGCCGACGAACTTTGGCGCAAGACGGCGGAAGTGCTCGTCAAAGTGCCACCGTCCATCCAATACCAGGCCTAGATATTTGATGTGGGCCTGGATTGGGAAGCCCACACCGTTGACCGTTATCGAGGCGCTGGCGGGCGGGCCCCGTCGGCGCCCATGGAAGAGTAGGGCCCCCGACTTTTCAAGGGCCACCCTAAGCCCCAGCGCCTCGATCCGCCTGACCACCTCCGCGGTACCTGAGGTGGCCAGCGTTGCCGCCTCCTCGAGGGTCCTGCCCCGGGCTTGACGAGCGTATCGTCTGCGTAGCAAATTACGCCCAGCCCGGGGAGGAGCCGGCTACGGAGGACCCAGTCGTAGCCGATGTCCCACAGGAGCGTCCCAAGAACCGAACCCTGCGGGACGCCGCACGACATAGCCCTCCTTACAACGTCCCCTTCCCGGTCCACGAAGAGGACGCTGCGGCCGTCGAGGTAGTCTGCCACCATGCCGCCTTAGGTAGAGGGGCACTCCATGATACCGGAGTGCCTCCTTGATGCAGCTGAATAGCAGACTATTGAAGGCGTTGGCGATATCGAGCGACACCGCCAACAGCACTTCCCTTGAGGTGACGGCCTCCGCAGCCGCGGCCCTCAGGCGCAGAATGGCGTCGACCGTAGACCGACCCGCCCGAAATCCAAACTGGGCGTCGGACAGGTCGGAGCCGACCGCTCCTAGGTGCTGGACGATGCGGGCAGCGACTACCCGCTCGAGGAGTTTGCCCGCCTCGTCCAGCAACATGATGGGCCTGAAGGCCGAGACTGTATTCGGAGACCATCCCGGCCTCGGCAGGAGCACGAGCTTCCCCTCCTTCCAGCAGTCAGGGAACCGTCCGGACACCAGGCAAGCGCCGAACAGTCCCCGCGAGGCGGGGCTCAAGGTGGTCGAGGACCAGGGCCAGCACTCGGGCGGGAACCCCGTCCAGTTCGGGGGCGGCGCCTCTCCGCATACGCGCTGCCGCCGCCTCCATTTCCGTCGTCGTCACGGGCAATACCTCCCCGTCGTTGGCCTCCAGGTCATCATCTGGCGGAGCCATGACCGGGGGTGTGTGCACCGCCCGTTAAAGGAAAAGTCCCTCGACCACCTCAGAGAGGAAGCCCGGCTGGAGGGTCTCCGTAAGAGGGGGGCCCTGGATGCGGAGCTTGTTAAACGCCGCGTGGTACGGGCGTCTCCAGGGGTCACGCTGGAGACCCTGCAGCATCTCCTGCCTTTTCGCATCTTTGAAGCGACAGATGGCCAGCTTTAACGCGGCGCGCGCACTGCTGTACGCCGCATACAGCCGGTCCTCTCGCTCTTCGTCGTGGATTTGGCGACGTCGGCTGCGGGTGTAGGACCTCCGGGCACGAATACAGGCCGCACGGAGGTCCGCCAGGTCCGGGGACCACCAGTAGACCCCCTTCCGTCGAGGCGGGCGCCGCACGCGGGGCATGGCGGCATCGCAGATCTGCGTAAGCATGCCGCGAATGCGGCCAGCCTCGGCGTCCACATCTTCCGTCAGGGGGGGAGGCAGCCAAGATTACTCAAAGATAACCCTGAACTAACATCGTTATTTTTTGTTACACAACTAACATCGTGGTATAAATATCAACCCAAACATAAAATCAGAATATAGTAAGCTTAGAGCCAGTAATGCTTAAACTTTATGTTTTTCTTTTAATAAGGTCTTTCTTAAGTGGCTTTGAATATAAAAAACCGACTTTGTAAAAGTAGAAACTCTTAAATAAAAAAATTAAAAAATATACAACTTTTTCAAAATTTACCTCTAGGGCTTACGAAAAGTCTTCTATAAAAATCTTAAATCCAATGATAGGAACAATAACCTTACATTAGTGAAATACAGCTAAGATTGTTTATACTACAAAATAACTTATATAATAGAATAACAATTTGTAATTATAAAATCACATAACATAAATTAACCTTTTTCTGTAACTAGAATTTCGACCTTCTCTGTATCTAACTTAGTTTTATGTAAAAATAATAGTAATATTTGCTATTAATTGTTCTCCTAAACACGATGACATACAAATCTGTCAAAAGAACACTGCTTGTATGAATTATTTCTTACAAATCTAGCAGAAAATTAAGATGAATATGATGAAGATTTGACTTCACATTCATTTTCAAAGTTGAATTTAATCCAGTAAATCCGATTCTTTTCAACATTTTCAATGTTTTCCAGATAGTTAGCAACTTGCCCATCCGTAAAAACCTATCTTAGTTACTATATTGTTGAAAAAATAACACTTATTAGTAAGGATACTAATAAAAAATACAAACGTAACTAACACTGTGGGGTGTAAACCTACCCCATGTACCTGTATAGCTTAAACGGATGCGCCACGAGTCCGTGAGGGTCAAGCGCGTACGCTGCACTGAGAACACTTAATAGGAGAAGTGGCTACCTATGCGGGAAAAAAGGATATGCTGTTTTATTTGCACCTGGGGTGTAAAAACACCCCACTATGTCAGTTAAGGGATAATTATCCTTTTTACTTTCACAAAATTTGTTCTAGTAGGTTCTCGTAATTATCGGGGCACATCAAGGTACGAAAATTTTATGTTATTTCTACGTAGAATATTTTCTTAGCAACATAAAATTGTTTCGAAGCTCTCTAGTCTAAAGTACAAATGGCGTCCCACAAGAAACATTTCGCGAGAAAGCTCGTAATTATTACAATTTATGTGACATTATAAAGTTGAATAATAAATGGCGCCGAGGGGCCCTTGCCAGGGGGTCCCAATTTTAGAAGAAACAGCACAGATTGCTTCGTTCTTTGCTAAGTGCGGTGGGCTAACCGCGCCCTACGTGATTGTAGGAGATTACTGCCATTAAATGGGCTCAAACCATAGTCATACTCGTATACAAGGCCATTGTTAATATTTCTCTACGCTAAAAACTCATTTAAGTGACCCGTCCACCGAACCTCACATTTTTATAGTGGTAGGTTTGGATATAGCCGCCGGCGGACCACTGACGTAAGTAATGTCACACGGTTCCAATGGTCTACCAACACAGGCGGAGAGACGGCACATGGCGGGTTTATTCAATAGGTGAGGGCCCCCACACTACCATGTCCATTGTCCCGAACGACGGTGTGTGCGGTTACGTACATTTTCAGTGGTTGCCTAAACTGTCTCTGTCTTTTTTTTTTAAACTACAGGGGTGGCAAACAAGCATACGGCTCACCTGATGGTTAGTGGTTACCACACACCAGAAACATCACTCGCGCGTCCCCATCTCCAAGGAAAGGGTTAGAAGGTGGATAGCAAGGATAATAAGAAGAGGATAAGTAGGATACTAAGGAGAGGATATGAAGGATAACAAGGAGAGGATAGGGAGGGGGTTTGGGCCTCCGGCGCTCCCACTCACCATACGAAACAGAATGGCAGGAGAAACAGCTGTTGTTACACGCTGATCTTTTTGTGAGAGGGTGGTACCACCGAAGGAATGTAACATAGTTCCAGTGGCCTGCCAAGAAAGGCGGAGAGACGGCACACGGGGGGTTTCTTTAGTGGGTGAGGGCCCCACACTACCCTGTTCGTTGCCCCGAACGACGGGGTGTGCGGTAAGGAAAAAGGGTAGTACTTCCCCGATCGAGCCGGCCCAATCGTGCTGAGATAAGTAAGGCTCCACCGCTAGATAATATATAACTTCCGCGATTAACGATAAAATTTTCCGCATTTATTGTACATTCCGTTGCGTGTTTTAGAAGATGTAACCGGGAAAGATAAACGCGCACATTTATATTAAGCCCGTTTTTATACCATGGTTTTTATACTATTTACAGATAATACCACCATTACTTAAAAACATCAATTTGAACAATTATTTACATGGACGTATTATTAAATAATACATGATTTATTTTCGTATTGAAACTATCGTGAGATTGATACATATTAGAAATATATCACCGGCAATAACTCACGTTGAGGATCGATTTAGTCGACCCGGGTTTCGAGCATATTCGATGCTCATCATCAGGGCGAGCGCGCAGCGGTGTCAACAAAAAAGTGCCCGCCGGGAACTCGTTGAGACCGCTGCGCGCTCGCCCTGATGATGAGCATCGAATATACTCGAAACCCGGGCCGACTAAATGATTTATTGTTTAAAAAATAGTACGGCAGAATAATATTGTAAGAATTTTGGATTACGCTGTGTTAGTTTAAGGTAAAAGAATTTGATACCTACGCTGATCTGTGAGAGGGTGTACTGTGGAGCCGGCCCATTTATTCTGTGGCAAGAAAATCACAACCTCCTTTATTTTATATAATACTTGAAGGCATAATCATTTATTAGGGAATAATGTTTGCTTCGATCTTCTATCATCAATACTAACAAGATACAGTGTCCCGAACAAAATCAAGCTAAAAACTGTCCGTGTCAATATACTTATACAACTACATCTGTTTAATAACGAACTGAAACAAAGGTTTTTAATACAGTTTTAAGTTCAACCTAATTACAATCATGGGCGCTTAATGATAAAGTCACAAATCTTTGAAATATTATCTTACATTTACGGTCATTACAAACAAAAAACGAGCAAAGTTATAATTTATTAGTGCCATTAAAAGTGAAAAGACAAATAACATTTACAGTGAAATCAAGCTTAAATAGCAACAAATAAATTATTTTTTGAACTAAACAAAATAAGAGCTCACTTCTCAAGTGCACTCTTATTTTTCGAGTTGACGCGAAATCTATTGCATTTTTGATCGAAGGTATCGATGGAGTTTTACAAATATGTTACATACGGTTAAGAGCCAAAGTACATCCAGACTCAGAACAACGACTTGTAAAAAAAATATTGCCCTGTGTGAGATATAACTATGATACTCAGCACGGGAAATCGATATCACTTTTTTTTACTTAAAAACTGTTTTACATTTTATCCCGCTACTTTATCGGGAACCTGAGATGTAACTTAAGAAGTAGCTTTTTGCTGTTAGCGGATATTTTATATTTCAGTTCTGTCAGCAATTTTCAATCACTGCATACTATTTTTGTTATCATGTGAACAGTGACACACTACATTTTTTATACGATACAACAACGTATTCTTCTCCATTGTAGGCTATTTAGGTACACTCAGAACTGTCTACTTAATAATAGGTAAATAGAAATATCAAATCATGCATCTATTGTTGACTAATAGTATCCTTGATTATTACTTTGGTATCTTAAACGATCAGTAATTATACAAATACGCAAAATGGCTAGCTTTCGCAATGTCAGGGCCAATAATGATCCGAAACAAGTCTTGTTAATAAATATACTCGTTTAAGAAAATGCATCATCATAATGAATGTCATGCATAATCTGACACGTGATTTGACTAGAGTGTAGGTATATATCAATATAAATTTTCAGGACAGTCCTGATTATCTTTGTAAAATGTTGCTGTTCTCCCCTTAGAAGGAAAGGTGCGTCCTGGTCAGTGCATCATGCTGGAAATATTTATAAATATTTTTAGGATATACCTGTTTTTTTTTTAAATTGTAGTATTCTCTAGGTCACCTCTTAATGGGAAACGTTGGTAACTGCATCATACCTAACTGTTTGTCACAGAGTAAGTTTCTTTGGCTTGTAGGTTTTGTTACAAATTTTTTTTTTGCCAGGCAATGTTAATATTTGTAAATAAGCACAAATATCATTAATATTATAAATTCAAAAGTTTGTTAAGATGTTTGGATATTTGTCCGTAGATCACGCTAAACAACTGGATGGATACAGATGAAATGTAGGACTAATTAATAGTATCCGCAGGACCTATTCATTTTTCCTACCTATCCGCAGGCTATTTCTAAATACTAAACGGATTTCAACTATATTTAGTATACAAATAAATTACGCTTGAATAACACAGATAATTATGTTTTGTTCTGGTAAAGAAATCCTTTGGGATACGCCTAAGCAATTTCATAGATTTGGATTTTGAAGCCCATGCAGATGAAGCCACTCGCAGAAGCTGGTAATGTAATGATTTTAAGGAGAACACCTTTTTTATAAATAAATAAAAAGATAATCATTAGTTGTATGAAACGCAATTCTATCATATAATGTACTTAGCTGTAGATGTATAAAGGCGTTCACGTAAAAAAGGAATTTCCTGAAAATATATGAACCATGGTCAATTTCGTTTGTTGTCTTCGGTTTGTGAACATATAAATAGAGTACATACAATATTTAGATCGTCAGTCAAATATGTCAAACATGTTTGATGTGCTATTGTTAGTAAGCATTGCAGGTATCGTATTAACTACGATTTTTTATACGTTAAAAAGAAGGTTTCAATACTGGAAGAAAAAAGGCGTCCCTTATCTTCAACCAGTACCAGTTTTAGGAAACTTTGGAGAGTATATCTTGCTGAAGAAATATGTTGGACAACTCACGCAAGAACTCTGTCAAAGTTTCCCGAACGAACCATATTTTGGTGCGTTCTATGGCACGGAGCCAACTATGATTGTTCAAGATCCTGAACTGATTAAGCTGGTTATGACCAAGGATTTTTATTTCTTCAGCGGTCGTGAAATCTCCAGATACACTCATAAAGAACTGCTTATGCAGAATCTTTTCTTTACTTATGGTGATAAATGGAAGGTGCTGCGACAGAATCTGACGCCGATTTTCTCCTCCGCAAAGATGAAGAATATGTTTCACTTAATCGAAAAGTGTTCACATGTCTTCGAAAACATGCTCGACCAGGAAACTAAAACATCTAAAGTTATCGAAGTCAGGGCTTTAATGGCACGATTTACCATGGACTGCGTTGGTTCTTGTGCTTTTGGAATTGACACAAATACAATGGACAAAGTTGATGGAAATCCTTTTAGAAGTATTGGAGATGTAATCTTTGAAACCCATAGCTTTAGAGCTTTCAAAAATATAGCTAGAGCAATCTGGCCTGCGATTTTCTATGGCTTGGGATTCCAGTCTTTTCCAAAGGAGATTGAGACGTTTTTTCACCAGTTGTTAACTGGCATATTTGAGGGTCGCCAATACAAACCCACTTCGAGGAATGACTTCGTGGATCTGGTGCTGAAATTGAAAAACAATAAGTCCATGACAGGAGACAGTCTCTCCAACATGAAGATAGACTTACGTAAGAAATTAAATTTGGAAATCAGCGATGATCTACTAGTGTCGCAGTGCTTCGTATTCTTTGCAGCTGGATACGAAACTTCAGCTACTACATTAAGTTTTGTTATGTACGAGTTAGCAAAGACCCCTTACGCACAAGAGAAAGTTTTGGAGGAAGTGGACGGGTACCTTCGTCGTCATGGGAACGTGTTGAAATACGAGTGTGTTGCCGAGATGCCTTATTTAGAAGCCTGTATTGATGAGGCTCTACGTCTATATCCTGTTTTGGGAGTACTAACTCGTGAAGTTGCAGAAGACTACACTTTCCCGAGTGGTTTGAAGTTGGAAAAAGGTATTCGGGTTCACCTGCCAGTGTACCACTTGCATTACAACCCTGATTACTTTATAGAGCCTGAACAGTTTCGTCCAGAGAGGTTCCTTGGTGAAGAAAAGCGCAACATTAAACCTTATACATACATGCCTTTTGGTGAAGGACCGAGAATTTGCATTGGTAAGTTATGTTCATCTTCTTTGTCCACATAAATAATAAACTTATAATTTGAAATACTACAGCTTAGGTGCTTTTCTGATCATACTCGTATAATCTAATAGAGCTACTTAACTAAAAGGCTATTTCGCCAAGACAGTTTTTTAGAAACCTCAAATCAAGCTTTGCTTTCAAAAAACCCCAGAAAGTAAATGTATCCATAATCTATACTGCATGTTATAAATATAATATAAGTAGCTCGTATTATTTGTGACGCTTTCATTGCCAAACTTCTGAGCCGATACTGATGTAATTTGATATGAAGGAAGCGGAAACATAGAGAAAGAACATAGACTATTATATATTATTATTAAATTTTGAGTAAATGGAATGTCACTCATTAAATTTACTTTAGTAAAATCGCAGCATTTTGTAACAAACTGAATTCCACATGGGTGAAGCTGCAGCTGAAGCTTATATTATTTTTAATGGAGACTAAAACCTAACAATTTTTCTTAGGAATGAGATTTGCGAAGATGCAAATGACCGCTGGACTAATCATTTTATTAAAGAAATATCGGCTTGAGTTAGCTCCTGACATGGGAAGACACGTGGAACTGGAGCCAAAAGCCATCGTTACGCAACCTGTTGGGGGAATCAGGCTTAAGTTTATTGAGAGAGAAGGATGGGAAAAACGGTTATTGAGATCCTCATCAGACTGTTGACCCAGTATGATTGGAAATGTTGAAATAATAAAATAATCACAATATTCTAATATCTTTTATTTAGTACTTCATTCTATTTTGAAGAGTAAATAGTCTATATCTTTAAGGACTTTACTAATAACGGACACAAAGTACACCTAGACTCAGAATTATAGAAATATTTTCTGTTATATCTCAGGTTTCCGATATAGTAGCGGAATAAAATGTATACTAGTTTTTAAGTCCAATCAAGGCCTTTCAAATAAAAAAAGTTGCATCAAAATCCGTCACGTAGTTTTTGTCCGACAAACAGACAAAAAATCTAAAAAAAAATGTTTTGTGTTTAGACACGCCTATATAGCCTGATTCAGTCATTTTTTCTCAAATATCTTAAATATACAGACACAGCTCTGTTACAGCTTTATAATAGTATAGATAATGATAAGCTTCGGACCGCAATTTGATTGTGGCGGTACGGTGGACTCAGGAGTCAATTAGGTATTATATCCCATGGACGACATTTACCACCACCGGAGAAAGATCAGGCGCAGGAATAACGGCTTTTGGTTGTCCGGGACTGAACTCATTGTACTCCTTGTAGAAAATCAGAGTTGTGTTAACTTTAATTTTCTCTTAATGTCTTTTTAATTTCAGGATAAAATCTAATAGATATCTCAACCTGTCAATTGTTAAAAATAAATATTAACTCAGCCCCAAATATCTTCATAACATCATTTGCGTCCGTAATAGAGCCTGTCAATCAATTCTTTCATCCGATATTTTACCCAAATTAATTTAAGCATCGACCTCCACGGACTTTAAATCCATTTTTATCACTTTTTAAAAGTTTGACAGATTATATTAGGAGCTCCGACTTAAATACCAAGGGACCCATTAACCGAGAAGACTATTTATCATTCTGGCTATCTTTTGGAAGTTCGTAATAACGAATGGTTATTGATAATACCTAATGATAAAAATGTTACAAAAGAACAATTTTATATACCAAAAGTTTAATTCGATTTAATATCAGATATTTCAGTATTTCAGGTAATTTTTGCAATATATGAATAGACGTTTTTTTTTATTGCATGTAGTGGCAGACCAGCCACGGTCCATCTGATGGTAAATGGTAACCGTCGCCCATGGACTCGACTATACTGAGAGTATTGTCAAGCCGCTGCTTACTAATTCATTTCACAGATATGAAATGAAATATAAACGGCTATCTCCTGCTACAGACAAAACGCAACGATGTGCTTCATGGCCGGTCACACGGGAGATGGTGGTACCAACCCGCCCGGGCCTTTGGATGTGTGTAGTATTTCCATATTTTATGGAATTTTGCAACAGATGTGTATAATATTTCAATATTTTTTGGAATGTTGCAATAGATGTGTGTAGTATTTCGGTATTTTATGGAATGTAGCAACAGATGTGTATAATATTTCGATATTTTTTGGAATGTTGCAATAGATGTGTGTAGTATTTCGATATTTTTTGGAATGTAGCAATAGATGTGTGTAGTATTTTGGTAGTTTATGGAATGCAATATTCCATAGTTGTGTGTAGTACGAGAATAACAATATAATTAGTGTATCAAACAGTTATTTATCTGATCTCCTGTTCCCTGTCTCTTCTTCTAAATAAATCAATACATTTTGAGACAGGTTTCAATATAATGTTGATATCTTTTTCGTGATGGTTTGGGTGTACGATATATCCTAATTAAACTTCATAATAACTAGATATTATCCAATGTTTTGTAATGAAGTCGTTGATAATTTTTCTAGCTTACGCTGTTTAAACCTTAAGAGTTAAGAGATACATCGAAACATATTATTTTCTTTCTAGAGATTTGTAGTTCTGTAAAGCTTATGCATATTCGACAAGAATAGACAATTGTATTCTTTAACTGCCTCGGTGGTGCAGCGGTAGTGTGTGCGACTGCTGATCCCGGAGTTTGGAAATGTGCCCGGTAGACGGGAATAGTGGGACTTAAACACAGTTCGTGAACCGTAGGCGTGTAATACAGCTCTGCCTACTCCTTCGAGGATACAGGCATGATGCTATGTTTTATATTTATCTATAATACTATAACAGAGCTGTCCTTTTTTATATGGTAAGGTTTTTAAAAAGTCTGTCTACTCCTATACGTTTCCTTGGAGTCAGCGACCCGCGAGTGATGGCTCTGGTGTTGCTCGCGTCCATAGACTACGGTAACCGCTTACCATCAGGTGGGCCGTATGCTGTTTTGCCACCCATCTAGTAAAAAAAAGGTGTTTGATTATTTCCAAAATTCTGACAAGCTGTACTGCCAGGATGTTATATGACAGTCAGGACCTAGTGCTGTTGTGCAGACATGTCGTTCGAAGCACTGAACACTAGGTGGATAAATAATAATAAATAAATCTTCACGGACATTTTTCACACAACGTCCTCTGGTCCTAAACTAAGCTTAATGCTTGTGCTATGGGTACCAGATTACATATATTAGGATATAATACATATATTACTTTTTTTTTGTAAATACATACATATAATAGATAGAAAACACCCAGACGCAGTACAAATTATATTTGTGTTCGTCACACAAATATTTGTCCTGGGTGGGAATCGAACCCACGACCTAGTGCATGGAAGTCGGTTACACTACCGACTACGCCAGGAGGCCCGTCTAAATCAGATCAGATGTACAGATCAGAGGATCAGATGTACATCAAGAGTGCCATCACCCATCTAATGCCGGTCGGGTGAAAGTTGCTCAAACTAGTCAGTCGTTCGAGCGGCAAAATGTACAATCAGATTAAAACGCACAAATATATTTTTTGTTGAGCAAATCCCAGAAATAAACCGGGCTCGTTTTCCATTATACCTGAAACGTTTTTGTATAACTTCACGATCCATTTGAACCTTTTTATTCACGACTCATTTGTTACAAATTTCTTTAGGGTTTCAGCTAAATTTACTTTTTGCTAAAATGAGCGGCGAGTGGAAACGTTCAAATATTTACATGCGCCATATTGGAAGACATTATTTTGTAATGTAAAGCACTGGAAACAAATTGAATCATTTTATTTTTAAATCAATTTAAAATATAATATATTTATTCATGTGTAAAACCAAGGTTTTCATGAAGTCTCGGGTTCGATCCCTGGGTTGGCCAGTGTTATTGAGATTTTTCGTAAAAAAAAATAAGAAAAATTCTCAGTAGCAGCCCGGAGTTTGGAAAAGTGCCCGGTAGACGTCAATAGGCTCGCCCCCTATTACGTGGCATTTAAACATAGGTGGCGAGTCGCGGATGTCTAATACACCTCTGCTTACCCCATCGGGGAATACACGCGTGATGCTATGTTTTTTTTTAAACCAAGATCTACAAAGATTATGATTTCGAGTTCGATTTCTTTGTAGTTCGATTTGTCTGAGACCTCATAAAGCACATAATTTCCAATTTTTTCCATTGCGAGTTAAGTACGAAGTTAAAGTGTACAGTAGTGTCCACTACTGTACACTTTTACTAAAGAAGTTAATATTTTTACCTATATATTTTTTAGCATTTAACATTGCTATCGAAATTCGCAGTCCCGAGCAATTGTCACGATGGCTGAATTAGCAAAGCATCAGGAACGGTATTCCAGGAGATACACGTGCTCATGACTGTTATTTTCGATTTCACATTTTCATAAGTAGAAGAGTTAAGACTGACTGTAGAGTGGAGTACCTACCAGGTGGGAATGCTCACTTGTTGGGTCTGAGAGTGTCGGTGCTACAGTTTACGATGTGACCTACAGTCAAATAAATAAATATTCATCACACAAATATTTGTCCTGAGTGGGAATCGAACCCACGACCTTGTGCACGGAAGTCGGTTACACTTCGGTAGTGTAACCGACTTCCGTGCCGTGCGTCCGATACGGCAAGAGGCCCGTCAAAATATCTCAAAAAAAAAATCTCAAGAGTATTTTGATTGTGACAGGAGATAGCCAAACATTCATTCAGTTCTAGTCCGTGGGATGATGAGCTTTGGCTTAGTAGTATTTTTAGTATTTATTAGGTACCACTTACCATCAAGTGGCCACCACAAGTACTTAATAAAAAAACACCATTGTTCTCCCTAGTCTATGGAATCATATAAAGGGATAGAAAATCCTAAATTCAATGTATATAAAATTTTTACTTCGTAATATCTAACACTCGTTTAACACCAAACAGTGTTATTATCTTTTGCAACACTAGCAATTAGGGACCCAGACCGTTTCCCGCGTAATAAATACTCTAATTACAAACGAACATAATTACATGCGTTCAAAAACATTTGTAAAACGTCTTAATTCTAGTTTCAGAACGAGGTCGCGGTACGCCTTTTGCTAAATTTTTAGACGACTGTGACACGAAATACTGAGATGCTTACGCGCATTTTATGATACATTACCTGTAATACTTTATTTAAGATGAAGTAGTCAGTGTTAAAGCGGCATTGGATTGCGTGAATTTGTTTACGTTTACTAATATATAGATGTGTCGTTTTCGTTGTACTAGTTGCAACATTTTACCTGTAAAATTGTTCTGGTATTAAACACAAAGTGAAAAATGTGAAATCGAAAATAACAGTCAGGAGCAGGATTTGAACCTGCATCTTCTGGATACCGTCCAGATGCTTTACCAATTCAGCCATCCTGACAATTGCTCCTGACTGCTAATTTCGATAACACATCATACTTAACGTCTTTGGGTGACGCCTGCGCCATCTGTCAGAAGTATTTTCATACATTATACCGACCAGGTAAACTTAATTTTACAATTAAGATTTTACCTAATAATGACGCAAACCCTTTAAATATTTAGATATTTTTATATATATATTTAGCATTTGACATGCTTAGCACTAAACATTAAACACAAAGTGAAAAATGTGAAATCGAAAATAACAGTCAGGAGCAGGATTTGAACCTGCATCTTCTGGATACCGTCCAGATGCTTTACCAATTCAGCCATCCTGACAATTGCTCCTGACTGCTAATTTCGATAACACATCATACTTAACGTCTTTGGGTGACGCCGGTTTATTTTCGATTTCACATTTTTCACTTTGTGTTTAATGTTTAGTGCTAAGCATGTCAAATGCTAAATATATATATAAAAATATCTAAATATTGTTCTGGTAGTTACAGTTTTAGCTGCAAGTGAGAGACCTTTTAGCATGTTTAGTGTTAAATCTAGCGATTTTTGTTTGTTGAGTGAGTTTAAGGCTCAGGAAGAATACAACAGGAATAATAGAAACAAATATTTGGGAAAGCGGAAAAAAAGAAACTTTCTACGAGCATTCAAACTCGAACGGTGACCGCTGAAGTAATGTCACACAGTTCCAGTGGTCGACCAATGCTGGCGAAGAGACAGCACACGGCGGGTTTATTTAGCGGGTAATAGCCTCACACAACCCTGTTCGTTGCCTCGAACGACGGGGTGTGCGGTTAGTTACCTACATTTTTTCCCACCTTAACCAAAAGAAAGGATTCATACTGGCGTCTGCCTCTATTTGGATAGGATGATTTAGACCGTTAAGCTAC
The DNA here is from genome assembly GCA_948253155.1 of Leucoma salicis. Lineage (NCBI taxonomy): Eukaryota > Metazoa > Arthropoda > Insecta > Lepidoptera > Erebidae > Leucoma > Leucoma salicis. The sequence goes on from OX411822.1 coordinate 21,063,070, forward strand.
CATAAAAGGCTGATAAAACTCCCAATGTCCACATTCACATTGTAGTCTTAGAAGACCCGCGCCATCTACCGGACTTACAGTTTTGTTCCGATATAGTGAGCTTACTTAATTATTGCAACTTAGAATCATCCTAAACGATTACAGTGGTATTGATCTTATCGCTCGTTCGATCCTCAGTGACGTCACATGCGTCTATTTTTTTTTACGTGTGTATTTAGCAAGTAACTTTTTTGAGCTTTAGAAGCTTTAATGAATGCTCCGGTTCGATCGGGGAAGTACCACCCTCTCACAAAAGATCAGTGTGCAACAACAGTAGCAGTAGGTACTTACCCCTAACGTTGTGTTTCGTATGGAGAGTGAAAGCGCCGGAGCCCCAAAACCGTCTCCTTATTCTTCCGTTATTACCCTTCATCTCCACTTAATTTTCTTGGAGTTGGCGTCACGCAAGTGATGCCTATGGTCAGGGCCAGGATTTAAACTTAATGCTGCTCCTGGGCACCGGAAAAAAATCCGCCCCAGTACTGGAATTTTACTTAAACTTATAGTTTATATCCATCCATCCATCAGCCTTTTAAAGTCCACTGTTGGACAAAGGCCTCCTCAAGAATGGCGGCTAGTGCCGTAATCCCCACGCTTGGCAGGCGGCTTGGCGATCGCAGTGGATGTTGTTAATACTCGAAGGAGTGCTGCTGCCCACTCCCTCGGTATTCCGTCAGTCGGCTCTTACGACTCCCATGGGTGGAGAGGGGTGGGACAATTCTAAAGCCGGCCCTACACGGCAAATAGTTTATATATTTTATTTTAAATCAATTTTTTTTTAATTCATTGATTGATTACTTAAAGTTTTGAAAACTGCAACAAATAATACCGAAATTATTGCAATAAAAAAAATACTAATTGAATTTCTTTAATTCCAGAAAATAGAAAAAACTATTATTATTTTAAATCTCCAATGAAATAAATTGATTAAATAATTTTGAATATTAATTTTTACCAAAAGTGCCATAATTATAATTCACAAATAATAGATGAATTGAATTTCTTGAATTATCAATTAAATAGAAAATTATTAAAGAATTAATTAATTATATTGTGCAATCTTGATAAGACTAAAAAAAATTTTTTTCACTTTCAAAATGTTGCCACCCTAAAACATTTGCCGCCCTGGGCACTTGCCCCGACTGCCCCTAGTGTAAATCCACCGTTGCCTATGGTGTTGCTTATCACCAGGTTGTTTGCCGTAGATAGTATAGAAAAAATTCTTCGCCGAAGGAAAGACTTCGTTTAAAGCCTAAAAGTCTGAGAGATTTGACGGTATGTGAAGTCTGATAATCCACATTGGGTCAGCGTGTTAGCTTACTATCTGAATCTCTCTCACTATGAGAGGAGGCCCGTGCTCGACAGTGAGGGTCGCAAAGGTTATTCATAAAAATTTAACCCATCATCCTTGGCACAAGACTGTTTTTTCGATTCAAACCCAAAATCTTTTGTATTTACTTAAATTCTTACTGGCTGTTTTTATATGTTTTCTGGTTAGTGTTCGTAGTGGTTAAATTATTTGTTTTTGAAGCTTTAAATCTTTTTAATAGTGGTTAGTCAATCGTGCAATGCCAATAAGTATCGCAGTACGACTTCGGTGCGAAGGTTACGAAGCGGGTCGATGTTAAACAGAACTGTATCTGAAATATCTTTGTGACTAATTGAAACAGATTAGTATTGTGAAGGAGGCCGTTCAAAAACTACGTTCGCAATTTTAATTGTGTGTTCGCCCAATGTAGCGGGTCAGAACTATTTATTGGAGTAGTCTATTGTTCAATAATCGTACACAACAGTGTGCCTCACGCTGATCTTATGCGAGAGAGTGGTACTTCCCCGATTGAGCCGGCTCATTTAAGCTAGGACAAACAAGGTCGTACCAAACATCTAAATTAGTTCAGTCTTGATTGACCGAATATCTACATGAAAATTTTGCGATACAGTCGTTGAATAAAAAAAGAAATTAAAACTAGTCTATGTCATTCACTACTCTGTACACAATTTGATAAATTGTGTTATAAAAAGTTTGGCAACCCTGCCAGCTCTATGACACGGGCTGTCGTCGCTGTCCGTTTATATTACTGCGATAAGACATAGTTTACCTCTTTACGCCATGTTTGTGTTAGGGCTGTCATTTACAGATTATGAGTTTATTTGCTTTACGAGACGTTGAAAGAACGATTTATTTACAAAACATATAAATTATGCTTCTGTTTGCAGTTTCGTTGATTTTTTTAAGAACCGTATAAGCAACTACATAATTTATGAATTTGAGAAGACCTTTTTTAAAGACAACACCCTGCAAGTAATCATTTATCGCGGGAACTTTACAAACATACACTTTCACGATCACAAAGTACACCCAGACTCAGAACAACCATTTGTGGATCGCACAAAGTTAAGAGTTGTCCTTTGTGGGATCCATCCCTCAACAATCGGGCGGGAGGATCTAAACCACTCCGCCTTCTATGCAGTAAAATTTTCATTCTAACGTTGAAGTATTCGAATGCCAGGTAGTTCTGAAGGGTTTTTTCACCAGAATATTCTCTTACTCATATCTTATTCTATACAACGAGCGACACGTTAAAAAGAAAAACGTAATGTCAATGTGGAAGGATGTAGGTACAGGGGGAGACCAAGACTCACCTACCTAGACCAAATCGGTCATGTATTTAAAGAAGGTCGAGTCAGGAATCTCCGAAACCGGCGAGCGTGTATAAAGAGAATCATGAATGTTGAGGAAGCGAGAGATGTATGCAAGAATAGAATAGAGCCTTTTGGCAGTCTGATATAGAGATATCAGATACCTACCCTGCAAGGGAGATGGCGTGATCATAAGTTAAGATTCTCAGTAGTAGTATGGAGTCAGAAATTATGCGAGCTATACTTATCATTTAATTTTTTAAACTATAAATAAATAATACATAAATATTCACGGACATTTTCACACAACGTCCTCTGTTCCTAAACTAAGCTTAACGCTTGTGCTATGGGTACCCGATTACGGATATAATACATATATTATAATAACTTTTCTTTTTTGTATATACATACATAGAAAACGCCCACCAACTATAAAGTACTCTAGTAACTTCCCTGATGTTAAGCAGTTATCGTAGGAATATGAGCATCACTCGCGTGTTGCCAACTCTATGATATATGAGATAGATAGATAAAATAGAGAGAACAAGAAAGTGTTTTGTTGAGGCAGGAAAAATGTACCAAGGCGTATATCCCGACGTCTTCCGGTCTCTTTGCCTGTATTGGCAAACTATTAAAACTGTTTGACATTATTTAGATGTTTTTATATATATTTTTAGCATATGACATACTTAGCACTATACATTGAACATAAAGTGAAAAATGTGAAATCGAAAATAACAGTCACGAGCAGGATTTGAACTTGCATCTCCTGGATACCGTCTAGATGCTTTGACAATTCAGCCATCGTGACAATTGCTCCTGACTGCTAATTTCAACATCACATTCATACTTAACGTCTTTGGGTGACGTCATTATTAGGTAAAATCTTAATTGTAAAATTAAGTTTACCTGGTCGGTATAATGTAGGAAAATACTTCCGACGGATGGCGCAGGCGTCACCCAAAGACGTTAAGTATGAATGTGATGTCGAAATTAGCAGTCAGGAGCAATTGTCACGATGGCTGAATTGGCAAAGCATCTGGACGGTATCCAGGAGATGCAGGTTCAAATCCTGCTCGTGACTGTTATTTTCGATTTCACATTTTTCACTTTGTGTTTAATGTTTGACATTACCTCAGTGGTAAGGGGGGTTTATCTATCGAAACCTCCAACCGAAATACAACATACTCGTACAAACGTACTGTCGCATTTATAATATTAGTAAACAAATGATACTACGTGGTTGGCAAACAAGCATACGGCACAGGTGTTGGTAAGCGGTTACCTTAGCCTACATACCTTTTTTTTTTGTTAAGGTGGGAAAAAATGTTCCTAACCGCACACCCCGTCGCTCAGGGCAACGAACAGGGGTAGTGTGGGGCCTGCACCCACTAAAGAAACCCGCCGTGTGCCGTCTCTCCGCCTTTATTGGCGGACCACTGGAACTGTGTTACATTCCTTCGGTGGTATTAGCCTATATACCTACGACAACACCAGAGGCATTAATCACGCGTCGCCATCTCCAAGGAAAGGGACAGGAGGTGGATAAGAACGATAGAAAGGAGAGGATAGGAAGGATAAAATGAAGAGGATTGAAAAGATAATATAGAAGGGATGGGAAGTATAATACGGCCAGGGTCGTTCCCCGGGTCGGGCAGTGTTATTGAGTTTTTTGGTAAAAAGAAAAATTCCCAGTAGCAGCTAGAGGGCCATAGGGTCGTCTTCTATTCCGTGGGACTTAAACATAGTTGGCGAAACGTGGATGTGTAATACACCTCTGCCTACACCTTCGGGAACACAGGCGTGATCCTATGTTTTTTAGGGAGGGGTTTTGGACCTCCGGCGCTCTCATTCATCATACGAAATACAACGGTAGGAGTACCTATAGTTGGTTCACGATGGTTTTCTGCAAGAGGGTAGTACTTCCCCGATCGAGCCGGCTCAGGCATTTTGGGATAAGCAAAGCTATAACTCCTCTCTACCTACGGGAGTCGTAAGAGCTGACTGAGGGTATACCGGGGGAGTGGGCAGCAGCACTCCCTCGAGTATTAACAACATCCACTGCGATCGCCAACCCGCCTGCCAAGCGTGGCGATTACGGCATTATCCCCCTTTGGGGAGGTCTATGTCCAGCAGTGGACGTTAGAAGGCTGATGGATGGATGGATGGAAAGCGATAACAGAAAGAATAAGGTAAATCTGGCAGAATTGATTGTTCTCCGTGGTCCTTTTTACGCGCGACACAACCTTGATGATGAAATTCGTTACATGTTAATTTTCCGGCTTAGCATAAAACAAGCAACTTTTGCGTGTTTTTTATAATTTCGGGACATTATTTACAAAATATTAGCATATTTTGTTAAACAGTGTTGACAGGGGCTGTTCTATGTTTTGTAATTACTTAACCATTTTTATTCTGTTTGGACTGTCATTTCAATATTGTTAATATTATGTATATATATATAAGATATTCGAGAATAAATGAATGTGTTAGGATCTTTGGCGTCTCTGAACACAATTTTATTTTTTTAGAATCTTTAATAAATAATACGGAAATCCGTAGGAGAACGAGAGTAACCGACATAGCCCGCCGGGTCAGACGGCCTCCCACCAGGTGGACCGATGACCTGGTCAAAGTCACAGGCATTCGTTGGATACAGGCGGCACAGGACCGTTCGCTGTGGCGTTCCCTTGGGGAGGCCTATGTCCAGCAGTGGATGACGAAAGGCTGATGGATGGTTCCTTGTAATCGGGTGCACAGAGAAATTAATAACGTATAAATTAATGGCAAATAAAAAAAAATCACTCGTCATATCGCTTACTTACTCTGTAATCACAGATTAATTAGTGGCTGTAATAGATAAAAATAGGCTTAGTATTATAGCATCTTGATAATCTATATTCTACCTATATGATGAAAGATGTACCTAACACAGCTGTGTCTGTACCTACATTAAACATATTATTTGAGAAAACGGTATGGTATTATTAACACATGTTTTTAATTAGTGTCTGTTTATTTCTTCGCACATCACGCAAAAACTACTGAATCGAAGCTATTTTTGATAGCTCTTGACTAGACTTCAAAACTGGCACCTATATTTTATTTCTTTTCTATATATTACTAGAGCACCCGGCGAAATTCATACCGCCATTTTTTTTTCCCGTCAATATATTGCAATGTAAGCATTAAAGTACTAATATCGCTATTAAAAATAGGGGTTTGGCAGTAGAAACTTGAAACTTTAGCATATATTTTATAATGCCAAATCATAAAAAAAAATAAAAAATGTTCTCCACAAAATGAAAAAATAGACGTCACGGGACGTCTACCAGATGTGAAAACATCGAAATTATTTTGTAGAAATAATGAGCAGAGATAAAATAATCATCACTTTTTCAATGTGTGCTTGTATAAAATTATGACATATATAAAATAAAGGAAACGGAATTATCATCAGGCCCTGGATATCATCTAGGACCCTTCGGTCCTAGATGATATCCAGGGCCAGGGTCAGCCGTCGTGGCCCGTCTTTCACCATTCGCAATAAAAAAAAAACGTAAAGTGTATCGATCGTAATTATCTTATTAATGTAATTATATTGTTATTATCACTGTTCAAACATTTTTAATTTCTCCCTGGACCGTAGTACAAGATCTACGCAGAAGAACTCGCAAGAAGTTAGCATAAAATATCAGAAAGTAAATGTAGAATTTAATGTAAAGCTAAAATATTGTGACTGTAACAAATCACGTCGTCATATTTACAACGATAAATAAATATGTTGTATCTCGCCTCGTATGTTATCGTACGATCGGCCGATGTATATTTCCGGCCTAGTTTCGAAATTATAATTTATAGGATTTTCAGTAGTATTTATATAGTGATAGCATTTTTTTGGTAGGTAAAAATTTGCCCAACGTACCTTTGACTAGCGGTAGGACAGTAGGTTGTGTAAAGGACATTGAAAACCTGTACAATAGCCGTTGCGTAGCTTATAAGAAGAAATCAGACAAATAGATAGGCGCGGTAAGTGACTTTATATAACCTTAAGGTGCGGCGCAGACCACGTACTATCCGCGGGGCACTTTTTAGTCTGTAAAAATAGAACCTTTGAATTATATGCAGTAACGCATACGACGCACAAAAAGTCCGGCAGATAAAAAATCCGCGTGATTCTTGTAGACCGCGCCGCGGCGCGCCGTACAAAAAGAGCGCGAAAAAAATAGAACGTTTGCTTCAACGAGCGTTAACGCAGACGGCGCACACTTTAATCTGCAATCTGTTTTCGTTAAGTGGTAGAGGTAAAGAATGGCGCTAGAGATCGATGTATCGATGTTAATACAAGAAGTACAAAACAGCCCAGCAATTTATTTATGACTAGGCTTTGCTTGCGGCTCCGCCACAACCAAAAGATAATTTTCGTGTTGTCTCAGGTTCCCGATATAGTAGCGGGATAAAATGTAAACCAGTTTTTAAGTCTGATCAAGATCTATCAATTAAAAAAAGTTGCATCAAAATCCGTTCAGTAGTTTTGTGTGATGCGCGAACAAACAAACAGACAAAAATCTAAAAAAAATTGTTTTGTGTTTAGACACGCCTATATAGCCTACTAGCTGACTCGGCAAACGTTGTTTTGCCATATAAATTATTTCTAGAGAATTTTTAGGCAATTTCTAGCGTAGGTTGAGATTTTTTGACAAACAATTTTTTTTTATTAAAAATCCTGTCACTTCTAATACCTTCAAGAATATGTGTACAAAGTTTCATGATGATCGGTTAAGTAGTTTTCGCGTGAAAGCGTAACAAACAAACTTACATTCACATTTATAATATTAGTAAGTATTACAGTATTTTTTTCTCAAATATCTTAATTGTACAGACACAGCTCTGTTACAGTTTTATAATAGTAATATAGATCGATTTACGACAGTAAATATAATAATATCTATGTGAGGAGGTTGAATGGAAAAAGAACTAGACGTCCCGGGACGTCTAGCAGATGTGAAAACATCGAAATTATTTTGTAGAAATAAAATAATCATAATATTTAGATATTTTTATATATATTTTTAGCATTTGACATGCTTAGCACTATACATTAAACACAAAGTGAAATCATCTGGACGGTATCCAGAAGATGCAGGTTCGAATCCTGCTCCTGACTGTTATTTTCGATTTCACATTTTTCACTTTGTGTTTAATGTATAGTGCTAAACATGTCAAATGCTAAAAATATATATAAAAATATCTAAATATTTAAAGGGTTTGCGTCATTATTAGGTAAAATCTTAATTGTAAAATTAAGTTTACCTGATCGGTATAATGTATGAAAATACGTCCGACAGATGGCGCAGGCGTCACCCAAAGACATTAAGTATGATGTGTTATCGAAATTAGCAGTCAGGAGCAATTGTCAGGATGGCTGAATTGGTAAAGCATCTGGACGGTATCCAGAAGATGCAGGTTCGAATCCTGCTCCTGACTGTTATTTTCGATTTCACATTTTTCACTTTGTGTTTAAAATAATCATAACTTGACAAAGTACTCCTCAAGACGAATCACGAGTATAAACTCGATAGGGTTGCGTAGTTTCATTACAGAGTTACTGTGGCCACCTTCCAGCTCCATTGTCAGACCTTGGATATCATCTAGAGACAAAGTACTCGTCAAGACAAATCATACGAGCCCAAACTAGATGGGGTTGCGCCGTTTCATTATAGAGTCCCTATGTCCACCTTCCAGCTCCATCATCAGATCAGCTCCATGTCATCATAATATTGCATTGTCACGTGATATACACATGCTTGTAAAATTTCAGCCTAATCGGAAACTGGGAAGTGTGTCAAATTTAACTTGCAAGATTTGAACGGGACAAGTAGGTACAATAAAAGCGTCGCCACGCTAACAGCCAATTTTACCCTCCCTCCGCATTAGATGTTTCACATCAAAATACTATTATCCCCACAACTTATACATCGCGATCTCTGCATTTCCACAGCGCATACGTCCCTACAGTTCTGCCGACAAAATGATCGTAGATGTGCGTCGTGTGCGTTAAGTCTGCGAAAAATCCGCGGCGGACTTTTAGCGCGCCATGCAGACTTTTTGTGCGCTGCACCTAAATCAACACAAAGTGTGAAAATGTGAAATCGAAAATAACAGTTACGAACAGGATTTGAACCTGCATGATATTATGTTGTTTAAACAGTTTCATCTACCCACAGTAATATAATTTTACAAATTTTTGGTTTATTTATTTCAACCCACATAATATTCGTTTACAAACACAATTAAAAAATAACTACTCTAAGATTTATGCTTACAATGTATGAGATTTTAAGCTAGTGTAATAAAATTAGTATAATACTCCTTTAAGTTTAAAAATTTTTGTTTATATTTAGTGCTTAAAAATTCTACCACAAACTACCAATTAAATTTTTTTAAGTAATCAAGAAACTACTATTATGAAGACAATATTGATTATTAGTTTATATTATTAAATATATTGATTTTAATAGAAGCTAAGTCTAAAAAGCTACCACCGGATCGGAACGCGGCCTGACTGAGAAAGATCCGGCCAGAAAACCCAGTAGGCAACAACTTGTTATGGATTATTAAATTTATGCGGAAATACTAACTAATCACTACTGTGGGTTTTATCTACACAATAAGCGCTAACTGTGTCTTGCAATCTTGTGGTGTGCCTTCTTGCAATCTTGCGGTGTGCCTTCTTGTATTCTGTTTGGTGAGGCCTATCACAGGGTTCCAGCTTGATTGCAAGATCCAGCCGTCTTCTCTATTGAAATTGGGAGGTTTCTTAATTTCAATAGCCTCACGTATCATTTTAGGACGATATCGATCTTCTTTTGCGAGGATTTGACGTTTGTCAAACCTGATGTAATGGCGGGTGTGGTCCTGTGTGTGCTCACAAATTGCAGACTTTGTATAGCGACGGTGCTTCACATCAGCTATGTGTTCTTTGATCCGAGTTCTTATGGATCTCTTTGTTTGCCCAATATAGGAGAGACCACAATCACAATCCAGCTTGTACAATCCTGCATCCTGTAAGGGTATATGGCACTTGACTGGTGGTAAAAATTGACTAATTCTTTTGAGTGGCTTATAGTAGGTTTTAATTGAAGCTTTCTTGAGAATGTAGCCAATCTTGTCAGTGACTCCTTTAACATAGGGACTGCAGGGAGGCGCTCAACGGTGGGTGGCTTCACTCGGTTTCTGTGACGGCGGCGTGGAACCTGCAGCTTATAAGCATATAAAACTTTCTTTACATGCTGCAACTCCCCAGCCAGGTATTCTCCATCACAGATTCCTTGTACTCTCTGAAACAAAGATTTAGACACGGTAGCTAACTGTGAAGGATGGTGGTGAGACTCTCCATTCAGGTACTTATCAGTATTGGTTTTGTTTCGATGCACTATATGACTCAAGTTATTTTTGGGGTTACGGATTACCATAACATCTAAGAAAGCTAAAGAGTTATTTGACTCCAGTTCCATAGTGAATTGAATGTTAGGATTGATGGAGTTCAGATGGTTAAGAAATACGGTTACTTTATCAGATAGTAATATAGTGAAAGTGTTATCTACATACCGCTTGTAAAAACGTGGGACCACAGGTGAGGTTTTTAGGGCAGTCTCCTCGAAGTCTTCCATGAAAATGTCAGCAACAACGGAAGAGACTGGCGAACCCATGGCCACTCCGTCCACTTGCTTGTAGAAGCCATCATTCCACATAATGTAGCCAGATGTGAGGCAGTACAAATTATTTGTAAATAAAGAAAAAGAGATTTTTAGTAGGAGCGGGAATCGAACCACGCATCTTTTCCAATCCGGGGAAGTGCTCTAAGCCACTGAGCTACCCTACTGACCTTTCGATCATCCCAAATTCTTAATCACATTTGTCTTACGACTAACGCCATCTACCGGCCTACCGGCAAATCTAAAATGTTTTGAAAAAATTAGTGGTGCACTGGTGGCGCGGCTTATCCTTTCGGGTACGCTGAAAGGCTTAGACATACATTTTTGTTATTTTTAACGCAAACGGGCTCGCAGGTAATTGCTAGTACAGATATAAATTAGCCATGGACACCAGTATCTCAAGTGCGAGATCTAAATTTATAATAGCGTCATCTATGTAGTACCTATATGGCTAATGCAAGGGTTTCCAAACTACTGCCCGCGGGCCAAATCCGGCCCGCTAGTGATATCAATCTGGCACGCGACAGCCAATTTCTTATTGTTTTTACTTACTATTACTATTGCTGTAGGGGTGATCATAGTCCAGAGCGTTCTCGTCGAGATCCCTGCTAGCCTGCAATCCACAGGCTGCAATCCGGCTCGAATGCGTGTACCACAGTGCAGGTTAGGGCGTGCCCCAGAGGCGACGCGTAACGACCCGCCCCCGTCGGTACGAACAATGGCAGATGCGGCGATGGGGGCCGCCACCCATCACGCCTTGCCCAGTTTGGCGAGTCGAGGGGAGCAGAGTGTCGAGTAGGCACATGGAATGTAAGAGGTGGTGTGGAAGGTAAGTTACACAAGCTGGTAACCGTCATGTCGGACAGACAGCTTGATGTGCTCTATGTAACAGAGACCAAGCGAAAGGGCAGCGACACCTGTGATCTTCCTGGTGGCGGGATAGCTCTGTGGTCTGGTGTACCGCAGAGCGATCGGGACAGCATGGGAGTGGGGGTGTTGCTGTCCGCTCGCTTGGCCTCAGGTGTGAAAGACTACGGAATATTCGATCCCAGACTTCTATGAGTCCGAATAAAACTAGGTGTCACCAGGGTCTTCATGGTCGCAGCTTATGCTCCCGTAGGCTCTTCGGTGGCATTTGATCTAGAGAAGTTCCTAGAAGTGACTTGAATGAATGGGTTGGGACCAAGCGTCCAGACTTCGAGGACGTGCTTGGTTCATTTGGTGATAAGAGAGTGAACGATGTAGGTAGGCTCATTGCGGATGTATGTATGGAGAGAAACCTTATTGTGTCAAACATATTTTCTCAACGTAAGGACACCCGTATGTATACATGGAGAAGGAATGAACAGAGAAGTATGATAGACTTAATTCTGGTAGACAGTTGCCTCCGAAGTAAAATTCTGGATACAAGAGCCTACAGGGGTCCCACTGTCTACACGGACCACTATCTCGTTATTGCGAGATTTAGAGATTTAGTGGTCTGTTCAGAAAGTGGAGACACTGACGAGAGCGTGTCCACTTCGGAGGGCTTAAAAGAATAAAGATTGAAAAGTTGCAAGAAGACAGCGTAAGAGCAAAGTATGCAGAGGGTGTCCGTATACGGCTGACAATGGCAAGTCAGTCGGAATCTGACATTGAAGAATGCTGGAGAGTATTGAAAGATAGTATGGTAGATACAGCGAAAGAAGTATGTGGATGCTCAAAGAAGCATAGGAAAGTGAAAGGTGATGTATGGTGGGATACGGAAGTAGCAGCTTCCGTAGACCAAAAGAAGAAAGCGTGGCTGGACTATGTATCGTCTTTGAACCTGAGTGCAAGTATGAAAGAACAGAAGAAAGAAATATACCGGCAACGTAAGAATGACACCAAGGCCTTAGTGAAAGAGAAGCGTGATAGCGCAAATATGATTCCAAAAGAAAGGCTGACCAAAAACTTCGAGAATAACACATGCCGATGGAGTGAATATTTTGGAGACATGTATGCGGATATTCAGGGTGATGCCGGTGCCACATGTGGTCTAATAGATCAGCATTCAGTACCGCCATCTTCTGATAACATTAGTATGGATGAAGTTGAATGGGCGATTAGAAGTTTCAAAAATGGTAAGGCAGTGGGTATTGATATGGTGTCTGCTGAGATGATCAAGCTTGGAGGCTCATGTCTCTGGGAATCCTTCCTGATACTTCTTAATTTATATTGGAGCTCAGGAATGGTTCCCAAGGACTGGAGAAGCGCAGTCATCGTGTCCTTGTTTAAAAACAAGGGTTCACATTATGACTGTGCAAACTACAGAGCCATAAGCTTGACCAGTTTGGCAGCCAAAGTGTATGGTAAGATTATTTGAAAGGAGAATGAGGATGGTTTCTGATGAATTTTTGTGTGAGGCACAAGGAGGTTTCTGGTGTGGAAGGGGATGCATGGATCAAGTGTTTTCTCTGCGCAACGTTGTGGAGAGACATCTGGCTGTAGGCCAGAGGGTTTTCTGCAGTTTTGTGGATTTGGAGAAAGCGTTTGACACGGTTGTACGAAAGGACCTTTGGGACATTTTGCCGGAGTATGGTATTAACGGTAGACTGCTATAAGCGGTATAACAGTCCAACTACATGGACTGTAGAGCTTGTGTGTGGCTGGATGAGGGAATGTCACCCTGGTTTGATATCAATATCGGCGTTAAACAGGGCTGCATTCTATCAGCCAGACTGTTTATCATATATCTGGATAAATGTCCACAAAGGTTGAAGGAAATGAATATGGGAGTTCAGATGGGCGACTCAGTAGTTAACTGTCTGCTATATACAGACGATGTGGTTTTATTAGCGCAGTCCGCGACTGACCTGCAAACACTAGTCGACGTAATGACAGAAAATTGTAAGAAAAGGGGCCTACGTGTAAATGTAAGCAAAACCAAAATAATGGTTTTTGAAAGAGAAGAAGCCAGAACAGATGTTAGAGTAGCAATAGGAAATGGTGTGTTAGAACAAGTGGATGAATTTGTATATCTTGGATATGGATTCAATCGGGATGGAAGTTACACCACTGATGTAGAGAGAAGAGTGAATGCGGGCAATAGAGTGAACGGAGCATTTAGGACAAATTCTCGGCAGTCAACACCTCAGTCAGAGGGCACGTGTCGCAATACACAACGCAGTGCTTGTCCCAACGTTATTATATGGAAGCGAGAGTAGGGTATGCAAAAAGGAGCATGAGAGTAAAATCAATGCGGTCGAAATGCGATCTCTGCGAAGAATCTGTGGAGTGAGGCTGACTGACCACATTCGTAACAATGACGTAAGAGAGCGAGTAGGTATGAAAGAGAGTATAGGTGTAAAGATGCGAAAGGGAATGCTCCGATGTTTCGGACATGTGGAAAGAATGCCGGGCGAGCGACTGGTTAAGAAGATATACAATGCGAAAGTGGAAGAATGTAGGTACAGGGGGAGACCGAGACTCACCTACCTAGACCAAATCGGTTATGTATTGAAGGAAGGTGGAGTCAGGAGTCTCCAAAACCGGCGAGCGTGTATGAAGAGAGTTATGAATGTTGAAGAAGCGAGAGATGTATGCAAGAATAGAGCCTCTTGGCACTCTGTTCTCTCTGCCTACCCTGCAAGGGAAATGGCGTGATGATAAGTTAGTTAGTTACTATTGCTGTTATAAGTTAAAGAAGAAACCACAGAATGATAATTACCCGGCTTTAATTCCTTGCAAGTTAAAACTTAACGACAGAAATTATTACGGAGAAAACTTAAAATCCCACTAATCACAGTAAAACAAAAAAAAAACATTAATGACATTTATTTATGTAAATGTGTTTTGGCCCTTGGAACATACTGAAAAAATCATTATAGCCCTAAGGCTTCAAAGTTTGGAGACCCCTGGTCTAATGTATTCAGCTATGCTTGAATACACAATACTAACAAATTAATTTGTCACTGTCGCGCTAATTGAAGACTTTACATGTGAAGCAATCAATTATAATATTAAGTCACAATATGTCATGTGTATTAATTTGACGTCGTGCGTCTAATTATGGGTTTCTAATATCACGTATCAATCTAATTAATGTCAATTGTTTTCGTACAATATGGGGCTATATTTGATGTTTTCAGGTTTCTAAGTAACGATTCTGTAAATTCAAATCCGGAACAAGTTTTCGCAGAAACCTATTTACTACTTCCAGATCTTGTCTTATGACTTACGCCATCTATTGGATGTATCTGTATACATTTAGTTCCGATATAATAAGATTATTATAACAAAAAATCATTCAGATCGGGAAAGACGCAACTTCGAATCCTGCTTGTAAAACACTTCTCACTAAACACTTTCATAAAAACAAGCATAGCGCCTGACGGTAAGCGGTTAACATATCCCATACCTATACGCCAGCATTACCGGAAGTATCACTTGTGCGTTGTCGATCTGAGGGATCATACGAGAGAAAATATACTCTCTATGACAAGTAAGATGTGGAACAAAATACGTACTAGCATCCTAATTAAAACTCTATAATCCAACTTGGTAGTATCCTTGGTATTGCTAAATCTATGAGTGGCAGCTACCACTTACCATCAAGTGGGCCTTGGCTAGTCTGCTTCCATTAGCAATAAAAAGACCAGCTTAGCCCAGCATACTACATAGGCTTCTTTTCATCTAGGACAAAACAACAGTTCGCCTTTTTTTAAACATCCTGGACTAAGGAATAATCCTTGTATCGCGGGGGACTTTTCAAACATACAATTTAATGTACACAAAGTAACCTTTTGCGGATCACACAAAGAGTTGTCCTGTGTGGGAATCGAACCCACACTATTCGGACGGGAGGCCGGTATTTAAACCACTCCGCCATCTGCGCAGTCACAGTCCAAAACACGAATCATAATGGTATATCCACTTGAAATTTGCTAAAGATTTTTTCTTATAGAGCATTATCCCCGGATAAAAGTATATTTTATCTTAATGTGTCTTCGAGACAAATTTTAACAAAATCCATTCGCCCGTTTCTGCGTCATATGAATTATTAGAACCGAATGGTTTGATAAATTTGTGAATGTTGTTCCAGATGTCCTGTAGATGGCGTAGTGGCGAGATGAGCGAGGCGGCTGCAGGATGCGCGTATGATGCCGCGGCGTAAGCGGCGCCTGGCGTCGCGCGTACGCGACTACGTGCGGTCTCTGCTCGCCTTCCTCTTCAGCAACGTCGGCGTGATAGTACTTGTACTCGCCTACACTATAGCTGGTAATTAGTTGACCATCCCACAGACACTAATAGCATCAGCAGCCTAAAACGTCTCCCCATGTCTCCTTCTACATCTCCAATTTTTATTCCCTAAGGTTGGCAACGAGCTAGCGTCTATAGACCACGGCATCCATTTACCATTAAGCGGGCCGTATGTCTCTTTAATACCCTTGTAAACAAGTAGGATAAATTAAAAACATAATAACCTACGTACTTCTGACCTATTTATTCATTTAATCATAAATCTCTAGTCTTCATCTATCTTTAATCTATTTATTGAGACTATTCCAATAAGCTCAAACACGATACCACTGCTCTAAGTTGGTGAAAAAACAGCAAATAATCTTCAAGCGGCATTTTCAGATCATAGCGTGTGCTGACGAACTAAGAATACAAGTGTCATATTCTTTCCCACGGGTGTCGTACAAGGCGACTAATGGAAGTAAGCAATTATAACCCATTGCATTACTGGTGGTAGGGATGAGTACCAAGTGTACTCACTTGCTTTCAGGCCCGAGCGGGTTGATACCACCATCTCCCGTGTGACCGGCCATGAACCACATCGGTGTGTTTTAGTTGTAGCAGGATAGCCGTTAATTATTGCGTTTCATATCTGTGAAATGAAATGGTGAGCAGCGGCTTGAAAATACTCTCGGTATAGTAGTCTGTGAGCGACGATTACCATTTACCATCAGGTGGGCTTAAGTTCGTCTGCCGCCATACGCAATAAAAAAATACTCTTTGTTCCGTGTGGTGACGGATTAAGAATACAAGTGTCATCACCCCATTCTTTCCCACGGGTGTCGTATGAGGCGACTAAGGGAAGTAACCAATTATCATCCATTGCACGACTGGTGGTAGGGCTGGGTACCAAGTGGGAGTACTCACTTGGTATCCGGCCCGAGCGGGTTGGTACTACCATCTCCCGTGTGACCGGCCAAGGAGCACATCGTTGCGTTTTGGCTGTAGCAGGAGATAGCCGTTTATATTTCATTTCATCTGTGAAATGAATTGGAGAGCAGCGGCTTGACAATACTCTCGGTATAGTTGAGTACATGGGCGGTGGTTACCATTTACCATCAGATGGACCGTGGCTTGTCTGCCACTAAATGCAATAAAAAAAAAAGAAATCCTGTCAACCATAAACTATCCATTCATCTGGTAACTAACAGATGGTCAAAGACACGAACGCGAACCCTTGATACATTTCCATTACTGGATACTAGACCGGTAGTTCTAAATCGGTGGTCCGTGGTTTATTATTGGGCATAGAAAGCTCCTGAAGTTTTCTGCGACATCATCCTAAAGCGAACTATGAATGAACAACGTAACGTAACGTTTTGCGGCGCCAGTCACGACTATATAAGTGCGTACATGAGTCCGGGTACAAGTTATTGTACTACCAAACATTAAAATCACATTAAAATATACATATATTATATCATGTAGCTTGATGTCATGTGATGACATCACAGCACAAGCTGAGCAATGTACCTTTTTCTGCTGCACTTGAGACGCACACAATGAAGGTGATTATTTATTTTTGTTACTAGTTTTTTTTCTTTTTTGTAAGTTTTTATTATTTCCTTTTTACTTTATTGTACTTGTAATACTGCGTCTTTTATGCGGTGCGAAATAAAGCTTTCTCTCTTTCTTCTTTCATAAAGGTAACTATTGTCTGTAATAAAAATTAGTAAAAAAGTTGGGAGCTTTTAGTACTTTTGTGTCTGTAATAAAAAATAGTAAAAAAGTTAGGAGATTTTAGTACTTTTGTGTCTGTAATAAAAATTAGTACAAAAGTTAGGAGATTTTAGTACTTTTGGGTTAAATTATTCCATTTTGGATAGGAGTCAAATAAAATCCTTTCTTAGTCTTCACCAATTTACCTATATAGATAGATTAAGATTATTTACAGAAAATATTAAAAACTATACGCGATGACATCCTTTAGAGTAGTTAGTAGGTACTTACTTATTAAAAAAAATATTTATTTGGGAACTGCAGTTATAATTTTCTATCTCACATTTTCGCACTTTCTATTCTAATTATTTTAATAACAAAAACGCCACCGGACAAGTTAATATTCTGACCTAAAGGTAATTGGCAATTAATATCTTCCATAAATTTTATCATAACATTTATTTACGTCACAGAGGCTCTATTAAAGGACTCTGAATGGTGTGAAAGGCTGCTTCTACGAGAGAATAGAAGCTGCTCGTAAATTGGTGTTTAATGGCCGGATGTTGGAACAAAGGCTGGTGGAACGTTCAGACTTATATCAAAAGGCTTTAGTTAAGGTAAATTTAGAATGAATGAATCAAGTAAAAAGGAAAAGATCGAATGTATTTGTCATAAATACCTAGTATAAAACAAAGCTGCTATCGCGTTTGTCAGTTTCTGTGCTTTTTTCTTCTAAACGAATGGATTGTGAATGGGTTTTAGTATCGTTTTTTAACTGTCACTGATCGCTAGAAACCACTAAACCACTCGCAAATTTATCTATTTTAGTGTGAAATAAAAAAAAATCTAAACAGTCATCCATGATAACATTCATTAAAATATTAATTAATAATTTATATAATTTTGAATTTTCATGTTAATGAAAAAATCTTATAAACGATCGTTTTAATCGTTTTTTCAGTAGAAACTTTAATCTCCTATCAAAGAACTAAAATCTTCATTTAACGACGAACATCAAAGGTTGCGTCTTATAATTTAAGATGTATCGGTATTATGATCAGTCTAATTTACGATATGATACGACCGCTACATGAAAAGATACTTGTCAGTCACTCGCATGATATATTTGATAATTCGATGATGTTTGGCAGCGGATGAAACGAGAAATACCCTGTTATCTTAAGAGTTATTACGACATATTATTAATGATAAGTTTTATAGTTTTATCATGGATTATGACGGGCATATAAACATTTTTTTTTGTTATCTTTTATGAATAGATCACAGTTACCTTTTTCTTTTAACTTTATACTGTCATAGTGGGAGGGATTTAGTAGTCACCACACTACCGCTGCCTCGATGGTGCAGCAGTAGTGTGTGTGACTGCTGATGATGAGGTCTCGGGTTCAATCCCTGGCTCGGGCAGTGTTATTGAGCTTTTTCGTGAAAAGAAAATTTCTCAGTAGCAGCCCGGAATTTGGAAATGTGCCCAGTAGACGGCAATAGGCTCGACCCTCATTAAGTGGGACTTAAACATAGCTGGCGAACCATGGATGTGTAATACACCTCTGCCTACCCCTTAGGGAATACAGGCGTGATGCTATGCTACGTTTGTTTTACCACGCTGGCTCAGTGCGGTTTGGCAGAATTCACAAGCCGTCGAGAAGATATCTAAACCGTGGAGCTTTCCTTTTTTTTTGTTAAGGCAGGAAAAAATGTTCCTAACCGCACATCCCGTCAGAACGAACAGGGTAGTGTGGGGCCTTCACCCGCTAAAGAAACTCGCCATGTGCCGTCTCTCCGCCTTTATTGGCGGGCCATTGGAACTATGTTACATTCCTTCGGTGGAGCGTGGAGCTTTCCTCAGGATGTTTTCCTTCACAGATTGATTTGTAAATTATTAACATAAGGTTGTAGCACTCAATTATTGGAATTCGCCTCATCTGACTATACCGCTCAATTACTTACGTGTCCAGTTAGAGTCATCTGTTCATAAAAGTATTGGTACGTAGAAAAACGGGATTATAGTAATGAAAATATCAATAAATTTTAGGAGTGCATCAATTCCCTCAGTTTTATCAATGTCCTAGGTTGTGAAGATCGTAACGGATCTTTTAACGAGTTTTATGATTTGTTCTGTCTTTTCTACTACTTATATTTTCCGAAAATACGAGTTCGGATCTCTGTTAATATTGGTTCTAAATGGATTACAAAAGGAATTAGGCAATGTAGTAAGCGTAAGAGACAACTTTTATAGGAATATAGGAAGAATCGTACTCAAGTCACTAGGGCCCGTTACTTAGCTTTGTCGTCGAGATTAAATAAAATTATTAAATTGACGCAAAAATCACGTAACATGGATTATATTAACAAAGCTACAAACAAATGCAAGGCAACTTGGAACATCATAAATAATAATAAACAAAACGTTCCCAAATCAGGAGTTGAAGAAATATATGTTCAAGGAAACTTAATTACAGATCCTAAGAAAATATCGAATGAGTTCAATAATTTCTTTATTAATCAAGCCACCAGTTCTGTGTCTAGTCACTATAGAAATACTATCCCAAATGAATCAAAGTCTACATTTATAAATCCCGCAACTGCTAGTGACATCAATAGAATTATATAAATTTTAAAGAACACAAATAGCACAGGTTACGATGACATATTAACAAAAATTTTAAAGCGTGTTTCTGATAAACTAAGTTATATATTAAGTTATCTCTTTAATCTGTGTATATCGCATGGTACCTTTCCCCAAAAATTGAAAGTTTGTATTGTGAAACCTTTGTTCAAAAAAGGTAACAGATATGACATGAGTTGCTACCGTCCAATTGCACTTATACCTGTGTTCTCAAAAATATTTGAGAGATATATCTATGACAACATATTATACAATTATTTCGAGTCAAATAACTTATTTTACGAAAGACAAATTGGCTTTAGAAAAAACAAATGTATAGATATGGCAATCCACGATTTCTTGAAAACAATACTGTTCAAATTGGATAGAGGTTATCAATCATGTGCACTGTTCATGGATTTATCGAGGGCCTTTGATCACATAAATCATAAAATATTATTAGAAAAGCTTCATGCATATGGAGTTAGGGGAATCGCTTTAAATTTAATTGAATCTTATTGAAGTAATAGAATTCAAAAAACTCTTACATATTACGAAACTACGCCCATTTAAGAAAAACAGCTACTAACTTTGCATTAGAATACAAAAACATAACACTTTTTGCACCCCAAGGTAGCATTTTAGGACCCATTTTGTTTATTATATATATAAATGACTTTCCAAGTACATTGCAGCATAAATTAATACTATTTGCAGATGACAGCACTATATTGTTTACAGATAACGATAGACAATTAATGGAACGGAATATAAACAATACACTAATTTACGTTATAGAGTGGCTCACACAAAATAACTTAAAAATTAACATTGATAAAACTAAGGTTATGACATTTAAGAATAGACTAGATAAACTTAATAACATTGAAATTCACTTTTTAGAAAATAAAATAGAACAAGTAAACGAAACAAAATTTCTAGGCATTGATTCTAGTTTGAATTGGAATTCTCATGTCGATACATTGTGTTCAAAACTAAGCCGGTTTTCTTATGCTCTATATGTATTGAAAAAAACTGTTCACATATCAAGTGTCATAATGGCTTATCATGGCCATGTGACACCTTTACTAAGATATGGTGTCATATTCTGGGGCAATTCGACTAATAAGGATGTTGCATTTTGAGCTCAAAAGCGTTGCATGAGGGTCATTTGTGGTATACAGCAAATAGAAAGCTGTAAACGTCATTATTAGGTAAAATCTTAATTGTAAAATTAAGTTTACCTGGTCGGTATAATGTATGAAAATGCTTCCGACAGATGGCGCAGGCGTCACCCAAAGACGTTAAGTATGATGTGTTATCGAAATTAGCAGTCAGGAGCAATTGTCAGGATGGCTGAATTGGTAAAGCATCTGGACGGTATCCAGAAGATGCAGGTTCAAATCCTGCTCCTGACTGTTATTTTCGATTTCACATTTTTCACTTTGTGTTTAATGTATAGTGCTAAGCATGTCAAATGCTAAAAATATATATAAAAATATCTAAATATTTAAAGGGTTTGCGTCATTATTAGGTAAAATCTTAATTGTAAAACTCCCGACAGATGGCGCAGGCGTCACCCAAAGACGTTAAGTATGATGTGTTATCGAAATTAGCAGTCAGGAGCAATTGTCAGGATGGCTGAATTGGTAAAGCATCTGGACGGTATCCAGAAGATGCAGGTTCAAATCTTGCTACTGACTGTTATTTTCGATTTCACATTTTTCACTTTGTGGTTAATGTATAGTGCTAAGCATGTCAAATGCTAAAAATATATATAAAAAATATCTAAATATTTAAAGGGTTTGCGTCATTATTAGGTAAAATCTTAATTGTAAAATTAAGTTTACCTGGTCGGTATAATGTATGAAAATACTCCCGACAGATGGCGCAGGCGTCACCCAAAGACGTTAAGTATGATGTGTTATCGAAATTAGCAGTCAGGAGCAATTGTCAGGATGGCTGAATTGGTAAAGCATCTGGACGGTATCCAGAAGATGCAGGTTCAAATCTTGCTACTGACTGTTATTTTCGATTTCACATTTTTCACTTTGTGGTTAATGTATAGTGCTAAGCATGTCAAATGCTAAAAATATATATAAAAAATATCTAAATATTTAAAGGGTTTGCGTCATTATTAGGTAAAATCTTAATTGTAAAATTAAGTTTACCTGGTCGGTATAATGTATGAAAATACTCCCGACAGATGGCGCAGGCGTCACCCAAAGACGTTAAGTATGATGTGTTATCGAAATTAGCAGTCAGGAGCAATTGTCAGGATGGCTGAATTGGTAAAGCATCTGGACGGTATCCAGAAGATGCAGGTTCAAATCTTGCTACTGACTGTTATTTTCGATTTCACATTTTTCACTTTGTGGTTAATGTAAAATTAAGTTTACCTGGTCGGTATAATGTATGAAAATGCTTCCGACAGATGGCGCGGACGTCACCCAAAGACGTTAAGTATGATGTGTTATCAAAATTAGCAGTCAGGAGCAATTGTCAGGATGGCTGAATTGGTAAAGCATCTGGAAGGTATCCAGAAGATGCAGGTTGAAATCCTGCTCCTGACTGTTATTTTCGATTTCACACTTTTCACTTTGTGTTTAATGTATAGTGTTAAGCATGTCAAATGCTAAAAATATATATAAAAATATCTAAATATTTAAAGGGTTTGCGTCATTATTAGGTAAAATCTTAATTGTAAAATTAAGTTTACCTGGTCGGTATAATGTATGAAAATGCTTCCGACAGATGGCGTAGCCGTCACCCAAAGACGTTAAGTATGATGTGTTATCGAAATTAGCAGTCAGGAGCAATTGTCAGGATGGCTGAATTGGTAAAGCATCTGGACGGTATCCAGAAGATGCAGGTGCAAATCCTGCTCCTGACTGTTATTTTCGATTTCACATTTTTCACTTTGTGTTTAATGTATAGTGCTAAGCATGTCAAATGCAAAAAATATATATAAAAATATCTAAATATTTAAAGGGTTTGCGTCATTATTAGGTAAAATCTTAATTGTAAAATTATCTTAATTGAAAAAAAAAATATCTTAATTAAAATTATCTTAATTAAAATAATCTTTATTGTAATATTATTATGTAAAATATATATCTTAATTGAGGGTGCTGAAATTATATAACGAAACGAAACGACGTTGTGCGGAATTGGTGTCTGCATATTGCCCGAATAAAACTGTGACGGAATAGCGTATACCTAATAAGTAATAAAACTATCAATTTTTTTCTTAGCATATAGGTAATTCATAACTTGTCCGCCAATCGTTCCTTTTGTGAATGGATTTTGCGCATGTATGGGAACATGCTTAGTTTTGGCCTTGTTGCAGTATGCTACAGCTAATTATAGTTATGAAAATATTTCCTTAATAGTGAAAAGGAAAAATGCATTAAAAGATCAATTAAAACAACATAAAACTAAGATGAAAAAGTCAGACTTATTTATTTCTAACAACGAGCAATATTATTAATAACTGGTTATAGCATAAACAAAATATTAGATTTAATGTGATAACTAATCAATGCATCTCTCCACAGCTTGTATCCAAAAGCCTGCTGCACATTTCAGTAGTGAATAATATAAGTATACCTCAGTTTATTTTTGAAAGCGACTCAAGAACATCATTGCCTGTAAATAAATCATTTGCAACGTGTATAATATAAACCTTATTGACTTTCATTTACTATATATATGCGTATATAAATACCCTGTTATGATAAGATAGCGAAATGATGTAGATTATTGAATATGGCTATATGCCTACTGAATGAGGTGAATCTCTGCACGAGTTTCTTCGCGTGTTAATAGAGACACAAATACATTTATGGTGTTAGCGAAATTATGCAACACCCAACGTGCATATTTTTATTATATATTTATTTCACGATAATTTAATCTGAAAATACATAGAATTCTTATCCAAACTACGATTATGTATATATTTTAGTATGCTGCCCCATGTTAGTAACTGTAGGTACATAGTTTCTAATCTACCTAAAAGGCGATTTCAGTATACAAATACAGAGCTCCACTGTACTCGTATTACGAGCAGTCACTTGCTGCATATAAAAATTACTTATACTCTGGTGTGCTCTGAAAGAATGTCCACTATTACTTATAAATTATAAGAAATGTTGCTATATTCGCTGCTATCATTACTGCACCTCCTGAGCTTGACTGCATAGTTGGTGTAGTGGTTTAAATACTGGCCTCCCGCCCGAGTGTTGTGGGTTCGATTTCCACACAGGACAACTCTTTGTGTTTTCCACAAATGGTTGTTTTGAGTCGGGGTGTACTATGTGTCCGTGAAATTATATGTTTTTAAAGTCCCCGTGATACAAGGATTATTCCCTAGTGCAGGGTGTAGTCTTTTAAAAAAAGGAAGAAACGTGAAACTCATGATCACCATTATCTGCAAGTTGACTCAAGTGCCGACTGATTAGATGATGCTGCCACACATTTGAGTCATGGATAAAGCCTGAGCTACTGGCGTCTACATACAATATACCTACTTAATTCTGAATCAAAGATCGGTAGATAACCGTAAAGAAAACAGTAGGCAGCTAGTTATATTAGATTATTTTGCGATGTTGATACTTATTTTCAATAGCTAGGTAGCGTATAGAAACTTTCTTCGTGATTCATTTTAGAAAATAATCCTTTAAAGTACTACCAGTATCTACCAAAAGAAAGCTTTAGGTACATTCTATATTTACATAATGCTTATATCTTTACTAATCTAATTTAATTCAGATGAATTAAATTAGATTAGTAAAGATATAAGAAAAAATATTTATTCTTCTCTTTTACTTATGCAAATTGTACAAGATGTTGTCAAAAAGCTATAGTAGTTCAATCGCAGTTCAATAGCTTGTCAGCGGTCGAAAGAACCGTCAAAATGTTAGCAAGTTACCAAAAGTAAAATGCCAGCGGCAAGCCACTAGCTACCAAGTTGCCGATTACTTGTCATTTGTGCCGCTGACGTACGGGTGGCATGCTGATCGTAGGTAGTAGAGTACCAAAAATAATCCTTTAAAATACTACCAGTATCTACCAAAAGAAAGCTTTAGATACATTGTATATTTATATAATGCCTATATCTTTTCTAATCTAATTTAATTCACCTTAGAAAAACTATTTATACTTCGCTTTTACTTACTCAAATTGTACAAAATGCTCACAAAAAGCTATAGTTGTTGTTGTAAGAACTGTCAAAATTTAGCATAATACCAAAAACAAAAGGCCAGTGGTAAGCCACTAGCTACCAAGTTACCGATTCTTGTCATTTGTGCCGCTGACGTGCCGGTGGCATGCATCGGCAGGTCTTTGAATTAGTAGAGTACCAAAAGTGACATTAGGTAGCGATTGGCCGCGATTGCGATACCGATAGAAGCTCGTTGCGTTACGCAGTTTGGGGCCCTGTACGCATGCACTGCTTGACGACGGTGCAACTGTCTCGCTAATATCAGCTGATCTCGCCAACCGAATCGAGCTTAAAGGACATAAGCAAAAACTATTTATCCGTGGCGCGTGGAACAATGAACTAACATGTGAAAGTGAAAGTGTGAACTGTAAAATTTCGAAACTAAATGATAACAAAACCTATGAACTAAGTGCAAAAATAATTAGTGAACTAAATTTACCAGTACAGACATTAACTAAAGTTGATTTAAAAAATAATATACATTTATCTCAATTAGGGACACTCCCTTATTATGTATAGATGCTAAACCAGAAATATTAATCGGACAAGACAATTACCACATTATTGCACCTATAAAAACAATTTTAGGCAATAAAAATCAACCGTGCGCAACGTTAACACCTCTGGGATGGTGTACACACGGAGTATGTCCTGAAAAATGTCATTCACGATCATCTGAGTGCGCAATGATAACAGTCAGGCACCGAACACTTGCATCAGCGCCGCCGCCAACACCGAACCACTGGCGGCCATGCACACAAGTGCCTGCGAGCCCACAGCTGACTCACCGCGATACACACAGGCGCATGCGAAACAAATGGAATGCAGTTGTTTACGTCGCTCGCCACTAGCGATTCACATGGACCTCGAGAATGATGAGTACCTTCACGATATGGTCCGCAAATCATTTATGTTTGAAAGTATCGGAGTTTGTAACAGACCTCGAGCGAATGAAGATGAATTAAAAGCGATTAATATGGTGAATAGTTCAGCAAAATTACTACAGGGAAGATGGGAAGTCGGCTTACCATGGAAAAAATGAAAATGTAGATATGACCGAATCGTATTGCAATGCTTACAGACGCTTGAAAACTATAGAGAAAAAGATAACAGCCAACGAAGGATACTCTAGAAGATATAAAGAAAGAGTAAATCACTTATTTTCCAATAACTATGCTCGTTTAATTCATCCTGAGGAAGATAGAAAGATAAACCACAGATTATGGTACTTACCACATTTCGGAGTCGACAACCCGAATAAGGGAAAGCTACGCTTAGTATTCGACGCATCCGCATCCTCAGCTGGGCAGTCATTAAATGATTATTTACTACCAGGACCAACCATGTTGGAATCACTACTAGGCATTATGTTACGATTCCGTGAAAGACCAGTCGGGCTTACCGGTGACATAAAAGATATGTTTCGTCGTATTAAAATACAACCTACTGATCAACACGCACTGAGATTTTTATGGCGTGATAGTGTCACAGAGACCATTCAAAAGTACGCAAAGACGTCACTCATATTTGGAGCTAACTGCTCACCATTTATTGCGCAGTATATAAAAAATAAAAATGCACATTGCCTCGTAGCAACAATGTCGGAGGCTGTAAATGCTATAGTCAAGAGTCATTTCATGGATGATTACATTGCCTCTTTTGAAAACCACGATGATGCCATAAAATCCATGAAAGGAGGGTTTGATATTTGCAATTGGACATCGAACGAAACGCGTGTGTACCAGAGTGGGTCCATGGAAACCTGTACCACTGCCGTGCAGTTTAAAGTCGACGAAGAGAACAAAGGCGAACGTATACTAGGATTGCTATGGTACTCAATCACAGACACGTTTGAGTTTAATTTGTCACTTCCCCATATTTCTACAAAATTACTGTTGTTAGAAACCAAACCCACTAAAAGAGAACTATTACGAATACTAATGTCAATATTCGATGTATATGGATTATTGGTACCTTTCACCATTAAAGCAAAAATATTAATGCAAATTTTATGGAAATCAAATTTAAAATGGGATGAAGAAATAGAATCTGCACAATTTGACATATTTCGTGAATGGATATTACAGCTGAAGGAGATAAAGGAAATAAGAATACCCAGATGGTACTTTCGCACGCCTATCCCCAGCTATATAACAAATTGGTCTACCGAGCGTGCGAGCGAGACATTACAACTTCATGTATTCTGCGATGCATCTCCCGTCGCATACGCAGCGGTAGCGTACTGGCGCGCTTGTATAGATAAGAATGAAGTGTGCGTCTCATTCATAGTTTCGAAGAGCCGAGTAGCGCCGATAAAGCCCGTAACAATACCGCGGTTAGAACTCCAAGCCGCCGTGCTCGCGAGCCGCCTTGCAACCACTATACAGCAGGAGCACACATTAAAACCAAATAAACGATACTTCTGGAGTGATTCAATGACTGTACTTCATTGGATTCGTAACAAAAATCGAAATTATAATGCATTCGTGGCAAATCGACTCGGCGAGATTGATGAATCAACGGATACAAACGAGTGGCATTATATAACAACAGATAGAAATATAGCCGACGTAGCTACTAAGAACACAAAATATAAACTGTACAATAATTGCGAGTGGTTCCGGGGTCCTCATTTTCTTTACGGCAACACAGACAGCTGGTTCACACTGCCTCCTGTAAAATAAAACATAGATACTAGCGAGGAAAAGGTTGAAATAAATTATATATATGAAAAATTAGAAAATGACTTACCTGTGCCAAATCCAAATAGGTTTTCTTCTTGGTCCAGACTGTTGAGGTGTACTGCTACTGTGCTACTCTTCATTGCAAAATGCAGAAAAACCTATAATTTTGAAATAAACGCAGAAATGTTAAAGAAGGCTGAGATATTATTAGTACAATACTCACAAACTCATTTTCTCAAGAAATACAATTATTAAGAAATAATAAAAATGTTCGAGCTAATAGTAGACTACGGACACTTACACCTTACCTGGACGAGCTGGGATTACTCCGAGTTGGGGGACGTGTAGAAGCTGCCCGTGACGTCACATTTGAGATGAAAAGCCCCATCATACTAGACGGTCGCCACCCTGTGGCGATTCTTATAGCTAAGAGTTATCACGAGAAATATTCACATAGTTGCAACGAGACAGTTGTTAATGAACTTAGACAGAAATACTGGCTGCTGAACCTTAGACCTACAGTCCGCTCCGTCGCGGCTAAGTGCCGTTATTGCCGCTTAAGGAAAGCTGTACCTTGCACACCTCACCTCGTATGGCTGATCTACCAGACGCCAGATTAGCGCACGGTTTACGTCCATTCACACACTGTGGCGTGGACTTATTCGGCCCAATGGCTACTGTCGGCCGCCGGAGAGAGAGACGGTACGGAGTACTATTTACGTGCATGACTGTGCGGGCAGTACATATTGAATTGGTACCATCATTAACCACAGATTCATTTATTATGGCACTGAGAAGAATGGCATCGAGACGAGGTTGGCCGCAGAACATGTACTCTGATAATGGTACTAACCTGCGCGGCGCTGAAAAGGAGTTAAGAAAGTCGTTCCAGGAACTAAACCAAGCTGAAATAACAGCGGAGATGGCCAATAGAGGTGTTACTTGGTCGTTTAATACACCAATTAGTCCACATAAAGGTGGAGCTTGGGAGCGGCTGATACGTAGTGTCAAAACCGCCTTGAATGTTGTGCTAAAAGAGCGAGCACCACGGGATGAGACTCTGGCGATGTTGTTGGCTGAAATAGAGAATATCGTTAATAGTAGACCTTTGACACATGTCTCTGTAGAACTTAACCATATGGAAGCACTTACTCCTAATCATTTCTTGCTGGGTTCTACTTCAAATTTACCTGTTCCCGGAGTATTTAACAATGACGATTTATATCTTAGAAAGATGTGGAGAGTAGGTCAACGCTTAGCTGATATGTTCTGGTAACGGTGGGTCAAAGAAGTCTTACCAACACTTATACCGCGGCAAAAATGGTACCAAGAAGGTAACAACCTGAAACCTGGCGATGTGGTGATTATCGTAGACTCGAACCTACCCCGTAATACCTGGCCGAGAGGCTTAATAGAGAGTGTTTACCCTGGGAAGGACGGCCGAGTACGCACAGCACGAGTAAAGAAAAAGACTAAAACAGGCCTATTGACCAGACCAGCTACTCGTTTAGCACTACTTCCGACGGCAGATTAGTGTCCCTGAAGTGACACTGGGCGGAGACTGTAGACGACGTGAAAACGAGCAGCGCCTGCAAAAAAAGCAGTAGATACGTTAGTTAGATATTGTTTATAAATTTAACTATGATAACAATATAGATATATATAAAAGTAGATTTTGCTAACTAAAATACTTAAAATACACATATATACATATATAATACATAAATATAATAGCTTAATAATGTACTTACCTTAAACACAAAATGAAAATGTCAGGATGGCTGAATTGGTAAAGCATCTGGACGGTATCCAGAAGATGCAGGTTCAAATCCTGCTCCTGACTGTTATTTTCGATTTCACATTTTTCACTTTGTGTTTAATGTATAGTGCTAAGCATGTCAAATGCTAAAAATATATATAAATATGTACTTACCTTTTATAAATTCATATTTATAGATGTATCGTCTAACCTAGCATAAATAATATATTAAATAAATATACCGCCGTTTGCACGAAGACTAACCGTCGTACTTTTCTATAAAAGCGCCAGGTGGCGCGGGCAGTTGAACCTAAGATAGTACTGGTAAAACACGTCGCGATCGGTCTCGGGCAAACGGTGCTTAAAAGTTAAAAGTTTGCATTCATTTTCGAACCCACTACTACTCCACGCTTACCTATATTCGCAACAAGCAGCTTGCTCTGAAATACAGGCTTGTGGAAGTCGAGGTCCCGTACTATAGGTATGTACCTGAGCCAGTTCTTGAGAATGGCCCTATCATACTGTACTGGGATCGATCAATCATCACAGGCAGAACTGTTGTAGCCAACAAGCCTGATATTGTGGTGGTTGATCGAACTGAGCGCCGGGCAATGATTGTTGATGTCACCATACCACATGACGAGAATCTCGTGAAGGCTGAGAAGGAGAAACAGATGAAATATCTGGACTTGGCCCACAAGATCGTTGACATGTGGGATGTGGACTCGGCGATCATTGTACCGATAGTGGTTTCAGATAATCGACTGATAGCCAAGAGCCTCGACCAACATCTTAAGAGGCTCGCGTTGGATGGCTGGGTCAAGGGTCTGACGCAGAAGGCGGTACTTCTGGATACGGCACGCATTGTTCGGAAGTTCCTATCTCTGGGGCCCTAGCCACTGGCAGTTTGGTCCCTGTACCCGTTGCCAGTGGGTCTACACACTTTTTATATTTTTAAATGTTGTGTTATTTTTTTATAATATACTATTTAAAAATGTATCTAGTGATGTTATGTTAATAAATAATAATAATCATAAATGTTAAATTGATAAATTTTTAGTGTAAGAATTAATATAATTTGCATGCTGAAAGGCTGAATATGGAGATACTTACTGTATGTACCGAACACTGTATCATCATATACCTATATAACCCATACGCGCAAATAAATGCTTTGAATTTGAATTTATGATTTTGAAAAATCTCGAAACGCGAGGTGTGTGCCGTGCGAGCTCTGGACCTAGAACTGGGGATCGAACTCGATACCATTGTCTTCGCAGACGGCTAGACTATCTATTACTACATTATAGCCCACGCAAAATTCTTGTAGTTTATGGTTCAATAGCTGCCACCACTTTTTTTTTGTTAAGTCGGGAAATAATGTTCCTAACCGCACACCCCGTCGTTCGGGGCAACGAACAGGGTAGTGTGGGGCCTGCACCCACTAAAGATATCCGCCGTGTGCCGTCTCTCCGTCTTTATTGGCGGGCCACTGGAACTATGTTACATTCCTTCTGTGGTCCGCCGGCGGCTTACCCTTTCGGTACCCTCTACTGAGCGACGCATCCGCGCACGGAGCGTCGCACCTTCTCGGGAGGCCTTGCAGGTGGCAGACGTTCCCCGGTCCATCCACCCGCAGCCTCAGCTAGGGCGGCATGACCTACACCTGCACCGCCCCGGTCGCTGGCAGTGGTTCGGGTCAGCGGAAGAATCCTCCTCCCTGGCTCTCTCCGCCGCTTCTTTCCGATAACCTTCTCGCAGAAGGCAGCGACCGCGGCCCAGTTCCTGTCGCTGCCAAGCATCGCTCTTTGATTTCACACCAGTCTGGACTGGTCTGGATTGGTCTGGATTGGTCCAGCCGTTTAAACAACCATACAGACAGATATACAAAAAATATTATAAATTATTTTTGATGTGAAAACATCTAATATGGAGGGAGGGTAAAACCGGGTATTAGCGTGACGACGCTTTTATTTTACTTGTCCCGTTCAAATCTAGCAAGTTAAATTTGACACACTTCCCGGTTTCCGATTGAGCTGATATTGTACACGTATCTGTATATCGCTGACAATACAATATTATGATGACATAAAGCTGATCTGATGATGGAGCTAGAAGGTGTCTAATGAAACGGCGCATCCCTATCGAGTTTAGATTCGTTTGTTTCGTCTTGATGAGTACTTTGTCTTTAAGTGGTATCCATGGTCTGATGATGGAGCTGGTAGGTGGCCATGAGAACGAATGAACTCTGTAATTAAATGGCGCAACTCCATTGAGTTAGACCTCGTTTGAATTGTCTTGACTAGTACTCCAGTCCTAAATGATTTTCAGGGTCTATTGATGGAGCTGGAACGTGGCCATAGCACTTTATCAAAGAACGACATAACCCCATCGAGCTTGGGCTCGTATGATTTGTCTTGACGAGTACTATGTCTCTAGATGGTATTCAGGGTCTGATGATGGAGCTGGAAAGTGGTCATGGGTACTCGGTACTTTAACGTCGCAACCCATCGATTTAGGTGCAGTTGAGTTATCTTGAATAGTACCATAGTCCTAGATGATATTCAGGGTCTGATGAAGAAGCCGGATGGCCATGGGCCCTATAAAACGCCGCAATCCCATCAACTTTGGAATCGTTTGATTCATTTTGACAAGTACTCCTAGATGATATCCAGAGCCTGATGGTGGTGATTTGTGTCCATTTCCGTTTTTTTACACATGTAATAATTTTTATACAAGCACACATTGAAAAAATTATTATCATTTTATTTCTACAAAATAATTTCGATGTTTTCACGTCTGGCAGACGTCCCGCGACGTCTATTTTTGTTATAAGTGCCGCATATTATTTCATATGAATTTAGTAAAAAGCTGTTATTCAGATATTACAAACAGACACTTTAGTATTATTTATTTGTTTAGATTAACTGGGTAGAAACGTTTACTATGGTACTTTTCCTCGCCCGCATGATGAATATTTCTAGGAATTTTAAAACACAATCACGAGAACATCATTCATATCTGTCCGTGTGGTGACAGACTTAGAATACAAGTGTCACCACCCCATCCTTTCCCGCGGATGTCGTACAAGGCGACTAAGGGAAGTAAGCAATTATCACCCATTGCATTACTGGTGGTAGGGCTGGGTACCAAGTGAGATACTCACTTGCTATCAGGCCTGAACGGGTCGGTACCACCGTCTCCTATGTGACCGCTTATGAAGCACGTCAGTGTGTTTTGGCTGTAGCAGAAGATAGCCGTTTATTCTTTTATTTCATATCTGAGAAATGAAATGGTACGCAGCGGCTTGACAATACTGTCGATATAGTTGAGT
This sequence comes from Leucoma salicis, assembly GCA_948253155.1. Taxonomy (NCBI): domain Eukaryota; kingdom Metazoa; phylum Arthropoda; class Insecta; order Lepidoptera; family Erebidae; genus Leucoma; species Leucoma salicis. Next base: position 21,096,012 of record OX411822.1, read on the forward strand.
CTATGAGCGGCGGTTACCACTTACCACCAGGTAAGCCGTGGCTCGTCTGCCATCATTGGCAATCAAAATAAATCTTTATGTCTAATAAGCCAGCGTAAGCTATGCAATTCACAATTAGATTACAAAATCTTTTTACAAGAAAAACCTTTTAAATCACGTCTTTGTTACAATGTTATAATAGTATCAATAGATAGATTCTAATTATAGTCTCGTACCGTACCGATACCGTATCTTAGGTAGTTTCTATTAAATGTACTATAAATAAATGTTAAAAGAATTTATGGCGGAAAAATTACGCAGTCACTCACAATGTCTCGCTCACTTAAAACTGAATACTATCAAAGGTGACACTCATTTTATTGAAACGCCTGGAAAATTTTATTGATGGCCGTTGCAGAATAAAGATGCCAGTGCTTTTTAAGAGCTAATTTCTCTTTACATTAGCTTTAATTCAGTTGTTGTTAACGTTGTTGAGCTTCGTAAAATGAAAAATTCTCAGTAGCAGCCCGGAGTTTGGAAATGTGTCGGTAGACGGTAATAAGCTCGCCCCCTATTACGTGGGACTTAAACATAGCTGACGAACCGTGGGTGTGTAATTCACGTCTGCCTTTTTTTTTTGTTTAGGCGGGGAAAAATGCACCCAACCGCACACCCCGTCGTTCGGGGCAACGAACAGGGTAGTGTGGGGCCCTCACCCACTAAATAAACCCGCCGTGTGCCGTCTCTCCGCCTTGAACACAAAACAATTTTTAAACTACGAAATGGATTTTGATGCAACTTTTTTTATTTGAGAGCTCTTGATTTTTTTTTATTGCATGTAGTGGCAGACAAGCTACGTTCCATCTGATGGTTAATGGTAACCGTCGCTCATGGACTCAACTATAGCCAGAGTATTATCAAGTCACTGCTCACCATTTCATTTCACCAATATGAAATGAAATAATAAACGGTTATCTCCTGCTACAGCCAAAACGAAACGATGTGCTTCATGGCCGGTCACACGGGAGATGGTGGTACCAACCCGTTCGGGCTCGATAGCAAGTGAGTACCTACTCTCACTTAGTATTCAGCCCTACCACCAATAAAGTTATTTTTTTTATTCGCCGGAGTTCCGATAGGTGCTAAATAATACGTTTTCAGACAGTTTAGCTTTTTAATGTTAAGACGATTCGATCTCTCGTCTTTTAGATTATATTAGACAATTGTTTTTCTATGAAGTATTATTTAATTTAGGACCACTTAAATATTTTTTTTATATTATATTATTGCTGGTAAGATGCATGGTTCAAGCATGACTTGGTGATGAGCCAGCTGGACCGTGGAAGTATACTGGTGGAAGTACCTTATTATTGTTGATCGAAGACCTTATTATATCAAAGTAGGTTTCCCTACTATACTGTTGCATTTTGCTCCATGAGGGACGATAACGGAGGCCTAAATCCATTTCATCATCCACCAGTTTCTACCCGTCTCCTATTCTTTTTTCAAGGTTGTATAATGGATGGCACATGGTAAGCTATATTAGTGGCCCTATACTAACCTAATTGGTTTTAAGCGGAATAGCTTGTGACATGTGGCAGCGGATTTATGTAACAGTAATGCCAGTAATACCTATATGAATTAGTTACATATATTTGTTTGCAGAACCCACTATTTATGGCCCATTGTTGGGCAAAGGAACTTACTCGCCAAGTGAAAGGGGTTCTTGCGTTTTGAAAGATCAATACATTAGCGTGAACGTGACCAAGAAAGACAAGACACAAAGATAGTGGAGTGTTTTTAACCGACTTTCGTTCGATTCCCACACAAGACAATGCCATTTGTGGATGACTCAATATGATCCACAAATAGCTGTTCTGGGTCTGGATTTACTTTGTGCCCGTTAAACTGTATAATTTTGAAATTCCCCGCGATACAAGGATTGCAATAAGGCTGTTCATTTTTTCCTTTTTTAGGGTTCCGTACCCGAAGGCTCAAAACGGGACCCTATTACTAAAACTTCGTTGTCTGTCTGTCCATCCGTCTGTCGCCAGGCTGTATCTCAAGAACGGCGATAGCTAGACAATTGAAAATTTTCACTAATAATGTATTTCTGTTGCCGCTATAACAACAAATACTAAAAACAAAAAAATAATAATATTTAAGGGGGGCTCCCATACAACAAACCTAATTTTATGGCCCTTTTTACTCGCTATTGATAACGGCAACAGGTAGACGCTTGAAATGTTTACAGAATATTCAGTTATATATTAACTTTAAAAATAAATAATTAAATGAAAATAAAATTAAAATTTAAGGGGGGGCTGAGGTTATAGAGAGTTACAATTAAATAGTGTAATATTATTTACCTAGTCAATGGTACGGAACCCTTCGTGTGCGAGTCCGACTCGCACTTGGCCGGTTTTTTCTCTTAAGCTTCAGTATAATTACAAATAGAGCCCTATCACTTTTCAAGGTCTGATTCGATGTGGTTTAATTGTTATTAAATAAACAAAAAATAGTGAATATTTACGGTCAATTCGATGGTACAGTGGTACACTAAAACCAGCGCTACACCTTATTTTGTGAGGACTACTTCTATAGACCAATATAGTAGTACTTCTTAAAATTAGCGCTAGATGGCGTATAAGACATGAGAACCACATTAGTACTTTTTGAAATATATTAAGCGCAATCTATGTGATTTATTGAAAACTACTTAGTAAGACCAATACATTATTAATTACTTATCAAATAATAAATTTTATTGTAAAAAATGAAGATTTTCCAAAGTATTTTATATTCTATTCTATTTGTATTATCAAGTAGCATAAACGCTAGTAGAATAGAATAGAATAATCATAGTATGTGATTGACATAAGGCTACGACAACGTAAGCGTAATAGACGGTCAATCCCATACATTGATTATACTCTTCTACTACTAGCGTTTATGCCACGTGGCTAGGGGGCTGGTTTTACTATTATAGGAGGGTCTCTTGACTACGGTAACTACTTAAAATTAGGAGGATCATAGTACATGTTTGCCACTCTTGTATATAAATCGTATTTAGATACAGTAAGACTATATTTTCTTTTCCAGGTGCATTCATGTTCCAAGCGATAGAGGGCGCTGGTGAGAAGGAGCGAGCACAGAACATGACATTAGCCCGGGACCGCACCGCTCTTCACCTGTGGGAGAATGTTACTCTAGCGCTTAATTTGTTCAACGAAACAGCGTTAAAGGAAAGGTAAAGATGTTAATTCTTCACCAATTTCAATCCAGTGCGCCTAGCCAAGTTGCATTCTATGATCGCTAACGCTATAGAAAACTATTAAAATGTATGGACATTTGGCAGCTCTAACGTCGAGTCACGTAACTTAAGACTTAACGTTATTGTTAAAGATATCAAATGTCAATACATTTTAATAGTTTTCTATAGCGTTAGCGATCATAGAATGTAACTTGGCTAGGCCCACTGGCTAGTCACCGTTGAGACGACGCACGCCTACTTGATGATAAATCTTAATCACCGTCCGTGGATTCAGTAGAAACAAGACCACAAAGGGCAGCAGCCCACCGTGAAGATCGACCAGTACGCTCAAAAGTAGTGACTTAGCGACACGCTTGATGGTAAGCGATTTTAGTTTATGGATGCTAGCAACACCAGAACATCACTCTCGTATTACCATCTCCAAGAGTTTTTTTGAAAGGTTGAGAGGCAGTGAGAAGGAAGATAGTTTATTGATGATCTTCAATCTGAGCAGCGATTAGTACTTACTTATCATCAGGTTGAACGTGGATCGCCTGCCACAATAACGATGATGTGATCTCACTATGTATTTAAAGTCCAATCCTAAAGGACACTTATTTTTTATTGTCTTTCTGGTAGGTTAGGAGAAGAAATAAAGAAGTACCAGCATATTGTGGTGACTGCAGCACGCGCTGGATGGGACGGCGGGAAGTCTTTACGCCAGTGGAGCTTCTCATCATCTTTTCTGTACTCCCTGACGGTCATCACAACCATAGGTAAGAGAATGATCGGCCACCGTTTCTTTACACGCATTTATTAGCTGTTTATCTATACTCTAACGGAATGTTTGAACGTTATTTTCACCCACTTTAAAATGTCAACGTTCATGCCCTCTCACAGAAGTGTGAGAAGGTGATACTCTCAATTGAACTGGCCCATTCATGCTGCCTGATGTCGTGATTATCAATATTGAACTTTGCATTTTTTAGAATTTAATAGTAGCACACTTAGCTTTTTAATAGTATATTTTTTTACCAGGCTATGGGCATCTATCTCCGCGTACAAACTGGGGCAAGGTGATCACAATCTTCTACGCGTTGCTCGGCATGCCACTATTTCTTCTTTACCTTACAAATGTTGGTGAGTAAATTATACCATAAAGTAACATTGAGCCCTAGAACTTATGTTAGGGTGTGTTTTCACTGATGCGGAGCGGGGTGGAATGGAGAGGAGTGGTCCGTGAATTGTGCTTGAAATCTCCACTCTGCATCAGTGAAAACATTGTAAATGGAGCGGAGTGGACTTTTATAAACTGCTGAAGCCGTAGGAGCCTACGGTCCAAAAACCGGCCCGGGCCCGCCTCTGTTCGTTGCCCCGGACGACGGGTTGTGCGGCTAGGTACATTTTTACCCGCCTAAAAAAAAAAATACAATAAAAGGGGCGCCCGCCCCACGCCCGCCGATACACCTCGGCGCACACCTCGGCAAGTCCCACGGGTATCCGCGTATGACTCTGGACGCGACAACTTTCTGTGGTCCCTCTCAAAAAAGGAATCCTCCCACACAGGTGCTGTACAGTGCCATCGACCGGACAATAGGTGTTGCCCTCGAAACACAATGTGCTACGTGCATCGACTTGTAAAAGTACTTAGCGGTTCCTTTGCATTTAATTAATTAAGCTGGTATCATTTAATTAATATTCAATGCTTCAACAAATAAATCTACGTAATTAAACCAATTTATATTATATTCATTACATACGTAAAAACGATTTAGAGCCACACTTGTAATTCAGATAAGGTCCTTAGTAGCAAAATGACAGGCTGCTCATGAATAAAGGCAGCGTTCAGCATACTTATACCATTCGGTCAACCTGAATAATAAATATGAGTGAAATATTTACCCGTTGAATTTTAATTGCAAAACTGTAAGAGGATGTTTTCGACTGCCGTTTAAAAGTACCATCAAAATATGAGATGAAAATTATTTTGAATGTTGCTTCGATAAGAAGCAAGAAAAATTACCATAAAATTGGTGAGTATTATCATACACATATTGGAAATCACATTTTTTCTCTAATAATCAAGACTATGCCTTGGCATAGTTTAAATCATAATGGACTTAATAATATTATAAAGATGATAAAATAATAGGTTTAGTATTATTGACTCGCTAGTGCCGCGGAAGTGTAATCGACTGCTGATTACTAGGTCTTGGGTTCGATCTCCGGATCGGGCAATGCTATTGAGCTTTTTCGTAAAAGCAAAAATTAGTAGTAGCCTGGAGTTTGGAGATGGTAGATGGCAATAGAGATGGTAGCCCTATTACGTGGGACTAAACATAGTTGGTGAACCTATGCCCACCCCTTCGGGGACACAGGCATGAGACTATGTTTTTTTTAAATACCACAGCTTAAAGTAAAGAAATGCCCGTAGTCTAGGTAAGCAACAGTCACGTGGAAGAGTTATGAGCGAGCTAGTGCTCGGGTTGATTTCTTCTCGTTATGCTCCTCGTTCAACTGTCGCTGGGGAAAGATCCTATTTTTCGGCCAGACAAGCAAACGGTAGGCCGTTTGCTTGTCTGGCCTGTCAGGTAGGCCTGATGGTAAGTGGTAACCGCCGCTCGTGAACATTGGCAACACCAGGGGCACAGCCAAGCCGCCGCCTACCGTGAGTAAAGTGCTCTTCTCAAACCTCAGTCGTATCGCTAGGGAAACGCCGCAGCAGGAAGTTCATTCCATATCTTACATGTGCGTGGTAGAACAGAACACTAAAAACGAAACGTCTTGAAGGAGATCCTCCGATAGGCATTGTATTTACTGATCTTTATTATTTTTATCATTAGAGGATGTTGTGTGAAACTGTCGATGATTGTTTATTTATTACTAATTATCCGTGTGGTGACGAATTAAGAATAAAAGTGTCACCACCCCATCCTTTCCCACGGGTGTAGTATGAGGCGACTAAGGGAAGTAAGCAATTATCATCCATTGCATGACTGGGGGTAGGGCTGGGTACCAAGTGGGAGTACTCACTTGGTATCCGGCCCGAGCGGGTTGGTACCACCATCTCCCGTGTGACCGGCCATGAAGCACATCGTTGCGTTTTGGCTGTAGCAGGAGATAGCCGTTTATATTTCATTTCATCTGTGAAATTAATTTTCTTTTTTTCTTTCTTTCTTTTCTTTTTTCTTTTTTTTACATGCAATAAAAAAAATATATACATGAGAATGTGAGTTGTTTGTTACTCTTTACGCCATAATTACTGAACCAATCCTCATGAAATTTTGCGTATATATAGTCTGGAGTCCAGAAAAGGATATTTATTTGGGATGGCTACTTTTAGATATAGATAATGAATGTGCTGTAGATTATATTCTAAGTCTACGCGGAAGAAGACGCGGGCAAGATCTAGTATAATATAAATTCCAGGTGAGCTGCTGGCTCGTTGGTTCAAGTGTATCTACGCGTTAATCTGCCTCTGCCGGGGGTGTCCCGGCTTCACCAGGAGGAGGGTTGCCAGAATGCGGGCACAGGTAATGTAAAGTGTCTACCAAGTAATACACGTTTAAGAGAGAGCAAATTCGTATTCTGTAATTAAACATTTAGTTCGTTATTGCGGCAGACGAGCCACAGCCTACCTGATGGTGAGTGGTAACCGCCTTTATGTACTTAGCAATACTAAGAATACTGCTAAGCCTAAGCAGCAATTCATTTCACTCATGGGAAATGAATGAATGGATATAATTCTATTGTGATTTTTAGCATTTGAATTGATCAGCTGTTATACTAGAAAGAAATTTTTGTGAAAGTGGAAAAAGAGAACGAGCAGGATTCGAACTTGCATCTTCCTCTATCCAGGAGGATACTTTAGACCACTAAGCTATCATAAAAGCCTGCTAAAACTTCCAATTCCCACCTCAACATTCTAGTCTTACAAGAACCGCGACATTTACCGGATGTATTTGCATCTATTTTTGTTCCGATAGTACATTTTAGAATTGTCCCATCCCTCTCTACCCACGGGAGTCATAAGAGCCGACTGAGGGAATATCGGGGGAGTGGGCAGCAGCACTCCCTCGAGTATTAACAACATCCACTGCGATCGCCAACGCGCCTGCCAAGCTTGGCAACTACGGCATTATCGCCATGATGGGACCGCTCGTTGTGGCGTTCTCTTGGGGAGGCCTATGTCCAGCAGTGGACGTTGAAAGGCTGGATGGATGGATGGATAGTAAATTGGGAGAAAACAGAATTCTAAATCGCCTAATATAGTTCTATTACAATTTTATAAAGTATAAATTAGCTTACGCCCGCAACTAAGCTGCGTGTAAAAACTAGTACAAAAATATCCTAATTAAACATTTTAAACGTAAACATTCCCTGTTTTATAATCAAATCGCATAAAAACGACGACTATAAGAAAAAGGTTGACCGTGGCATATTTAGTGCTATAAGTAATCATAAGGAGAATTTATTAAAGTGGATGTTTTTAGGGGGAAATAAGTGAGGCTGAGAGTATTGAGCGGCCGCAAGCGTGGCGGTCTCCATACTCCGAGTCTGAAGACACCATAGAGTTAGAAGAAAGATATCCTCGACGGTTTCCCAGGTAAATTTATTTATTTATTGCCACACAAAACGGAATTTATTGAATGCGTTACAAGTTAGTGTATATTTAGATATATATATATTTTTAGCATTTGACATGCTTAGCACTATACATTAAACACAAAGTGAAAAATGTGAAATCGAAAATAACAGTCAGGAGCAGGATTTGAACCTGTATCTCCTGGATACCGTCCAGATGCTTTGCCAATTCAGCCATCCTGACAATTGCTCCTGACTGCTAATTTCGATAACAGATGGCGCAGGCGTCACCCAAAGACGTTAAGTATGATGTGTAGTAACAATAGGTATGATTACTTTAATTTAGATTCACAAAATCTAAATTAAAGTAATCATACCTATTGTAATATGTTTTAACGTAATAAAATTGCATTTGCGAGTTTTATTTATGTTCATAAGAAAATCGCATTTAACGAAAGCGACATAAAATAAGGTGGTAGATGCCCACCGTATATGTCTATTTGTCTGCTTATTAACATTTTAGTCAAAATGGAAAAAATAAAAAAGAACTTTCTTAATCACTATTTATTTCTGAATTATTATTTGAGAATCTGAGTCTGTTACATTTACTTAGAATCTTTTTGTTACAATTAATTAGGTGAACCAGTAGCATCATTTTATTTCGTTAGTTTATAACATACTCGATATATCTCAACTATCATTGCAGTGTCAAAAACTTTTGATAGTCAGTAAATAATTATTTAATTTCGGCCATTTTAAAACTTTTGTTATTTCTTGCGACATGCCCCTTTACCTGTTAAAAATATTTAACAATTCGATTACACCACATTTCAAAATAAGAGGGAATTACAAGAACCTCTCAAAGTAAAAGACAACATTATAAAAAAACTACTCAGCTTATGGGATGTTAGACATTAGGTACTTATAATAAAAAAGTAAACAAACATATTTTTCTTTTACTATATACCTACAGTAGTCACAACGGATCTTTGTGTCTCTGAAGTTGGCTGCAAGACGCTGCGTAGTAAACATTTTTGTGTCGCAAGGCATGTGTCGTCGTCTATAGTTTGCATTAATCGAAAAATGTTCGATTATAATTTAACAATTGTAATCGATAATTATATCATTCATCGATCGTAAGATGTGGACTCTTCTAAATCTAGATTAAAGCTTATTCACTGAAATCGCTCGTATACCTACTTTTTATTGAATATAAAAAATAGTACTTAGATACTTAGATATGAAAACATTATGATCTCATTCGATTGTTTTGTTAATCACTTGATTACAATGTAATTTTCCACCAATTCAAATGTTATTACTTAATAACATTTGAATTGGTCAGCACTTATCGTATGATTCTGTCAAAATTCCCAATTCAAAATTCGCGCTCTGTGCCTAACTTCAGAGGCGCAAAGATTTGTTGTGACTACTACGAGTATACTCTTTCTTCATACAGATTTGTGCAGTAAGTTTTAAATAAATAAATACAGTAAAACAGTGTTTTTTTGGCTACTATTAACCTTTTCAAATATAACGGTATATTTTATATACATTTCCAATAAATTTGTCTGCCAATCTGTATTTGTTTAAGGGTAAATTTGGCTAACATGGTATCCCTAAATTCACTCACACATAGATAGCCGCCGCCATTACCTTGCCTCAATTATGTCTTAGCGAGACGCTGTCCGTTTCTTATACGTCCATGTACGTGGGACTTAAACATAGCTGGCGAATCGTGGGTGTGTAATACACTTCTGCATACCCCTTCGGGGATACAGGCGTCATGCTATGTTTTTTTTTGAGAACTAGATCATATTCTTACACGTTATATGTACTCAGCACGACTTTATAATCCAATGGACGATAGTGATATTTATTTATGAAATGACAAGATTTAATGAATATTATGCATAAATCTAAAAGAAAAATACTATAATAACAAAATTAGAGTAAGCAGCAATTATATCTAATAAGTAGACATAATATCCTAAACGCTATTTTTAAATTACAATACACCGATTAAATATAATGATATTATTGTAATACATCTAGTTTATTACTGACATAAAAGTAAATCATTGTATAAGTATTATGTACATACAAGATGCCATTGAATACATACGTCAGCGTTCGGCTCCGGCAGTTGTTATTTTTTACTTCAAAATTACATTGTATAAATGGCGTCACAGTTTGGATCTCTCGTACTGAGTATCGTGGGTTCGATTAGAATGATCATAAAGGCTTCTCTTACACAATTATACTATCTGATCTATTGAACATGCATCAGAGTAAAACTTCGCATCGTTTGATTGTGATTTATTGAAGGCTCACAGTAATTAGAGATTCTTTTGACATCACGCACGCGTTATATCGTCACCAATCACTATGTGTCGATACGATATCGATACGTTACTGTTTTGCATTCTAAGGGAAAAGTATTACAGTTTGATATACCTAAATAAATACCAAACCCACATACAATTTTTGTAATAAAACCTACATACAATTTTCCTAGTATACCCAAGAGCACTAAAGTATAATATGGACGTAGATTTTAGTTTCAAAGATAACCAGTGGACTTTTTTGTACGAGCGGGAATCGAACCCGCGTCTTTTCCAATCCGGGGAAGTGCTCTAAGCCACTGAGCTATCGTACAGATCTTTCGATCATCCCAATTTGCTTATCACATTTGTCTTTACGACCAAAGATAAGAAAGATCTGTACGATAGCTCAGTGGCTTAGAGCACTTCCCCGGATTGGAAAAGACGCGGGTTCGATTCCCGCTCATACAAAAAATCTCTTTTTCCTTATTCACAAATAATTTGTACTTTAAAAAGTGGCGGAGCATGTCAAATGCTAAAAAATATAGATCAAAAATGAATAACCAGTGGACTCTTACTCATGTTATTACTGTGCATGTAAATGTACGCTAGACTGATATTTCAAAATCCCATCATATTTTTACAACCCATAACTGTGCTGATGTTAGGTACGAGTCTCATCTCCGACAGAAAGGTATTTTGTAAGCGTGAGAAAGGCGTGCAAGTATCTTCACAATGTTTCCTTTCGTTGTGCAGTAATAATTTGTGACCATATGTGCAATTTCATCACATGCAATTTCTAAGAGCTAAATGCCATGGCCCTTGTTAAAACAAATAAGGTCAATAGCCTAAGCCGAAATAGATTATCTAAATAAACATAATTACATCACAGTGACGTCCAGTAATATTGTACCGGATTTATGACGGTTTGCATGCGTATATCTGTGGATGTCATAAAACAGTTTTGTAGCAGATAGTCTAGTTATGTTTTGACGTGAACCGTCTTTAAAATGATATCAATAAACCATACTAATTCACTTAAATATTGAATGTGTTTGATGATTTGATGAATGAGTTCTTAAGATCTTGTTCAAATATTTTCTTTAGTTAATTGTTTTTTTAATATAGATACGAATATTAGATATAGGTACCTATAGACGTCAGTAACACCTGAAACATGAATCACGTGTCGCCAACTCCAAAAAAGTGATAGCAGGTGGAGCGGAGAGATACTAAGGAGAGGAAAAGCAGGGGGTAGTGCCTCCGGCGCTCTCACTTACCACACGAAACACAACATTAGGAGTATCTACCATTGTTTCAAGCTAGTTTTGTGTGAGGATGATAATACTCTACCTCTAGAATCCTGATATTTTGGATTCTCAATGGTATTTTTTTTAATGGTTAGCCTTTGAATGAGCCGGCTCGATCAGGGAAATACCACGCTCTCACAAAAGATCAGCGTGAAACAACGGTAGGCACTCCTATCTTTGTGTTTCGTATGGTGAGTGAGAGCGCCGGAGGCCCAATAGAGTTTTGTTACCAGACTCCATCTTCTGCTAAGCATTTTGCCGACCTGACTGTAGTGTCTGCTTTCCTATATAATCACTTTTACTCATCCTCTTTAGTGATGATCATGGCCCACGATGTTTTTCTTCACCGATTAGTAATAAAAAACCAACAGAATATATTATGATCACCTTCCTAACTTTATCTCACACTTTGCCAGGGTCGGCTTCCAATCAGTTCAGTTTTAGCTGCTATTTAACACCATCCATCTGATTGCTAGCTGAGCAAAAGTTCCCTATCGTTTGTACTGCAAGTGCTCAACTACATTGCGACCTCTAAAAAACCATATAATTTTGAATAATCTTGAATGTCAGAGGTGAGTGCCGTGATAAGAGAGGTGAGTGCCGTGATAAGTACTCGAACTGGGTCGCTCTTGATACCACTATGTTTGCAGCCAATATACGAAAACCTCTATCACTTGCTAATTGATGTCTACAATCTCCTAACCATTAAAAATGAGAAATCGAAGAAATATTTTATAGTTTTTTTTAAGCGACGCTCAAAAAGCGCATAACACCCAAGTACACCTATGTAGCGAGTGATTCAGCTGCTAGTCCATCATATCATTCTGTCCAAACACAAATTATATTCTATACAGGAGGCCCGACTACACCCGTAGTGTGTCCATGCCGCAGGCGAGCGGGCGGCGCGGCCCGCCCGAGCCCCGCGCTCGCGGGTGCTCGGAGCCGGCGCGCCGCCACAGCGACAGCGCGCCCTCGTCTGACTTCAGCTACATCACGTTTGACGCGCAGACCATCACTGTGCCTATCAGTGTCTGTGTCGCCATCATGGTTGGGTACGTATTTAGTACATGGTTTTTTATTTCATGTTTCATACCTGTTATTGCATCCTTTGGCTGTAAAACTTTGGACGTCATTATGATCTAACATCATTTTCATTTATTTATCAAACACTTTGTCCCTTTGCCTTCAAGCCGAATTACAAATATATTGATGCTCAAAAGGATTGAAAAATAACATCCTTTTTTAATAGTAAAGAAAAAAACTAAAATATTGACTATAGCTAACTTCAGAGTGTCGGTTTTCCGTGACGGTGTGCGCAAGCATTGTAAAAATTTACTCTCATCATTTTTCCCTAACGCGCCAAAAGAAGTATAACTTCAAAAATAGATTTTTTTGCGTTCATTTCGTACGAGGGGGAAGTTTGTAGGCTGTGGGATATAAAATTTAACTGAAACAGTTAAAAAAAAAAGTAAGTAAGTAAGTAAGTAGTAAGTAGTTAAAGTAATCCACATCATTGCTCCTTTATTATTTACTAGCCTTTGCCCGCGGCTTCGCTGCAGTCAAAGGCTATTTTTTTAATTATATCTCAGGTTCCTGATATAGTAGCGGGATAAAAGTTGTTAAGTCTAATCAAGAGCTATCGAACAATAAAAGTTGCATCAAAATCCGTTTAGTGGTTTTTGCGTGATGCGCGAACAAACAGATTAACAGACAAAAAAACTAAAAACAATCGTTTTAGTTTAGACACGCATATAGGTATAGCCTAATTCAGTCATATTTTCTCAAATATCTACAATGTACAGACACAGCTCTGTTACAGTTTTATAATGGTAATAAGATAATAGATTCACTTATAGAACACTAGTTTTTGCCCATGACATACGCACAATACACAGTATTAACACAGAACCATCTCTCGGAAATATATTGCACCTCATTTGGCTAAGGTGTATAATATATCGGCCCAATGTGGACTTGCAGACTTCACAAGCCGTCGAAATAATCTCTCAGGCGTACAGGTTTCCTTACGATGTCTTCCTTTACCGAACAATAGTAGCTTATAAGCCAACACAAATTATTTCGAGAAATATGGAGCGCGCATCTCGGAGTGACCATCGATCTCGATACCACTATGTAGTTGCAGTCATTCCACGAGGCTATCATTTGATAATCGACTTTTACAGTCTCCTAAATATAAAAAGACGAATTGGAAGAATATATATATCATGAAGTACAACAAGATTGTGGCAATATATTGTATCTGCTTTTCACTTTAGAAAAAAGCGTTACTTTATCTATTTATTTATTTATATTTATTCAGGATATCTATAATGTATGTGTGTATGATCTATATGTATAAATTCGAGTTTTTTTGCCATAATAAAGTGAACGGGAATCTGCGATTTGGAATAATTTCAATGTTTTTAATTAAGTATGTCAAAGTTTTTAGATTTGATTTTGGATGGGAATGTTTGGTGAATAAGATTTTTTGGAAATATGTCCGACACTTCAGCAAGTAATTTAAAATTAAACTAATGTTACAATGTTCCAGGTATATAATGTTCGGTTCGATGATCTTCTGTATGTGGGAGAAATGGGACCAGTTAGACGGAGCTTACTTCTGTTTCATCTCGCTCAGCAGGTATACGTGGCCTTACTAATAAAGGTGGCTCTCGTGCTTAGAGCATCGTTCTCGGAAAACTTTGCTTAAATCGGAAAGATGTACATTTTTTCCGAACCGTTGGGCGTATTTTCTGCAGAGTTGTGGCTACAACGATAAATATAGTTTCTTTACGTAACTCAAAACGGATTTATAATCAATAAATACCTACTTTGTGTAATTCTGCTTACAGATATTCTTTTTCACCAAAAATTGTTTCTAGTAAGTGACGAAATATGTCGGACTTATCTCTTGATCACTTTATATTTCATATTTTGACACTTTGTGGATTAAATGGACTAGCATTTGAAGTGTTTAAAATAATAACAACATAAGCCCAATAAAAATGTGTTTGTCCACAGCATCGGGTTCGGAGACTTCGTGCCGGGCGAGCGTATATACACGGCGCGCATCGAGACCTCGTTTATCGTATGCTCCCTGTATCTCATGCTGGGTATGGCACTAGTCGCCATGTGTTTCAATCTCATGCAGGTCCGTTTATATTCAGAACAATTTGAGTACACGAGTGTTTTTGTTTATGACCCACTAGTATGCTACTATCAGGCATGGGTCTGCCTTTACAGTGAGTATTTAGGCAATAGTTCCAGTTCAGCCCCTTAGAATGTGATTCACTAAATCGTATTGACATCGTATCGTCTTATTTGTGATTGGCAGAGACATAGACGCGTGATATCACAATAATCGCTCACCCAATCACGGTGATCTCTCAACCAATAACAATAACATGACGCGATGTCGACACGATTTAGAGAGTTATATTCTACGGGCCCAGGACCAGAAAATCTCTTAGGTTTTTGATGTATATTTTTTTAGCATTTGACTTTAAATACAAATTATTTGTGAATAGGGAAAAAGAAAAATTGATCAAAAATGTTTAAAAAATCGCGCCACCAAATAGTATGAATTTTAATTGCAAAATTAATCTTACTATATTGGATTAATGCATGTAAATGCATTCCGATAGATGGCGTTGGTCGTAAAGACAAATGTGATGAGGAGATTGGGATGATCGAAAGATATATTTATAAATATTTATATACATATTTTATTAGCATTTGACATGCTTAGCACTATACATTAAACACAAAGTGAAAAATCTGAAATCGAAAATAACAGTCACGAGCAGGATTTGAACCTGCATCTCCTGGATACCGTCCAGATGCTTTTGCCAATTCAGCCATCGTGACAGCCACCATGACAAGACCAAAGACGTTAAATATGAATGTGTTATCGAAATTAGCAGTCAGGAGCAATTATCACGATCGCTGAATTGGCAAAGGCATCTGGACGGTATCCAGGAGATGCAGGTTCAAATCCTGCTCGTGACTGTTATTTTCGATTTCAGATTTTTCACTTTGTTTTTAATGTATAGTGCTAAGCATGTCAAATGCTAAAAAAATATATAAATATTTATAGGGTAAAATTCTCTTTTTCCACATTTTCACAAATGATTTGTTCTTTACAGTAGCATGCCAAGTGCTAAAATACACATCTAAAAATTTAAAAAAATTGCGCCATCAAATAGTATGAATTTTAATTGCAAAATTAAACTTAGTACTATATTGGAATAATGCATGTAAATGCATCCGATAGGTGGCGTGGGTCCTAAAGACAAATGTGATGTGGAGATTAAGTATAACCGTTGGTCACTGCGATGGCTGAGCGGTTAGAGCACTTTCCCGGATAGGAAGGTTCGAATCCCGCTCGTAGTAAAATTATCTTTATCCACATTTTCACAAATAATTTGTTCTTTATATGAATAGGGCGTTTTTTTCATGCTAAAGTTATTAAATTAAAATGCTTATTTATCCAGAATATATTTTATATCCAGCTATACTATAACACACTAGAACTCTTAAAGTATTTAGCGATGACGTATGTTTCAGCCACTTGATGTTTTAGATTTAATTGTAATAATTATGTTCTTTATTTACAGGAGCAAGTCTTGCATTACATTGCTGGTTTAAAGCGTGCTTTCAAGCGCTTAAGCCGCTGCAAGAGATGACTAAAGTGTATATATAGATGTTATTATATTATAGTTTAGTATACGATTTATGTTAAATTTTAATAAAGACTTATTTAGTACGTTTAGTGATATTGTTTTAGTATTACCCACGACGATCGAAACTCCACGGAGACGGTATATGCGTATGAAATTAGAGGTTGTTTGTACCTATGTTTTCATATTGTCTATTACCATTTTCCTTGAAAGATACTAGACAATTTTCATTGCGGTCTTTTGCATTTAAAAAGTATCAATTCAGAGCCGGTTCTTAGACATGTTTTATGGCGGTTAGGGAGCGCTACAGGCGTGGTCTTCTTAAAATTATAAATTTTGTGTTATTTACAACTGACGTAAATGTAGAGACGGGCAGATAAGTCTAACGTTTGGATCTCTGTGTCGATCTGTGGCATGATAGCTTCAAAACGGCTGAACAGATTTTGACAGTGTCTTTCTTTGCTTGTAATGTGATTTGATTTAAAATAAATCTGTTCAGCCGTTTGAAGGCTATAATTTTTTTTTTATACTTGGTAAATGAGTGGCAAACAAGCATACCTGATGCTAAGCGCTCCGTAGCTTATAGACGCTAGCAACACCAGACGCACCGCTAGCACGTTATCATCAATGAAAGGGATAAGAGGGGGGAGTAAGGATGATAAGAAGAATAGGGAGGGAGTTCGGGCTTGCAGCCTTCTTACTCAGCATACGATGAATCACAACGGCAGAAGTGCCTACCGTTGTTTCACTCTGATCTTCTGTAAGAGAGTGGTACTTCCCCGATCGAGTCGGCACATTCATGCTGGTATAAACAAGACGCTAGATTTTTTTCCCATCAACTTATAGTAGTGGTACAACGTTTGGCTCAGAATGAATTTAATGGTCTTGACGAATAGGATATAGATCGACGGTGACTAGGATCTGATGATGCAATAAAGACGAAGATCAGAGAGACAGTGGGTTTTGATTTGGCTTTAATTTAGGTGAGTACTTATTTAATTATAGGTCATCTGATGGTATGAGGTAACTTACTGATATCCATGAGCTGAATTACACTTGGATAAGGGGACGTGGTCCCTTTTATGATAAGCATATGAAATTGCCTTGAATTCATGACATATTATTTTATGTTGATGTTAGGTATGTTGATTTCAGCATGACCGGTTTGATCAGGCATAAATTACTCAAAAATAATAATAAAACTATAACAAATCTCAACCTTTGTCAATGTTTTTATTTATTTTGTTATTTCATTTACAGCATAGCCACAACTCTAAGAGCAAAACAAATTAACTTGGTGTCTCCGCAGACAGTGGCAATCCCATTTCTAATCGCGCTCCGACTAACAATATATAAAAGTGAGGTACAGAAATTGCTGGCAAGCGCTTACACAGGTGCATAGCGCACAGTACGACACGTTTCTGAGGTGCCCACTATTCCAGGACGAACCCCAATTCATTGCCACTTTTTTCGAAGAAATTTTTGGTTCAGAATAAGACCCGCAGCAACTCTTTTCTATGTGATGAGGTTACTTGCCTTAGTGATAGATGCAACTTGTCTGTTACTGAGAAAAGTAAAAAAAAAAACATAAAGTTAATATTTATTTCAATTGAAAACTTGGGTATGGGTAAAATCTTATGATTTAGCGTCACTGACTTTTCTGCGCGCGAAATACTTAACAATGTCATTCAGAATACGAGTATTGACAACGCCATCTATCAAAACAATTCGTACTAAATACTGTTCATCTTATAAGTTACAAAAATTAAATAGTATTACGTATTATATGATCTATTGAGATACTTGAAAAACTGTTATAGGAATGTTTCTTTTTCTTTTAAGTTTCCTATAGTATATCTATGGTTTTTACCTCTAACGGTAGTCCTATGATGTATTTTTAAAGTAAGTGTAGTGTTTATTTATCAAAATAACATATATTTTATATGCAAATATAGTCGTGCCTTATTTCCTTTATAAATGTACAAGTGATTCATTCTTGCTAATAGATCTCACCGAGTGTGATGCAACCTTGCAATATGGTAGGCACTCCAGAAATACGACGTGGCTTTGCTACATAAAGTACAGCGTATATACTGCAAATAGATTTTTCCGTTACTTTACTACGAATCATGAAATTCTCTACGTAAAAAAAAAATATAGATGTATTACATATACAAACCTTCCTTGAAAAAATACCTGATTGTCAGTTTAAACCGTTTCAAGATCCGTTGTGTGGTTTATGAGAAATATGCGGAGAATATAACAGCTTTATATAGAATAACGAACCTTATACCCTTATAAGATTAGCGCATATTTATTATGATCCGGGTAGATTCGATAAAGTTTAGTCATGAAGCCACCTCTGAATTTTATCGTACTCTACAAACCACAAAAAGAAGACGAGAAATACGTCCATTCTTCTCGGTCGAGCACTTACCGACATTAGGCGCTTGAGAATGCACTTCTTTCACTTCCCGAATGCGGTTGGAAGGAGTCAGCGAAGTGAAAAACCTTTTGAGTGAATAAATATATTATATTAGGCACTATATTTTGTTTATATATTTATATATACCTATATTCAAACGTGTGACACGGCCATTCAATAGAACGCAAAATGTAAATTATTAAATTATATCTACGAACGGGGATTCATTTGGATCACTGTTACCGATGCTCTGCGAACTGAGCCGCTGTAGCAGTTGAGCTATTGATTTCCATATCGCATTCTTTCCTATCGACTTAGATGGATCTGACATGTTAATGTGTGTAAAGTTTAGTCTTTTACGCGCGTCAAATCGGCAGTGTTCCGTTCTAGGTTATACGAATCAATGTAATAAATTTTCGTTCAATGCTTACAGTTTGTTCAATTATGTATGGGCAACATGAATACACAACACCAAGTTATTTATTTTGGTAACTAAGAACTTACTTTCTGGGAAGGTGTTGCCATGATGTAAACATTTGAGGCTTGCTTAGTTAATCATGGTTTCAAATTACTTGAGTGACGTTTGTATATACCAATTAAATTTAACGGATGCTTATATTTAGGAGGCCTTTACCTAAGTGACGGAGTTGAGTAGCGTTTCAGTATTCGGCCGTTAGTCTTCTACGAGTAGTCTGCTATCGTTTGGGGATGTTTGTTTAGACTTAACTACTTAATGGTAAGATGACGTAACTGCCTCAGCGGTGCAGCGGCAGTGTGAGCAACTGATAATTATGGGGCCTCGGACCGGGCAGTGTTATTGGGTTTATTCGTAAAAGAATAATTTTCAGTAGCAGCCGGAAGTTTGGGATGATTGGATGTTTCTTGTCTTAACATAGTAGATAACATATATAGAGACCTGCCTTTAACCTAGGACAAGTAGTAAGGAGAAAACAGTAATGCACCCACATCTCATCACAACATACTATTCCGTATATCAACAACTAAACACTACCCGACATTCCTTTTCTATTTTTTTTATTTTAGGTGGGCAAAAATGTCCTTCCGCACACCCCGCTGTCCAGGGAGACAACGGGGTAGTGTGGGGCTCTTACCCACTAAAAACCCACTGTGCGCCTCCACCCGCCCTTGCTACAGCGGATCACAGGTACCGCGTCGTTTCGACCGCGACCAGCAGGTGGCAGACCCTTCGGGCACCCTCTCATGAGTGACGCCTCGCGCACTTTGGCGTCGCACCTTCGCGGTAGGCTTCCGCGGATGGCAGGGTACTCCCCGACCCCACCATCCGCAGCCTCGGCTAGGGCGGCAGCGAATCGAGTCCGCGAAGGAGGATTCCTCCCGGGCCCTCTCCACCACCTCCTTCCGCTTGCGGAAGGATCATCTTGTCATCTTGATGACAGCCTCGCAGAAGACGGCGACTGCGGTTCAGGCCGTGTCACTGCCAACCATCGCTCGCGCAACGGCCAGCAGCGACAGGTCCACGCCTATGACTGCAACGAGTTCCCCGCGCTGCACATCCCAGGCGCCCGCCGATAGACGTCGGCGAGCACCTCCGCCTCCAGGTCCCACGGGGGGGTTCCGGCCAACGCGCAGGCTGCATCGGTCGAGACCGTGCGGTACCCGCGTATTGCCCTGACCGCTACGACCCTCTGTGGACGCCACAGAAGGGACCTATTGCGAGCGGTCAGGGACTCCGTCCACACGTGCGCGCCGTAAAGTGCCATCGACCGTACTACCCCCGCGTAGAGTCGTCGACACGCGAGACTCGGTCCGCCCAAATTCGGCATCAGTAGCCCGAGGGCGGACGCCGTGCCGACGAGCTTTGGCGCAAGACGGCGAAAGTGCTCGTCAAAGTGCCACCGTCCATCCAATACCAGGCCCAGATATTTGATGTGGGCCTGGATTGGGAAGCCCACACCATTGACCGTTATAGAGGCGCTGGTGGGTGGGCCCCGTCGACGCCCATGGAAGAGTAGGGCCTCCGAATTTTCAAGGGCCACCCTAAGCCCCAGTGCCTCGATCCGCCTGACCAACTCCGCGGTACCTGAGGTGGCCAGCGTTGCCGCCTCCTCGAGGGTCCCGCGCCGGGCTGTGACGAGCGTATCTTCTACGTAGCAATTACGCCCAGCCCGGGGGCGAGCCGGCCACGGAGGACTCAGCCGTAGCCGATGTCCCACAGGAGCGGCCCAAGAACCGAACCCTGTGGGACGCCGCACGACATAGCCCTCCTTACAACGTCCCCTTCCCGGTCCACTAATACCCGATATACCTAAACTAACTATAGCGCTAGATCAACTAAATAAATTTAGAAGGAAGGAAGAATTTTTGGATTATCTAACCCTAGATAGACCATGTAATAACATTTGCTTAGGGGCTCTTCTTGGATAGTTGTTAGTACGCCATTGAATAATATTCAACTCAATATTCCAATACCTTTAATTCCACATTTGTTGAGAGAACCGCTTCAAAGCACTCGTCTGAACAAAGACCAAGTTGACAACAAAATTTCTCAACAATAATGTGAAGCTGTGTAACAACGTACCAATTTCTTGGTATACGAAACATTTTTATAGGCTAGTTAGTGCTAGAGTTGGTACTAGTTCGTAATTATTGATGTGAAACATCTAATGCGGAGGGAGGATAAAATCGGCAGTTAGCGTGGCGACGTGTTTTTAGTTGTTCCGTTCAAATCTTGCAAGTTAAATTAGACATACTTCTCGATTTCCTATTGAGCTGAAATTTTACTAGCATATGTATATTGCGTAATAATGCAATATTATGATGACATGGAGCTGATCTGATGATGGAGCTGGAAGGTAGATATAGGAACTTCATAATGAAACGGCGCATTACTATCAAGTTTGGACTCGTTTGATTTATCTTGACGAATACTTTGTCTTTAAATAGTATCCAGGATCTGATGATGGAGCTAGAATGTGGCCATAGGAACTCCAATATAAAATAACATAACCCCATCGACAGATTGGGCTCGTATGACTCGTCTTGACGAGTACTTTATCTCTAGATGGTATCCAGGGTCTGATGATGAAGCTGGAAGGTGGTCAAAATAACTCCATAATGAAACGTGGCCAAAGTAACTCCGTAATGAAACGACACAACCCCATTAAGTTTGGACTAGTTTGATTCGTCTTGATGAGTACTTTGTCTTTTGATGGTATCCAGGGTCTGACGATGGAGCTAGAAAGTGGCCATAGGAACTCCAATATAAAACGGCATAACCCCATCGAGCTTGGGCTCGTATAATTCGTCTTAACGAGTACTTTGTCTCTAGATCTAGGGTCTAACGACGGAGTTAGAAGATGGTCACAGTAACTCTGTAATGAAACGACGCAATCCCATCGTGTTTACACTCGTTTTATTAGTCTTGATGAGTACTTTGTCTCTAGATAGTATCCAGGGTCTGATGATGTAACTGGAAGGTGGCCACAGTAACTCTGTAATGAAACGACTCAACTTTATGGAGTTTGAAATTGTTTGTTTCGTCTTGACGAGTACTTTGGTCCTAGATGATTTCCAGGGCCTGATGATGATGATTTGTGTCCATTTCCGCTACAAATGTCATAATTTTATGCAAGCACATATTGAAAAAGTTATGACAATTTTATTTCTACTCATTATTCGTACCAAATAATTTCGATGTTTCACATCTGGTAGACGTCCCGCGACGTCTATTATTTTCAAAATGATGTTGGTAGGCAATAATACTATTGTAATAATCTATATCGATTACAATCGGCAAAGCATCTGGGACGGTATTCCAGGAGATGCAGGTTCATACTGCTCGTGACTGTTATTTTCGATTTCACATTTTCACACTTTGTGTTATTTTATTTGGTTAAGCATGTCAAATGCTAAAAAAGATATATACAATTTGGTATGTATATTTTATGCCATTGTTCGCATTAAAAAATCTTTACAATATTGTACCGTACAAAACTGATTAGTTGTATTTAAATGATATATATTTATAGACTATTGAGTATAATGAGAGGACTCTCTATTTGTACCAGGTATATTAAGTATTGTCAACATCACTAACGCGTAGTAACGTTGAGCAGTTCAATCCACGTACGGAACCGTGGCGGTATAGCGAAAAGTTTACATGTGACGGTTGTAGCTAAAGTTGGAAGTTCTCGCATGCATTAGCTTTGGGGCCACGAAACAAGAGTATTACACAAGTGTCATAAAAATTTAACCGATCACATAAATTAGCTATATAATTGTACACGTAGTCTAAAATCCAAAAAATAATGGACTCTATATTATTACCTAGGTACTAGAATACTGCCAAGCCGCTGCACACCATATTAATTTTGCGGATGGGATATTAATAATTAATACCCATAACATTCTTCATGTTTAAGTGCTTCAATCCATCCACCTCTCTAAAAAAGCTCTACAATTGGTCCTGTGAAAACCGCGGAATCCTTTTTTATATTAATAACTATTTTGCTTATAGCCTCAGATAATTCTAGTTGATTTCGATATAAATTTTCCACGGTGTAAGTGTATAAAGTGAGAAAAATAGGGAACGATCTTACTTGAACTCCTTGTTTGCAGCTTACTCGTCCTTTCTCCCACTGGTGTCCCGATTCTTGTTAATCGAAATGTGACTGATAGGGTTCTTGCTAACCGCAACCAGCACTGAAGGTTTGCTGATTCAACACACGTGGCTCTCTTTGTAAGAAATCGACGTGATGCCTTTTCGAAGGACCATAAAGATGTAGGGTTTCTTGCTAAACACTACGTCTTGTGATAATGATACAATTAATTCGAAGCACTAGTTTATTGTAAGAAACTAAGCTAAGATGAAGTGAACTGTGTGTATGATAGCGAGCACGCGCGGCCGTCTTGTTAGCTCGACACGAAATGCTGATAATTTAGCAAATCAATTAGGTCGTGCGTGTCGCGTAGAAATGATAAATTGACAAATATGTATGGTTGCACCGTACACCACCCATCCATCGGCTGAAGAACTCCTTACTTATGCTAGCAATCTTTAAACAGCTCTTACTACAAACTGTTATATTTTTAGTCAGTCAATATGATTGAATATAAAATAACCTGCCACTCCTTCGTCTGTTATCCTTTCTTTCCGCTTCCTTACTTCCTTTTTATTATCATCCTTTATTAAGCATTTCTACTTCCCATACCTTTGGCTGGATTTGAAAATGACATCTGGTAGTATCTATGGGCTACGTTAGTCACATACCAACAAGCGGGCTGCAATGTTGTTTGCCACCCTTAAGGACCAGCCCCCTTGCCTCGACAAGTACTTAAATCTTCCATCTTCATCTCCTTACATGGTTAGTGCTTGTTGATACTGGCTGCTGTGACAGAACTTACGAGCTAGAGATAATAATTATTATTATATAACAAAACGCTGACTCTATGGCCCATCTACAAGAGAGCTATAAAACACGGTATGTGCTAGAATAATTCTCACAAATTAAAGAGGTTAGTTGAGAACTTGGCGATTACTCTAACCCTACTGCATTTGACCATTTAAACTTAAAACTTTTATCGTTTAACTCAAAAGAAATTCTTACTCTTTGTGCTAAAAAGCTTTATCAAACTAAAATAAATCAATGTGATAAAATGATCGTGAAGTAGAGTTAACCTGATGATAAGCGAGTACAGTATATAGACACTAGCAACACCAGAGGCATCAATGGCGCTTTCTCAACTCCAAGGAAAGGGAGAGGAGATGAAGATGACGGGTAAGGAGGAGGGCTTAAACCTCTGTGGGAGGGTGGTACTTCTCCGAACGAGCCGGCCCATTAAAGGTGGACAAGCAAGTCTCTAAGTACGGCTTGAATTGAAACATTTGACTACTGAAATTAATTATCTACTTCACACCTTACCCTTCTATTAAGGGAGCCAATAGCACATGCCATCAATTTGATGTATTGTGGTGACTGACTAAGAATAAAGTGTCCACACCCCATTATATACCGCGGGTGTCGTGCTAGGCGACTAAAAGAGAATAAAGAGCAGTGACCACCCATTGCATTATTAGTCGTGGAGTTGGTTCCAAGTGATTACTGGCGATTACCACCTACTATCAGGTGGGCGGTGGCCTAAGGATATAATGGGGATGTTTGCTACCATAATTTCGCAGCAGATGGCGTATTATCGGCACGGCCATTGAAAACTGTCATTTTTATACAATTTATAACCTGTTACTTGGTAAATTTTAATTTTCTCATAACTTGCCTTTGTGTGCTGTACCAAAATGTAATAACCTCGGTATACATTTACTTTCCTAAGATCCAACATTAAAAAAAAGTGGGAGACGACTACAATTTGACAGTGGCCATCTTGCCGATAGCGCCATCTGGGCTCAGCTTTGCACATTACAGATAAGTGTGTATGTAAAAAAGCGACCTTTACAGTATCTTACCTTTACCTTTACCTTTATGTACATGCGTTAGAAGTTATACTTCTTATTATTCTTTATTTAAATATCACAAAAAATTCAAATATTGACTATAGCTAACTTCAGGGTGTCGGTTTTTCGTGACATCGGAAAAATTTACTATAGCTAACTTCAGGGTGTCGGTTTTTCGTGACGGTGCGCACGCGCATCGTAAAAATTTACTCTCATCATTTTTCCTTAACGCGCCAAAACTAGTATAACTTCAAAACTTTTTGAAATTATGCATTACAATTTATCAGTGCTCGGTGAAGGAAAACATTGTGAGGAAAGCTGCGTGCCTGAGAGATTTTCTCGACAGCCTGTGAAGTCTGTCAACCCGTATGGGGCTAAACTCGTAATATTCATTCATAGAAGTTAAAACAAATCTAATAGAATACTTTAATTTTATTGATTAAATTAATAAAATGTATAATTATAGTAAAATTTGCTAATAATCGCGACAAGGCTGGTGCAGCCTAGTCCAAAATATCCCTACCCTAAGATATAAGCATACAGGTTATAAAGGTCATAAGGTACATCACGATTACTAGATGGCTGTACCACAATAAAAATGATAAATAATTACAACATAAGTTAATTACAAATTGTCTCAGTTTAATACAATTAACATTGTGCGTTTCATAAACAGGATAATTATGTTTTTTACATTGTATAAGTCATATAAATATTATATTCATATTGTAATCAGTTCTTTGTAAGCGCTTGTCAGAGTGTTAATGAATGTTAGTAGAGTAGGCGCTGTATGAAACAAATAATTAATGAACTCATTCGGTTCACGATCTGCCATATCATGTAACAACTTATAAATAAACATGCCATTGAAAGTTCTGTGATACTTTGTAGGCGCGTAAGGAGCTCCACACAATGAGTTCAGATAATTCATGTGAAGTAAACAGTACTGAAGCTCGACCAACGGTTTTAGAGCATCCGCATCGAAAATGTTCTTCGTGTCATCAGAATCACACATAAAATATTTTCTTGTAACTCGTCTTGCTTCATGGAAATTAAATAGAACTATACCATGCTCCTGACAAGTTTGGTAATTATATTTATCGTGTCCTAAAGATAAATGGTCCAACATCGCGTACGACACAATAAAACAATAAACTTCTTTTGTTACATCAATTCCATCAAACAACTTTTTACGAGCAAAGTACGTAAGAGCTATCAACAACATTCTCACATCATCTGGGACATCTACTATATCTATATTTATATTGTTCTCACTCAAAAAATGTTCGAAAAGTTCCAAACATTTTATATATTTCCATCCGTTCTCAAACACCGATGTACTGCAGCTGTACGTTGGTTTTCTAATACTTGTATCTCCGGTATTTATCTTGATGTATTCATTTGCATCTTGATATACAAATATGTCCGTCGTTTGGAAATTCGTTAGCAAATTGTACGCGTATCTTATTACATCTATAGATAACATAATGCTGTCTGTGGGACCCTTCGTCTCTGTTGCACTTGAGCCTAGAATAAATTGGTGTTTATACAAGTTGATGTAAGGTATGGCGATATTCTGGGCTGCCACTCCTTTCTCAAACCACAGTGGGTCCTTAAGTGATGTGGGTAGACTGCATGCGTTAAGTAAATAGTCAGCGACAAGGCTCTTGTGCTCACGTTGCATATTTTCTAAAATGTTTGATACATGTATACATAATTTTTTGATATCTGCCTCACTTGATAGAAACTCCTTAATGCTATTAAGAGCTTCTTCTTCGGTGTGTTCTGATAACCATTTTAATATATGTTTGTACTGAAAACTTAGATTTTCCTCAAAAGCATCCCACGTTCTCAACAAATTATCGAAATGATTTTGAGGAAACAAATGAATATCGCTCAAAGCTGCAAATAAGGCAGCTTTTCTTTCTGTCACTGAATATAACGTGAGAAAATCAGTTAGTTCGTACTGCTTGCAGGTTATGTAGTTATTGGGGTTGGAGTATTTTAAAGTTTGAATAGGTATGAACGGTACTCTTCTAAAGTAATATTCAGTACCCATGCTCAAAACCGGACAGCCTAACATTTGCGCCAGGGCGACGCAGTCATCTACAGTCTCCATAACACACGTTGAATATCGCAAGCCCAGTTCTTCTAAAACTTGTAGACAAACATCTCTCAAAAAAATGGGAGCGACGTATTTATAGTTAGCTTCTATATCAAAATTAACACTTTTCAAATTTGATATTTTTTTCTTTATGTCATTATCGCCACCTTTAAACACGAAGTAGCATTTAATATTTGCTTTATTAAACATATTTAATGGTCTTCTTAACATGTTTCTTGCGTGTTCTTTGGCGTCACATCCAAACTCATAAGTTAATTTAGATTCCTCATAAATATTATAGAAGAAATGATGTCCGTTAATGACGAGTGGACAGTCTTTCAAGACTCGATGGTTTAGCACTTCGTAGTTTATTAGTTTTTGGAAAAATAAGATCCTCATTTTGGGAGCTGCAACAAAATCATTTTTAGTTATCATTTCCGTGGTTAGAAGATATACTACCCTCTAGATTTTGTAAGTATATTCTAACATTAAACACAAAGTGAAAAATGTGAAATCGAAAATAACAGTCAGGAGCAGGATATGAACCTGCATCTTCTGGATACCGTCAAGATGCTTTACCAATTCAGCCATCCTGACAATTGCTCCTGACTGCTAATTTCGATAACACATCATACTTAACGTCTTTGGGTGACTGTTATTTTCGATTTCACATTTTTCACTTTGTGTTTAATGTATAGTACTAAGCATGTCAAATGCTAAAAATATATATAAAAATATCTAAGTATATTCTAAATAAAATCGCAGATACGTTATTCTTCATAATCTTTACTAATATGATTAAATTGAATTTTATGTTTTTTTTTTTAGTTTTAACACGCTAATCTGTGTAAATGCCACTCGGATTTGATTAATGAATTTTTATTTGATAGCCCAATCGTTTATTTATTTGTATATAATGTGGTATAAAGATTATATAAAAAGTTTTAAAGGAACATGACACATTATCTCATGATAATATAACATGCAAATGTTAAGCATAAAGTCATAAATACAATTGACTAATTATTAATAAAATCAAATTCATAAGATTAATTCAATCAACGTAAAATACAGATAATGAATACATATTACAATAGATAATACATAACATTACAATTTGCAAGTGCAAGCTCTATAACCTTTGCTGGAATTTCCGATTAAACTTTTATGTTTATTGAATAGAGCGACTTAAAAGTAAAAAAAAAACAGCGTTGTCCTTCCCGAAAGTTGAGCTACTGAACCCGTGCAGTTCAGTAAACTCTTCTTCTATATTGTGGAAGATATTTAGGGTTGAAATTGTATGCGTTGAAGTGAAGCTTCCCACTCACATTATGGTTTCCTTTACCGGTCAGTAATAATGTGTCATCGAGCATATATACATAATATTTAAAAAACCGGCCAAGTGCGAGTCAGACTCGCGCACGAAGGGTTCCGTGCAATTATATTAGGAACGAGAAAAAAAAGAAAAAAAAATCACGTTTGTATGGGAGCCCGCCTTAAATATTATAATTTTTTAATTTTTAGTATTTATTGTTATAGCGGCAATAGAAATACATCATTTCTGAAAATTTCAACTGTCTAGCTATCGCCGTTCTTGAGATACAGTCTGGTGACAGACGGACGGACAGACAGACAGTGTTATTCAGTGCTTGGTTTTACTACAAGGTTATTACTAACACTATATATTTATCTAAATATTCAATAATAAGTCAATTGCCAAGTAAAAGTCTGAGTACACTTACCTCGCTTGTATCTCGGACCTGCGGGGTTCAAATGAATACGCACTTATTATATATGTTAACTCTTTCACTAGTGGGCCTTTGTTTATAGGTAATACTTTACTTTGACGCAGTTTCTCAATCTTACGATGGATATTGGGAATATTTTTTAATTAATAGTTATGTCCCAAATACCGTGAACGTTATAATAATGAAGATTTTATGAAATTAAAATGATGCCTAATGCATTATTTATAGAAGTTTTTGCGCTAAAAAGTTATTTCATGGCATAAATGCCCCAAAAAAATTCACCGTAAAAAAGAGTTCTTATAAATAGTTATATTTCAGAGTACTTTTACTTTTGTTCAGCTGCAAAGAGTCTCATTGCAACATAAAATATAACATTTTCCAAAAGTTCGGCTATCGTAAGCAATTATAATTTTTCATATCGAACGGTTAGTTTCAGAAATTAGCGCGTTCAAACCAATAATAAACTCATCAGTTTAAATGGTATAACACACGAACGACATTTTAAACTATAAGGCAGATTATTGGGGATTATAATCGTCAGTTTGAGAAACATTGCTCGCATTTTTAATCTTCCTAATTTGTTTATACATCTTAATTGTTTATTTAATGATTATCCTTTATTACCGATGGCCAGTAATGCGTTCATTAAGAAACTTGACTGCACTAACGACGTAGGAGATAATGGATGGTAAGCAGTGCCAAAACCAGAAGGAACCAGCTCGTCTGGCAGCGTTCGGGAAGCTAAGGGAGATCTTCTCGTCCAATATTCCGCAGTATCTGACAACTAAGGTCTACGAACAGTATGTGTTCCGTATGGAACAGTGACGTGATCCCTGAATGTTGGCTTTCTATCAAGGCTGAAAGTGGAGGCGTGCCATGGAGCAGGCTATGCTCGGTATTTCTCTACAACCGTTGGGGAAAAAAGGTTTTCGGGTGGCGACCGATACACCAACGATCTAGTCAAAGCCGTTGGATGCAGTCAGTATAAGACAGATTTGTGTGCCGATTTCTTGGAGAGGCCTATGTCCAGCAGTGAACGTTGAAAGGTTGATGGATAAAACAGTACCTAAAGTCAAACCATAAACTTAGTAAGTTTCTGGGTCTATGGGTAAATAAACAAACAAGTTACAATTAAACACAAAGTGGAAAATGTGAAATCGAAAATAACAGTCACGAGCAGGATTTGAACCTGCATCTCCTGGATACCTTCCAGATGCTTTGCCAATTCAGCCATCGTGACAACTGCTCCCGACTGCTAATCTCGATAACACATTCATACTGAACGTCCTGGGTGACGCCTTTTCCACTTTGTGTTTAATATATATGGCTAAGCATGTCACATGTTAAAAATTCTAAACAGGTTACAAATTATAATATGTGAATAAGGAAAAAGAGTAAAATACTCTAGTAAAATACTACGTACGAGCGGGAACCGAACCTGCGTTCCTTCCTATCCGGGGAAGTGCTCTAATCCACTAAGCTACCGTTCCGTTATTTGTTAGAAATACCCAATCTCCTTACCATATTTGTCTTAACGACCAACACCACCTATCAGAAGCATTTAGTAAGTCTTGTTTGGCTGAATCCTGGATTGGTTTTATACTACTCCCAGGTGGTATCAAATAAAAAACTTTGAAAATCCCTCGCTTGCGGCGCTCTCAGATGATCCACCGCAATAATTCGTATCTAAGAACCTACTCATTTAAATGCAAAAATCCACAAAGAAATCGGTTCAGTACTTTACATACACTCATACAAACAACCAACCCAAACTTATATACCGCCTCTGTCTTTCTGTTCGTACATACATACATAGGCAGAGGTGTATACACACCCACAGTTCGCCAGCTATGTTTAAGTCCCACGTAATAGGGGGTGAGCCTATTGCCGTCTACCGGGCACATTTCCGAACTCCGGGCTGCTACTGAGAATTTTTCTTTATATGAAAAAGCTCAATGACACTGCCCGACCCGGGGATCGAGCCCGAGACCTTATGATCAGCAGTCGCACAGACTATCGTTGCACCACAGAGGCAGTTCCGTTCATCGTAGGTAACAAATATCATGTAATAATTTTATTGGAAAAACGTAAAGGCTCTATAGCATTGTTAGCTCTATAATTATATTAGGTACCTTCGAGCTACTACATGCTATTACATTCTCGAATAATTTGGATACGGAACAAGCAGACAGACATACAGACGGTGACGGACTAAGAATATAAGTGTTCCATTCTTTCCCGTGGGTGTCGCACAAGGCGACTAAGCGAAGTAAGGAATTATCACCCATTGCATGATTGTTAGTAAGGCTAGGTACTAACACTCATATTCTAAGACGGTTCCTCGAAAACTTCTCGACTCCACTCAAGTGCACTCAAGGAGTTTGGTATTCTTAGTTGCAAAAAATCTCCTCCACTCGACGCCTTTCCTCACTCGAGGTGAGGAAACAACTGTCAATCTCAAGGTACGTCGGGACCAACCTTAAGGTATTCCTCAAGGAAGTTTTTGTTCTATAAACAATTTACTGAAGTTTATTATTTCATGTGAATATTGTTTTCTAATGTTTATAATGTATTTCCAGCGGTTTTTGAATTAGTATTATTAAGTATGATTATCTCATAAGATGTTACTTGCGAGATGCTGCAAACCCAACTTTTACGTACGTACTTACCGTAAAATTCCAAAGACGTAGGTAAGCTATTTTTTTGCCAGCAGGATTACCGGCACCTAAAGTAGCCATCGAATTTATTTTATGTTTAATTATGAGTTCCTGTAGGCATAACTTTACCGACCGATATTCAATAAGAATATCTTCCAGACATATTACAAAATAAATGATATCTAAACAATTTATACTAGCTCTAAAAACACACCCAGCAAAAAAACAATGTTGAGGCGACGACGTAGGTACTTTCTGGTTATACGATATACGTAAGTATTACTTTTTGCTATGTAGGTACCTACCTGAGTTTTACTCCTTGTGGCGATCCTTGTATAATACCTATCGTCCTATCTAAACATTTACATGTCAAATGACAAACATCTGTTAACTTTTGAGTGACCACAGATGTAAAATCAAAGCATTTTTGCCCAAAACAATGTTCTATCTACAATACAATGACGTATTACCTCGACTCAACCTCATTCGAGGTTCCTCGAGTTTTCAACTAAGAATACCCATTTCGAGGATTCCTTGAGATATTCCTTGAGGTATCCTCAGTTGAGTTTGAGTCGAGGAAAGGTTGAGGAACCGTCTTAGAATACGGGTGTAAGTGGGAGTACTTACTTGCAGTAGCAGCCCGGAGATTGGAAATGTGCCCGGTAGACGTCAACAGGCCCGCCCCCTATTATGTGGGACTTAAACATAGCTGGCGAATCATGGGTGTGTAATACACCTCTGCCTACCCCTTCGGGGAATACAGACGTGAGGCTGTTTTTTTTTTACTTGCTATCGGACCCGATCGGGTTGGTACCATCTTCTAGCGTATGACCGACCATGAAGCACTTCGGTGTGTTTTGGTTGTAGCAGGAGATAGCCGTTTATTATTTCATTTCATATCTGTGAAATGAAATGGTGAGCAGCGGCTTGACAATACTTTCGGTATAGTTGTGTCCATGAGCGACAGTTACCATTTACTCGGGGGTTGTGTGGGGGTTTGGGCCTGGGCTCGTCTGCCACCATACGCGATAAAAGTATAGTTTTCTTTGTTATAAGTACTGTATTTTACACTATTATGCATTTAGTAAAAAGCTTTTATTGAGACATTACATACAGACACTTTTATTTATTTGTATACATGTATTTACGTAATACTGAAGCCATAATTCAATCTATTTACGCCAACAAGTAAAACAATTGTTCACAAACATTATCGTCAGCATTTCTGTATCCCGAATTCAGTGTAGTAGATATTGTGTGTGTCTGTACACTCATATATTGAGGAATCGACAGCCGACGCGAGCGCTTCCTCTACCGATGAGATTTATGTTTCCGATGCTAGCCGATGTATTCTCTAAGACATCGAAACTGTAATGTATCGAATACAAACAAAGTTTCTCCATATTATTGTCAACGTTGACCTCACGCTTTCACCATAGTTGCAGGGAAGATGAACAGAAGTCGGCGGCTTCAGGGGGGTTAATATAGGGATATATTATATTTCATCCACAGGGATATGTTTCAGTAAAGAATTAGCCCTCTTGTCTCTAGTGATATTTTATATATCACAACTAGCGGCTGGTCCCGGCTTCGCACGGGTATAGACATTTAATTTTTAACATTCTGGGATAAACGTAGAGTAAATGTATCTTTATGCAAGATATCTATTTATAGTAATAAATATAGCCTATGGCATGTGTTATACACAAACATAAATCATTTCTCTTTAAAATATTAGTTTGTAGCGGCGACTATTGCATTTAACATGAAAAAGTAGTTTTTGTGACATAACTGTTATAGTCAGAAATATGGTATCGCTTACTTTTTTTGTAGATGATGTCCTCTATAAAACTGTAGTACATCGCTTTGCTCTATTGTCAATAATTTCCGCAGCGTACGAGATATAAGGATTTTTTTTTGGTATTTTTTTCACATCTTGAATTACATTATCGAAGTTTTCATACGGATCCCTAACTTTTTAGACAATATTACCTAAGATACTCTATATTATAATAAAATACCTAAGATACTCTATATTATAATAAAATACCTAAGATACTCTTCGTGCGGATTATGATTACGGAATTCGTATAAGTAATACAGGTAGGTACTATGTCTTGTTATGAAACTAGCTTGCGACTGCCTGGACCTCAGAATTAGGTCACTATAAATAAATACTGCACTTTATGGAACATTCCTTATCTAAATGCGAAAATGTCTATCTCACAAAACCCTAACATTATTCCGGGCTAAAAAGTAGCTAATGCATTAATCCAGGTAATTAACTATCGGGGTGTGGTGCCGGTTTACCTCCTAGTGGTGCACCCCGGGCAACGTCGGCAGCTGCCGGCGGCTAAAATTCCGGACAGGACGGGTCTCCGCGTGTCCCACTAATTCAGCAGAGGGCACAGCGGATTGACCAGGGCGTAGGAGTCGGTGGGGACAGACTGGCTCCCCGGGCTCTGGAGAGAAGGGACAGCGGGGCCACAGCGGCCCCCCCCGTCCCAAATCGTAAACCTGATTAGGTGTCCGTGGTTATGCACGCGGCCCATAGGAACAAGGGTCTTGGCTTAATCGCCCGGACCGCGAGGAAGACAACCTCTATAAAAAATTACCTCGAATCTCAAGTTCTGGCGTGCGGCGAGGAAATGCATGGCTGATGGGTAGTTCAGACCCCTGTGTTGGTTTACAAATGTACGCTTAACCGGGTATCGGGATCTCTGCCCGGGTGGACTTTTATTTCTCCCATAATCGTAGGAATAATATGGAACACAATAGTTTAAACCTAAATACAACGGAGTTGAGTGAGACGCCCGATGTTTCAGCCGAAAGGGGTCTGGCGGTAAATACGGCCCCTACCAACGTAACTGCGCGTAAAACTCGCAACTCGCGCAAATGCCGCAAAGGCAAAAATACTGCCCAGCCACCAAGGGACGGCTCTGCGGCGGGCAGCTCGGCAGGCACCTCAGCTGCCGAAATGTCTGCCACCGAGGAGGGCGGCCTGAGTGAGGCCACCATAACGAGGGCACCGCGGCCGGCGGAGGTCGCAGTTATACTGGAGCCGCTCCCGTCACGGTTCTGGTGCAAGCGCACCCTGTCGCAGGGGGTCGCTGCACCGGAGTCTGAAGGAAGCTCGACGGAGATGCCTCCCCCGAAGGTCATAACCTCTCGCAGGGGTCGAGGCATCAACCGCCCGGGGACGCCGGTGCCAATTATATCAGAGGCTACCGCTCGAAGAGCGAAGCGCGCCGAAGGGGAGCTGCAGGCCGAGAAAGAGGTCGAGCAGCTCTCTCTGAGGATCCGTGAGTCAGCGGAGGACGTGAACTCCCTGTCGGTAGCGGATCTCAAAAGGAGAGCCCAGGACCACGCGGCCATCCTTAACAGGGTGGCCACAAAGTCCGTAAATATCAAGGGCACCTTCGTGCGCGCTGCTAAGGAAGCAGTTGCTGATAACGCGAAGGTGGTGGAGGCCCTAGCCAAGCGCTCTACCAGCGAAAAAACAGAGCGGCTGCAGGCAACAAACGACCGCCTTACGGCGGAAGTGGCAGAACTGCGGGCCGACAATAGCCGCCTTAATACCCAGGTCGCAGAGCTGCAAGTCAAGCTCACGCGCTTTGAAGCGGCTATGCAGCGGGCGGGGGTTGGATCTGTTTTGATCGGATCACGTTTAGACGGCCGCGCGGTCTTCTGCGGCTGCTTCGACCGTCGAAATGGCCTCTTCTGGCCAGCCGGAGGAGACGGCGCGCGCGATCTCACACCTTACGACGATGGCTTGCGCGCGCCTGGAAGCGATGGAGGCACGACTGCCTCCTGAGCGACCCTTCCGACCTCCACTCGCCGCTGACAGAAGGAAGGAAGCGACCGAGACTGCCTCGAATGCGGCTATTGCTGGCACCCACAGAGGGCGGTTGGGGCCTTACCTGCCCTTGTCAGTCCGTCAAAGACCAATGCTCCTGCTGTCCCCGTGTCTGGAGAGGGCTGGACCATAGTGGTGCGAAAGGGAAATAAAAAATCCCTCCAAAAATCAGCTGTGTAATCTGTTGCGGCCACTGCCGAGCCCGTTGCAGCAGCTAATGACGCGGTTAAGAGGAAGGCACGGGGAAAAAGAAGAAATCGGCGTTCGTCACCCCCTGTTCTTCGGCTGTGATTATCACATTGCAACCAGCGGCCGAGAAGAGGGGGGTGACGTACGATGAAGCGATACTGCAAGCGGAGCGGGACGTAGATCTCCCAGCCCTGGGGATTAAGGAGGGGAAAATACGGCGATCTGTGATTGGTGCCAGGGTACTCCAGCTGCCCAAGGCCCAGTCACCAGAAGTCGCTGATAAGCCAGCCGGGCTGCCCTGAAAGGAGTGGCGGATGTCGTCCGTCCCGTCAAGTGTGCCGATCTCCGCGTGACGGGGCTGGATGGCTCCGTCACAAGGTAGAAAATTACCGCCGCCGTCGTCCGTGCGTGTGGCTGCGCTGCCGAGGAGGTCCGAGTTGGTGACATCCAATCCGGGCCTCGAGGCATGGGCATGGCGAAGGTCCGCTACCCCATCACCGCAGCCAAGTCACTTGCCGACTCAGGAAGGCTCCTGGTCGGCTGGAGTGCAGCTGGAGTCCGGGCCCTGGAGCCACTGCCACTGCGGTGCTTTAGGTGCCTGGCACTGGGGCACACGAGCCAGCTGTGTCCAGCCGGGGTTGACCGGTCCCAGCTGTGTTACCGGTGTGGTACCACCGGTTACCGGCATCGGCATCGTGCGCGGCTGCACCTCGCTGTGCGGTCTGCGCGGCGGCGGGACGCTCGTCCGAGCACACTATGGGTGGGAGGTCGTGTAGGCCTCCTATCGTAAAGGGTAGAGCGGTGGCGGCCCAATCACCTCGGGCTGCCCGCACTAGTGAGGAGAACCACCAGGACCAGGAGGGGCCCGACATATCTTCACAATAGGTGACAGAGTCGCTTTCCTCCAGGCGAATCTGAACCACTCCGCTGGGGCTCAGGACCTGCTACTGTAGTCCATGGCGGAACGGAGCATAGACCTGGCAGTGGCCTGCAAGCCATATTATGTCCCCCTTCAGCCCAACTGGGTGGGGAACCTTAATGAGGATGTTGCTGTCCTGTCGAGAGGAAATGTCGACCCTCCCCTCTCCGCTCTCGAAATCAGTCTATGTCGTATAATCAGGCTATGTCGTGGTGGGGTGGAGAGGCTTCAGTATTGTAGCCATCTACTTTTCCCCCAACCGCAGCCTGTCGGAGTTCGAGTTATTCTTGGACTCTGTCGGTGCCGCGGTTCGCAGACAGTCGCCGAGGCCCACTATTATCCTCGGCGACTTCAACGCAAAGTCCCGGGCGTGGGGGAACCCCGCCACTAATGCCAAAGGTAGGGCCGTCGAAGAGTGGTCCCTGCTCTCCGGTCTGTCTCTCCTCAATAGAGGGACCGTTCTTACCTGCGTGCGGCAGCTGAGGGGTCTGTGGTGGACCTAACGTTCGCCACCCCTGATGTCGCGTGAGGTGTGTGTGACTGGAAAGTGGAAGAGGAGGTGGAGACGCTATCGGATCACCGATACATCCGGTTTGGGCTCTCCCCTCCTCTGGGGACACCAGGGACCCAGCGTGGTATCGGCAGGCTTCCCAAATGGGCTTTGGGCCAGTTTGACCCCGAATTAGCCCGGGAGACTGCCATTATACAGCGCTGGGGCTCTGCAGGTAGGCAGGGCATCGGCAACGTTGAAGAGCTCGCAGGCCAATTCAAGGATATTTTGACGGCGGTGTGCGACGCGGCAATGCCGAGGGCCCGGCGGAGACCGCCGCGCCAACAGATCTACTGGTGGTCACCCGAGATTGCAAATTTTAGGGCGACTTGTAACCGTGCGCGGTGGGCTTACGTCCGGTGC
Source organism: Leucoma salicis (assembly GCA_948253155.1). Taxonomy (NCBI): domain Eukaryota; kingdom Metazoa; phylum Arthropoda; class Insecta; order Lepidoptera; family Erebidae; genus Leucoma; species Leucoma salicis. The sequence goes on from OX411822.1 coordinate 21,133,382, forward strand.
CGGGGAAGGGGTGCGAGGGATGCCGTCGTTGAGGGCCAGCTGCTGGTTGAATACCGAAGAACAAAAAAGGAATTGCAGCTGGCCATCAGCCGGGCAAAGGAGAGGGCACGTGAGGAGCTACTAATGGACCTCGACAGGGATCCATGGGGACGCCCATACCAACGGGTGCGGAACAAGCTCCGCGCCCAAGGTGCCTATCACACAGTCGAATGACCGAGGGTTCCTGTCGGGGCTAGTGGGGGGCTTGTTCTCACAGTCTACGGGACAAGTCGCCCCACCAATGGCGCCTCCATCGGTGGCAGAAGAGTGGGCGCCAATCCCTCCCGTCACCGACACAGAACTAAAAGTAGCCCTCTCCCGCCTTCGTGGGCGAAGGAAGGCGCCCGGTCCGGACGGCGTCCCAGGGCTGGTGCTTGGTGTCGCTGCGGAGTACATCCAAGATGGACTCCAGGAACTGCTCAACTTATGTTTGGGTTCTGGGCGGTTCCCGGAGCAGTGGAAGTGCGGACGACTTTGTCTGCTGCGGAAGGAGGGTCGCCCACCTGACTCTCCTTCCGCATATAGGCCGTTGGTGCTGCTGGATGAGATGGCCAAACTAATCGAGAAAGTGCTCGCGGGCCGTCTCTTCCAGCACCTCGAGGATGTCGGGCCGGGGCTGTCAGAATCACAGTTCGGGTTCAGGACAGGCCGCTCTACAATAGATGCACTGGCCGCCCTGAAAACCTTGGCCACCAAGGTGGTGGCCAGAAGGGAGGTCGTTCTGGCAGTCTCGCTCGACATCGGAAACGCCTTCAACAGTCTCCCTCACGAGACGTTGAAGGAGGCGCTCTGGTTCCATGGAGTGCCTCCGTATCTCCGGAGGCTGTTGGAGGCGTACCTCGAGGAGAGGTACGTGCTCTAGGAGGGGGGCGACGGGCGCCTATACCGCCATCGGGTAGAGCGCGGCGTTCCACAGGGATCTGTCATTGGCCCAATCCTGTGGAACGTCGGGTTCGATTGGGTCCTGCGGGGCCGGCTCCTTCCCGGGATGGGGGTGATCTGTTACGCAGATGACACCCTCGTCACGGTGAGACGGGCCGGCTTCGAGGAGGCCGCCCGATCGGCGGAGGTTGGAGTTACGCTCGTGGTTGGCCGGATTGGTATGCTGGGTCTGAGGGTCTCGATGTCCAAAACCGAGGCCCTCCTCTTTCATGGCCCTCGCGGAGGTCCTCCCCGAGGAGCACGCCTTGTTGTGCAGGGGGTTGCTGTGCTTGTGCAGGCCCAGATGAAATATCTGGGCCTGCACCTCGACAGCAAGTGGAGTTTCTAGGCTCGTCAATTTTTCTGCGGCCTTGGGTAGGCTTCTGCCGAACACTGGAGGTCCAGGGTCGTCCTGCCGCCGACTCTATAGCGGTATTCTGCAGTCTATGGCATTGTATGGTGCCCCAATCTGGGCGCATGCCCTTACCGCTCCAAATAAGGCCCTCATGCGACGTCCGCGGAGGACCATAGCGGTGAGGGCCATAAGGGGGTACCGTACGGTGTCTTGGGCCGCAGCCACGATGCTGTCAGGAGACCCGCCTTGGCCTCTCCAGGCCGAGGCGTTGGCAGAGGTCTACTGGCTCCGTGCCGCGGTGCGGGCCGGGGGCGAGGAAATTTCTGCAGGGAGTTTGGGCGGAGCTCATGTAGCGGCCCGTAGGGTGATGATCCAGCGGTGGAGGGAACAACTGGAGTCCCCCGGAGCAGGAAGGGGGACTGTAGAAGTGGTTGGGCCGCACCTCCACCGCTGGCTAAATTGAAGGCACGGCAGCCTTCGCTTTAGAATGACGCAGGTGCTTACCGGGCACGGGTGCTTCGGTAAGTACCTGCATCAAATTGGCAGAGAAAGGGCCCCCAGATGCCATGATTGTGGTGCGCAAGTCGACGTCGGCCACACTCTAGAGGAATGCCCCGCCTGGGAGCCCCAGCGCCGCACCCTATCGGCGGTTATTGCAGGAGACCTGTCGCTGCCAGCCGTAATCTCGCAAATGCTGGGCAGCGGCAGGTGCTGGTCGTCCATGGCCTCCTTCTGCGAGGCCGTAATTTCGCTGAAGGAGGCCGCGGAGCGGAAGCGTGAGGCATCGGTCCACGCCGACTCGCTTCGCCGGGATGGTGACAGTACGTGGCCAGCCGGCCAGCCGCCTGGGGCGACCCTCTAGCGCCCCGCTAATAGGCGAGGAAGGGGCCGCTGTGGTTATAGTGGGTATTCTGGGCACGATTAAGATCTGAGCGCCCTGCGAATCCCACATACCCTCCTGTCAGGTGGGGGGGATGCGTAAATGTATTTCCACATGGACAACAAAAAAAAAAAATATGGTAATTAACTATCGATGAGCTGTTCATCTAAATTGGTTCAGACGTTTTCGTGTCACTGAGTAACAAATATTCACACATCCAAACATTTATATCTATAAAAATAATTACTCGTAGGATAAAACTACTGTTACGGAATTCATCGCGTTTACTTGATTTTATACAATATCGCGATGTTTCAAAAATTTAAATTCTGTTACTCTCTGTAAACAATATTATAGGGTACTGGCAGCATACTTTTGCTTTCTGTAAGAGAAGGAGTGGTTAGAATATATTTCACAAAATCCATTGCGTATTTTAAAATAAGTAAGTAATTCGATCTATGACAATCGATTCTATCCCGCATCAATGTATTGTGTATACGCATCAGTAGGAACACGATCAAATAACGTGCCGTATGTTTGTTCGTCTATAAAATCTTAGTAAGAACAGCTAATATCTCACAAAGGAAATGCCTCGAGTGAATAGTTATTACTTCTTTGTACACAAGTATTGACTAAACATAAACAATTGTTGGCTGCCTTAAAGTTTCGATAAAAAAAATATGTTCAAAGGAGCTTCTCGCGGATTGGTCCTTGTTTGTTATAACTAGCTTCTCAGATAAAACCAAGATTTTTCGATATATCTTAAGTTTCCGATAGTGCGTCAATTGTTTAGTATAACAGAGGTGATGAATTCATGAGGTCTCGGTTCAAATGCCGGGTGGAGTCAGCTTAAGTAGTAAGTCGGAGTTAGGAAGTTTGACGGCGTTTCACCCCTGTTCCAAGAGAGTGCACACTATCTATTATATTTTCTTCGTAGATAGCTAGTTCCCGTTGAGATTGGCAGCTATTACTAATTCAAAAAATAAACAAACATCAATTAGTGGCGATACAAAAAATGTTTATCTAAATCGGATCGGTGGTTTTTACGTAATGGGCGGACAAACAAACAGACAAAAATTATATAACTAAAAATGTTTTGTATACCTACAGATACGCGTAAATAGCTTATTATAGTATTTTTCTCTTAAAAATCTATGCAATCTTTATATATTTTGACGTTCTGGAACAAACATTGTGAATATCGATGATGATAATATAGTAGTAGACCTGCGAGTGGGATTCGAACCCGCGACTTGTGGGTTGTCGGTTCATGTATATTCATCCATCCATCCTCTGCGACATGGTGACATAACGTGCGGCGCCTGAACAGAATGCATCCAACGGCCACTCCATTTATAGGATTGATTTTCATCCGATAAATGGCGTGGGGTTTCGTAATTAGACTATCAGAGTTACTCACTTACTGTTAACATCACGCCATCTCCCTTGCGGGGTAGGCAAAGAGAACAGCGTTCCAAAATGCTCTATTCTTACATGTATCATACGCTTCCTCAACATTCATAATAAATTCATTTTATAAATGCTTGCCGGTTTCGGAGATCCCTGACTCCATCTTCCTTTAATACATGACCGATTTCGTGTAGGTAGGACAGTCTCAGTCTCTCCCTGTGCTTACACCCTTCCAATTTTGAATTGCATAATATATCTTCTACCCAATCGTTCGTCCGACTACCAGAGTAAGATATATTCATTTCTGGTATACAATCTGCGTATAATTTCAAGATATTTATAAATTCGATTTCCTAATTAACCCGAGTATATCACATGCTAAAATAACAGAATACTTGTATGTTGCAGAAATTCATTCAAATCTATCCGGGTGCTTAGTGTAAGCTTTTCTAACTACTCGACCGCGTTAAAGTATAAACTCTAATTTGTATGGAGTTGGATCAGTGTTAACTAGCGTCACGTTTGCGAATCATAATTTGTGAGTGCGAGATTGTTTATACTCGTATAAGTATGACTGTAACTCACACTGCCTTGTTTAAAATATTCGATTTGGTTTATGTTAAGTCATATTACGTAGTGGAGAAGTTATTCGATTGTCATTGTCAAACTCACACTAAGCTCTCTGTATAAAGCAGGGACCATTTTGGTTACCCATTGAAAGGCTTTTCGATAAGGTTTTTCGAAGCGGTTATTGAAAAACACATACGATATGGGTAACCCTTATGAACGGCTTAATAGAAACCCTTAAAATCTGACCATTTCGGTTACCCATTGAAAGGCTTATTGATAGGGTTTTTTTTAAGCGGTTACTGAAAAACCCATACGATGTGGGTAACCCTTATGAACGGCTTAATAGAAACCCTTAAAATCTGACCATTTCGGTTACCCATTGAAAGGCTTATTGATAGGGTTTTTTTTAAGCGGTTACTGAAAAACCCATACGATGTGGGTAACCCTTTTAAAGCGGTTAGTGAAAATCCCATACGTTATGGGTAACCCTTTTATACGACTTAATTATAACCGTTCAAAAGCAAAACAGATCATTTTAGTTACCCATTGAAACAGTTTTTGACGTTTTTTCTAAGCATATAAAACCATTATGTGGGTAACCCTTTTGAAAAAAAGACTTACACTTTTAACTCTCTCTCTTTAAAACAGTAACAGTGTAGTATTCCGATTCGGAGCAGTGTAATATCTATCCCTTTATTATAGGCATAGGTTGCAAAATTGTACAGTACGCAAAGCGAATGGACTTTACCTAGGTACTTACCTAGTGGTTTGTAAGTTTCATGTTTGTACTTGTTTGTTAGGCAGAAAAACAGAGTTCGGCGCATTGATATTATAGGCAAAGATGAGTTATGAATTTATGATCATAATAAATGGCGTACCGATATTGTTGCATCATGACAAAGTACTAATTTATAGATGAATGCGGAATGCATGCTAAAGAAAGAGATAGCTGTACTTATATTGTGAATTGTTATATATTATTATAGGTATGTGAAATAATCATTCTAGATGAGTATTTTTTTCAGCTCCATCGTCAGACCCTAGATACTATCTAGAGACAAAGTACTCGTCAAGACGAATCATACGAGCTCAAACTCGATGGAGTTATGTCATTTTATAACGGAGTTCCTATGGCCACCTTCTAGCTCCATCACCAGGCCCTGGATACCATCTAAAGACAAAGTACTCGTCAGACGAATCAAATAATTTCAAACTCGATGGTGTTGCGTCGTTTCACTACAGAGTTACTGTGGTCACCTTCCAGCTCCATCATCAGACCCTGGATATCATCTATGACTGAAGTTCTAGTCAGGACATTTCAAACGAGCCCTAATTCGATGGAGTTGCGCCACTTAATTACAGAGTTTCGCATGGCCACCTTCCACCTCCATCATCAGACCCTGGATACCATCTAAAGACAAAGTACTCATCAAGACGAATCAAACGTGTCCAAACTCGACGGGGTTGCGTCATTTCATTGTATAGTTACTATGGCCTCCTTCCAGCTTCATCATCAGTCCCTGGATACCATCTAGACACAAAGTACTCTGCAAGACGAATCATACGAGCCCAAACTCGATGGGGTTGCGCCGTTTTATTATAGAGTTCCTATGTCCACCTTCCATCTCCGTCAACAGATCAGCTCCTTGTCATCATAATATTGTATTATCACGTGATATACACATGCGTGTAAAATTTCAGCTTAATCGGAAACTGTGAAGTGAGTCAAATTTAACTTTCAAGATTTGAACGGATCAAGTAGGTACAATAAAAGCGTCGCCACGCTAACAACCGATTTTACCCTCCCTCCGCAATAGATGTTTCACATCAATAACATCGCAGCATAATAATGATCAAGTACCTCCTGCGCGCGCACTTATGATGTGTGGCCCCAATTAGCGTTAGACCAAAGTAACTATTCCACGCGGACGATGTCGCAGCCAGAAGCTAGTTTTAAACACATCAAGAAATTATGTGAAGGAAAATTAGATGCTTGATTGATTACCTACCTAATATTTATTTAAAATACATATTACTATAGGTAGGTATAATAAAAGGCAGACAAAATTCTGACTTACACATTGCCCATTCAATTATAACACGATAAGGTTACATAATGATTACACACAAGATAATTGTCAGAAACTCAGAACATGTACCTACACCTTATTATGTACGCATATAAATATTATAATAGTTTAATAAGTAGGTAGGTAGCACGTGATTCGTTTACTTTCGTCTACAAGTCGGCCGATGCCGCCAGCGATGTCGTACTTCACCGTCTACTTAGCACATTGAATAACCATATGGTAACCCAATTATATTGAATGGGTAACCCATTCAATGTGCTATCTATATTGAAGTGATAATCCTTTCAATTGGTTTCAAGCATATACCCTTTTCAATGGGCTATCATATTGATAGTGTAACCCTTTCACTGGGTTTCAAGCATAGAACCCATTCAATGTGTTATCCATATTGAAAGGGTAACACTTTTAATGGGTTTCAAGCGTAAACCCTATTGAATGGGTTATCAATATGATGGTGTAACCCTTTTATTGGGTTTGAGCATAGAACCCTTTCAAAGAGTTACATCACGATAAAGGTAACCACATAAATGGCTTACCCATTCGAATGGCTTAACTCTTAACTGGGGTTGTACGGTCCTTGAGTAGTATAATTTTAAATGCATATTTAACAATATAACAAATTTCAAGCTAAAGCTTAATTTAAATAGCAAATTACAAATTAATGTCTAAATTACCTTGTTTTATTACTTATCTCAAAAGCCCTTTTACTTAACTAAGGGATCATGGTGATGGTCTATTTAAAACTTCGCACTAAATATTGGGGATGTTGCACCTAAAACTGTTCTATACGCATAGATTTAATATTATATAGTATAATACATTAAATCTATTGTTCTACGTAACGGTATGCATAAGAATGTAGGAACATTCCTAGGATACTTACTTGGAACTCGAAATCTTAGTGAAGCAAGCAGATGAGGACGGAGATAATACCTATTATAGAACATAGCATCACGCCTGTATTTCCCGAAGGGGTAGACTGGAGGTGTATTACGCACCCACGGTTCGCCAGCTATGTTAAGTTCAATGTAATAGGGGGCGAGGCTATTGCCGTCTACCGGGCACATCTCCAAACTCCGGACTGCTGCTGAGAATTTTTCTTTTTACGAAAAAGCTCAATAACACTTCCCGACCCGGAAATCGAACCCGAGACCTCATGATCAGCAGTCGCTTACACTACCGAGGCAGTTATATAATAATAGTCGAATAAAACATATAAGTACCAGTTTAAGTCCAATCAAAAGCTATCACACAAAAACGTTTCAACAAAACCAGTTTTTTGATATGGGGTGTGAAAATGGCTTTGTGTTCGAGAATGTCTTAAGGTAATGGCCTCAGATAATATTTTTTCTCATACATCTTAAGTGAACAGATACAACTCGTTAACACCTTCATAATTACTACTATCAGTTAATGATGTTTTTGTTATTGCTTGTGGTGGCAAGTGAGCCACAGCCCATCTGATGGTAAATGGTAACCGTCGCTCATGGACTCAACTATACCGGGAGTATTGTCAAGCCGCTGCTCACCATTTTATTTCACAAATAAGAAATGAAAGAATAAACGGCTATCTTCTGCCACAACCAAAACGCAACGATGTGCTTCATGACCGATCACACGGTAGATGGCGGTCCACCCCGCTCGGGCCCGATAGCAAGTGAGTACTCCCACTTGGTACCCAGCCCTACCACCAGTAATGCAATGGGTGATCATTGCTTACCTTCGGGCACCCTCTCTTGAGCGATGCCCCGCGCACTTGGGCGTCACACCTTCGCGGTAGGCTTCCGCGGACGGCAGGGTACTCCCCGATCCCACCGTCCGCAGCGCCCGATTCCCCGCCGGCGCGCGAGGCGGCGTGCAGCGCAGGTAAGCGCGTGCACGCCGCCTCGCGCGCCGGCGGGGAATCGGGTCCGTGAAGGAGGATTCCTCCCGGGCCCTCTCCGCCACCTCTTTCCGCGAGATGAAAGCCTCGCAGAAAGCGGCGACTGCGGTCCAGGCCCTGTCACTGCCAACCATCGCTCGCGCAACGGCCGGCAGCGACAGGTCCACGCCTATGACTGCAACGAGTTCCCGACGCTGCACATCCCAGGCCGGGTACGACTCGAGCGTGTGCTGCGCCGATTCCTCACCGCAGTCGCAGTGGTGACAACCTGGGGTTGTCTCCCTCCTAGCGATCATGTGCAGGTATTTGCCGAAGCAACCATGCCCCGACAAAACCTGCACCAACCGGAAGGTGAGGACCTCATGCTGCCGCCCTGCCCATTCTTCCAAGATCGGCTGGAGCGCCCCCACGGTCCTGAGACCGGCCCGGGGCGTCTCCAGCCTAGACTTCCACTATAGGACGGTGGCGCGGCGGGCATATTGCGCTCGGTGAGGGGCCGCCGCCCCCCGCCCGCGCCGTCGACGCCCACCGATAGACGTCGGCGAGCACCTCCGCCTCCAGTTCTCACGGGAGGGCTCCGGCCAACGCGCAGGCTGCATCGGTCGAGACCGTGCGGTACCCGCGTATTGCCCTGACCGCTACGACCCTCAGTGGACGCCACAGAAGGGCCCTATTGCGAGCGGCCAGGGCCTCCGCCCACACGGGCGCGCCGTACAGAGCCATCGACCGTACGACCCCCGCGTAGAGTCGTCGACACGCGAGACTCGGTCCTCCCAAATTCGGCATCAGTCGCCCGATGGCGGACGCCGTACCGACGAGCTTTGGCGCAAGACGGCGGAAGTGCTCGTCAAAGTGCCATCGTCCATCCAATACCAGGCCCAGATATTTGGTGTGGGCCTGGATCGGAAGTCCCACACCATTGACCGTTATCGAGGCGCTGGCGGGTGGGCCACGTCGGCGCCCATGGAAGAGTAGGGCCTCCGAGTTTTCAAGGGCCACCCTAAGCCCCAGCGCCCCGATCCGCCTGACCACCTCGGGAAGTACCACCCTCTCACAACAGATCAGCGTGTAACAACAGTAGTTACTCATACCATCGCGTTTCGTATGATATGTGAGTGCGCCGGAGGCCCAAGCCCTCTCCCTATTCTCTTCGTAGTATCCTACCCATCCTCTCCTTATTATACTTCATGTCCACCTTCTATCCCTTTCCTGGGAGCTAGCGACGCGCGAGTGATGCATCTGGTGTTGCTTGCGTCTATAGGTTACGGTAACCGCTTACCATCAGGTGGGCCGTATGTTTGTTCGCTACCCATGTAGCATAAAAAATATACATATGGTTAGGTACATTTATTCCAAAAAAACCTTTACATTGATGGATGTATTTCAAGATAATAGAAACGTTGTTGGTCCCCCTGTTCATTGTTAAAATATAACAGTCTGATACTGAATTCAGTAATGTATGTAGAGTACGACAAGAGTCAGATGTGCCATCGGCTAACGTTGTTAAAGTCGAATTTTACCGAAGCGTAACGAAGTGGAATCAACAGTAGTAAAAGTGTAGGCGATACGTAATATTTGTAATGTTATGACACTTATTTTATCCTATTTGAGCCTTAGAGCACACCTACCCACATATTGCACCTAAGAGGTAATTTTTGCTATTAAGTGAATATGACATGCATTGAAATTCATCGTTGCTATCTTTTATGTAGTAGTTGTAATTGCAGAGCATTGATATATAGACATAATGTACATCCCTTCAGTCTTTGTAAATCTTATGTGAATAACGTCTCTTTTTACTTTATACATTATCTATTGCCATTAAAATTTCCTTAAAGCAAACTGCCAACGTCACGCCCCTCGTCTCCATTGTCACAGTTTATAATATCAAGCGATACCCCCTCTGACCTTGTTTGCGAAGGTATTTTCCCATTCTATACAAAAATATACCTTTCATTAAGAAGATTTAAAAAGTAGACCTACACACAAAGTAAAATACGTGCCAAATATCCCAAAATAAATAAATATTCACGGACATTTTTCACACAACGTCCTCTGGTCCCAAATTAAGCTTAACGCTAGTGCTATGAGTACCAGATTACAGATATAATACATATATTTCTTTTTTTTTGTAAATACATACATATAATAGATAGAAAACACCCAGACGCAGTACAAATATCTGTGTTCATCACACAAATAATTGTCCTGAGTGGGAATCGAACCCACGACCTCGTGCACGGAAGTTGGTTACACTACCGACTACGCCACGAGGCCCGTCAAATCTAAATAGTTTTTAACACGAAATAAGTGTATACAAATGCGGCTAATGAGGTCTACGGTTCTATAACCGGGTTGGACCAGTAAAAAGTGATTGGGATAATGTGTTAAGAAATTCTCAATAGCAGGCGTCCCATGAGACTATGACATTGAGGGAATAGAAAGTCCCTTGTGTTTGCGCACACGCTCGACTACTACAACAGCTCCTATGTACATGATACATGGCTAGTGTTCGACAAGACTTAACATCGTGACCGAAATCGTTTTAGAGGTTATTGTCATACGTCATTCTGTTGTTGGTGTATTATGGTGCAGTATGGTGAATTTACTGATGGCCCCTCTGAATCCTGTTGTACTATAATGTAACTTGTTATTAGTTTACAAGTCCATTTCTGACTGTTAAGTTTACAGTGGGCTGTACAAATAACAAAGGGATTTACTCAGACGGAAATCAAAATCATTTGGATGATTTTAACTAAGAGTTGATTTAACTTTGAACATTCAGCATCTGTTGGCATGTTTTGTAGTTCGCAGTGAGTTTGTATAAACATAATTTAAATGGTTACGACTACTAGTATATATTTTTTTAAGCATTTGACATGCTTATTTGACTAAACATGAACACAAAGTGCGAAAATGTGAAATCGAAAATGACAGCCACGGGCAAGATTTGAACGTGCATCTCCTTGAATAGATACCGTCTCAGATGCTTTGCCAATTGAGCCATATCGTGACAATTGATCGGGACTGCGAATTTCGATAACATTCCTTCTTAATGTCTTGGGTACACCTGCGCCATTTGTCGGATATATTTGCATACATTATTTCGATCAAGTAAGCTTAATTTCATTATTACAATTTATTAAATTTCATACAAAATAATAATGCAGCCTATTTTAATATTTTTATGTAAGTTTTAGTACCGAAAAATAAATGGCGGTATGAAGTTCGCCGGGTCAGCTATAAAAACAACTTTTTTAACTGCGCAGTTGATAACATACAAATTAGTATCATTAAGTAACAAAGTGTAATTGTACTTACTCTAATAGTTTAAACAAAATGTACTATTTACAGTCATAAGTTATATTACAAGGCAAAGTTTCTCAAGGTAAGACTTGTAGATCCCAGGGGTCATTTAAACACCTCTAAAGTAATGTCAAACAGATCCAGTGGTCCACCAATACAGGCGGAGTGGGCCCACACTTCTCTGTTCGCTTTCCTAAGCAGGGTGTGCAAAATCAATCATTCAGGTACTCCATGCTTATCAAAAGGCAGTATGCCCAGCGTGTGCCAGTGCTTATTGTCCTATCTGACGGCAAGTGGTGATAATAGCCTAGGTAGGGTATTTAAGTACTGAAATAGGAACAACCTATGCACTACCTATTATCTGTTAAGACTGGCGCTCCTTATTGAAAGTCCAAGAAAATATAATAATAGTTTAGTTCGGAATATAAACATAATGATATTTAGTGTTTTTTTTATACTAAGGTTTGAAGAAAGGTTGCATTGTCTGATCGTATGCCGTACCTACTCCAGGGCAATCACTTTCACGTTGCCAATTCTAACAAAATGTATATCAGTCGTTAACAAAGAAGGATAGGAAATGAGTAGTTCTCTCACCGGACAAAGCCTACAGTAAGCTTACCTACCGAGTTTTACACCGTTATATATTCAATTAGAGGGTGGTAATTCCTTGGACAAGCCGGTCCACTCGCGTTGGTTTAGTAACTAACTCTAACTCTTCCAACAAAAACCAATTTACTTGTCTGACTGGTGTGGTATTAAGAGAAAAATTCAATAACTTCGACAAAGATTGGTCATAAGTTGTATACTTATGTTATGTAACTAAACAAAATAATGTGGTCTACTGCATAAAAGAATGAGGACAGTGCACAACCTAAAAGTTTGAGAAATTGTATCATAGTACTATTTAACTAACGAGCCAGCTCGGAAGTGAATTAAAAGCGAAACTAAAGTACGAGAAGACGGTATTTTTTTTTATAAAGTACCTACCTATACATATATATATATATGTACCTATAATTTGGTTTTATCTTGGTGTTGCATTTTAAACGAGGTAAGTACGCAATATAAATATAACGTATATTTTTCTTTGTTGCTTATAATGGCAGACAACCCACGGCCCTCCTGATGGTAATAGTGGTAACTGCCACTCATGGACTCAGCAGTGTAGTGGTAAAGCCTTGCTTATTTCAGCATGAGTGAGCCATTCGATCAGGGAAGTACCACCCTCTCACACAGCTTGAAATAACGATAGATAGATGATGGGTCCGTTGTTTGCACGTCATTGCCGTGTGGGGCCGGCACTAAGAATAGCTCCACCCCGTCTCTTCCTATGGGAGTCGTAAAAGCCGACTAATGGATTACCCCGGTCCCGGACCGGGTAGCAGCGTTCCCCTGTGTACTAAAAACATCCACTGCGATCGCCAGCCCCCCTGCCAAGCGTGGCGATTATGGTAAAATACCCATTTTGGGGAGGTCTATCTCCAGCAGTGGACGATGAAAGGCTGATGGATAGATGGATGGTTGGGGTACGTTGTGCTCCGTATGGAAAGTGAGAGTGTCGGAGGCCAAAACAAGGGATTTATGCCCTATCCTCTACTTGTTATCCTTCCTATACTCTCCTTAGTATCCTACTTATCCTCCACATAATATCTTATATACCTCATATCCCTTTCCTTGGAGATGGCGACGTGCGAGTTATGACTCTGGTATCGCTAGCGTCTATAGAATACAGTAACCGCTTACTATCAAGTGGGCCGTATGCTTGTTTGCCACCCACGCAGTATAAAAGAATACTACAACCAAAACACACCAAAACCCAAACTCCCTCCTTATCGTCTCCTTGTTATCGTTCCTTTCCACTTCCTGTACCTTTCCTTCAAAATGACGCGCGGGTGCTGCCTCGGTTATTGTTAGCGTCTATAGGAGAGGTACGGTAACCGCTTACTTTGATGTGGGTATGCTTGTTTGTCAACCGTTTCGTAAAATAGTATAAAAAATGGCTAAATAGATTGTGGTCACATTTGGGTCACGGCTATATATACTCTTCATTAAAATATAGGCATGTTCTATTTCATTATAACACTTTTATTGGATCTATACGAGCATCAAACTTCTCAAAAAACTATTATCTTGACTTACCTCGTCGTTTTTGACGTGGTCACAAGTAGAGTCAAAATAATAGTATTTTGAGAAGTTTAATGCGCGTATCTTCGATCATCAATACTACATTTTTGGCCTAATAAATGTGTTATAATAAATTTTGTCCGTGTGGTGACGGACTAAGAATACAAGTGTCACCACCTCATACTTTCCCACAGGTGTCGTATGAGGCGACTAAGGGAAGTAAGCAATTATCATCTATTGCATGACTGGTGGTAGGGCTGGGTACCAAGTCGGAGTACTCACTTGGTATCGAGCCTGAGCTGGTTGGTACCACCATCTCCCGTGTGACCGGCCATGAAGCACATCGTTGCGTTTTGGCTGTAGCAGGAGATAGCCGTTTATTCTTTCGTTTCATATCGGTGAAATGAAATGGTGAGCAGTGGCTTGACAATATTCTCGGTATAGTTAAGTCCATGAGCGACGGTTACCATTTACCATCAGATGGACCGTGGCTCGTCTGCCACTACATGAAACATAAAAAAATATATATATAAAACACGAAAGTTTAAAATTCTATTTCATGACGTCGAATAAACCCTGCGTAAAGTCTGTCAGCAATGTATGTTAAAATTACATGAATTGATATATATGCTGCAATTTTTATTAGATTTTGATGCGTTACATTGCAACTATTAGTATTTAGCATTAGTTATATAAAGGGCAAAGCCACGGGCTGGGGATTGTGTAAGTATATTTTTACTGAAGCCGGAAAGCCGTTTGTCTTTTCTGTGTTCAGTCAATACTTGTGTACAAAGAAGTAATAACTATTCGCTCGAGGCGTTTCCTTTGTGAGATATTAGCTGTTCTTAGTAAGATTTTATAGACGAATAAACAGACGGCACGTTATTTGATCGTGTTCCTACTGATGTGATCTCGTATACACAATACATTGAGGCGGACTAAATCGCTTGTCATTAACCAAAAGTTTTCAACAACAAATCACAATAAAATTATTGCATTTGCATTCAAATACTGGTCTCAGCATTTATTATTGCCCGATATTTTTGTTTTTGACAATTAAATAATGTGCCAGATGCCATTTTTTATAAATAAACTATTTTAGGATGTCTGTAATTTTAATATTATTTAATTTAACTTATAAGAACAAATTTTATTTGCCAGACATTAATTCGGTTGTTTACTCAATAACCAGGCCGATTTATGCCTGGGAAATTATATCTGGCAAATTAAATTTGTACTTACTTATTTATGTATAAATAAAATAATATTAAAATTACAGATATCCTAAAATTTTATTTGAAATTAATTATAAAAAATAGCATCTGGCGCATTATTGTCAATAACAAAAATGTCTGGCAATAATAAATTCATGTTGTAACGTTTTAATGTTAGCGAAAAAGAAAAAGCTTTTCTTAAAATTAAAAATCATTATTTTTACTTGGAAAGGTATGATGTGCGTTAATAAACACAACGTTTACCAGTAGCCAGATAGCCCGCACGCGGTTTTGAAGAGTATAGGGAAAGATACTTTTAAGAATCAGCTTTTATAAAATTCTTGTTTTACTAACGTTGCTAGCTCTCTTACTAATCTGAATGAATGCGCGATTTAATTCTAGGTATTGATCAATAATGCAACTGTATTATTCCAAATCAAATTAACTTATTACTCAAGATCAAGCAATCCCACTGTTCGCGACCGATTTGCTCTCACACCGAGGCAATATTATAGTAGCTATACCTACTCCCTGATATTGGCGGGTCAATGGAACTGTGTTACATTACGTCCCCCCTTACCCTACGCACCACCCTTATACCAATCAGCCCTCGGGTGAAGGTTTCCAATATCCATGTCCTGGTTTCATTACCAGACCCTCGTTACCAAACTGAATCTATTGGACTCAAAAGTTATCATATTTATTAAGCCTTTTTTATTTTAGGTAGGCAAATATGTCCTACCGCTCACCGCGCTGCCCGGGGAGACAACAGGGTAGTGTGGGGCTCTCACCCACTAAAAACCCACCGTGGGCCTCCACCCGCCCTTGCTACGGCGGATCACGAATACCGCGTCGTTTCGACCGCGATCCGCAGGCGGCAGCCCCTTCGGGCGCCCTCTCTTGAGCGACGCCTCGCGCACTTGGGCGTCGCAACTTCGCGGTAGGCTTCCGCGGATGACAGGGTACTCCCCGACTCCACCGTCCGCAACCTCGGCTAGGGCGGCATCAGGCGCAGGTAAGCGCGCGCATGCCGCCCCGCGCGCCGGCGGCGAATCGGGTGCGCGAAGGAGGATTCCTCCTGGGCCCTCTCCGCCACCTCCTACCACGAGATGACGGCCTCGCAGAAGGCGGCGACCGCGGTCCAGGCCCTGTCACTGCCAACCATCGCTCGCGCAATGGCCGGCAGCGACAGGTCCACGCCAATGACTGCAACGAGTTCCCGGCGCTGCACATCCCAGGCCGGGCACGACTCGAGCGTGTGCTGCGCCGAGTCCTCGCCGCAGCCGCAGTGGTGACAGCCTGGAGTCGTCTTCCTCCTAGCGATCATGTGCAGGTATTTGCCGAAGCAACCATGCCCCGACAAAACCTGCACCAACCAGAAGGTGAGGACCCCGTGCTGCCGCCCTGCCCATTCTTCCAAGATCAGCTGGAGTGCCCCCACGGTCTAGAGAACAGCCCGGGGCATATCCAGCCGAGACTTCCACTTTAGGACGGTGGCGCGGCGGGCATCTTCCCGCCACGATGACATTGCGCTCGGCGAGGGGCCGCAGCCCCCCGCCCGCGCTGTCGACGCCCGCCGATAGACGTCGGCGAGCACCTCCGCCTCCAGATCCCACGGGGGGGTTCCGGCCAACGCACAGGCTGCATCGGTCGAGACCGTGCGGTACCCGCGTATTGCCCTGACCACTACGACCCTCTGTGGACGCCACAGAAGGGCCCTATTGCGAGCGGCCAGGGACTCCGCAAACACGGGCGCGCCGTACAGTGCCATCGACCGTACTACCCCCGCGTAGAGTCGTCGACACGCGAGACTCGGTCCGCCCAAATTCGGCATCAGTCGCCCGAGGGCGGACGCCGTGCCGACGAGCTTTGGCGCAAGACGGCGGAAGTGCTCGTCAAAGTGCCACCGTCCATCCAATACCAGGCCCAGATATTTGATGTGGGCCTGGATTGGCAAGCCCACACCGTTGACGGTTATCGAGGCGCTGGAGGGCGGGCCCCGTCGGCGCCCATGAAAGAGTAGGGCCTCCGACTTTTCAAGGGCCACCCTAAGCCTCAGCGCCTCGATCCGCCTGACTACCTCCGCGGTACCTGAGGTGGCCAGCGTTGCCGCGTCCTGGAGGGTTCAGCCCCGGGCTGTGACGAGCGTATCGTCTGCGTAGCAAATTAAGCCCAGCCTGGAAGGAGCCGGTCACGGAGGACCCAGTCGTAGCCGATGTCCCACAGGAGCGGCCCAAGAACCGAACCCTGCGGGACGCCGCACGACATAGCCCTCCTTACAACGTCCCCCTCCCGGTCCACCGAAGACGACGCTGCGGCCGTCGAAGTAGTCTGCCACCAGCCGCTTTAGGTAGAGGGGCACTCCATGGTACCGGAGTGCCTCCTTGATGCAGCAGAGACTATTGAAGGCGTTGGCGATGTCAAGCGACACCGCCAACAGCACATCCCTCGAGGTGACGGCCTCCGCAGCCGCAGCCTTCAGGCGCAGAATAGCGTCGACCGTAGACCGACCCGCCCGAAATCCAAACTGGGCGTCGGACAGGTCGGGGCCGTCCGCTCCTAGGTACCGGACGATGCGGGCAGCGACTACCCGCTCGAGGAGTTTGCCCGCCTCGTCCAGCAACACGATGGGCCTGAAGGCCAAGACTGTATTCGGAGGCCGTCCCGGCTTCGACAGGAGCACGAGCTTCCCCTCCTTCCAGCAGTCAGGGAACCGTCCGGACACCAGGCAAGCACCGAACAGTCCCCCGAGGCGGGGCTCAAGGTGGTCGAGGATCAGGGCCAGCACTCGGGCGGGAACCCCGTCCGGCCCGGGGGCGGCGCCTCTCCGCATACGTGCTGCCGACGCCCCGATATCCGTCGTCTTCACGAGCGGTACCTCCACGTCGTCGGCCTCCCGGTCATCATCTGGCGGAGCCATGACCGGGGGCGTGTGCACCGCCCGTGAAGGGAAAAGTCCCTCGACCACCTCAGAGAGGAAGCCCGGCCGGAGAGTCTCCGTAAGGGGGGGGGCCCTAAGCGCCGCGCGGTACGGGCGTCCCCAGGGGTCACGCTCGAGACCCTCCAGCATCTCCTGCCTTTTCGCACCTTTGGCGCGACAGATGGCCAGCTTTAACGCGGCGCACGCACTGCTGTACGCCGCATACAGCCGGCCCTCCCGCTCTTCGTCGCGGATTCGGCGACGGCGGCTGCGGGTGTAGGACCTCCGGGCATGAATACAGGCCGCACGGAGGTCCGCCAGCTCCGGGGACAACCAGTAGACCCCCTTTCGTCGAGGCAGGCGCCGCACGCGGGTCATGGCACAGGGCTCGGTGCTACACGCCGTATCGAGGTCTCCAGGTTGTGCAGGAAGACCTCAAAAGCTGCCAGACTACGACTAGAGGAGAAGTACACGCCATACAGCGTGACCCCTCCCCATTCGGCCGCCACATATCCCGTGCCCTGGTCTTTGAGTGACAAGGGCGGGGAATGCGGCGCCGCCGAGCCGACGACCGCCACGGAGCCATCCCCGCTACCCGCCCAATTGGGGCAATCCAGGACTATGTAGGGCTCCGCGGCTACGGCAACACCGATCGACCGCTCCGCCATGGATTGCAGGAAGAGGTCCTGCGCCCTGGCGGAATGGCCGAGATTCCCCTGGAGGAGGATAGCGTAGTGATCCGTTATTGGACCACGATATCCTCCTCCATACGCTGCGGCTGTCCAGCCACGCCGGGTTGGGCAGCCGGGGCCGTTTGGCTGCCCACCCCCCTCTTAGGGCCTGACTTGGCCGGAGGCCTGCACCTCACCCGCCCCATACAGTGGTTGGCGGGGCGATAGCCCGCCGCGCACGCGGGGCAGTGTGGGGTGGCAGAACAGGCAGCCGCCTGGTGCCTTGCTTCCGCGACTTCTTTCTTCGCTTCGGGGCTTCCCCTCTCAGATTGATTGGCGTCGCCTCACGCTCCGAGGCAGCACCGCGACCCTTGGCCCGGGATCGCCGGGGCCCAACTACCTGCCAGTCCCCGTCTGAGGTCGTAGCAGTGGCAGGGGCGGGGGCAGGAGCTCGGAGTGCGACCGCCGCAGCCCGTGAGGGTGCGACCGTTTGTCTTGGCGCAGTAGGACGCGGAGGCGCAGCGGCGCTTGGCAGAGGCGGGAACTCCTCTCGGGGCTGACCCCTCGGGGCCTATCCCGCCTTGTCCTTTTTCTTCGACTTTTTCTGGCCCTTTCCTTGGCCTACAGAAGCTGGCGAAGGTTTTGCCGCTGGTGGTTTGGCCGCCGTCACGGCAAAAGAAACATGCCCCCCCTGGCACGGCAGGGGTGTCGGTGCCGAGGACGATGCGGCAGATCTTTTATCAGCCGCAAGCGGCGGCCGACTTCGGGGCTCCGGCGGCAATCTTGCGGCTAGGGCCTCAAATCTCGGGCCAAAGACCGCATCCATGCGGTCGATAACCGCGCGGAGCATTTCGTCGTCGAGCCCAGTGACAGGGCCCGACTGAGCGGCAGACGGAGCCGAGGCGGACGCCGAGGTGTGGCGGAGGCACGGCGGCTGCGGCGAGGCGGTCGCGGGGAGAGCAGGCTCGACCCGCATTACAGAAGCCGATGCACTCGGGGTGGCCTCAGGAAGCCCAAGTTCGGCTCTCATATTGGCCATCCCTCGGTGCAGCTCCTCGACCGTTGCCCGTCCCGGGTCGGCTGATACCTCGACCCCTAGCCGCTGCGGGTATTTTAGGGGGAGGCATCTCAGTGGAGCTCAGGTTGGACTCCGAGGCACCTCCCCCCTGAGACAGGGTGCGCTTGCGCCAGAAACGCGACTCCGACACAACCTCTACCGGCCGCGATTGCCGACTCTCAGCAGCCTCAGACAGGCCACTCTCCTCAGCGGCAGACATCTCGGCAGCTGATGTGCAGGCCGAGCTGCCCGTCATCGAGCCGTCCCTCGAAGACTGGGGCGTTCCCTTGGACGTCTTCGACGTCGTCGTCGAGTATGGGAGAAAAGAGGTCCACCCGGGCAGAGCTCCCTGTACCTGGGTAAGCGTACATTTGTAACCCAACACAGGGGGTCCGCAGGTACCCTGGCTGGGGCCGCGCTCGAGACTGAACTACCCATCAGCCATGCATCTCCTCGCCGCGCGCCAGAGCTTGAGATTCGCGGTAATTTTTTATAGAGGTTGTCTTCCTAGCGGTCCGGGCGATTAAGCCAAGACCCTCGTTCCTGTATGCCCGCGAGACGTAACCTCAGACACGCGCTCAGGTTTACGATTTGGGACGGGGGGGGGCGCTGTGGCCCCACTGTCCCCTCTCTCCAGAGCCCGGTGAGCCAGTCTGGCCCCACCGACTCCGACGCCTGGTCTATCCGCCATGCCCTCTGCTGAGTCAGGGGGACACGCGGAGACCCGTCCTGTCTGGAATTTTAGCCGCCGGCGACTGCCGACGTTGCCCGAGGTGCACCACTAAGAGGTAAACCGGACAAATTAGCACCCCTCATATTTTATAAGCCTAATTCGAGGTATTAGACACTGAAGAATTCCATTATCCAGCGTCTGTCTCAAAAATGTGAAATCGAAAATAACAGTCACAAGCCGAATTTGAACCTGCATCTCCTCGAATACCATCCCCGATGATTTGTCAATTCAGTAGATGGCATAGGTGTCACCCACAATATTAAGAAGGAATGCGTTATTGAAACTCGCAGTCCCGAGCAATTGTCACGATGACTGCTATTTTCAATTTCACATTTTCGCACTTTGTGTTAATGTAAATGTTTTGTTTCAGATCGATAATGAGAATAATACATTTACATAAATTGAATAAAAACATATTAAATGATCAAGTACTGAAAGACTCCAATCTCGTCATTGATGGACATCAACTTTTTTATGACATTTACGAAAAATGTTTCTTGACCTACGAATTTGGCTGTGAAGCTAACGAATATGCAAGAAACCTGCTAAAAAAACAATTTAATATGTTTAAAAAAGCAAATATCAAATGCTACTTCGTCTTTAAAGGAGGTGATAGTGATATTACAAAAAAAATATCAAATTTAGAAACTATTAATTTTAATATTGAATCTAACAAATACGTGGCTCCTGTATTCTTGAGAGAAATTTGTCTACAAGTTTTAGAAGAACTGGGTTTGGATTACTCAACGTGCGTTACTGAGACCATAGAAGACTGCATCACGCTGGCGAAAATTTTAAACTGTCCAGTGTTGAGCATGAGTACTCATTATTATTTCAGAAGAGTACCATTTATACCTGTTAGAACTCTAAAATATAGCCACCCCAACGACTACGTAACCTACAAGCAGTACCAACTGAATGATTTTCTCATGATATTTTCAGTGACAGAGAGAAAAGCCGCTATATTTGCAGCTTTGAATGATATTGATATCTTTCCCTTATATCATTTCGATGACCTTCTAAAGAAATTAAATGTTTCCAATGAAGTTATAGCGATACAGCACCATAAATTATTGAAATGGTTATCAGAACACACTGAAAGCGAAGCTCTTAATAGAATAAAGGAGTTCCTGTCAAGCGAAGTCGATATCAAAATATTTTGTGCTCATGCATCAAAAATCTTAAGAAACATGCAATGTGAGCATGGAAGTATTGTCACTGACTATTTACTTAGCGGATGCAGTCTGCCCACAATACTTAAGGACTCACTGTGGTTTGAAAAAGGAGTAGCAGCCCAGAATATCGCCATACCTTACATTAACTTGTATAAACACCGATTCATTCTAGGCTCATGTGCAACAGAGACGAAGGGTCCCACAGACAGCATCATGTTATCGATAGATATAATAAGATACGCGTACAATTTGCTAACGAATTTCCAAACGACGGACATATTTGTATATCAAGATGCAAATAATTATATCAAGATAAATACTGGAGATACAAGTATTAGAAAACCAACTTACAGCTGCAGTACATCGGTGTTTGAGAACGGATGGAAATATATAAAATGTTTGGAACTTTTTGAACATTTTTTGAGTGAGAATAATATAAATATAGATTTAGTAGATGTCCCAGATGATGTGAGAATGTTGTTGATAGCTCTTACGTATTTTGCTCGTAAAAAGATGTTTGATGGAGTTGACGTAACGAAAGAAGTTTATTGTTTTATGGTGTCGTACGCGATGTTGAACCATTTATATTTAGGTCACGATAAATATAATTATAAAACTTGTGCAGAGCATGGCATAAGTCTGTATAACATTACTGAAGCATGTAGAGTTACAAGAAAATATTTTACGTGTGATTCGGATGACGTGAAAAATATTTTCGATGCGCATGCTTTAAAGCCGTTGGTCGAGCTTCAGTACTGTTTACTTCACATGAATTATCTAAACTCCTTATGTGGAACTCCATATACGCCTACAAAGTATCACTCAACTTTCAATGGGACGTTTATTTACAAGTTATTAATCAACATGGCTGATTCCGAACCAAATGAGTTTATTCAGGATTTGTTCCAAACAAGCCCACTGGTTTTGAAATATATTACTATGCTGACAAGCGCATACAAATATCTCACTACAATATAGATACTTCCTAATATTTAGGCGAATGTTACACATTATGAAATAAAACTACGTTTACGGAATCTATCGCGTTTACTTGATTTTCTTCTATCTTGACGTATTGAATACTTTACAGCATTCATGATCACGGGTGGACTTAGATGTTAGACGTCCAAGGCTGATATATTGTTTCAACGGTTCTACGCACTATATCTACCCACAGTTATATGATTTTACAAGAGTTGGTTTATTTATTTTAACAGACTTTAGGCAGTCTGGCAAAAAAATAATAATAGAAAAGAACTCATATTACCCATAGATTACAACATAAGATACTAATAGTCTATGCATATCACAGAGTAAGGCAACGTATAACCAGGAAACAGATAATAATGTTCAATAATATCATGTAATGTAAAAACAACATCACATTATTTGTCCAGATTAGATTACAATAACCTTAAAATATCGCTTATACCTCATATCAAATTTCCATTTTTATATACATATTTAGTAAATTTGTAAACTATATCCAGAGATTACCTCCCAGTGAACACTAGAATTACAGTAAGGCCCATATAATACAGTCACTTGCCAATGCAAGGGATCCAGCAAAAAGTCATACCATATATCGAGTCGTAGTCTGTTTGAACAAAGAAACAAGGTTCTGCGGTCTGTCTTTATCACAACAATAGAAGCCATTACAATTATTTTTAAATTTTTTGTTTATTTGTTCACGCATCACGCAAAAGCTGTGAACCTACGGTACTGAACGGATTTTTACTGACGGACTTAAAAACTGGAACTGGGGCTGGAGATATGACCAGAAACAAGGCGTTTGTTATTTTTAAATATCTTTCTAGCATTTCTAAATTTATAATTAGTTGTAGGTACCGTATTTAGTTTAAAAAAATATATTTTTAGATGTTTGTGAAGTAAAAGTATGTATAGGTATAGTACAGTATATAATATGACGTAGTGGTTCAGATACCGACCACATATTCCAAGTGTTATGGGTTCGATTGCCACACAGGACAATTATTTGTGCGATTTGTTGTTTTGACTTTGGGTGTATTTTTGTGTTCATCAATTGAATGTTTGTAAACTCCCCGCGGTATATAGATTATTTCATAGTGCAAGATGTTATCGTTAACAATTTGTAATTAATTTTGTATTAAAATAACAGTCATATTATTAAGCTCTATAATTTTTTCTGTTTTAACTGCTTACCTCCCTTAATCGCTTTGTATCACACCCGCAGTACAGAATGGGCTGGTGACACTTGTAACTGTAGTCCGTCACTCTCTGATTTAGCAAGCTCCCACTACCTTATAATCCTTTATATAAAAACTATTTAGTCCTTCAGACGACGACAGGTAACTTTAAATTTTTAAACTAGGAGGCCTTGGTACAACGCTAAGTGTTAACTCATTGTGTTAGGTGATAATAAATTACTCTATCGTTCATTGAATTAAATAGCTCTGAGAGTTAAATAGCTCTGAGTGAGTTAAATAGCTCTGAGTGACTTAAATAGCTCTGAGTGAGTTAAATAGCTCTGAGTGAGTTAAATAGCTCTGAGTGAGTTGGCTCTAAGTGAGTCTATTTACTTAGATCCTTGGTCGAGGAGGCCGCGAAGCAATTCTACTACTGTCAAGTTTTTTTATAAATCTAACGCTAATGGGCCGTGAGATTCAACTTTGACATAACTCTTACGATACTTTGGTGACTATAAAGATGATGTTATTAAATTAGAACAATACTTGAGATTGGCGGCCTTTCTCACCAAAAATTGAGATTGAAGGTTAAAACCTCGTAAATATTATTTAAATATTTTGTGACAGAGCTCATTAAAATTGTCACTAGGGGCTTTAAACCATATATTTACATGCTATATTTATAAATTTACGTGGATGACTCAAACAAAGGACACCCCAAGTGTACCGGAAGGGTAAGATTATAACTTTGCTATTGGGCAATAATTTCGGCGTTGACATTATTTTATCAAAGCCTTTACATGCCATGATATGAAAAACGATTCGATATCGAGTTGTGTTTTATAGGCTAACTAAATTTGAACCGCTGAGGTCAAAATTTTACATCTCTAACTGCATTATAATACAAAAGTATCACTGCCCCGTGACTGAGTGAAACATCGTAAAGTAGTCTAGTAGTAGGCATTTCTGAGAACTTTTCTCGTTGACTTGTGAAGTCTTTAGCTAGTATTCGATATTTGTAGACTATAGGCTCTTCTGAAATGAGGTCTTATACCCAGTGAGAGCATCTCTATTTTTGATTTTTGGAAATTATGTATGAATTCCATTGAAAAATTATCACTGGTTGGTGAAGAAAAAAAATATTGTGAGGAAACATACAACCCTGAGAGATTCTTCCAAGAGCTCGTGAAGACGCACCAGGCCAGCGTGGAGGACTATCGCATAAGTCCCTCTGAGGGGACGCCTGTGCCTAAGAATAGACAGTAATCACTTCTTGTGATATAAAAGTAATAGCTAGTTAACAAATATACATCTCTAATGGTGCAGCTTTGGTTATCCCAGCATGAATCGGCACGATCTGGGAACTACCACCCTCCCACGTACCTTTGCGTTTTTCTATGGTGAGTGAGAACACCGGAGGCTCAAAACCCCTCTCTATCCTCTCCTTATTATTTTTCCTGTTCACCTTCTATCCCTTTCTTTAGAGATAGCGACGCGATAGATGTCTCTGGTGTTACTAGCGTCTATAGCCTACGGTAACCGCTTACCATCAGGTGGGCCGTATGCTTTTTTGCCACCCACGTATTAAGGAAAACATCATTTTCGAATTTCAGAGGTGTCTGTAAGACTAAGATTGAACCCAATAACTCAGTGTTGTTAGTTCTTGGTGTAGCGTATTATTACCTCTAGGATATGGATGGATCTATTACTACTCATTAAACACAAAGTTCACTTTGTGTTTAATGTATAGTGCTAAGCATGTCAAATGCTAAAAATATATATTAAATATATCTAAATATTTAAAGGGTTTGCGTCATTATTAGGTAAAATCTTAATTGTAAAATTAAGTTTACCTGGTCGGTATAATGTATGAAAATACTTCCGACACATGGCGCAGACGTCACCCAAAGACGTTAAGTATGATGTGTTATCGAAATTAGCAGTCAGGAGCAATTGTCAGGATGGCTGAATTGGTAAAGCATCTGGACGGAATCCAGAAGATGCAGGTTCAAATCCTGCTCCTGACTGTTATTTTCGATCTCACATTTTTCACTTTGTGTTTAATGTATAGTGCTAAGCATGTCAAATGCTAAAAATATATATAAAAAATATCTAAATATCTATTACTACTGCTTTATCCATCCATCCATCAGCCTTTTAACGTCCACTGCTGGACATAGGCCTCCCCAAGAATGGGGGATAGTGCCGTAATTGCCACGCTTGGCAGGCGGGTTGGCGATCGCAGTGGATATTGTTTATACTCGAAGGAGTGCTGCTGCCCACTACCGCGGTATTCCCTTAGTCGGCTCTTACGACTCCCATGGGTGGAGAGGGGTGGGACAATTCTAAAGCCGGCCCCACACGGCTAAATATACTACTGCTTATTAAAACATAATATGCCAACCTACAACATATTCGTAGCGAAACCGTCCTATAATGATCGTCTTCCCTGAATCGTATAATTCCGTCGTTTCAAATCCAATTGCAGGAGGTAAGAGATACGTCTCGTATTGAAATATGGCGGACGACGGTCGGGGATTTACATTGGAAAAAATTCTTCATGTAAAATTTGTTACGTATTGTAGTTTAAATCTTGAAGAAGGTGAGGCCATCTGACTTACCCAGACAGACGAAAGGCATTACATTTACGGACTATTTTTCAATCTATTAGTTAGTCTATTAGTATTTGGTAGAGCCTTGCTTATTCCAGCACGAATGAGCCGGCTCGATCGGGGAAGTACCACCCTCTTACATAAGATCAGCGTGTAACAACGGTACCTACCGCTGTGAATAGCCCATGTTTTTCTTCTATACTCGTATGTATGCAATCTTTTTTGAAATTGTAACAAAAAAACTCACTTTCGTATTTATAATATAAGTTAGGATGGTATATACTCGTATTGGATATTTGGATTGTCCTCCGCCCGCTTAGAGCCCGCGAAGGTGCGACACCCCAGGTGCGTGGTGACGTCGCTCAGAGAGGAAGCCCAACAGAGCTAGCCGCCGCGCGGACCATTGAAGTGAATATACGCGCTACCAGTGGTCCGCCGAGTACGGGCGGGTGACGATGCACGCGGTGGGGTATATACTCGTATTACTAGCCTTTGCACGCATCTCCGCCGCAGCTAAAAGCTGGTTTTAGGTTATATCTCAGGTTCTCGATTTGGTAGCGGGATAAAATGTATACCAATTTTTAAGTCATATCAATAACTATGAAATAAAAAAGTTACATCAAAATCCGTTTAGTAGTTTTAGCGAGATTTGCGAGCGAATAAACAGACAAAAAATACTAAAAAAATGTTTTGTCTTCAAACACGCCTAATAGCTTAATAAAGTCATTTTTTGTCAAGTATCTTAAATGTTCAAACACAGCTCTGTTATAGCTTTATAATAGTATATAGATTTCTCTAGCCTATTTTCTGTCGGCCTGCGAGATCTTCCTTATTACTTTACCGAACCCCTCATTTTAAAGCTTATCGTGCCGGCTAATGACGGAAAAATGACCCACGGCGTAAAAATGTACCGCTTCAGTTAAATTTGTGATTTAAAATCATCTAAGAATGACGTGTGGTGACAGACTAAGAATACAAGTGTCACCACCCTATTCTTTCCCACGGGTGCCGTTTATTCTTTAATTTCATATCGGTGAAATGAAATGGTGAGCAATGGTTTGACAATACTCTCGGTATAGTTGAGCCCATGAGCGACTGTTACCATTTACCATCAGATGGGCCGTGACTCGTCTCCCACTACACGCAATAAATAAAAAAAAATAGGAAGAGGTTCTTTAAAATTAATTTACGCGAATGGTACACATCTAGATTATTATACTTGCACCTCGTCCTTGAGATTAGTATCCTGAAATAAATGTATTATTCACAACATGTAATAGATACTTATATCTTCGGACGAGGTGCTTCGTATAATTGTGATAGAACTTCGCTTGGTAAGTTCGTTTAATCACCAATTATAAAGCTGTATCAGAGTTAAGTTTGTATATTTAAGATTTTTGAGAAAAATGATAAGGCTATTTAAGCGTCTTTGAACACAAAACATTTTTTTTAGAATGATTATCTGTTTGTTTGTTTGGGCATCACGCAAAAACTAATGAACGGATTTTAATGAAACTTTATATGTTTGATATAATCAAGAAAGATTAAACTTAAAATCAGTAGTTACATATTCTTCCGCTACTGTATCGAACCTAAGTTTTTTATTTTTATTGTGTATAACCGCTGATGGTAAATGGTAACCGTCACTCATGGACTCAACTATACCGAGAGTATTGTCAAGCCACTGCTTACTATTTAATGTCACAGATATGAAATGCGTGGTAAAGAATGGGGTGGTGGCACTTTTTTTCTTAGCCCGTCGTCACCACACGGAAAGAAAACACTAGAAACTAGTCTTGGACTGAGGCGGTGCCGCAGGCAAAGGCTGTTGAAACAAAACTACATTGCAGTGTCTATCGCGTTTACATCATGTCCTAGTATCGCGATGTTTCAAACACTTTATAGCATTCATGGCCACCCTGAGCAGCAATCAAGTAAGGAACAGATATAGATTCCGTAAACGTAGTTTTATTTCATTTACTAAAGAAATTTATCGTAGGTGCTCCTCTAGAGAATACTACAATGATCGGTTCGATGCCGCCCGTCTCCAGGGGTAGAAAGAGCATAAATACTATTTGCTTTATCTATGTGTTGATGGAGAAATAGCCGGCTCAGACCAGTGCTCGTTAAGTCCAGCCAAGTAGAAAGGTTAGATTGAACCACTGTATTCTCACGCTTATTTGGCCAGAAGATGATAAAGTACCATCGTTTGTCGTTCAAAGATAACCGAGGACTGTGAAGAAAATATAATATTTATTCCCGAGATAAAAATATTTAAAGAGAAAATCAATTTCAAACAAACTTTTGAGTTTGTTTTGTTGTCTTGGTTATTAAGAAATCTTTGGGTTATCTCGATATTGCTTTTCTTATTTGTTGTGAAGTGATTGTAAATATTTTGTACTTAAGCTGTTGACGAAGCATTCTTGTCTCAATAGGACAATATTTTTTTTCTATTTCTTTAAAGACTCTGCACTAAAGAATAATCCTTGCATTGAGGAGACAAACAAACAATTTCACGGACACAAAGTATAACCATTTGTGGATACACTAAACACAAAGTGAAAAATGTGAAATCGAATTTGTGGATACACAAAGAGTTATCCTGTGTGGGAATCGAACTCACAACACTCGGACGGGAGGCCGGTATCTAAACCACATCGCCATCTGTGCAGTCAGTCCTCATTTCACGTAATTAGATAATAATTCTAAGATATTTCCAAACGCCCTCCCTATCCTCTCCTTATTATCCTTCCTATCCTCTCCATAGCATCCTTTCCACTTCCTATACCTTTCCTTGAGGATGGCAATGCAATGAAAAATGCAAAAAAAAACACTCGCGAGTGTTGCCTCTGGTGTTGCTAGCATCTATAGGCTACGGTAATCTACGGCTTACCATCAGGTGAGTAATTTGCTTGATTGCCACCCAAGTAGTAAAAAAAAAGATTCAATGTAAAGCATCAGCGATCCGTCGATGAGTGCAACCTCTACGGCATCTGATCAATAACTGCCACAAAATGGTTACTCTTGTGACGTTTCGCCAGAGTGACACTGACAGATGACTCTTGTCTAAGAATCGATACTTTTGATCGAGTCTAATCAATTTTGGCGCCACTATCGTGTCATCAGATACTTTATTCTCGATTAATAGTCATGACTTCACATGATAGTCCTGCTGCCATGGCGTCATCCCTATTTTTTATACACTTTTTTCTAAAAATAAGAACACAGATAAATAACTTTGGCTCATTTGTTGCCGAGTGGTCCTGAGGACGCCACGTGTAGAGGCGAAACACGTCGCCAATTTGTGTTTGGATTTTGCGGAATATTGCAATGTTGTGGTTCTTAGAGACTTGCCATATCGCATGATTGCATTGCATTGGGGAGGATTTTTTCATTTTCGTGCATGCTGCTTTGCTATTATTACATTTTCCTCTATCTGTGAAAGTGCGGATTCTTAGGTTATTTTGTGTGTATCCAAAGATAACCGGGATTGACAATCCATGGGTGAGTGGTGGGCTCTTCTCCTATAATATCCATTCTATAATAATAAATAGTAACACCTTCATTTTGTTACGGCGAGAGAAAATGTACCTAACCGCACACTCCCTCGTTCTGGGCAACGAACAGGGTAGTAGGGGGCCCTCTTCCTTCTTCTTCTAAATAAAACTGCCCTGTGCCATCTCTCCGACAGTATTGGCAGACCACTGGAACCGTGTGACATTACTTCCGTGGTAAATAGTAACACATACCACAATGTATTTGATTAATAACGTTGCTGAATAAATTGGTAACATGGAGAGAAATGTGACATATGGTCTTACATCTTGACGAGGGTCCATGTTCTTTCGGGAGCGGAGCGGCAGCTGATTGACGCTACTAATTTAATTTTCTACTGTCGTCTCGTATCGTGAATAATTTGCTGATATGGTAACGGCAATGGAAATAAACTACCATCATCTACCACGCCCATCTACTGGTACTTACCATTTGTGTTTTTACTAAAAACTTTTTAGCCGACACAAACAGAAGTGGTAATACCCTTTTTTTGTATGGGCCCTCACCCACTAAATAAACCTGCCGTGTGCCATCTCTCCGCCTTTATTGGGGGCCACTGGAACTATGTTGCTTTACTTCAGTGATCCGCCGGCAAGTGGTGTTACCCTAATGTGTGTATATGTGTGCTTGTTTGTGGCATTATACTGCATCATAACTTCCAAACAGCTTAACGGATTTTTATTTAGTTTTAATTTTTTTTAAAGAGACTCGATTTTTTATCTAATGATGGGCTGGAGAATGAGCGTACGGCCGCTTGTAACCTAAAGACCTTAGTAACACCAGAGGCTTCACTTGCACTTCACGTACTCCAAGGGAAAGCATAGGAGGTGGATAGGGAAGAAATTAAGGTAAGGATGAGGAGGGGATTTGGACCTTCAGCTGTCTCATTCACCATACGCAACACAACAGTAAGAGTACTGAAATCCTAATTAATAGGATTGATAATCGCTGATAAAACAATTTGCAGGTCATACGAGGTTAACCGGGTCATCTAGTATACTATTATAAAGCTGTAACAGAGCTGTGTCTGTACATTTAAGATATTTGAGAAAAAATGACTGAATTAGGCTATATAGGCGTGTCTAAAAACAAAACGATTTTTTGATGTGAAACATCTAATGCGGAGGGAGGGTAAAATCGGCTGTTAGCGTGGCGACGCTTTTATTGTACTTGTCCCGGTCAAATCTTGCAAGTTAAATTTGACACACTTTCCGGTTTCCGATTGAGCTAAAATTTTACACGCGTGTGTTTATCACGTAACGATGCAATATTATGATGACATGGAGTTGATCTGATGATTTAGCTGGAAGGTGGACATAGGAACTCTATAATGAAACGGCGCAACCCTATCGAGTTTGGGCTCATATGATTCGTCTTGCCGAGTGCTTTGTGTCTTGATGGTATCCAGGGGTTGATGATGAAGCTGGATGGTGGCCACAGTAATTCTATAATGAAATGACACAACCCCGTCGAGTTTGGACACGTTTGATTCGTCTTGATGAGTACTTTGTCTTTAGATGGCTTCCAGAGTCTGATCTCCCAGCTCCATGCTGGAAGGTGGTCATGCGATACTCTGTAATTAAATGGAGCAACTCCATTGAGTTAGGGCTCGTTTGAAATGTTCTGACTAGAAATTCAGTCATAGA
The DNA here is from genome assembly GCA_948253155.1 of Leucoma salicis. Classification (NCBI taxonomy): domain Eukaryota; kingdom Metazoa; phylum Arthropoda; class Insecta; order Lepidoptera; family Erebidae; genus Leucoma; species Leucoma salicis. The sequence continues at coordinate 21,164,710 of OX411822.1, forward strand.
TGATATCCAGGGTCTGATGATGGAGCTGGAAAGTGACCACAGTAACTCTGTAATGAAACGACGCAACCCCATCGAGTTTGGAATCATTTGATTCGTCTTGACGAGTACTTTGTCTTTAGATGATATTCAGGGTCTGATGATAAATAATGAGCTGAAGGTGACCATAGGAACTCCGTTATAAAACGACATAACTCCATTGAGTTGGGCTCGTAAGATTTGTCTTGACAAGTACTTTGTCTCTAGATGGTATCCAGGGTCTGACGATGAAGCTGGAAGGTGGCCACAGTAACTCTGTAATGAAATTACGCATCTCTATCGAGTTTATACTCGTTTGAATCGGCTTGAGGAGTACTTTGTCAAGTTATGATCATTTTATTTCTACAAAATATGATAACCTGAGATATAACCAAAAAATTTCATATTTATGTTCAGTAGCGCAGGCGTGATTCACAGACTAATATTCAAGCATCTTCACGATCTTTCACATTTAATATATTAGTAGGATATACTCGTACTACAATAAATTGTAACAAGTCGATATTCATTTCATTTCCTCAATATATACTAGGTATTATAAAACTGTAGCATAGCTGTGTCTGTAAATTTAAGATATTTGAGAAAAAAAATGGCTGTAATAGGCTATATAGGCGTGTTTAAACACAAAACGTTTCTTTTTTTAGATTTTTTGTCTGTTTGTCTGTTTGTTTGTTCGCGCATCGCGCAAAAACTACTGAACGGATTTTGATGCTACTTTTTTTATTTGATAGCTCTCGATTAGACTTAACAACTGGTATACATTTTATCCCGCTACTATACCGAGAACCTGAGATATAACCCAAAAACTAGCTGTTGGCTGCGGCGAGGCCGCGGGCAAAGGCTAGTATCTTATAAATACAGATGCGACAGAGAGAGAGGAGAGAGAGAAAATTTATCAAGAGGAGTTTTTTCAACAGCAACAGAAGAACCACAACACTCGTTTTTAGCAATATTGTTTGTATGTTTATCTGTATCTTTGTTAGCGTATCACGCAAAAACTATTGACCGGATTTTGGTATAAGTTTTTTGTTTGATAGCTTTTCGATTAGACTTGATAACTGGTATGCATTTTATTTCGATTTTATGTCCGGATCCGGATATTGGCATATAGTGATAACAAATCAAATATTTCACTTTGTGTTTAACGCCATAAAGAGTTAACAAAAACCTCAGAAAAAAAAATAAAGAAATGAGAATGTACACAAATGTATAGGCTTTGTTTTCATATTGTATCATGTTGAAACTTACCTTAACTTATAGTGTTTTAAGTATACTTACATACAATTATAAATAATACAATATTCCTACTTCGCTGGATTTTCGAGTAAAAGACTAATGCAGTTCATCAAATTAGGTTATATTTTACGTGTTTGTATCTAGAATATTGGAGAGATGGCACACAGCGGGTTTATTTAGTGGGTGAAGGCCACACACTACCCTGTTTGTTGCCCCGAATGACGGAGTGTGCGGTTAGTTACATTTTTTACAGCCTTGACAAAAAAAATGCCCATCTAGGTAGGCAGTGGGGAATTGTAAAAGAGAAACGAAGACACTTAAAATGAGGCAGTCGATCGTGATCGCGGCGCTTAGTGGAGTGTAGCGAAGACGTGTGCGGGTAGCCGCAATTTGGCAACCAGATGATTTATTGTTTGGATTAACATAAATAGTTGTTATTCCGGAAAAAAATGTAAAATTCCTATGGGATAGCTTTTTTTGCATAGATGCTGATAGATGATGAATATGCCATATCACGGATTGACGTAATTCTAAGGGCCACACACACGAAGTCGCGGGCAGTAGCTAGTAGTATGTTAATATAAGTATTGGTAATTTAGTAAGTTATTATTATTAACTGCTTAGGTGGTACAGTGGTAGTGTGTGCGACTGCTGATCATAAAGCCTCGGGTATGATCCCCGTGTCGGGCAATGTTATTAAGCTTTTTCGTAAAAAGGAAAATTCTGAGTAGCAGCCCGGAGTTTGGAAATGTGCCCGGTAGACGGCAATAGGCTCGCCCCCTATTATGTGGGACTTAAAGATAGTTGGCGATCCGTGGGTGTGTAATATACCCCTGCCTACCCCTTCGGGTATACAGCCGTGATTGCCGTGAGTGCTTTGTTTTTTGTTTTTTAATAAGTTATTAAAGTGAGACAAAATTATATAAGTACTAGCGTTATTTGTAGGTGTGACTTTTATTTTAGTAGAGGTATCTACTAAAATAAAAGTCACAACAGGTATGTTATGCGTATATTTACTATTATTTATGTTGTTTAAATGTCTATGTACTTACCTAATAGTCAAAACTGCCATGTGACAAAATAGTGATAAGAGTTTATAAATTTCGATTTCGTTTCTTATGTAAAAAATATTATGAATGTTATGTTGATTTTGTTAAGAATTTGTAACTTTACTACTAAGTACCATGATTGTAATTAGGTTAAACTTAAAACTTTTCAAAGCCTTTGTCTCAGTCCGTTAGTAAACAGATGTAGCTGTATAAGTATATATTCACACGGACAGTTTTTAGCTTGATTTTGTTCGGGACACTGTATGTATCTTGTTAGTATTAATGATCGAAGGTTATAAATGTATGTAAAAATATATGTACTGTCAAAAAAAAAGTTTTACGTAGGTAGTACTGTCCACAAACGTGTTAAGAATATAAGCGTTAACAACCCATTCCTTACCGTGGGTATCGTACAAGGTTATTAAGGAACTAAGTAATAATCACCGGTTGCATTATTGGTGGTAGGTTTGGGTGCCAGGTGGGAGCACGAACTCCGTAGCTACCGGGACCTAGTGGATCAATACCACTGTCTGTAGTGTGACAGACCATGAAATACCCACAGTGAGGTGTGATCAAGGAACATAAACTCTACCCGAGGGTGTGATAGCAAGTAATAGCCGATCATTCATTTCACATCCGCGAAATAAACTCAAATAGAGAATGTGATTTGAGTGTACGTTCTCTAATTTTGTGTTTGGAAATGTATCTTTTATTATTAGTATACTTATAATTAAAAGTTTACGAAACATTGACGTCATATGTCTCCAGTCCGCCATGTTGTTTTCGCGGCATGCTATTTATCAGTCTGCCAGTTCTCTTTGCGTGACAAATGAAGGTTCAGCAAGATATTCGTTCTACCTGCACGCTGTGTACCGCCCTCGTGATATTGTTATACCTACATACATTGACAAACAAACATCTAAATGGATATTTGTTACTCAGTAACGCAAAATAGCTGATTATATAATTTTTATTTTTATTTTTTTTAAGCATTTAATGCTTGACTACAAACATAAACACAAAATACTTTGGAAAATCCAAAAGTGCACGCGTCATAATCTTCATTTTTCACAATAACATTGATTATTTCATAAGTAACTAATAGTGTATTGGTCTTACTAAGTAGTTTTCAATAAATCACATTATATAACGCTAATTTCAAAAAGTACTGTGGTTTTCTTATCTATGCAATCTAGCGCTATTTTTAAGAAGTACTTCTATATTGGTATATAGAATAGTTCTCACGAAATAAGGATAGCAGCGCTGGTTTTAGTGTCGAATCGGGCGTTAATATTCACAATTTTTTTGTTTATTTAATAACAATTAAACCACATCGAATCAGACCGTGAAAAGTGATAGGGCTCTATTCGTAGCTATACTGAATCGTAAAAGAAAAAAAATACTCGATTAGTAAAGTATTTTGGTCGTTATCGTGCTAACATACATTACCTACAACACAGGAGGTCTTGGACAGAACTTTTTTAAACAGTTTTTTAACTAGTTTAAATAACAAAAATGGCATCAAAAATATAATGAGTGTTAAAAATAGTGCTTTTTCTTGATATGCGTGTGTATAATATTATTTTACCACTAAGAATATCTAAATATATAAGTGATTGATGGTAACATACAGGTCACATTAATGATATGCATAATAAAACACTTAAATATTTATGTATAAATACACTTCGCCGGCACAGGTCTTATAGGTAAGTGTAATTTTTCCATTTTATTGCAATAATTTTACTAAATCATTACTTGACCTTCAATCACTTGTGCCAAGAATAACAATATAAACAATACTTTGGAAAATCCAAAAGAGCACGCCTCATTATCTTCATTTTTCACAGTAAAATTGATTATTTGATAAGTAACTAATAATGTATTGGTCTTACTAAGTAGTTTTCAATAAATCACATAGATAGCGCTAATTTCAAAAAGTACCTTCTCATGTCTTATACGCCATCTAGCGCTAATTTTAAGAAGTACTTCTACATTGGTCTATAGAAATAGTTCTCACGAAATAAGGATAGCACTAAATAGATTTTAGTATCGCGTCAAGCGTAAATATTCATAATTCTTTTGTTTATTTAATAACAATTAAGCCACATCGAATCAGAATAATTCGTAAACGAAAAAAAAAAGACTCGGTTAGGAAAGTATTTTGGTCGTTATCGTGTTAACATATACCATATTACCATATTACCTACAACAAACGGACGTCCAAGACATAACCTTTTTAAACAGTTTTTTGACTAGTTTATATAACAAAAATGGCACAAAAATATCATGTGTCAAAAATAGTGTTTTTTCTTGATATGTGTGTGTATATATTATTTTACAAGTGCAATATATGATAAATAGAGACATTTTAAGTTTGAAAAATCAGTTGTTCTATGTAAAACGAGAGCAGTACCCACCTCAACGCTTCGCTCATGAGGCGTGTAATATGGCCTAAAACTGCAATTATGAACTAAAAAATTACTAAAAAAAAGACGACCCCCTGCAATCAACAATTTAAGTGGTGCTTTTACGGCTTCTCAATTTGGCCGGTTGTAATAATAAGCTATGTTTCTAAAACTCGAACACGCGCGCACTTTTTCACGCATACAGTAACACGTTTACTGTGCAAGCGTGCACTACACGAGATTTGACGAGATGCGTTCTATGAAAAATAAGCAAGGTGTAATACTGCTTATGCTCACGGGGAGCGGTAGCGCTACCTGCGCGGCGTGCGTTGCGTGTTCGCCGATCCAACGATTAAGTTCCAAAAAAAGTAATAGATGGTGCGTAAATCGCGTTATAAACTCGGGAAGCCAGGGTGTGCACGTGCCGGCGGACCACCGTAGGACCGGCGGACCACCGAAGGAATGTAACATGGTTCCAGTGGCCCGCCAATAAAGGCGGAGAGACGGCACACGGCGGGTTTCTTTAGTGGGTGCAGGCCCCATACTACCCTGGTCGTTGCCCCGAACGATAGGGTGTGCGGTCAGGAACATTTTTTCCCACCATAACAAAAAAAAAAAGGGTGTGCACGTGACTTGGAAAGTAGATTAATATTTTTTTATACTAGTTACATATTTAGAGTGCACGCCACTGCTAACCACACACCCCGTCGTTCGGGCCAACGACCAGGGTAGTGTGGGGCCCTCACCCACTAAATAAACCCGCCGTGTGATGTCTGGCCACTGAAAATATGTTAGGTACATTGCTTCAGTGGTGCGGGTTCAAAATTATTACCCTGCTAGTGGCTTTTTGTTTAAAATTTTCGCACTTTCTGAACATTTTAATGGCTAAATTAATTCATTATACAAACATATGACACTTGTTCAACGTTCAATTTATTCTCTAGCGAAATGTAAAGAGTTATTTGGTGTCTGTACTCCGGCTGAGTGATAGTACTTTGACGTGACACAAAAAGTCACTTTGTTTAGGGAGTCGTTTCTCGTCACATTGCGAAGTCGAGATGTAATGAATAGCTCCTGAGGGCGAGATGGGAGTAATGGCACAGTTATGGCAGTAATTAACGTAACTCTTGTAAATGTACCGTCAGCACATCTAGCTTTAATGGAGAATTTTTACGTCGACTTAACTAAGAATTTACAAAATAAGCAACTTAGGCATACTAGGTGTAAATGGCATCATACCGATAACTCCAGGAATTATCACCAAATAACTGTTATAATATGCGTCATACCATTTTTGTCGACAACGACGGGTTACAAAGTTTGCAATTATTTAGCCGCCATCGAATCTTTAACAACGCGACTAAAAACACGACAAAGGTTTCAATCAATTTTAGTTTTTAGAGTAAATCGGTGATTGATTGGTTTATTGCTTAAAATCGAATTTAAATAGAACAATATAATGATTTTATCATGCATTCAATTAAAAAATAATTAAAAATAAATTGCAATTTTCATTATAAGACCGATGCCAATTTTTATCGCCATCAGAATCGAGTACTGAACCCATGGTTTAATCATCGGTACGATGTCATTTACAACATTTATATGATTGCAATGGAATTTTGCAAATATAATTTTTTCACCACCTATTCTGATTCATTACTAAGCTCATGTGTTCTCAGAGTAAATCTCTATCCATCCATCCATCCATCAACCTATCATCGTCTACTGCTGGGCACAGGTTTCACCAATAGAACGCCACAGCGAACGGTCCTGTGCCGCTTGCATCCAATGAAAGCCAGCGACTTTGGCCAAGCCATCGGTCCACCTGGTGGGAGGCCGAGAACCTTTCTTCCCCAACGGTTGTCGGTTCGTCGAGCAATGTGACCTGCCCATTGCCACTTCAGCATGCTGATCCAGTAGGCTATGTCAGGTTACTCCCATTCTCCTACGGATTTCCGTCTTACGGATCTTATCACGCAGAGAGATCCCAAGCATAACCCGCTCCATGGCACGCTGAGCGACTTTGAGCCTTGATATAAAGCCAACATTCAGAGACCACACCTCTGTTCCATAAGTCATCACCAGTAATACACACTGGTCGTAGACCTTCGTCTTCAGACACTATGGAATTTTGGACAAGAAGATTATTTACCGTAATTTCGACGACTATTTACCGTAATTCGACGACTTTTCGCTTTTTATTGTCCTCTTTTAAATTTAGTACTGATATTGTGATATTAACCGAGTGTAGACTATCTCCTAATAAGCAGATTTCGATATTAAACGGCTATCATTATTATACTACTACTCGTCAACTCAATCAAAATGATGGCGTAGTAGTTTATATAAAAAATACGTTGAAAGCCAAAGTTGAGGAAATCAAAGTGACCCAGGCATCTTGTCTTCAATTGGATATCCTAAATCACCATGTTCTATGTATTTATCGTTCACCATCGAATTCTAACATTGACAGCTTTATTGACTCTCTAAGTACGCATCTTGATACTCTAAAATTGCATAAAAATGTTATAATAGCAGGTGATATCAACATCAATATTAAACAACCGGAGGACACTGAGGCCTATCAAGAGAACAAAATTAAGGCGCATTATTTAAATATGTTGTCCTCATATGGTATTCTACCTGGTCACACGCTACCTACTAGAGATATGAACTGCCTGGACCACTTCATGTTGAAGTTAAATAAAAAGAAGGTTTCAGCGTCCATATTTGTTCTACACACTACTATTACTGACCATTATACTACCATAATTATTATGCTTGCCATAATGGATGCAAAAAACTACTCAAATTTTAACCAAAACTACTACTAGTATAAATATTGAACAAGCCCTAAACACTTTAAAATTATTGAATTTATCAGATTTACTACTATGCGAAAACCCCTCATTGCTTCCATATTTAATTATTGAAAAATTAACTTATTGCATTAATTTGAATATTAAGACTTTGAAAATACCTAATAGTAAATATATAATAAAACCGTGGATCCTTCGTTGCATAAAGACATCACAATAAGCTGCAAAAAAAGTGTAAAACCGACCCTCATAATGTAATAAATAAAACTATATATATTCGATATCGGAATCACTGTAATTCACTAATTAAAAAACCTAAAAGAAAAAATTAAAGAGATCTTCTACTTAACTCTACTTCTAACAATAAGTTGCTTTGGAAAAATATTAAAGCAATAACCTATACTAGTCAATCAAAAAGCGTAAACTCTGAACTTTTAAACACTAAATCTACCCCTATTGAATCTGTAAATTACATTAACTCATATTTTGCAAACATCGGTAAACAACTCGCCCAACAAAATCAAATACAAGCAAATAGAGATCTTAACTACCAATTCGAATCATCGTCTACACAGATTAACTCTTTTGTACTACTGAATACAGATTTTAGTGAAGTGGAAGGGATTTTGTTGTGTCTTAAGTCAGACAGTGGTGCTGGTTGGGATAATATCCCTATAAAATTTCTTAAGTATGTCAGCAAGAAAATAGTTCCAGCAAGGTTGTCCTGGTATCCGCACCTTGAGCAAGTAACAAACCGGATTAGTAAACTTAACTGGATATTTAAGGCACTGAGACATGTTGTACCGGGAGATGCTAACGACGGAAATCGGTCTAGAAATTTACTGCAAGAAATTTATATTTCTTTGGTGCAATCTGTCATAGAGTACTGCATCCCAGGTTTGGGGTGGTGCTGCTAAATCTAAATTTATAGAATTGGAACGCGCACAACGTGCACTTATAAAAACGATATACTATAAAAGATCTAGATTCCCTACTTTTACTCTATATCAAATGTTTTGTCCGTGTGGTGACGGACTAAGAATACAAGTGTCACCACCCCATTTTTCCCGCGGGTGTCGTATGAGGCGACTAAGGGAAATAAGCAATTATCTTCCATTGCATGAATGGTGGTAGGGCTGGGTACCAAGTGGGAGTACTCACTTGGTATCGGGCCAGAGCGGGTTGGTACCAACATCTCCCATGTGACCGGCCATGAAGCACATCGTTGCGTTTTGGCTGTAGCAGGAGATAGCCGTTTATATTTCATTTCATATCTGTAAAATGAATTGGTGAGCAGCGGCTTGACAATACTCTCGGTATAGTCAAGTCCATGGGCGACGGTTACCATTTACCATTAAGCGGAATAAAAAAAAAAAAAAAAAAAATTAAGCTTTAAACTTCGATGTACCTACAGTCAATTTGGCACCGCTGAAGGGACTGCAGCACCGCCTAAGTTTCGATCGAATCGAAGGTATTCTCATAGTCCACAAACACCAGGCACAGAGGCCGATTTCCTTGGTCTTTTGTATAATCTGGTGCAGCGTATGTATGTGGTCTATGATACTATAGCCTTTTTGGAAACCGGCTTGTTTTTGGCTGGAAGTCGTCGAGCCTGCGCGTGAGTCGATTTTTAATGACCCTTGAGAACGTGGCTCAAGAGCGAGATGGGTCTATAATTCTTCACGCTCCTGGTCCACGACTCTGGAACGTCGCCCCTGAGAACGACCGAATTGAATAGCGTATGGAGGGCTTTGAGGACCGGCTTTCCGCTTCCTTCAGAAGCTCTGTAGAATTCCGTCGTCACCTGGTGCCTTTCCGTCCTTTAGCTGTTTGAGAGCTATTTGATCTCGTACAGGCTGACGTCCGGGATATCTTCGGTATATAGTGCCGAGCTACCTTAGTATCGGTGGAGTTAAACTCACAAACCTCCACTATGCTGATGACACGACACTACTAGCCGCGAAAGAAGAAGAAATGTTACTGTTACTGAACAGGATGGAGGCTATAAGCAACAATCTGGGCGTCTCCATTAATAGAGCAAAAACGAAAATCATGGTTGTTGATCGCGCAAACAGCTTAGGTCTTACTGGTGCCTTGGGTTTGGAATGCGTTGATAATTTTTTCTACCTCGGGTCCAGCATCAGTAACAACGGATCATGTGAAACAGATATGAGAAGGCGAATTGGTATGGCAAAGAGCGCTGTGGGTCAGCTCCAGAAGATTTGGAAGAACAGAGGAATCAGCCTGAAGAAAAGGTAAGGCTCGTACGCACACTCGTTTTCTCTATCTTCCTTTACGGAGCGGAGACATGGACCTTACTGTCAGCAGACTGGAAGCGGGTTGACGCATTTGAGATGTGGTGCTGGAGGCACATGCTTAGAATTCCTTGGACAGCTTTCCGAACTAACGTGTCCATACTCAAGCAACTCAAGATAAAGACAAGGCTTTCCACCATCTGCCTCAAGCACATACTTGGCTACTTTGGCCACATCGCCCGAAAAGACAGTGATAATCTGGAAAAGTTAGTTGTCACCGGCAAAGTAGAGGGCACCAGATCCCGTGGCCGAAGCCCGACACATTGGTCTGACCAAATTCGCACCGTACTTGACACATCAGAGTACGAGCCGCTGCATGACGCGGGGGAGAGACAAAGATGGAAGAAGATCATACAGGACAGACTTCTGGGAAGTGGTGGTCACGACCCTCGGATATGAGGAATACGACTTGAGGAGGAGGACTTTAGATCTGGGCTCACAGACCAAGCTGACAACAGGGTTCTGGGGTCTATATAACTGTCCATAGAACTTATGGATCTCTCTTAATATGTCATCTTTGGATGAAATAACGGTGTCATCATTGGTCATCAGCTTAGTCAGCTGGCTTTTCTCAACAGACAGATTCTCTTGCGAACACTTTTGAACCTTGGTTCTGTTCTATCGCCACTTTAATACGTAGGGTATCAAATCGGCAAATGCCTTATCGCATAGACTTAGATATCTGCCTGTTTAGTCGCCTCTGATTGGACCAATCGGCCGAAAACTGCACCGTCATTTCTGTCCGTCTTGCCGTGAGCTTAAGAGTTTGGTCCGGAAGCTTTTTAGTCCTATTAACGCGACTGGTCTTAAAGTAGGTTGACTTGACCGCGTGGACAGTTTCCACGAACCTGTTGTTCATATCGCTCGCTGATTCGCACTCGTCTAGGCATTGAAAGCGATTTTGTAGTTCGAGCTGAAAGTTTCTGCGTTCTGGATTCTAGATTTGCGATTTACTTTAACGCAAATCTCTATGCATATCATGATAATATCTATGATTATTATTTATGCATTTCTATGAATATGATGTAGAAGTATAATCAACAAAAATGTCTAAAAACTAATAAAGCTGAATTTCTCTACATATTGAGAGCCTGCTGTCAATACAGACTTAGAAAACATATTTTTTTTCAATCTCCCCCCGTCTCTGTCTACATGGACTGGATTATATAAATACACCACTATATTTATCTCTATGTAAAAATAGCTATACCATGAGAACCATTTATATTTCCGGGATGAAGACTAGTCTATGTCCTTTTCTGAGTTTTAGACTATATTGTTACGATGTAACCGAACAAATTACTAAATAAATTATATAGTTGCATATTCAATTGATACCGGATACCATATCCGCAAATTTAAAATACGCGTGGTTGCCTAGGCCCCCTACTCAGTTAGATTATCGCCAATGGGTCGCATGATTCCACTCCCACAAAAGCCAGAATCAAATATTATTACCATATATGGCTAGCATGCGATTCCGGATGCTAGCAGAGTACGCCAGGGTTCGAGAACGTTCCATGGCTACTCCAATCGCAAGCGTATGGATAGGAAAAGTTCTAGAACAAAAAACTATCCACCAATGAGTAAGTCGGGGCAACAGCGCTAAAATGAGATGGCAAGAATAATCCTAGAAGGGGGTTACTATCAGAGGAAAAATATAAAGATGAGAGTGGGGAGAACATTTTTTGCTCTGACTGAATTATCGTGTGTGTCAATGCAGATAACACTGCGTAAATTACTTTAATAATATAATTAAAATACTATTTTTGCCTAGGGCATTTAAAAGTAAAAGTGTGTGACTAGGAAACCCCCAAAGAACTGAGCTGAAGCAAGCGTCGTGTCCTTAATATACCGCGCCCCAAAATTAATAAATAACACCCGAATAAAAGCTCCTGGGATTCCAAGTTCCAAGTTCCGGCTACAATCAAGTTCCGGGTTACATCCTTCCGGGTTGCGGCTGCCCTACGGGTTCCAGTTCCAGCGCCGGTTGCGCCGGATTCACCCGCCTACCGGCAAATATCTGCGCGCGCCGAAGAACGAGGGCCTGCCCTTCGGCCTAGTCACAGCCTCCCCCGCAGTTGAGTACCCGTAAGTGACTGTCTTGGGGACAATCCCCTGAGTGGCAAATCACTCCCCCCTGCCCCCTTAGAATGAAAAACGAAAGGTTAGACAAACTTTCGTTTGGCTTCATTGTGATTGGTCGCCTGAATCACGCGTCGAAATCTCGACTAATCAAGAATCACGTGTTGGACTGTTGATCAATCACAATGACTCGAAACGAAAGTTCGTCTAACGTTTCGTTTTTCATTCTAAGTGGGCTGATTTCTCATCGCTCTTTCTTTTCGTATATTTATAATCAATTACCTAATTATTCGTGTTAATTTTTTTTTTTTGGATTAAATCTAAATTTTATAATTTACTTTTTTTTAATTGTTAGGGATTTTCCCTGTAACAATATATATACTTTTTGAAATAAAACTTCTATGCTATCATATCAGCTTTGGACGTCTATCATCTAAGTCCACCCGTGATCATGAATGCTGTAAAGTATTCGAAACGTCGGGATAGTAGTAAAATTAAGTAAACGCGATAGATTCCGTAAACGAAGTTTTATTTCAAAATGTGTAACATTCGCGTAAATATCAGAAAGTATAATATATATACTATATATATAAATACCTATGAACTTTTGTCTCTATAATATTAAGTACGGAAGTAAGAATGCGAAACTGAGTTTGTTTATTTATTTGTTACGCTTTCATCACTACTACTCAACCGATCATCATCAGTAGCTGAGCATGTCAAGTGCTTAAATACAGATCGAAACAATCATCATTAAATTTATTTATAACGGTAATCCAGGACACACAGGTTCCAATCCTATTTATAGAATATATCCATGATGTAAAATAATATAATTTTCTATTCCAAATTTACTTATTATCACAGCTCTCTTGCGGTGTAGGCAGGGAAAACAGATACAGTGCCAAAAGGCTCTAATCTTGCATACATCTCTCGCTTCTTCAACATTCATAATTCTCTTCATACACGTTTCGGAGACTGCTAATTCCAATTTCTTTCAATACATGACCGATTTGTTATAGGTAGGTAAGTCTCAGTCTCCCCCTGTACCTAAATCCTTCCACTTTCGCATTGTAAGTATATCTTCTTAACCCGTCGCTCGTTCGGCATTCTTTCCACATGTCCGAACCATCGGAAAAAAAACCTACCTTATGTTGTGGCTGAACATAAGGTGGGTTTTTTTGACAAATGCTTCTTTTAAGGAAATGGGTAGTCCCGAGCAAGTGCATAGTTCAGTTGGCAGAGCGTCTGGGGGTTCTAGCCATCTCTAATCTAAATACGTCAGCTTCTAGCAAAAAAGTAGCCATCCCACAGTTAGCCTCGGTTTTCCAGGATAAACGGTAGCCTACGTGCCTCTCTGTACTCCAGATTGCTCTATAATGTAATTAAATACTTCCAGATGGTTCCAAGTACGAGAGAAGGTGAGTTACGGACATACGAGTGTGCCTTAGCGTACGTAGAGACAAGATTATCGTAAACAAATCACAAAAATTATTTTCTTTTGACATCTGTAATTATTAAAAACACATTAATAATAATCACAAATAAAAATTAATAATCACAAATACGTGAATTATATCAAATAAGTGATAAGATTATTAGTACATAGCTACAAGATATTTAACCGATTGCAATAAAGAGTTATACTCTAAATAGACTTATAGTTACGCTCGCCCTTCCTTGCCTGATTATCTTCGTCAAACTGCTTTCAAATTGGTTTCCACTTAAAAAAATCATATGCCGTGCCATCCCACGCTATGCCGTCAAATGAGCGCCGGCCTTTAGTAATGCACTGACTTTAGTAAATTCAACATCAATTTTATACCAATAGGAATTCATCATAGGATAGATTTGAACATAATCCAGTTGGGGCCGTGCCTGTCTCAGAGGAAGGTAAAAATGTCACGTGACAATCGTAGATAGGCTCACATATGGGTTTATCGTATCGTGTAATAGGCAGACGCACCTCCACTTTTTACCTAAGAGAAAAAATTAATTAGAATTTTAGTAAACATTGAAGAAACCGTTAGTTACAAACCACGTTTTACATAACATAGCGTCATGCCTGTATTCCCCGAAGGGGTAGACAGAGGTGTATTACACACCCACGGCTCGCCAGCTATGTTTAAGTCTCACGTAACAGGGGACGAGCCTATTGCCGGCTACCAGGCACATTTCCAAACTCCGAGCTGCTCCTGAGAATATTTATTTTTGATGTGAAACATCTAATGCGGAGGGAGGGTAAAATCGGCTGTTAGCGTGGCGACGCTTTTATTTTACTTGTCCCGTTCAAATCTTGCAAGTTAAATGTGACACACTTCCTGATTTTTGATTGAGCTGAAATTATACAAGTACATATATATCGCGTGACAATGCAATATTATGATGACATGGAACTGATCTGATAATGGAGCTGGAAGGTAGCCACAGTAACTCTGTAATGAAACAACGCAACCCCATTGAGTTTGGACTTGTTTGATTCGTCTTGACGAGTGCTTTGTCTTTAGAGGGTATCCAGGGTCTGATGATGGAGCTAGAATGTGGTCATAGAAACTCCGTTATAAAACGACATAACTCCATCGAGTTTGGGCTCGTATGATTCGTCTTGACGAGTACTTTGTCTCTAGATGGTATCCAGGGTCTGATGATGGAGCTGGAAGGTGGCCATAGTAACTTTGTAATGAAACGAGGCAACCAAATCGAGTTTATACTCGTTTGACTCGTCTTGAAGGGTACTTTGTCTCTAGATAGTTTTCAGGGTCTGATGATGGAGCTGGAAGGTGGTCATGGGTGCTCGGTAAATAAACGTCGCAAGCCATCAATTTAGAGCTAGTTTGAGTTATCTTGAATTGTATCATAGTCCTAGATGATAGGGCCTGATGATGGAGCCGGATGGCCATGGGCACTATGCTATAAAACGCCGCGATCCGATAAATTTTGGAATCGTTTGATTCGTTTTGACAAGTACCTACTTCAGTCCTTGATGATATACAGGGCCTGATGGTGATGATTTATGTCCATTTCCGTTATTTTACACATCCATCCATCCATCCCTCAGCCTTTTAACGTCCACTGCTGGACATAGGCCTCCCCGGGAATGGAATGCAAGGCATTTTACACATGTGATAATTTTGTCACATGTGTAAAATAACGGAAATGCCGTGTGGGGCCGGCTTTAGAATTGTTTCACCCCTCTCCAATCATGGGAGCCGTAATACCGAGGGAGTGGACAGCAGCACTTCCTCGAGTATTAACAACATCCACTGCGATCGCCAACCCGCCTGCCAAGCGTGGCGATTACGGCACTATCCCCTTATATGTACGCATAGGACCGCTCATTGTGGCTTTCTCTTGAGGAGGCCTATGTCCAGCAGTGGACGTCGAAAGGCTGATGGATGGATGGATGGATAACTTTATACGGGCACACATCGAAAAAGTTATGATAATTTTATTTCTACTCATTATTTCTACAAAATAATTTCGATGTTTTCACATCTGTTAGATGTCCTGCGACGTCTTATTTTTTACAAAAAAGTCCACTAGCACCACCTGACCCAGAGATTGAACCCGATACATCATGATCAGTACTCGCTTACACACACCGAGGCAGTTCCGAACCGAAGAACTCTAAATCCTAACGTTGCCGTGAAATATATAGTTGATATCTTTAATATATGTAAAAGACAATGCCGAAAACCAGGCTATATTGTGCCCGTCTTGCGTCTTAACTATCTAAACATAAAAAATCGTCTTTTGAATAATGATGTTATATGTATTTATTTTAGTCATAAGCAAAGTGGGGTTTCAAAGTTATAAAAAAAATGATATGCATATTATTAAATTCGAAATAAGCGGAACTGCATATTTATTGGAAGGCTTGGATAGTCAATGTCGCCAGTTTATTACTATACCCATTTTTAAAGCCAGATAGTATCTAAGAATATTGATATGAAATACCTAAATAAAAGAAAACCCACATGAGCTCCTATTATAATACTTAGTATTAGTCGAAAATTATTTTATGAAAGCAAAATTATGAACTTTTGTTTTAATTAAAAATATAATAACATTTATTATCTATTTCTAAAAATATTTTAGGATATATATTGTTATTTTACTAGCAACCCTTATTGATTTGAATTTGATTGACAATTTGACATGATTTGACATTTGTACTGCCGATACATCGAGCTAGTAATAAGGGTTATAAAAGTAAATAAGATTAAATTGTAAATAAATTTCTTTAACACCGTACATTAGAATAATAGATTTTAGTATGATATGTAGTTAGTTGATGTTGTTTGTTTCAGAGTATTTACCCATCATAGTAATTTGTTAAGTTTGACACATAATCACCGGCCTTTCTATTATCACCGAACAATCTCCTTCGTTTGACGGTTTATCTCTGCCACGTGACATTGGCAAAGTTGTGGACATACTCCTGCAACAGCCATAAATCAAGAAGAAGTAATAAGGGGGAGAGGAAATGACTACAAATTTACCGAGCCAATTCTTTAAAATCCAAAAATGGCGGAATTTCTGCTAGGGAAGCGCGTAAAAAATATCGATATCGATACTTCAGTCCTTCAAGTGATCTATCAATTTTTGGGTGGACTTGAAGGTTTTTTTAATTGCGTAAATCTTTATCTACCTGTACCTATAATTATATCTATGTGTATCAAATTGCAACCCAATCCAATCAGTCATATGAGCTAGTGATTTATAGATCAATCAGGCATGCCTTCTTTTTAAACAAACAGAAAATTAAGGGCATAACACTCTATTGAATAGATTTGGGTGGTAAAAAGCATACAGAAATAAATAATAATTTAATCCTGGGTATAGTCGTTCATTCTAAGTCCAAACATACCTATATACGTTTGTGATGTGATGACATCAGGAGAAAAAGATTTGAAAGTAAGGTATTACGATAGCTAAAAACAAATATACAATAATATTTTATTCCATCCATCAGTCATTCGACGTCCACTGCTGTACATAATAGGTCTCCCTAAGAGATCGCCACAATAAGCGGTCCTTTTTTTTGTTAACACGATCCAAAACGCAATTTTACGCACGTCACTGGGGTACCAACAGGATCTAAGGGGAGCGTCGGGCTTAATGTCATACAGGCTCGATAGTCATATAGTACCATGATAGCCCTAGATGATATTCATGATCTGGTAATGGAGCCACAATCCCATCAACTTTGGAATCGTTTGATTCGTTTTGACAAGTATTTCGGTCCTAGGTGATGTCTAGGGCCTGATGATGATGATTTATGTCCATTTCCGTTATTGTACGCATGTCATAATTATACAAGCACGCATTAAAAAAGTTATAATCATTTTATTTCTACTCACAATTTTTTTTTAAAGTAAATGCTTTGAATGCTAATAATAATACAATTCAAATGATTAATCAATTCGATAAATTAATAAAAAATATTTTATTTAATGGTATGCTGCTAAGCCACTGCTCACTACTTTATTCCGAGCACACAAAATTAATAAATGGACGGCTTCTTCCCACTATATGAAAATTTGTGACGAATAAAAATCACAAATTATGATGAGTGGTGGATGCTAGGTTGAAACCTAAATAGCGCAAATTAAATATTTTTAAAATAAAGGATATTTAATATATCAATATTTTAAAACATCGATACATGGATAGTTGTTGGTTCTTCCTGCATCCCTAATTGACAACTGACATACCACAGATAACCGCTTTGTTCCGATAAACACTGCGAGCACTGTGATATCACGTGATCAACAGCTTCCATAAATATAATAATTTGCACTATGGAATATTATAATTATTATTGAATATTGTAAATCAAAGATACCCAAACATGGCAAATGAAAAGAAATTGTGTTTATTGCAGTGTAAAACCAATACTTTGTATCAAATGAAAGTAATGACAGATCAGTATACTGGACTGCATTCCGTTATAAACAGTAACCAGTATAGCGAACTATAAAAGAACTACTTCACATTATACTAAATTGACATCACACCTTACAGTGCTCGCAGTGTATATCGGGACACATCCAAATTACGCTGTCATCGTAACTATTAAGATGGCGGATGACAGCCTAAGTAAGTTACTTTTACTAGGTATATGAAGATTAGGGCACCTCCTCCTTATTACGAGCTCAATGTGCCGATAACGTGTTATGTACGCACTACTCTTTGATGTGTTGCTTCATTTGTGGAAAAGCAGTCGTTTTTTTATTATTGTTTAGTGTTTACTTTAATGTTGAGTACAGCAAATTCTCCGTTGAGTAATTAAGAAAAAGAGCGTGACGTCGTGTGAGATAGACTTTTTAGTGGTACTAAGACCAGGACTCTTAGAATGTAATCTAGATCCAGAGTAGTTAGCCGTAGCATTATATCCTATCTATATTTTTTGCATAGGTACTCTAAAATACTATTGATACTACATTTTATACTATAATAGAACAACAGATATGGATTTCAACGCATAATATATAACCTATATAGACCTATATACAAAAACATACTGAAAAATTAAAAGTCAGATTTCTCTAAACTCCCATTAGATATCTTAATGATATTTTTATTTAAAGACCCTGAGTACATTTACAATGTTCTACAGTTAATTTGGTTAAGACGCAACAATAGCCCAACTCTCATAGAAAAATCGGCAATCCCCTTTGTCCATAAATTCTATACTAAACGAGAAGATATATAGATTAAAATTACACTTGACCATAAACAAAGATTAAGTCTACCAACTTCTCGGCTAACAATGTACTCATCTGGTTCCTTCATCTATACTATTATAAAGCTGTAACAGAGCTATGTCTGTACATTTAAGGAATTTGAAAAAAAAAAAAAAATATATATATAGGTTAAATAATGTTCTAGTTTTTCGGTTATATCTCCAATTCCCGATATAGTAACGGGATTAAATGTATACCAGTTTTTAAGTGTAATCAGGGCCTTTCAAACATTGATATAATCAATGCTTTCAAATAAAGAAAGTTGCATCAAACTGCGTCCAGTTGATTTTGCGTTATGCGCGTACAAACAAACAAATAAAAAGACAAACAGACAAAAATTTGTGTATATTCCTATTACAGCATTTTTTTCTCAAATATCTTGAATGTACAGACACAGCTCTGTTACAGATTTATAATAGTATACATTAATTAGATTAAAATAATTCTAACACTATAGGCTATAAAAAAATAGTAGCAGTTGGCGCCTCAGTATTCATTTCGATAAATTAATATCGTGTGCACTTTGGCTATCACAATATCTCCGCCACAATGGCCAATGCCCTTTGGTCAATCGCCGAGGGCATATCTTAATCCTCAAAAATGTGAACAAGATAATATTAGTATCATATTAAGAGATTCGCCATTATTATATAAACGATAGTGCTATACTGCCGCTAGCTATGCAGCAAGCCACAAACGCCGGGGTGCTCATTATAAAGTAAAACTCATAACTTAAGTGTTGGCTTATAGAAAGGTAAGACGAGTTTTAATAATCTAGTGATATTTTGTATGATATTACTTACTTATCCCAGGGTAGGCAGAGAGAACAGATTTTCCAAGAACTACAGCTCTTTTATGTATACTAATTTGTTGTATCTAATACATAAGATTTTGTCAGCGTAAGTTATAAATAAAAATTAAAAATGCTTAAAACACTATTACTACTACAAATGAAATAAAAATCATTTGTAAAGAATGAAAATAATAATTTAGTATTAAAATTAATTAAAAGCAGAGTGAAACAAAATTAATATTCGAAATTTCAAAGCAGTCATGATGACTGCTGACAAAAATAAAAGCTTAAAAATATAAACAAACAATTTTTATTTTTTATTATATAAATTAATTGTTTGATCTTAAATTAAAATTTGTAAATCAAAATTATTCATTAATTCATAAAATATAATAAAATTATTATATACAATTATTGATTATTGATTGATAAAATTATTGATTGGATGATCATAGTCCGGAGCGTGCTCATCGCGATCCCTGCCAGCCTGCAATCCACAGGCTGCAATCCGGCTCGAATGCGTACCGCAGTGCGGGTTAGGGCGTGCCTCAGAGGTGACGCGTACCGACCCGCCCCAGTCGGTACGAACAATGGCAGATGCGGCGATGGGGGCCACCCATCACGCCTTTCCCAGTTTGGCGAGTCGAGGGGAGCAGAGTATCGAGTAGGCACGTAGAATGTAAGAGGTGGTGTGGAAGGTAAGTTACACGAGCTGGTAACCGTCATGTCAGACAGACAGTTTGATGTGCTCTGTGTAATAGAGACCAAGCGAAAGGGCAGTGACGCCTGTGATCTTCCTGGTGGGGGGGATAGCTCTGTGGTCTGGTGTCCCGCGGAGCGATCGGGCCAGCATGGGAGTGGGGGTGTTGCTGTCCGCTCGCTTGGCCTCAGGTGTGAAAGAATACGAAATGTTTGATTCCAGATTTCTATGGGTCCGAATAAAACTAGGTGTCACCAGGGTCTTCATGGTCGCAGCTTATGCTCCCGTAGGCTCTTCGGTGACATCGGATCTAGAGAAGTTCTGGGATAATGTTAGGGAAGTTCTGGATTTGGCAGAAGCTAGTGAACGTGTGATAGTATGCGGAGACTTGTATGGATGGGTTGGAACCAAGCGTCCAGACTTCGAGGACGTGCTTGGTTCATTTGGTGATAAGAGAGTGAACGATGCAGGTAGGCTCACTGCAGATGTATGTATGGAGAGAAACCTTAACACATTTTTTCAACATAAAGACATCCATATGAATACATGGAGAAGAAATGAACAGAGAAGTATAATAGATTTAATTCTGGTAGACAGTCGCCTCCGAAGTAAAATTCTGGATACAAGAGCCTACAGGGGTCCTATTGTCGACACGGACCACTATCTCGTTATTGCGAGATTTAGTGGTCTGTTCAGAATGTGGAGACACTGGCGAGAGCGTGTTCACTTCGTAGGGCTTGAAAAAATAAAGATTGAAAGTTGCAAGAAGAGAGTGTAAGAGCAAAGTATGTAGAAGGTGTCCGTGAACGGCTGACAATGGCAAGTCAGCCGGAATCTGACACAGAAGAATGCGCGTGGCTTGTTTATGTATCTTCTATGAACCTGAGTGTTCATACTTGAACGAACAGAAGAAATAAATATACCGGCAACGTAAGAATGACACCAAAGCCTTAGTGAAAGAGAAGCGTGATAGAGCAAATATGATTGCAGAAGAAAGGCTGACCAAAAACATCGAGAGCAACACCAAACTTTTCTGGAGGGATGTGAAGAAAAACCTGCATCCTCTGATTACATTAGTATGGATGAAGTTGAATGGGCGATTAGAAGTTTGAAAAAGGGTAAGGCAGCGCGTATTGATATAGTGTCTGTTGAAATGATCAAGCTTGGAGGCTCATGTGTCTGGGAATTCTTCCTAATGCTTCTAAATTTATGTTGGAGCTTAGGAATGGTTCCCAAGGACTGGAGAAGCGTAGTCAACGTGCCCTTGCTTAAAAACAAAGGTTCACGATATGACTGTGCAAACTACATAGCCATAAGCTTGACCAGTTTGGCAGCCAAAGTGTATGGTAAGATCAAAATGCGATCTCTGCGGAGAATCTGTGGAGTGAGGCTGACTGACCGCATTCGTAACGACGACGTAAGGGCGCGAGTAGGTATGAAAGAGAGTATTGGTGTAAAGATGCGAAAGGGAATGCTCCGATGGTTTGGACATGTGGAAAGAATGCCGGACAAGCGACTGGTTAAAAAGATATACAATGCGAAAGTGGAAGGATGTAGGTACAGGGGGAGACCGAGACTCACCTACCTAGACCAAATCGGTCATATATTGAAGGAAGGTGGACTCAGGAGTCTCCAAAACCGACGAGAGTGTATGAAGAGAGTTATGAATGTTGAGGAAGCGAAAGATGTATGCAAGAATAGAGCCTCTTGGCACTCTGTTCTCTCTGCCTACCCCGCAAGGGAAATGGCGCGATGATAAGTAAGTAAGTAAAATTTTTCATTTCATCATTTATAGCTGGCCCAGCGCAATAAGTTATACTAATAGGAACAGATATAGTTTTATCCTTAACATGTCACGTGACCATGTCGATGACGACTTGTATGAATTTACTCCCTATCCAAACCCTCCCATAGAAGTTTTCACTTCAAAACTTGTAACGCGCAATCAATTTATTTGGATTTGATTTTCATTTCTTCCGTTTTTTAAAAGTTGTAAAAATTTATAAGCAGCTTATTTTTAAAAAGTATCCTATTTTTTCTATACTATTTTAGCCACATTCAACCAATTTGGCGTAGACCTCCTTCAGATTCCGCCATGTCTCTCCGTCATGCGATACTTGTATCCAGTTCATCCCTGCAATTTTATTTATATTATCTTTTTTCACCCCAAGGCTGCTTTAGTTTATTTAATAGTCGAATAAGATAAATTATTAAAAATTACTTACTACATTATCTAATTACATAATTATGGCCAATAATTTTATGATTATGTAACATATCTAGTATTAGTCCGAAATACGAACTATCCGTTGATAGGTAAATACAAGCGTGTAAAACATTATCAATAAACCACTTTTTTAATCACCTCGATGACATATATACTGACTAATTAGTTATCAATTGATAAACTATCATTAAAATCAATAATTTTATTTTAAATTGTTTTAATCTGTCACAAGTATCAAAACAAATTTGCTTATCGTGAAGATAGCCAACCTATTGTTTAAATCAGCAGGTTCAGATTTTATGATCGTGTTTTCTTAACAAAATAAAGTTCGCTGTGGTATCTGTTAGCAAAAGTGAGAAGATCAGTTGTATTTTTAAATATAGTTATTAGCTTCACCCAGCTTATAGGTGTTTGATAAGCAGGGACTGATAACAGTACAACAATTTTAAAAGTTTAACACAAAGTGTAAAAATGTGAAATCAAAAATAACAGTCACAAGCAGGATTTGAACCTGCATCTCCTGAATTACCGTCCCAGATGGTTAAGACGGGGTAAGGAACAATACCAGTAACAGACAGGTGTGGTTTGAAAAAAGATTCACTGACGAAAGATTGAGAAAGAAAAGTCAAGATGTTTGAGGTACATCGATAGCGTTGACGTTTGCATAAACATTTTTACCCATGAAAATTGTTTTTCTTTACTACGTCGGTGACAAACAAGCTTACGATGGTTCACCTGATAGTCTAGACGCTAGCAACACCAACACCATAGGCATCACTCGCGCTTCGCCATTTCCAAGGAAAGCGATAGGAGGTGGATAGGAAGGATAACAAGGAGAGGATAGTGAGGGGGTTTGGGCTTCCGGCGCTCTTACTCACCACATGAAACACAACGGTAAGAGTAACTACCGTTGTTACACGCTGATTTTTTGTGAGAGGGTGGTACTTCCCCGATCGAGCTAACATATTCATTTAGGAAAATGTTAGGTTTCTACTAGGTTACCAAAACATAAAGTACAGGACGTATTAGGAATTTTATACAGATTTTATGTGCTGCTTACTTGCAGCTCGTATCTTTTGTTTCTTATGTAGAGAAAAAAATATCAACCGTCGTCCGGGACAACGAACAATGTAGTATGGGGCCCTCACTTATACACATTACTTCAGTGGTGCCTATTACACGTACCTAAGCGATTCTTTATTAATTTTGTGTTTGTTCACTATAAATATTAGACATCAATATATCTATGCAACTTATCAGTTATTGATTGACGATATGGGTTGTCAAGTAAACTTTTTTGTAATAGGCAATTTTGATAACAATTCACACGAAGGTGACATTGCCTTGTCATCAACCTGCAAAGTGCACAAAGTAACGTCTAATCTAGTATCTCTCCTTAATCTATATTCTGATCACGGACGATATAGAAAGAAAGTAACTTATATTTTAAAGAAATAAATGTAAATACTACACGAACTAATACTTCACTTATAAAGAAAAAAACATTGTTAATAACACACAAGCCAAGTGCTTAAATGATTTGTGATAGATATCCAATGAGTGGATCAATATCAATATAGCGCAATTATTTATGTGCTCTAAACATAAATTAAGACAAAGTGTGAATATTTTGATGTTTTTATATATCTTTTTGCATTTCACATGGTTAGCCATATAAATTAACACATAGTGTCAAATAATTGATTGAATGAGGCGACACTTGGCGGAACTCCATTGCTATTATTATAGAATGGATATTTATAGGAGGAGAGCCCACCACTCACCCACGGATTGGTTAATCCTGGTTTTCTTTGGATACACACAAAATAACCTAAGATTGTCAATCCGTACTCTCACAGATAGAGGAGAATGTGATAATACCCCAGTAGTATGCACGATAGTGACAATAACACTCACCAATGGACTATCATCACCATGAGAGGAGACCCGTGCCCAATAGTGAGACAGAAAAAGGGTTGAAATAAAAAAAAAAGCGATCTACCCAACCTCACCTCATGGTAAGTGGTAACCGCTGATCATTGACTCAACTATACTATACTGTCAAGACACTGTCCACCATTACATTCAACGTAAAATAATAATGGATGTGTTGGAATAGACCTGAGTTTACTCAATCAAACCAGATTTAATATTTCATTTGCAGATGTCTCATACTGTAGTGAGAGGGAAACCGACTGTAGCTCAGCTGTTCTTAGATGGAATACTAGATGATGTACTCTTGGAGATGGGAATCAAACCTGACCCCGAGCAGAGAGACTCTGTAACTCTCACACAACTCCTGCTTCATTGCCTCAAGAAAAATCCTGACAGTGTGTTTATGGTAAGTTCGTAGTAATAAATAAAGCGTTATAGCACTTTGACTAAAGGAAAAACTTAGACGAACAGATGACAATCGCTCCTTGAAAGATGCTATTCCATTACCAAACTCTACACCAAATATATTATGAGTATTATGTTCAATTGCTCAAGGCACTGAGACTTTGTAGTAAGGTTCATTATACCACCTGGAAAGGATCTTGTCCAAAACACTTCGTTTTCAGCACTATTTTTTACCACGCTCGTATAGGCTCTGGAATAATCTCACTGCAGCTCCGAAATCTCCTACTGAGAAGAATACTATACCTACTCACGGTAGGCGGTATTCTGGTTTTGGTCGATCTCCTTGTGTTGCCAAAAATCCACGAGCGGTGGTACTAGTTATCGTCAGGCGCACTGCTTGCTCGTCTGCCACATATGCCAATACAAAAGGTCAATCGCAAACGATTATAAATGACATTTTTGTTTTGAACTTATTTACAAAGAGCATCTAATAAACGAATTGTCAGTCTTAGTTAGGTTTGCTAATAAATGACTAAAGATTGCCAATCGGCACTTATCTTTGATAAGAATCCCTTCTTAAGTAGAAAATATAGTCAAAACAAGATAACTAGCATAATGGAGCTTACCAAAATTCAATTTATGATCTATAATTAGAACACTGAACACAAATTAGCCTCTGCGATGCGTCATAGGGATCCCTTAGTGACAAATGATTTGGAGACTTGATTAAATTTTTCAAAGTGTCTATCTTTTCTGGTAAAGTTATCTTCTGTTATTATCTTTTTAGTCATATTTTAAACACTTGAATTATTTGGCCATTTATCTACACAAAACGTGAAATTGTGAAATAAAAATGGAAACCACCGTTCAGAGCTAAATAATTTTTTTTTTAGGCGGGATAAAATGTTCCTAACGCACACCCCGCTCTGTCCGGGGAGACATTGGGGTAGTGTCTCACCCACTAAAACCCGCCGTGCGCCCTCATCCCCCCGTACTCGGCGGACCACTGGTACCGCGTGTATTCTCTTCAGTGGTCCACGCGGTCGCTAGCCCCGTCGAGCTCCCTCTCTGAGTGACGTCCTCGCGCACCTGGGACGTCACACCTTCGCGGCACAACGCAGGCGGCGGATAATCCCCGATCCAACCGCCCGTGGCCTTGGCTAGGGCGGCAATAGGCGCAGATAGTCGCGCACATGCCGCCCAGCGCGCCAGCGGCGGGTCGGGCCAGACGAGAGATCAGCCTCCCTGGCCCTTTCCACCGCCTCCTTCCGCGAGATGACATCCTTGCAGAAGGCAGCGACCGCGGTCCAGTACCTATCGCTGCCGACCATAGCTCACACAACAGCCGGCAGCGACAGGTCCTCTCCGATGACTGCAGTGAGATCTCGGCGCTGCCCAGGCCAGGCCGGATACGACTCGAGCGTGTGCTGCGCCGAGTCCTCGCTGCAGTCGCAATGGTGGCAGCAGGGAGTCTCCTCCCTCCTAGTGACCGTGTACAGGTTCTTTCCGAAGCAGCCGTGCCCCGACAGCACCTGCACCAGTCAGAAGGAGAGGAACCCGTGCCGCCACCCTATCCATTCCTCCAAAATTGGCTGGAGCGCCCCTACTGAAGACCGGCTCGAGGCGTCTCCAGCCGAACCCTCCAACGGGCGATGATAGCGCGGCGAGCGTCGCTCCTCCATGCGCTCATTTGACGAGGCAGGAGGCGAACACCTCCCGCACGCGCTGCCGTCGTCCGCTGATAAACTTCGGCGAGCACTTCCGCATCCAGGTCTCACGGGAGGGTTCCGGCCAATGCGCACGCGGCCTCGCACGACACCGTGCGGTAGCCGCGGATTGCTCTGACCGCCACGATTCTCTGCGGTCTCCATAGAAGGGCCCTATTGCGGGCGGTCAGAGACTCCGCCTACACGGGTGCGCCGTAAAGCGCCGTCGACCGAACCACCCCTGCGTACAACCGTCGGCACGCGATGCTGGGTCCACCCAGGTTTGGCATCAAACGCCCTAGGACGGATGCCGCGCTGACAAGACTCGGTGCAAGCTGGCGGAAATGCTCGTCAAAATGCCACTGCCCGTCAAGAACTTGGATTTGGACCCCAACCCCGTTCACCAGTATCGAGGCGCCGGTGGGTGGATCGCATCGGGGCCCGTGAAAAAACAGGGCCTCCGACATATTGAGGGCCACCCCATGCCCCAGCGCCTTGATACGTCTGACCACCTCAGCGGTACCCAAGGTGGCCAGTAACGTCACCTCATCAAGGTTCCCGCCCCGGGCTGTAACGAGGATATCGTCGGCGTAACAGATTACGCCCAGCCCGGGGAAGAGCCGGCCGCGCAGGACCCAGTCGTATCCAATGTCTCACAGGAGCGGCCCCAGGACAGATCCCTGTGGGACACCGCACGACATGGGCCTCCTCACAGCGTCCCCTTCCCAGCTTATGAAGAGGACGCTGCGGCCTTCGAGGTAGTCTGCCACTAGCCGCCTCAGGTAGGTGGGCACCCTGTGGTATCGGAGTGCCTCCCTGATGCAGCTGAATGGCAGACTGTTAAATGCGTTGGCGATGTCCAACGACACCGCCAACAGTACTCCTCGGTGAGCGGCGGCCACCGTGGCGTCTTCAGACGCAAGATGGCGTCGACCGTCGAACGCCCCGAGCGAAGACCAAACTGGGCGTCCGACAAGTTGGGGCCAACCTCCGTAAGGTGCTGGACGATACGGGCGGCGAGGATCCTCTCGAGCAGTTTACCCGCATCGTCCAGCAGCACGATGGGCCTAAAGGCCGCGGCCAAATCCGGGGGCCGTCCCGGCTTCGGCAGGAGCACGACCTTCCCCTCCTTCCAGCAGTCAGGAAACCATCCGGACGCCAGGCTCGCGTCGAACAGTCTCCGGAGGCGGGGCTCTAGGTGGTCGAGGACAAGGGCCAGAACTCGGGCGGGAACCCCATCCGGCCCAGGGGCGGTGTTCTTCCGCATGCACGACGCCGCCACCCCCAGCTCCATCTCGGAGACGGGTGGCACACTCTCTTCGACGGCCTCCCGGTCATCCTCTGGCGGAGTCATGACCGGCAGCGTGTGCACCGCCCGCTGTGGGATAAGACCCTCGACCACCTCGGTGAGGAAGCCCGGTGGAGCGTCTCCGTTATTTCAGTGCGGAGCTTATTCAGCGCCACACGGTACGGGCGTCCCCAGGGGTCATGATCGAGACCCTCCAGCAGAGCTAAATAAGCTATCACAATATTCACTCGGAGCCATCATTTTCCACAACATATTTTTCTTTACGTTTTGGGCACATTTTCAAACGCTGCTCGTGGCGATTATTTTCTATTTCACATTCTCTCACATCGTGTTCCAGTTAAGTAAAATTTTCAAATTAATATCATTACATTTCTCATACAGACAAATGGCGCCACAGGAGAAGTGATAACAAATAGGGAGTTGCTGAATCGTAGTGTCGCGCTCGCACGTACGCTGGTTGCCGCCGGAGCGAGTGGGAAGCATGTGATGCTACTAATGCGTAACCACCAGCAGATGACCGTGGTGTTCTTCGCCGTGCTCTTTGCGGGAGTGGTGCCGTTTTGCATGGATCCCAACACAACAGCTTGTAAGACAATCTTGATCAATTTAAAAGTATTTTATCACCAATTCTGCTTTTGTCTTCAATTCATTTGTTTATAGCTGTGATAGTTTATTATGTGCTAACCCATAAAATTCTGCTAAGATGGGGTCGAGCCCATGTCTACGGTAAGACTACGTAAGCCTGCATCAATTACGTATTATGTTTTTGTTGGGAAATTATGGCTTAAACACTATTATACTCGTAGATCTCACAAATGATATTGTCCTGCGTAACCATTGGACCCACAGTACTCGGCAGGGGAGGTCGTTATCTAAAGCACTATGCAATCTTTAATCGTTAAGCTACCACAGATTGTAGTCGCATTTATCAATTTTATATCATAATGTTATTAGTGTTTATTGGACGAACTAAGAGTACAAGAGTCACTACGAGATGTTTAATGAAAATAAGCAATTATCACCCATTGTATTACCGGTAGGGTTGGGTAAGTGGCTGTACTCACTTGTTCCTAGGCCCAAGCGAGTCGGTACCACCGTTTGCCATGTGATCGATGGTAAAATACCTCGAAGTGTTTGGGTTGAAGCAGAAAAATCCGTCCTTTAAATAATTTTCCATCCGCGTAATGAAATATTGAGTATCGGATTGGGAGTATAATGGCAGTTACCATGTACCACCAGACAAGTCATATCCGCCAGCCACCATGAACAATAAAATTATACCATCAGTATTACAACCCAGAAAAATTGTTTCTAATAATCTAAGAGAACCTACCTATAGGTAGAATAGTTTAAAGTTGACGATGACCAATAATTTTTCCACAGTCGAGCTGTCCCATTTCCTGCAGCTCGTTGAACCATCGTACGTGTTCTACGATCGTGAACATCACAGCGTGTTGCACGAGGCCCTGAAAAACTCACGCTTGGAGACAACAGTTTTCATTGTCGATGAGCCCCATCATCTAAAGGACTTCGTCGGCGCTAACAGCAACGATTTCGAAAGTTTTCAGTCAGTATTTATTTGTCATCTTCTTAAACTTTTCCAAAATTTGCTAGTTTTTATAAAAAGCAAATGCCTATCTGAATTCCGCAACTCAACTAGAGCAACTGATGACACAGTCAAATTATCATTCAGGATTCTCACAAACTGTAATGACTGCCAGGATTATCAGAGCCTCCGACTGGTGCAGGTGCTGTCGGGGCACGGTTGCTTCGGCAGATATCTGCACATTGTTGCAAGGAGGGAAGCGACTCCGGGCTGTCACCATTGCGGCTGCGACGAGGACACGGCGCAGAACACGCTCGAGTCATGCCTGGCTTGGGCCGAGCACCGGAGTGAACTCGTCGCGGCAATAGGGGGGGACCTCTCGCTGCCGAGCGTCGTCAGAGCAATGCTTGGTAGCGACAGGAATTGGGCCGCGGTCGCTGCCATCTGCGAGGAGATCATATCGCGGAAGGAAGCGGCGGAGAGGGCCAGGGAGGCTGATCCTTCCGCAGACCCGATCCGCCGCCAGCGACTGGGGCGGCGCAGGCGTGAATATTTGCGCCTAATACCGCCCCTCCCCAAGAGAACGCTTGCGCGAAACTTGTGTTTCGCTCATATGGGGGATAGTACCGTAATCGCCACGCTTGGCAGGCTGGTTGGCGATCGCAGTGGATGTTGTTAATACTCGAGGTACCCTGCTGCCCACTTCCCCGGAATTCCCTCAATCGGCTCTTACGACTCCCATGGGTGGAGAGGGGTGGGACAATTCTAAAGCCGGCCCCACACGGCAGAGATAACTATAGTTTTATCGAAATAAATATTATGCGTCGTGAAGATTTATTTAACATCGTCAACAAATAATGCGTCCAATAGTTTTAACACATGGGGCGGTTAATACGAAACAAATAAGCAGCCTCATTTTTTAGTAATGATATAACTGTTTCTTTCTATTGAAATTAATGTGCACCGGTTGCTCTAATTTTGTAACGACTACTTATGTTTTTAGGGCTCCCAATGCATCACCAGAAGACACAGTCTTATTACTACCAACCAGTGGCTCTACTGGTCTACCTAAAGCGGCAGAACTAACACACAGAGGAACTGTGGCTCAGTTACCTACTTTTTGGTAAGTAGTATTCTATTACATAATCATAATCTATAGTGTTCTTGAGCTGTATCAGGAGAGAATGTTGTGAAGGCTTTTTGTAATAACAACCAACGTTAGGTACTGTACCACATGATGGTAATTATTAACGGAATTAACGATATTAGGAGCATACCAAGCTCCCCACCGCAGTAATATTTTTTGTCCTTTAGTTTTCTTTGTGCGCTTTGTCTCGTTTTTCTTTGTTCTATCATGTCTTTTTTGTTCCTTTCTTTTTCTCTTCTTGGCTTATTTTATTGCCCTTTAAAATATGCAAGATAGTTATAATTTTCGATGAGCCGATAACTTGCGCCAGTTGAAGTAGCCCGGATGATGAAGGACCAGATATGGTGATGTAAATTTTTGTAGATTTAATGGATTACAATAGGCTGTTAAATTGACTGTATTTTAGGGTTTCACACACAAAATTTCCGGAACCAACAGAATTGGTAATGATTCTCACAAGTATACAATGGTGTACATTTGCCATGGCAATGACGGCGAGCGTCGTGTATCGAGTCCCTATTTTAATATCACCAAAAATCAACACTGTGGAGAGTGTTACGGAGCTATTAGAAAAGTACAGAGTGAGTTTTGTAAAATTAAATAGTTTTTTTATAATAGCGTCGTAGGCCCAACCTATCCTCTCTATCCTCTATTTAATATCCTTCTATTCCAGTCTTATCCCTTACTGTTACTGTTTAGGCTTCAGTAACCACTTACCATAACGTAGGGTTATATGATTGGTTACCACCAACATAATTATTATAAGACAAAACTGCCTTTCTAATCTGAGAGATTCACAGTGGTAGTTTTTAAACCTCTGGGAAAATTACGATCGTAAATCTTTTTGTTATAAGATATTTCAACATATTTTAAAGCATTTGTTTCCGAAAAAAAATTAGTTTTATATTGTTAAAAATTTTTCATGATTGCAACTTGTCCTCTCCCAAAATCAGAGGAAACTCATGGTTCATAGTTCACAGTTTTTTTGTACTATTTGAGTATTTCCACTAACGAAATGGCACTACCTGGCAAAGCTTTATGGGTACAAAAACATATTTTTTAAATTTGTAGCCAACATGGACGTTCTTCGCTCCAGCTTTTGCAAGTTTATTGTTACCAACGCTAAGGCCAGATCAGCTAACATCTTTAGAAACTGTTATTTTACTTGGAGCACCTCCTACCCCGGAACTCATAAAGGAACTCAAGGTAAACCAAACATAAAATGTTTTTGAAGACAATTTATGTAGTAACAGTATGTTTTGTATGTTACTTAAGAACCCTAACACAATTAGGAATAATTCAATATTTATATATAAGTCAAGGTCTCAGGTGGACTACCTGATGGTAAATGGTAAACGTCGCACAAGGTCTCACCGAATCCGGTAGCACATCCAAGTGGCTATTCTCGTGAAGGTCACGCTTGGAAGCAGTGACAATAATCAACTAAGATCTTCTGCAACTGAAACACTTAGAGAAGCTTTACGGTTATTTAGAACTAAGAAAACGGTAGTATCTACTCGTCTAAAAACATGAGGTCTAAAACCTTTTACTTGATGTCAAATTTCGTCGTTTAGTTTGAACCTTTGGGTAAACTTACTTCGATAACCACATCCTCTATAGAGTAAAAAAAAAGATCAAATAAAAAAGTTGCATCAAAATCCCTTTAGTAGTTTATGCGTGATGCGCGAACAAACAAACAGATAAACACAACAAACAAAAATTCAAAAAAATATTTTTTTTGTGTTCACACACGCCTATATAGCACAATAAAGTGATTTTTTTTCTCAGATATCTTAAATGTCTTTGTTACAGGTTTATAATAGTATAGATCGTACAGAATTTTGATCATGGACTTATCTATGTTATTACTCCAGACTCAATAAACGCTAAGATTTGTTGTCACAAATTTTTTTTGCAATTTTCTTGGCTGTGCTCATCGAACTCGATATCACTGTCCTTGCAGGCTTTGGCCTTACCCTCATCACTGCATATTATAATAGTTGATGCTTCATTAGTTTCTTTTAAACTAGCTTTAGCAAAAACCAGTTCAAACCTTATTATAAACGTATATACTTATATACCTATCTTAAGGATACTCACAATGTTCCCGGATTTACTGT
This sequence comes from Leucoma salicis, assembly GCA_948253155.1. NCBI lineage: Eukaryota > Metazoa > Arthropoda > Insecta > Lepidoptera > Erebidae > Leucoma > Leucoma salicis. The sequence continues at coordinate 21,197,298 of OX411822.1, forward strand.
TTAAATTGATTGTGCAAATTGATTTCAAATTTATAGTTATTGTTATATATTATTTTCTAGGAAAAAATGCCTGAGAAGGCACATCTGTGCGATGGCTACGGATCCACTGAAGCGCAGGGCTTCATCTCGTTTCCCCGTAGAGATGATCCATTTAACTCCAACGGGCGGGTCATTAACTGCTTGAATTACAAGGTGACAAAAATTTCTATATATTAAAAAAAAACTTTTGTTTATTGCTATTTATTTTTGGCTTAATCTTGAAAAGTTACGCAAAACATCTTTGACATATTAAATTAGTATTATTTTTTTACTACGAGGGTGACTGATAAGCATACCTCTTGCCTTAGCTTAGCGTAGCCTATAGAGGGTAACAACACCAAGACCTTCACTCACTTAAAGAAGAGAGTAGCTGCATAGAAAGAACTATGATGGGGGTATGAGTATGGGCTTGGTCTTCCAGGACTGTCACTTACTGAACAAAGCCAAAAATATTATTATATTACGCTGGTATTTGGTGAGAGAGTGGTAGGACTCCGGTGAAGCCGACCCTTATGTTTTGGAATCGCGGCAAGAGTCCACCAAAAAATTAAATGTATATTTTTTTAGATTGCCGATGGTGATGGTCAAACGCTAGGGCTTAATCAAAAGGGAGAGCTGCTGGTCAAAGGAGGTTGCGTGATAAAGGTACCTACTTTTTTTATAATTTATTTTTTGTTAGTGTTATTATTTTTATATATTTTGGCTTAGCACTATAAAGTGTAATCAAAAATAATAGCCATAATTCCAATTATATTTTTGATGTGAAACATCCAATGCCTTCTATTTTGTCCGTGTGGTGAGGGACTAAGAATACAAGTGTCACCACCCCATTCTTTCCCACGGGTGTCGTATGAGGCGAATAAGGGAAGTAAGCATTCATCATCCATTGCATAACTGGTGGTAGGGCTGGGTACTAAGTGGGAGTACTCACTTAGTATTGGGCCAGAGCGGGTTGGTACCACCATCTCCCGTGTGACCGGCCATGAAACACATCGTTGCGTTTTGGCTGTAGCAGGAGATAGCCGTTCATATTTTATTTCATATCTGTGAAATGAATTGGTGAGCAGCGGTTTGACAATACTCTTGGTATAGTCGAGTCCATGGGCGACGGTTACCATTTACCATCAGATAGACCGTAGCTCGTCTGCCACAACATGCAATAAAAAAAATGCTTTAAAATTTTGGAGGATAAAACTGACTGTCAGTATTTATTTAATTGTTACTAACGCCATCTGTTGACAATAGCACCTAACTAGGAATTATAATGTCATTCAATAAACCAATAACAGTTTTAATTCATCTTTGGATAATGAGAGGGCGCTTACGATGAATTATATAAGACTCGAAAAATATTTTAAGAAAGAAAGAAAATCGATGTTTTCGCATCTGCGAAACGTCTCGTGACAGCTAATTTTTTTATATAGCTATGGTGGCAAACAAGCATACGGTCCACCTGATGGTAAGCGGTTACCGTAACTAGTTGCTAGATTGCTAGCATCTGGTATTGACTAGAGGCAACACACACGCTGATCTTCTGTAAGAGGGTAGTACTTTCCCGAAGGAGCCATTCATGTTGGGACGATCAAAGTTCTACTACTTTTACATAAATATAGCATTCCTATGTGATGATCGTAGGACAAGCAATTTTATATATGTATAACCGGATTTCGTTTAGTTGTAAAAGCAGGCGAAATCACTTGGTACTAGTAATTTTTAAAAAGTATGCGTCTTAAAATGATTCCAAAATGTGATTATAGATTTAATGCATTAAATTATTTTTTTGTATCTGGAAGCATTACCTACTTATTATATTTATGTTTTCACTGGATACTCCTCAGATGTCTGAGATATCTTCTCTCGTTATTCTTTATTAGAGAAGTAACTCAAGCGCGTTGCTTCGCCCAATTATAATAACTAACCTACCCGCGTAGGCCATAGCGTTATGATATTATTAAGCCAAAGATAGCCTATGTTAGTTCTGGATAACGTTACTTTCTAATGGCAAGGCAAATAGTAAAAATTGTTCAGTAGTTATATTTATAAAGTTACTATATGTAGAAACATGTTTTAAGTTGTTGCTGCAACTAACACATAACCAACTGAAATAGACTATGTTCTAAGCAACCCTTCAATTAAACATAGATACTTCTATTTCTTGTATTCCAGAGATATTACAAAAGCGACAAGCTAAATGCTTCTCTGACAGACGACGGCTGGTACAGAACTGGTGATATCTTCTACGTGGATGAAAATGAAAGAGTCTATTTTGTTGTGAAGAAGAAGTTTAGCTTCAAGTTCAGAGGATGCCAGGTTTGTTAATATTATGGTTGTGTATATTACTTACTGTATAGGAAGCAGGAAAAAACCATACACTAAAGATAAAATCAAAATTATTTCATTATACAAACCAGGAAAGGGTGTCCAGTAAAATATTCTCAAAGAAATAGCCCTTCAAGTGACGTATCAGATGAGAGCGGAAATTTACACAGTTATGCATTATTGTACGTCCAGTACAGTTGGCCAGTCTCTGTCGATGGCAAGATTTTACTAGTCTATTACTTTTCTAGGACTACTATCTATAGAAAATGTTCCCGGCAGGTGTCTCCTGAGGAGGTGGAGCGTGTGGTCTCGTCGGTGGCAGGCGTGGGTGCATGCGTGGTGGTCGCGTCAGATGAAGGCCCCGCTGCCGCCGTGGTCCCGCAGCCAGACGTACGCGTCTCCAGAGACGAGATACACGCGGCTGTTAATGGTGAGCCTTTAGGTTAAACTGTAGCTGAACTGCCTTATATCTACTCTGTGGCGCCACATGCATGCCGTAAAATTACAGCAAAATCCGTCTCAAATAAAAATAACTGTCTGTTTACAGCCACGTATATTTTTCTGGTGATATCTGTGTGTTTGCAAGATGCTTAAAAGCTTGTGAATCCTGTCGACCCGTACTGACCAAGTGTGGTGGACTATGGCCTCAATTCTTGAAGATACGGCCTTGCGATAAGCCTTACTTATTTGCTGTATATGAGCAAGACTCGATTTTGAAGGTCATATCTCTCCATAAATTATTGTAATGAATACGAAAGAATGTGATCCTTATATTAATATTTTTACCTTTCGCTATGAAAGGAGACGATGAAGGGAGACCTGTGCTCTGTGACACCCAAAGTGTGTAAAAATTATGAGAATGGTAACAAAGAGATGTAGGTAATGTGCTTGCAGTTATTGTGTAATTTAATGTTTGCAGCGTCCCTGAGCGAGCACAAGCGGCTGCACGGTGGCGTGGTATTCGTGTCCTCTCTGCCACACACACACTCCGGGAAAGTCAACCGCACGGAATGCACCAAGCTAATCCAACAGGCAATAGTCACAGGAGACTGTTATTAGAAGTAGCATACTTAAGCCGAATGTAAAATATAAATCACTTAAAAAGTAACATACAAAGAAGAATTAACAATAATAATGTTGGTGTTACTTGAATACCTTAATTTTGGTCTAAACACTTCCAAAACCTTTTTATAAAATTTCCTATATAAGCCCGCTTCTTCTATTAATAATTAAGGTAGAAGCCTCTGTTAGAATAAATTAAAAATCGTCAATAATTTTATCTGGAAATCTACCTTGACGAGTTATTTTGTAATTAATATACATAAATTAAAATGGTACGAGAAAATATGTTTTTATGCTATTTGGAGATTAGAAGTTTGAATTGTAAGGCCCTTAGATCGTGCACTTATTTAGGGAAGAAATGATTTTAAATGTTTAGTACATTATTTATGCCCAACTAAAAATAAGTATTAGGTAAGATTCAGTGTGACACCATGTCTTCTGGGTATGACAACAATTCGGTAGAAATCTTTGAAGCTCGTGGTTTTATATGATAATATATAGGTTTTTTATCTAAGATAATATATATGTAAATAATTGATTAGTTTTGATTGTAAATATTGTTTCTTTTTTTAGCATTTGATATGGTTAGTTATTGAAGCAATGAATATGAAAAAAGAATGTCTGCGAGCAAGATCTCAACTTGCTTTCGAAACCTAATACTCGTAATTTTTTTTTACTATTATCTGATTTAGTTAACTTTAAGATACTGTACATTAAACTCAATAAAACTATAAGTCACTAAAATTAAATTATTTTTTCCCTGTTAATTGTTTTTCCTGCGTGTGTCATACAGAGCTACGACAAGGGAAGCGGTCACCCATTGAATTAATAGTTCCAGGTGGGAATACTCACTAGTTATCAGGCCCAAGCAGGAGGAGTACCAAGGATCAGTTCCACCATCTCCTGTACCATGAAGCACGTAGGTGTGTTTTAGTCGTTCATTCTTTAATTACACATTAGCAAAATGCTCCTAGAGGTTAAGCCTTGCATATCCCAGCACGAATGGGCCAGCTCGATCGGGGAACTACCACCCTCTCACAGAAGATCAGCGTGAACCAACAGTAGTGGTACCTACCGTTGTGGTTCGTATGGTGAGTGAGAGTGCCGGACTCCCTCCCTATCTTCTCCTTGTTATCCTTCCTATTCTCTCCTTAGTACCTATCCTTTCCTTAATATACTTCCAATCCGTCTCCTATCCCTTTCCGCCGCTTTACCGCTTACCATCAGGTGGACCGTAAGCTTGTTCGGTATTCACGTAGTATAAAGAAAAGAAAGAAATGGTGTGCAGCAATTTGAAAATACTCTTAGTATAGTTGAATCCATGAGTGATGGTTACCATTTACCATCATAATTATCGTATGCTACCACAAGCAATAAAAATATATATTACATTTGAAGCAGTGAGTGTTGAGTGGTAGAACTAAGTACTGGTATTGAGGGGTTTTGCGAGAGGCCTTACTTGTCCGAGCATGAATAGGCTGGCTCGATCGGGGAAGTACCACGCTCTCACAGAATATCAACGATAGGTAGCACTACTGTTGAGTTTCGTATAGTGAGTAAGAGCGCAGGAGGTTCAACCCCTTTCCTTATTATCCTTCCTCTCTACCTATTCACTTACTTGCAGCGGGTGAGGTGCAAGTGTTGACTCTAGAGTTGTTAGCGTCTATACGCTTTGGTAACCGCTTACCATCAGGTGAATATAATTATGCTGGTGCTTGTTTGCCACCTACGTAGCATAAAAAAAACTGAATTCGTTGGGATGGCAGTGCCAGCAGAAGTCGTTGCTTTGTTGTTTGCGTTGTTGCGTTTAAAACGATTGACCTTAATAAATAAACTACGTAATACTTTCTGATATTTACGCGAATGTTACACATTTTGAAATAAAACTACGTTTACGGAATCTAACGCGTTTACTTGATTTTACTACTATCCCGACGTTTCGAATACTTTACAGCATTCGCGATCACGGGTGGACTTAAATGATAGACGTCCAAGGCTGATATGTTATTTCAACGGTTTCATCTACCCACAGTAATTATACAAACCCACATAATATTCGTTTAGAAACACATTTAAAAATATCTACTTTAAGATTTATGCTTACAATGTATGAGATTTTAAGCTACTGTAATAAAATTAGGATAATACTCCTCTTTAAACTGCAAAATTTTGTTTTTATTTAGTGCTGAAAAATTCTAACACAAACTACCAATTAGCACCAGTAAGAAGACAATCTTGGTTATTTAGTTTATATTATTAAATATATTGATTTTGCCAAAAGCTAAGACTAAGAAGCTACCACCGGATCGGAACGCGGCCTGACTGAGAAAGATCCAGCTAAAAAACTCAGTAGGCAACAACTGTTATGGATTATTAAATTTTGTACGGAATTACTGAGAGCTAATAAAGTATAAAATTTTTTAAAAAGGCAAAAATCTAATCAGTCCTGTGGGTTTTATCTACACAATAAGCGTTAACTGTGCACTTGCAATCTTGTGGTGTGCGTTCTTGTATTCTGGTTGGTGAGGCCTATCAGAGGATTCCAGCTTGATGGTAAGACCCAGCCGTCTTCTCTATTGAAATTGGGATGTTTCTTAATTTCAATAGCCTCACGTATCATTCTAGGGCGATATCGAATCAAGACGAATCAAACGAGTATAAACTCGATAGGGTTGTGTAGTTTCCTTACAGAGTTACTGTGGCCCTTCCAGCTCTATCGTCAGACCCTGGATACCATCTAGAGACAAAGTACTCGTCAAGACAAATCATACTATACGAGGCCAAGCTCTATGAAGTTATGTCGATTTATAACGGAGTTCTTATGGCCACCTTCTAGCTCCATCATCAGACCCTGGATACCATCTAAAGACAAAGTACTCTTCAAGATGAATCAAATTATTCCAAACTCGATGGGGTTGCGTCGTTTCATTACAGAGTTACTGTGGTCACCTTCCAGCTCCATCATCAGACCCTGGATATTATCTAGGACTGAAGTTCTAGTCACGATATTTCAAACAAGCCCTAACTCGATGGGGTTGCATCATTTCATTATAGAGTTACGGTGGCCACCTTCCAGCTTCATCATCAGCCCCTGGATACCATCTAGACACAAAGTACTCGGCAAGACGAATCATACGAACCCAAACTCGATGGGGTTGCGCCGTTTCATTATAGAGTTCCTATGTCCACCTTCCAGCTCCATCATCAGATCAGCTCCATGTCATCATAATATGGCATTGTCACGTGATATACACATGCGTGTAAAATTTTAGCTCAATCGGAAACCGGGAAGTTTGTCAAATTTAACTTGCAAAATTTGAACGGGACAAGTAGGTACAATAAAAGCGTCGCCACGCTAACAGCCGATTTTACTCTCCCCCCGCGCATTATATGTTTCACATCAAAAAATTTTTACAGTTTTAAAAAGGAGTATTATACTCATTTTAACTAACTTAAAGTCTCATACATTGTAAGCATAAAAATTTGAAGTAGATATTTTCACTGTGTTTCTAAACGAATATTAGGTGGGTTAAAATAAATAAACCAAAAATTTTGTAAAGTCATATCTGTGGGTAGATGAAACCGTTGAAATAACATATCAGCCTTGGACGTCTATCATCTAAGTCCACCCGTGATCATGAATGCTGTAAAGTATTCGAAACGTCGGGATAGTAGTAAAATCAAGTAAACGCGATAGAATCCGTAAACGTAGTTTTATTTCAAAATAAACTACGTTTACGGAATCTATCGGGCTTACTTGATTTTCTACTAACGCGCGCATGACCGCGATGATGATTAATGAAACGACCAAAACTTATTATGGAAAAAACATCGTAATTCATGTTTTAGGTACTTGTATAACTAAACTAACTATTAAAAAGCGATGTGAATTTTTTTTACGGTTTGGATACATAGCACTAGTGGCTAATTAAAGCTTGTCAAGAATGAAGATTAATCAGAAACACTACATTTGAGAGGCGCAAAAATAATATAGTATATTTCTAAAATCAAGGAAAAAATAAATAATAAATAAAAACAATGGTACTAATAATAACACCCTTTCGGGTCACAAGAATATTGATTATTGCTAAACCAAAAAGTATCAGATTCAATCAAAAAGTACTTTCCCGTACCGGGAATCGAACCCGAGCCTCCTGGGTGAAAGCCAGGTATCCTAGCCACTAGACCATACGGGATGTAAGAGTCAATTCTTTAATTCTATTCCTATTCCAATTAACGTATAAGCTTAGTTATATGTGTCTAATGCTTTTTTAAGTGGAACACGAAGTTAGACGGATAATCGACCGCTTGTCTGAACAAAAGAAGCGACAGCTGATGGGCTCCGCTGAATTAAATAATTCATGAACAACGTAAATCTGCATAAGATGTAGCAACACCGAGTATTCACTAAGTAATATAGGCGGGTGTTTTTACTTAAGCAGGTTTTTATCTTATTTGAAGGGTGGTAAACGAGTATGGTGCACTTGATGGTAAGCTGCTTTCGCAGGCTATAACCGCTAGCAATATTACATCACTGGCGTTGTCACCAACCTCAAGGAAAGTAATAAGAGAAAGGATGGAAGAGCGAGAATAATTCTTTGTGCTTATGTAGGAACCAAATATGAACAATCAAAACGCCTACAAGATATCTTATAGCAACATTTATTGAAAATCATTGCTTAACTTTTTCAAGTGGATAAGTAGTTAAAAGAGCTGTCATTACAACTTACTCTTTTTTGGTAAGGCAGGAAAAAATGTATCTACCACCGAAGTAATATGTGACATAGTTCCAGTAGCCCGCCAATAAAGGCGGGGAGACGGCACACGGCGGGTTTCTTTTGTGGGTGCAGGCCCCACACTACTCTGGTCGTTGCCCCGAACGACAGGGTGTGCGGTTAAAAACATATTTTCCCGCCTTAACAAAAAAAAATGTATCTAACCGCCTCCCCGTCATTTGGGGCAGTAAACAGGGTAGTGTGGGGCTCTCACCTACCAAATAAACCCGCTGTCTCTCCGCTTGTACTGGCAGACCACTGCAACTGTGTGACATTTCTTTTCCAACTTACGCTTTATTAAAAACAATACCAGAAGTAATTTTCACTACTGTTTATAACTCTGTTCTGCTATTAGCTCAGGTCATTACCAAAGGCGGCTCGTGACTTTATATTATCGGTGTTCACAAAAAAAAATTACAGAAAGAATGTCTATGTATAAATTAATGTTCTATGCTTATCATACACCATGCATTTAGGCGATCTTGCTCCATAGTACGCGAAAACGTTTTTATTTTTTTAAACTGTATTGTTCCCTTGAGATATTATTAATCTAAGATTGTTCCCTTTTAAACACGAAACAACAAACACAAACTGATTTATAAAACATTTAAAACAAAATTGATTAATTACTAATTACCGACCAAGTTAGCACAAAAATTAATGGCGTAATCATGGCCGTGTGGGGCCGGCTTTAGAATTGTCCCAACCCCTCTCCACCCATGGGAGTCGTAAGAGCCGGGTCGTAATACCGGGGGAGTGGGCAGCAGCACTCCCTCGCGTATTAACAACATGCACTGTGATCGCCAACCCGCCTGCCAAGCGTGGCGATTACGGCACTATCCCCCATTGTCGGGGAGGCCTATGTCCAGCAGTGGACGTTGAAAGACTGATGGATGGGTGGATATTAATATAAGGGCGTAATGTTTCTTTACATAAAATTGGCAACAAGGCATGCACGCGACGCACAGGTACGCGAGCTTGCCACCTTGCGCAGGAGCGGCGCTCCTGAATTGCCTATTTCTCATACAAAATATTTTGTTTCACGCCCCGGACAGTAGAAGGTTTTCTCTTTCGCACTCATTGAATTCAGTACTGGTATTTGGAGCGCAATCGCTAGCGCTCCACGGTTTAATTTGACTGACACCAAGTACAAAGTAATATATTTCTAGAGAACTGTTATGTTAAAAATACAGTGAAGTGTAATCATGTAGGTGATAATATGATGTACATACAGATCAAAAAATATAATAAAAATATGTTATTGTGGGCGTGCACTGCACCAGCGCTCTTTAGGACGAGCCGTCTCTGGTCATTACAATATAAAAAAAATACTAAATAAAAATCCGTTTAACCATTTGGAAGGTATAAAGCCACATACAAATATACACGTTAAATTTTGAACAAGTACTTGTTACATCAGGGGTTAAATAAAAGGCTTTAAGCTACTGTCCTAAATCCCCGTCTAACTCCTCAGCTAGAATAGGTACTTACAGATACATATTTTGTAAATGTTAGGATTAATACGAATCGTAAAAAAATCATCTCGAACATCGCTTTGATATAATATTATTATAATCTCTAGTGACCTTCAATAATGCATACATACTATTAAGGTCAGCCAGTCTTCTTTTAGATCACCCAAACCGAAAATAAACAGCTTTTTGAAATCAAGTCTAACTGTGAACAAACCAATGAACACAAAGTCTAATTGCATACATTTAGGTATGAACTAGCCATTGCCCGCGGCTTCGTTGCAGCTAAAATATAGTTTTTAGGTTATAATATCTCAGGTTCCCGACATAGTAGCGGGGTAATATATATACCAGTTTTAAGTCTAATAATAAGATATTTTAGATATTTTTAGCATTTGACATGCTTAGCCATGTACATTAAATACAAAGTGGAAAATGTGAAATCGAAAATAACAGTCACGGGCAGGATTTGAACCGGCATCTCCTGGATACCGTGCAGATGCTTTGCCAATTCAGCCAACGTGACAATTGACTGCTATTTAAATCGTCGGTATAATGTATGATAATGTATGAAAATATTTCCGACAGATGGCGCAGGCGTCACCCAAGACGTTAAGTATGAATGTGTTATCGAAATTAGCAGTCAGGAGCAATTATCACGATGGCTGAATTGGCAAAGCATATGGACGGTATCAAGGAGATGCAGGTTCAAATCCTGCTCCTGACAGTTATTTTCGATTTCACATTTTCCACTTTGTGTTTAATCTAATAATAAGAGCTAACAAATAAAAACAGTTGTATCTAAATCCGTTCAGTAGTTTATGCGAACGAACAAACAGACAAACAGACAAAATAAAAAACAAATTATAACATTGTTTTATGTTCAGACACGTCAATATAGCCTAATACAGTAATTTTTTTCTCAAATATCTTAAATGTACAGACACAGCACTGTTACAGCTTTATAATAGTATAGATACTGGCGTTACATAAAACATATTGGCGAATGTACGTGCGCTTGTTCCATCTACATTTTTTATCAATTCAGGGCATACTAATGAGTATTAATATGTTAACTTTATACATAGGTACTGTGTTATTCTCAAAAAGCGTTAGTAATTGAGAAAATTTGGAAAATCAAAAAGTGCACGTCTCATAATCTTCATTTTTCACAATAAAATAGATTGTTTGATAAATAACTAATAATGAATTGGTCTTACTAAGTAGTTTTCAATAAATCACATAGATAGCGCTAATTTCATAAAGTACCTTCTCATGTCTTATACGCCATCCATCCATCCATCCATCAGCCTTTCAACGTCCACTGCTGGACATAGGCCTCCCCGACAATGGGGGATAGTGCCGTAATCGCCACGCTTGGCAGGCGGGTTGGCGATCACAGTGCATGTTGTTAATACTCGAAGGAGTGCTGCTGCCCACTCCCCCGGTATTCCCTCAGTCGGCTCTTACGACTCCCATGGGTGGAGAGGGGTGGAACAATTCTTAAACCAGCCCCACGTGGCTATCTTATACGCCATCTAGCGCTAATTTGAAGAAGTTCTTATACATTTTGGTCTATAGAAATAGTTCCCACGAAATAAGGATAGCACTGATTTTAGTGTCGCGTCGAGCGTAAATATTCACATTTTTTTTGTTTATTTAATAACAATTATACCACATCGAATCAGACTGTGAGAAGTGATAGGGCTCTATTCGTAATCATAATAATTCGTAAACGAAAAAAAAATATCATGAGTGTTAAAAATAGTGTTTTTTCTTGATATGTGTGTGTATATATTATTTTACAAGTGCAATATATGATAAATAGAGACATTTTAAGTTTGAAAAATCTGTTGTTCTACGTAAAACGAGAGCAGTACCCACCTCAACGCTTCGCTTATGAAGCGTGCAATAACACAGTTTCTTTAAAGTTACAAAAATACCTTAATATTGGTTAACGACTTTATGTCAAGTGCAGGTACATATTATTTTATTCCCATACAGTACCATTCTATCCACAAAAGTTCGTTCTGAGTGTGGGTATAGTCGGTGTTCGTTACGAAGTACCTTGCGACATAGTCATTAGATACTTCTTGGTGTAGAGGCATAATCTTTTTAAACATAAACAAAAACATAATACTTATGCCACCTTCTTCCGTATGACCGTGAACTACTGGTATGTTTAGAATGTATTGGAAAATACCTATCTATTTATTCATTTATTTAATATCCGCGAAATTAAATAATTGTTGGCCAGAGACTACTCAAAAGGCGACTCCAGGCATTATATCACTTACACCGGCATCGGTGGTCTCATTTCCCCCGCTTCATAGACGTGTACCACTACCACCTACACTATCGTCACAACGAGACGCAGTAACCTACTCTGATATTGTACAAACAGAGGCTGTTATCCACAGTCAACCGAAGACCAAGCAAAATACGCGCCCACATACCAAGATACCACGATACCGTAAAGGCTTGCAGACAGAAGATGAATCTCTTTTCGAATTTGGGTTGAACATAGACACTGAACCACAAGTCACAAGTCCCAAATCATATGTTCATACAGCAGAGAAGATAGAGAAAACTAATTTTGTTATATTACTAGAACGTTTGAAAGAAATTATTTTTATGAAAGAAGCTACGTTATAATCTAAAGTAAAAAATATGCTTAAGTGCTGTGTGGAATGGCTAATATTGGTGGTCGTAGAATTTATAGCAGACTGACCAGTACTTAAAAAAATGTTAGATGTGTTTATGAACTATGTCTAAAAAACAAAAAACAGTTAGACTAAATATAGTGCAGTGGAACGCTCGAAGTATAAAACAAAAACTACTTAATTTTGAAAATATTTTGTTTAAAGAAAGGGTCCACATTGCTGTCGTAAGTGAAACATGGGTAGTCCAGAATATTCAGCTTAGGGTATCAAATTATAATATTTATCGTAGGGATAGGAACCAAGCCTATGGCGGAGTCGCTATTTTTGCATACAAATCAGTGCATTCGCAACTTTACGATGTCCAAACTCCCAACCCGGGTATCGAACTTATAGGTATTAAAATACACAATTGTTTAGAGATCGAAAATATTATAGGTATATACTGTGCATCATCTGTACATACGCAGCAACGGGATTGGGATACTGTCTTTTCGCTAACCTAGTAGAAAAACGTTAGTCTTAGGTGATTTCGATGCACATCATATCACGTGGTCAGTCAAAACAGATACAAGGGGTAAGCTTATTTACGACGCAATCTTAGATAATAGGTACATATCGCTAAACAACGGAAGCGCCACATGCGTTAAGTTAGTTAATAACCGACTCCAACAGACCGCGCCTGATATATCGTTTGCCTCTTCTGATATAGCCTTGTTATTTGATTGGAATATTCTTAACGAAACTTAGGCAGCGATCACTTCATTATAAAAATTAGCACTTGTATTAAATACGTACCTTCAAACATTATACGCAGAAATTTTAAAAAAGCAGATTGGTCTGGTTGTGAAAAGGTATTAGAAGGATTATTCGCGAATTTTGTATGGACGGGCAGTCCTCAAATCGATTATGACAATTTTTTAGCCTGTTTAGATATCGCGGCGGATACACACATTCCATTTACACGACTTAATACAAACCCTAATAGCAAATTTTACCCAAAACCATACTGGAATACAGATGTATCAAGGTCAATTGCCAAACGTAGGTTGGCGTTGTCTAGATTTAGGCGGAATCCTACACCGGATAATTTGACTACCCTGAAGATAAAAACATACGAAGCACAAAAAACGGTGCGCAACGCAAAACATAAAGCATGGCAGGAGTTTTATAACTCTATCAATGGCACAGTACCTCAAGGTATGATGTAGAACAAATTAAGGTGGTTAAAGGGTCGTGGTAGTATTAATATTTACGTAGATGGCGAGAAAGCATACGCGCTTCTCCGCAGTTTGACTCCTGACTACGTAACTCCGTCAGACCCAATTTTTACTTCGAGTAACTCAAAATTAGGATCACCAATTACTAAACAAGAACTTAACCGTTGTATTCGTGATAAGGACACGTCACCCGGACACGACCATATATCCTATTCTATGATTAAATATTTACCAGGAAATGGCATATCCATACTTTTATCGCTATATAATAACTTTTACGTCACAGGTATCGTTCCTAAACAGTGGCGAAATATCGCGATCATACCAATACCTAAACCGCGACAGGATGCGCTCAGACCTATTGCTATGATGTCGTGTGTGTGTAAGGTGTTCCATAGTATTCTAACTAATAGGATAGAATAGTTTATAGAATATAACAATATTCTTTCAAATAGTACTACTGGGTTTAGAAAATGTCGATCTACTTTAGATAATCTCGTCAGTTTAATTTCAGATATACAGATAGGATACTCAAATAACAATATAACAATAGGATGTTTTTTAGATGTAAATAGCGCCTATAATAACATCAATATTAATGCATTAGTACAAACTATGGACCAAATGGGGGTTGGTTCTATGACATGTAAATACCTTTGGAACTTTTTAAAATTAAGACATTTAAGTATTTTAGTAGATAATTCATATTCATGTCGAAGTACTGGCCGGGGCTTGGCCCAGGGCGATCCGCTATCCCCACTACTTTTTAATTTGAGCACCGTAAATATCTGCAAGGTAATTGTAAATGATGGCATATTCATTTCGCAATACGCGGATGATTTTATTTTATATACTGTTTGTAGAAGTGAAGTAGAAGGCGTAGCATGTTTACAAAACTCTTTAGACACTTTAACAAAATTGCTCTCAAATATAGGCTTGGACATTTCAACTTCAAAAAGTAAAGTTTGCATATTTAAACGGGGATATAGACGCGCAGATGTTAACTTTACAATAAATAATATGCCGCTACAAATAGTAGAAAATGTTAGGTACTTAGGTATGTGGTTGGACCGCTCACTTAAATGGACTAAACACATAGATGTATTAATTGAGAAAGGCTTAAAATCCTTAAATTTATTAAAAATTCTTGCTGGGTCAGGATGGGGAGTTCACCCAATCCATCTAAGGCGATTATACATTTCAATTATACGTTCTAGAATAGACTACGGCAGCTTTCTTTATGATAACGGTCCTAAAAACGTTATAAGTAAATTGAATAAAATTCAAAATCAATGCATGCGTGTTATTAGAGGATTTTTGAGGAATACGGCTATACATGTAATGGAGTGCGAGCTACATCTTCAACCTCTATATATACGTAGACACTACCTGGCTGGCAAGTTCTGGTTGAAAGCAAAGTCATTTAAAGATAATTAAATCATTGTTAAGTTAAATAATCTCTCACAATTGAGTAATACCTGCAATTGGCGGCGAAAAAAGAAACCTATTTTAGTTACAGTCAATGGACTTCTGGACACCTATCCTATACATTCACCAAGCCGGCTAGAACGTTTTACGTTAGACACATGGGTCAGCAATGTGGATCTTTCTGAGATTATTAGAATTAATATAGAAAATGTTACTAAAGGGAAACATCATTATAAAGACAGTGAGTTAAAACAAGTTTGCGAAAACTACTTAGTTAATAAGTATGTTAATTACCACACCATTTATACGGATGGATCTCAAGATGGGGAAGCATCGGGAGCAGCTGTATATGACCCCCAAGTTGAAGCATTTGTCAAACTAAAAATTAATGTTAAAGTCTCCATAATGTATGTCGAGCTAATAGCAATCGCCAAAGCTATATCTTATATCCAGTCATGTGAGCCAGGCAACTACGTGATACTGACGGACTCCAAGAGTGCCTTGCAGCACGTCGCTCGTTGCACCTCGAATTTTCGAGGCACACCGATAGCGTATAGTATATTGGAATCCGTCAGTAAACTAACCAATAAAAATATTAACAGTGGGTACCATCTCATATAGGGATACGAGGGAATGAAGAAGTAGACCGCTTTGCAAAAGAAGCCATCACAGATGGAGTTTCTATACGATGTCTACCATACGCTAGCGACCTTATCTCCATAGTGCGTAAACAATGCCTGGGTATGTGGAGAGAATACTTTGACGAGAGATCAAGATGCAAGGGGATATGGTACAGAACCATCCAACCTAGCCTCTCTCGCTCCCCGTGGTTCGGAAGCGTGGATATGCACCGAACCGAGTTCGTAACTGCCTTCAGGCTTCGTTCTGGACACATCCCCTTGAATAGGTTCGCAAACTTGATGGGAAAGGCCGAGTCCCCCCTGTGTACTGAGTGTCATATGGTCGAGGATGTGATGCACATTATGACGGAGTGTGTCCGGAATGAAACGGAGAGGACATCATTTTTGATACAATTTAATTACAATGTTATCAGCTTGGGGCTGTATAATAGCATTCTGGCCGCTCCATCTTCACGGGAAGCCAGAATGCTATATAAAATTGTTAAATTGGGAATTAAACGCAGATAATGTATGTAATTACTGAGTGACCCGTCGAGGGTGACATTATGTTGTAAGATAAAACCCTTGTTAATAAATAAAAGAAAAAAAAAAAATTGTTGGCGTTCTTACGGGACTAATGAGCTGCAATTACAACTTACCATGTCGCCTGGGGCTTGTCCGCCACGATAAGCAATAACAGAATTGGCACCCATTTAACTGGTCGGCAGGGCAGCATACCATCCTGTAAATACTATGCTGTTCAACATAATAATTACTCTTTAAAGGGAATGATAAGAAACACCAATTATGTCAAAGCTAATTGCATTGTCACACCAGGATCTTAGAGTATAAGTACATAACTTAATTGCCACTTTGCAAGAGGAAGCTTCATAAAACTAGACAATGATGGTTGTAATTTTGTGTGTTGTTAGTTTGAAGGCTCTTGACTTAATTAGTTTGCGCTACTAAAAATAAATAATGGAAGACAAAATTATAATAGCCTATTTATAGGCCAGCCATTAACACAGAATAACAGAAATACTTTGGAAAATTCAAAAGTGCACGCCAAAATTGATTATTTATAAGATAAGTAACTAATAATGTATTGGTCTTACTAAGTAGTTTTCAATTAATCACATAGATAGCGCTAATTTCATGGTGTTCATGTCTTATACGACATCTAGCGCTAATTTTAAGAAGTACTTCTATATTTGTCTATAGAAATAGTTCTCACACTTCTCACGAAATAAGGATAGCGCTGGTTTTAGTGTCGAATCCAGCGTAAATATTCACTATTTTTTTGTTTATTTAAATAACAATTAAACCACATCGAATCATACCGTGAAAAGTAATAGGGCTCTATTCGTAGTTGTACTGAAGTTAATAAGAAAAAAAATACTCAATTAGTAAACGACGTCCAAGACAGAGCTTTTTTAAACAGTTTTTTACTAGTTTAAATAACAAAAATGGCATAAAAAATATCACGTGTCCAAAATAGTGTTTTTTCTTGATACGTGTATATATTGTTTTACCAGTTCAATATATGGTAAATAGAAACATTTTAAGTTTGAAAAATCAGTTTTTCTTAGTAAAACGAGAATAGTACCCACCTCAACGCTTCGCTTATGAGGCGTGCAATATATAGCCCAGGCACGGTAATTACGAATACTATTGATTTGTGATGAGTGTGAGGAGTAAACCCCCTCCCCATTCTATCAGTTATAATCTCCATATCCTTTCCCTTGCCTTAAAAAGGGTCACAAAAATATATTGTTTATATTTTGCTTATGTAAAATAGTTTGAATATACTAGTGAAACAAGTCACAGCTGTAGAATGGAGCACGTGTATCACAAACAATGAGATATCATTAGGGACGTCACGCGAGGGTCACTACGTGAAGTATGACCCAGGAAATGTTAATGTAATATTTACGAAATTTTCTTAGCTTCCATGTGAACTGTGTATGCATTTATCTCAATGAAAGGTCGAGTAAGTGTCACCTAAAATTTGGGGATTGTACACGTTACCTATCTTTTATAGTTACTTCTGCAATTTTGATAAATGCTATTAATGCACAAACAACGGGTTCTACTTTTACTGTTTTAATACCTATATCTATAGATTTGATATGGACAGGTTGATGTCTTAACAAACATAACATAAAAGACGATGTTAAATAAAATTAAAATATTTGCAATGTCTAAATAACAGATTTTTACTAAATGCATAATTATGAAAGATTATCTATAACAAAATACAAATTTTTAAAGATTCAAATAAATAAATAAATATTCACGGACATTTTTCACACAACGTCTTCTGGTCCCAAACTAAGCCTAACGCTTGTGCTATGGGTGCCAGATTACTGATATAATACATATATACTACTTTTTTGTGTAAATACATTAATAGATAGATCTAACACCCAGACGCAGAACAAATATCTTGTTGTGTTCATCACAAAAATAGTTATCCATAGTGGGAATCGAACCCATGACCTCGTGCACGGAAACATCGACTACCGACTACACCATCTTTATTATCCTTCCTATCCTCTCCTTATCATCCATCCATCCATCAGCCTTTTAAAGTCCACTGCTGGACATAGGCCTCCCCAAGAATGGGGGATTGCCGTAATCGCTAAGCTTGGCAGGCGGGTTGGCGATCGCAGTGGATGTTGTTAATACTCGAAGGAGTGCTACTGCCCACTCCCCCCGGTATTCCCTCAGTCGGCTCTTACGACTCCCATGGGTGGAGAGGGGTGGGACAATTCTAAAGCCGGCCCCACACGGCAGCTTTTCCTTATCATCATATTCTTATTATCCTTGCTGTCCACCTCCCATTCCTTTCCATGGAGTTCGCAACGCCCGAATGATGCTTCTGGTGTTGCTAGCTACTATAGGCTACGGTAACCGCTGACCATCAGGTGGGGCGTAGGTATATTTTTTTGCTACCCACGTATTAGAAAAAAAAGGAGAATTAATCACCTGACAAAGTCTAGAACTAGCTGGACATATTGTGTATCATGAATAATCTGTGCTTATCATACTGTTTTGGTTTTATATTTTGATTCATCCATCCATCCATCAGCCTTTCGACGTCCACTGCTGGACATAGGCCTCCCCAAGAGAACGCCACAACGAGCAGTCTTGTAGCGACCGCATCCAACGGCTCCCCGTAGCTTTGACCAGATCGTCGGTCCATCTGGTAGGGGGCCGTCCTACACTGCGCCGTTCGATACCTGGTCGCCACTCGAGAAGCTTTCTTCTCCAACGGTTGTCGGTTCGTCGAGTGATGTGGCCTGCCCATTGCCACTTTAGCATGGCAACCCGGGGCTATGTCGGTCACTCTCGTTCTCCTACGGATTTCCGTATTACGAATATTATCACGTAGAGAGATCAGATCAGAGAAATCCCAAGCATAGCCCGCTCAATAACACGCTGAGCGACTTTGAACCTTAATATAAGGCCAACATTCAGAGACCACTTTACTTATTAGTTTTACTTCTATTTCACTTTTTAGCTTAACTACTAGCCGTTTGGGGCCGGCTTTAGAATTGTCCCACCCCTCTCCACCCATGGGAGTCGTAAGAGCCTACTGAGGGAATACCGAGGGAGTGGGCAGCAGCACTCCTTCGAGTATTAACAACATCCACTGCGATCGCCATCCCGCCTGCCAAGCGTGGCGATTACTTCACTATCCCCCATTCTTAGGGAGGCCTATGTCCAGCAGTGGACTTTAAAAGGCTGATGGATGGATGGATGGATTAGCGTAACTACTTCTATAAAAACGTGTTCTAAAATATAATTATATATTTTTTCTTTTTAGTCTCCCAACAGCATCAAAAGTAATTGTATTTCATAGACGTAGTTTCATACTATGAACAACAAACAACTAACAACGCAACGGGACAGGGTTTTAATGGAATTTGTACGAAATTTTTACTTTTATAAGAACATTTTGTAATCTAGTCGACTAAATTGTAAACTTGTAAAGGATAGTTATTGGATTGTTTACATTTTAACTTTGTTATATATTGTTCCATATATATATCTACCGTGTTTTTTTTTTCTACATATATATATATAAAATGGCAGGGGTGGGCGGAAATAATACAAATTTTTTTGTTAGCGTGGAAAAAAATTTACCTAACCGCACACCCCGTTATTTGGAGCAACAAACTCACCCTAAATAAACCCGCTGTGTGCTGTCTCTACGCCTGTATTTGCTGACCACGCGGTAATAGTACCGAAGCTTAAAAGTACTAATTTTTGTTAGAGAACAAAAATTTGTTACTTATCATCACTTCATTTCCCTTGTAGGGTAGGCAGAGATTAACAAAAATTAGCATTGTTAAGCTTAATATTTCAAACAAACGGATATCTTAATCGAAAAATTATTTTCACAAACACGCAATATTTTTGAAGAAAAACATCTTATTTTTAAAGCGTCCTAATAAAGGCTTACTACGAGTATATTGACATTAGATGTTAGCATACTATAACTGGTACCTTATAACTCTACAATGATGTCTATAAAACTATTTTAGTAAACTTTTTCTTTTTAAACTAGTCTAAATAACATAATAGCATCACGCCTGTATTCCCTGAAGGGGTAGGCAGAGGTGTATTACACACCCACGACTCGCCAGCTATGTTTAATTCCCACGTAATAGGGGGCGAGCCTATTGACGTCTACCGGGCACATTTCCAAACTCCAGGCAACAGCCTACTAACTAAGAATTTTTCTTTTTAGGAAAAAGCTCAATAACATTGCCCGACCCGGGGATCGAACCCGAGACCTCATGATTAGAAGTCGCATACACTACCGCTACACCACCGAGGCAGTTAAATAAGTATCTTCATAAAAATACAAAAATAAAAGGCTCTATCTCGCCCAGGCACTTACGCATATCCTCATATTTTATGGCCGTTATAAACACAGTTTTTCAGAATCCAGGGTTCACTAACTTACTCGTAAGTTACTTAAATACTTAACAAGCCCTTTTATTGAAACTTCCGTTAACAAACCACAATCAGTGTTTCCGAGTCTGCAAGAAGTTCGTCGGGTCTCAAAGGTGTGTGTTTTTACTGTATATCCTCAAGTCAAGTTGACTGATAATGTTTTTGCCTGTTTTATGGTGCTCGGCAAAGCTTAAAATGTAAGGATAGGTCGATTACATACGTATTTAATAACAGCTAACTGTGTAAAATTCTATGACATGTTGTGACATACCTGTGCTATTTTGATATTTTTATATATTTTTTTAGCATTTGACATGCTTAGCCATATAAATTAACACAAAGTGTGAAAATGTGAAATAAAAAATAACAGTCACGAGCAGGATTTGAACCTGCATCTCCTGGATACCGTCCAGATGCTTTGCCAATTCAGCCATCGTGACAATGGCTCAGGACTGCAATTTCGATAATACATTCATTGTTAACGTCTTGGATGTTGCCTGCGCCATCTGTCGGAAGTAGTTAGTTACTATGGTATAATTCCGTTATTAAATACCATAGGTATTCAATAACGGAATTATCTGACTGTTAATTCTTTCATTTTAGATTGCACAGATGGCGGAGTGGTTTAGATACCGGCCTCCCGCACGAGTGTTGTGGGTTCGATTCCCACACAGGACAACTCTTTGTGTGATCCATAAATGGTTGTTTTGAGTCTGGGCGTACTTTGTGCCCGTAAAATTTTATGTTTGTAAAGTACCCCACGATACAAGGATTATTCCTTAGTGCAGGGTGTTGTCTTTTTGATTAAAATAAAATAGCAAAGATTTATTTATAAAAGCACTAATCTCTGGAACTACCAAGAGGATTGGGAAAAACCTTTCTAAATTTGATTGCCCACGTTTTGGGGAAGGCTCTAGGGGTATTAAACATCACAACCCTTGTAAGCAGAAATAAAAAAATAAATGAGCACCACCTGACGTCTGAAAATTAAAATTAGTCTGCAACTATTTAGATATTCTTATATACTTTTTTAGCATTTGACATGCTTTTAGCCATATAAATAAACACAAAGTGTGAAAATGTGAAAATGTGAAAATCGAAAATAACAGTCACGAGCAGGATTTGAACCTGCATCTTCTGGATACCGTCCAGATGCTTTGCCAATTCAGTCTGAAACTATACAGGTGGAGGAGTGGTTTAGTTATCGACCTTCCAATCGAGTGTTGTGGGTTCGATTCCCACGCAGGGCAACTCTTTGTGTGATCCACAATTGGTTTTCAGAGTCTGGGTGTAATTTGCGGCCCATTAAATTGTATGTTTGTAAAGTTACCCGAGATGTAAGGATTATTCCTTAGATCTAGAATGGAATAGACATCTACCTAACCGCACACTCCTTTTTTCGGTGAATAGGGTGAGTGTGAGGTCCTTACCCACTAAATAAACCCGCCGTGTGCCGTCTCTCCGCCTGTATTGGTGGGCCACTGGAACTGTGTTATATTACTTCAGTGGTATGCTGATCTGTACCTAAGGCTAGTATATTTAAGGTCTATTGAAGTATACAGTTATCGAAGATAATGGAAGTTATAAATTAATTAATTTGTATAATTCAGGTACTAATCTTTGTGGTTTGTTAAAATGTTGTATAATGCTTTATTTAATGCTACGTGAGATAATTTATAAATTAGATAATAAGTGGTTTCATTACACGCTGTACAAATTAACGTTCCGATAGACTGGAAGTAATTATCCATATTGTATTATTTCATTGCGGTTTTGTCACACAAATAGTACCACTTATGTGTAAAATATTGTACATCATGTAATTATAAGAGTATAACAATCACTTTTGATACTTACTAATATAATGAAACTAGCCTTTGCTAAAAGCTAGTTTTTAAGTTGTATCTTAGGTTCCCGATATAGTAAAATGTATACTAGATTTTAAGTCTAATCAAAATATATCAAATAAAAAAAGTTGCATCAAAATCCGTTCAGTAGTTTTTGTGTGATGCGCGAACAAACAAACAGACAAACAGATAAACAGACAAAAAAAAAAAAATTGTTTTGTGTTCAGACACGTGTATGTGGCCTAATACAGTTATTTTTTTCTCAAATATCTTAAATTTACAGACACAGATCTGTTACAATTTTATAATAGTATAGATAAAATTATTCACGGACATTTCACACAAAATCCTCTGATTCCAAACTAAGCTTAACGCTTGTACTATGGGTACCAGAATACGGATATAATACATATATTACTTTTTTTTTGTAAATACATACATATAATAGTATAAAACACCCAGACGCAGTACAAATATCTGTGTTCGTCACACACATAATTGTCTAGAGTGGGAATCGAACCCACGACCTCGTGGCACGGACGTCGGTTACACTACTGACTGCGCCACGAGGCCCGTCGAATCACGTAATAAAATCATGGTTCGTCGTAATGAAAGTAAAGATTTTTTTATCTGTATTGTAAATATAGCAGCTTTATTACAAACTCAATCTATCTATCAATCTTTGAACTAGATTCTTATAAATACGTCATTCTACGGCACACTAATGCTCTCTACGTAGTTTTAGTGGTAGAACCTTGCTTATCCCAGCATGAATAGATCGGCTCGATCGAGGAAGTACCACCCCTCTCACAAAATACCAGTGTGTTACAATGGTATGTTACTCCTACCGTTGTGTTTCACATGGTGAAGGAGAGCGCTGAAGGCCCAAACTCCCTCCCTATCCTCTCCGTATTATCCTTCCTATCTCTTTCCTTGGAGATGGCGACGCGCAAGTGATGCCTCTGGTGTTGGTGTTGCTAGCGTCTATACGCTACGATAACCACTTACCACCAGGTAGGCTGTATGCTTGTTTGCCACCCATGTAACATAAAAAAACTTTTTATCCTACAGAAACCACCCATTTTCAGAATTAAAGAATTAAAAAGTAGCCATGTTCATTTCTGGGTTCTGCTGTGCTATTCAGTAAAAAAACATACTCGAATTCGAATCTCATTTCGAATTCACTCTCACTTCAACAGTCACTTTAAATGAGAATATTTTGGTATTCAGTAACATGGCATAAGGTCGTGTGAAGTGAAGTGAGTATCGAAATTTCTGGTGAGATCGTTTGATTACACTAGTATCGGTCTCTCTAAATTACGGTTTTGACCAACGTTTACGATTGCATTTTTCTAATATTTACGGCACAGTAAAATTCTGTTAATTGACATTTTAAACATTACGTGTATTCAGTATTATTAATACTTTCTTTTAAAAAAAGTCAAGTCAATCTTCAAGTCAAGGTTGAATACCTTTGCCTAACTCAAAGTTTGTTTTAAAAAGATTTACGTGGTGTAACCATGACGCCCTCAGATTATTGTTGTTGTTTGTCAGTGGAATACTTTCCTTTTAAATAAAAAAAAATACTACTTATTTAGTTTTCACTTACGATCTCGCACACAATTATTAATTTTTAATTTGACATAAAAATCGAAGTGAGTTTCGTAGTGAATATCGAAATATTTTGTTCGAATTAACGTCAAATACATAAGATCTCACTGGAGAATAGTATTCGCTTCACCTACATTCTCACCATGTGGCGCTACTGTATTTTCACTGCAGATTACAGAAGTGAGCTCGCTAGTGAAATCTTACAGAATAGCCTAGCAGATTACAGAAGTGAGCTTGCTAGTGAAAACTTACAGAAGAGCCTAGCTGGACTAGTATGTATGGAGAATTTTATGATGATCGGTTGAGTGGTTAAGGGAGAAAGCATATCAAACAAAAAATGCACTTTTGCATTCATGTTATTACCTAGTAAGGATTGTACATCACGTAATGAAACAAGAATGAAAATAAATTCTCTATACTTAGTAATTTAATAATAATAATAATAATAATCATTTATTTTTCTCACCACAATAGATAGATTTGTAAGAGTAACATAAACACACTTAATTAGGGTTCATATTGTGGGAGACTGGTGCCTAAACTAGGCTCTAGGTCTGTATTTCAGGACACCAGGTCTCCTCTCATTCCGGCCACATGTTCTTTAGTGGAATTATTATGTAAATGAAACTAGTATTTAAAGGGTTGAGTGCTTGCGTGTATCTATGAGTATGTAGTGCGAGTATGTGTGTGTTTAGTGTGCAAGTGTGTGTGTGTGTGTTTGTGTGTGTTTGTATGTGTTGTGTGTCCTGCCTAGCCCTACGACTATGAAGTCTTGGGGTCGTCGAATAAGGAAGTTTATTCTACACTAGTAAGAGGTGTGAGTGAATGTTGGTGTGATATGTTATGTGGTAATGTTATTTGAGTTATCACTGAATTAAACTGGACAGGTAAGTAGTCTTTCAGTTTCGTGGTAGTTTAAGTCTTGTAGCCAGGCTGTTAGCTCATTTTTGCATATATTCTTATTAAGACTAAAAATATTCACTTTCCTGTTTATTTTGTTGTATAGGAAACCACCCAAGTAACAGTAAAAGCGGTTAGCAAGTTTTGTTTTGAAGTACGTGTTGCGACGATCAACGGGGTTGTAACGCCTTTTATGATTAGTAGTAGGTGTTTTATAAGTTAGATGTTTATGCTGTTTTAGCAATGTGTTAAGTATAAAAAGCTGCCGCACAGTTAACAATCTGGTATCCTTATATAACTGCTCCGTGGGATATCGGTATGGTAAAAAGTGTGATACTTTTAATATAACTCTCTGGGCTCTCTCTAGTACAAGCATTGTTGTTTTAGGGGCTCCGCCCCAAGTGGTAATACAATAGGTGAGCAAGGACTGAACGAGCACTAAATATACCGATCTTAGTAACTTAGCATCGGCCACGTGTCTTAATTTTTTAAATATAAATATTAATTTACGAACTCTGGAGCTAAGGGTATTTATATGGTCTTGAAATTTTAGTGTAGAGTCAATGATTACACCTAGATATTTTGTTTTATTAGCGCTAACTAAACTAGGACAAGTGCATATGCTATTATGTGGCTCACTGCAAGAGTGTACCTTTATAGACTGGGATGATAACGAAGCATTCATCGCATTATTCTTAATGGAAAAATTTATGTAACTTGTTTTATCAATATTTAGTGTCAGTACATTGTTTCTTAGCCATTGCAACACAAGATTAAACCCAGACTGCGCGTACTTAGAGACCTCTTCCCATGACTGAGCACTAAATAATAAAACTGTATCGTCAGCAAAACTAATAATTTTGCCTCTAGGGAGAGTGAGCGAGCCCAGCTCGCTCATATAGATGAGAAAGAGAGTCGGCCCGAGAACGCTACCCTGTGGAATACCATAGGTAACTGAGCACCCATTACTAGTGTAATCATCCATTTTAACTCTTTGGGTACGACCAATAAGATAGTCCTTAAAGAGTGCCAGTTGTACTCCTCTTATTCCCATCGCTTCCATCTTACGAATCAGTATGGGAACAGAAACCGTGTCAAAAGCCTTAGCAAGGTCTAGGAAAATACCCAAGACTTTTTGTCCAGCATCTAGTTTAGTAACTACATAGTTGGTTAGTTCATGCACCGCATCAGATGAGGATTTGCCTTGTCGAAAGCCAAATTGACAAAGTGGTAAAAAATCACGTTTTTCTATGTAGTTAACAAGCCTCTTATTTATAATCCTTTCGAGTATTTTCGATAGACCAGAAAGGACTGATATAGGTCTATAATTATTGACACGGGTTCTGTCCCCACACTTATATATAGGATGTATTATAGCCTGTTTAAAAGAATTAGGGAATTGACCTGTGGAAAGAGAGAGGTTGCATATGTATGTTAAGGGAGGTACAATGCTGTCTTTATGTTTTTTTAAGAGACTATTAGAAATACCGTCCGATCCCACAGCGCAGCTACTTCGAAGAGATGTTATGAGCATAGCTACTTCGTCCTCATCTGTCGGTAACATTACCATAGACTTCAAAGTGTTGTTAGTTACTTGTGTCATGTTGTTATGTTCTGTTGTGTGACCTACTATTTTATCGGCTAAATTTTTGCCCATTGAGGCAAAGTATTCATTTGCAGCGTTGGCAGAGAGCATTGGTGTGGCTGCAGAAGTCAGTAAGTGAGAGTTATTTTCCTTCTTTTTATTTCTGTTAGTAATATTGTTTATAGTTTTCCAGATTTGTTTAATGTCAGTACCTGCTTTATTTAATTGGTTTTTATCATAGTTATTTTTTATTGTAGAAAGTAATTTATTACAAAAGTTTCTATATCTGGTATAAGTTAACCTCAGAATGTCATTATTGGGAGCTACTTTAAGCTGTTTATGTAATAAGTCGCGGTGTCGGATGCAACGTAGTAATCCAGGTGTTATCCATGCCTTCACTATTTTTTTACGGTTAGAAACTTTTATAACCTTAGAGTTGGATTCGATTACCTGACCAATTAGGCTAATCATGGTCTTAATAAAGCTAAAGAGTCCATTATTTTTTGTTTTATCATTTCAACGTATTTACGCTCTAAAATTACCAGTTGGTATATTCGACAGACGGCGCAGGCGTCACCTAAGACAATTACAAGGAACGTGTTACCCTTTCGCAGTCAGGAGCAATTGGCACGATGGCTGAATTGGCAAAACATCTGAGACTGGTAGGATATGTAGGTTCATATCCTGCTCGTGACTGTTATATTAGATTTCACTTCTTCGCGATTTGTGTTAATAACGGTTGAACTAAAAAATTCATTGAATTAAAAGAAAATTAAAATGGTTTATGCTGACAATTTTACACAGAAGCGAGGCAATCAACGAGCGGCAAAATAGAACAACGAAACGAAGGTGGACATAGGAACTCTGTAATGAAACGGCGCAACCCCATCGAGTTTGGGCTCGTATGATTCGTCTTGCCGAGTACTTTGTGTCTAAATGGTATCCAGGGGCTGATAATGAAGCTGGAACGTGGCCACAGTAACTCTATAATGAAATGACGCAACCCCGTCGAGTAAGGGCTCGCTTGAAATGTCCTGACTAGAACTTCAGTCATAGATGATATCCAGGGTCTGATGATGGAGCTGGAAGGTGACCACAGTAACTCTGTAATGAAACGACGCAACCCCATCGAGTTTGGAATCATTTGATTCGTCCTGAAGAGTACTTTGTCTTTAGATGGTATCCAGGGTCTGATGATGGAGCTAGAAGGTAGCCATAGGAACTCCGTTATAAAACAACATAACTCCATCGAGCTTGGGCTCGTATGATTTGTCTTGACGAGTACTTTGTCTCTAGATGGTGTCCAGGGTCTGACGGTGAAGCTGGAAGAGCCACAGTAACTCTGTAATGAAACTACGCAACCCTATCGAGTTTATACTCGTTTGATTCATCTTGAGGAGTACTTTGTCAAGTTATGATCATTTTATTTCTACAAAATAATTTCGATGTTTTCACATCTGCTAGACGTCCCGCGACGTCTAGTTTTTTTTTTTGTAAGTGTAAAGTAACACTCAATATTTGAGTATATGTAGTTCAGCCGTTTTCAAGTTTTTGCGACACTAACGTACTGCAATTGATTTTATATCATATAGGTATATTGCTAAGGAGCATTAAAACTTAAAATATCAGATAAACATTTTAATAAAATAAAAATAAACTAAATTTCTCACAGGTGCCTGTAAAATAAAAATCTTATGTATAGAAAATAAAAAAAAAAATTTATAGGTTATATCGAAGCGAAAAAAAATTTTACCAGTTTTTAAGTCTAATTAAGTAGTAGCAGCGCTATCAAAATAAAAAAAGTATTAGTAGTAAAAAAATATTAGTAGTTTTATCAAAACCCATTCAGTAGTTTTTGCGTGATGCCCGAACAAAC
The DNA here is from genome assembly GCA_948253155.1 of Leucoma salicis. NCBI lineage: Eukaryota > Metazoa > Arthropoda > Insecta > Lepidoptera > Erebidae > Leucoma > Leucoma salicis. The sequence continues at coordinate 21,225,677 of OX411822.1, forward strand.
AAACTGACAAACAAACAATTTGTTTTTTGTTCAGAGATGCCTAAATAGCCAATCTAAGGCTTAAGATTAATGTCTAAGCAACCACCTCATCCTCTTAATATCATACTTCCTCTCATTTCTAAGGTTGGCAATTCGCTAGTGGTACAAGTGGTTTAGTATCTGATGTATCTGTGATCAATTCTTCGTGGGTTCAAGTCGTACACTTACGCCATTTTATCAAATAGAATAATAAGTCAATAATTTAATCCTCAACGTTGATAATTTTAATCTATTGTAATATTGTGAATGCGAAAGCAACTATCCATTTATTACAATTTCACGCCTAAACTACTAAACTAATTTCAATGAAATTCGGTTGTAAAGTAAATATGACCTTCAAGAAGAAGTAGGTTAATTTTACATCAGTGAACAAGTTTTTTGGTCACCCTTCATGGCTCCGTTCTTATAAACAAAAAAATAGCTGAAAACGACGATAGCTTAGAGATAAGTATATAGAATGGTATTTAATTTAAAATTAAATTTAAAATTTAAAGAGGAGTATTATACTCATTTTAATATACTAATTTAAAGTCTCATACATTGTAAGCATAAACATTTCAAGTAGAGATTTTCACTGTGTTTCTTAACGAATATTATGGTGGTGGGTTAAAATATATAAACCAAAAATCATATACTGTGGGTAGATGAAACCGTTGAAATAACATATCAACCTTGCACGTCTATCATCTAAGTCCACCCGTGATCATGAATGCTGTAAAGTATTCGAAACGTCGGGATAGTAGTAAAATCAAGTAAACGCGATAGATTCCGTAAACGTAGTTTTATTTCAAAATGTGTAACATTCGCGTAAATATCAGAAAGTATTATATTATTAGAACATTATTTAAAAAAATCAATGACCAAATGGTTGACAGCTCAGCATAATGCCAAGCAGAAGCAAGATTGTAAACCACCTGACGGTGGTATTCTGCTGCATATAATATATATAATTATATAAAAGTTTAAAAGAGGAAGAGTTTTTGTCATAAAATTTCTACGTAAGTGAAACCGCGGTATTAACTGGTAGTTGATAACATAAAATAGATAATCGAAAAAGATTAGCGTGGGCATTTATTTATACAGTGCCGTCTATACATTTGAATCAAGCACTTGTTAAGCTGATCGCTAAGCTATGACGACTTCGTTGCTGTTACTGGCAGTTTCAGCCTGCCTAACTTCAGCGGGTAGACATGATTTATACTCCAGGTATGTGAGATTAGTGTTTGGATATTAACAGAAGAAGAAATCCTCAATATCATAATACACTTATCACTGCTAACTGCTTCGGTGATCTAGGTGGATTAGTTAGTGTTGGTAAAAAATATGAAGTATATAATTTAAAAAATAAGCTTTAGTAGCAGTTCGGAGTTAGAAAGTTGGTGGTGTTTCACCCACGTGCCTCAAAAAACATGTAAAGCCGTTGCTCTTACGCTAGATCTCTTTCTGGTGGTGACTAAATGCCATCCCATCAGACTACGTTTGCACATGAGTACGTGTGTGTATGCGTTTGCACACAGACTGATTCTCTATCTCTTGTGTAGTTGGCTAAAGTAAGCTGTTTGACCAACATCGACCAGGATCAGCTTCACGCTGATCATTGTATATTATTATTGTACTTTTCACCAAACGTCAACAGTCATTCAGTCCACGGCGTAAAGCTCCGTGATGGATCGGACTTGGAACTACTCGAGGGCTTGGAGTCTGAGTTGAATCTGGACATCTGGCAGCACGGTTTGGCTGGGCTGAGAGACGCAATGGTCATGTTGAGCCCAGAAAACCGCCATGACTTCCTTGCAGCTCTAGATGCGAAAGACGTAGAACATTATGTGGAAGTTCCTGACGTAGCCAAGTAAGCGAATCCATTTTATTTTAACGTTTTTTATTACTTTTAATGGTAAACAAGCCACAGTCTACTTAGTTATCTTTGCGCATAGACTCCACAATGCTAATAATACTGGCAATCTACTACTCACCATTTCACAGATGGGCATGAATATTTTGGGTGTAGCACACACCAAGAAGAAGAACTTACTTTTACTTCCCATAATCTCTTACGACATCAATGGTAAATCTGTTAACGATAATGTCTGTAATAGTATAAAACGTATGTCTTCTGTTACAGACTCTTAAATGAGGAAGAGAAGCACTTACTCCAGTATAGGAAACAGAGAAGGAACAGAATGATCTTTGGAGACTATCCACGTTACGCTGAGGTCTAGTATAGAACTTATATTCCATTTTTATTCCAACCCTTTTTTGTGAGCCAATAGTGGGTCAGAAAAAAGGATTGGAATAAAAATTCATCAATCATCAATCAATTGTACTCTCATGGTCAGACGGATTAGTCCACCACGCTGACCCAACGTGAGTTAGCAGACTTTACAAGCTTTCAAGAAAATTTTTCACTCATGCAGGTTTCCTCACGATGTTTTCCTTCACTGAGCAGTGATAAATTGTAAACAAATACACATATAATTTTAAAAAATCTCGATAATAAAGTACGAGTTCTGAATCTTGGACTGCGGATTGAACTCGATACCACTGTCTTTGCAGTCCTTGGTTTTGCCGCAAGGTTATCATTGCTGTATGCAGATGCACAATAATTATATTCTATTATGTTTCACAAACCATTCCTGTTATACTATTGGACAGGGGCACTTTACAAAACATAGCATCACGCCTGTATTACCCGAAGGGGTAGGCAGAGGTGTATTATATACCCACGGTTCGCTAGCTATGCTTAAGTCTCACGTAATAGAGGGTGAGCCCATTGCCGTCTACCGGGCACATTTCCAAACTCCAGGCTGCTACTGAGAATTTTTCTTTTTATCCATCCATCCATCCATCAGCCCTTCAACGTCCACTGCTGGACACAGGCTTTCCCAAGAGAACGCCACAACGAGCGTTCCCGTCATGGGGATAATGCCGTAATCGCCACGCTTGGCAGGCGAGTTGGCGATCGCAGTGGATGTTGTTAATACTCGAGGGCGTGCTGCTGCCCACTTCCTCGGTATTCTCTCAGTCGGCTTTTATGACTCCCGTGGGTAGAGGGGGTTGGGATAATTCTAAAGCCGGCCCCACACTGCAGGTGTCTTTTTATGACAAAGCTCAATAACATTGCCTGATCCGGGGATCGAGCCCGAGACCTCATGATCAGCAGTCGCTTATACTACGGCTGCACCACAGAGGCAGTTGAAAAAAAACAGTTGACTGTACAGAAAATCTTTCAAGAGTACAGATATTCTCATGTAGTCTTTACTGAACTATCTGGACCTCAGAATGGCGGTTGCAATTTATAACTAAATAATAATGTACATAATAATATATGAACAGGTAGACGCGTATATGGAGAGCATCGCCGCCCAGTACCCGGATCTCGTAACCATCGTGACCGTCGGTCAGAGCTACGAAGGACGCGCAATCAAATATCTGAAGGTTATACTTTTTTAACATAGATATACTGCCTGCGATTAGTTGCCGAAAAAATGTGCTTAGTAGTTGTGAAATACGATCACCAAGAGAATAGAGTAGTTTTTGGCTCAAATACTCTCCGAACTCTCCAGAAACTTTCTCTCTTTCTCTCTTAATCCTATACTATTATAAAGCTGTAATAGAGCTGAGTCTTTACATTTAAGATATTTGAAAAATGAATGTATTAGGCTATTTAAACGTCTCTGAACATAAAAGCCTTTTTTTTAGGATTAATTCTATTTCTTTGTTCCGTCATCACGTAAAAAATACTGAACGAATTTGATGAATTTTTTTGTTTTATAGCTATTTATTAGACTTCAAAACTGGTTTATTACTGGTACATTTTATCCTGATACTATATCGGGAACCTGAGATATAACCTAAAAAGCTTTAGGCTGTGGTAAAGCCGCGGGTAAAGATATAGGTACTTACTGCACCTAGCCTTAAGTTATTTACCAAACCTAAATAAATAAGTACCAAAGTTATATATTCAACTCTTCAAAAATTTAAAAAATATAGTATCAAAATTTAGTAAGTTAATTAATTATTGCTTATGTTCAGATCTCGACAACGAACTTCAACGATACGAGCAAGCCGATCTATTTTTTGGACGCAATGATCCACGCACGCGAGTGGGTCACCACGCCAGTTGCAATTTACTCCATCTACCGGCTAGTGGAGAACTTGCGCAGTGAGGACAGTGACCTGCTTAACGATATTGACTGGATCATCTTGCCCATTGTCAACCCTGATGGGTATGAGTACACGCATACTGATGTAAGTGACATACTTCTAAACTTTCAAATATACATATCCTTTGACGGTTCCCAATCTCTGAAATACATTCTAGAGAAAATAAAGTATGTAAAACATGATATAGAAAATAATAGTGACAAGTGGCCTTTCGGGTTTAACACGCTCTTCAAATTGAGATATCGTGACATTCATTCCCGGCCACCAAATTCCTTTTCGCACTTTGTGTTTATGTATAGGGCCAATGATCTCTAGTTGTAATGTATGTATATTTAAAAAAAATACATATTTCTACGTGTACTCCATATGCTGCAAAGTTTTTAAAGTCATTGATGTCTCACTTTTAAGTATGGTTAACGCATCATGCCCTACGTGAGTTGGCAAACTTCACAAGTCGTCGAAAATATCGCTTTAGCTTGAAGTTATTATTTACTAGGTAGTAAAGTGATTGAATAAGCTCATGATTTCCAAAGGGTTTTTCTGTTAATTAATCTTTAAGCTCATCTCCCTACTGAACCGAATAAGACTTGCAGACTTGAAGAAACTATTTTGGATGGCCATAAAATGGGAAAAACTTATTATCTTAATTGTTTTCACCAGGTACGTCTTTGGCGAAAGACCAGGTCTCTGAATCCTTCGAACTTGGCATGCGTCGGTGTGGACGGCAACAGAAACTTTGACGTGGCATTCAACACAACTGGAGTTTCCACGAACGAATGTGCAGAGACATACCCCGGTGCTGCACCGTTCTCTGAACCAGAAACTGGCTACATCAGAGATATCATGTTTGAACACTTGGACAGAATACAGATTTATATGAATATTCACAGGTAAATTTAAGCTGCTTTCCAGAAAATAAGCATTAAATTTGATTCTCTACCCCAAATCTCTACTGTCCTATACTTAGGTAAAAGATTTGCGAATTAGTTGACTCTGCAATCCTTTGAGAATATCTCTTAGCGCATATATTTGTGCTGAATGCTTTCCTTAGTTCTTAATCAGTAATCAAATGCACTCGATTTCGAAAAACCATGTTCTGATTGATGTTTGGCCTTCAGACTAATCAAACTCGATATTTTTCACTTGAAATCTCTCAATCTTACAAGTAGCATGTCACTGCTTTATGATAAACATTAACAATGTCTCGATTCAGTTATGGAAACTACGTACTATTCGGCTACGGAAACACCAGTTTACCAGCCAATGCAGTTAATGTGCACCATGTGGGGGCTGCTATGGGAGCTGCTATTGATGCCGTCAAGCTGCCTCAAGCTAGATACTATCTGGTTGGCAACAGTGCTTTGGTACTGTACGGATCTTCTGGAAGCGCACAGGATTACGGCCAGGTACATTATTGTCAAAGTATGAGTTCCAGCGTTAGAGCTTGCATAAAGCATATTATTATGTAAGTCCATTCCTGCATTACAGTATGCATATTGAAAATAACAATAAGGATTTTAGCACTTTTATAAAATGAGCTTCATGATACGAATCTAAAGCGGAGGGAGAGTAGAAATGTTGGGGTGGCAACGTCGCGACGCCAATTTATTCAATTATTTTTACACCATTTATTGATAAAAGCATCTAACTAGGCAGTATATTGTCAATCAATAAACCAATAACAGTTTTTATTCATCTATGAATAACTCTTTGTCTATCAGATCAGCATTCGGTACCGGCATCCTCTGATGACATTAGTAGTAGCAATAGGAAATGGTGGGCTAGAACAAGTGGATGAATTTGTATATCTTGGATGTGGATTCAGTCGGGATGGAAGGTACACCAATGATGTAGAGAGAAGAGTGAATGCGGGAAATAGAGTGAACGGAGCATTGGGACAACTTCTCGGCAGTCAACACCTCAGCCAGAGGGCACGTGTCACAATACACAACGCAGTGCTTGTCCCAACGTTATTATATGGAAGCGAGAGTTGGGTATGCAAAAAGGAGCATGAGAGTAAAATCAATGCGGTCGAAGGCGATCTCTGCGGAGAATCTGTGGAGTGAGGCTGACTGACCGCATTCGTAACGACGACGTAAGAGAGCGAGTAGGTATCAAAGAGAGTATTGGTGTAAAGATGTGAAAGGGAATGCTCCGATGGTTCGGACATGTGGTAAGAATGCCGGACGAGCGACTAGTTAAGAAGATATTCAATGCGAAAGCGGAAGGATGTAGGTACAGGGGGAGACCGAGACTCACCTACCTAGACCAAATCGGTCATGTATTGAAGGAAGGTGGAGTCAGGAGTCTCCGAAACCGGCGAGCGTATATGAAGAGAGTTATGAATGTTGAGGAAGCGAGAGATGTATGCAAGAATAGAGCCTCTTGGCACTCTGTTCTCTTTGCCTACCCCGCAAGGGAAATGGCGTGATGATAAGTAAGTAAGTAATAACGAGAGGGCGTTTACCAAACATTATATAAGACTAACAATATTTGAAGAAAGAATATCGATGTTTTCACATCAGCAAGACGTCCCGTGACGGCTCATTTTTTTTTCAAGTTGACCATCCAGTATAAATGCCTCGTTTGATAGTTGGCCAGTAGACGCTATTAACAAAAGTAACAGTAACAAGTTCAGGAGAATTACTCACACGTTGAAGTTTTTATAGGAAGGGATAGACGGTGAGAAGGACAAAAATGGATTGACGAATATCATAAATAGTCTTACTATTAGTTTTTCTCAACTCATTACTGTTCCACTATTGGGCACGGGTCCTCTCTCAGAGTACGAGAGATTTATGTCGTAGTTCATTATGCTAGCCCAATATAGGGGTTGGCAGTCTGGTCATGGTCAATCTCTTAGTCTTGCAGTTTTCTTCCCGATGTTTACCTTCACCGATCAGTGATAATTTGTAAACAAACACACACGTAAGTAGTTTCAAAAAGTCAGAGGCATGTGTACTCTGCGAAGGTAATTCCTCGGATGGGGATCGAATCAACCACTGTTTTGCAGTCCTTGGTATTACTTGGCTATCAACATAACTTACTAATCAAACTTACATTGACTCTAATCTTGATCGACATTTTAAGCTGATAATATTTATTATGTTTATCAAATGACTCTATCGATTCAGAGAAGATTATAATTTGTTTGAATATTATCTTTAAGTTTATCATAGTATGTCTAGTCATTATTTTGCCGTGGGTAAAACCTGGTTGCTTTTTTGTAAATATGAGTAACGGGTCAGCAGTCGTACGGGTTCCATTTACAAATATCTCTAGGATTTTTAAAAAGCTCTTTGTAAGTCTCTTGTTTATGATTTAGTTAGCGATATAGCGGCATTATTGCAATACATATAATCTCTCTACTTAAACGAATATACCTTCCTTAGGAATAAATTATCTATACAACTGAAAGCGACACGATTAAAACCAAACTACGCAAGGGATTTCGATATGATTTTGATTTTAAATCCGTGGCGTGGCGTACCTATAGAAGAAGAAAGCCAAGAAGTCGACAGAATTCAGTAGTAGTAGCGGTTTAGTTCTCCCAGAATGAATCGGCTTGAACGGGGAAGTACCACTTAGAAGATCAGTGTGACACAACTGTAGGAACCCAGGTATTGTTACATTTCGTATGGTGAGTGCGAGCACCGGAAGCCCAAAACCTCTCCTTTGCCTTTTCTTATTATCCTTCATCCCCAACTCCTATCTGTTTCCTTGGAGTTCGCGACACGCGAATGATGCCTCTGATGTTGTTAGCGTCTATAGATTTCTGTAATAGCATAATTATTACATTAGTTGGGCCGTATGCTGACTGTGACAGATGGAGGGGTATTTGGGACTCATCGGGCACTCAGTTCTTAATTGCAAATATATTTATCTGTACTTCGTACTATAAGTATGTAAAATTACATGATGTTCGGTAAAGTAGTTACCGCGCCGCGGTGTCAAGAGGTATCTAACAAACAACCAACCTCACTTTCCGTAAAATAAGTATTATTACATAAATATATTTATATCTTTTTGTATTTTGATTATATCGATAGTGATATTATCTATTCAAGTAAAGGCGGAAGATAAAATGTGTATCTATATCCATAATTCGTGCACAGACAATCATGACTGTAACATTTTCACTTAATTTTGCAGACGACGTTGTGCTATCTAGATATAGATTATAATTAATTCGTAATCGTAACGTGAAGATAAAAGGCATGAGACGGCTGTTCTATATTTTTTTGCAAACAAAACAGTTGCCTCAGACTAATTAAAAATGAAAGACACCGCATTGTCTAACTAAAAAGTGTAGCCCCTTTTTTAAAGATGCGTGCGTAAATGTTTTTTCACCGGAAAGAAAATAAATAATCTCATTTTGAAATAAAACTTCGTTTACGGAATCTATCGCGTTTACTTAATTTTACTACTATCCCGACGTTTCGAATACTTTACAGCATTCATGATCACGGGTGGACTTAGATGATAGACGTCCAAAGCTGATATGGACGTCTATCATCTTCCGTAAACGAAGTTTTATTTCAAAATGTGTAACATTCGCGTAAATATCAGAAAGTATTATAAATAATCTCTATAATTTGGGTATTTTTTTCATAAAGGAAGTAAAAGTATAAAATAAGTTTACAGCAAATCATATAAAGAATATTATGGCACTGACGACGTATTCATGTACGTAACGTATGTACGAAATCGTCGAGACTTTGTTTTGGCATGGTTTCGTTTGTATTTGTGTGCGTCAGCGCCTGTAATTACTAGTTTGGCATGGATTTGTATGGCTTCACTGGGTTGTTCGTAATGCTCCTTCTATATTTTTTTCTTGGTCTGAGATAGTAGCCTGCAATTTTCGTAATGGTAACATACTTAATCATCTAGCGCAATAAATTGATAGTATAGTAGTAAAACCAAGAACCAAAAAGACAGTGGTATCGAGTTCGACGCCCAGTCCTCGCAAGGCACACACCTCTGACTTTTAATTGTCACTGCTCGGTGAAACAATGCGAATGCAAGCGTGCCTGAGAGATTTTCTCGACGACTTGTGAAGTCTGTTAACTCGCACTGGGCCAGCGTGAACTAAGACCTGAATACCTCTCCTTCTGAGATAAGACCCATGCCCAATAGTGGCTAGCAAAAAAAGTTTTGACTGATGAATACCGGAGGGAGTGGGCAGCAGCACTCCCTCGAGTATTAATAACATCCACTGCGATCGCCAACCCGCCTGCCAAGCGTGGCGATTACGGCACTATACCCCCAATTTGGGGAGGCCTATGTCCAGCAGTGGGCGTCGAAAGGCGGATGGATGGATGAATTATTTATGGTTTGTTTGTCCATGTGGTGATGGATTAAGAATATAAGTGTAACCACGCCATTCAAATTAGCAGTTATCACCCATTGCATCACAGGTGGTAGGGCTGTGTACTAAGTGGGAGTACTCCAAGTGAGTACTCCCGAGTAGTACTATCGAGCCCGAACGGGTTGGTACCACCATCTTCCGTGTGAGCGGTCATGAAGCACATCGGTATGTTTTGGTTGTAGCAGGAGATAGCCTTCTTTAATTTCATATATGTGAAATGAAATGGGTGTGCAGCGGCTTGATATAATACTCTCGGTGTAGTTGGGTCCATGAGCGACGGTTACCATTTACCATCAGGTGGGCCGTGGCTCGTCTGCCACAATAAGCAATAAAAAGAAACACGAAAGTGTCTGGTGTTGCTAGTGTTTAAAATACAGTAACAGCTTATTACCAAGCGATCGAATGCTAATTAGTCATCCTTAAACAAAGAATACGGCACCTTTCATTGCAGACACTTAGTCAGCCATTGCCGCAAATGCCAAACTTTCACGCAGGCGCTTACAGTAACTGTAAATAACTTGGCTGTTGCGTTTTTTTTGGCCTTCGGGGCAACGAACAGGGTAGTGTGGGTCACTAAAGAAACCCGCCGTGTGCCATCTCTCCGCCTTAATTGGCGGGCCACCGAAACTATATTACATTCCTTCAGTGGTACACTCGCCACCCCCTGTTTCTTTCTCCAAGATTGAGAACGTGCGATTGATTTCGATTGGTCAAAAATTAATAAAGAAAAACAACTGATCGAAAACAATATACCTAGTTTTAATCTAATAGATCCTTATAGATTGGAACAAATTACAAATTTTGAAAAAAATAAGGGTTTTGAAGGTATAATGTAGGTTCGGAGTTCATCGCGAAAAAACAACGTGATATGAAATTTATATATACAAAGATTTAATTACGTTTTATTTTTATAATTTCCAGGCAGTAGGTATACCGTTTTCATATACTCTGGAGCTGCCCGGTTACAACTACTTCTTCTCAGTGCCGCCGGAGTACATCGATCAGATCAACGAGGAGACCTGGCGCGGTATTGCAGTCACCGCCAGACTCTCCAGGTCGTACTACAGCGCTAGATATAACACAGGCAGTAGATAATTGTAATGTAGGAAGCATTAGAAGAAATAAAAACAAAATCTAATCTATGGAACATTATTTTTTTATTTAAAAATACTAGATGACCCGGCGAACTTCGTACCGCCATATATTTTTTCATGAATAAATATTGTAATTATAAATTGAGATATAAAGTACCCTATCCCTTAAGCTGGAACAAAACACACATTTAAAAAAAATAAAAGTTAAAATCGGTTCAGTAGTTTCGGAGTTCATCCCGGACAAACATCGTGACACTGGAATTATTATAATAAAAGTGCGACTAACAGACATCTAATTTAACGTAATGATTAAATTCACTTTGCACCTAACATTCGACATGTCAACTGCATTTGACGTTTCATATAACACACCTGAGACTTACACAAGAGAAAAAGAGAGGAAAGATCCCTCTCTTTTTCTCTTGACATTCCGTTCTTTATTTAATTCTATGATTTAATTAATGATTCTGACAAGGAATGGTAACATGCGAAAAGTTGTTAATGTCATTTGTAGTTATTCCGAGGAGCTCTTTAATATAATGTATTTAACGATCAGTCTTTTTTTCAGACTTTATATTCAATAACGCAACAATAACATTGTGATATCTATTAATAGTTTCGCACACAAGTCATTAAGTTTATACAAATAAGACAAATATCTCATATGAGTCTGCTGAACTGTGTGTTTAATTATTTATATAAGTTTACGAAATCCCTTGTGTTACGTATTTGCCATTGTGTTATGTTTCAGATGTGTTGCCATTAAACATTTAAAAACGCTGTAGGTAATATAAAGATAGTCTGGGTATTTTCAATCTAATTACATTACTCCTGAACGCGACAAGAAGGAATTTGATTCAGCCGCGTGCCGCTCTCTCGCAGACAGGTTGATTTTATTACAAACTGCAAGGCCTCGCAGTTTAAAAAAAGCTCTCTGTTGATGATGGAAGAAATTGTAATAATAATCCAGAAATACATTGATGATTTGTCATATTTCCTTTGAACTAACTGTCACTTCACTTATTTTAATGTTATAAACTCGATGTTCTAATATGTTATTTTGAAACACTGTTTAAATGTTTATGCTTACACAGCCTTTTTCTTATTTTTTATTTTTATTTTAGGTGGGCAAAAATGTCCTACCGCACACCCCGCTGCCCGGGGAGACAGGCCCCACACTACCCTGGTCATTGCCCCAAACGATAGGGTGGGTGGTTAGGAACATTTTTTCCCGACACAACAAAAAAAAAAAAAATAGGTAGGCGAGTCTCGATCTCAACATGTTCAAAATGTTTAAAGTAACTATGATTAGAAATTATTTTTGGTTATTATTTCTATTTTGATAATATTACGATTACTATGGTTAAAGTAGAAGAGGAAACGAACTTCGTCGTTTGCTAAATAGCCTGAATTGCTTTGGGCGGTAACTTATATTGATTCGTCCTTCGAGGTGAGGAACGTTGTTAGTCTTCAATCAAAAAGGCTAGGGAAGCGAAAATGAATTACCTAGCTTTTGAGTTTATAGACTTTGAAGACAGGATATAAATTTAACTACCGCCAAATAAGACTACTGATTAATTTATAAAACACGAAAATAGAAACACGAAACGTTTACTTTTAAATGCAATAAGTTCCGTAAAAGTATTTTTATCTGTATTTTAGCACTTTTTTTATTGCCTATAGTGGCAGACGAGCCACGGCCTATCTGATGGTAAATGGTAACCGTCGCTCATGGACTCAACTATACCGAGAGTATTGCCAAGCCGCTGCTCACCATTTTGAAAGAATAAACGGCTATCTCCTGCTAGAGCCAAAACGCAATTATGTGCTTCATGGCCGGTGACAACGGTAATGTGGAGCTTGGGAATGGCCGTTGGTTAGTGCGGTGGCTTAGCGGTTAGAGCACTTCTCGGATTGGAAGGGAAGCTGGTTCGATTCTCACTCGCACTAAAGTTCTCTCTTTTCACATTTCACAAATAATTTGTTCTCCGTAAAAGTAGTTTTATTTCATTACAATACGTCCGACAGATGGAGCAGGCGTCACCAATGACATTGAAAAGGAATGTGTTATCGAAATTAGCAGCTCCGAGCAATTATTGTCGCAATGGCTGAATTGGTAAAGCATCTGGGACGATATTCCAGGATGCAGGTTCAAATCCTGGTCGTCACTATTATTTTCAATTTGACATTTTCGCACTTCGTGTTAACACTTTCACTGCCTTACTAATAAACGTTGTATAACCTCTGGTTTATCTTTGTCACTAATATGACAGTTTGATGTTGAAAGAAAGGAACAAACACAGAATAACTATTTGGAGCTTATACATTAGTCTATACTATATACTACTACTAGCTGACCCGGCAAACGTTGTTTTGCCATATAAATTATTATTTCTAGGTAATTTCTAGTTTAGACAAAAATAACTGACTCATTGTAAGTGTGTAAGGATGTGGTATATGCGTGAAATAGGCATGGAGCGCTGTGAACGATGAGAGAATATAAAAATAACAAACGCCAAACATTATTATTCTTAAGTTATTTCTTAAAATTACATATCACTAATTAATTACGACAGTAACACTAACAAACAATATCAGTCTCTTAATGCTATAGCGTGAACAATATTTTTTGTTAGCCCATCTTTAGCTAACATAGCGGTCGCCCGCGGCTCCGCCCGCGTGGATGTTGGTTACCGCTGCAAAAAGCCTTCCCAGGAAAGACACGGTTAGCAAAATGATTCCCAGGTCAATTCACAGACACCGATACTAACATCGACGACGCAGTCATTATCCGCAGGCTGCATAGATTGTCTTTATGAGGATGTTAAAGTTGTTAATGATGAAAATATTTAAATGTAATTAATACTAAGTTTTCACTTCTGCCGGCAGTCCCGGAGTGAAACCCGTTGTTTTAGGATAAATAACTAAAGCGATTATTGTAGAGCTTCTCTATAAACAACATTTGACGTTAAATTATTTTCAGGTAACAAAATATACTGATGGTCGGGAGCCCCGACCCGTGATAGAGCAACGTAAAGTTGCCCATGCGTAATACATTATTTTCGTAAATCAATTCCTACTAATTTGAATGTTTGGCCCTGGGATTTGTTTATCGTTAGTGCGAAAGAAATTTTTACTGAAAATTGGAGCCTTTTGAAGGGTATAGGCAAATCAGTAGGAATCATGGGTATTCTTGGTATATGAGCTAATTCACCAGCTGCAGGGCCGGTGATAATCTTCGCTACTATTAAATAATCTTTTAGCTCCTTTATAAGAAGTCTCGTGCCATTACACATGTTGGGGGGGCTTAAATTTCTGAGAAGCATTATCGGCGTGCCAACTTTTAACGACAGTTCATGAGGTGGTAGCCCAGCGGGGTTCAGAGAATTTAAAAATTCCTGGGGGTAGTGCACTGCGTCCTCGATGTTAGTGACGGTGTCTATGGATTTATAGCACTTTACTTCACCCGGTACTTTCTGCATAATTAAATTGTTTATTTCGTTGACTGTTTCATTCCTGGGAGAAAATATTGCTCTAAAAAACAGCCAACGAAAATCATTTTGATTAAACACAAAGTGAAAAATGTGAAATCGAAAATAACAGTCAGGAGCAGGATTTGAACCTGCATCTTCTGGATACCGTCCAGATGCTTTACCAATTCAGCCATCCTGACAATTGCTCTTGACTGCTAATTTCGATAACACATCATACTTAACGTCTTTGGGTGAGGCCTGCGCCATCTGTCGGAAGTATTTTCATACATTATACCGACCAGGTAAACTTAATTTTACAATTAAGACTTTACCTAATAATGACGCAAACCCTTTAAATATTTAGATATTTTTATATATATTTTTAGCATTTGACATGCTTAGCACTATACAATAAACACAAAGTGAAAAATGTGAAATCGAAAATAACAGTCAGGAGCAGGATTTGAACCTGCATCTTCTGGATACCGTCCAGATGCTTTACCAATTCAGCCATTTTTTTTGTAATAATGTAACGGATTAAAAGAGTTAGTTCTAAACATTAATCTAAAAGCATAAAATTGCATACACGAAACAGTTTTATTACTCGCAGAACCCTGCTGAGGGATAGTCAAATAAAAACCGTCTTCTCCTGTCACAAACATTATAGGATACTGTAGTGGATCATAGGACCGATGTAGCTCAGAAACTCTTTTGAGCTGTCCGTCTCTACCGTGTAAGACTATATCCCTGGGACCTTTTTCTTCATCGACCAAGAGAACGGCTACTTCGTTTACAGTAGGAGCATTATATCTGCCTCTGTGTCCTGTCTGTGGAGTGCGATCTGAATGAATAATTAACTTTAAATTATCTGAGGAGTTGAGTTCTAAGTTTTGTTTAAAACTTCGTATATACACGTTATGATTATTCAGAGCGGTCTGTAATTCGCGAATTAAATCCATTTTTAAGGTTGGTGCGATACTTGATCGCAACGATAACTGGTCTGCATCCGAAATAAAATATATTTGCAAGAACTGTGGGTTTTTGCCTGATGGTGGTAAAAGGCTACCAATGAGATGATACACCTGTCCTTCAATTTTAAAAGTGGGCATAAAATTACTTAATACTTTCTAACATTTACGCGAATTTCACACATTTTGAAATAAAACTACGTTTACGGAATCTATCGCGTTTACTTGATTTTTATGCTATCCCGACGTTTCGAATACTTTACAGCATTCATCATCACGGGTGGACTTAGATGGTAGATGTCCAAAGCTGATATGTTGTTTCAACGGTTTCATCTACCCACAGTAATATGATTTTACAAATTTTTTGGTTTATTTATTTCAACCCACATAATATTCGTTTAGAAACACAATTAAAAATGTCTACTCTAAGTTTTATGCTTACAATGTATGAGATTTTAAGCTGGTATAATAAAATTAGTATAAAACTCCTTTAAGTTTTAAAATTTTGTTTATATTTAGTGCTTAAAAAATTCTAACACCAACTACCAATTAAAATTTTTAAGTAATCAAAAACAAAACTACCATTAAGAAGACAATATTGATTATTAGTTTCTATTATTAAATATATTGATTTTAAAAGAAGCGGATCGGAACGCGGCCTGACTGAGAAAGATCCGGCCAGAAAACTCAGTAGGCAACAACTTGTTATGGATTATTAAATTTATGTGGAAAATACTAACTAATCACTACTGTGGGTTTTATCTACACAATAAGCGCTAAGTGTGTCTTGCAATCTTGTAGTGTGCCTTCTTGTATTATGTTTGGTGAGGCCTATCACAGGATTCCAGCTTGATGGTAAGACCCAGCTGTCTTCTCTATTGAAATTGGGATGTTTCGTAATTTTAATAGCCTCACGTATCATTCTAGGACGATATCGATGTTCCTTTGCCAGGATTTGAGGTTTGTCAAATCTGATGTAATGGTGGGTGCGGTCCTGTGTGTGCTCACAAATTGCAGACTTTGTATAGCGACGGTGCTTCACATCAGCTATGTGTTCTTTGATCCGAGTTCTTATGGATCTCTTTGTTTGCCCAATATAGGAGAGACCACAATCACAATCCAGCTTGTACACTCCTGCATCCTGTAATGTGTATATGGCACTCGACTGGTGGTAAAAATTGACTAATAACCAAAAAATTGACTAATAACCAAAAGAATTGTAAAATCATATTACTGTGGGTAGATGAAACCGTTGAAACAATATATCAGCTTTGGACATCTACCATCTAAGTCCACCTGTGATCATGAATGCTGTAAAGTATTCGAAACGTCGGGATAGCATAAAAATCAAGTAAACGCGATAGATTCCGTAAACGTAGTTTTATTTCAAAATAAAATTACCTTCCCTGATTTCTTTTGCGCCAAAAGAAGTCATTTGAAAAAGACTATTGTATTTATGTATATTTGTTAAAAAATTACCAGATAATGGATGGTTATTAGTTAAAAGATTTTTTATTGGTTGTGGCGGCTCCTGAAGGTTAGGAAGACAAATTTTACCTGAAGCACAGCACATACCATTAGGTTCGTCCGCCCATTTCTTGGCAGAGCAGTTAGAGCAGATCTTATTCATGACTCCGATTTGGACGGACGCTTGTTGTGCATAATCAACCTGCGGATCATATCTGAAAGCCAGTCTGTTGCTGCTAGCTAAAATTCGATTGTGAACTCTATTTGTGGACAACTGCTGTCTCTCTGCCTGAGCTCTAAGTCGCTGCAAACGCTTGACACTCGACTCTCTTTCGCGCAACTGAGAGGTCCTTATATTTTGTTCATGAAGACGTTGGGAACGCTCCAGCCTCGACTCTCGTGCACGTAACTCAAGAGTTTCTCAGATTTTGTTGTGCAAGGCGTTGCGAACGTTCGACACTCGACTCTTGTGCGCGTACCTAAGAGTTTCTCTGATTTTGTTCAGCAAGGCGTTGTGAACGTTCAGGTGAAGATTCTCCCATACGACGTATTCTTGCTGCCCGTGCTTGAGAACTATGTTTAGAAAGTTGAGACCTGGCTCTCTTATGCATTTTTAAATGTTTAATAAAATGCTAATAGCGTGTAATATTCTAGCTCTGAAAAGAACTGTTGTTTAGCCCTGAAAAGAACTGTTGTTTAGCCCTGAAAAGAACTGTTGGTTAGCCCTGAAAAGAACTGTTGGTTACCCCTGAAAAAACTGTTGGTTAGCCCTGAAAAGAACTGTTGATTAGCTCTGAGAAGAACTGTTGTTTAGCTCTGAGAAGAACTTTTGCGTAGGTGTAGTTTTAAGAAAGAAATCTCACGCACGAAAATTATTAGACTTCGCGCACGACCGCAGCGTAGGGAGCCGACTTCGCGTCTGAGCCGCGTGGGTACCTTACTCATAGATCTAAACTCCCCTCCCGCATGCGCACCCCCGCCTTGGTGACGCTCACTTCGCAATGGGCCGTGCAACAGAAATCGTAATATTTTAATTTCGCCATAACTTCAAAACCAAATGTCCAATTTTAATCATTCAAAGACCAAATATTATCTACATAAACTGTACTTAATGATGAAGTAATTAATTTTGATAAGGATTAATAGCATGCGTAAAATAAATGCGTTTAAAGGTAGTCCAAAAAAATTCAAGATTTTTAAATAAAAAAAATGGTTGTTGGGCCTCACTCGACATAGATAGTGTGCCAGAACATTTTATGGTTCTATCTTTTATAGTTTAGGCAGCGTACGCAAAGTAAGTAACTTTTCTGGTTGATTTTTTACACCTTGTGTCCGAAAAAACCCAAATATCTTACGGAACCCTATTTTTTCTAAAATAAAAGTTAGCCTATGTTACTCGTGGATAATGTAGCTTTCGAATGGTGAAAGAATTTTTAAAAACGGTCCTGTAGTTTTTGAGCCTATTCATTACAACCAAACAAACAAAGTTTTCCTCTTTATAATATTAGTGTAGATAAAGCTGTAACAGAGCTGTGTCTGTACATTCAAGATATTTGAGAAAAATTACTGTAATAGGCTATATAGGCGTGTCTAAACACAAAACTATTTTTTTTAGAATTTTTGTCTGTTTTTCTGTTTGTTTGTTCGCGCATCACGCAAAAACTACTGAACGAATTTTGATGCAACTTTCTTTTTGAAAGGCCTTGATTAGATTTAAAAACTGGTATACATTTTATCCCGCTACTATATCGGGAACCTGACATATAACCGAAAAACCAGCTTTTGGCTGCGGCGAAGCCGCGAGCAAAGGCTAGTAATATATAAATATATAGAGGATAAAGTTTTAGAGTGATGGTGGTGCTGGATTATTTCTTTACTTCTGAAGCAAACAGATAAATATTATAAGTTTGACGCATACATTAGTGTGCCTATGGCATCACAGCTTTCAAGCTGGACAGTTTTCTGATGGATGTTTGGAGCTTTGTCCGTCAATTACGTCTAAACGACTGGGCGGGTGTGGATGTAATTTGGTAGGTAGGTAGTAGCCAGATAGATACTGGAATAGTTATCCAGGAGATGCAGATTCAAATTCAGTTCGTGACAAGGTATTATTTTCGATTTAACATTTTCACAGTTTGTGTTTTGTTTTTCGAAACATAATAATATTCAATATTTGAAAAATACTCTTAGACATGTCAGTTTCAAAAGTAAATCTACCAGTCCAATTAGGTTTTTAAAATTACAATACAAAAAGGAAAGATAAAAAAATAAAGATGACGTCATCATACTCGCCTGAAAGCGTAAGCCAACGAGGCCCGATTATTATAAAGGGTAGCTTAATTAACTCTGAGCCCCAGTCGGTAATGTAACGGTAGCAGACTAGCTGTTTCTATCCTATCTCACACATTAATCCATATCGCTACTAATATTATAGACGTGAACTTTAGTTTGCTTGTTACGCTTTTACTCCGTAACGTATAGTCCCGGGGGGTTAGGCAGAATCTCATATCTCACATGTCGATCGTATCGTCTCGCTTGTACGATCACCGTGATTGGCCAACGGATTATTGTGACATCAAGCGTCGGTTTCTCAACCAATCACAGTGATCTCGATACGGTCGACACGTGAAATATGACATTCTGCCTCAGGGGGCAGAACTCATAAAAGAACTTTAGCTACTGTTTTGTGGAATAAACAAACACAAACAAACATAGCATCACGTCTGTAGTCGTAGGCAGAGGTGTATTACATACCCACGACTCGTCAGCTATGTTTAAGTCCCACGTAATAGGGGGCGAGCCTATTGACGTCTACCGGGCACATTTCCAAATTCCGGGCTGCTACTGAGAATTTTTCTTATTTTTTTTTTACGAAAAATCTCAATTACATTGGCCGACCCGGGGAT
Organism: Leucoma salicis; assembly: GCA_948253155.1. Classification (NCBI taxonomy): domain Eukaryota; kingdom Metazoa; phylum Arthropoda; class Insecta; order Lepidoptera; family Erebidae; genus Leucoma; species Leucoma salicis. The sequence goes on from OX411822.1 coordinate 21,245,156, forward strand.
CAAACCCGAGACCTCATGATCAGCAGTCGCTTACACTACAGCTGCACCACAGAGGCAGTTAAATAGGAATAGCAATTTATGTATATAGACTATGTTATTAATTTTACGTGGGGTGACGTCATTAAATTGACCCATTTTTGATGTCCATTCAGGCGGAGTTGCGGACAGAATCTATTAGTATGGTACTTTATGTTTGATAAAATATTGGATTATTTGTCAAATTGGAAAAATAGAGCTTTACTGCGAGCAGGATTCGAACCTGCGGTCCGTCCAGTCCGGGGAAGTGCTCTGGACCGCTAAGCTATCCCGGTTACCCAATCTACACTTCACATCTGTCATTCAAATTCAATTCAAATTCAAAAATATCTTTATTTCATAGGCCTATTAAGTAGCACTTAAAATCGTCAATAATACACTAATAATTAAAATAATTAACACGAGCGCCTGAGGCGAGTGCAACCGCAATAACAAAGTGGCGATTGCAATCGCCACAAGCGGCCGGATATTCCGTAGTAAAGCCTTTCATGAGAAGAACCCGGCAAGAAACTCATGGGCCACTTTTTTAAATTGACAATTTATTACAATTTAATATAATCTTTATAACTAAAATTACATTATATCTTATAAAACAATTTTGAAAATTAATGAATGAGGAGCAGCTCAAGCCCATTTAGTTTTATCCTCAAGATAATCCGAAACAGTGTAATAACCTTGATTACAAAGTCTCATTTTTACGGCTTTCTTAAACTTATTTAGTGGCATGTTTCGGACATTTTCAGGAATTTTATTGTAGAAGCATATACATTGCCCCATGAAAGATCTACTGATTCTCTGGAGACGAGTACTGTGAGCAACAAGATTGCCTTTGTTCCTTGTATTAATGTGATGAACGTCGCTATACTTATCAAAGCTTCTGATGTTTTTCTTGACATACAACAGATTTTCATATATAAATTGAGACACGACAGTTAGAATATTTATTTCTTTAAATTTCTGTCTAAGGGAAACTCTTGGGCCCAGATTATAGATTGCACGAACGGCCCTTTTCTGAAGTACAAATATATAATTTAAATCGGCGGAGCATCCCCATAGCAGTATGCCATAGGACATAATACTATGAAAGTAACTGAAATAAACTATTCTAGCCGTTTCAACATCAGTCAATAATCTAATTTTTTTTACCGCATATGCCGCTGAGCTAAGCCTACCTGACAATTTTTTAATATGGGGGCCCCATTGGAGTTTGTTATCTATAGTGATACCTAGGAAAACCGTGGACTCCACAAGGTCCAGTTCGACGCCATTCAATTGTACATTGGTTTCTACATGCCTTACATTGGGTGTAGTAAATTAAAAGTGGACTTCCCCGGATTGCATAGCTCAGCATGTCAATTGCTAAAATACAGAAATATATTAAAATATTGGAAGACCTTCATCGCATTTATTATTTTTAAGTTCTTCTATTTTGATTTTTCGGGTACTGAATACGATATGTTCATAACATAATATGTATACTAAACGGTACAATACCATAAAATGGTAAATAAAATGGTATTGTGGTGGTAAATATCTGTTTTCATTTCAATTCCAAATCATCCATCAACCATTCAATAACATAACGTGTCACAACTCAATTCATTCGCGTGAGTGTCGTTCGAGGCGACTCGGAAATGTTACCTATTACATTATTAATTATTGGTGGTAGTTTCGTGTAGCAAGTGCCAGTTCTCACTTGTAATCGGACTCGAGCGGCTCCTGATATGTATCTGACCTTGAAACACCACAGTGTTTTTTCGTGGCTGATGATAACAGGCAAATAAATGCATGATTTGACATTCCGCGAATTGAAATTATGACCACGAGCTATTCATAAGCGTCTGTTACCACTAACTGTCTGCGACCATGAGCATTAAATAAACGTATACTGCTAGACATAGCTCGAGGGAGCGGCGCAATAAGCAGTTAAGTACCTGTTTCATCCATGGGTTTGGAAAGTGCGATTTACGATGCACCGTTATAAACTTCTTAAACCTGTTTCCCCAACGGTTGTCGATTTGATGATCATGTTAGCAATGTGGCGTTTCAACCGCTCGTCTGCTACTTTTAAGATTTGCCTCAGCGGAGCTACTTAACCACTACGGTGATCATTAAATCTCTCTACGAAAACATTTCTCCTTTTTTCATCAAAAAATCATCTTAGCGAATAACTGCTGTCTGTTTGAGTTATATTCTAACAGATTACCCATTCAGACTCATTGGGTGGTAGAAATTTTGGCATGAGATTTAAAATCCGAGGGATTCAAAGACCTTGCTCTATAGAATGGATGTCCCACTTGTTTAAATACACAACTATTCCAATAATAAGTGCGAAAGTTTTTTTGTTTAGATGTTTGTTCGTGAATCACTACTGATAGGATTTGAATGAAATTCGGTAGGTAGATACGAGATGCTGGATTGAAATACCGATAGTTTTTATCCCAAAAAAGGGGTTCATAGTTGTAAGATAGATATTTTTGAGCTTAGTTTGGGACCAGAGGACGTTGTGTGAAATGTTCGTGAATATCCATCCATCCATCCATCAGCCTTTCAACGTCCACTGCTGGACATAGGACTCCCCAAGAGAACGCCATAACGAGCGGTCCTGTGACGACCGCATCCAACGGCTCCCCGCAGCTTTGACCAGATCGTCGGTCCATCTGGTGGAGGGCCGTCCTACGCTGCGCCGTCCGATACGTGGTCGCCACTCGAGAACCTTTCTTCGCCAACGGTTGGTTCGTCGAGCGATGTGGCCTGCCCATTGCCACTTCAGCATGGCAACCCGGCGGGCTATGTCGGTCACTCTCGTTCTCCTACAGATCTCCGTATTACGGATATGATCACGTAGGAAAATGCCAAGCATAGCCCGCTCCATGGCCCGCTGAGTGACTTTGAGCCTTGATACGAGGCCAACATTCAGAGACCATGTCTCTGTTCCATATGTCATCATTGGTAACACATACTGGTCGTAGACCTTCGTTTTCAGGCACTGCGGAATATTGGACGAGAAGATCTTCTTTAGCTTCCCGAACGCTGCCCAGCCAAGTTGGATTCGTCGATTGACCTCTTTCTCGAAGTTGTGCCTACCTAACTGGACTGTTTGTCCCAGGTAGACATAGTGGTCGACAACTTCGAAAAGCGCGCTCCGACTAGGACCGGTGCTGAAATGACATGGACATCAGACATGACTTTCGTCTTGTCCATGTTCATTTTGAGACACACTAGTCGAGAAACCCTGCTGAGATCATTGAGCATGGTGCCAAGGTCCTCGTGAATATAATTATTATGAATATTTTTATCCTGATAGATATGCATTAACGACATAATGGGTTTGAATTACGAAGTCCACGTGGAAACCAAACTGCCTCTGTGGGGCAGCGGTAGTGTAAGTGACTGCTGATCATGAGGTCGTGGATTCGACCCCGGGTCGGGCAGTGTAATTGAAATTTTTCGTAAATAAAAAAAAAAAACTCAGTAGCAGCCCGGAGTTTATAAATGTTTCCGGTAAGACGTTGTAGCGGTGCGTAGCGGAAGCAGTAGTTATAGCAGAAATAAAGAGTAGACTCCACAGTAGAATAGAAACAGTTTATTTACACACACAAGAGTTTATATAGAAGGAGTGGCTAGTATACAGAAAGTAGAAACGAGTACACAGACGACAGATCACAGAATAGAATAGCGAAAGCAAGTTTTACAATACGCGAGGCTTAATAGGTAAGCGCGGACTTGGAACATACGTGGCGGTCGCGTCGAGTAGCTATTACCGACTGACTGGAGCTGCGCCGGCGCTCGCCGAGCGATACATCATGAATCTACACAATAGGCCGCGGCCGGCGAACCAGTATGAATTCACTAAATATAAACTATGGTTTGCATGTCCGCCTACAATATTTTTACACTGATATATATTATTAAAATTATTTATACACTTTTACATTTAACATTATATAAGTACATATATTAAAATTGTTTATATACATTTATTATACCTTACAACTCTAACCAAGTTAGGACGAACACCATAACGTCAATAGGCTCGCCCCCTATTACGTAGGACTTAAACATAGCTGGCGAGTCGTGGGTGTGTAATACACCTCTGCCTACCCCTTCGGGGAATACAGGCGTGATGCTATGCTGTATTAAGTCCACGTGGTCAACGTCGCGGGCACGAAACAATTATGTTATAACGATGGTGCTAGTGGAATAGTAGCACCATATTTTCATCCTATATCATCCTCTTTATTTTATTGGCATACAGCATAATATGCTGTGATACTCCAAAGACAATACTTTAGTGTCACTTCAGCAGAAGAGCATCTTCGGTGTACCCCAACATTAGCTGAGACGCCACCATTCAAGTCCTATAGCATAATTTGAGCCATATTCTACCCGATATTTTGTTGGTTCTCGCTACTGTTACGTTCGTATAAACCTTAAGAACCGATGAAAAATGCAGCATCCAAATTTTATATAATGTAATGAATGCTCAACCAACCAGAGTTCCTGGAATTTGGTCGCACATGTGTAGAATCCAACATGTGCTTGGATGACTCCAGCACAAATATTAGTGAGAAACTAACACGAGAGGATTTGTATGCATTATTCATAAGAGCGCCACCGTTTGTCTTGCTAGGCGTGTCTAGAATTCGATAATACTAGCTATGTAGAGGCACAGATTACACAGGAGAATATTCCTCACATCTTTCGTCTGCAACCAGAAGTTTGTTGGAATTAATAGAGTACCTACGTTTTTGGAGAATTTACGTCAATTTGGCGTTTGAAAAATTGTTGTATCTATAGAGACATAGCAATTTTTCAAACGCCATATTGACTGTATTCAGGAACCTGTCCTCAGACGTATTAATGTACCTAGTAATACCAAAATCTCTTTTGAAAAACTCATTGAGTGTCTCTTTTTCTCTCGTTATTTCTGAATAGTGTCATTAAGTATGCAGTTAAAAGTTGTTATCTAATATATATATATAATTCTCGTGACGCAGTGTTTGTTACCAAACTCCTCCGAAACGGCTGGGCCGATTTGTATGAGATTTTGTGTGCATATCGGGTAGGTCTGAGAACCGGCCAACATCTTTTTTCCAAAAATCTAAATGATAAGGGTGACCCACCCCTAAATATTTTTTTATTATTTTTTTGTCATTTTTTATTTTTATTTTATTATAATTCGACATTAATAAATATAGTTTAAAAAAACTAAAAAAACACGCTTTTTATAGAAAACTAAACTAAAAAATAGAAAATAAATTTTAATAAATTTGAATTAATAATAGTGTAAAATTTTTTAATAAATATAAATTAATAATAGTGAAAATAAGGAAAAAATGTATTTTATTTTAAAAAAAGCGTGGGGTGCATGGTGTCAATCGTTATAAATATTTAGTTGACATCTGTCCATAGAATACTTATATCTATAAGTATAGAAGGATTATTATTTCGACAATATCTTAAAAAGCACCCCACGCTTTTTTTAAAATAAAATACATTTTTTCCTTATTTTCACTATTATTAATTTATATTTATTAAAAATTTTTACACTATTATTAATTCAAATTTATTAAAATTTATTTTCTATTTTTTAGTTTAGTTTTCTATAAAAAGCGTGTTTTTTTAGTTTTTTTAAACTATATTTATTTTTAACTTTTTAGTTTGATTTATTGTCTATAGATTTTTTTTTCCAGTTCTACTTAATAGTATTATTAATTTCCAACAGAGGGTGCATGAACGACGAACAAACTAAGACCTCAATCACCAACGTGGACCGAGGATAGCAGACAGGATGGAAAAGCGTGGGGCGCTTGATATACGATACTGTCGGGGCCGAGCGGGTTTGTACCACCATTTCCCGTGTAAGCCATGAAGCACATCTGTGTGTTTTGGTTGTAGCAGGAGATAGCAGTCTTCTTTCGTTTCATATCTGCGAAATGAAATGGTGAGCAGCGGCTTGACAATACTCTCGTTATAGTTGAGTCCAAGAGCGATAGTTACTATTTACCATCAGGTGGGCTGTGACTCGACTGCTACCATACACAATAAAAAAAAATTGTCTCAACAATATAAAAACTGCAAACATGTAAAAACACTTTGCCTGAAAAACGGCTACGAGTGCCAAGGACGGCCGCAGGCGCGCTAATAACCCACGGAGAGTTACATACTGACATACTGACATACTGACATACTGACATACTGACATACTGACATACTGACATACTGACATACTGACATACAAGTGAAGCTAATAAAAAGCGTGTAAAAAATACATGCAACCCTACATTTTCACCCTTCTACTGCCGATGTAGAAATTATTTATATGGCAAAACAACGTTTGCTTGGTCAGCTAGTATAATATATAAAATTCTGGTGTCAAAGTGTTTGTCGCCATCCTACTCCGAAACGGCTTGACCGATTCTTATGAAATTTTGTATGTATATTAAGTAGGTCTGAGAATAGGATTTTAACTATTTTTCGTATCTCTAAGTGATAAGATTGGTCCTTTTTTCTTTTTTTTTTTGTATTTTTTGTTAAGACGGGAAAAAATGTTCCTAACCGCACACCCCGTCGTTCGTGGCAACGAACAGGGTAGTGTGGGGCCCTCACCTACTAAAGAAACCCGCCGTGTGCCGTCTCTCCGCCTTTGTTGGCGGGCCACTGGAGGGTTGGTCCACCCTAAAAATTTATTTTTTATTTTTTGGACATTTTTTTTTTTATTATTCTGCATTAATAAATACATACAACCCCAAATATTCCTCCTTCTACTGCCAACCCATATTTATTAATAGCGATATTAGTACTTTAATAATTTTCATTGAAAAATATTCATGAAAAAAAATATGGCGATACGAAGTTCGCCGGGTCAGCAAGAGTAGTTATTTTATAAAATCATACATACATAATTATTGTCACGCCTTTTTCCCGTAGGGGTAGGCAGAGACCACTTCTCTCCACTTGCTACGATCCTGACACACATCTTTCGCTTCATCTGATTTCATTAGCGCTTTCATGCATGCTCGTTGGTTTCGAGTACTCTTAACCTGGCCTTCCTTAAGAACTTCTCCGATCTGGTCAAAATACGTTGCATCCGATATGTGTCGTGGGTCGTAAAGACAATTGTGATGTGGAGATTGGGTATGGCCGTTGGTCAGTGCGATAGCTTAGTGACTTAGAGCACTTCCCCGGATTGGAAGAGACGCAGTTCGAATCCCGCTCAAACTATAGCTTTCTTTTTCCACATTCACAAATATAATTTGTAATCTGTAATAAGTCTTTAAAAAAATCTATTAAACGAATGCCAATTGAAATATTATAGAAATCGGAATATCTAAAATTAGTCTTTAAATAACTATTAAACTAATGCCAAATACTCTTTAACTCATAAACATAATTAAAATTATTTTGTTAAAAACCAACTTTTAGCATGATGTTATTGTACTTAACACATTAATGGTTACCATAGCAACGGTTGACATAATATGTTTAGTTTGTGTTGTTGTGATAATGTGTCAAGACTAAATATGATAGCAGATAAAAATATATATTTTTCATTACTCATACTCTGAAAGTAGGCCTGAAGTTGCCTGAGGAGCAGGTTGAAAGTAATACTTTTCAGCCCTAGGGAGAATTACTTTCAACTGACAGCTGAGTAATTATAAAAAAACAGTTCTATTTTCTGTACAGCCTGTCAATTACAGCGCGATGTAAAAGTTTCCTCGTATTCGTAATGAAAAGCACAATGTTTACCTCGAGATAAAGACTTATTTAGTCCCTCGAACTATTGGAGCCTTCATCCCTAGGGTAACAATGTTACTCATACTCGGAAAGTAGGTTTGAAGTTGCCTGAGAAGCGGGTTGAAAGTAATACTTTTCAGCCCTAGGGAGAATCGTATTCAACTGACAGCTGTCAAATTATTTAAAAAAAACGAGTTCTATTTTTACATTTCTATTGAACCTTATTCTAACTTACTACAGCCACTCAATCACAGCGCGATGTTTAATTGAAATAACAAAGTTAAGTAATAAATTTTTTTTTTTTTTATCGGCCACCTATTATAATTTACTTACTTTCATATATTTCTTTAAAATAATATAGATTTGGGTAAAATATTTTACCATTTGCTGGGCGGCCACAAAAAAAAAATTGGCGAGAAAGCGGCAATCCGATCTTCATTTATTTTTTCGAGTTGTAGAGATATGTTTTATATACTTCCGTATAGCAGAGATTTGTGTTATAAATACAGATATCAATGTCCCCAACATTCACCCAAGAACCCCTGGATAATGTAGAAACTTAAGTTTCCCAGAAAATATCAAACATCAATATACCCGGAGGAAACCTTTCACTAGCTATAACTAGTTGAAATTATTTGTGAATAAGGAAAAAGAGATTTTTTGTAGGAGCGGGAATCGATCCCGCGTCTTTTCCAATCCGGGGAAGTGCTCTAAGCATCGTACAGATCTTTCGACCATCCCAATCTCCTTGTCACATTTGTCTTTACGAGCAACGCCATCTATCGGAATGCATTTACATGCATTAAACCAATATAGTAAGTTTAATGGCGCTAAATTCATACTATTTGATGGCGCGATTTTTAAACATTTTTGATCTACCTTTTTTTCTTTTTTTTCCCGACTAAACAAAAAAGAAAAAACTCGCTTATATATATATATATATTACCTATATAGATTACGGTTAATAGTTATACTAATATTAATGTTTGTTTTGAATTAATGGTTTTTTTTATTTCTTTTTAGTAAGTATGCAATTTGTTTTACAATAATATTTAGGTAAAACTTTTTTAAAAATGAAAACTTCTTTTATCGCTGTACGCATATTTTTTAGATGAGATAAAATCTCTGAACTTTCGACACCGTTACGAGACGCAGCTATAGTGTGTGCAATTGTGCATATATGCATGTACATATAGCAGCACGCAAAAGCGTCTAGATAAATAAAAAAAATCTAAAATTTTACTAGCATAATATGTATATCAGGTGACAAAGCAATATTATGATGACATGGAGCTGACCTGATGATGGAGCTGGAAGGTGGAAATAGGAACTCTATAAGGAAACGGCGCAACCCCATCGAGTTTGAGCTCCTATGATTCGTCTTGGCGAGTACTTTGTCTCTAGATGGTATCCAGGGTCTGATGATGGAGCTGAAAGGTGGCCATGGCAAAAAACTCTGTAATTAAATGGTGCAACTCCATCGAGTTAGAGCTCGTTTGAAATGTCTTGACTAGTACTCCAGGCCTAGATGATATCCAGGGTCTGATGGAGCTGGAAGTTGGCCACAGTAGCTCTGTAATGAAATGACGCAACCCCACCGAGTTTGGAATCGTTTGATTCGTCTTGACGAATACTTTGTCTTTAGATGGTATCCAGGGTCTGATGATGGAGCTAGAAGGTGGCCATAAGAACTCCGTTATAAAACCACATAACACCATCGAGTTTGGGCTCGTATGATTCGTCTTGATGATTATTTTTTATGACTGAGTGAATAATTTTGATTTACAACTTTTAATTTAAAATCAAATAATTAATTTGGATATCCAAAAATGACAACTGTTATTTAAGTTTTCACTTCTGTCGGCAGTCCTCATGACTGCGTCGTTTTTTTTTTGTTTCATTTTTAAGCTACTTACTATAAATGTTCTTACTACAAAAGTGATACCAACTTATTGGGAATATTTTGTTAATAATATTGACTATGTTCACTATAATAACAATAATTATAAAATATACTATATACGTTTAATTTCTTTTGCAAGAACCCATCCTCGGGTGAAGGCCTCCTCCAAAGAAGACTACGGTCTCTATCTTTAGCCATGTCCATCCATTTCGGACCCGCTACTCTCGTGATGACCTCACGCCACCTCGCGTGAGGTTTTCCTCTGCAGCGTTGTCTCTGTGTGTTGTTGGTCTAAAAGGGCCATTCCATGATGTAAATATCTTAGTCCATCTCTGGTCTTGTTGTCACGCTATATTTGATAAACCTGTGATAAGTGTGCGTTTCCGTGTGGTGACGGACTAAGAATACAAGTGTCACCACCCCATTCTTTCCCACGGGTGTCGTATGAGGCATCATCCATTGCTTGACTGGTGGTAGGGCTGGGTACCGAGTGGGAGTCCTCTCTTGGTATCGGGCCCGAGCGGGTTGGTACCACCATCTCCAGTGTGACCGGCCATGAAGCACATCGTTGCGTTTTGGCTGTAGCAGGAGATTCTTTCATTTCATATTGATGAAATGAAATGGTGAGCAGCGGCTTGACAATAGTCTCAGTATAGTTGAGTCCATGAGCGACGGTTACCATTTATCATCAGATAAGCCGTGGCACGTCTGCCACTACAAGCAATAAAAAAAAAAAAGAATCCATAATGGATTTGATTATCCTGTGAAAATAAATATATTATATCCATATTTTCTAAACCACGCTTACGGATTACACGCGGATTTTGTTACAGTTTACACTGTCATTTATATTTTTTAGGAACTGTTATACCCTTCCCATGCAAGGCATCTAGCTAACCACTGCACCATACGAATAGCAACGTTAACATTAAAAGCCTACTTAAGGACTACGCAGTGGGGCAGTTCAGTCAGTTATTCTAAATCTCAGTACGGGTCGCAAGTCTTTTCCTATTTTCCAAATCAAAGTGTACTCTTATTCTATTTCTAATTCAAGTGTACTAAATCGTGTATTTTATTCAATATAATTTTAATTCTAGCCGTAATAATAGTTTTTTTTAAAAACCTTGCGGCGCGAACCCGTATAATATTTGGTGGCAGCGGTGGGATACGAAAATCCCCTACCCAAATACGTTTCCGAACCTAACTCAATAAACTCGGTGAACTTTTAAATAAAAAGTTAATCCTAAATAACCATAAAATAAAAATTGTGTGTGTAAAAGTGAAAATACACCGTATTGTGCTGTTTGACCGTGGTCAAACAATTTTCTTACACCTACTGTTCCCGAGAAGGAGAGAGGGCTGTGATAACAGCTTTCGGTTGAATCTGCCGCTGGTCAAGTGGTGCTACTGTCGTGATGATTCCAGCAATCCTGGTAGCAGTTGTGGTAGTGTTATCGTGAGTGATAGATCGTACTTAAAATCATAACTCTAAATCGCCAATACAGAATAGTGCTCAGAGTCCCGTTTACACTTTATATATTCATCCATAAATACTGTGTAAAAAAAAGAAAATTATATTTCTAATTTAATCGTACTACATTTTAGTCATAAGTTCATACAAAGTTCCTACTTGTGATTTATCGCTAAAACATAAGTCGTTTATATCTTAACATTCGTACTGCGATTTGATAAGCTCGCAGTCTAAACAACCGATGCAACTACCAGGTAACTTAGAAATAAGATCAACTTTTATTTTATTATCCTATACACCTATATTTTGTAACTACTTTTGTCTGTTTATTTTATTCTATTGTGTTGTGTTTTCTAATTATATTTAAAAATGACTTCCAAATATGAAACCAAAGACGATAATGCTAGCGCCTCTAGGAGTACCCCAATCCGCACAGAATCTGAGGATAAAATAGAATTAAGCGTCCTCTTAAAATTTATAAAACCCTTCGATGGTACAAGGGAGAAATTAAACTCATTTATCTCTAATTGTACAAACGCCTATAATTTAGCGAATAAAACTCAGAAACCTATTCTTTTTAAATATATTATTAGCCAGTTGGAAGGTAGAGCCGAATCCACATGCAACATTAAGGAATTTGACACATTTGAGCAATTTATAGAATTTCTTAAACAACAATTTGGCGAAAAGAAACATTACACACACCTCCTTTCGGAGTAACAAGAATGCAAACAAGGACCATCTGAGTCCGTTAACCAGTTTGCTCTCAAGATAGAGACGTGTCTGTCTAAACTCTTGACGGAAATAAATATTTCTATACCGACTAGGAAAAAGACGGAATTAGGAGGTCGTGTCGCAGCAATGCAGGACCTAGCGGTGCACACATTCGTTGTGGGACTGCACCCACGACTCTCGCAAATCGTGAGATGCCGCGACCCCGACTCACTAAATTCTGCAGTAAATTTCGCGGTCGCTGAGGAAAAGATCCTCAGCAGCATTACTAAAAAATATCCACAACCATTTACTAACAATACAGATAAACACAGATTCCAACCTCGCCGCGAATATCAACCCCACACATATCGTTTTCCTATCCCACAAGGTCCACGTGGGGACCAATTTAAGAAAATCAATACTAATGAGTTAGTGTGTCGCTATTGTAAAAACGTAGGGCACATTATCGAATATTGTCGTAAGAGGCAATATAATAATAACAGAAATCAAGCCTATATTCAACCTTCACAGGGTCAACAAAATAATACACAACCAAACCCAATGCCAAGTACATCTCGTGCCAACTTTGCTAGTAACAAGGTCGAAGAACACCCCTCTGAGGACGAGTGCTATGATTTAAACTATTAAAATTTCCCGGAGGGTATCGCCCGGGAAATTACCCGCTTAAACCAAAAGCCGATACTCATTACACCGCTAACAACCAGGGTAACCAGCCCCAACATAATAGCGTAAACACCACTCCGTTGAGTGTCAATCCCAATTCCTCTGAATCTACTAAGTCGAGTTCTAAATCCTCTGAATCATATTCTAAACACTCTGTTTCAAATCTCAAATCCTCTGTATCATTTTCTAAATCCACTGCATCGCGTTATAAGCCCTCTGAATCATACCTGCAATCCTCTGTATCGTCTGACTCGCACCATAAGATACCATCATCTCTCTCCAAATTTTCTAAGTCGAACTCTAATCCTTTTAACTTACAAAAATCCTCTGATACACACACCAAACCCTTTGAAAACCCCGAATCGTGCCTTAAACTCCCTGAATCTTATGCTAAACCCTCTGTATCTACCTCTAAAACCATGAACTGTACTCCCCCTCTTACATCTGCTCCAGATCACGTCTTACTGCATTCGCCATACCTGAAAACAAACAAAGAAAATGTAAAAATCTATAACCTTAATAATACAGAGAAAAGATACTTACCTTATATTAAAATCCAAACTTCAGTCGCTTCACGACCATTATCCTTTTTAGTCGACACTGGCTCTTGCATCTGCTTACTAAAATCGAGCTCTATGTCTGAAATTCCAACTCTAAGTAATAATATAATCGCACTAAAAGGTATCGATGCTGGTGATGAGTTTACAACTACCTTAGGTAGTTTCCAGATGCAAATATTTAACAAACAAAATAAACCGTATTTCCACGAATTTCATGTAGTTGAAGATATTACTTTAAGCCAAGACGGAATATTTGGTAATGACCTCTTTAAAAGTTTAAAATGCCAAATAGATTATAGCCGAAGTGCATTACAAATTGGCAATGAGACCATTGAATTAATATTCTCTGCTCCTAAATACACAATACCCCCTCGTACCGAAACCATGATCGAATGCTCCGTAAAAAACACAAATATTCAAGAAGGTCTTATCATCGATCAACATATATCCGATTGTTTGTTAGTCTCTAACTGCATCGTTAAAATAAAAGAGAACAGGCGCGTAAACGTCACTGTCGTCAACACTTCTCATAATCCCATAACAATTAATTCTAACCTTAACCTGGATATACAACCATTTGAAGCTCAGTGGCATTCATCGCCTTGCATTCCACCGTCTAAGATATCAACTAGAACTCAGAAAGTTCTCAACCTATTGAGAACATCATACCTCAACAGTGAGGAAAAAGACGCTCTACTTCACATATGCTCTAACTACTCAGACATTTTTCATTTGCCAGACGATCCACTCTCACACACAACAGCCATTGAACACAGAATCCGAACCAACACTGATGTCCCAATTCAAACAAAATCCTACAGATTCCCAGAATGCCATAAAAAAGAAGTTGAGACCCAATTAAACAAAATGCTAGAACAAAGTATAGTTACGCCTTCTAACTCACCTTGGTCAGCACCCATCTGGGTAGTTCCAAAGAAAGCGGACGCTTCAGGACAATGCAAATGGAGAGTTGTGATAGATTATAGGAAACTAAATGACATCACTATTGGCGAAACATACCCTATTCCACAAATCACAGAAATTTTAGATCAATTAGGTAAGAGCCAATACTTCACAACATTAGACCTGGCTTCTGGATTCCATCAGATTCCAATGGCACCGGAAGACGCTGCCAAAACCGCCTTTTCTGTGCCTCAAGGACACTTCCAGTTCAATAGGATGCCATTTGGCCTTAAAAATGCGCCTTCTACTTTCCAAAAACTGATGAATACATGTTTGTCAGGACTCTAGGGCTCCAGGTGCTTCGTATATCTCGATGATATCGTTTCCTACTCCCCAGATCTACCTTCCCATATCCAAAATCTAATCGCTATATTCGAAAGACTCAGAAACTACAACCTCAAACTCCAACCAGATAAATGTGAGTTCATGTGCAAAGAAGTCGCATACTTAGGTCATCTTATCAATAGTGACGGTGTTAAGCCCAACCCCGATAAGATCAAAGCCGTCACTGAATTTCCAGTTCCAAGATCCCCTAAGGATATAAAAAGCTTCCTTGGCCCCGTCTCCTATTATAGGAGATTCATCCCAGATTTTTCAAAACTCGCTAAACCCTTAACATCTCTCCTCAAAAAGGACATACCTTTCAACTGGAAGAACGAACAACAACTAGCCTTTGAAAGGTTACAAAATAAATTAACTACCGCACCAGTCTTAGCTTACCCTGACTTCTCAAAACCATTCATACTCACATGCGATGCTTCGAACTTCGCTGTATCTGCCATCTTATCCTAAGGTCCAATAGGAAGAGATCGCCCTATCGCCTACTCTTCTCGCACACTTAATAAAGCCGAGTGTAACTATAGTGTAACTGAGAAGGAATGTCTCGCTATAGTCTTTGGCACAAAAGCTTTCCGCCCATATCTTTATGGACAGTTTACTATAGTCACAGATCACAAAACTCTCCAATGGTTGTTCAATTGCAAAAACCCAGGATCCAGATTAGTTCGTTGGCGCCTCAAACTAGAGGAATTCGATTACATTATTGTTCATAAAAAGGGTAAGACTAACACTAACGCCGACGCACTATCGCGATTTCCCGTCAATCCTGTAGATAATTCACCATTACTTCCTAACCTCGAACTGCCAAACTCAGATGACGAACTCGACATTCCGCTACAAGATCCTTTATTAGAACTACCTGAACATATTCCATTTTCTTATGACAACGAAGATCTTCTAAATCCAAACACCGACTCCAACCCTGAAACACAAATCCCTTTACGAAGCCAAGAACAAGACTCCATGATCCCTCAATTAGACCCCACAGACTGGGCAGCAATTGACACTAGCCCGAAAAGTGTTGATCTTAATGTCGATTTTGATTCTTTGCAAATCCCCTCCCCTAACGAAGATGACACTAATCAAAACTTACACGATAATGATTACTCTAAATTTGTAAAACAAATAGCCAATAAAGATTTCACCTGTAACACTCACCTGAAAGAACACAACGAGAACCTTCTAAAATCCCCTTACAACATCATACTCATACCTACATCAATAGATATGGAATCCATACATATCAGAAATCTTATCCAATACTGAAAATCAAAATGATATCCTTAACGGCGAAAAGGAATTATACTCTTTCCAACAGATAAAATATAACAATAAAACAATCTACTTTATCTTTACGAAAGTCCATCACTTTGATGAATCGTCGTATCCAGCTATATATTCAACTCTATTAAAAGTAAGGGATGAAATCATGAAACTTGAAAACCCCGTAGACATTGCAATATCTGATTTCAGAAATCCTTTTGATCAACACTCTTATACTAAAATCTACAATATACTAACTTATATATTTCATAATACAAAAATTAATATACATATTTTCCTTGATAAAATTATCTATCCTACCCTTAGTGAAAGAACTAAAATACTTCGTGAAAACCACGATCTTCCAATTGCCGGTCATTTAGGTTCAACGCGTATGTGCAATAGAATACAAGAACAATTTTACTGGAAGGGGATGAGGAGTGACATAGAAGATTATGTTAAGAAATGTAAACTATGCCAGGAGAATAAAGCTTTAAGAAAATTAAATAGAGCTCCTATGGAAATTACCACTACATCCACTACCCCATTTCAACGCGTAGCCTTAGACATTGTTGGTCCTTAACCGGAGTCTGGACCTGGTAAACTCAAGTACATACTTACCCTGCAGGATGACCTCACCAAATATTCATTAGCCTATCCTATACGCAGTACGACAGCAGAGGAAACTAGTGATTGCCTTATCCACTTCATATCACTGTTTGGTATTCCCAAATCAATCTTGAGCGACCAAGGTACCAATTTCACGTCAGATTTGTTTAAAACTACTTGCCAGTTCTTGAAGATTAAACAACTTTGGTCGTTGCCATACCATCCACAGACTCAAGGTGCCTTAGAACGCAGCCATTCTACTTTAAAGGAATACCTAAAATCGTTTATTAATGAAAATCAAGATAATTGGCCTACTTACGTTTATACTGCCATGCTAACCTACAACATTACTATTCATGCTACTACAAAATTCTCTCCCTACGAACTAGTATTTGGCCATAAACCATACATTCCTACATCAGTATACGATCAAAATCTTGGCACAACATATTCAGATTATATTAAAAGATTACAACATAAACTTAGATATACTAGAGAAAAAGCTTTACATAATATCATTAAATCTAAAGAATCTTCTAAATCATATTACGATACTCGTTCTAAGCCTCCCCCTAAGTATAAGGTCGGAGACTATGTCTACCTCAAAAATCATTTGAGACTCCGCAAAGCCTTATCACCCCTCTGGAAGGGACCATATAAGATTATAAGGGTCCACAATAATCACACAGCTACACTACTGATCAACAGACGTCATGTCACTCACCATTTCGATCAGCTCAAACCAGCAACAGTCACACAACCCTTATAACCTGCAAACATCACAATATTTCAATCTCATTTTACTACTTTACCTCGTTTCAGCGTCTCGTTCGGTGCACAGCCAGATGTAGTACAGCCACTTTCTTCCAGTTCCGGCATCTACTTTGATGGACTAGGAAAACTGAAAATAATCAACGGACAGTTAAACGTTATCAGTCATGTGGATATATCATTCATTAATCCGCATCTTGTTAATCTAAATGAAGTTATAGGTACTACTAGATTCGCCTGTCAAAAAATTAGAGTTCCAACAATGCACAGATACTCTTTCCCCGTTAACGGTTAGGTACAATGATCTCACGCGCGAATATGAATCCATGTCTCACTTACTTTCTAAATGCAATCGACGATCTGCATGGTTCGGCGGAATAGGCAATATATTCAAACATATCTTCGGCACACTCGATGAAGATGACGCATTGAAATATGATTCAGCAATTGACTCTGTTCAAAACGATCAGAAAAATATAGCACAATTGGTTAAAGAAAACATCTTAATTACTACATCCACACTAAAATCTTTTAAAGAAAACTTACGCAAGCTGAACGAAAATGAACAATTTTTAACTAACACACTAAATCACCTTCTAATTCTAACAAATAACGTTACAAATGTCTCAAACACTTTAATAGCTAAAATTAAATCTCTCTCAATACTTAATAATCTCGAAAGTTCATTAATGACACTCTCCTTTCAACTGGAAGATTTAATTAACGCTATTATACTAACTAAACAAAATATACTGCATCCAAGCATACTTACCCTAGCTCAATTATACCAAGACCTTGCCGACAACGATAGGCACCTTCCTAGAGGCTCTAGAATTCCAATTTTATTAAGTCTAGATAATATCCACTTAATTTTAAGTATATCTAATGTAGCTTGTTATTATTTTAAGGAAAAACTTGTATTTGTTCCTCTCATCATAAACGATGACTTTAACCTGTACCATAACTTAGCATTACCCACCCCTCACGGCGTGGGCAATCCAAAAACCTATAGTATGATACAACCCTCTAGTTCATATACAGCTATTTCTAATGATAAAATTAGTTATTGTAACTTAGATAACCTAAACACGTGTCAAACGGTAAACTCTGAGCTCTTTCTCTGTAAAGTTTCCACAATACTATTAACCGGTGAAAACCCCACGTGTGAAAGTGAACTCTTAACAAAGACAATCAATGATATCCCAGTTGAGTGTAAAACCAAAACGGTGTCCGGTGAGCTTGACATTTGGCAACCAATTACAAACAATCGGTGGATCTATGTTCAATCTCGCCCAAACAAAATATATATCGACTGTTATGTGTCCGAAATACGCGAAGTAATAGTGTCGGAAATAGGTGTATTACAAACCCCGGAAAAGTGTATGGTGTATACTAAAAGCACAAGACTAATATCGTCAGACAACGCCGTAAATATAAGTATTCCTGTTCCTAGGTTAGATTTTACTATTGTCAACGATTCGTGCTGTAAGCTAGACTCTAAGACAAATGATGTAAAGAACATCGTGTCTCCTATTTCACTGCAAAACATTGATCTTGACGATCTAAAACTTAATAAAGAAAATGAAAATATAATTACAAATCTAAATGACATTATCCAAAAGGAACCCGCTGTGGTGAAATACGGAACACACTATTTTATATCTAATACTATCATAATCCTAATTGTATTAATCACTATAGTTATAATTATCCTTAAGATTTATAATGTTATCCCTAGATTTAAGTTAACTTCGACCAATAATGAGATTAACAATATCCAAGAGGTTGAACTGCAACAAAATGAATCACCAATACCCGCTCCGCGATTAAGAGACTCTATTTTCTAAATTTCGTTTTAACCCCGAAATTTCGTCTTATGGGGGGGGTTGTTATACCCTTCCCATGCAAGGCATCTAGCTAACCACTGCACCATACGAATAGCAACGTTAACATTAAAAGCCTACTTAAGGACTACGCAGTGGGGCAGTTCAGTCAGTTATTCTAAATCTCAGTACGGGTCGCAAGTCTTTTCCTATTTTCCAAATCAAAGAGTACTCTTATTCTATTTCTAATTCAAGTGTACTAAATCGTGTATTTTATTCAATATAATTTTAATTCTAGCCGTAATAATAGTTTTTTTTAAAAACCTTGCGGCGCGAACCCATATAATAGAACGATTACTTCGTTACTAATATCACTTAATGTGAAAGTGAGTTTATTTGTTTGGCTTTCGCGAAATAACTACTTGATTGATCTCCATGTTTTGTATACAGTTATGTTTTATATATTATATAATAGTTAGCAGTTTAGAAAAGGACATAAGTTTTTTATTCCCGAAAATGGATGGTTGCCGTGCAATTTAATATTCTAGTAGTATTACCTAGACATTTTATCTATAAAAAAATATTAGGTACATTTTTTATACTAAATGGGTGGTGAAAAAGCATACGGCTCACCTGATGGTAAGCAGTTACCGTAACATATATACGTTAACAACACCAACACTAGTGGCTTCACTCGGGCATCACCATCTCCCAGGAAATGGATAGGAGATGAATACGAAGGATAATAAGGAGATGATCGGTAGGATATTAAGGAGAGAACCACTGAAGGAATGTAATATAGTTCCGGTGGCCCACCAATAAAGGTGAAAAGATGGCACACGGCGGGTTTCTTTGCCCCATACTAACCTGTTCGTTGCCCCAAACGACGGGGTGTGCAGTTAGGAACATTTTTTCCAGCCTTAACAAAAAATAGAAAAAAATAAAGAATGCTAAGGAGAGGATATGAATTATAATAAGGAGAAGATAGGGAGGGGGTTTGGGCCTCCAGCGCTCTCACTCACTATACGAAACACAACGGTAAGAGTAGCTACCGTTGTTATAGGTTGATCCTTTGTGAGAGGGTGGTATTTCCCCGATCAAGCTGACCCATTTATGCTGGGCAAGTTTCTACCACTGTCATTTATGAGATAGAGAATTTTCCATATTGATAATGTGAGATCTATAAGTTGACGTTAAATTGACCTAATTCTGAGATCTATACAGAGAAAGTTTCAGGCATCAGTTATTAAATAAATCTTGTTTTCCTGTTACAAATGTAAAAAATGTCTGCATACCTTATCTAACAGAAATATGAAATTAATAAGATTTATTAGGGACTGCAAAGTACCTCGAGGGAATGTAAAAAATAGGTGGTTTTGTTCAGTGAACCGTCGGGATTATTTACGTAAGCTGTAGCCCACCTGCCCCGCGACCTTTTGTACAATTTGTCTTACAGATTGTATGAAAATAAATATTGGAATTCTGGAACAGAACAAGTGGGGTGAGCTGTATATTATGCTTAGACTAGTTACTGCTCGCGTCACCTGTATTGTATTACGAGTGTGGCAAATAGTTACATCACCATTATGATAAGCCTATAAGCTAGCAATACCAGGAGCATCACTTGCTCGTTCCTAACTATAAAGAGAGGACTTAGAGAGCAAGTATAAGAGACTCGGGCTTCTGGCGTTCTCACTTGCTGAACCTAAAACACAGAGTAGAAATACGTTTTTGTGAGGCGGGTGAAAATATCACTATCTGGGCAGGCGATTGTACTTTCCCAACCAAGCTAGTCTACTAATAGTGGTTTCAGTTATTTTATCGTTAAAGACATTTACTTAAAATTTATATTCTGCTCAGAAACCGATGTATTTAAAATAAAACATGCGGGGCAGTGTTTGGGGACTGCCGATAGAAGTGAAAACTAATTAACTTGTGAAATGTACCAAAAATTGATCATTAAAACTTCTTTACAAACCAAAAATAATTCAAAAGATTATAATCTAATAGCTCGACCATACAATTCACAAGCTACTTAGTTTTCACTTCTATTGGAGCGTTCGGTGACGATGACGTGAGTTCCATGATTTTTGTTCACCCAAAAAGTACTCAATGCGCCTAAAGAAGTGTTCACTTAAAAAAAAACAATGTGTCAATGATTCAGATGAGGCCTGAAAAAAATATCTGTGCCTACTTTACATATTTTTCTCCCTTCCCCAAGGGTTGATTTGAATATTTATGAAAGCGGCAATTTGCAATTAGCTCATGAATTTCCCTAAAATAATTACTTCAATTTTGCCCCTTAGTAAATATTTATGAACATTGTAAATGAGTTCTTAGTTTTTCTCATATTATGCGTTTGTTAAACTTTATTTAGCTAATACTAGAAATGATAAAAATTATGAAAAAGGCTCGTCTGCCACCGACGAGTAATAAAAATTAAAAATAAAATAACCTTGAAGGTAAATTTTCAAAAACCGTTTGGGGTCAAAACGCTTTCTTGGGGCGCGAACGCTCGCAAGTAAAGAAATTACGAGTCGAATGATCGTCGCTTCACTTTCACGTCTCATGATCAGAGGGCCAGCCTTTAACTAGCATAAAGGATTGCCATTCATCGTGGCAATGCTGCCAGCCTTCTGGACACTTTGCCAGTAGTTAGTGTTGCGGATGAATTTTATGATGCATAATTTTAACTTCTTTCTTTCTTTTTAACACGCTTTTATTAGTTTCACTTGTACGTTTGTTTGTAACCGCTTCTTTGACTTCGATTTTGACTCATTTTCAACGATCAGATTTCGTTCAAACTTTGTAGACTTACCAAGGGCTGATGGCAAATTAACAATTCTATGAGATTATCTCATTATCCTAATTAGGATCGTCTGGATTCATTATAACGGAATCTTTGGACATGATTTTTTGAGACTAAAAAGAAGAAAGTAAATTATAGTTTAAAAACTAAAATAAAACGCTTCAAACTTTTTAGTTTTTAGTTCAACTAGCTATTTAAAGGGTGTTATTTTAGTTTTTTAAACTATAACTTATTTATTATGTTCTTTTTTAAAACTTTGTATTAGAATTAAACACAAAGTGAAAAATGTGAAATTGAAAATAACAGTCACGAGCAGGATTTGAACCTGCATCTCCTGGATACCAGCCAGATGCTTTGCCAATTCAGCCATCGTGACAATTGTTCCTGACTGCTAATTTCGATAGCACATTTATACTTAACGTCTTTGGGTGACACATGCGCCCTCTGTCGGATGTATATTTATACATTATACCGACCAGGTAAACTTACTTTTACAATTAAGATTTTTACCTAATAAGTCATTATTAGGTAAAAATCTTATAAATATTAAAATATTTTTATTTATATTTTTAGCATTTGACATGCTTAGCAACATACATTAAACACCTACTTACCTGGTCGGTATAATGTACTACTGTTTAGCGTTGGTTTCATCTCAAAAAAGAATGTTGCTGTAGACTTTTAAAACATAATTGTACTCTTACCAACTAGCTGCTACTCACGACTTCGCCTGCGCGACATCAGATTTAGATCACGTACTTTAGGGTACATTAAATCATCCCCATATAAAAATATCTATTCCACAGAAACATAATATTTTTGAGGGATAAAATGTATTATACGTATTAATTCAGGTAATAAACTATCTATATTCCTAATATCACTGAAAATTGGTTAGCTGTTTTTGCGCAATTGATTAAGAAACATCGAAACATAAATGTGAAAGTTAATTTCACGTTTGTAATCAAAGTAGGATTAACGGACATTATTTACATCCAGACTTACATTAACTATTTGTGGACCACATAAAAAAAATCCTGTTAATCGAACCCATAACGATCCGCATAGGAGGCTCATTTTAAAACCATTAGACTATTTGTACCGTATCCAATTTTATATCTCTATGTAACCAACTTCCGTGCACGAGGTCGTAGGTTCGATTCCCACTTAGGACAATCATTTGTGTGATGAACACAGATATTTGTACAGTAGTTTCGGAGTTCATCTCGGACAAACATTTGGAAATATATATAATAGATTTACAAAAAAAAGTCACATAATATGTAGGTATTATATCCTTAATCTGGTACCCATAGCACAAGCGTTAAGCTTAGTTTTGGGACCAGAGGACGTTGTGTGAAAATGTCCGTGAATATTTATTTATTTATAATCTCTATTCAAAAATGACTTTAGGTATAAAAAGTAGCCTTGTATCCTTCTCTGTAGTATTTACTACATGTCTACCGAATTTCATGACGATTAGTTTGGTAGTAACGACGTCAAAATATAATATACAAACTCATTTTCACATTTATGATATTAGTGAGGATGAACATTGATAACATCACCACTGAACCTTGAAGGGAAAACTTTTAGTACCGATAATCTACTACAGAGGTCGTTAAATTACTCGTACAGCTTCTAAACTAACTTTACAGTATGTTGATGAATCAAAACTATTCAGAATGTTTAAAGGAATTTTGTAATCAGTCGCTTTTCATCTTGAACTGGTGAGCTTATTAGAGTTGCTTTATACGACTGATGAAAAGGAATTTCGTTTTATAATACTCATTAAGTAATAAGAAACGTTAAGTAATAAGAAACGTTTAGTAATTTTGTTTTTATATAATTATGTACCAATTAGTATATACAAATAATTTGTAAAAAACTATACACATGAACACTTGAACAAACTTTAGAATAATTGGACTAAAACACAAAATTAATAGGTACAATTTATTTTGTGACTAAAGCTTTTGCTTCTATTAATAATTGATGTTGTTAAGATACAGATTTAGTAGTCATTAGGCACTAGATAGATACTACTAGCTAGTAACTCCATCCATCTATCCATCAGCCTTTCAACGTCCACGGACATAGGCCTCCCCAAGAGAACGCGACAACGAGCGGTCTCGTCATGGGGGATAATGCCGTAATCGCCACGCTTGGCAGGCGGATTGGCGATCGCAGTGGATGTTGTTAATACTCGAGGGAGCGCTGCTGCCCACTCCCCCGGTATTCCTCAGCCGGCTCTTACGACTCCCGTGGGTAGAGAGGGGTGGGACAATTCTAAAGCCGGCCCCACACAGCCACAGCTAATAACTAGTCAGGGGGAATGTATCTCATTCGATCATATCGACATGTCACTGTGTCATTGTGATTGGTTAAGAGATCACCATGATTGGTCGAGAGATCATTGCGACATCACGCGTCAGTTTCTCAATCAATCACAAGCGAGACGATACGATGTCGATACGATTTAGTGAGATATATTCTACGGGCGCCAGGTGAGGATCGATAATTAAATATTTTTCATTATTTTTTTTAGACAGAAGCTAGTCTTTAAGTAATACCTAATAATTGTGTATTGGGTATGTTATAGATATTTAATTTCGTGCCAACTAAAATAAAATAATGCCTCTGCAGGCTTACCACGAACTCTTATTGCGATCCAGTTTAGGACCCAAACTGAACTGAATTGCAATTTCGTATCATGACATATCAAAGACGCAATCTTTTGTTTTTTGCCGAATCAGCAAGTAATCTGAATCCCAAACATGCCATCTTTGTATCGAAATTCGTACCATGAACTTACTGGACAACCTAGACAAGATCGCTCAATTAGACATCATCGTCGAATGAATCGCTAGCTAAGAGTTCATGGTAGGCCTGCAGATCCAACCTTAGGTATAAGTTTCTTCACTATGTGTACAAACAATTAAGCTAGGTCTGCGTTAAATTTATTCAAATAGTTAGATACATGCATAATAGCGTAAACAAAAATTTATTGCAGAAACGTAGGCTGAAAGGCTGAAACACAGCATTTATTCACCATTCATCATGGTTTTAATACCGCTTTGTAAATACTCGTACAGCATCAGCAGCCATGACAGTACTGTTTAATGAAAGCGTATTCAGCGAACGGTCAGTGGTTTTCAGACGTAATCAGACAACACGCAGACACGTACACAGCACTCAGAATAAATGATGGTATATTAATGAAAATATATGTAACTTGAATATTATGCATATAAACAAAAATGTTGCCAGAGGTCTGTCGATGTCCGCGCATCACGGAAACGCTACTGCCCCCTTAGAATGAAAAACGAAACGTTAGACGAACTGTCGTTTCGAGTCATTGTGATTGATCAACATTCCGACGCGTGATTTCTGATTAGTCGAGATTTCGACACGTGATTCAGGCGACCAATCACAATGAAGCGAAACGAAAGTTCGTCTAACATTTCGTTTTTAATTCTAAGGGGGCAGGATAGATTTCAATTAAGTTTTCTAAGTTTTTCTACTTAGAGACTGGGCCATTATCTAAAACAATATTGCCATATCTGTATTTAATTTAACACAAAGTGTGAAAATAAGTAATTGAAAATTGTTGTAAAGCAGGATTTGAACCTTCATCTCCTGGAATAC
This sequence comes from Leucoma salicis, assembly GCA_948253155.1. Lineage (NCBI taxonomy): Eukaryota > Metazoa > Arthropoda > Insecta > Lepidoptera > Erebidae > Leucoma > Leucoma salicis. The sequence goes on from OX411822.1 coordinate 21,270,489, forward strand.
CGTCCCAGATGCTTTGCCAATTTAACATCGTGACAATTGCTCGGGACTGCGAATTTTGATAACAAATTGTCTTGGGTGACGCCTGCGCCATCAGTCGGAAGTATTCCAGAAGATGCAGATTCAACTCCTGCTCGTGACTGTTTTTCTGTTTTGTATTTTCGATTTCACATTTTACACTTTGTGTTAATTTATATATCCAAGCAAATCCTAAAAAAATATATAAAGATATCAAAATATTCATTTAATTTGATAAGGTTTTTTTTAAGAAACAACTATTTTATAAGCATGTATGTGTTATGTCATGTCTGTTTTCTTGCCGCGGTTCTTGGGGGAGCGGGGAAATCTCTTCTACTTCTGATTCATCCGCGATGAATGTATAACAAAACAGTAGACGAATTCGCGAGTGGCTCAGTGAGTGGTTATGACTATTGACAGTTGCAGCGACAGTTCAAAACAATAGTATTAAATATTTAAGAAAACAGTAATTTGTATGTAATCAATATAGTATTTAAGTGCTTATAATATATGTATGACCTAAATCTAGATAACAGTGTTACAGTTTAGAATTATTTAATTTTCCCTACACTACTCGGTGGGCCCAAAGCATACGGCCCATCTGATGGTAAGCGGTAACCGTAGCCTATAGATTAACGAAAACTGGTACCAATCGCGCATCACCAACTCCAAGGAAAGGTATACGAGGTGGAGAGGAAGTATAATAAGAAGAGTATAAGGAGGGGGTTAAACGAATCACTACAGTAGAAGTACAACCTTCTTTCACGCTGATCTTCTGTGAGAGAGTGGTGCTTAAACGTGGATAAACAAGGCTCTGCCACTACAAAATATAAATAATAACTTAAAATAAGAATATTTGGAAAATCCAAATCGGCACGCCTCATAATCTTAACTTTTCATAATAAAATTGATTATTTGATAAGTAACTAATAATGTATTGGTCTTACTAAGTAGTTTTCAATAAATCACATAGATAGCGCTAATTTCAAAAAGTACTAATGTGGGTTTCATGTCTTATACGCCATCTAGCGCAAATTTTAAGAAGTAATTCTATATTGGTCTATAGAAATAGTTCTCATGAAAGGCACTGGTTTTAGTGTCGCGTCGAGCGTAAATATTCACAATTTTTTTGTTTATTTAATAACAATTAAACCACATCGAATCAGACCGTGAAAAGTAATAGGGCTCTATTCGTAGTAATACTCAAGTTAAAACGAAAAACAAAAGACTCGATTAGTAAAGTGTTTCGGTTGTTATCGTGTTAACATACATTACCAACAACAAACGGACGTCCAGTACATAATTTTTTTAAACAGTTTTTTAACTAGTTTAAATAACAAAAATGGCATAAAAAATATCATGAGTGTCAAAAATAGTGTTTTTTCTTGATATGTGTATATATTGTTTTACAAGTGCAATATATGATAAATAGAGACATTTTAAGTTTGAAAAATCAGTTGTTCTGTGTAAAACGGGAATAATACCCACCTACACGCTTCGCTTTTGAGGCGTGCAATATACATATAGATATGTGATAGCGTAGATATATAGGGAATGTGAAATAAAAAATGATAGTAACGAACAGTATTAGAACCTACGCCTTTTTGAATACCGTTGCAAACGCTCTACCAACTGAGTTATAGTGACATTGGCTCAAGAATTTCTATAATGCAATCTTTCCTACCGTCTTGGGTACCGGAAAACTTAAATATATATCGGGAACTAGCGATATAATCACAACAAACTAGTTTTTACATAAGGTAAGTAATGTTATAAATATAAAATTCAATATATAATCTGTCTCCATGCATTCAGATTGTATGCTCCAGTCACAACATAATATATGTTCAAGCGTGTCCTTTTCTTATAACAAACTGTCCTCATTTGATATCTGTGAAGGATTTTTATTTACAGCAATCTGTCTCGTCGTAGGGTCACCGGACTGAATAGGAGAGCTGATTTAGCCGGGGATCTTGATTATTTATGGCTTTAGAAATTGTTGAGTACAGGACAGTAACTAAAGTGTCTTACTGTTTTTTAAACATAATTTTAAACATAAGAAGTAAAATCTGACCATGAATTCAGAATAAAGCTGTGTCAAATATTATTCATATGTTACTCTAAGGCATATCATTTATCTGACACATCTTACATGAACCGTTCTAAAAGGCATAAAAGGCAGCCTTTTCTAGGTTCCGAACTAAATATACACTGAATTTGGTGATGATATATTTAGTAGTTACGGTGTTAGCGCGTAACAAACAAACACACTTTCGAATTTATATTATTAGTAAGGACGTAGGTTTAATAGTCCTGGTATTTCTTTTTTGGTACTTTGCTTCATTTTTTTTTAATGAGAGCGTTTCCATTTCAGACTTTATACTCTTCTCAATTTCTTCAGTTAATGGGCGTGCACAACTCAACTCTTTTTGGGATGTTTCACACTAATCTTTTTGAGAGAGTACCTCTCCCTGGTCAAGGCGGCACATTCATGCTAGGATAAGCAAGGATCTACCAATACTATACGTTTTGCGTGATTGAATAATAAACGTCACAATATTCAAACACTCACGTTATATATTATTAGAATGACTGATAGTTCTAGAGCTGTGACAACAAAATACGTAATAATAATTATAAGCTGCCTTGACCAGCCTGTCAAATGATGTTATAAGATAAAATCTTTTCAGAAGATTGTTTCGCATCCATTTCGTTATCAAACAGCCTGACACAATTACGTGACCGATCCCTTTTGCTGGTAGTTCTATCACGAAATATACAAGTACCCTTATATACAGCATGTTATATTTTTAGAATCATTTTGATAAGTACTTTACTTTTGTGACAGTTTAGTATTTGGTTACAGGCGGCACGGGATCGCTTAGGCTATTCCTCCATTAATCAAGTGATTTTTTTTAGCATTTTTTTAAAACCTCCTCCTTCTTCGTGATATGTAATAAGGTTTAAGACTAATATTATTTTTAAATACAGGTAAGTATAATCTTATTTCAGCAAACACCCCGCTTTTTGCTTGTTTAAAAATCGCGCGTTTAAGGACAATATAAATCACGTGATATCTAACCGCAACAGCCTCCGCCTTCCTCCTTGTGATATTTCGTGGTTTTTTTTGTATGTTGATGGCGCGAGTGGTTCATAATAGGGGCTTGTAATGGTAGAGCCTTGCTTATCCCAGCATGAATGGAACGACTCGATCAGGGAAGTACCACCTACTCACAAAAGACCAGAGAAAATTAAATAGTGGAAGGTACCTTTGTGTTTCGTATGGTGAGTAAGAGCGCTGGAGGCCCAGACCCCCTCCCTATTCTCCTTACTATCCTTCCAATCATCTCCTTAGTATCTTACCTATCCTCTACTTAATATCCTTCCTATCCACTACCTTTCCCTTTCCTCCGAGATGACGACGCGCGAGTGATGCCACTGGTGTTGCTAGTGTATATAGGTTACGGTAACCGCTTACCTCAGGTGGGCCGGATGCTACGTTACCACCAAAGCAGTCTAATAAAAATAAACTACACGTCGATCAATATGAATATAATCCACCACAGCTTAATAAAATTACAAAAAAAAACTGTACACGGGATTAGAATTCATGACTCTTGGGTTGCCGATCCACGTACTTTAATCGCTGAACCTGCGGTAGGATAGTTTGCTTTTTTTTGTTTATGGTACATACCAGAGGAGCTATGGTCTATCCGATGGTAAGTGATAACAGTGACCCGTGTATTAAGCTATACTAAAAGTACTACCAAGCCGCAGCTCACCGTCTCATTTCGCCGATATGAAATGAAGGAATGGATCTCCTCCTGCTAATAAAACACATAGAGGTGCTTCATGATAGGTTGATAATAAATTTACTTATGTAAGTATCGATTTGGTATAATCACCACATAACAAATTACTGACTAAGGGCGGATTCGACTTTATTATATTTCGGACTGCATCTGGGTGTTTTCTATATATTATGTGTATGTATTTACAAAATAAAAAAAATCATAGCATCACGTCTGTATTCCCCGAAGGGGTAGGCAGAGGTGTATTACACACCCACGACTCGCCAGCTATGTTTAAGTCCCACGTAATAGGGGGCGAGCTTATTGACGTCTACCGGGCACATTTCCAAACTCCGGGCTGCTACTAAGAATTTTTTTTTTTTACGAAAAGTCTCATTAACAATATAAAAGTTATATAATATCCGTAATCTGATACCCATAGCACAAGCGTTAAGCTTAGTTTGAAAAAAAAAACAATCGGCTTTACATATGAATAGTTTTAAAAATATATCAGTGCATTGAATTTAAGGTAAACCCACCAAACTGTATTAAAGTCTCCCTTATAAGGAGTTTGTTGTTACTACGAAGGACGTAATAGAGAGTTTACATTGCACTTCTATACTAATATAAAGCTGTTACAGACTATGTCTGTACATTTAAAATATTTGAGAAAAAAATAACTGTATTAGGCTATATAGGCGTGTCTAAACACAAAACATTTCTTTTTTATTTTTTGTCTGTTTGTTTGTTTATCTGTTTGTTCGTTCGCGCATCACGCAAAAAAACACTGAACAGATTTAGATGCAACTTCTTTTATTTAATAGCTGTTGATTAGACTTAAAATTGGCATACATTTTATATGAAAATATTTCATCTAAACTGCCACATAAATATTCCTCTCATGGAAAGATTAACTTGAATGATCTTTATTGTATAGATATCGATAAATATTATACCTATCAAAAAAGCACGTTACTTGTTGTAAAAAAACAGCATCCATTAAGTATTGCATTTTTTCATCGTCATCATGTTTGCATGTCAATTAATAAGGAACTTCATAGGTGTGCTAATGTCAAAAGTAAAACGGTTGGGCTAAGTATAATTCTTATAAAAACGAAGATCGCACAAAATTGAATTCAGCAAATACTCTCCCACTATGAATATACTTAACGTAACTACTTGGGCTCGAAAGTTCTCCCAAGGGCCGAGTAGAGCCTGGCTTATCCCCCCTATATATGTTCCTATACTTGCACTAGAGACCCACCCCAACTACGCACGGTAGCAATTTAATAATAAAAATAATGATTTCAAACACTTGTTCTTTCTTCTAAGACAATTTCCTGAGTAATAGTAATCCGAGCATCACGAGGGAATTCAGAAAATAACAGTCTCACATCTGTAACCTCGAAGGGGTAGGCAGAAGTGTATTACACACCTTTTTTTTTTTTTTTTTTGTTATGGCGGGAAAAAATGTTCCTAACCGCACACCCTATCGTTCGGGGCAACGACCAGGGTAGTGTGGGGCCTGCACCCACTAAAGAAACCCGCCGTGTGCCGTCTCTCCGCCTTTATTGGCGGGCCACTGGAACCATGTTACATTCCTTCGGTGGTCCGCCGGCGGCTTACCCTTTCGGGTACCCTCTACTGAGCGACGCATCCGCACGCGGAGCGTCGCACCTTCGCGAGAGGCCTTGCGGGTGGCGGACGTTCCCCGGTCCATCCACCCGCAGCCTCAGCTAGGGCGGCATGAGGCGCAAGTATCTGCGCCTGCGCCGCCCCGGTCGCTGGCGGCGGTTTGGGTCAGCGGAAGAATCCTCCTCCCTGGCCCTCTCCGCCGCTTCCTTCCGCGAGATGACATCCTCGCAGAAGGCAGCGACCGCGGCCCAATTCCTGTCGCTGCCAAGCATCGCTCTGACGACGCTCGGCAGCGAGAGGTCCCCCCCTATTGCCGCGACGAGTTCACGGCGCTGCTCGGCCCAAGCCGGGCACGACTCGAGCGTGTGCTGCGCCGTGTCTTCGCCGCAGCCGCAATGGTGACAGCCCGGAGTCGCTTCCCTCCCTGCCACAATGTGCAGATATCTGCCGAAGCAACCGTGCCCCGACAGCACCTGCACCAGTCGGAAGGTAAGGACTCCGTGCCGTCGCCCTGCCCACTCTTCCAGCACTGGCTGGAGCGCTCCTATGGTCCGAAGACCGGCCCGGGGCGCCTCCAGCCGCGCCCTCCAGCTGGCCATGGCAGCTCGGCGGGCGTCGCCCTGCCATCTGGCCACCACGCTGGGTGGGGGCCGACCACCCCCCTCCCGCTCTTGCGATGCCCGCCGATACACCTCGGCGAGCACCTCCGCCTCCAAGTCCCACGGAGGGGTTCCGGCCAACGCGCAGGCCGCCTCCGTCGACACCGTGCGGTATCCGCGTATGACTCTGGACGCGACGACTCTCTGTGGCCTCCACAGAAGAGCCCTGTTTAGTGCGTCCAGGGCCCCCGCCCACACAGGGGCGCCGTACAGCGCCATCGACCGGACCACCCCCGCGTAAAGCCGTCGGCACGCATTGTTGGGTCCGCCCATATTCGGCATGAGCCGTGCAAGGGCGGACGCCGCACCGACGAGCCTTGGGGACAGTTGACGGAAGTGCTCGCGAAAGCGCCACCGCCCGTCCAGCACTAGACCCAGATACTTTATATGGGCCTGCACCCCAATTTGGACCCCGTCCACAGTGATCGAGGCGCCAGCAGGTGGCCGACGTCGGGAAGTGTATTACACACCTAAGGTTCGCCAACTATCTGTAAGTACCACGTAATAGGGGGCGAGCCTATTGGTGTCTACGGGGCACATTTCCAAACTCCGGGCTGTTACTGAAAATTTTTCTTTTTGCGAAATAGGGCAGTAACACTGCCTGACCCGGAGATCGAACCCTCATGATCGCTCACAGTACCGTTGCACTACTGAGGCAGTATACAAACATACGATACACATACTTAGAAGAACCCTTTGTAGATCATTCAAAGAATTGTTCTGTGAGAAAATCGAGCCCACAGGACTTGGCACGAGAGTTCGGTATATAAACCACTGCCAATTTTAATATTGTACATATTGAAATTCTCTATTTAGAAAAGGTTTCAATAGAATGGGGATTGGTTATATTTTTCTTTACGTGTAGTTTTTTTTTTTTTTTAGAAAATATTAAGAAAACAATTCGAATATTTTTACGATTCATGTTTAAATAAATTTAATAAGCAATATTAAAGATATTGATTTTTCAAAGGTGTGTGACGTCATCAATGGAATTGTACTGCAGGTAACATTTGCCTGATAAAATGAAAAAAAAACGTTTATTTTGACAACATAATATCCACTAATCACAGTAAAGCATCGTAAACCTCTGCGTAAACCGTAAACCAGAAATCTATTCGGCTATTTCTTTTCTAGTAATTTCATTTGTTAGCTTTCGCTAAAGTGTAATAATATTCCTAAGTTAACGCGCTTAAAAAGTGTAAACATCGCAGTCATGAGTGATAACTGTCAAAGCGGATTCACGTAACCCACCTAGAGTTGAAAATATAATGATTATAAAGTATATTACTTATAGTAGCCAGCTTAGCAGAAATAAGCACATCATACAAGCCTTATATATCTATCTATATATTATAAAAATCAATTGCTGTTCGTTAGTCCCGCTAAAACTCAGAAATGGCTTGATCAAGCTGAATAATTGTTTTTTCGTTTTGTTCGTACTAATACAGGGGTAGTTTAAAAGATAAAATAATAGGGAAACACATAAAAACTATTACAAAAAACTCAAAAATTCTAAATGGAAATTTTGACAGTTACTGACATTCTTTCTCTCCATCCATCCATCCCATCCATCAGCCTTTAAACGTCCACTGCTGGATATAGGCCTCCCCAAGAGAACGCCACAACGAGCGGTCTCGTCATGGGGGATAATGCCGTAATCGCCACGCTTGGCAGGTGGATTGGCGATCGCAGTGGATGTTGTTAATACTCGAGGGAGTGCTGCTGCCCACTCCTCCGGTATTCCCTCAGTCGGTTCTTACGACTCCCGTGGGTAGAGAGGGGTGGGACAATTCTAAAGCCGGCCCCACACGGCTAATTCTTTCTCTTTAATTTAATTAATTATCTAACTTAATTAAAAAGCTGCGATTCATTTTTATTTATTTATAGACTCACGTCTTTTTTCCAGAGGGGTAGGCAGAGACAACGGATTTCCACTTGCCACGATCCTTGCTTACCTTTTTTGCCTCATTCACTGTCAATATATTCACGTCGGTTAAGGGTACTTCTGACCTGACCTTTCTCGAGAACTTCTCTGATTCGATCAGAGAACGTTCGACGAGGTCTATCCCTCCCAACTGCACCATTCAAACTCGCCATATGTATATTTTTTGTTAACCTGCTTTCATCCATCTTCTCTACGTGCCCAAACCATCTTAACATTCCTTTCTCAATCTTTGTTACTATATCTTCTTTTACACCACATCGTTCTCTCACTACACTGTTTCCTACTCTATCTTTCAAAGTTATAGCACACATACTTCTTAAAGCTCTCATCTCCACTGCATTTATTCTACTCTCGTTCTTCTTCTGCCATACCCAACTTTGATTAGGATTGCAAAATCGCTGATAAAATAGATTGTAGGAGATACGTACTTTTTCTTTTTTTTTGTTAAGGCGGGGAAAAATGTTCCAAACCGTCAACACAACACCCCGTCATTCGGGGCAACGTAAAGGGTAGTGTGGGGCCCTCACCCACTAAATAAACCCCGTGTGCCGTCTCTCCGCCTTTATTGGCGGGTCACTGGAACTATGTTACATTTCTTCAATGGTAGATACGTACTTACCTGGTCCATCTAGTACCCAATTAAAATAAAAACCGTAAATATCGTTCTCTTGATGCACTGTAGGTAAACGATATCCCTGTACCTTTTCACAAGTCCAAAATATAACAAAAATGTTTTAATATTCCGCGCGAATCGGATCGCTCTGTTGTATATATTTGCAAATAATATCCCCTTTTAAATAAAGGTCATTTGGCTGTGCTGCCTTTGGCGGAAGGTCCGTTTTATTATCAATAAGGATCATCCTTAAACCCTCCTATTTTAAATAAAATGTTATGCTCTTTGAAAATTAGACTTGTGCTGCTGTAGGCATATATGATGCTGTATCCTTTTTAATTTGAAAGTGAGTGTATTTTGGGTTTTATATTATAAACTGTTAAATAAATTTTAATGATCATTTTTTTGTTTTAATGCATTTATATACAGAATCAAATAGTTTAGCATTAAAACGGTGCTGCTTGCTACTTTTCTTTAAAGACAACACCAGCGCAATGGATTTTTGATACTAGGTGAGTGGCATACTGGCATACAGCCCAATGGTAAGCGGATAGTTAGCTTATAGACGCCAGCAACACCAGAGATATTAATCACGCGTTGCCAACTCCAAGGGAAGGAATAAGGTGGGGAGAGGAGAAATAATAATTAGAGGATGGGAAAGTCAATAATGAGGAGATAGGCAGAACGTTTGGGCTCTGTATCGCCGGGGACTTTATGAACGTACAATTGACGGATTCAAAGACTCAGACTCAGAAGAATCATGTGGGAAAACTCTCGTTATAAACATAAAACAAAAAAAAAACCATAAAACTCCAAAAAAAGATGGATGTCGCCGTTTCGTCGGAATCATATATAATTTTTTTTTTTTAATGAACCACTTTTGCCGATTATGGTAGTAGTAGCCGCTGTTTCGGTAATTTCAGGGGCACCACCAAGCCGCCGTCTGCCGTGAACTTACTAACAACTCATTACTGCAAGGCTATCCTCTCAGAGTAATGGCTACCACGTTGCCCAATGCGGGTTGGCGGACTTCACCGCCGAGATTTCTCTCTCAAGTTTGCAGTTTCTTCACGAAGTTTTCCTTCATCAGACAGTAGTAATTTGACTATAAATCTATACTTTTATAAAACTGAAACAAAGCTATGTCTGTACATTTAAATGATGAAACAAATTTATGAAGTGAAAACTTCTTTAGACGCGTTGAGCATTTTTTAGGTGAACAAAAATCATGGAACTCGCGTCATCGTCACCGAAAGCTCCGATCTTCTTTAGGTGCGTTGAGTACTTTTTGGGTGAACAAAAATCATGGAACTAGCGTCATCGTCACCAAACTCTCCGATAGAAGTGAAACCTAAGTAACTTGTGAATTGTATCGTCGAGCTATTAGATTATTATTTTTGAATTATTTTTGGTTTGTAAGCAAGAAGTGTTAATGACCAATTAATATCTCGATAATACAATTCACAACTAACTTAGTTTTCACTTCTATCGGCAGTCCCCAAAGACTGTCCCGTATGTTTTTTTTGTTGATGTAAGTTTTATCAAGCTTTATACTGGGAACCTGAGATTAAACTACCAAAACTACCAGACACACAACAAAGGCTAGTAGGTACACACATAATTTCGAAAGAGTCAAAGCTGTGTGTATTGCAAGATCTCGACCTCAGATTGGGCTTTAAACATGATACCACTGTTTTTATAGTCCTTGGTTTTACTGCTACCTCCCAAAAGCATATTATGTGGGTAGGTGTACTCGTAACACGGCAGAAAACCTGATCGGAAACGCTCTAAAAAATGAGGAATATTTTTTTAATACATTCCATATCCCTGTTGACAAGACGTGTCTTTATTTTATACTAGAACCATTTATTGTTTCGGGATAAAAAGTAGCCTATTTATTTTTTTGGGCCGCAGACTATTTGTATGCATATATAATTTGATATAACGGTATGATTTTTTTTTTTTTTTTTTTTATGAAAGTGTTACAATAAAACCAAGAAACTCAAATTATTTGTAAAAGTGGAATAAAAGAACTTCACTGCGAGCAGGATTTGTACCTGCGTCCCACCTAATCCGAGGAAGTGCACTGGAACGCTAAACTGTCGCAGTCACCTAATGGTGACACCCAATGTCCGCTTTACATTTATTTTAGACGTCTTTAAGACAAGTGCTTAAATACAATTCAAAATACCAACAAATTTTCCATGTGGTGACGGACTAAGAATACAAGACACTTGTCCATCCCATCCTTTCCCACGGGTGTCGTACAAGGCGACTAAGGTAAGTAAGCAATTTATCACCCATTGCATTACGGGTGGTAGGGCTGGGTACCAAGAGAGTACTCACTTGCTATCGGCCCGAGCGGGTTGGTACCACCATCTCCCGTGTGACCGGCCATGAAGCATATCGGTGTATTTTGGCTGTAGCAGAAGATAGCCGTTTATTCTTTCATTTCATATCATAGAAATGAAATGGTGCGCAGTGGCTTGACAATACTTATAGTTGAGTCTATGAGCGACGGTTACCACTTACCATGAGGTACCATCGTCAGCAATAAAAAAAATAAATTCAATTTCAAATGTATATACCTATAGTAAGGCTTTTCTCCTAAATATCCATATCAGAATATGTCAGTATCGACATCAACCCGCATACAAAAGTATGACTTGCCGAAGTTCACCCACGACTAAGTTTAAGTTTGGATCAAGTTTGGTGCAAGTACAACATGTAGTGCGCTACCGTACTGGGGTCAAATAACAGACCCGCAAGTATCAAATAACTTCATGTTATTTAAGTTGCAGTACTTTTTAGGTTTACCTATTTGATTTCGAAAAAGGATTCTGTGTATAACCGTTTGACTTGAAGGTTAGGCTTACTTGTGAAAGTGGAAAAGGGACCTTAACATAGCATCACGCCTGTATTCCCTAAAGGGGTAGGCAAAGATGTATTAACACCCACAATTCGCCAGCTATGTTTAAGTCCCAAGTAATAGGGGACGAGCTTATTGCCGTCTATCGGGCACATATCCAAACTCCGGGCTGCCACTGAGAACTTTTCTTTTTTTGCTCAATAACACTTCGGATCGAACCCGAGACCTTATCAGCAGTCGCTCAAACTACCGCTGCACCACAGAGGCAGTTCATCGACCTTAACTGTGAGCTATTTCAATCACCCAATAGTGTTCCCAAATCTCCACATCACATTTGTCTTTACGACCCACGCCACCTATCGGATGCATTTACATACCTACATTAGCTGAGCATGTCAAGAGCTAAAATACAGATCAAAATGGTTAGGTTTACGTTTAGGCTAGTGGTAGAATCTAGCTTGCTGGGAAGCATGAATGGGCCGGCTCAATGGGGAAGTACCACCCTCTCACAGAAAATCAACGTGAAGCAACGGTAGATAGTCCTACTGTAGTGTTTCGTATGGTGAGTGAGAGCAAACTCAAACCCCTCCATCTCCTATCCCTTTCCTGGTGCGAGTGATGACTCTGGTGTTGCTTGCGCCTATGGGCTACTTGTACCTCTCATCATCATTTCTTTTTTTTAACAACACCTTGCACTAAGGACTAATCATGTATCACGTAGGATTTTACGAACATACAATTTCATGGACACAAAGTATACTCAGAACAACCATTTGTGCCACAACATTTGGACGCGAGGCTGGTATCTAAACAATTCCGCCATCTGTGCAGTCCATGAATTGTTTGCCACCTGCATTTTCTTACTTGTGGGTAGCAGATGAGCCCCAGAGCATCTGATGATAAATGGGTAACAATATAAGGAGTACTGTAAAGTTGATGCTCACAACATTTCGTGGATTTGTAATCATAACAAGTAAGTACTCCCACTTGGTACCCAGCCCTACCACCAATAATACAATGAGTGATAATAGTTTAGGTAGTCCACTCGTACAACACCCGCGTAAAAGAATGTTCTTAGTCGATTCGAACAAACTCACTGTGCTAGCATTAGTGTTAAATACAGTAAATATATATTTATTATTGTATCGAGGTCGTCCTATTTATATTCCTTAGTCTTTACGACACCAGTGGGGTGGGGTGGTGCCACTATATTCTTGGGCCTCACACATAATGCCTTTTATTTAAGGCTCATAAAAGGACAGTGGGTTCGTATATAGCTTGTTTGCACAGCTATAGACATTCGGCCGGCGTAAATTCTTGCCGGGATTAAATAAATAATTTATGAGGAACAGTTACGACGCAGTAACATTGTCTCGTGCACACGGCACTTAACTTTTTGTTGAAACTGTTTACTTTAAATAGGAAGTGGTTTGATATAGATTATTTCTGGTTATAACAGTTTTTATGTCTAATCAAGAGCTATCAAACAAAAAAATCTTCATCAAAACCCGTTCAGTAGTTTTTGCATGAGACACGAACAAACAAACAGACAAAAAATTTTAATGTAAAAATGTGTTCTGTTTAAGGACGCCTAATACATTCATTAGCTCTGTTATAGCTTTATAATAGTACCTATAGATTCTGTAGGAAAATTATACTTATCCGGTTTAATTGGTACATGCATTCTGAAATCAGTGGCTCTGCGGGGTTCATAAGGGAAAGCTTAAAAAAATGTTACATTTTCTGAACGGCTTATGTAATCTGCCAACCCACATTAGACTAGTGAGTAACTGACTAAGCGTTCGCTTTTTTAGGCCTCATGCTTAGGTACTGAGACATTTGTAAAAAAATACATAACCTTTGACGTTCCAAACAAAAATTAATTTAATAAATTGATCCACAATTGACAAAGTAAAAAAAATACATACACACCTGACGGGTGAACAGATTACAACGAAATTTGGTATACAGATAAGTTGTGGACTGAATAAACATAAACACGTAGTATATGTTTATTTCCATTCCTGTTTAGATATGGCAAAACCACGAACCACAAATTTGTATTTTTTTCTCTCTGGACTCAATTTTTTTTTTGTTAAGGATAAATGTACCTAACCGCACATCTCATAATTCGCGGCAACGAACAGGGTAGAATGGGGCCCTCGCCTGATAAATAAATCCCCATGTGGCGTCTCGGACTACTGGGACACTGGGTCATTACTTCAGTGGTGAGCGCAGTTGAAGTCGCGGGCTAAACATATAAAACGAAAAATTAAGTTATTGTGGAGATAAAATGTGTTTGTGTTTGAAAATAAAATAACTACGATACATAACAAGTATAAGGCAAGTAATTACCGTGAAAATGAGAACGGCAAAAGTCTCACAGCTGTCGTACAAACTTTTATTTTGTTAAAAACACAATCAAAGTACGTACAAGTTAAAAGTCTGCGAACTAATTTATATGAACTAGTACCAAGTTCGTATTAACTTTGAATGGTTTTTAAATTTATTACTGACAGACTCTTCGAGTGATTTTTGATCTTTCTATTTATTTGACCCGGTAGGTGGTGCCGTGGTGACGTTTTAGTAATTTTGTTCTATTTATTCTAATTTATAATCATATTTTTTTATTGCATGTGGTGGCAGACGAGCCACGGTCTATCTGATGGTAAATAGTAACCGTCACCCATGGACTCGACTATACCGAGATTGTCAAGCCACTGCTCACCAATTCATTTCACAGATATGAAATGAAATATAAACAGCCGTTTATATATCTCCTGCAACGCCAAAACGCAATGATGTGCTTCATGGCCGGTCACACAGGAGATGGTGGTACCAACTCGCTTGGGCTGGATACCAAGTGAATACTCCCACTTGGTACCCAGTCCTACCACCAGTCATGCAATGGATGATAATTGCTTACTTCCCTTAGTCGCCTCATACGATACCCGTGGGAAAGAATGGGGTGGTGACACTTGTATTCTTAATCCATCACCACACGGACAAAATATTACACACTATATATACCTAGATTACAAATTATTATTTGTGAATGAGGAAAAAGAGAACTGTTCGACGCAGGTTCGATTCCCGCTCGCACTGAAGTGCACTGAAGTGCGAGCGGGAATCGAACCTGCGTCCCCTTCCGCGATGACCTCCTTAACTAATGAACCGGTTTTAATGAAATTTTTGCACAATGTGCACTGGTCCAACTGCAGAGATAGGATAGGTTTTACCGTGATTTTTTATTTTTATATCCGGAATAGGGTTGCGGAGTTAGAACCTAAGGAACGGCTACCCCATCAATGTAAACTGCGCAATTTTTTTTTCATATATCAATAAAAATCTATTCAGCTGTTTGAAGACAATCAACTTTTTTCGCGACGTTTTTTTTTTGAGCTCGTCGGTAACCATGGTATAATATTTTTTTTAACAAGATTTGGCACTAAGGAATAACTCTTGTATCTTTTTTTTTCTTTCAATTGTCAAGGCTTTAGTGTTATAAGGCACTATGCAGCCCTCGTAAGGTTACTCTACAATTATAAATGCCTGTTGGTTAACAATTAAAATTAATTAGGTGTAACAATCCTTGTATCGCAGAAGACTTTGGAAACATACAATTTCACAACACAAGTATAACCAGAATCAGAAAAACCAATTGTAGACCACACAACGAGTTCTCCTGTGTAGTATACAAATCCACAACACTCGGCAGCGGCGGGCGGGAGTGTCCACTCCGCTATCTGTGCATTTAAAAAAGGTAAAAACGACGTTTAATTGTTCGGAGGGTAATTCAATTTGCAATTTATAGTAAAAATACATCCCTGCCTACCCCTTCGGGGAATACAGGCGTGATGCTATGTTTATGTTTAATTTATAGTATTTACGTCATTGTAAAATGAATTCATCAAGCACTTTGTCAGTCTATCTCAGGGTTCACCTTGAACATTAATACAATAACAATTAGTGGATCTCTTTGTCACAGACATTAACCAATTTAACGTCTTCTCCTAAAAGCCTCAAGTACCAATTAGTAAGTATTCGAGTCAGTGAATTTGGCGCGCGGCCAGCGTGTTGCGCGTGACGTTCGTTTCGACTATTTCTTGCACTGTACACTTTTTTTTTTATTTATAATTTTTTAAACCACATGTGTGGCAAAGCAGCATACAAAATATATAGTAAATGGCCAGCAACAACAGGAGCATCACTCACGTCTTGCCAGGTCAACGGCACGCTCTCACAGTTACCTTTTTTCAGGCCGATATTTTATATAAGAGGGTCGTAGTTCTCCGATCAAGTCAGCTCATTGTTGTTTGAAGCAGCGTCAGCCACCAGTCGGATATATTTTTAATTCCACGTGGACTAAAAATCTAGTAGAGCGTACAAATAATATTGCAGAATTTAAGTTTGTTTTATTTCAGCTGGTATTTTGTGGTTCCTCGTAAATTCACATAGGTATTCACAGAAGGTTTAGCTAATTGACTTCACGGTGGAGCACAAATTGCCCGAAACGACAGCCAATTAACACCTGGAGTATATTTCACTTGCCAAGATTACTTACGAACCTTCTCTGACGGATTTTTGCTTTATTTATGTTCGTTAAGAACATTACTACAAGTCGAATTTTGTTATTTCGCTCGCATATATTTACTAATATTGTAAATGCGAAATTGCGCTTATTTTATTGTTGTGTATTCACGCCATAACTACTTCAAGGACCATCATCAAATTTAGCATACATTATATAAGTGCCATGATAGCCTAGCGGGAAAACCAAAGCTGCAAAGACGGTGGTATCATATGGAGTTCAATCCCCAGTCCAAAGTCCAAAACTCGCTCGGTATATAACTCTGACGTTTCGAGACTTTTAGAAATTGTTTGTATTTGATGTGAATGTGAGCAAAACCAAAATCCCACCTGTGGGAAATTGGTTAGGGTTGTCACATGAGGGACGGGTGCGACATAAGCAAGTCCGTGAAGTAAGAATGAGGTATGCTAGTTGGAATGTAGGGACGATGACTGGAAGGGCAAGGGAGGTAGCGGATGTATGTAAGAAGCGAAGCAGAAATGTGGCATGCTTGCAAGTGACGAAGTAGAAAGGAGCAAGAGCTAGAGAGATTGGTGAACGATACAAATTATTTTATAGTAGAAGTGATGGAAGAAAGAATGGAGTTGGGATTGCACTAGACAGTGAGTTGAAAGAATGCGTGACAGATGTAAGACGAGTGAATGATGGGCTAATACTAGTAAAATTAGTGAAACATGATTTGGTTGTAAATATTGTTAGTGCATATGCCCCACAATCTGTATGTGATAGAAGAATGAAAGAAAAGTTTTCGGTTGAATTTGATCTGCTGATGATGGATATTCCGGATTCGGAAGATTTGTATGTGGGTGCAGACTTCAATGGCCATGTGGGAGAAAGGAGTGATAGATATGAAAGAGTGCATGGAGGATACGGGTTTGGAACAAGAAATGAAGACGGCGAAACATTACTAGAAGCTGCTTTGGCGTTTGATTTAACAATAGTCAATACATATTTTACTAAACGTAAGAAGCATCTCATCACATACAAAAGTGGAAACAGTAACACACAAGTAGATTATTTTTTGATCCGACGACACAAATTTAGTTCTGTTAAAGACAGTAAAATCATCCCAGGAGAATCCTTAGCCCCCCAACACCGTTTATTAGTACTGAAATCAAAACATTACATACGCAACCAAACAAACAAATCCAAACCTGTTCCGAATATAAAGTGGCATATGATTGAGAAGAATGATTGTGGTGAGAAATTTAGAAAGCAAGTAGTAGATAAAATAATAGAAATGGAAGACTTGAGTGGAGGAACAGTGAATGATTGTTGGAATGGAATGGCTGAGTGCATAAGGAATGTGGCTAAAAGTGTGATTGGGGTGTCAACGGGAAAGAAAATTAAAGATAAAGAGACCTGGTGGTGGAGCGATAAAGTACAGAAACCTCTTAAAGAAAAGAAAAAGACCTTCCCAAAGCTACACAAAACAGATTCCCGAGACTTTGATTTGAAAGAAAGATTAAAAACAGAATATAAAAGAAACAAGAAGGAAGCTAAAAAAGCTGTAGCTATTGCTAAGGCCAACGCACTAGATGCATTGTATGACACATTAGAAAGCCCTGTTGGACAAAAACACCTGTATAGGATAGCAAAAGCTAGAGAGAAGGATGGAAGAGATTTTAACCACATTAAATGCGTGAAAGATAGTGCAGGGAGAGTGTTAACAAATGATGGGAAAATAAGAGAAAGATGGAAGAGTTATTTTGAAAGATTGATGAATGAAGAGAATGACTGGAGTGGTGAATTACAAAATGTTCCAATTAATACTGGTGCGGTACAAGAAGTAAGTATGGAAGAAGTAAGAAAGGCTGTACAAGATATGAAGAATGGAAAATCTACGGGACCAGATGGGATCCCAATAGAGGTGTGGAAGTTTTTGAAAGCAGATGGATGCAGGTGTCTGACTTTGTTCTTCAATAAATTGTTACAAGAAGAGGCTGTACCTGACGAGTGGTGAAAGAGCTTACTTGTTCCTATTTTTAAGAACAAAGGTGATGTACAGGTGTGCAACAATTATAGAGGAATAAAGCTCATGTCGCATAGTATGAAAGTTTGCGAGAAAGTGATAGCGAGAAGAATGAAAGAGGAGAGTGAAGTATCACTGGACCAGTTTGGGTTTATACCAGGACGCAGTACAGCGGACGCCATTTTCTCACTACGCCAATTGTGTGAAAAGTACCGCCGTGCACATAACTTGCACATGATGTTCGTTGACTTGGAAAAAGTATATTATAGGGTTCCTCGAGAGGTTCTGTGGTGGAGTATGAAAGTAAAAGGGGTGCCAGGAAAGTACCAGCGTCTTGTTCAAGCTATGTACGGTCGAGCCAGTACGCGCTCCGCAGCTGGCGATACCGACGAGTTCAAAGTGGCTGTAGGCTTGCACCAAGGATCAGCTTTAAGCCCCTACCTGTTCATCCTAATAATGGATGCTCTAACATTGGGCATACAAGGGGAGGCGCCCTGTTGTATTCTGTTCGCCGACGACATTGTTCTCGTTGGAGAGGAAGAGCCAGAGGTACAGAGGAGACTGGCAAAATGGCAAGAAAGGTTGGAAAGCGCGGATCTGAATATCAGTTGAACAAAAACGGAGCACGTATTCTGTGACTTCGGTGGTTCTTCAGATTTCACGCCAATCGCTTTAGTTGGTGTATCCCTGCCAGTCTGCTCTGACTTTAAATACCTCGCCTCTATATTCCAAAACGATGGCGACATAGACCGTGACGTGGCGAGCCGAATAAACGCTGGTTGGATGACATGGCGACAGGTCTTTGCAACAACTTGCGATCGTAGAATGCCCCTTAAACTTAAGGGGAAAATTTATAAAACTATTATTAGACCTGTTGTACTGTATGGATCTGAATGTTGGGCGACGAAAGTAGCTCATGAAAGAAGGGTGCATGCGGCAGAGATACGAATGTTGAGATGGATGTGTGGACTGACTAGAATGGACAAGATAAGGAATGATTATATCAGAGGAAGTTAGAAAGTAGCCCAGTGACTGATAAATTATGGAGCGGACGGTTAGCGTGGTATGGACATGTAATGCGTCAAAAAGAAATGTATGTAACTAGAAGATGTATGGAAATGGAAGTGCAAGGTAGAAGGGGAAGAGGTCGACCGAAAAAGACATGGATGGAGTGTGTGAATGACGATATGGAAGAAAAAGGAGTGTGTGTTGAGATGACGGCTGATAGAGGAGAGTGGAAGAGAAAAATTCGCTGTGCCGATCCCACCTGAGTGGGATAAGGTGGAGACAAAGAAGAAGATCCCAATTTTTTCATAGAAATAATTGATAATATATTGATATATTTTTAACATTATTTTACCCAATTCTCTGAAACAAAGTCGCGGGCAGAATCTAGCGGCTTATATTTAATGATTAGGTAATTTAATCCTTTTTTGCAACCTGTTATTATCCACACACACAGGATTAAAGGGTTCTAGACGGTAATATATTATGTATACGCAGGTGTCCCCATGCATACTTTTCTTTTAGATGAAAAGCCTACAAATAGAAAAAAATATTTTCATATGTTTCATTTGCTGAAACTTGAAAAAAAAAGCGTGTATCCCACAGAAACTCCTTACAACCCTCAAAATATTTTGTATATATCCAGGCTGTAATTTATCTGTATATAAATTTTTGTTCCAATCCGTTTAGTGGTTCGGTATTAACTACAAAAATGAAACCTTGATATTATTTTTGGATAAAAAGTATAATTTATTCCTATTTCATGTAATCCTTTTATTTGATGATCATAGTCCGGAGCGTGCTCGTCGCGATCCCTGCCAGCCTGTCATCCACAGGCTGCAATCCAGCTCGAATGCGTACCGCAGTGCGGGTTAGGGCGTGCCCCAGAGGCGACGCGTACCGACCCGCCCCCGTCAGTACGAACAACGGCAGATGCGGCGATGGGGGCCGCTACTCATCACGCCTTGCCCATTATGGCGAGTCGAGGGGAGCAGAGTGTCGAGTAGGCACGTGGAATGTAAGAGGTGGTGTGGAAGATAAGTTACACGAGCTGGTAACCGTCATGTCGGACAGACAGCTTGATGTGCTCTGTGTAACAGAGACCAAGCGAAAGGGTAGCGACGCCTGTGACGTTCCTGGTGGCGGGTTAGCTCTGTGGTCTGGTGTACCGCAGAGCGATCGGGCCAGCATGGGAGTGGAGGTGTTGCTGTCCGCTCGCTTGGCCTCAGGTGTGAAAGACTACGGAATGTTTGATCCCAGACTTCTATGGGTCCGAATAAAACTAGGTGTCACCAGGGTCTTCATGGTCGTAGCTTATGCTCCCGTAGGCTCTTCGGTGGCATCGGATCTAGAGAAGTTCTGGTATAATGTAAGGAAATTTCTGGATTTGGTAGAAGTTAGTGAACGCGTGATTGTATGCGGAGATTTGAATGGATGAGTTGGGACCAAGCGTCCAGACTTCTAGGACGTGCTTGGTTCATTTGGTGATAAGAGAGTGAATGATGCAGGTAGGCAGGCAGGCATTGCGGATGTATGTATGGAGAGAAACCTTATGGTGTCAAACACATTTTTTCAACATAAGGACATCCATATGTATACATGGAGAAGGAATGAACAGAGAAGTATGATAGATTTAATTCTGGTAGACAGTCGCCTCCGAAGTAAAATTCTGGATACAAGAGCCTACAGGGGTCCCACTATCGACACGGACCACTATCTCGTTATTGCGAGATTTAGTGGCCTGTTCAGAAAATGGAGACACTGGCGAGAGCGTGTCCACTTCGGAGGGCTTGAAAGAATAAAGATTGAAAAGTTGCAAGAAGAGAATATAAGAGCATAGTATGTAGAGGGTATCCGTGAACGGCTGACAATGGCAAGTCAGCCGGGATCTGACATCGAAGAATGCGCGTGGCTTGACTATGTATCTTCTATGAACCTGAGTGCAAGTATGAACGAACAGAAGAAAGAAATATACCGGCAACGTAAGAATGACACCAAAGCCTTAGTGAAAGAGAAGCGTGATAGAGCAAATATGATTGCAGAAGAAAGGCTGACCAAAAACTTCGAGCTTGTGTGCGGCTGGATGATGGAATGTCACCCTGGTTTGATGTCAATATCAGCGTTAAGCAGGGCTGCGTTCTATCAGCCAGACTGTTTATCATATATCTGGATAAATGTCTACAAAGGTTGAATGAAATGAATGTGGGAGTTCAGATGGGCGACTCAGTTGTTAACTCGCTGCTATATGCAGACGATGCGGTCCTATTAGCGCAGTCTGCGACTGACTTGCAAACCTTAGTCGACGTAATGGCAGAAGATTGTAAGAAAAGGGGCCTACGTGTGAATGTGATCAAAACCAAAGTAATGGTTTTTGAAAGAGAAGAAGCCAGAACAGATCTCAGAATATCAATAGGAAATGGTGTGCTAGAACAAGTGGATGAATTTGTATATCTTGGATGTGGATTCAGTCGGGATGGAAGGTACCACCACTGATGTAGAAAGAAGAGTGAACGCGGAAAATAGAGTGAATGGAACATTGGGACAACTTCTCGGCAGCCACCACCTTAGCCAGAAGGCACGTATCGCAATACACAACGCAGTGCTTGTCCCAACGTTATTATATGGAAGCGAGTGTTGGGTATGTAAAATGCATGAGAGCAAAATCAATGCGGTCGAAATGCGATCTCTGCGGAGAATCTGTGGAGTGAGGCTGACTGACCGCATTCGTAACAATGACGTAAGAGAGCGAGTAGGTATGAAAGAGAGTATTGGTGTAAAGATGCGAAAGGGAATGCTCCGATGGTTCGGACATGTGGATAGAATGCCGGGCGAGCAACTGGCTAAGAAGATATACAATGCGAAAGTGGAAGGATGTAGGTACAGGGGGAGACCGAGACTTACCTACCTAGACCAAATTGGTCATATATTGAAGGAAGGTGGAGTCAGGAGTCTCCGAAACCGGCGAGCGTGTATGAAGAGAGTTATGAATGTTGAGGAAGCGAGAGATGTATGCAAGAATAGAGCCTCTTGGCACTCTGTTCTCTCTGCCTACCCCGCAAGGGAAATAGCGTGATAATAAGTTAGTTAGTTATTTGGTTACGCGTGATATACCTACATACAAACATCCAAAGTTCTTCACAAACTGTATCTTTTTTTTATGCTATGCGGGTCTCAGAAAAGTATGCGGCCCTCCTAATGGTAAGTGGTTACTATAGATTAGAGTCGCTAGCCATACCAGAGGCAACACTCACGCGTCACCAACTCCAAGGTAGAAGTTAATGATAATAGTGATAGGTTGAAGGGGAGGGTTCGGTGCTTTCAATCATCGTACGAAACACAATAGCAAGAGTACCGAACGTCATTTCACGTCAATCTTCCGTGAGAAGGTGATAGTTTCCTGGCTGAGCCGACCCATGCATGCTGGGTGACGCAAGGCTCCACCGAAGGAATGTAACATAGTTCCAGTGGCCCGCCAATAAAGGCGGAGAGACGGTACATGACGGGTTTTTTAGTGGGTGAGGGCCCCACACTACCCTGTTCGTTGCCCCGAACGCACCCCTTCGTTCGGGGCAACGAACAGGGTTGCGGCTAGGAACATTTTTTCCCGACTTAACAAAAAAAAAAAGGCTGAAGCAAGGCTCAACCACTATAATATTAGTAGGAGTTTTTTTTTATTGCATGTAGTGGCAGATGAGCCACGGTCCATCTGATGGTAAATGGTAACCGTCGCCCATGGACTCGACTATACCGAGAGTATTGTCAAGCCGCTGCTCACCAATTCATTTCACAGATATGAAATTAAATATAAACGGCTATCTCCTGCTACAGCCAAAACGCAACGATGTGCTTCATGGCCGGTCACACGGGAAATGGTGGTACTAACCCACTCGGGCCCTATACCAAGTGAGTACTACCACTTGGTACCCAGCGCTACCACCAGTCATGCAATGGATGATAATTGCTTACTTCCCTTAGTCGCTTCATACAACACTCGTGGGAAAGAATGGGGTGGTGACACTTGTATTCTTAGTCCGTCACTACACGGACGAAATTTCAATAGACCAGACATTCATCCACACAAAAGCAAATTAACAAACATCAAATACTCATATTATTTAGGGTGGATTCGACCAAACTCGAATAATATACAAGAATAACTATACCGAGAATAATCTATTCCACGATTTTATTCTCTAGATAATCAACAGTCGTTTTTCCACGCAATCTGACGTATAGCTGTATACTTGGAATAGCTACTCGCGAATAGCGAATAGTCGGCAAAAAGAAGTTGTTCCACAAACGAGACGGTGTAGCTTAACTCATCTCAACTCTTATTTGTCGTATTATAGCGTGGGAAAGTAGCTGTCACTGTATAGTTTAAAAGTTTCGAATTAAAATGACTGCACAAAAAAGATGACGCCATTTATTTATTCTTAGATTAGCTCCTTATTCGATGCTTATCGGTGGTATAATGACTATTCCCGAATAGGCTCGGTATTCTTCGAATTGTAATTGATAAAACGTAAAATTGATTTATTCTCGAGTAAGTAGCTATTTATTCCAGGAATAAAATTTATTCTTGTTTGGTCGAATCCACCCTTAGTCTTTATTAGTACAGATTAAACTCCTAACTGCATTAGTAAATACGTAGTAGTCGTTTTCTAATGATTGATGATGTTCTTGCACGGATTATGTAAATACTCTGGTAGCTTATGATGCATTCATTAGTATTGTTATGCGCGTATAATATACGAGCTTATTAGCATTTATATGTTATTTTCTTACTAAAGATTAATGATGTATGTTTGAATTTGTTTTGGCTTTGGTGTGAGGGTAAGTTAAAATTGTTTTTTTTTTTTAATATAGGTACAATCATTTACTGACACAGCGTGCAGATTTATCAATTTAGAGTACAAATGTCTAGTGATAACTACTGAAGAAACAATGATCGGTAGATTAGGCGCGCTACTATTAAAATAAATTTGACAACAATAGCTAAATCCTAAGATCTTAACTAAAAGCTGTAACAGAGCTATGTCTGTACATTTAGGATATTTGGGAAAAAAATACTCTATTAGGCTATATAGGCGTGTCTGAACAGAAAACATTTTTTTTTCTGTATGTTTATCAGTTTATCTTTATGTTCGTTTGCGTACCTATCCCGTAGAACTAATGAACGGATTTTAAAGCATTTTTTTTATTTGATAGCTCTCGATTAGACTTAAAAATTGTATAAATTTTACTTCACTACAATATCGGTAACCTGAGATATAACCTAAAAACTAGCAATCGGCTGCGGGGAGCCGCGGGAAAAGGCTAGTGCGACATAAAATTGAATGTTGTGGCGTAAGCTCATAAAGATACAACATAATTCACACAACGGATCATCATAATCCGATCGATTTTTTGGCAAACAAGACAACGCCCTTTGGCTAGCGAATAATCACTTTATCACGATGGACTTTATAACCATAATATAGAAAGAACGTGTAGTCAGACTCAGAACAATAATTTAAGGATTACACAAAGAATTGTTCTGTATGGGAATCGAATACACAACACTCGTCCTGTTAGGTCTAAATTATACTACTGAGTCATTAAAATGGAGCTTGTTTGTTACAAACTGCAACGCTGTTGCTTATGACCGCTACTTCATTCACGTGAACTGCAGAATATAAATACATACCTTTATAGCACATTAAGGGCCACTTGCGCGGAAATTTTGAGATGATGAGCTACCTTTGCGTTTACTAACCTAGGTTACATGAATAACTATCTAATTCAAAATTTATCTTGCACGTAAGAAAATTCATCCAGGTTTTACTAACCTTATTCTGCTTACATCTCAGCCAAATCCAAAAGGAATGAATGATGAACAACACAAGTATTCTTCTCTCATTCACACAACAGTTAGAAGTACTAGTCTTTGTTTAATGTCAAATTTGAATTGACGCCATGTGTTTTTGGTAGTATAAGTTGAAGGGCGATATGTCATTATGTCAAATTGTTGTTTGTTTACTATCTCGAGCTCAGACTAACTAGACAGAGCCACGGCGAGGCCGCACTTGAAACAGCAATATTTTTTTAAATGTTGCCAGGTTGCCAAATATTTAACCATTATTGGGCAAAATAAACGATAATTAGAACGATGTCTGTAACTTGATCGTAAATAAGAAACTCTTCGTAACAAATATTTAATTGAAAATCACAGCGTTTATCGAAATAATTATTTAAAAGTACATCTACCACCCCTTCTATTCATCCAACCATCAGTCTTTAAACGTCCACTGCTGGACATTGGCCTCCCCAAGAGAGCACCAGAACTAGCGAGCTTGTGCTGACTGTATCCAACGGCTCCCTGCAGTTTCGACCATATATTTGGTCTATCTGGTGGGAGGCCATATTACGCTCCGATACGTGGTCGCATTTCGAAAACCTTTTTTCCCCAACGGTTGTCAGCTCATCGAGCGATATGGCCTGCCCATTGCCACTTCAGCATGCAAACCTGGCAGGCTATGCCGGATATTCACGTTCTACGGATCTCCGTAATAAGAATTCGATCACGTAGGGAAATACCAAGACTTTGAGCCTTGATGCAAGGTAAGTATTGCAGCTCCATAAATTGCCGTTCTGTTCGATATCTCATCTGGTAAATAATAATAAGTTATATTTAATAAAACAATAGTACACAAGAATATAGTTAAATTATCTTTTCTTTCTTTTCTGGGTCAAATAAGAAACTAATTATCTTCCTTCCAGCGCTGATTTAACTAATTGAATAAGAACTTAGAGCAAATCAGTTTCTCTGAATTCTAGATTATGACTACAGCGGTAGTCATAATCTTGAATTGAGATTTACCTACAAAGATGAAATAACAACTGCCTCTGTGGTGCAGTGGTAGTGTAAGCGACTGCTGAGGTCTCGGGTTCGATCCCCGGGTTGGGCAGTGTTATTGAGATTATTCAAAACAAAAAAAAAATCTCAGTAGCGGCCCGGAGTTAGTAAATGTGCCCGGTACATAGCTGGTGATTCGTGGGTGTGTAATACACCTCTGCCTACCCCTTCGGGAAATAAAGGCGTGATGCTATGTTTTTTGAAGTTACAGAGACTTTAAAAGCTATACTTACATGAACATATTCACTGGCAATGATTTTGCTCCCAAAGTTACTATTTTCTTATTATGTATAATGAAACATCAATAAAATGTCGTGGAACATATTTTGGGTATTTCGTGGGTTGCCTCGTTTTCCCGTAGCATACACCCATTTCGATCTCGCATCTGGATTAGAGGGAAAACTAAAATAGTAAATATTTATCATCATCTCATAAATTACATATAAATTTTAGTAAAGTGAAAACGGGGCAAATTAAATTCGCAATAAGGCAACACCGAAACAATTCTCAGTAATATAAAGTTAGCTAGAAAACGTGTTTTGCGAGTTTATCTTAAAAGCAATTATTAATTTTGAGTAAAAAAGCTCATTTTATATCACTTTATAGCATTCAATCATTATTTTTTTTTCATTTTCGACTACATATGAATGAAATGTTATACCAGTATTTTTTCGCTCGCTGTAGCTTTTGTAGCATAGTACACCATTTTACAACCACTATTATCACGTAGTCTTTTTCTCAAAACACTTATTAATACAAGTTAACAATAAATTTTAATTAATACCCGACTTTTTTTTACAAATTTTCGATTATGTCAGTTGAATCGTGACAATACCAAAAACTGACCACGGTGACAAAGACAAAAATCGATGACTTTGTCTGTTTTTTGCACCAGTAAATTGTATCTTACGTTCTCGCTCATACATGTCAAAGAATTTTCTTCGCTCTGTCTAGGACGTATTTAGTCTGAGATCTTGAGTGTATTTTATGACAATATATCTGTATTGTTTTGTGAAATGTGAAGAAAATCTTATATACGTGGCCCTATTTTTACAAGTTGTAGCAGTTTACTTTTTTGAGATATAATAACCAAATATAGGCAAACATGATATTGACATAAGAAACTGCTGGTGCTATCGTGAACTGACCGGACCCTGTAGATAAGTGGCATCATAGATGTACTATATATAACGTAGTGGCATAAACGCTAGTAGTACAGAATAAAATAGAAAAATAGAAGAATTATTGTAATAATCAATGTATGGGATTGACATAAGATTACGACGACATAATAAGCATATCCCGTTGTCTAGGGGGGCTGAACACACAAGAACACATCATCAGAAACCAAAAAGTCACTCAAAAATTAGGGGGGAAGTGGGCAGCAGCACTCCCTCGAGTATTAACAACATCAACTGCGATCGCACCTGGTCGGTATAATGTATGAAAATACTTCCGACAGATGGCGCAGACGTCACCCAAAGACGTTAAGTATGAATGGGTTATCGAGATTAGCAGTCAGAAGCGATTGTCACGATGGCTGAATTGGCAAAGCATCTGGACAGTATCCAGGAGATGTAGGTTCAATTCCTGCTCGTGACTGTTATTTTCGATTTCACATTTTTCACTTTGTGTTTAATGTATAGTGCTAAGCATGTCAAATGCTAAAAATATATATAATAAAATATGTACAGACGCAGTTCTAAGTTACAGTAACAGTAGTAAGAATATCTAAAAGCAAAAATCCAGTTTTTTACAGATTTAGAACTCGTTAAAATAAGTCAATCCAGACATAAAGTTTAGATTAATGCTTGATCGATATTCGTGTCCTGTGTTGGATAAAAACATAACCCTTTTATGGGCAATCTTCGTTTGAACCGAACTAGACAATTTGAGCGGAGGATTTACAGCTTAACTAAGGGTCGTCCAAAAACGTTAATGTTTTGTTAACGTTCCGTGGTACTTGAGCGGTGGCCGGATTATTTGAGTGACAGTACGGGGTGTGTAGACAAGATACGGCACTGCTGTTACACGAAGAAACGGATGATCCGGGTTTATGGCTCTTGTTATTCGGACATTTCTATTATTTATAGGCTTGTTATCCTTTTGGAAAGTTTTCGAAGTAAAACCTCTTTATTAAATATATCATGTCCATTTTTTTGCGCCAGCCTTGAACTTTTTCTCACTACGAACCGTAAAAAGTATTCTCTCAATGGGACGTCTGGCTTTTAGGTTCATTTTATTCAATTTGTTAGAATAGTAGGGTTTGTGTGTTGGTCGGTTAATAAATAACTCGTAACTCCTCTGACTCGTAATAACGTTTCAAAATTATTTATTTCATAAGAGATCATTTAATACAAATTTCAATTAAATACACCAAGGCTGTGTAAATTTTAAGTTACAGCCCTAAAGTAAATGTTGTAAAGTTAAACCTAACAAGAAATTGCTGATTCACAAAAACGAGTTGTTTAAAAAGAAACAATTCAAATTACAAGATTAATTTAGTATAATAATCCTGATTTACCCATGTTATTTAAAAACATCATTTCGCATTTTATGCTTTTTAAATAGGTACTTTTCGGCGGATTAAGAAAAATGTTACAACGAACTTCTGCAAAATACTTTCTAACATTTACGCGAATTTCACACATTTTGAAATAAAAATACGTTTACGGAATCTATCGCGTTTACTTGATTTTTATGCTATCCCGACGTTTCGAATACTTTATAGCATTCATGATCACGGGTGGACTTAGATGGTAGATGTCCAAAGCTGATATGTTGTTTCAACGGTTTCATCTACCCATAGTAATATGATTTTTGTATAAATTTTTGGTTTATTTATTTCAACCCACATAATATTCGTTTAGAAACACAATTAAAAATATCTACTCTAAGTTTTATGTTTACAATGTATGAGATTTTAAGTTAGTATAATAAAATTAGTATATTAATACTCCTTTAAGTTTTAAAATTTGTGTTTATATTTAGTGCTTAAAAATTCTACCACAAACTACCAATTAAAATTTTTAAGTAATCAAAAAACTACCATTAAGAAGACAATATTGATTATTAGTTTATATTATTAAATATATTGATTTTAATAGAAACTAAGACTAAAAAGCTACCACCGTATCGGAACGCGGCCTGACTGAGAAAGATCCGGCCAGAAAACTCAGTAGGCAACAACTTGTTATGGATTATTAAATTTATGCGGAAATACTAACTAATCACTACTGTGGGTTTTATCTACACAATAAGCGCTAACTGTGTCTTGCAATCTTGTGGTGTGCTTTCTTGTATTATGTTTGGTAAGGCCTATCACAGGATTCCAGCTTGATGGTAAGACCCAGCCGTCTTCTCTATTGAAATTGGGATGTTTCTTAATTTCAATAGCCTCACATATCATTCTAGGACGATATCGATGTTCTTTTGCGAGAATTTGAGCTTTGTCAAACCTGATGTAATGGTGGGTGTGGTCCTGTGTGTGCTCACAAATTGAAGACTTTGTATAGCGACGGTGATTCACATCAGCTATGTGTTCTTTGATCCAAGTTCTTATGGATCTCTTTGTTTGCCCAATGTAGGAGAGACCACAATCACAATACAGCCTGTACACTCCTGCATCCTGTAAGGGTATATGGCACTTGATTGGTGGTAAAAATTGACTAATTCTTTTGAGTAGCTTATAGTAGGTTTCAATTGAAGTTTTCTTGAGAATGTAGCCGATCTTGTCAGTGAATCCCTTAACATAGGGCAGGACTGCAGGGAGGCGCACAAATGTGGGTGGCTTCACTCGGTTTCTGTGACGGTGGCGTGGAACCTGCAGCTTATTAGCATGTAAAACTTTCTTTACATGCTGCAACTCCCCAGCCAGGTGTTCTTCATCACAGATTCCTTGTGCTCTCTGAAACAAAGATTTAGACACAGTAGCTAACTGTGAAGGATGGTGGTGAGACTCTTACCATTCAGGTACTAATCAGTATGGGTTTTCTTTCTATACACTGTATGACTCAAGGTGTTGTTGGAGTTGGGATAGCATAAAAATCAAGTAAACGCGATAGATTCCATAAACGTAGTTTTATTTCAAAATATTTCAGAACTTCTGTAAATTAAAAATTTTATTAAGCATATTTAATATCTTATTACTTTATGGTAGCTGTAAAAATCTTTATTTTTAAGCGACTACAAAAAAGAGGAGGTTCTCAATTTGACTATATGTTTTTTTTTTGTATGTTCGTTACGTTATTCCGTCAATTATTGATTAATTTTGATGATTCTGTTTGAAGTGAATTCTTTTTAAGAATCGTTGTGATTTGAAACTCGATGAAACGAAAATGCGTCACGATAAACAAACAAATACATAAATGTATAGGATTAACAGTCAGTTGCAGAAAAGTCCATTAAAGTAATTTTAACTTTGAAATATTTTTATTTGTCACAAAAAGTATTCCTTGGTAGTCGTTGAAACCTCGGCCTTCAGCTTGCGCGATCAATACTTAAACCATATG
This sequence comes from Leucoma salicis, assembly GCA_948253155.1. NCBI lineage: Eukaryota > Metazoa > Arthropoda > Insecta > Lepidoptera > Erebidae > Leucoma > Leucoma salicis. The sequence goes on from OX411822.1 coordinate 21,300,990, forward strand.
ACCACGGTGTACATAATATGTATTAAATATGAAAAAGTGATATGCATCCAATAATAAACTAATATATCTGTTTTGCTGTGTTCATTTGGTATTCCCATGCCAGTTATAAAGTGTTTTTCTCACCTACCCCCGAAGTGAATCATATGCTTTTGTTATTTCGTGTGTTAAGAACTAGAGTAGCGTAAGGGCAAAATGACAACTTCACAGGAGAGCCGAAAAACAACTCAAATTTACCTAACGTTATCTTATAGCTCTTTTATGACAAAATCTATAGTAGTTAGATATCTGATTTTTACTAATAAAAAAGCTTTATTTATCGGCTACAGAATAGTGTAACTATTTGGCCAATCAAAAAACGTTTTTATTTTAATAAAGTTTATTTTTCAAAATATGGTTGACATACGTCATTTTGACTGTACATAAGTTTAATAATGTATGGAATGCAACGGAACTCCCGTTAAAATGGCCTTAATAATAATAGGAGACACATATTCAAACTTTCTGCGTTAAAAACGTATGACAAGATACGTTATTTGAGCGATTACATTCCAGCCATCTTCGGTGTCCTATTCGCTCTGTAAATCGACTTTCGATCGTTGTCCTCGTAACTTTTTTGATAAAATAATTTCAAGATTATTGTAAGTAGAAACACTTCATTTTGGCAGTAAACAAAAATAATTTTATTTGGTCCGTTATTTTTGTACTAAGCAATCTACACACTACATCGCTCGTTTTATGGCACATAAAAATATAGGGATTAAAAAGGCGAATGGTGAAAAAATTTTTTTTTTTAATTTTTGACCTTACGCTGGTCTAGTTTTTAACCCACGATTTATTTTGCTTTGGTGGGGCTCAGTTCAAATAAAAAAGTTAAGATGGAACTTTGTGAACAACGAAGTAAGGCCGGTTTTATAAAGATGTAGTGCGTGGGCCGGTGTTGCAATCATAATTCCAATTACCCCAATATTACAAAAATAATGTTACTTTTTATTGCATGTAGTGGCAGACGAGCCACGGTCCATCTGATGGTAAATGGTAACCGTCGCCCATGGACTCGACTATACCGAGAGTATTGTCAAGCCGCTGCTCACCAATTCATTTCACAGATATGAAATAAAGTATAAACGGCTATCTCCTGCTACAGCCATGCTACAGCCAAAACGCAACGATGTGCTTCATGGCCGGTCACACGGGAGATGGTGGTACCAACCCGCTCGGGCCCGCTACCAAGTGAGTACTCCCACTTGGTACCCAGCCCTACCACCAGTCATACAATGGATGATTATTGCTTAGTCGCCTCATACGACACCCGTGGGAAATAATGGTGTGGTGACACTTGTATTCTTAGTCCGTCACCACACGGACAAATCTTAACGGTTACTAATTGTTAAATGTAAAAACACGATAGAACAAGTGTTCTATCAGCCATTCGGACGCGAAGTATATGTAAAAAGTAGTGGCGGTAGTTAAAAGGATATGGGAAGAAGAATGTTTTAAAAATAAAATTACTGGGTATTTAATTTTATGCATTATTATTTATTTAAAAACCTTTGTGCTGAATTAATTTCTTGTAAGATTGCCTCTTACTTTCAATCGATTTGGAAATTGTTTCTAACTTAGCAATATGGTGGAACCTAATGCTTAGGTATTTCTCAGTAACGCACCGTATTAAATTAATGTTATGTTCGTGCCCAGCATATTCGTGTTTATCTCTAAATTAATAAAAACCTGGTTGTTGCCTTGTTGTTTCACACAAATGATGGTATACTTTCCAAGACAGTCAAGTGCACCGCCTATTCCCCTGTAATTTAATGCAGTATGCAGAAGCGGTGCAAAAACACACACCAATTACACATTTATACCGTTACTTCTCTCTACACGTGTTTTGCCGCTCCACAGGCATCCTTGGGGCAACTATTACGACAAGCGATTGTATTCCGTGTGGTGACGGACTAAGAATACAAGTGTCCCCACCCCATTCTTTCCCACGGGTGTCGTATGAGGCGACTAAGGGAAGTAAGCAATTATCATCCATTGCATGACTGGTGGTAGGGCTGGGCACCAATTGGGAGAACCCCTAATTGCTATCGGGCCCGCGCGAACGAGTAGGTAAAAAGCACATCAGTGTGTTTTGGTTGTAGCAGAAGATGCCGTTTATTCTTTCATTTCATATCTGTGACATGAAATGGTGAGCAGCGGCTTCACAATACTCCAGGTATAGTAGTCCATGAGCGAGGGTTACCATTGACCATACGCAATAAAAAAAATACATTAATTGAAGTAATAACACAAATCAAAATTTTGAGGCACCACCGACATTTTTTCTATATGAAGACCAATAGTTCGAATCAATCACGTCAGCTTTTAAACAAAAAAGAACGGCATCAAAATCGGTTCATTCGTTTAGGAGTCAAGATGCCACAAACAGATACTCACGCACACAGACACCAAACAGACAGGTCAAGCTTATAACATAACACCCCTCTTTTTGTGTGGGGGTAAAAAAAACGAGCCACATTGCCCAAAAATAGGGTAAACTATAACAGTTTATAATGGCAACACTTGTATATTTCAAGCAATAAACTCCAATTTTTTTTTGATTTATTGAAAATATTGGTTTCTAAGTTCACTTAAGTGTGACATGTGATTCCATCCTGTTTTTTATCTCTTGTAGTTTGGTTTTTCACAACACAATTTGGCATTTTTACTTTGTAAATTACGAGTATGATATTTTTGATGACGTTTTAATCGAAGCGCCGCGATATCTCGACTGACAATTCAAGGCGTAGTTTCGTTATACGTGTGTGCGTGTAATTCTTTTTGTACACGGCAAGGCGTAGTTTTAACCGGCCTCACTTCTTTGATCGCAAAGTTCCCATCTTAACTGTTTTATTTGTTCTGAGTGGTGGGGTTCACAAGATCTTTTACTAAAGTTGTCCCATGATTAAATGAATCTTAATGCTTCATTAAATTTAATTAATGAGAGGTCATTTTAAGCTTGGTAAAAAATAATAAACTTTAAATTTATCCTAACACTACTTTTATTTAGCAGTCAGGAGCAATTATCACGATGACTGAATTGGCAAAGCATCTGGACGGTATTCAGGAAATGCAGGTTCAAATCCTGCTCGTGACTGTTATTTTCGATGTCACATTTTTCACTTTGTGTTTAATATATATAGTGGGCCTTAGGCCCATTTGCGCAATCCAGAGTTATTGTTTACATAACTCCGAGCGTACTGCTAACGCAGGGCTAAATAATTATTTTTGCTTGCACTGCTAAGAATTAATACTATACCAAGCGTAAAATAATCAACTATTAAACCCGCCAAAGTGGGAGGGTTAAATGTCTATCTCTGGGTTTATTACGTCAAAATTTGACATAATGACATATCGCCATTCAACATAAACTACCAAAAACACCTGTCGTCAATTCAAATCTCACATTAAACAAAGACTTATGCAAGTACCTGTTGTGTGAGAGAGAGAAGAATACTTGTGTCGTTCATCATTCATTCTTTTGTATTTGGCTGGATGTAAGCGGAATGAGGTTAGTAAAACCTGGATGAATTTTCTTACGTGCAAGACAAATTTTGAATTATTTAGTTATTCATGTAACCTTAGTTAGTAAACGCAAAGGTATTTAGTTATCTCAAAATATTCACGCAAGTGGCCCTTAGGGCCTCTCAAATGCTAAAAAAGTATATAAAAATATCTAGATAGTTTTCAGAAGTTTCACTTCTACCGTGTGTGAATGTGTGCAACATATGGTTTTTTTTTTTGGTTTGGTATTTTATAACACGCTTCAGAAGTGGTCCCATATTGTCAAAATTAAGTCAGCACGTTTTGAAAAATCGACAGAAACAAAAATACTTACAGATATTTTGGTTTGTGGTTGATCAGCTGTTATCTTTTCAACAGGTCGGTCTGCCTCTAGATAGCCTTACATTAGTCGCATATGATTTGACATCTTACCTTGGTAATAAGCAACATTAACATTATATTCTGAAAAAAATATTCGGATATTATTAATTCTTTTGAAATAATGAAAATAATGGGCATGTTATTTATTAGATTTTTATTAGGTTCACAAAACTGGATACTATCATAGAGCTTACAATCAGTGTATAAAATGAACCTATATGATATTAAGATTATATAAGAAGAAATAAAGAAAGAAAACTATATTTTATTATCACTTGAGAATAATACATATCTTAGGGTTAACACTTTTAGTACAAAAATTAATATTACATATTTAAAGTCTAACTAAACAGGTACACAAAATTAAATAAAAAATATTCAAGTGACAACAAGGCCCCCATTCAGCTATGATGCTGCAATGTTACAATATCACACTGCAGCGCTGGTTTTCAATGGAAGCCCCGGTGACGCACGGACGTACAAAGTAAAGTAATTAGAGGCATGTAGGAACATAACTAAACCTATGTGTAAAATAAAGAAAGAAATACTTAACGTTAAAACAAAAAATAAATAAAAATAAAATATCTTTATCTCCCTGCATTATAAAATAGCCAACACATAATAAGAAAGATTCTACCATACATTGAGAAGCATCAGACTAATCACCATGCATTCAAGGTAAGTAATTCTCTTTTTGTTTTTTAAGTAGGTAGCATTTAAAACTTAATTTAAAGGAAAATTTATTTGTTTTAGATTGGCAGGGTGGTGGAATGTTGTTCCAACACTTGGTGGCAGCATATTTGAAACTTCCCCTGAATGCGGATGTTTTAAACTGAGGAATGGATAACGAATTCGTCACCGTCCGGGGACAGTACCTAGAATAGTCTCGACGCCAACGTAATTTATCAAATAGATATTTTGGCTTTTTATTTGTAATGAGACCAAACAGTAGCGTAGCAAAATGAAGTTTTCGTCTATTTTTCATTTTCAACATATTGGCTTCATTAAGATATGGCGTGACATGGCTACGACGCGGAATTTGGAAACAGAACCTAGCGCAGGCATTTTGTACACGTTGAATAAGCTTTTCGGTTCGCGATAATAGACTATATCCTACTAGATGCGAACACAACATGCATAGTACGGAAAGATATATAGTATATATAGTAGATATTGTGTATATAGGTAAAAGGAAGCATGAACTCGTTTTATTGTGAAGATGTTTACCAAACTAATACATTTCTTTATTGCCAACGGTAATTGGGACCGCTGCTACTAAGGCTACTTTTTCGGTGAATAATACGTTATATCGGATTCTATATTTTGTGATTCTAGTAAGAACCAATCAAATAATTTCATCAGTACCAACCCTTTTGGAAAATATGTTGGTACCATCTGACGGCCAGCTCTAGGTGCTAGAGCAAACGCTCGTTGGTCAAATCAAATAGCGCGCGTTTCCCCAGCTTCCTGTTACACACTTTCATGCCATTTCACGAAATCACTCCTACAGATTGCTCAGGAAAGCAATACACATCATATGTCATACATAGATACGTACGACGTCGACTAATACAGTCGTTATCTGTTTGTCAGATTTCTTCGAGTAAACCACGCAGCGGGTTCAAAAAAGTTTTTACTATTGTTGAGTTAATTTTCCATATAATTTTCATGACATAATTATTTTTAATAGAGAAATTACATGTTTTAAATGAATATATTTTTCGTCAACGCTGGCAATACTTTAAGAGGTATTTTAAAATAATTTGGAAAGTCCAAAAGTGCACGCCTCATAATCTTCATTTTTTACAATAAAATTGATTATTTGATAAGTAACTAATAATGTATTAGTCTTACTAAGTAGTTTTCAATAAATCACATATACATATAGCGCTAATTTCAGAAAGTACTAATGTGGTTTTCGTGTCTTATACACCATCTAGCGCTAATTTTAAGAAGTACTTCTATATTGGTCTATAGAAGTAGCTCTCACGAAATAAGGTATAGCGCTGGTTTTAAAGTCGAGTCGAGCGAAATAATTTACTATTTTTTTGTTTATTTAATAACAATTAAACCACATCGAATCTGACCGTGAAAAGTGATAGGGCTCTATTCGTAATTATACTTAGTCGTAAAAGAAAAAAAAAAGACTCGATTAGTAAATTATTTCGGTCGTTATCGTGTTAACATACATTACCTACAAGACACGGACGTCCAAGACAGAACCTTTTTAAACAGTTTTTTAAATAACAAAAATGGCATCAAAATATCATGAGTGTTAAAAATAGTGTGTTTTCTTGATATGTGTTTGTATATATTATTTTGCAAGTGCAATATATGATAAATAGTGACATTTTAAGCTTGAAAAATCAGTTGTTCTTTATGAAACGAGAGTAATATCCACCTCAACGCTTCGCTTATGAGACGTGCAATACTACAACAGAGAGCTGTAATACTTTAAAACCCTAAATACATTTATAGTAGTCTATTGCACCCATGTAAGGTGAGGGCGGAACACTAGTTATGAATAAAAAAAGCAGTCATGAGGACTGCCGACAGAAGTGAAAACTGAAAACTATAAACAAACAGTTGTTATTTTTGGCTATTCAAATTAATTGTGACGTTTACGGGAATCTCGCGATTTTTTTTTAGTACCTGTCACGGGTTAATAACATATGTATTTGTATATGTCGTGTGTATTAATTTTCGGCCTGTGTTATGTGTACTGGCTGCGCGCGCACCACGTCACGTGAATATGTCGATGACGAGTTACATGAATTAACTCCCTATCCAAACATTACTACTATAGAAGTTTTCACTTCAAAAAACAACACGTGTCTAACAATCTCGTAAAAGGCATCCATCCATCCATCCATCAGCCTTTCGACGTCCACTGCTGGACATAGGCCTCCCCAGGAGAACGCCACAACGAGCGGTCCTGTGCGCTCATATGGGGGATAGTGCCGTAATCGCCACGCTTGGCAGGCGGGTTGGCGATCGCAGAGGATGTTGTTAAAACTCGAGGAAGTGCTGCTGCCCACTCCCCCGGTATTCCCTCAGTCGGCTCCTACAACTCCCAATGGTGGACAGGGGTGGGACAATTATAAAGCCGGCCCCACACGGCCAGCCGGCCCCACACGGCCAAAAAGTAGTCGTAAAAGGCATAAGTTACCAATTAATTACCGTGGGTCTGAATAAATAGTAACATGGCTTCCTTTATGTCGGATCACATTCCACAGGCGAAATAAGGCTGTTTTATAACTGTGAAATTTAAAAATGCTTGCCGTCGGTCTGCGTCAAGGGTTCAACCAATTTTATCATTTATTTTAATTTAGACGTTACTTATATGTTCAATATTGTAAGAGTTAACGCTAAACTTATTCAACTATATAAAATAATCATCTATGTATCAGCTGTTTCGGTCACTGCTGGAAATGCAACCCAAAGAAGGTACCATAACGTGTAGTTCTGTGCCACCTATATGGCTAGGTGGTGCAGCAGTAGCGTGTTCGACTACTGATCATGAGGTCTCGGGTTCGAACCCCGTTTAGTTGTTGAACTTTATCGTAAAAAAAAATGCTCAGTAGCAACCCGGAGCTTGGAAATGTGCCTGGTAGATGGCTCGCCCTCTATTAACTGGGACTTAAGCATATAGCTTGCAAACCGTGGGCGTGTTTTACACCTCTACCTACTCCATCGGGGATACAGGCGTGATGCTGTGTTTATATCTAAGGGTTAATAGCGTCTTGAACCAGACCGTTGGTGAAAGTCACCCATATGCTGCTCTGGAATGTATTTTATTTGTAGTTTATTTTAATTTTATTTGCATATTTATGACCGTACATCAATCACAAAGCCACAGCGAGTCTCTTAAAAGCAACTACCTTTGTCAGAAAATTGACACATAATTTTATTTAGAAAACCTTTTTCTACAGTAATGTATGCTCGGGTCGGAGAGATCTCCCAAGGGGTATCATCGGCCGACATCCGGAGTTCAGTACGTGTTTACACGCCCAATACACCCCGGTCCGCGGTCTACTGGCGTTATTGATGGTTTGAATAAATGGAGAAAAGTTACCCAAATATTTTTTTTATAAGTCAAAATCTGCTTTGAGGTACAAGCGTAACTCTTTGTATGTATAACAATATGCTTGATATTTATTTTCTTATGAGCGATGGCAGATAGCTTATGAGTTACGTGATTGCATGATTGTGGTCATCCTGATGTTAACACTAGGTATAATTTCATGTCAATCTATGTTTAAACGATTAATAGTTATTATCCTTAGGTAATATTACAAAGCGGCCTGCAGACCACTGAAGTAATGTGACACAGTTCCAGTGGCCCGCCAATACAGGCGGAGAGACGGCACATGGCGGGTTTATTTAGTGGGTGAGGGCCCCACACTACCCTGTCCGTTGCCCTGGATGACGAGGTGTGCGGTTAGATATATTTTTTTTTAATGCTAATGATGGCACTGAGCGTTGTCGTCGTCGTGTTTTCGATTTCACATTTTCCATTTTGTGTTTAATGTATATGGCTAAGCATGTCAAATGCTAAAATAAATATAAAAATATCTAAATATTTATAGTGTTGCATCATTTATTAGGTAAAAATCTTAATTGTAAAATTAAGTTTACCTGGTCGGTATAATGTATGAAAATACTTCCGACAGATGGCGCAGGCGTCACCCAAGACGTTAAGTATGAATGTGTTATCAAAAATATTAATTTTATTTTTATCTCAATCTTATTGTTATCAATAGCGAGCAAAAACGTTGCAATAAAATCACGTTTGTTGTATGGGAGCCCCCCTTAAATATTTTTTATTTTATTTTTAGTATTTGTTGTTATAGCGGCAACAGAAATACATCATTTGTGAAAATTTCAACCGTCTAGCTATCGCCGTTCTTGAGATACAGCCTGGTGACCGACGGATGGACAAACAGAGCAAAAACGAGGAAAGAAACACGTTTGTGTATGGGAGGCCCCCTTAAATATTTGTTTTATTTTAATTTAATTATTTATTTTTAAAGTGAATATATAACTAAATATTCTGTGAATATTTCAAGCGTCTACCTGTTGCCATTTTCAATAGCGAGCAAAAAAGGTAAAAAAATCACGTTTGTTGTATGGAAGCCCCCCTTAAATATTGTTTTTTTTTTAGTATTTGTTGTTATAGCGGCAACAGAAATACATTATTTGTGAAAATTTCAACTGTGTAGCTATCACCGTTCTTTAGATACAGCCTGGTGATAGACGGACGGACAAACAGACGTTGTATGGGAGCCCTCCTTAAATATTATTATTTTTGATGTGAAACATCTAATGCGGAGAGAGGGTAAAATCGGCTGTTAGCGTGGCGACGCTTTTATTTTACTTGTCCCGTTCAAATCTAACAAGTTAAATTTGACACACTTCCCGTTTTCAATTGAGCTGAAATTTTACACGCACATGTATATCGCGTGACAATGCAATATTATGATGAAATGGAGCTGATCTGATGATAGAGCTGGAAGGTGGACATAGGAACTCTATAATGAAACGGCGCAACCCCATCGAGTTTGGGCTTGTATGATTCGTCTTGACGAGCACTTTGCCTCTAGATGTTATCCAGGGGCTGATGATGAAGCTGGAAGTTAGCCACAGTAACTCAATGAAACGACGCAACCCCATCGAGTTTGGACACGTTTGATTCGTCTTGATGAGTACTTTGTCTTTAGATGGTATCCAGGGTCTGATGATGGAGCTGGAAGGTAGCCACAGTAACTCTGTAATGAAACGACGCACCCCCATCGAGTTTGGAATCATTTGATTCGTATTGACGAGTACTTTGTCTCTAGATGGTATCCGGGATCTGACGATGGAGCTAAAAGGCGGCCATAGGAACTCCGTTATTAAACGACCGAATTCCATCGAGTTTGGGCTCGAATTATTTGTCTTGACGAGTACTTTGTCACTAGATGGTATCCAAGGTCTGACGATGGAGCTGGAAGGTGGTCACAGTAACTCTGTAATGAAACGACGCAACCCTATCGAGTGTATACTCGTTTGATTCGTCTTGAGGAGTAGTCAAGTAATGATCATTTTATGTCTACAAAATAGTTTCGATGTTTCATATCTGGTAGACGTCCCGCGACGTCTAGGTTTTTTTTTGTATTTGTTATAGCGGCAACAGAAATACATCATTTGTGAAAATTTTCAACTGTCTAGCTATCGCCTTTCTTGAAATACAGCCTGGTGACAGACGGACGGACAGACAGACAGACAGACAGACAGACAGCGAAGTCTTAGTAATAGGGTACCGTTTTGACCCTTCGGGTACGGAACCCTAAAAAAATTGCTGCTACTATAACTAGAATGACTATAACTAGAACTCAGAATAATAACTCAGATATAACCTAAAAACTAGCTTTAAAAAATATTTATCACGTGACGTCACTCAGAGGCCGAGTAGACACTTGACTCTTAATAGCTGTGATTAGTAGCACGCACACACTGCCATTCTTTAGCAGTTCGTGGCGTAATTAAGTAACTTAGTAGGAAATTTAAAAATTCTTCTATTTATATATTCTTTTACAATGATTGTAATAGAATTTATTTATAATATTACCCTACCATAAAACTCATCGCTCCACTCAGCCAGGATAAAAGAAAAACAAACATAAAACACACATTAAATTGTATTCCAAAATTAAATTCTAGAATACAATATTCTGTCCTCATCCATCATATTTATTTTATGTATAATTTTACATTTACCCGTAATAAAGTTTGTTCCCATTTACAAAATGGCTTTTACGAGCTGAATTTATTACGGCAATACAATTTGCTAGCCGAAGGTACCTATGTATTCGTACTGGCAGTGGTCCGCCAATTCAGGCGGAAAAACGGCGCACGGGGAGTTATTTTAATGGATGAAGTCCCCCACATTACCCTGTTCGATATCCCGAACAACAGGGTGTGTGCTTAGGAATATATGTTCCTGCCAAAAAACACATTAAAATTTCATGCCACCTTGTTTGCCCGCGATGAACTCCGAAACTACTTATCGGATCCAATTTCGGAAGATTTTGAAGATATATTACTATTTTCGTAAATACATACATATATAATAGATAGAAAACACCCAGACGCAGTAATATCTGTGTTTAACACACAAATAATTTCCCTGAGTGGAAATCGAACCCACGACCTCGTGCACGGAAGTCGGTTACACTACCGACTACGCCACGCGGCCCGTCACTCTGTCACTCATTTAAAACTACAGTGGTAAAGGATTTGCAGTGAAAGTCTAGTAGTAAAACCAAGGATGGCAAAGACAACGGTATCGAGTTCGATTCCCAGTTTGAGATTTAGACCTCGCACGAAACTTCTCTGATTTTTTTAAATTAGGTGTGTTGAAAAATTGACGTAGAAAAAAAACAACGGAAGTGTGAAATATGTTCATCAACAACTTTTAATGTCTGCCAAACACATGCCTGAGAGAATACCTCGACTACGTTGGCAGAGGCAGGTTGAAAAAGCATGTTGTGTTATGACTTCAATTCAGTCATTTTAAGATTAAGGTTTAAATGTGGGAAGGGTAAGAAAAAATAGGCACATAATTAGCCCCTTTGCGCTGATCAGATGCCAGTCGATCCATAGATAAATGATTATATTATATCTAATATGGTTAAAATAAATTGATTGTATTCGACAATTAACAATCACTAGAATGACTATTATATATTTATTTTTAACAAATCGTTCGGGGTTGAGATAAGATTGATATAAACAAGACATAAAAGGTAATAAAATACTGTATTAAAAGATTAATAATATCTAAAGGGATGATGAGATGAGGTATGGGTCGCGCACGGTATGACGTATTGCAGCAAACTAAATTTATTATACAAATACAAAATATGCAACGCGATTTCGTAATTATGATGAGTTGTGAGATATTTATTGTGCGGCCATTGACCCGTATACTAATATCCGTCCGTAATGTGTGCACAGACTTCAAAAGATGGTCCATAGAATGGTTTACCACCATACCTACATTATAAATTTAGTTGTTAGGTCTATATGCCAAAATAGTTACTCTACGGGGGGAACTATTGATTTTTTTGGGATAAAAATTATTCCGTATGCTAAGCCTCATAAATTTGCTCAATTGTTTAGCCGTGTTTATCAGACAAATTTCTTCATATGCTTTCACATATAATTATAAGGAAGTAGGACTTATCAGAATAGATAATTGTCTAATCTATCCATTCAATAATAGTTTATACTTCCATTTAAAGACTATTATGTCTAAAGAATCGCTCATATTATATATTCTCATAAATATTCCCAGCAAGCTTTTAACTTCACCAAAATAAAAATCAGTTAAAGTATAAAGTTTTCGCGCTTTCTTATTTTTTATTCAAATTACTAAACCGTAGACTTGACAATGCGGAATGAAAGTCAAATAAGAAAAAAAGTTGTTGTTTATGCGCCAGGAAGAGCCTACGTGACGTCATCGCAAAAAGTTTCAATTGGTCTCAGCTTCAGCGTTTATTAAAAATGTCTTCCGTGATTATTTTTGATGATAACAGCCGCCTTAGGAATAATTCTTGCCGTCGTGAAGGACTTTTACAAACATAAAATTTATGAACAAAAATTTCATTTAGAGTCAGCACAAATATATTTAAATTGGATGAATACATCGAGGTCAGTTGTAAGACTGAAGACAATTAGAAAATATACCGTTGAAGTTATTGAGTTCAACCTCCGTTTTAGTTAGAAAACTCCCAAGACTCCAGATGAATTTATGTGCTTATTTTTTAGTAAATTAGGTATGACGACCAGGTTAAGAAAATTAAGGAAAGCGTTATCATGAAACCCGCAGGTAATATTTTCTCATGGGTCGGTTCGTCAGCGTAGTGAACTAACAAAAACCCGATTATGTTTCTCATTTTGAATAATGACTTGAATACGACAGTGTGATAAATAGGATAAAGGTTCATTTAATTATTAGCTTTTTTTGTACTCTGATGAATTTAGACGCCACAATGCGGATTGCACAGAAGGTGAAGTCGTTTAGAGATCGGCCTCCCGCCTAAATCTTGTGCGTTCGATTTCTACATAGGACAATTCTTTGTGTGATCCACAAAGGTTTATTCTGAGTCTGGGTGTATGTTGTGGCCTTGAAATTGCATATTTGTAAAGTCCCCTGCGATATAAGGATAATTCCTTAGCGCAGGGTGTTGTTTTTTTTTTAAATAAAATTTCCTGTGCCACCTGCATCCATTTGCTTCCTGCAACTGCGACCAGATCATCAATCTACACAGTGGAAGATTAACTTACCCTTTTTTTATTTTTTTTTATTTTAGGTGGGCAAAAATGTCCTGCCGCACACCCCGCTGCCCGGGGAGACAACGGGGTAGTGTGGGGCTCTCACCCACTAAAAACCCACCGTGCGCCCTCACCCGCCCTTGCTACAGCGGATCACGGGAACCGCGTCGTTTCACCGCGATCCGCAGGCGGCAGCCCCTTCGGGCACCCTCTCTTGTGCGACGCCCCGCGCACTTGGGTGTCACACCTTCGCGGTAGGCTTCCGCGGATGGCAGGGTACTCCCCGACCCCACCGTCTGCAGCCTCGGCTAGGGCGGCATCAGGCGCAGGTAAGCGCGCGCACGCCGCCCCGCGCCGGCGGCGAATCGTGTCCGCGAAGGAGGATTCCTCCAGGGCCCTCTCCGCCGCCTCCTTCCGCGAGATAATAGCCTCGCAGAAGGTGGCGACCGCGGTCCAGGCCCTGTCACTGCCAACCATCGCTCGCGCAACGGCCGGCAGCGACAGGTCCACGCTTATGACTGCAGCGAGTTCCCAGCGCTGCACATCCCAGGCCGGGCACGACTCGAGCGTGTGCTGCGCCGGGTCCTCGCCGCAGTCGCAGTGGTGATAGCCTGGGGTCGTCTCCCTCCTAGCGATCATGTGCAGGTATTTGCCGAAGCAACCGTGCCCCGACAAAACCTGCACCAACCGGAAGGTAAGGACCCCGTGCTGCCGCCCTGCCCATTCTTTCAAGATCGGCTGGAGCGCCCACACGGTCCAGAGACCAGCCCGGGGCGTCTCCAGCCGAGACCACCACTTTAGGACGGTGGCGCGGCGGGCATCTTCCCGCCATGCAGAGATTGCGCTTGGCGAGGGGCGGCTGCTCCCCGCCCGCGCCGTCGACGCCCGCCGATAAACGTCGGCGAGCACTTTCACTTCCAGATCCCACAGGGGAGTTCCGGCCAACACGCAGGCTGCATCGGTCGAGACCGTGTGGTATTTTTTTTGCCTAATTGCCCTAACCGCTACGACCCTCTGTGGACGCCACAGAAGGGCCCTGTTGCGAGTGGCCAGGGACTCCGCCCACACGGGCGCGCCGTACAGTGCCATTGACCGAACTACCCCCGCGTAGAGTCGTCGACACGCGATACTCGGTCCGCCCAAATTCGGCATCAGTCGCCCAAAGGCGGACGCCGTACCAACGAGTCTTGGCGCAAGATGGCGAAAGTGCTCGTCGAAGTGCCACCGTCCATCCAATACCAGGCCCAGATATTTCATATGGGCCTGGATCGGTAGTCCTACCCAATTGACCGTTATCGAGGCGCTGGCGGGTGGGCCACGTCAGGGCCCATGGAAGAGCAGGGCCTCCGACATTTCGAGGGCCACCCTAAGCCCCAGCGCCCCGATTCGTCTGACCACCTTCGCGGTACCTGAGGTGGCCAGCGTTGCCGCCTCCTCGAGGGTCCCGCCCCGGGCTGTGACGAGCGTGTCGTCGGCGTAGCAAATTACGCCCAGCCCGGGGCCGGCCACGGAGGACCCAGTCGAAGCCAATGTCCCACAGGAGCGGCCCGAGAACGGAACCCTGCGGGACGCCGCACGACATGGCCCTCTTGACAACGTCCCCTTCCCGGTCCACGAAGAGGACGCTGCGGCCGTCGAGGTAGTCTGCCACCAGCTGCCTTAGATAGAGGGGCACTCCATGATACCGGAGTGCCTCCTTGATGCAGCCGAATGGCAGACTATTGAAGGCGTTGGCGATATCGAGCGACACCGCCAACAGCACTTCCCTAGAGGTGACGGCCTCCGCAGCCGCGGCCTTCAAGCACAGTATGGCGTCGACCGTAGACCGACCCGCCCGAAACCCATACTGTGCGTCGGATAGGTCGGGGCCGACCGCTCCGAGGTGCTGGATGATGCGAGCAGCGACTACCCTCTCGAGCAGTTTTCCCACCTCGTCCAGCAACACGATGGGCCTGAATGCCGCAACTGTATTCGGAGACCGTCCCGACTTCGGCAGGAGCACGAGCTCCGTCCGTCCGGACACCATGCAAGCGTCAAACAGTCCCCTGAAGCGGGGCTCTAAGTGATCGAGGACCAGGGCCAGCACTCGGGCGGAAACACCGTCCGGCCCAGGGGCGGCGTTTTTCCGCATACGCGCCGCCGCCGCCCCTATTTCCAATGTCGTCACAGGCGGTACCTCCTCCTCGTCAGCCTCCCGGTCGTCGTCTGGCGGAGCCATGACCGGGGCCATGTGCACCGCCCGTGAAGGGAAAAGTCCCTCGACCACCTCAGAGAGGAAGCTCGGCTGGAGGGTCTCCGTAAGGGGGGAGGGGTCCTGAGCGCGGAGCTTGATCAGCGCCGCGCGGCACGGGCGTCCCCAGGGGTCACGCTCTAGACCCTCCAGCATCTCCTGCCTCGTCGCGTCTTTGGCGCGCCAGATGGCCAGCTTAAACGCGGCGCGCGCACTGCTGTACGCCGCATACAGCCGACCCTCCCGCTCTTTGTCACGGATTCGGCGACGTCGGCTGCGGGTGCAGGACCTCCGGACACGAATTCAGGCCGCACGGAGGTCCGCCAGCTCCGGGGACCACCAGTAGACCCCCTTACGTTTCAGCGGGCGCCGCACACGGGGCACGGCCGCATCGCAGATCTGCTTGAGCATATTGCGAATGCGGCCTGCCTCGGCGCCCACGTCTTCCGTCAGGGGGGGAGGCAGCCAAGATTGAAAAATGGCTGCCTGCACCAGCAGATCCCGATCGAGTTTTCTCACAGCTCATCGCGGAAAAGCGGGAGCTCTGTCCGCCGCGTGACCCCTACTGGCGCCCTGAAGGATCCGGGAGACCTCTATCTGGATATACCTATGGTCAGAGAGGGTCTCGACCTCCTCCAGGATACGCCAGTTCCTTACACGTGCGGCGACACCGTGGCTAGAGAACGAAAGGTTCACTATCGACCCGCCCTGGCGCCGCACGTACGTTTGGGCGGACCCTCGGTTTAACAACACGAGGTCCGCCGCTGCCGCCCACTCTTGGACCGCCGCACCGCGGGAATCCGTCCTGGGGGACCCTCACGCCGTGGATTTAGCGTTAAAGTCCCCCAGTATGAGCACAGGGCTCGGTGCCATACGCCTTATGGAGGTCTCCAAATTGTGCAGGAAGACCTCGTAGGCCGCCAGACTACGATTAGGGGAGAAGAATACGCCGTACAGCGTGACCCCTCCCCATTCGGCCACCACATATCCCGTACCCTTATCTTTGACTAATAAGGGCGGGGAATGCGGCGCCGTCGACCCGACGACCGCCACGGAGCCATCCCCGCTACCTGCCCAATTTGGGCGATCGGGGATTATGTAGGGCTCCGCGGCTACGGCAACACCGATTGACCGCTCCGCCATGGATTGCAAGAAGAGGTCCTGCGCATTGGCGGAACGGCCGAGATTCCCTTGTAGGAGGATTGCATCGTGGTCTGTACTTTGACCACGATATCCTCCTCCATGCGCTGCGGCGGTCCGGCCGCGCCGGGTTGGGTAGCCGGGGCCGATTGACTGCCCACCCCCCTCTTAAGACTAACTTACCCTGCAGTGTCCGAAATTTGTTCCCATACGAGAACCTTTCTTCTGCAACAGTTGCCGTTTGATCAAATGATGTAGCCTTTTTTTTCCTGTTAAGGCGGAAAAAAATTTTTCTATCCGCACACCCCGTCTTTCGGGGCAACGAACAGGGTAGTGTGGGGCCTGCACCCACTAAAAAAACCCGCCGTCCGCTCTCTCCGCCTTTATTGGCGGGCCACTGGAACTATGTTACATTCCTTCGGTGGTCAAGTGATGCCTACCCATTGCCCATTAATTATAATGGAATAATACATTATTGATAATTAATAGAGGCCACTAATAGCCAAAATGTTGGCATGGACCTTGGGTAGGCTCATGCGGCTTCTACCACAGTAAAGATACTAGTCCTACGGAGCTCTAATATTTATATTATTGATACTAGTCCTACGGAGCTCTAATATAAATATTAGAGCTCCGTAGGACTAGTATAGGGCCGGCTCGATCGAAGACCACCTTCTAGTACCACCTTTTCACCCGTGCATATATTGTGGGATAGTGTGATAATTGTATCTAGTTGTGGACAATTATTTGTGTTATGAACACAGATATTTGCACTGCGTCTGGGTGTTTTCTATCTATTATATGTATGTATTTACAAAAATAAATAGTATAATAATATCCGTAATCTGGTACCCATAGGACAAGCGTTAAGCTTAGTTTGGGACCAAAGGACGTTGTGTGAAAAATGTCCGTGAATGTTTATAATATGAGTCATAAAAGACATTGCTCTGCATCCATACATAGTTTGCCCTAAAAAAACCTCAAAACTAGATCATGTGTTGTATTAAAACATATTATTGAGTTCCCATAGAATTATAATTTAATAGCGGACTAGCTGGAAAATCATTCTATTACAAATACTGCCTGATTAACAATGAAGCTGGAATGTAAATGGACCAGTTTACGTATGACAGTAGATTGGTGTTTCACTATCTCTTGTAATAGTTTTCAATTCAGTTGGATTATAATCCTAGAGTTGCGTATTTCCAACGCTAGATGGAGCTCTATTCATTTTTTACGTGTTTCAATAAATATTTTAACTATTCATTTTCTATATAAAATAAAGATTAGATTACTTTATTATTTTAATTCAGAATGACATTTTAAGTTTGTCTTATATTAATAATAAAAATAAGTCTATTAAAAACAGTGACATAGATTAACAAACTCTAATATTGATAATAAAAATAAGTCTTATAAAAGCAGGGACATCTATTAACAAAATCTATTGACTAAACAAATTGTGAGATCCAAAAGCTTATAATAAAACAAAACTTCTGATTTTTGTGTAGATATATTAATTTTACACACAATTTCTAAATAAATTCTAAAAATGTAATTCAGATTTAAAAATAACCTAACAATGATTTAAAAAAAATCAAAGAACGATTGTATTGATTGATGATTTTACTTCAGGTGAACATGGCAGCGCATCGGATGTACCTACAAATAGTCCCTTCGAATACTTTTTTCTTCATTATGATATGGAGCTAGTCCGTGTTAAATAGAAATATGCAATTTGTATTATAAAAAATACTAATAATTATCATAGCCCCGATGCTACTATCGTACAGGGCGAAAAATGGCTTTCTCCTTTGATGAATTAGAGGTGCGTAGTATTATGGTGTGGCGTGACTCATGAAGTCTCAATCGTAGACTAGGTATTGAATTTGATACTTTTATGTTGCCAGTTTAAGATTTTACAACTAGACTATCGCTGCATATTTTCTATTTATTAAAATGCAAACACATTATTTATTACTTTGGTTTTGTTCCTCCAAAAAAACAGTTATAAAACAAATATCTACTTTGATGTGGCGAGTAAGTTCTGTCTAGTACAAGAACGAGACGTTTCTTTGTTAAACTCTTTGCAAGTAAGCGCCGTCTCCGACGATTGTTACAAACTCCTCTACAGATCTCGTTGCCAAAGATTATGAAATACGTTACACACAGATACGTTACGCGTGCGCTAAAATTTGCAATAAACTAAAATTATCATCGTATTACGTGGGTTAAGAACTAGACTAGCGTAAGGTCAAAAATTAAAAAACAAATTTTTTTCACCATTCGCCTTTTTAATCCCTATATTTTTATGTGCCATAAAACTGGAGCGATGTAGTGTGTAGATTGCTTAGTACAAAAATAACGGACCAAATAAAATTATTTTTGTTTACTGCCAAAATGAAGTGTTGCTACTTACAATAATCTTGAAATTATTTTGTCAAAAAAGTTACGAGGACAACGATCGAAAGTCGATTTACAGAGCGAATAGGACACCGAAGATGGCTTGAATGTAATCGCTCAAATAACGTATCTTGTCATACGTTTTTAACGCAGAAAGTTTGAATATGTAGCTCCTATTATTATTAAGGCCATTTTAACGGAAGTTCCGTTGCATTCCATACATTATTAAACTTATGTACAGTCAAAATGACGTATGTCAACAATATTTTGAAAAATAAGCTTTGTTAAAATAAAAACGTTTTTTGATTGGCCAAATAGTTACACTATTCTGTAGCCGATAAATAAAGCTTTTTTATTATTAAAAATCAGATATCTAACTACTATAGATTTTGTCATAAAAGAGCTATAAGATAACGTTAGGTAAATTTAAGTTGTTTTTCGGCTCTCCTGTGATGTTGTAATTTCGTCCTTACGCTACTCTAGTTCTTAACACACGATTATTCCTTATGATAACAGACAAGCCACGAAAGACGAACTCAATTACACTAAGAGTACTGTCAAGCCGCTGCTCACGCAGTGTGAGAAATTTATGTACGGACGGCTACTCCCGCTAGAACCAAAACACACCGTGGTATTTCACGGTTGGTTACACGGAATATGGGAGTACCAACCCGCTTGGGTTAGATAACAAGTGAATATTTCCACTGAGATTCTTACCCTCAGCTACACTTATAATATTGTTTTGTGATTTTACAGTAATGTAATGGAAGATTACGTGCAACGTTACACGTGTGCTGAAAATTAGGATCACAATTGACTAAAATTGTCGTCGTTTTTAAGTAAGTGATGGGGCGGACATGTTTTTGGATTTTGCTAGTATTTTATTTTATTTTGGAGCTTCAAAGTAACGTCAAATAAATGTTAATGCAGCTTTACTTTATATTTTTAGCATTCGACTATTTACAAGAGCAAATGTTTGTAGAAAATGTATAATTGAACTTAACATGCCAGTGATCGTAGATACCTTTTTATCATATAGATATAATAATGTGTTTATGAAAAAGCGTTTTTTTTTGTTAAAGCGAGAAAGGATGTACCACCCCCCATCGTTCGGGGCAAACAGGGTAGTGTGGGGCCCTCACCCACTAAATAAACCCGCCGTGTGCCATCTCTTCGTCTGTGTTGGCGGGCCACTGGAACTATGTTTCAGTAGTTTTGAAGCTGCGGTAGATAGGCGGCTAAATTTGCAAAAAATATGGCATACATCTCCTTGTGATTATGGATTCTAATAAAGTACTTGACCTTTTGCCATATTTAGTCACCAGTAACGTGAAATGGGTTCAGTAAAATTAGTTTAATATCATGATTATCTGCGATAATTGATCTTTGGAACTAGCCCCTCTAGTTCTGTCCCACGTAAGTACTGGCGCGTATCCCCTCGCGATACAATCATGGTTTTCCTATTCTCCGTGTACTTATATTCTTTTCGCTCGCAACGTTTTTCTTAGGCACTCTGATACAAGCTTGTATTAAAAATATTGAGAGTTTCCCGATATTGATAACTTAATATGAAAGAAGTAGAGCAAGATAGACTTTAATATTATCTTCATTTTCACAACAACTTATTCTGGTATATAAGAGTTTAATATTTTTTATTGCCCATAAGTATATAAGTATAACTACTGCTAATACACTTAGAAATACCAAGAATACTGCCAACCCGTTATTCGCGTTATTTGCCTTGCCGTGTGCGGCCGGCTTTAGAATTGTCCCACCTCTCTCTACCCACGGGAGTCATACGAGCCGACTGAGGGAATACCGAGGGAGTGGGCAGCAGCACTCCCTCGAGTGTTAACAACATCCACTGCGATTGCCAACCCGCCTGCCAAGCGTGGTGCGGCATTATCCCCCATGACGGGACCGCTCATATTAGCGTTCACTTGGGGAGGCCTATGTCCAGCAGTGGACGATGAAATGCTGATGTATGGAAAATAGATATCCCACAAGAAGCCTTCATTTATAGGGATAAAAAAGTAGTCTATGTATATTTCTGGGTCCTGAATAGATGGTGTGCATAATTTCATGATGATTGGTCCAATAGTTACAGCGTCGAAGCGTGACATTCACATTTATAATATCATCAAGGATTTCGGTTTATAAGGGTTTTGCAATTGTTTTTATATACGAGGAAACCTGCTCCTCTCAATGTTTTCTATCAGCATCCAGTGGTGACATGCGGGAAAATACAAACATAATTTAGAAAAGTCACAATGTGTTTAGGTATCAAACCCGATACCCCCTGCCTTTGCAGTTCTTGATTAATTTTTTGGTAGAACCATGCTTGTCCCAGCATAAATGGGCCAGCTCTATCATGGAAGTACTACCCGCTCTTAGAAGATCAGCAAGATACAGCAGTAGGTACTCCTTTCGTATGGTGAGTGAGAACGTCGAAGGCCGTAACCCTCGAGTATTCATACATCCGTGGGTATGGAAGGCGACACGGTCAGTGTGGTATGCGAACCTACGCCTGCCGATCAAAGAACCGACGAAGTGATAACACCACCATCCACTCCTGATCGAAATCGAGCCTCATCGGCTGACATCGGCAGCGACGAGCATGCACCATCTCCATGCAACGCCCTGCCGCCGCCCGCACATGTGTCAAGCCGAGCTGCGCGTTACGCTAGCCGCAGTGCCCGCCGGGAACTCGTTGACACCGCTGCGCGCTCGCCCTGATGATGAGCATCGAATATGCTCGAAACCCGGGCCGACTAAATCGATCCTCAACGTGAGTTATTGCCAGTGATATATTTCTAATATGTATCAATCTCACGATAGTTTCAATACGAAAAAAGCCCTAACCCTTACTTATCCTCTTCTTATTATCCTTCTTCTTCCCTTTATAAACAGTGTTACTAAACTGACTTTGTTTTATTTATTAAAGATAACATTTTTCATTCCCCTCCCCTCATTTTTCGATACAAAGTATCAATAATAACATCTTCAATGTAAGGACATACATTGTACAAATAAATATCCTTAGTCATTTTACTCTGATAGAAGTATAAATAACCGATAAACTATAAAAATAAACGGAGACGTCCGTCTTTCTGTCCAATAAAGAGACATTGCACAACTTTTTAACTCCATTGCCGGTTTAGTTTCTATTTCTCAGATATAAAAGCGAACTATCCGATCAAAGGAAGTAACGAGAAGTCTTCTTGTCTAAAGGCTAATACAATATAAGTTTCTAACGACACAGCTTAAAGGCAACTTAGAGAATTATTAGTTTTCTTGAGGTAACTTAGTAATAATGACACATTTTACGATGCCACTTTGATTTAAATTAGTGCCGCCCTCACTTTGCAATGGTGAAATTTACTAAAGATGAATCTTTAGAATTTTTTACCACTGCAACAATTTAGGACGTATTTTTAATGTATTAATGTTTTGTTTTTTAAATACTCTGCATTATGGAATAATCCTTGTATAGCAGGGGACGTTACAAACATACAATTTCACGGACACAAACACCCAGACTCAGAACAAGCATTTGTGGATCACACAAAGAGTTGTCCTGTGTGGGAATCGAACCTAACATACTCTTACGGGAGGTCGGTGTCTAAACCACTCCGCCATCTGTATAGTCAAAACAAACATGACATGTACCGACTGCATTAATATATTTGTGACTAAATTTTAAGACACTATACACGTCTCTAACTAAAAAAATTGAATCAAGATTTCTTGTAAAACTGCCTCTGTGCAGCGGTAGTGTGAGCGACTGCTGATCATTAGGTCTCGGGTTCGATCCCCGGTTCGGGCAGTGTAGGTACACATTGTATATACATGTATTGTCCGTGTGTCAATGTGTATATACAATGTGTAGAGGCGGCTGCGCCCGAAAGTAAGTGATATAAAAGAGTCGCGAATATATGATTGTGAAGACACCTCGTGCGATAATTACTCTCACTCACCTTACATTCTGATTAGGACTAGACGCTGGCGAACCTCAGGTGTGTAATACACCTCTGCCTACCCCTTCGGGGAATACAGGCGTGATGCTATCTTTTTTTATGATAATATTTACCTTGTACACAGAAACCTTCCTAAAATATCTCAACCATAATGAAAGCCATAATAAAAAAATATGTGGATTTAATGAAAAAGACGAGAAATAGAATACTGGCTACCACTTTATCCTATTTAGGATGTCGTGACAGAGAATGTAAACAAACGATACTGCGATAGCTTAGCGGTCCAAAGCACTTCCCCGGATTGGAGTGGACGCAGGTTCCAAACCTGCTCGCAGTATTGCTTTCTTTTTCCACTTTCACAAATAAATTGTTCTTCAAAGTAGCTGAGCATGTCAAGTGCTGAAATACAGATCATAATACCATTATTTAAATCAGGAATATTCATTTGAACACTCGTTTTGAATGCGGTGATGATGACGATCTAACAATAAAAGAGGTTGATGGATATTGTCACTCACAGAGGCGTCACGCCGGCAGGGCGCGCCCCTAATGACGTCATTAGTAAGATAACGACACTAATTAACTTGTCTGTGATAAGCCACAGATTATAATAATTGCTTTAACAAGAGTTTCAGTAATACTTTGAGATGTTTACGCGATTACTTGTGAAATTTTAGTACTTGTGGTAGAGCCTTGTTTACCTCAGCATGAATGGGCCGGCTCATTCAAGGAAGTACCACCCACAAAAGATCTGCGTGAAATAAAATAGTTAATATTTTTTATTAAAACTTGGAGCGATGGGGCCTTTAATGAATGTCTAAGTAGGAGAGCAATTTAGGCCATAGTACACTCTGGAACTTTATATAATTAAAACAAAAAAGTAAGAATTAATTAAAATATACCCAAGTTATCTATTCCTCTCTCGACCGGCTAATAGTATCAAGTTCCATAAAACCCTACGTATTTTACCTACAAAATACATTTTGCCGAATGAAATATTACGCCGTCGAGGTTTTACGTATTTTGATAAGCGTAAAACGTCCCCCTAGGGAACTATTTAACGTCTAAAAATGAAACAAAAATATCTAACGTTGGGCACTCGAGCTTCAATCGTTCTGTAACTTGATAAAAACACAACAGCTTTGTCCAAGTAGAATTAAATTCTTTACTTTAATTAATTTAGTACTAAAAAATCGATTTATCCCGCAATTCATACAAAATCCATTAACAATATGTTTCAGGCATGGAGCCCCACGACGTTTCTTTTCAACCAGCAGTGATAATAAAATTTCTAAAGGAAAACATAGGGCGAAAATGTAAATGTACCTCAGTCAGCAGCGCGCCTAAACGGTATACAGAAGTTGCAGGTTCAAACCCAACTTGTGGCTATGATATACTATTTCACATTTTCGCTTATTGTGTCATAACCTAAAGAAGTTTTCGTAAAAATGTTGCTGCACTATTGGCCTGAAGGTTAGTGTTTAGATACGCAAATGACATGAATGATGGTTTAATTTTTAATTATTATTAACAGGTCGTCTCGTAGATTAACGTTTCAGTTTTTAAGACAGTTTACATCGCAATATCTCCAATGTGTTTGTAAGGAACATGAAAAAATGGAAAATTAAAATTAAAATAGAAATCAAATTGATATAAAGTAATGCTTTGCCAAGCCCGATGTACTGCTGGCCCGAGAAATGCGACTAGGAGAAATCAGATGCTGAATGTGTGGGACCGATATTGTGGTATAAATTGAGAGAGCGTGGAACAGTGCAAGCCCATGCTTGAATGATTGATATTGTAAAAAAAAAATGCCACGTACTATAATAGTTAGACGATGAATCTAATCTTATTTGATAATATTACGAAATATATTAATATATTGAATATGAGACAGAACAAATCTTTTCGTTGTATTATATATTTCTCAAAAACAAAAGTTGAAGCGCTTTCACAATATTAATATTTGAGATGCAATATCGCAATATTCATGAGGTCGCACGAGGCAGATACGTACATATCATTGAAGAAGAGTAAAACTCTGGTCATAATGTAAGCGGAGTTACTAAAATCGTAGTAAGATCGGGGACTGCTAAAACAAAAGCTAATCGAGTTTATTCCGCTATCTGAGGTCGGTTAAAAGGTACAGTACCTATGACTTTTCAAAATTGTGTTCGGATTTTGGACAGTCATCAGTTCCATTATTGGGCATTATTGGTAAGCCTATCTATTTTTCATTATAAAAAATATTGCTAGTCAAATGTCGATATTTGACTGTTGCCTGGCGACGGTAGCTCAAGTTTCTTCGTCTTGGTAATTAATGATAGCATTAGAGAATAGTCGCTTTCAGTCGCACCGAGACTTTCCAAGGATAAAGTAAGCATTTACCTGTATAACTGCACTAAGATTTATTCAACATTGGATGGAAAAATTTTATTAGGATCGAGATCACTTGGTATGAAATGTGGTCTGTTTATTTATCGAGCTGGCATCAATTCTTCCTGCATCGATAAAATATATTCCATTGCAGCCAATAATTTTAAGGACCTACATTTATGATATAAACCATTTTATTAACTTTGTCTGTAACTAATAATCTACCAAAACTTCTATTATCATATTGAGTTGATACTTTGTAAAAGTAGTAAAAATGAATCATCCCTAATTTACCCTATCAAACAAAAATAGTTTCCTCAAAATCAATGCAATAGTTTTTGCGTGATTTTAAATTCCACTCCTGTAATCTTTCTCTATATTCACAATATTGTGTTCAAATATTGATTACGTAAGGTCATATTTTTTTTTTATAACACTAGGTAGCTTCTAACCGTGCCGCTGGCGGACCACTGAATTAATCATAGTTATATATAACGTATATTATCTATGGAATGAATACAACGTAGAACCAGTACAACATAAACATTTTTGATTTGTATTTTAGCACTTGACATGCACTGTGTGTGTGATGACAATGTCAATGTGATGTGGAGATTGTGAATGACTGTTGGTCAATGCGATGGCTTAGCGGTTAGAGCACTTCCCCGGATTGGAAGTGACGCAGGTTGGATTACCGATCGCAACAAAGTTCTCTTTTTCCACATTTCACAAATATTTTTTTCTTTAAAGTAGCTGAACATGTCAAGTGCTAAAACACAAATCAAAAATGTATATTTGTTATCAGTGATATTGCCTTACGTTGCCTCGGTGACTTTTTTGCATTTAGATTTCGAATTTGCTATTTTATATAGGTCCATCCATCCATCAGCTTTTCGAAGTCCACTGCTGGACATAGGCCTCCCCGAGAGAACGCTACAATATGTGGTTCGCTCATATGGGGGATAGTGCCGTAATCGCCACGCTTGGCAGGCGGGATGGCGATCGCAGTGGATGTTATTAATACTCGAGGGAGTGCTGCTGCCCACTCCCCCGGCATTCCCTCAGTCGGCTCTAACGACTCCCATGGGTGGAGAGGGGTGGGACAATTCTAAAGCCGGCCCCACACGGCACGGTTTATATAGGTATTCTGTTTTTATTTTAAATACTTAGTGGCCCCCGTCACAACGACGGTTGAATTTAAATATTCTACTTATAATAAAACCCCATGCAGTATTCATAAAGCCTCATATTATCGAACAGATGGAGATAGTAGGTAGTATCGATTAAACGCGATAACATTAAAGTAATCTTATTTCTTTAAAGAACTATACTTTCTTTTTTGTAAGCGCTCAAAGACTTAATATTACTTTATTCGTTAAAAGTTCAGCTGTCCAGCGAGCCGCACTGAGAACCGAGGGACCTAAGAAAACGTCGCTTGAACTATTTTTCTTGCCTTTGTAATCTGGAAATAGTTTTAAGTTGTAATATTATATTTTTGATTTAGCCGTTATTACATTATATATATTATATTTTAGCACTTGACATACTCAGCTATTTAAAAGAACAAACTTCGGTCACTACGATAGCTTAGCGGTATAGAGCACTTCCTCGGATTGGAAGGGACGCAGTTTCTAATCCGGGAGACCGAGACTCTAACCTACCTAGACCAAATCGGTCATGTATTGAAGGAAGGTGTAGTCAGGAGTCTCTGAAACCGGCGAGCGTGTATGAAGATAGTTATGAATGTTGAGGAAGCGAGCGATGTATGCAAGAATAGAGCCTTTTGGCGCTCTGTTCTCTCTAACTACCCTGCAAGGGAAATGGCGTGATGATAGTTAAGTAAAGTTCTCTTTTACCTCATTCACAAATAATTAGTTCTTTAGCCGTATTATATATAGAGAAAGGATTTTTTATAAATGAATGGTAGTCGTTTTATAAGTGTTCATTAAAATTATATTAAAATGAAAAGCAAATATGGAGTATCGATTCAAAAGGGTTTATTTCATTAAGAATGTTTAAGTGAATTGATTGGATAAAAAAATAAGATGTAAGTCTTATTGACGCGGAACAAAATGATATTTTTGTAGATATCTAATTTTCTATAGGAATAGTAATATGCTCGTTTACTAATCAACAAGTTCCCAAAACCTTTCCGCGCCCAGCGATGCCAATATTGGCACTGTCAAAAACTTTAAAAAAGTTTCTTCGCAGCCCGCGATGCCAATATTGGCATCGCTATACTTAAAAAAACCATAGTTTTCAAATTTTTTTCCAATTTTTTGGGCAAAGTTTACATGGTGATCGTTAGTCCATAAAAAAGTAAAATAATCGTTTTTGCTATAGCAACACTAACATCTCTATGGATCTATGTCAATAATATTTTAAAAATTCATCAAAGTGTACTCTTTCTGCTCAATGTTTTTTTTGTATGTGTCAGTTACGGTGGCATAAAAAGTGTTGTTTATCAAATTAGAACCTCTGTGATGTGTTGTATACGTGAATAACACAGTGTTATGTTTATAATAAAGGTGTTTATATAATTGGATGTGTGTAAAACAATAAAGTGTTTGTGAAGTGAAGTGTTGTGGGATTGTCGAGGACTGCCGCCATTTTGGTCATCTCAACCAAAGAATTCAACATTTCGGTAAGTAATATTTATTTACAATGTAATACATTATGTAATAAGCATAATACATAATTTATTACAAATATAAAATACGGCGGTATGTCGGTATTACATGCAGCCGTATTTAATTCTTTTGTTTTTATACAGGTACCCTGTTATAGTACAAAAAAAAAAATTCCAATTCAACACATTATTTTATTTTTTGATTGTAATATAAAACAATATGATTGAAATATGATAAATAGACTCTGCTTATGTATTAGAACTAATTTTTGATATAATAGATATAATTTTTTTTATAAAATATTTTTTATGAAATGCTTCAAAATGCAATTTGGTCACTCCTGTGGACAAAGTGCGTATTTACGTGGTCTATTGTTTATTTTATATAAAAATATATAAAATAAAGGAAAAATTCACAAAGACGATACCTTTTATAGAACTAAGATAAGTGGTTTAATTATTTGTTTATAGCCAGTTTCCCTGATAGTCATAAAAAAATAATATAAATAAACAAAAATAGAACAAAAAGCCCCGCGACCGCGGGGTAATATTTCACGTATCCTGAGTATCGGCCTTTTTTTATATTTCCAGGAATAATTATTATTAAATACCGCGAAAGCGCGGTGAGGTTAATGAACCAAGAATGTGGAGTTCAGATCGAATTGTAATAAAAATGCTTTTTTTCCAAAATAAGTAATAGGTCATTTTAGAAAGACACTTTTTATTATTTTTTGTTTATTTACGAATCTTTTAATCGTACTATTAATATCATTTAATTCATTCACAAACTTGAGTTTACAAATAAAACTAAAGATAATTTCAGTGAAATGAAAGTGTTGTTTATATAACATGAAAGAAAAATAAACACTTAAAACTTAATATCATTCATTATTAAGTCGTCAGTAATAGCATTCGTGCGTGAAAAACTAATTGCTCATTAGTCTCATTATTTCTTTCCTTCTTGAGAGCCTTAAGCGTGACGTATGTTTGGCATACGAGGAGTATGACTTAAGGAGCCATAATTATTAAAATAAAAGCCAGTCGTAGTAGGGGTGTGGGGCCGGCTTTAGAATTGTCCCACCCCTCTCCACCCATGGGAGTCGTAAGAGCCGACTGAGTGAATAGCGGGGGAGTGGGCAGCAGCACTCCTTCAAGTATTAACAACATCCACTCCGATGCCAACCCGCCTGCTAAGCGTGGCGATTACGGCACTATCTCCCATTCTTGGGGAGGCCTATGTCCAGCAGTGGACGTTAAAAGGCTGATGGATGGATGGATGGATGTAGTAGGGGTAGCAGAGTGTGCACATTAAACTTGACAGTAAAATTGCATTATTAGCTTAACTTAAGGCATCTCGGTTCATTTTCTCATGCATCATACAAAAATTATTGTTCTAATTTTAATATCAATTTTTTGTTTGGTAGTTCTCGATTATACTTAAAAACTGGTATATTTAAACTCGCTAATATATCGTGAACTATACTTAGTATAGATTTGGTTTTTGAAGTGTAAACTTCCATAGGAAGGTTTGGATAAGGAGTAAATTCATGTACGTCGTCGACATGGTCACGTGACGTGTTAACGATAACAATATATCTGTTACTATTAATACAACTTATTTTGCTGGGCCAGGTGTGAGTGAAGAAATTAATAATTTTAAATAATATATATATTTTTTTAATGAATGAATGAATAATTTTGATTTACAAGTTTTAATTTAAGATAAAACAATTAATTTGGATATCCAAAAATAACAACTGTTTGTTTATAGTTTTAAGTTTTCACTTCTTTTCTTTTTTTTGCTTTTTTATAGTTTTAGGTTTTCACTTCTTTTGTCCGTGTGGTGACGGACTAAGAATACAAGTGTCACCACCCCATTATTTCCCACGGGTGTCGTATGAGGTGACTAAGGGAAGTAAGCGATTATCATCCATTGCATGACTGGTGGTAGGGCTGGGTACCAAGTGGTACTCTCACTTGATATCGGGCCGAGCGGGTTGGTACCACCATCTCCCGTGTGACCGGCCATGAAGCACATCGTTGCGTTTTGGCTGTAGCAGGAGATAGCCGTTTATATTTCATTTAATATCTGTGAAATGAATTGGTGAGCAGTGGCTTGACAATACTCTCGGTATAGTCGAGTCTATGAGCGACGGTTACCATTTACCATTAGATGAACCGTGGCTCGTCTGGCACCTACACGCAATAAAAAAAAAACTTCTGTTGGCAGTCCTCATTACTACTTTTTTTTTATTAAGCTGTAACAAAGCTATGCATTTAAGATATCTGAGAAAAAATCAATGTATTTTAGGCGTCCCTGAAACCAAAACTATTTTTTTAGAATTTCTACTGTTTGTCTGTTTGTTCGGGATTGGCGCAAATACAACTCAATAGAGATTTATTAAACTTTTTTATTGGATAGCTAGACTTAAAAACTGGTATACATTTTGCCCCGCTACTATGTCGGGAACCTGAGATATAACCTAAAAACTAGAATTTGGTTGAGGCTAAAGGTTAGTTCTTACTAATACTTAACACGATGAAGGCGGACGAAATAATGTAATGGGACAGCCATTTTTACGAGGGAATAATTTAACTCAGCTGTTGAATGACGTATTTATATTCTGAAGACCATGCGGATTAAATCGCGGGTGGATACTAGTATATTATATACAATAAATTATCTCAGTATATTTTAAGCCACAATTTGTGACCGCAACGTCCCCATTATCATTAGGTGTTATTTTTATATTCTGTTTACAATAACGTTAACCTCTTTGTGTAGAACCTCTATTGTGCAATGTTGGGACCTCGAATTGAAAGTCATCTACATTAATCATGATTAAGTAGGAAACTTTGTATCAAAGCCTTTTGTGGAGCCTCCAAGTCTTCCAGGTGGTTGTAAAATTGATTATATGCGTCATCATATTATTACTGAATGGTTATCGTGGTCCCAACCTTATCCCCAACTTTGGTAGGGTCAACCCCCAAATCTAGTTTTAGGTAATCACCAGTATTAACACGGAGCGATTATCTATCTGCGCTTTGGGAACCCACTAGTGAAAAAGAAAAATATATACCTATATTTTGTTAATATTATATTTTTCTTAAGCATTTGACAGTTTCAGCTATAGTATAGTATACTATAGCTGAAAATGTCAAATTAAAAGAAAGTTCGAAACTGTGAAATCGAAAATAATAGTCACGAGCAGGTTTTGAACCTGCATCTCCTGTAATACCGTCCCCTTTACCAATTTAGCAATCGTGACGTTGCAGGAGATGCAGGTTCAAATCCTGCTCGTGACTGTTATTTTCGATTTCATATTTTCGCACTTTGTGTAGATACCAATTTTGTTCAGGATTCTGACAACCTGTAACGATTCCAGGATTTTATTTGTCGAGCTCTTGTTCATGGTGCCTTATGATGTACTAAGGAGGTAAGTTGTACATAAATAGGTAATACATTTAGTACCATATAATCGCCGATCGTGCGAAACTAGTAGGGCTTTTTCACACAGATCGTAGCAAGTACAAGCGTGGAATAGTACCAAGCGTTTCGTGCGTGGCGAGTTTGCTGCATGCTGTACGAGCTCTAAAAATGTTCATACACGATACGCCGTCATAATGTTGCAAAATCGTAGCGGATTGTCGTGCTGCAGTGACGTAATAATGAGCGTTGCTTATGGTGGTAGACACAGTTAACCTGATGGTAAGTAAGTAGTAGCCGCCACCCACACAGGACCGCTCATTGTGGCGTTCTCTTGGGGAGGCCAATGTCCAGCAGTGGACTTTGAAAGGCTGATGGATGGATGGATATTTGGCCTTACAAAAACTAAAGATAGCAGAAACCCTATCACTTATCTCCTCTTAGTACCCTTCCTTTCCTGTCCCTATTATCCTTCCCCTCCAATTCCTATGCTTTCCTTGGAGATGGCGACGCGTGAGTGATGTCTCTGGTGTTGCTAACGTCTATATTAGGCTACGGTAACCACTTACCACTTGCCACCCACGCAGTATAAAAAAATGTACGTGTCCTTGTATAACGTTTTCGGGTGTTATTATATACTACGAAACTATATGTGATTTTTGTTATTAAGAAATAAACAGTATTTTTAATATTATAATTATTTTAAAAATAAAATTTAATCCACGCAAATATCGCTTTATGAGCTTAAAACGCTAAACATAATCCACTTACACTACGGCACGTGTACACAAAGTCGAACGTATTACACTGGTATCATATAGATAAAAAGTTTAAGATTACGCTGTGCCGCGTACGAAGGTTCGAACCTTGCGGCAAGAATCAATAACCCTTTGTCCTAGGTGAGCGACGCAACGCGATGCTACGCGTTGCTACGCGATGCGATGTATTGCGGCTAGTACTTTAACCGCTTTGCGTCGCGTTCATAGTAGGCGACAAAAGTAAGTACATACAAACTCTATTTGATATTTTCGTATCGCGTCGCGTTCCATAGTATTAACGCGTTTGTCGCTCACCTAGGACAACCTGGTCAGGCTATGACTGCCTGAATTGGTTGACTAAAGAGTTCTACGTTTTTATTGCTTAGTCACTCGTTTCTCTCAGCAATATGATTCTGAACAGCTACAATGAAGATTTCACTCATGAACAGTCCATTTCAGTTACCGACTCATGTAGAAAGATATCACCTCTCAATGTAATCTGCTTCTGACAGATCTACTGAAAAGATCAACGATTTGATGCGAGCTTCAACGGTTCTTTTGTTACTGTTACAAGTAGAATTCTGTGGGAGATCTTACGATTTAATCTATTCTGTAGTCTAATACTGTTATAAAGCTGTAACAGAGCTAAATCTGCCCATTTTAAATGTAGAAAAATATATTTGGTATTCTTGACCCAACAAAATATTTTTGGAATTTTTGTCTGTTCGTTTATTCACGTGTCACGTAAAATTTACTAAACAGATAATTATGAAAGTTTTTTGGTTAACATCTCTTGATTAGTGACAATTGCTCGGGACTGCGACGCATCTGCTCGTGACTGTTACTTTCGATTTCACATTTTCACACTTTGTGTTAATTTATATACATAAGCATGTCAATAGCGGACGAGGAATTCATAGACTCACGGTTTATCGTTGTGACCGTAACCGTGTCTTATGTGAAAAATCGGACGGTGGTGGTGTTTTGATCGCGGTTCGTCGCCACGGCTTACATCCCGTGCGTTGTGAGCCAAGTTCTACGGCTTGTTATAACGTACCTGTAAGTAAATTGCCGCACAATATCGATTACGTTATGTTAAAATTTCGATCTAAAACTTATGACGAGTATCACATAGTGTGCGGTGTATATATACCTCCTAATCAAACAGTAATCACTTACGAGATGTTTTACGACTTTTTCGAAAAACAATTACTATGCATAATATAGACAAAATATACATTATTGGCGACTTTAACCTACCACGGACGGAGTGGTGTGCGCTCAATATTCCTACGGGTATGCCAAATATAAAAAACAACAGTAGTCTTCTTGATTTACTTCTATATAACTTATCTACTTTGAATTGTAAACAATACAATCATTTACTTAACCGGAAGATCCAATTTTTGGATTTTTTAATTTCAAACGATGTATGTATTTGTGAAACAGTTAGTGCCCCATTAGTTCCAGTTGATAGTTACCACCCACCTTTCTGCACGGTTATATCTTTTGCGATGGTAGACCCGCCTATGGCCCGGTGCGCCCCCCAAGATATCGTTTCGCAGAAGCAAACTATAACGATATTAAGAAGATACAAGGGGATAGGTAATGCCAATTGGGATTTTATTTTAGACAAATCGTCCTCTCTAGATTATGTCACCGATTGTTTCTATGAAAAACTTTATAAAATTATAAAGATCCACGTACCTAGGCGACCAGTAAAATCCAACGAGTATCCCATTTTGTTTTCTCGGCCACTAACACAGATCTTTAAAATAAAGAAAGGGCATGGATAAAATGGAAAAAATATAAAAACGAGTCAGATTACGAGCAATTTTCTTTATACCGCAAAAGATTTAAGTTTCTACCGTACAAATGCTACAATATATATTTAAATACTGTAGAAACTAGCATGCAAAATGATAATAAATATTTTTGGCCTTATGTCAGCTCTCGCAAAGCAAGAGCGGGTCTACCTAGTACGATGAAATTCAACATTCGTAATGAAAAGCACAGTGCTTACCTCGGGATAAAGACTTATTTAGTGGCACCCGAGCGTAGCGAGGACTCCAATAGTTCGAGGTTGCTTTCATCCCTAGGGTAACAATGCTGGTAGGTTTGAGTACCAAGTGGGAGTACTCACTTGTTATCTGGCCCAAGTAGGTCAATACCACCATCTTCTGTGTGACCGATCGGGAAACATCTGTGAATTTTAGTTGTAGGGCGAGATAGCCGTCCCTTCATTTATTTCCCACCTATTAAATAAAATAGGAGTAGATTTTCAACATCTTTCACTAGGTGGCTCAAGTCTCGTCTGCCATAAAAGCAATAAAAAAATCATACAAGCTTTCGTAAATTATTAGTAGGATTTTGCATTAATTTGATTAATTTTTTGCCGGTATTTTAGCACTTCACGGACACAAAGTACACCCAGACTCGGAACAACCATTTGTAGATCAAACAAACAGTTGTCCTCTGTGGGAATCGAACCCACAACACTCGGGCCGGAGGCCAGTATGTAAACCACTCCGCCATCTGTGCAGTCAATATAGATAATTATAATGGGGAATTCCAATAAATGTCAGAAAGGCATGTGATATTATCTAATTAGTTACTACAAGCATTTATTCTCGTTAGAAGATATAAATGTGTCGCTCCGGAAAATTCGCTGTTAATAAATCTTCACTATGACCGGAAGTGACCTCTAGCAGATAAGGGATGAGACAAATCGTATAATACTCTGTGACAGTCATATTAATAACGTAATATTATTACTAGTGACTGTATTACTCGTAATAGCTATATAGGTTACAACCTAAATCTCATTAGTGGAATCATAAAATTTTTGTACCCAAAAAAAGACAACAAATATTAATTTTACAATAACGCATGTTTCCTGAAATCATTGGAATGTCAGACAAGATATTTTTTTGTAGACTACAAAACTGCTTCAAAAATAAATAAAGTAGATTCTTTAGAGAAGAGACGTATGTATTTAGATGAAATATTCCTTTATAAAATTATCAATAGTGAAATTGACAGCATTTTTACTTGGAAAGATTAAACTTAATGTCCCTAGAATCTCCTCTCGTTCAAAAAGCACATCTCACATTCTACTACGAATTATGCTAGAAACTCATATATTAGACGAGCCAGTAGTAATTACAACGATAAGCTTCAAAACGTTGATATTTTTTCGCTTTTGTTAGATAGCTACAAGAAAAAAGTGGGTGATATTATAATATATTATAGTGTTTTAATAAATCTCTACCAGACTTTTGAGCTCGAAGAGCTATCTCTTTGAGCTCGGAGAGCTCAAAATTACACGAAAGTTATACTTTTGAGCTTAAAAACGTAATAAGTGCAATTTTGAGCACTTAAGTATCAAATTATTGCAGGGATGG
Source organism: Leucoma salicis (assembly GCA_948253155.1). Lineage (NCBI taxonomy): Eukaryota > Metazoa > Arthropoda > Insecta > Lepidoptera > Erebidae > Leucoma > Leucoma salicis. The sequence continues at coordinate 21,336,576 of OX411822.1, forward strand.
CCTTTAGGGTCAACCGTTTTCCAGTTTTTTTTTGTATATGACTGTATGTTTCCTAAATAAATATAAATTTAAGAAAAGTATTGTTATTTCAAATTTTAAAGCGCTATTATAATTTACTTTTTACTAACATCGTATCGTCTCGCTTGCTATTGGTAGATAACCGACGCGTGATGTCGCAATAATCCCTCGGCCAATCACGGTGATCTCTCAACCGACCACAATGACACGATGCGATGTTGATCCGATTTAGTGAGATACATTCTAACCCCCCAGATGACACTCGTGACTTTAATAGCACCCCATCATACTATGTTGTTAAAGGGTTCTTGAGTTTACGATTAAGTATATAAGTATAAAACAATTAATATATTTGTAGCATCGATAGCCTAGTGATGAAACAAAGGAATGCACAGACAATGCTATCGAGTTCGACCCCAGTGCATCATCATGGCACTCACACACCTCTGACTTTTCGATAATATGTGTGTACTTGTTTATAAACTACCATTACCCAATAAAGGAAACTGGGAAGGGTGATTTTATATTTTCGAACTTTGTGTTTATTTATATTAGCCGTATAAAACATGTCAAATGCTTCAAAAACATATAAAAATATCAAATTATCTGTTGGGCTGCGTCATTATTTGGTATGAATCTTAATTGTAATAATTAAGCTTACCTGATTATATATAATGTATAAAAAAACATCCAATAGGCGCGGGCGTCACCCAAGACAAAGAAAGAGTGTGTTGTCGAAGTTCGCAGTCCCGAGCAATTGTCACGATGACTGAATTGGCAAAGCATCTGGGACGGTATACCAGGAGATGCAGGTTCAAATCCTGCTCGTGACTGTTATATTCTGTTTCACATTTTTCGCACTTAGTGTTCATGCTTAAAAAATATTTAAATAATTTAAATCCTTTTATAAATTATTATTTTGTCTCGTAATGATGTGCACTGAAGTCAACATTCAGCTAGAACAACGTCTGAAGAGCCTATATCAGGATAAAAGTATATGTTACCTGTCGTAAGTAACAAATGTTGGACAGATGTAGGCATTGTGCCCTAATTTGTTGACGTGGGTCGTGTTTCCTTTCACTTCATAGTTATTTTTTATGAACTAGAACAAAATATGACTCTAAGTTAAAATATAAAATGTATATGACACAATGTCTCTTGATCGTGGTATGACACTCCCTTTGAGATGTAAGCCCTTGCTCTTGCTCCAGAGGGCACTGAATCATCTTAAATGCTGATGGATTGATGATTGTTCAATTTAGTTATTATATCCATCCATCAGCCTTTCAACGTCCACTGCTGGCCTCCCCATGAGAACGCCACAACATGTGTTTCGCTCATATGGGGGATAATGCCGTAATCGCCACGCTTGACAGGCGGGTTGGCGATCGCAGTGGATGTTGTTAATACTCGAGGGAGTGCTGCTGCCCACTCCACCGGTTTTCCCTCAGTCGGCTCTTACGACTCCCGTGGGTGTGTACAATAAATACCGTGACAATTCTAAAGCCGGCCCCACACGGGCTAATTATTCTAACGGGCCTAATATGTACAACTATAAAAATGTAACTGTATTTGAGAATGATACCTGTATCATGAGGAATATTACAAACATACAAAATCATGAATATAAAACACACTCTGACTCAGAACAACCATTAAATGGTTGTTCTGAGTCAGAGTGTGGTCTCACAAACTTTGTGAGTCGCATAAGGAGTTATGCCGCGTAGGAATCGAATTCGAGAATCGTCATTCAAACTACTCCGCCATCATTTTAGAAAAATCATAATAACAAAATTATGCGATATAGGTAGTTTGATAATTCTGCGTCATATCTATGATCTATATCCAAAATTAAATTATACCACTTGATAACGGAACGATTAAGAAATAAGGAATTATCACCCATTGCATTACTGGTGTTAGGGATGCAAGCGAGAGTACTCATTTGTAATCGGATCCGAGCGAGTCGATACCACCGTCTACCGTGTCACCGATCATGAAACACTTGGCTACAAGCGGATAATAGCCGTTCATTTTATATTCGTTTACCTTAATTCCTCGTAGATGAAATTGCATTGAGAAGCTCACTATACTCATTAGTTTTTGTAGTAGAATTCATAAATAAAATTTTACCAAAATAATACATTAGTTGAAACGCTAATAGCATTTACACACGTTCACTGAGATTGAAGATTCTGGATAATAATAGATAATAATATCTGTCTTGTTTACGGGCTCCTGACAGTGCGGTCCCATTCAAATTGTCGAATACGACACCTATTTGTTTGTTCATTCTCAGTAACGACAAATTTCATACTACGATATAATAACACACCAAACGAGTATATATGCGTATAATACAACTAATGCTAGGTACCGTTTGTTGAACATCGAGAAATTAATTGAACAATAACAACCGCCAATAGGTTTAAATAAATTTATTTGTTTTGATCATGCAAGAACTACTAAATTATTTATATTTTAGGGGCTCAAAAACCCATCTCTATCCTCTCTGTAATATATGTCCTATCCATCTCCTATCTCTTTCCTAGGAGATGGCGACGCGTAAGTGATTCCTCTGATGTTGCTAGCGTCTATAGGCTACGGTAACCGCTTACCATCAGGTGATATATCAGATATAACTTTGTTCCGTGCTTCGGAAAGCACATTAAGTAGAGCAGGCTGTCAAATAACATTCTGGCAATTGTTACAGGTTGTCAGTCCTTAAATAAAAATCTGACTATGATCTAGTTGTAAGGTCACTAGTTATCTCCTTGAGTCGTGGAGCAAAGGAATGTGTTATTGAAATTCGCTGTCTTGAGCAATTGTCACGTTGGTTGAATTGGCAATGCGTCTTAAATTGGCAGGTTACAATCCTGCTCGTGACTCTTATGTTCAATTTATCTGTAGTTTATACCATTTATAAAAGACTAATATGACATTACATACAGGTTAACTATTTTTGATGTGAAACATCTAATGCGGAGGGAGGGTAAAATCGGCTGTTAGCGTGGCGACGCTTTTTGTACTTGTCCCTATTACCTAATGATTATTCTTCGTACTTGTCCCGTTCAAATCTTGCAAGTTAAATTTGACACACTTCCCGGTTTCCAATTGAGCTGAAATTTTACACGCATGTGTATATCATGTGACAATGAAATATTATGATGACACGGAGCTGATCTGATGATGGTGCTGGAAGGTGGACATAGGAACTCTATAGTGAAACGGCGCAACCCCATCGAGTTTGGGCTCGTATGATTCGTCTTGCCGAGTACTTTGTTTCTAGATGGTATCCAGGGGCTGATGATGAAGCTGGAAGGTAGCTACAATAACTATAATGAAATGACGCAACCCCATCGTGTTTGGACACGTTAGATTCGTTTTGATGATTACTTTGTCTTTAGATGGTATCCAGGGTCTGATGATGGAGCTGGAAGGTGGCCATGCGAACTCTGTAATTAAATGGCGCAACTCCATCGAGTTAGGGCTCGTTTGAAATGTCCTGACTAGAACTTCAGTCATAGATGGTATCCAGGGTCTGACGATGGAGCTGCAAGGCCATCTTGCAGCTCCATCGCAGTAACTCTGTAATGAAACGACTCAACCTCATCGACTTTGGAATCATTTGATTCGTCTTGACGAGTATTTTGTCTTTAGATGGTATCCAGTGTCTGATGATGGAGCTAGAAGGTGGCCATAGGAACTCCGTTATAAAACGACATAACTCCATCGAGTTTGGGCTCGTATGATTTGTCTTGACGAGTACTTTGTCTCTAGATGGTATCCAGGGTCTGACGATGGAGCTGCAAGGTGGCCACAGCAACTCTGTAATGAAACTACGCAACCTTATCGAGTTTATAATCATTTGATTCGCCTTGAAGGTACTCCACCTTGTTAAGTTATAATCATTTTATTTCTACAAAATAATTTCGATCGATGATGATTGATGTTTTCACATCTGCTAGACGTCCCGCGTTGTCTAGTTTTTTTATTGCTTAACCTCTCAAGTCCGTGTAAAAGTCTTTGCGCACACGCAGACGAGGCACGGCCCACCTGATGGTAAATGGTAACCGCCGCTCATGGACTCAACTATATAGTCAAGCTGCTGCTCACCATTTCATTTCACATTTAAGAAATTAGCAAATTAACGGCTATCTCCTGCTACAACCAAAACACACCGATGTGCTTCAGGGCCGGGAGATGGTGGTACCAACTCGATCGGGCCTGATAGCAAGTGAGTACTCCCACTTAGTACCCAGCCCTACCACCAGTTGTGCAATAGGTGATAATTGCTTACTTCCCTTAGTCGCCTAGTACGACACCCGTGGGAAAGAATGGGGTGGTGATACTTGTATGCTTAGTCCGTCAATACACAGATTTATCTACTATTATCCTCGGTACTATGTTGTACTCGGTGTATGCTGTGTGGGGCCCGCTATAGAATTGTCCCACCCCTTTCCACCCATGGGAGTCGGAAGAGTCGACTGAGGGAATACCGTGGAAGTGGGCAGCAGTACTCCTTCGAGTATTAACAACATCCACTGCGATCGCCAACCCACCTGCCAAGTGTGGCGATTACAGCACTATCCCCCATTCTTGGGGAGGCCTATGTCCAGCAGTGGACTTTAAAAGGCTGATGGATGGATGGATGGTTCCTCGTTACTTCCCTGGACGGATCGGTTCACTCATGTTCTATGGTCTGCCACCAAGTAAACAAAACTATATTTGTTGATATTATGAAACATATATTGATATTTGAACGTGTGTTCCTCCCACATAGCTAACGCATAAATACAAGTAATAATATTTCCAAGTATAACGTTGGTTTTGAACCGCAAGCTTTGCGTTCTCAACTTCAGTTTTCAGAGTAAATATAGGAACATCGTGAACAAAACTTAATATTTGAGGCTCTGCGGGTGACGCGTGTCTGTACTTGTGTAGATAACGTCTTACACTGTTAATTAAATAGCTGTATGTTTAATTATAATATATAATTACTACTTGAACTTCCCAATGAAGGAAAATACGAGCAACAATTTCGGGAGTATCTGCAAGCCAAGCCTCAGCGATTTTGTCGACGACCTTTAACTTTGTTACAAGACTAATATTTATGAATATGCCCCATACCACTTTCGTCGAAAATTACGGGTTAAACAATATAATCTTTATCTCATATTCAATTTAAAAAAAATGCATTTTCATTTAAAGACCGATGCACATTTCCACCACATGGGTGTTCAGAATCGAGTACTGAAAGAAAAATTCGCAGTAGCAACCCGGAGTTTGGAAATATGCCCGGTAGACGGCAATAGGCTCACCCCCTATTACGTGGGACTTAAACATAGCTAGCGAACCGTGGGTGTATAATACATCTCTGCCCACCCCTTCGGGAAATACAGGCGTGATGATATGTTTAATATCATAACTTCTTCTGTCAGTAGTACTCATGAATGCCTATGTTAATTTTACTTATATTTATAGTATTCATTGCACATGTACATTATGAAAGTTATCTGGAGCGTATAAGTCAATAATATTGACTTATACGCACATATTATGTGCTAATGTTGATATTTACTTGAACATGCTCTGTTGGAGATGACTTTAACAGCTGCCGAAAGACAAACCGATATTCAAATATCGTTGGTGTAGCTCTCTCTCCGTGTAGTGACTCGTTAAATTTTCCTCATTTTCCACTTGTACAAATAAAATAGCAGAAAATATCATAAAATGATTTCGTGATTCGCGGCATTGTAATATTACATAGCATCACGCCTGTATTCCCCGAAGGGGTAGGCAGAGGTCTATTTACACACCCACGATTCGCCAGCTATGTTTAAGTCCCACGTAATAGGGGGCATTGTAATAATAAAACTATATCGGAACAAAAATGGATGTAAATACATCCGGTAAATGACGTGGGTCTTCTTAGATTCCACGTGAGGTAGAGATTGGGAGTTGCAAGTAAGTTTGCGATAGCTTAGCAGTCTACAGCAGTCAACCGAATTGGGAAAGATGCAAGTTCTAATATTGCTCGTAGAAAATATTATCTTTTTTTGTTACACACAAATTTTTCTTCTTATTAAATCACAATCAAATCAGTAGGTATAATGCTGTGTGTTTTATAATGTGTCGCTTCCATTCTCGCAATTTTCTGCACACTTTTTTATTTTTATTATTAACACCGCTGAGTCAGCATGCTGAAGTGTCAATGAGTAGGTTACATTGCTCGACGAACCGACAACGGTAGTGGAAGAAAGGTTTTCGAGTGGTGACCACGTATCGGACGGCGCAATGTAGGACGGCCCCCTACCAGGTGGACCGATGACCTAAAGTTGCAAGCACTCGTCGGATGCAGGCGGCACAGGACCATTTGTTGTGGCATTCTCTTAGGAAGGCCTACGTCTAGCGGACGATGAAAAGCTGATGGATGGGATATTTATTATTACCATTTAAAAGCTTATTGGGTCATTCCAAAAAATACGTGTACTTTTGAAGGTGTCCTAACCTTTTTTAAGATGCTGTTGATTATCCTATCAGTGTATATGAGAGGCAATTAATGAATTATGTTATATCTAAAAAGGCCAGTCACTTTATGCAGTATTTTAGGAGGAATTCAGATTTTTGCAATTCGTTCATCTAGGGACTGACAGCTCTGGTCAGGTACTGATATTTGGGTATCTATTGTAATGAAACAAGCTATGTATATATTTACCATCATAATATTTATTTGTAAACATAAAATTAGGACAATCACATTATACCTAGGTTAGGTAACAATAATGTTAACACTTATTTCTAATAATAATCAGTCAATATATAGAGGATTCGTCCAATTAAATTCTTGTACAACCTTAAAGCCTACTGTTAAGTATATCACATTTTCATCTTAGTTATTGACTATTCAGACAATCGCATATTACCTATTTATATTTTGACGGGCCTCGTGGCGTAGTCGGTAGTGTAACCAACTTCCGTGCACGAGGTCGTGGGTTCGATTCCCACTCGGGACAATTATTTGTGTTCATCACACAGATATTTGTACTGCGTCTGGGTGTTTTCTATCTATTATATGTATGTATTTACATCCGTAATCTGGTACACATAGGACAAGCGTTAAGCTTAGTTTAGGACCAGAGGACGTTGTGTGAAAAATGTCCGTGAATATTTATTTATATTAAAATAATATATATATATTGTAAGGAGTGGTGGGGCGGCCAAATAGCTTGCACGTGTATTTGCACCTGCGCGCATGTGTTCTTGCAGCTGCTCGCACCTGTGCTTGTTTGTCTCGATGCACCTGATGACGCTCTCTGACATATATATTGTAAGGAGTGACTAGCACTAATTAAAAAGGCGTAAGGCGCTGGCGCACTCCTACGGATTCATTTGATCGGTGTCACTCGAAGCGGTAACATCGTTGCAGTGCTGTTATAATTGAATTGTGTGAAATAATAATTATTAATATCCATTATAAGACAGTGTCGTGTTGATCTTTTTGAAAGTACCTACTTGTGGACATATCTAAATTCAGAAGTGGGATAAAGGGCTTAAGGGCTCACTATTCTGGAAAGTAATCGCAGAGAAAAAGTAACCTTCATTTTTGTGTAATTATCGTGATATCATATTGTTTCTGAAATTTTATTACTAGTGTGTGGCTAAACGATAAATATGCCCAAGCAATCGGATTACCGCCGTTCGTCACTAATGACCGCAGCTGGTCTAACTTTAAACTAGAATTTAAGCCTCTTTGCCCTCGGAAGCTTGACTATGCCAATATTCTTTTCGAAGCCATGAATACAACGTCCGATAAATACATGACTTACGCAGAGTATGCCCGACGTACTCTGCTTCGGTTACGAATGGTCAAGGGCCTATCTGATGAACTGCGTACTCTCATAGTCATACGCGGTATTGAAAACCCCCAAGTGAAAGCCGCTGCGGCGAATGCAAACTTGGTAGTGGAAGACTTAGTTTCTTTTCTCTCAATTTACACCAAACCAATACCGCTTACGAAGGCATTTCCTTACTAAAAAGGGTTCTACAAACTCTCACGAAAGCAGGGTTTTCAATAAATTTAAAGAAATGCTCTTTTCTGACAACCGAGGTCGAGTATACGACGATACGCTCGTCACAGCCCGGGGCTGGACCCTCGAGGAGGCGGCAACGCTGGCCACCTCAGGTACCGCGGAGGTGGTCAGGCGGATCGAGGCGTTGGGGCTTAGGGTGGCCCTTGAAAAGTCGGAGGCCCTACTCTTTCATGGGCGCCGACGGGGCCCGCCCTCCAGCGCCTCGATAACGGTCAACGGTGTGGGCTTGCCAATCCAGGCCCACATCAAATATCTGGGCCTGGTATTGGATGGACGGTGGCACTTTGACGAGAACTTCCGCCGTCTTGCGCCAAAGCTCGTCGGCACGGCGTCCGCCCTCGGGCGACTGATGCCGAATCTGGGCGGACCGTGTCTCGCGTGTCGACGACTCTACGCGGGGGTAGTACGGTCGATGGCACTGTACGGCGCGCCCGTGTGGGCGGAGTCCTTGGCCGCTCGCAATAGGGCCCTTCTGTGGCGTCCACAGAGGGTCGTAGCGGTCAGGGCAATACGCGGGTACCGCACGGTCTCGACCGATGCAGCCTGCGCGTTGGCCGGAACCCCTCCGTGGGATCTGGAGGCGGAGGTGCTCGCCGACGTCTATCGGCGGGCGTCGACGGCGCGGGCGGGGGGCAGCCGCCCCTCGCCGAGCGCAATGTCATCGTGGCGGGAAGATGCCCGCCGCGCCACCGTCCTAAAGTGGAAGTCTTGGCTGGAGACGCCCCGGGCTGGTCTCTGGACCGTGGGGGCGCTCCAGCCGATTTTGGAAGAATGGGCGGGGCGACAGCACGGGATCCTCACCTTCCGGTTGGTGCAGGTTTTGTCGGGGCATGGTTGCTTCGGCAAATACCTGCACATGATCGCTAGGAGGGAGACGACCCCAGGCTGTCACCACTGCGGCTGCGACGAGGACTCGGCGCAGCACACGCTCGAGTCGTGCCCGGCCTGGGATGTGCAGCGCCGGGAACTCGTTGCAGTCATAGGCGTGGACCTGTCGCTGCCGGCCGTTGCGCGAGCGATGGTTGGAAGTGACAGGGCCTGGACCGCGGTCGCCGCCTTCTGCGAGGCTGTCATCTCGCGGAAGGAGGTGGCGGAGAGGGCCCGGGAGGAATCCTCCTTCGCGGACCCGATTCGCCGCCGGCGCGCGGGGCGGCGTGCGCGCGCTTACCTGCGCCTGATGCCGCCCTAGCCGAGGCCGCGGACGGTGGGGTCGGGGAGTACCCTGCCGTCCGCGGAAGCCTACCGCGAAGGTGCGACGCCCAAGAGCGCGAGGCGTCGCTCAAGAGAGGGTGCCCAAAGGGGCTGCCGCCTGCGCATCGCGGTCGAAACGACGCGGTACCCGTGATCCGCCGTAGTAAGGGCGGGTGGAGGCGCACGGTGAGTACGGCCAAGCCCACGAAAAATCGAGGCTTTAAAAAATTCTCCAGCGCCTGCCAACGTGAGACAAGTTCGACAGTTATTAGGTCTGGCAGGATATTTCCGCAGGTACGTTAAGGATTATGCCACCAAGACCACGTGCATAGCCCACTTGACCAAAAAAGGTGTCGAGTTTCATTGGGGCCCAGACCAAGAAAAGGTTCGTCGGGACTTGATAAATTGCTTGCAGCGAGCCTGTCCTATCAATTTTTAAACCTGAACTCCCCACTGAGGTTCATACCGATGCAAGCTCCACCGGCTATGGAGCAGTGCTTCTGCAGGCTCATGCCGATGGTACTAAGCATGTGGTGGCATACTTTAGTAAGGTAACGCAGGGAGCAGAAAGCAAATACCATAGCTATGAGCTCGAAACACTGGCAGTCGTCAAGGCTTTGCAGCACTTCGGTCATTATTTGGTGGGTCTGCAGTTTAAAGTCTTCACTGACTGCCATGCTCTCAAAAATACGGAACATAAAAAAGATCCGCTTCCTCGTGTCGCTCGCTGGTGGATCTGCCTCCAAGATTTCCACTTCTCTATAGAGTATCGTAAAGGAATAATATTACCGCACGCTGACTATCTCAGCCAAAACCCAGTTGCTCTGGTTAGTGAAATCTTAAAACACCGCAGCTGGGCACAAATAGCACAAGCTGCAGATGACGAGACAAGAGATTTGATACAAAGACTCTCTGAAGGACAACTTGACTCTAGTCGCTATGTCTTGAAAAATTACCTTTTGTGTTACAAATACTCTCCCGTTGGTGAAGAACCACGACTTCTTTGTTTCATACCAAAAGGCCATAGGTTGAGCTTGTTAAGAATTTTTCATGATAAACACGAACACATTGGACCCGATAAAACTACAGATCTCATAAACATTTTTGGTTTCCAAATCTTCGCCATTTCGTTTCCAAATATACTTCTCACTGCTTAGTGTGCATATCTAAAAAGCACGTACCTCGAGCTTCCCAACAGAATATTTCATCTTGGCCCAAACCCGACGTCCCATTCGAAACAGTACATGTGGATAGCTTGGGACCGTTACCTGATTCAGAGGGTTACAAATTTATGTAAATATTGGTCGATGCTTTTACAAAGTTCTGTTGCAAAGCGAGTATAGTCTGTGGATAACTTCATGTCTTAATTTAAAATCAACTAGCTAGTATTAACTTTACATTCATATAAGCAGCGAAATTTCAAAATCCGTTAACGGCTAGGGCCTGATGATAAAAGTTGTGGACACTTATTTCGCTTTAGGAAATCTAATGATTATTTATCTAAACTGCAAAAGATTGATAGAATTAGGTATAGTTATAAAGTGTAAACTTAATGTTTCTATAATTATGGATGTCCAAACACAAAATTTTGAAGTTTGAATATGCTTAGGGACTGCAATGCATTTGTAGTCAATAAAAAGGATTTCAGCAATATAGATTATGGTAATTGAAAAAAAATGTGAGTGATGAATTAATCACATAGTGAGCTATTACTTAGGAATTTAGGAATACAAGAATTATTAATTATATCAAGTGAAATGTTCTGTGGACATAGAGTTGTCCTAATTAGATCCAAACCCCAGTCATATATTACCTTTGTGTAAACAGTAAAGAATACTGTTGCATTTTAGAGCGAAAACTAATGGCTAAGTCATTGTTTAGCACACGCTGGGTCGTGTTAAGTAAATAGGTAGGAGGGAGTGTTTGCCACGAACAAACAACGACAGAACGACCAAGCTGGCTGAGCTTTGTACAGCTCAAACGTACCTGAAAATAATCCTGTGTAGGTATTTGTTTCCTACAATACTTTTATAGTGGCAGTGGCCCGCCTGATGGTAACTAGTAACGATCGCTCTTGGTCTCAGTAACACTAAGTATACTGCCAATACATTGCATTTCACTTCACATTTTTTTTATTGCTTGGGGTGGCAGACGGTCGCCACCCACCCGATGGCAAATGGTATCCGTCGCTCATGGACTCAACTATACCGGGAGTATTGTCAAGCTGCTGCTCACCATTTTATTTCACAGATTTGAAATGAAAGAATAAACGCCTCTCCCCTGCTACAACCAAAACATACCGATGCGCTTCATGGCCGGTCACACAGAAGATGGTAGTACCAACCCGCTTGAGCATGATAACAAGTGAGTACTCCCACTTGATACCCAGCCCTACCACCAGTAATGCAATGGGTGATTATTGCTTACTTCCCTTAGTCGCCTCGTACAACACCCGTGGGAAAGAATAATGTGGTGACACTTGTATTCTCGACGGGCTTCGTAGCGTAGTCAGTAGTGTAACCGTCTTCCGTGCACGAGGTCTTGGGTTCGATTCCCACTCAGGACAATTATTTGTGTGATGAACACAGAATATATTTGTACTGCGTCTGGGTGTTTTATATCTATTATATGTAGTATATCCGTAATCTGGTACCCATAACACAAGTGTTAAGCTTGGTTCGGAGCCAGAGGACATTGTGTGTAATGTCCATGAATATTTATTTATTATTATTTATTAGTCTATCACCACACGGACGCCACGTATGGGAAATGAATGAATAAAGGGCTATCACCCGCTACAGTCAAAATATAATATTTTTTGCAAAGAGACTATAAGTTAATATAGGAAGCAAAGTTTGTTTCCTATATTAGTTTGTTTTAGACCGTTCATCACTTTTTACGTGAATGAGTAAGTTTTTAAGTGAGACATACAAACTTTAATATCCTTATTAATATTATAAATTTCAAAGTGACTTCGTTTGATATACGGTTTCACGCTACAACTGCTGAAACTTGAAGTTATTATTTGAAATTATTGTATACGATCTGATATCACCAACACATTTCTACCATCGGACGATCAGACGAACTGCGGGCTTCCATCCATATATTGTGGAAATCCTATTTTTCCGAACAAAAGAATTCAGGTCATCGTTCATAATAGGCACAGCAATGGAATGGAATAAGTTGCCAGCTTCGGTATTCGCGTCCAATTACACTGTGAGTGTCTTCAAGGTTAGAGTAAATAGGTTTTTGCTAAGCTACCACGTCTTACCATCCTAGACTAAATTTCCACTTACCATCACGTGGAGTATATAGTCAAGCGTTCGCTTAAAATATGTAAAAAAGAATACATATTGGTAGTCTGGGGCCCAGAAAGGACATAAGTTATTTTTCATCCTGGATAAATGAATCAATCTCGTGGGATTGCTATGTGCGAGTATATTCTGAAGTTCACGCTACCATCGCTGGGAGAATCTAGTATATAATATTAGTGGGATAAGATTTTTGGCGAAGAGTGTGCCCTAATACTCTCATGCATTTAGGATATATTCCGCTACACTGGGCCGGTGTAGTTAGCAGAGTTGACACATCGTCGAGTAATTCTCTCAAGCATGCAGGTTTCCTCTCGGTGTTTACCTTCTCCGAGCGTGAGTGATATATAGTTTGATCTGTATTTCAGCACTTGACATGCTCAGCTACTTTAAAGAACAATTTCATTATGAAAGTGGATAAAGGGAACTTTATTGCGAGCGGGATCCGTATCCCACAGTTTTCCACGTTCAAAAATAATTTGTTGTTTAAAATGTGTGATATAGTTACGATTTGCAATAGTAGGGTAAACTATAGTTTTGCTGGCATCCCCTTAGTTTTTGGTACTTTGGATTTTAAATGCAAATATTAAAAACTGGTATAGCAAAAAACATCTATTCTACTTTTTTTCATAATCTGCAATAGTAACATTGTTTGCAGAAAAAAGTAGGTTTTATAATATTATAGCTGGCAGCAATAAAGAAAATAAATATATACCGGCGCGATGAAGAACTGTTAAAACATCACTTTCTAATAAGGGTCATCAATTAACGACTTTAACATAGATTATTTATTATTATGCTTAATTTTCAGGTAAATAATAGAAACAAGTGCTTTTTTTGCCCAATTTTCTGTTATAATCTTAATTTATTAGGTGCCAATGCCTGATATCTATGTGTTAATAACAGTAACTGTACTTCTGGTGCCAATGACTGTAATTTCAAATATTTGTTTTTTATTTTGTTTTTGTATTTAAAAAATCTAATTAGATTGATTAATGCATTTTGATTTGAAAAACTACATACCAGAAAACCCTTTATCAATGTTTGCTGACTTTTTAAACACTTATCAATTTAAAAAATATATATATATCAATCTTAATCATGCTTAGAGTGTCAATCATTATACAGTTTACCCTATGTAGTTTTATTCAATGTTTTTCAATAACCGTGACTATGAGAGACATTTTTCTTATACTACATGGGTGGATAAGCATATGGCCCACCTGGGCCCCAAACTGCGTAACGCAACGAGCTTCTATCGGTATCGCAATCGCGGCCAATCGCTACCTAATGTCACTTTTGGTACTCTACTAATTCAACGACCTGCGATCGGTATGCCACCGGCACGTCAGCGGCACAAATGACAAGAATCGGTAACTTGGTAGCTAGTGGCTTACCACTGGCCTTTTGTTTTTGGTATTATGCTAAATTTTGACAGTTCTTTCAACAACAACTATAGCTTTTTGTAAGCATTTTGTACAATTTGAGTAAGTAAAAGCGAAGTATAAATAGTTTTTCTAAGGTGAATTAAATTAAATTAGTAAAGATATAAGCATTATATAAATATACAATGTATCTAAAACTTTCTTTTGGTAGATACTGTTAGTATTTTAAAGGATTATTTTTGGTACTCTACTACCTACGATTGGCATACCACCGGTACGTCAGCGGCACAAATGACAAGTAATCGGTAACTTGGTAGCTAGTGGCTTGCCACTGGCCTTTTACTTTTGGTAACTGGCTAAAATTTTGACGGTTCTTTCGACCGCTGACAAGCTATTGAGCTGCGATTGAACTACTATAGCTTTTTGACATCATCTTGTACAATTTGAATAAGTAAAAGCGAAGAATAAATATTTTTTCTTATATCTTTACTAATCTAATTTAATTCAGATGAATATAGCATTATGTAAATATAGAATGTACCTAAAGCTTTCTTTTGGTAGATACTGGTAGTATTTTAAAGGATTATTTTCTAAAATGAATCACGAAGAAAGTTTCTATACGCTACCTAGCTATTGAAAATAAGTATCAACATCGCAAAATAATCTAATATAACTAGCTGCCTACTGTTTTCTTTATAGTTATCTACCGATCTTTGATTCAGAATTAAGTAGGTATATTGTATGTAGACGCCAGTAGCCCAGGCTTTACCCATGACTCAACTGTGTCGCAGCATCATCTAATCAGTCGGCACTTGAGTCAACTTGCAGATAATGGTGATCATGAGTTTCACGTTTCTTTCTTTTTTAAAAAGACTACACCCTGCACTAGAGAATAATCCTTGTATCTATGTAAAGTCCCCGTGACTTTAAAAACATATAATTTCACGGACACATAGTACACCCCGACTCAGAACAACCATTTGTGGAAAATACAAAGAGTTGTCCTGTGTGGAAATCGAACCCACAACACTCGGGCGGGAGGCCAGTATTTAAACCACTACACCAACTATGCAGTCAAGCTCAGGAGGTGCAGTAATGATAGCAGAGAATATAGCAACATTTCTTATAATTTATAAGTAATAGTGGACATTCTTTCAGAGCACACCAGAGTATAAGTAATTTTTATATGAAGCAAGTGACTGTTCGTAATACAGTGGAGTTCTGTATTTGTATACTGAAATCGCCTTTTAGGTAGATTAGAAACTATGTACCTACAGTTACTAACATGGGGCAGCATACTAATATATATACATAATCGTAGTTTGGATAAGAATTCTATGTATTTTCAGATTAAATTATCGTGAAATAAATATATAATAAAAATATGCACGTTGGGTGTTGCATAATTTCGCTAACACCATAAATGTATTTGTGTCTCTATTAACACGCGAAGAAACTCGTGCAGAGATTTACCTCATTCAGTAGGCATATAGCCACATTCAATAATCTACATCATTTCGCTATCTTATCATAACAGGGTATTTATATACGCATATATATAGTAAATGAAAGTCAATAAGGTTTATATTATACACGTTGCAAATGATTTATTTACAGGCAATGATGTTCTTGAGTCGCTTTCAAAAATAAACTGAGGTATACTTATATTATTCACTACTGAAATGTGCAGCAGGCTTTTGGATACAAGCTGTGGAGAGATGCATTGATTAGTTATCACATTAAATCTAATATTTTATTTATGCTATAATCAGTTATTAATAATATTGCTCGTTGTTAGAAATAAATAAGTCTGACTTTTTATCAGTTCATCTTAGTTTTATGTTGTTTTAATTGATCTTTTAATGCATTTTTCCTTTTCTCTATTAAGGAAATATTTTCATAACTATAATTAGCTGTAGCATGCTGCAACAAGGCCAAAACTAAGCATGTTCTAATACATGCGCAAAATCCATGCACAAAAGGAACGATTGGCGGACAAGTTATGAATTACCTATATGCTAAGGAAAAAAATGATAGTTTTATTACTTATTAGATATACGCTATTCCGTCACAGTTTTATTCAGGCAATATGCAGACACCAATTCCGCACAACGTCGTTTCGTCAATTTACGCCCTTTGGTGGTACGGTTGTAATGACGACTGTCAGTTCCTTATGCAATTCTAAAAAGTCGATTAGGACCGTAATTTGGCTACATGAACCATTATTTAATTTGTTGTTGCATTTTTATTGCTATAACTTTCACGGGATCACAACGACAACATACAAACACCACACCTTCACCCTTAGACGTGTACAGTAAATAAACTATGTAAAGTTTGACATTTCTTTGTGTTACAATCATGGACGTATACACATAACATTTATGTTTTTGACTTTTTATGAGCACTTTAGTTACTCAGGTTATTTTATAGACATATTTAAAATGTTTGTACATATTTACAACACATATTTTGCTTATATAGACAAGTTTATTTAATGTTAATTTCGGGGAAAAAAGGAAGGGTGTCAGGTTTTATTATAATTGCAACCCCGAGCACTTTTCTATTGTGATTCTACTGCGATACCAGTGGCAATTTAGCATGATACCAATTTATGGTGCCGATAGAATTCTATCGGTGTTTTACCGTCAAAATTTGAAAAATTTACAGTGGGGCCACGTCAGTAAGAGCAAAAGATAAGAAAGTTTTCTAAAGTGAATTATATCAATTAATAAAGAGGTAAGCATTATGTAAATACACAAAGTACCTAAATCCTTATTTCTTTAAATAAATTTTGTTTAATTGTATTCCAAACCTAGGTAAAATGGCCCTTCTTAGATGGAATATACTAGAGTTGGCTGCTTTAGAAGATAACCAACGTGCAGAGAATATCAGACTGCGGCGAACTCTGACCTTGTTGAGGGCGAACACAGACCCTCTCGGAGACAACATTCGTAAAAACGTTTCGCTTTAATAAGGACCTCGTGAGGAATCTAGTGGAACAGCTCACTCCACACATTCCGAGGCCACGACGGCAGGATGCCATATCGGTAAAGGTTGCATAACAATTTAGTTGTTCATTGCTTTTTAGTAAAACGTCTATTATTACACTAAACAGGTCTTTAATAAATGTGACTCTAAATCCAATGATTTAATTGCAGGTCTTGATAGCATTAGCTTTTTATGCTACAGGATCATACCAAACGTTGGTCGGCCAAAGTATTCTGCACAGTGTCTCGCAAAATTCTGTGTCTGTTGCACTGAGGGGATCGAACTCGAGACCTCATGACCAGCAGTCGCACACACTGATGATTATGATGATTATTTACAGATTTGTGATTCAATATTAAATATATTGTGTGTAGACGCCAGCAACTCGGGCTCTACCCATGACTCAAATGTGTGGCAGCATCATCCACTCAGTCAGCATTTGAGTCAACTTGCGGATAACGGTGAACAAGGGTTTTTATTAGGTATAATAAAGGTTCCATCCGTCCATCCATCCATCAGCCTTTCAACGTCCACTGCTGGACATAGGCCTCCCCAAGAGAACGCCACACGGAGCGGTCCCTTCATGGGGGATAATGCCGTAATCGCCACGCTTGGCAGGCGGGTTGGCGATCGCAGTTGATGTTGTTAATGTCGAGGGAGTGCTGCTGCCCACTCCCCCGGTATTCCCTCAGTTGGCTCTTACAACTCCCATAGGTAGAAAGGGGTGGGACAATTCTAAAGCCGGCCAAAGACGGCCTAGGTTACCTTTTGAATATTTTTATTACCATACTCGTATATATTAAATTGAATTACAATTTTTAGGAGATAGTGGATATCCTCGCAGAAAAACCCTTATAAACCCTATCCTTAAAACTGTAGAGAGTACACCAGAACACAATTTTTATATGAAGCATGTAACTGCTTGCAATACAGTGGAGCGCTGTATTGGGATACTGAAAGCACGTATACATACAGTTACTAATACCACAAGACTTTCTATATACTTAGCTTTTTTATCTATTTTTAGATGGTTGCTTGCAACACGTGCTTTATACTATAGCCCTGTTAGTGCAGGCAAAATTATAAATGCATGTTGTGCTTTGTATAATATTGCAAACTCTACAAAAGCCCCTGTGCCTCTACTGACACCTGAGGAAAGTCGTACAGAGATTCATCTCATTCAGCAGGCATGTAGTCATATTCTTTATTCCACATCTATAGCTTTAAATCCATTTGCTATTTTATCAAAAGCTTGAGTCATTAACCTAACATAGAAGGCTATTTATATATAAAATATAATAGTGGCCATTTTAAGGTTCAAAATAATACAAGTCACAAATTATTTATTACTTATATTTATTTAATGGATGAATTAAACTATGATGCACTATCCCAAATGAACCGACGGGTGAGTCAAGCTTTACTTGAGGGTCGGGCTCTGCAACAGGTTCTTGTGGACAGCCTGTGGAGAAATGCATAGATAATGTATCAACATGTATAATAAAAAAATAACTTAAATTAATTTTACATTGTTTTATAATTTTTCAGACATAACTTCCGCTATGCGTTCCATTGCTGCAGCTAATCGATTGACAGCAGTAGCATGTTGCAACAATGCGTCGGCGTGTTGGTTTTCAATACGCTCTAATCTTGCCTAGGCGAGTGTCCTCTCTCTTTAAAATAAATAAAAAACAATAATAATTTAATTATTTAGGCTAGGCGAAGTGACCTAGTGAAGCATGTTTTAGATGAGATGTATGAATACCATGCTTGCGATTATTGCCTAAGGAGTGTTTAGACAAATGGAGACACATATTCGTATATCGACCTCCAAATAATTGTCTGTAGTCTAAACAATTCAAGAAGAATGAGACTCGCCTTCTACACTCGAACACGAACACGAACATCGGTTGTTTTCTGCGTGATTTTATCGTATAATATAAACCATCACAGAAAATTATCACATGGAGAGTTCTCACCGCTGGCGTTCGAGGTTATCTTTTGTGTAACTTTGGTCTTAGTAACCACATGGATACCGTAAAAAAAATTATAAATTTGATCACACCTGCTGGATATGGCCACACAATTTTTTGAATAATATATTAGCTATATGATTTTTACTCTGAAATACCTTCTTCTAATTATAGATGCTTTCATAGTTTTCTTAATCTGGTTAATTTCTAATACTGTCCCAATACAATCGAAATATAACGAGCATGCTGATGATTCTACAATGTTGTAGTGAAAATAAAGGAGAGGAAAAAACGTTCTAAAAAGGAAACTCACGGAATAGCATTTTCAATATTCGTAGCAGGAGTATCTCCCTCCACAACTGCAGGCATACATATTTAAAAGACAGCACCCAACCTTGCAAAATACCCCTGTGTCGCGGGGAACGGTATACCTAAACACAATTAATTGATAAAAGATACCCAGACTGTTAATCTTACGAATCATAATTTTCCTGTATGAGAACCGAATGCAATACTTCATGGCACGGGAGGCCAAAACTAAGCATGTTCTGGTACATGACGATTGGCGGGAAAATTAATGAATTACCTATATGAAAATAGTAGGTATTGAGTTTTTATTACTTACCTTTTATATATTTGCAGTGGAAGAGAATATAACCACTACGTTTATTTGCAGTTTTGTTGCTTTGACATATTCGCACGTGGGATTGAGACGACAACACACCATAGAGAGAAGTTACATACGTAGTCTATGACAACACACTGTAACAGGTTGACATATTTCTTTTTGTCACAAACATGTTACTTCCATGGTCACAATACATAAATATAAATTTAATGTTTTAGGCTTTATATGAGCTCTTTAGTAACGTTTATAATTTTAAAAATATATTTAATATGTTTTTAGACATTTACAACACGTAATTTGCTTATATAAACATTTTTATTTGATGACAGTTTTAGGGAAAAAAATAAGGGTGACACGTTTTATTATAATTGCAACCCGAGCACCTTTCTATTGCGATTCTATTGCGATACCAATTAGCATGATACTAACTTATGGTGCCGATAGAATTCTATCGGTGTTCTATCGGTCAAATTTGAAAAATTAGCAGAGTTGGGGCCCTGATGGTAAGCGTTTACCGTAGCATTTATATGTTAACAACACCAGAGGCATTACTCGCGCGTTACCATCTCCAAGGAAAGGGATAGAAGATGGATACTAAGGAAAGGACAGGAAGGATATCAAGGAGAGGATAGGAAGAGGGTTCGGGCCTCCGGCACTCTCACTCGTCATACGCCACACAATTATAGGTACCAGTAGTTTTTGTGAGAGGGTGGTACTTCCGCGATCGAGCCGGCCCATTCGTGCTGGGGTAAGCAAGGTTCTACAACTATTAAATCTTTTATCAAATAAACGTAAGTTATATCTCAAAATACAAAATACTCAAATTATAACAAACTTATGTCACTCAAGGTCCTCAACAGTTTATTCCACTTGAACTTTGGATATAACTTTTAGCGTGAAAATAAATAATGCTGAAATTACTTATGAACTTGTTGAATGAAGTTAGTGATTGACCGTGACAGAATCTCGCCGACCAGTTTTATTATATTTTTCTAGCTGCACTTATTTGATAACATGTGTTGTTCTAAACGCTGTATAACCGCGACTTCAATCGCCTTTTAATTTACAAGAAATCTGATTGTTTTGATCTGTATTTTAGCACTTGACATGCTCAGCTATTTTAGACAACAAATTATTTGTGAATGTGGAAGAATAGAGCTTTACTGCGACCCTGCGCCCCTTTCGATCCGGGGAAGTGCACTAGACTGATAAGAAGATTCTCATTTTCACAAATCCAGCTGAGTATGTGAAGTGCTAAAATATAGATCAAAATATGAAATTAACAAATGGTAACTAACGTATCAAAACGTAAAATAAGAATAAAAATAAAAACGAAATAAGGCTCTAAATGTAAAAATAAATACTTATTTAATAAATTTGAATATAAAATATAAAACGTATAATAGGAATATGAATGTGCTGTAATTAATTAGCAAAGGTAAGGTTAATAATCCCCATGTATAACGAAAGGCATGACGATGTCAGGGGAGTTCACGAGCCGAGCTCACTAAGCCTGGATTTAAATAAATAACAAAAAAAAAACGGTGAGCAGTGATTTGGTAGTATGGTAAGTATTGCTGCTGTCCTCGAGCAGTGAATACCATGTACCATAAGGGGCCGTGGCGCATCTGCTACCATTAGGGATAGCAAAAAATCTAAGCATTTATGAGGACTGCTGACAGAAATGGAAAACTTAAAACTATAACAGTTGTTATTTTTGGATATCCAAATTAAATCGTTTGATCTTTAATTAAAAATTGTAAATCAAAACTGTTTATATTTATCGGGTTTTGACATCTATCGGTACTCTGAGCAAGAATTATATTTATTTTCATATGCCGTTTCATGTATCGTTAACACGTCACGTGACCTTGTCGATTACGACTTACATGAATTTACTCCCTATCCAAACCTTCCTATAGAAGTTTTTACTTCAAAAAACGGCAAAACACGTGTTCTGTTTTGAAAATTCGGCCGAATTTCATTTGGCTGTATTCAACACAACAAGATGTTGATCGGAGAGTCGATTTGTATTAAAAAGTTAAGCTTTGAATGACCTTAATATTAGCTGAACTACTTGGAGTAAACTCAATTAAAACTTGTGCTCCCGGAGGCCGTAGGGCGATCATAACAGGATCTGACAACTAAACACCTACTTGAATATCACACATCAAATACAAGAGGGAGTGGGGGATGTAGACATTGTAATAACGATACTGTAGAAATGGGAAACACTACAAAAGTTTCAAGCAATTATAGGTAAACGACTGATGGGTAAGCAGCTATCGAACGCTATAGGCGCTAGGAACATCAAGGGTCAATCTTCAACTACAGGGTGATATGAAGATGGAGGGCAACGAGGAGTCAGAGAGATGAGGAGGGTGTATGATATACCAGTAGCAATACTTATTGTTCATTCACGTTGGTGTAATGTGAAAGGGTTAGGGCACTAATCGAGCCTGCTTATTAATAAATCCGTGTGGTGACGAACTAAGAATACAGTTGTCACCACCCCATTCTTTCCTACGGGTGTCGTACGAGGCAGCTAAGATAAGTAAGCAATTATCACCCATTGCATTACTAGTGGTAGGGCTGGGTACCAAGTTGTGCTCTTGCTATCGAGCCCGAGCGGGTTGGTACCACCATCTCCCGTGTGACCGGCCATGAAGCACATCGGTGTGTTTTTGTTGTAGCTGGAGACAGCAGTTAATTCTTTCATTTTATATCAGTGAAATGAAATGGTGAGCAGTGGCTTGACAATACTCTCGGTATAATTGAGTCCATGAGTGCCGGTTACCATTTACCAGGCGGGCCGTGGGTCGTCTGTCACCAACCGCAATAAAAACGACACCCGTGGGAAAGAATGGGGTGGTGACACTTGTATTCTTAGTTCGTCACCACACGGACAAAGTCTATACGAGTATAACATTTTAGCTATCAAGTTTAAACAAAAACTTCCATAAAAGTTTTCAAATCATATCAATCTATTGCAGATATATATGCGGTGGCCAACCTATAAATATGCAAAAGGACCGATGATCGATAGAGTTCAAGGGTTCTAAAGGATACCTACAGCGTATGGGCAAACCTAGATTAATACGACGCCCGCTAGAATATAATATGAAAATCAAATAAAGAAACCTCTGTTTCTTTTTACAACGAATTCTATGGAAGATATAAGTCCTGTGGCTGATGTAACTTTATACTGACATGCGAGGCGAGACTTCACGCCTCTTCAAAAGAGCAATTAGACAGGTTGGTTGCGTGTTTCAAAAAGTTTTTAGTTTAATTCGAAGGAGTTCAATGTAAGGAGTTCAACATACAATCTTTGAGGTATCAATTATTCAATAACATATTACTATTATAACTTTTATTAACTTGATGTTTTATTATGTTTTGGAAATAAACAATAAATCAATAGTAAATAATTTTGCCAGTTTCTATGTATATTATTTTTTACAAAGCCTCGATGGTTTAGCGGTACTTAAGCTAGTATTACAATGAGTGGTTCTGAGTAGACTCCATCCAGTGGCTGCCTGCTGCTTTGATGAGATCGCCAGTCCCCCTGGAGAAGAGCTTTCCTATGATACGTTGTGTCAAATGCTGACCTCATATAGGAGCGTGAAAACCGTGCATGGGACTTCAGATTATGAGGTCTCGGGTACGATTCGGTCACGCCAACAGAGCTATTTTTTCCGTCAATAAATTCTCAATAGCATTAAACACAAAGTGAAAAATGTGAAATTGAAAATTCTTCTCAATAGCAGGCAGTTAGTAAGTTAGCTGTGTTTCACCCACGTCCCTCGGAAAGCACATAGGCCATTTGCTTGATCTGTCGGAATGCCGTCCCATCGGAATATAAAAGTTAGGGAACAGAGAGTGAATTTGTGTGCGTACCCATTCGTGCACTATAATATCTCCTGTGAAAATGGTTAGTAATCTGTGAACATTTGCCGCTATGACCGAATTACCATTTGGAGATCATTATTATTATTTATTTGTTACAATATTTGTTTTATTATTAATAGTATTGTGTTGTTTTGTCGAAGTCTTATACTTCGAATATACATTTTGTGGAAGTATGGATAATCCCGGTGCAAGCCTAAGTATACAGTAATTTTGAATCTTAAATAAACTCAATGCTACCAAAATCCATGACGATATAAGTATTTATAATCATTACAAAAAAAATATATTTATGATAAATAATTACACTAGTGCGAGTTAAATAGCGCCACGCCAATCGCTGGACACAGACTTAGTAGGTATACGAAAGCACGACACAGATTAAAAAGAAGTTTGTTCGGAGCCGGGTACCAACATCGCCGTTTTACCACCGGACCACGAGACGCCGTACTAGGGTTCATCCATACCACCTGGAAACGATCTCGTCCAAGACGGTTTTAAGCATTCTTTTCTACCACGTACGTGTAAGATCTGGAATGAACTTCCTGCTACGGTGATTCCCCAGCGTTACGACTTGTCCCTCTTTAAACGAGGTTTGAGAAGAGCACTTCTTTACTCACGGTAGGCGGCGACTGGGCTGTGCCCCTGGTGTTGCCATAGCCCATAGGCGGCGGTTACCACTTACCATCAGGTGGGCCGTCTGCTCGTCTACCACCGTTAGCAATAAAAAAAAAAGCTTTGAATTTAGACACTTTTAATTAGGTATATATAATAATATGTTATACGTATACTTATAAGCACATAATAATAATATTATGTACATAGTTTTAAAAACAGAATTTGGAAACATGTTTCTTTTACAGTTGCATGTAGGTATGAATGTTAGATAGCAGGTAGGATCAGGCGCCGAGCGCTGCATGAACTGGCCACTGCAGAATACCAGTGTAGTGATGGCGTGCCACATGATAGTGGTAGGTATCACGACGAACTGAGCAGTGGACCATTTGATCACTTCTCACTGGGGATCACTAGATTTTTTTTATGGTTTATTGTAGTTACTTACTTACTTATTTATTTTTTCTAATATTTTTTCATAAATGTTTTAGTTTTAACACGTAGTGTGTATTTAGATATTTTTATATATATTTTTAGCATTTGACATGCTTAGCACTATACATTAAACACAAAGTGAAAAATGTGAAATCGAAAATAACAGTCAGGAGCAGGATTTGAACCTGCATCTTCTGGATACCGTCCAGATGCTTTACCAAATCAGCCATCCTGACAATTGCTCCTGACTGCTAATTTCGATAACACATCATACTTACCGTCTTTGGGTGACGCCTGCGCCATCTGTCGGAAGTATTTTCATACATTATACCGACCAGGTAAACTTAATTTTACAATTAAGATTTTACCTAATAATGACGCAAACCCTTTAAATATTTAGATATTTTTATCATTTGACATGCTTAGCACTGTACATTAAACACAAAGTGAAAAATGTGAAACGAAAATAACAGTCAGGAGCAGGATTTGAACCTGCATCTTCTGGATACCGTCCAGATGCTTTACCAATTCAGCCATCCTGACAATTGCTCCTTACTGCTAATTTCGATAACACATCATACTTAACGTCTTTGGGTGACGCCTGCGCCATCTGTCGGAAGTATTTTCATACATTATACCGACCAGGTAAACTTAATTTTACAATTAAGATTTTACCTAATAGTGACGCAAACCCATTCAATATTTAGATATTTTTATATATATTTTTAGCATTTGACATGCTTAGCACTATACATTAAACACAAAGTGAAAAATGTGAAATCGGAAATAAAAATGTGAATTCATTAATTTTTTTTAAGTTATAATAATATTTTTTTATTATTAACAAATATAATGTAATATAAACTTATATAAAAAAGTATAATAAAAAAAAACAAATAAAAAAATATAACAAAAAAACAAACAAAAAGCAAAAAGTGTTGCTACAACTTTTCGTAAGATTTTTTTCTGTCTAGCCCCTTTCACAACGCGCGATAAGGAACTTCGTTCCAATAAAGTTTTTTTCTTTCTTTCTTTCTTCTTTCTATTTCATATAAATTTTGATCAGTACCTACTTATTGTAATGTGAAAAGGATTTAGTTTTTAAAAATATCACCTAAATCAGTGAATCAAAACAGGTATAGGTATGTTGTAGCGTTGTTCTATGCACAGTTAATACAAATCACCGAGCTTAAGTACCGACCATGATTTATTGTGGGATGCCAGATGGTACGATGTATTTATATCAATATTATTTAAAACTCCCGATGTTTACGCTAAAATTATAAATAGGTTTTGTTTATCTTCTTATTGAGATTTCTAAATAGATTCTTCCTTCAAATTCTTCCGCTTGAATTTTAGAATCTATATAAATGAATAAAATGCAAGTGTCTGTTTGTAATGTCTAAGTAGCAGTTTTTTTCTAAATGCGTATGAAAGTAACGACGAGTAAAAAAGTAGTAGCAGGCAACGTATATGTGGGATTCGGGGCCTTGGAAATATAGATATATCTCACAGCAACTGGTTTCTCTTTTTCTTTTAAATACAGCAGATCCTACAGTTATGACAAAATATATTACTTAATTCTTAGTTCGCTACACGTAGTACACGTCTTGATCACCCTCCTCTCACACGACAGTCCTCGCCATCTTGACTTTCCATATATCCCTCGTTTTCTTACAATGTACCTCTCACTCGCACCGTTTATACGTTTCGTTCTTCCACATCCTACATATATATATACATATACATACGTACGTTCCCTATAACAAAATGGCAATTTTAAAGTCTTTTGACTTACACGGGTAGATAGCCAATATTATATTGAGTAATTTAGACTACTTTTCTTTTAGAAAAATATTTATTAGTTCTGCACAAAAAACTCAATCACACGTGGACGAACTCGTGAGTAGCAGCTAGTACTACGTGTTATAAATCTGTAATAGAGCTATGTCTGTACATTTAGGTGTTTTTCAATGCATTTTATTAGATTTATCTGTTTGTTGGTTTGTTTACGTATCAGTGGAGCTAAGAGCGGACACCGCACGATAGTTCGTCGCTGGTGTCATGAAAGAGTAACGAGGCAGTGCAGCAAGGTCATCACCTTTCCCCACCGAAGGAATGTAACATAGTTCCAGTGGCCCGCCAATAAAGGCGGAGAGATGGCACATGGTGGGTTTCTTTAGTGGGTGAAGGCCCCACACTACCCTGTTAAATGCCCCAAACCACGGGGTGTGTGATTAGGCAAACTTTTCTCGATTTAACAAAAAAAAAGAGGGTCATAACCTTTGCGGCTAAAATGGTGCATCGACAACTCACATTTAAGCATTCACTCTTATAAAGGTAATTGGGTCAAACTATATAAATTAAAGGCTAATTAGCTCTATGCAGAATTTGCTAGCCCATAGTAAATGTAGATTTTTGAGTTCCAAACTATATGTAGGTATGTTAAATTTCATAATGACCGGTTGAGTAATTACAACGTGAAAGCGCAACAAACAAACAAACGTATGCACTAACATTATTTTGTCGATGGCTCCGCTGAGATAAAAGCTAGTATTTAGGTTACATCCCAAATTCCCGCATAGTAGCGTGATAAAATGCCCTGCCATTTTATACAATCCAATCAAGAGCTATCAAACAGAAAAGTTAAATTAGAATCCATTCACAAGACAAGAATTCTATAAAAAAGCTTTTGTTTTCAGAGAAAAATAGCCTAATAAAGACATTTTTTTCTCAAATATCTTAAATGTACAAACATAGCTCTATTACAGCTTCATAATAGATTTAAGGTTAAGTATATCCCTGTGAAATATGAGCGGGATAAATCTAATAAAGAGCTGCCAAACCAAAAAGTTTAATCAATATCCGTTCGGTAGTTATATAAATAAATAGCCCACTAAAGTAATTTTTCCTCAAATAACTTAAATTTACAGACTGTTCCAGCTCTATAATAGTATAGATTAATTAAATCAGATAACCATTATTTGAACGCCGAACATTATTGTTAGGTAATTAAACGAGAACATTGAGCCACTGAACGTAATATTACAGTGATATATAGTTACAATAACGAGACTTCGTCGGGGACATTGTTAAAGTAATACCTCATATCCCCTGACCCTCGAAATCCCCGCATTTATTACTCTTTGTGTGACAATTAATACAGGGAATCCTCGTTGAGTATAGTATAATTTGACTAATGGACTATCGTAGATTCATAAAGAAGGATTGTTTTAACAATTTGAGATTGTTTTTTATACTCATGATACTGACTCTACTAACTGACTCGGTGGTGTAGCGGTAGTGTATGCGACTGCTAATCATGAGTTCTTGGGTCCCCGGGTCGGGCAATGTTATTGAGCTTTTTCCTAAAAAGAAAAAAATCTCAGTAGCAGCCCGGAGCTTGGAAATGTGCCCGGTAGACGTCAATAGGCTCGCCCCTTATTACGTGGGACTTAAACATAGCTGTCGAGTCATGGGTGTGTAGCTCTGCCTACCCCTTCGGGGAATACAGGCTTGATGCTATGTTTTATAATATTTTATGTATTGAAATTATCGTAAGATTGACACATATTTGATTTATTATTATACCGGCAGTAACTCACGTTTAGGATCGATTACGTCGACCCGGGTTTCGAGCATATCCGAGGCTCATCATCAAGACGAGTGCGCAGCGTCGCCTGCGAGTTCGCGGCGTGCACTTATGATAATAACTATGATTTACAGAGTGATTTCGGTCACGGCCAGTGTTATTGGACACTAGCTAACTACTCAGGAGATATAATAGCGCACGAGTGGTTACGTAAACACAAGTGCATTCTTCGATGAGCACGGGGATGAACCACCTCCAACTTTTTAACTCCCAGCTATTATTGAACATTTCTTGAAGGAACAACTATTTAACTTTTTGTTTGCTCGACCCGGCTTCAAAACTGGGAGACTAGCGATAGCGTATGCAACTGCTGATTATGAATTAGCAGTTGCATACGCTACCGCTAGTTTTTAGGGTTCCGTACCGGAAAAGTCAAAACGGGACCCTATTACTAAGACTTTGCTGTCTGTCTGTCTGTCCGTCCGTATGTCACCAGGCTGTATCTCAAGAACGACGATAGCTAGACAGTTGAAATTTTCACAAATGATGTATTTCTGTTGCCGCTACAACAACAAATACTAAAAACAAAAAATAAATATTTAAGAGGGGCTCCCATACAGCAAACGTGATTTTATAGCCCTTTTATGCTCGCTATTGATAACGGTAACAGGTAACTTGAAATGTTCACAGAATATTTAGTTATATATTCACTTTAAAAAAAAAATTAAATTAAAATAAAACAAATATTTAAAGGGGCCTCCCACACACAAACGTGTTTCTTTAAAAACCACGAAATGAGTCAAATTTTACTTGCAAACAGCCAAACACCATGGTTACAGAGAGTTACAATAGTGAAATGTTGTTTACCTAGTCAATGGTACGGAATCCTTTGTGCGCGAGTCCGACTCACATACGGCCGGTTTTTATATACTACAAGGGTTTCAAACAAACAATGTATCACCAGTTATTGAAACAGATTTATGGTGGTAAGGATAATAGGAATGATGAGGGGATTTTAGCCTAGCGCTTACACTTATCGTACGATGTGCAACTAAAAGTTTCTCCCATCAAAAATGAGAAAGAACGCACGAGGATGTAACAGCTTCTTTTGGAAGATCAGTATCAATCAACGCTATTTTGTATGAGTGAGCACGACGAAGACACACATTCCTCACGCCCCTACTACATTCATTTTATTTTCTCTATTATTTTGATATTTTAATATAATTTTCTCGGCGCAACATTGTGGAGAAGCATCTGGCTGTAGGCCAGAGGGTTTTCTGCAGTTTTGTGGATTTGGAGAAAGCATTTGACACTGTTGTACGAAAGGAACTTTGGGACATTTTGCCAGAGTATGGTATTAGCGGTAGACTGCTACAAGCGGTGCAGTCCAACTACATGGACTGCAGAGCTTGTGTGCGGCTGGATGATGGAATGTCACCCTGGTTTGACGTCAATATCGGCGTTAAACAGGGCTGCGTTCTATCAGCCAGACTGTTTATCATATATCTGGATAAATGTCTACAAAGGTTGAATGAAATGAATGTGGGAGTACAGACGGGCGACTCAGTGGTTAACTCGCTACTATATGCAGACGATGCGGTCCTATTAGCGCAGTCTGCGACTGACCTGCAAACTCTAGTCGACGTAATGGCAGAAGATTGTAAGAAAAGGGGCTTACGTGTGAATGTGGGTAAAACCAAAGTAAGGGTTTTTGAAAGAGAAGAAGCCAGAACAGATGTCAGAGTAGCAATAGGAAATGGTGTGCTAGAACAAGTAGATGAATTTGTATATCTTGGATGTGGATTCAGTCGGGATGGAAGGTACACCACTGATGTAGAAAGAAGAGTGAATGCGTGAAATAGAGTGAACGGAGCATTGGGACAACTTCTCGGTAGCCATCACCTCAGCCAGAAGGCACGTGTCGCAATACACAACACAGTGCTTGTCCTAACGTTATTATATGGAAGCGAGAGTTGGGTATGTAAAAAGGAGCATGACAGCAAAATTAATGCGGGCGAAATGCGATCTCTGCGGAGAATATGTGGAGTGAGGCTGACTGACCGCATTCGTAACAATGACGTAAGAGAGCGAGTAAGTATGAAAGAGAGTATTGGTGTAAATATGCGAAAGGGAATGCTACGATGGTACAGACATGTGGAAAGAATGCCGGACGAGCGACTGGCTAAGAAGATATACAATGCGAAAGTGGAAGGATGTAGGTACAGGGGGAGACCGAGACTTACCTACCTAGACCAAATTGGTCATGTATTGAAGGAAGGTGGAGACAGGAGTCTCCGAAACCGGCGAGCGTGTATGAAGACAGTTATGAATGTTGAGGAAGCGAGATATGTATGCAAGAATAGAGCCTCTTGGCACTGTGTTCTCTCTGCCTACCCTGCAAGGGAAATGGCGTGATGATAAGTTAGTTAGTTAGTTAATATAATATTTGACATGTAAAGCTTTTTCACTTTGTGTTGTATGTAAAGCTATATAAATTAACACATAGTGTGTAAATGTTTAATCGAAAATAACGGTTACGAGCAGGATTTCAACCTGCCGCTCCTGGATACCGTCCCAGATGCTTTGTCAATTCAGCGTTCGTGACAATAGCTCGGGACCGCAAATTTCGATAACATATTCCATCTTATTGTTCTGGATGAACTTTGCGCCATATATCGGATGTATACATTATTCCACATAATTTTGAAAAATCTCGAAATGTCAGAGTTGTGTACCGCACGAGGTCTGAACCTTGGACTCGGGATCGAACTCGTTACCACTGCCGTTGCAGTCCTTGATTTCACCGCTAGGCTGTCACTGCTACACTGAGCTTACTTTCAATATACGGTTAATAAAGCAATAAAATATGCAAATTGTGCACGTCACGTGATTTTGCTTCGCACTGTCGGATCGCTAGTAGTGTTGAATTCAATTTTGAAGTGTAATCAAGTTAGCTAGAACATATTTTTTTTCACTACTAAGCTGTGCACTATGGACCTATTTCCTTTATAAAACAAAATTATATCGAAACTCAGTGACTGGCGTTTCCTTGTGATATGACCGTCCAATCAATCACAAAATCAAATATTTCTGTATGAATAATGTATTGACACCCCCCATACATCCCGATACATACATATATGTATCGGGCGGTCGACCCTCACACCAGCTTACGTTATAACATGTCTATAATCCTATTAATATACCTATAACTAATATTAGCTGTTATCACACGCAGAACTAAACATTTTTGATGTGAAACATCTAATGCGGAGAGAGGGTAAAATCGGCTGTTAGCGTGGCGACGCTTTTATTTAACTTGTCCCGTTCAAATCATAAAAGTTAAATTTGACACACTTCCCGGTTTTCGATTGAGCCGAAATTTTACACCCATATGTATATCGTGTGACAATGCAATATTATGTTGACATGGAGCTGATCTGATGATGGAGCTGGAAGGTGGACCTAAGAACTCTATAATGAAACGGCGCAACCCCGTCTAGTTTAGGCTTGTATAATTCGTATTGACAAGTACTTTGTCTCTAGATGGTATCAGGGGTCTGAGAATGAAGCTGGAAGGTGGCCACAGTAACTCTTATAATAAAATGACGCAACCCTATCGACTCGTTTGATTCGTCTTGATGAGTACTTTGTCTTTAGATGGTATCCAGGGTCTGATGATGGACGCAACCACATCGAGTTTGGAATTGTTGCATTTGCCTTAACGAGTACTTTGTCTTTAAATGGTATCCAGGGTCTGATGATAGAGCTAGAAGATGGCCATAGGAACTCCATTATAAAATGACATAACACCATTGAGTTTGGGCTCGTATGATTCGTCTTGATGAGTACTTTGTCTGTAGATGGTATCCAGGGTCTCATATAGAGCTGGAAGGAGGCCACAGTAACTATGTAATGAAACGACCCGAACCCATCAAGTTTGTATTCGTTTAATTCATCTTAAGGAGTACTTTGTCAAGTTATGATCTTTTTTTTTAATGCCTGAATGAATAATTTTGATTTACAAGTTTTAATTTAAGATCGAACAATTAATTTGGATATCTAAAAATAACAACTGTTTGTTTATAGTTTTAAGTTTTCACTTCTGTCGGCAGTCCTTAGACTGCTTTGTTTTTTTTTTGCTGCCAGAAAGCGGCCCACATAGTGGTATTGGTGACATAGACTTTGGCAACATAAGATACAGCCAAGCCACCTTCTGAAACCTCGTTTAAGGAAGGATAAGTCGTAGTGCGGCTGGCGAGGCGGGAACTGCGCGACGAGCTACTGAGGAGCGCGCGCGTGCAGCGTGGTCTGAACTCGGCGGATATTGATATGCCCGGTCCGCCAATATGGTTCTATTTAAATGAGCGTCTGGCCAAGTTAAACAGCATGTTGTTTCGTAGGGCACGGGAGGTTGGTCACCGTCGTGGATGGCAATATATTTGGGCAAATAATGGGCGCATCCTCGCGCGTCGCAAAGCTGGTGACCGGGCTGATGTTATCCGCGCCGAGTCTGACCTCTTGCGTATACTGGGCACGGAATCGCCGCCACATTGATTCATGGCATAATTTATTTTTCTATGTAGGTATATTTATTTTTCACCATATTTATAAATGCTTTTTAATTAAGACTATAGGATACTTTGCTACTGTTCGTAGAATTAGCACAAGAAACCAGATAATTAACTATTTTTCTTGCAATATATAATTATGTACTAATTAGTAAAAGCAGTACCTACTCATAGTTTTATTTATTTATTATTATTCTTTGTTTGCTACATATTTTACTATTTTACATAATAACTAGCTGACCCCGCAAGCGTTGTTTTGCCATATAAATTATTTCTGGAGAATTTTTAGGAAATTTCTAGGGTAGAAAAAATTAATAAGTTGTATGTCGAATCATAAAAAAAAAATTGGCCCAAAAAATAAAAAAAAAACACAAAATTTCATAAGAATCGGTCAAGCTGTTTCGGAGGAGAATGGTGACAAGCACTGTGACACAAAAATTTTGTATACTTATTGGATATTTAGAAGATGTTCTTTTCAATGCTGGTTATCACCCTATATGATACTAGTATATTACGTATGCGAATTCGCTCGCGTCAAAGTGATGTACCATGTTATTTATTGATAAGATTTGCATAAAATCCTTTATTAATGCTCACCTACGCCTATTGTGTGAGTATGTATGTTTGTCTTACATTATCTTTCTTTTCTTGTTATGTGTTTTCTTAATTAGAGCATTGCGTTTCGACTTGGCGTCCGTGCGTCATCGTAGGTTCGCACTGAAAATCAGCGCTGGGCTCACATAGCATAGCATCATGCTGAGTGCTTATTGACACAGTCGCGATATACAGTTTTTTTTACTGTGTAATAATTATGTTAATGTACCTACGTAATTAAGTTTTTATATACCCAGACTGTGAAAATAAAATACTTTTCTTTCTTTCTTTCTTTCTTTCAGATAGTATTGAGGAACCCTACCGCGTTGTCTCGTAATAAAAACACGATGTTGGTTGCCTGATTAATGTTTGTAGGTATACCTTGCATAATTAGCAAATTGAAGTGGCATTCGGCTTAATTAAGACGCACACATACTAAAATATTGTAATGATTTGAAATCTGGGATTGCCTGGATACGGTACAGCGAGAATTGTACGTTGTGGCATAAATTAGGCCACGTTTTTCTCTAGCACATAACGGCTATTGGCTGAGCAATTAATTAAAATAATATATGATATGGAATCCTTAATATGCTTACTATTCCTTCTTATCTATATAATATAGATTTAAATTAACTTTTCTGAGATTTATTTCTAAGAAACCCCCGAAAGGGTAGGCAGTGGTGTATTACACACGCACGACTCGCCAGCTATGTTTAAGTCCCACGTAATAGAGGGCGAGCCTATTGATGTCTACCGGGAACATTGCCAAACTCCGGGCTGTTACTGAGAATTTTTCTTTTTAGGAAAAAGCTTAATAACATTGCCCAACCCAGGGATCGAACCCGAGACCTCATGATTAGCAGTCGCATACACTACATTTAATTATAGACTTATTGAAGTTAGAAATAACGATAAGTATTACGTGTTCAGTGCCTTACTGCGGCGGAGAAAAGGGGGAGAGGGGAACTCTCTTTTACCTCTGCCTCATCATCTTAATTTAAGCAACGCAAACAAAATCGTGGGTATCAGCTAGTATACTATTAAATTAGAAAAAGTAGTATACTATAATATTAAATTAGAAAAAGTTATCGAAATTTATTATCAACGAATAGAACGTCTAAACCTAGGTGGGTTAAAATAAATAAACCAAATTTTGTAAAATCGTATAACTGGGGGTAGATGAAACCTTTGAAACAACATATCAGCCTTGGACGTCTACCATCTAAGTCCCGAGATCATGAATGCTGTAAAGTAGGTATTCGAAATATCGGGATAGTAGAAAATCAAGTAAACGCGATAGATTCCGTAAACGTAGTTTTATTTCAAAATGTATAGCATTCGCGTAAATGTCAGAAAGTATTATATCAA
Source organism: Leucoma salicis (assembly GCA_948253155.1). NCBI lineage: Eukaryota > Metazoa > Arthropoda > Insecta > Lepidoptera > Erebidae > Leucoma > Leucoma salicis. The sequence goes on from OX411822.1 coordinate 21,371,256, forward strand.
GGAATAGATCAAGGAGAGGGTAGTCACCTAGAAAAGGATATAACCTACTTTTTATCCATCCATCCATCAGCCTTTCAAAGTCAACTGCTGGACATAAGCCTCCCCAAGAGAACGCCACTATGAGCGGTCCCGTCATGGGGGATAATGCCGTAATCGCCACGCTTGGTAGGCGGGTTGGCGATCGCAGTGGATGTTGTTAATACTCGAGGGAGTGCTGCTGCCCACTCCCCCGGCATTCCCTCAGTCGGCTCTTACGACTCCCGTGGGTAGAGAGGGGTTCGGGACTTTTTATCCATTAAATAGGCGAACGCTCCTGTGATGTAGCAATTTTTGCATGGGGATAATAAATAATATTTTTTATACCACGCGGGAGACAAAGAAGCATAAAACAGTAGCACAGTAAAAATATAAGCAAAGCAGTAGTGAAACTAGGCCTAATCGGTGAAATAATTACCTACAATCCATTGGAGCATTAGGGTTGCCCCCGTAAGTTATGTAAAATTGAAAAAGTTTTTTTTGCATAGTTAACATTGTATTTTAGTTAATTAGCACAGTATTCAGATTTTTTTAGACATAACGACTATTAGCGTTGTTTTAAACGTACCAAAACCACAACGCGGTTGTGGTTAGCGGTGTCGCTGGTGGTTGCGTAGTGGCTGCCATGTGGTTGGTATTGCCCACAAGGTTGCATTTGACGGCAAAATGTGAATAAAACTATTTATTTTTATACAAATTAGCAACCAACCACGTGTTGTTGTTATGGTGTGATTGTGGTTCATGTGAAACATCGCTTATGATTGTCACTCATCCTCTCCTAATAACTAAATCTGTATAAGAGCTGTTTCTGTACATCAAAGGTAGAAGATGCGACTATATTAGACTAGGTATTTAGGCGAGTCTGCTCTGAACACATTTTTTTATTTTTAGACTTTTTGTCAGGTTGTACACAAATAACGCAAAACCTATATGATGATGATGCACCTTTTTTGTTTAATAGCTCTTGATTATAATTAAAAAATTGGTACACATATTATCCCGCTACCTAAGGACTATATTAATAACCTGAGATATAACTTAATAAACTAGCTTTTGTCTCAGCCGGAGCCGCGGGCAAAAACTGGTAATGTATGTATATTGGAAAGTATTTTATTATTTAATAAAAAAATACTAAGGTTCTGTAGTAATCAACAATAATATAATTAAAATAACGAGTTTATAAATAAAATAAGTAATTACAAAACCATCAACATTAAAAAAATGATTTAGTCTTTATTCTTTTAATAACAAATTATTTACAGAAAATAGGTACTTTCGTTAACTGCGACACGTTCGGAATGCTGTATTATTAACATTGATTGTGTAAAAAAAATCTCATTCGAATGAATAGTTATTTAAAGTAGATAAACTATCGGAAAACTACGACACGGTACGTAAGACGTATAGAGAATATAATCATATCCATTACTAAAACGTACACAACTAGATACTAATCCCGACGCAAAGAACATGTCCCGACGCGTCAACCGCTAGTGACAGCACTGGCAGGGGTGCTTAGATTCTCGTATATGCGTGCGTATGTGTGAGTGTGTCGTTTTTAACGGTTTGTTCCTAGTTTCAGTACTGTTGATATATATACTGTGACAGTAGTATGTAGATGCTAACTCCAAGAAAAGGAATAAGAGATGGAGAGTATTGGAGAGGAAGTATAATAAGGAGGAAATAAGGCGAAGATTTGGGGCCTCTGCATCGTAGAGTAGCTTTTTTATATTATTTGACTACGATTTTTTTTATATAGACTACAGCCTGCACTAGGGAATAATTAATCCATGTATTGCGGGGGACTTTACAAATATACAATTTCATGAACACAAAGTACAACCAGTATCTAAACCACTCCGCACATCTGTACATCTGTAGTGACCATCAGAATTGTGGAGTTCACGCAGAAGTCGCGGATAAAATCTATTAACTCAAAAATGTTTTTGTTTTTGTCAAACCCATTCGTATATGAGTGTGCAATCATACAATCGATTTGTCACAGCGAACGCAGCCATTAGACATATTTGTCACGAATGAATATTAATGGATCTAGTAATTATGTCTCTACATGATGTACATGGCTTGATAAATTGTTCATTTATAAGTGATTGATGATATTTTAATGTAGTTTTATCTTGGAAATAAAGAAAGAAGTAATCCTTTCTAATGTTATTTGTGAAAGTGCGTCTGTTTGTTACCTTTTGATTTCTTAATTACTGAACCAATCATCACAATGAAATTTGGCGTAAATTTAGTACAAAATGCAAATAAGATCATAGGCTACTGTGTATAGATTTAATAGTTACATTCCTATCCCACTCACAGGAACAGATTTCTATTTAAGGAGGAGGTTCTCAATGCGACTGTATATTTTTTTGTATGTTTCTTACGCGATTATTTCGCCAATTATGAATTTATTTTGACGATTATTTGATGTCTGGTAGGTCAGTCATACTTCATAGGTCGCACACACATTATAAAAATTGATTCAACATACTTTTTGAAAAAAATATCAATTACGAAAAGAAAATTTTCTCTTCAGAAAAAACTTTTTATTTTAAAATTGTACAATCTTGAAGCCGGAGCTGCTTTTTTTCAAAAATTTATATTTTATATTCCTGCAAAAAGTATATAAAACACTTAGACAGTCTATGTCTAATTGTTATTATATATATATTTTTAAATGACACCCTGCGCTAAGGAATAATCCTTGTATCGTGGGGGACTTTACAAACATACAATTGTACGGGCACAAAGTAGGCCCAGACTCAGAACAACCATTTGTGTATCACACAAAGAGTTGTCCTGTGTGGGAATCGAACCCAGAACACTCGGGCGGGACGTCGGTATCTAAAGCACTTCGCCATCTGTACAGTCAAATATCTGACTATTATGGATTTGATGTCAACAGACCACGAATATTGTATTAAACACAAAGTGAAAAATGTGAAATCGAAAAATAACAGTCACGAGCAGGATTCGAACCTGCATCTCCTGGATACCGTCCAGATGCTTTGCCAATTCAGCCATCGTGACCCTTGCTCCTGACTGCTAATCTCGATAACACATTCATACTTAACGTCTTTGGGTGACGCCTGCACCATCTGTCGGAAGTGTTTTCATACATTATACCGACCAGGTAAACTTTATTTTACAATTAAGATTTTACCACTTTGTGTTTAATTTAATGTATGTTGCTAAGCATGTCAAATGCTAAACATATATATAAAAACGATTATTGTAATTGTATTGAGTGTTTCAAACAAATATAGCTAGTCAATTTGAAAATTGCAATATCAATAACAGATTATTGATGTTTTGTTTCTTATTTACTATGAAAAAATAGCTTGTGACTCGCTCCGAAAGGTCTGCAGGGCTTAGGTACATTCTTATTTAATCTATCTCGTATATTCACATGTACTGCTCGTATGTAAATACACAGCCTTGGGCGCCGGATATTATTCGCATCTTTTTTATCCCGCCTATCCCTAAACTAGGATTTTCGCAGTTTGTGTAATATATTTATTTTTTTGTTCTTTTCCTTTAACGACAACACCTCGCACTAGGAAATACACAAAGTACATTCAAATTCAGTTTAATCATTTGTGGACCACACAAAGGATTTTCCTGTGTGGATATCGTACCACGCGAGATCGGCTTCTAGTCCACTACACCACTACTCGATATCAAAACTATACAGACTTATTGAACAAGGGTCTCAGAGGTTCTTGTTTTGGGCTGCTCATTACCACTTCAAATTGAACGTTTGATATGCAATAAACACATACAATATCTTTAAGCCGTTAGAGTTAATTTGGGATAAGCCTAAAATATCAATGATTTTTATTACGCCATCAAGCTTATAATTTGTAATTTACTGTCGTATAGTTAACGCTGAACAGAGCATACATACGTACCATAGCCATGTATGTTACACAATCAATTTCAATCAACGTTGTATTTATCTACAGTCATGTTTAAATACGGCATAATGAGCTAAACATAATGAATTTTTGTTACTTGTACCAAATGTATGTGACATTACGGACTTGCTGATATTTGCTTACACAGATACACATATAAGTACTCACGTTTTTTTTATACCTATCAGTGCTTGACTTGGCCGCAATTCAACCGTAGTCATTATAGATTAAACAATACCACTATTTAATCTAAAATTATTATTTAAAGTAATTATTTATTATTTAAAGCCTCGCTTCTCCCAGCATGAATGGGCCGGCTCGACCAGCCGTAGGTACTCATACTTTTGTGTTTCGTATGGTGAGTGAGAGTACTGGAGACAATAAACTCCTCTTTGTTCCTATAATACAATTTAGATTAGGGTTAAACTCATCAATTTTTATTATACCCATAATCAATATGGCCGGAAGCCAATAGCCTGTGGCCGTATGGGGCCGGCTTTAGAATTGTACCACCCCTCTGTACCCACGGTAGTCGTAAGAGCCGACTGAGGGAATACCGGGGGAGTGGGCAGCAGCACTCCCTCGAGTATTAACAACATCCAATGCGATCGCCAAGCCGCCTGCCAAGTGTGGCGATTACGGCATTATCCCCCATGACGGGACCGCTCGTTGTGGCGTTGTCTTGGGGAGGCCTATGTCCAGCAGTGGACGTTGAAAGGCTGATGGATGGATGGGTGAATCAATATGTGTTTGAGTGTGTGTGTATGTTCCCTATGGATACCAAAACGCGTAGCCAATTTTGATGAAATTTTCAGGCAATATTTAGTACAGCGAGTAATTGTCTGTTCGGTAGCAATTGGTTTAATACTTATTTATGTTTTTGTCAATTTTGTATAATATTTTTTTATAATAAGCTATTCGTTCGAAGCCAGGGTAGGTCGCTAGTTGTTAATAGAATACACTGTCGTGATACTTACTAAAAAAATATTACTGGTTATATCTTTTTTAAGACCCTGCGCTATGAGAATTATCCCCGTATCGCGTGGGATTTCCTAAACATACAAACTTTGTTTCTTTTAACACACACATGCAAGGTCTTTTCTAAACCATTCTACCATTCATGCCAAAACTATTACTATCGGGTACGTGTTTTGGACTGATGAGGGGTCGAATTTTAGATAAAAAGTGTGTAAGATTAAGTAGACCACTTACCAACACAAGTGCCGTGGTACATCTGCCATCGTTTGTAAAAGGCCTGCCCGCAAGACTATTTTTGCTCTAATAGCCCATTTTTTTTTGGTAAGGCGGGTATAAATTTATCTGACCGCACACCCCGTCATTCGGGGCAACGAACCCACTAACCAAGCCCGCTGTGTGCCGTATCTCTGCCTGTATTAGCGGGCCATTGGAACTATGTTGCATTACTTCAGTGGTCCGCCGGCATACATTTCTAAAACAAAGTTTGAAGCGAAATTCGTAGCAAAATTTAAATTCATGCATTCACCATTCAACGCTCGAGCTCAGTGGCGCGGTCCAGTTGACGAACTTTGAATGACTATTGTCATTCGCTACCATTCTACCAACTCGCCGTTTCCCGCAGTAACTTGTTAACAAACAAAATGAACATAATTCAGTTGACTATTTGATTATGTTGCATTGTGTAGGTATATGAAGTATCACCGACTAAGATTTCTCTTTTTTTTATTGCATGTTGTGGCAGACCGGCCACGGGCCATCAGATGGTAAATGGTAACCGTCGCTCATGGACTCAACTATACTGAAAGTATTGTTAAGCCGCTGCTCAACATTTCATTTCACAGATATGAAATGAAAGAATAAACGGCTATCTCCTGCTACAACCAAAACGCGACGACGTGCTTTATGGCCGGTCGCACGGGAGATGGTGGTACCAACCCGCTCGGGCCCAAAAGCAAGTGAGTACTCGCACTTAGTACCCAGCCCTGTCACCAGTAATGCAATGGATGATCATTGCTTACTTCCCTTAGTAGCCTCATACGACACCCGTGGGAAAGAATGGGGTGGTGGCACTTGTATTTTTAGTCCGTCACCACACGGTAAGTATAGTAAATTTTTTAAATAAAGTTTAAGTGGGAAAGTGGAAGTATATACCTATACATATACGGTACAGGGGAAGACCGACACTGATCTACTTAGATTAAATTGGTCATGTATTGGAGGAAGATGGAGTCAGGACTCTCCGAAACCATAGCTGTTGTCGCGCGAGTGTTGCCCCTGGTATTACTAGCGTCTATAAAAGCCTACGGGAACCACTTCAGCTAGTATAAGGTTAATTTTAAGCCAAGATGCAGTTGATTATACATTTTTATAGTGAATAACATATTTTAAATATAATTAAGTCTGTCACACATTTCTATTAACCAAGTCTTTTCTTTCTCTTACGTATCAGTATAACTACGAATAGAGCCCTATCATTTTTCACGGTCTGATTCCATTGTGGTTTAATTGTTATCAAATAAACAAAAAAATAGTGAATATTTACGCTCGACTCGATGGTACAGTGGTACACTATAACCAGCGCTATACCTTATTTCGTGAGAACTACTTCTATATACCAATATAGAAGTACTTCTTAAAATTACCGCTAGATGGCGGTTAGGACATGACAACCATATTAGTACTTTTTGAAATTAGCGCTATCTATGTGATTTATTGAAAACTACTTAGTAAGACCAATACATTATTAGTTACTTATCAAATAATCAATTTTATTGTGTAAAATGTAGATTATGCGTGCACTTTTGGATTTTTCAAAGTATTTGTATTTAAAGTTTATGTACCAAAGTTTATCATTTTTTTTTTCTCCTCCCATGTTTAATTGAGAATTAGCTCGTTACCCGGTAGACTCCGTATCATCTATACAACAACTACACTCCTGACTCAAGTGTCGTTAATTTCAATACAATATAGTCTTTGTTGTGTTATCTCTTGATAAAGGCCAATAAATGTGCAAAAATAGTTAGATAAGTACCTATTTATATAGATGCAAGGGAGGTAATTAATGATATATTTAGCTATAAATAATGCCTTGACGGTTATTTCGTGTATCTACGTTTACATCACAATAATGGAGCATAATTTACTATTATTGCTTTGGCGTGATGTCTATGCCTATAGTATATTCACGAAGTCTAGAAGAAAAAGGGAAACAAAACAGCACAATGGGACTTTTGATATTTTACTTTTATATTTGTAAATATCAAATGAAAATAACGATAGAAGTAATAGGTACACTAATAACATTGTAAATGCTATTTCACGCAGAACTAATTTAATATTTTTTATTAATTTTATTTTGAATGTCAGAATCCCTATAATAAATTTCTTAGTATTTATAAAATTATAAATTACATAGTTGACAAGCAAATAAACCTAATTAAAAGAAGAAAAAAAAAACTTTCGATGTCTATTCCCCCAGATCCGGTGGGACCCAGGTACGAACCCAGCGCGCAGCAAATCTTTTTCCAATTACACAAATTGGTCTTTAAAGTAGAACAAGTTGCTTCAAAACACACCTATAAGTATATCACTTAAATAAAAATATAGAAACCACGTATAATTTGTTTATATTTCTATATTTTCTTATACTAAGTGGGTGGCAAACAAGTATACGGCCCACCTGATGGTAAGCGGTTACCGTAGCCTATAGACGCTGGCAACACCAGAGGTATTACTTGCGCGTCGTCAACTTCAAGGATAGTAGGAAGTGGTGAGGAAAAATAATCACTTTGATTTTCTGTGAGAGGGTGGTACTTTTCTGATCGAGCCGGCCCATTCATGCTGGAACAAGCAAGGCTCTATTATTAACAAAATAAATGTTATATTACGTCTCTTCGAATATGAAGATTACTTACTCCTCGATAGAAATACGATACGAGGGATATAAAAATATAAACGTACAATATAAAAGTATTTTTTGATCTTTAAGTTTATACTGAGATAATACGAGAACGTCTCGATATCACTTGAGAGACCTACTTAACCTCGTATTTATTAAGGATAAGTAAAATATGAATTCAATTCATAAGCAAATAACAGATATACCAGATTTTTTAAACATTTTTGATCTATATTTTTTAGCATTTGACATGCTCCGCCACTTTTTAAAGTATAAATTATTTGAGAATAAGGAAAAAGAGATTTTTTGTACTAGCGGGAACCGAACCCGCGTCTTTTCCAATCCGGGGAAGTGCTCTAAGCCACTGAGCTATAGTACAGGTACTTCGACCATCCCAATCTCCTTATTACATTTGTCTTTACGACCAGCGCCATCTATCGGAAGCATTTACATGCATTAAATTGATATAGTAAGTTTAATTTTGCAATTAAAATTCATACTATTTGATGGTGCGATTTTTTAAACATTTTTGATCTATATTTTTTAGCATTTGACATGCTCCGCCACTTTTTAAAGTATAAATTATTTGAGAATAAGGAAAAAGAGATTTTTTGTACTAGCGGGAAAAAAAAATCCTTATTCTCAAATAATTTATACTTTATAAAGATATACCAGATTTATTTAAAATTATGTTTTATTTTTTGTATTTACGCGATGTGTTATTAAAAAATAAGAACTGATTGAATTTGATCCCATGACTTTTAAAATGACAAACGACTGTTTTGCTACACTTCGTATGTTTATTATTTACTGAAAGACGCTCTAGTGATATGGTGATGCTGATAATAAATAAAAAAATAAAAAATCTATCGTGGGGACTTTACAAACATACAATTTGACGTTCACAAATTATACTCAGATTCAAAACAATATTCAGTAGTCGTTATCTGAACTATTTTGCCATCTGTGCAGTCAAAATATATGTTTTTTCAACGTCTATCGCATATGCACACTTGCTACTCATTCAATTGAAAAAAGTTAAAAAGATTTAAGGCGAAATTTGGCACATAGCTTATGACCTAAATTTTAAATCACTGCGTTAATATAGAGAGCATAAAATACCGGTAAATGCATTAGCTTAATCGATTTAAGTTAAATTTACTGATTAAATTCTGAACATTATCACTAGATAGCGCTGGCTTGCAACTACTTTCCTTTATCTCAAAGCAAGAAATACAATATTTAATTATCCTATTCATTTTTTAACAACATATCTTTCAGTTTTAATTTTAAAATTCAGAAAGATGATATTTGAAGATTGATTGATTAAATAACACGCTCTTTCTTATCAGCAACATTGTAATTATTTCCTTCTTTATTTTAATATCTACTAATATGCATTTAAATATTACTACTTTAATGAAAGTAAAATGAATTAAACAAACACCTAAGCCCGTTACTCGTAATTAGATATATTCTCGCGAAAAGTTCTTTCTATAATATTACATAATTTAAACCTGGTCTACAAATTTTAATTACTTGTTAGAGTATTTAAAATAAAACTGATTTTAAAAAAGGTTTTATATATTTTTACACGCCTCATAAGCGAAACGTTGAGGTGTGTACTACTCTCGTTTAACGCAGAACAACTGTATTTTCAAACTTAAAATGTCTCTATTTATCATATATTGCACTTGTAAAAAAATATATACACACCACACATATCAAGAAAAAATACTATTTTTAACACTCATGATATTGTTGATACCATTTTTGTTATTTAAAGTAGTTAAAAAACTGTTTAGAAAAAATCTGTCTTGGACGTCCGTGTGTTGTAGGTATGTTCGGATAATGTATGTTAACACAATAACGACCGAAATACTTTACAAATCGAGTCATTTTTTTCTTTTTCAATTCAATATAATTACGAATAGAGCCCTATCACTTTTCACGGTCTGATTCGATGTGGTTTAATTGTTATTAAATATACAAAAAAATAGTGAATATTTACGCTCGACTCGACACTAAAACCAGCACTATACCTTATTTCGTGAGAACCACTTCTATAGACCAATATAGTAATACTTCTTAAGATTAGCGCTAGATGGCGTATAAGACATGAGCAGGTACTCTTTAAAATTAGCGCTGTCTATGTGATTTATTGAAAACTACGTAATAACCAATACATTATTAGTTACTTATCAAATAATCAATTTTATTGTGAAAAATGAAGATTATGAGGCATGCACTTTTGGATTTTCCAAATTTATTTTATTTATTGTACAACGCTGTCGCGTATATATTGGCGCATACGCTCAACAAAGTACGGCTTCATCGTTTATTGTGGGATATTAAATATAATTCGGCCGCTACACTCGCTCGCCCTAATTCGATCCGAGACGCGAGGACAATACTGATTGCTCTGGGCCCAAGTCTTTGTGCCTTATATTCACTTAAGTACGGTATGGGTACGTGTCTTTTTGCATCTAATGAGCTACGTTTAAAGATATATCTTTTGAAGCATCTGGACTTCAACTGAAGAGGTTTTGAGGGAGTCTCTGTTGCCTTTAATATCGTTCGAGAGTCGAATTATAAGCTCAACTAATGGTATTATCTGGGGTATATACAAATGATTGTGGAGAGTATGAGTATAATGGAAATTTTAAGGACCCATTAGTGATACTATTGGGCAGCTGATTTTCTTGATAGAGAGAGGTTTTGTATGCGGGCTGACAGACGGGAAATGCTCTGAAGCAAGCTGTTATCCTGATTCTATTTTGCTTCATCGAGTAGTGTTTATTTATGTTACCAAATACCCACTAAATTTGGACCTATGTCATTGTCATTACCACCAGCCCGTGCCTAGTGTTTTTTAGATTGTCAGTGTAATCCTTCAAGAAAATGGTAAAATTATTGACTGGGAAATGTAGTAATATATAAAAAATATACTGATCAACAAATCAGACAGGTTATACGTACATGGTGAAGATACAATATCGTCTTAAGTTTGATTGTGTGTTTTCGCACTCAACGCTTAGTATTTAAACCAAGTATGTAATGCAATAAATCAATTATGTGCTGCTCGTCATATTTAACTAGAGCGAGCGAATCTTTTAATTTATTTGTAACAGATACTAATTGCTTTAGTAATTTTAATTAGAATTTTAATAATATTTAAAATAGAAAAATAAAATCACAACTTATTTTAATTACGTCAAATACGTGTAAAGCAAAAAAAACACAATTTACTTTTAGTGAAACTGCTGTCTTGTTTTCACTTTCAATATTTGAAGCTCAAAGGTTTTTTGTAATTAATGGTTTTAAGTTTTTATGTTTGAATTCAAAGGACATGTAATTAAAAACTAATTAAAATTATTTAACACACAAAGCGTTCTCACTTCTGTTGTGAAAGTAGGTACTTCTAAATATAATTACCAAATATAAACGAGATATAGAACGGGAGTGATCGACATAGCCCGCCAGGTTGGCACGCTGAAGTGGCAATGAGCAGGCCACATCGCTCGACGAACCGACAACCGTTGGGGAAAAAAGGTTCTCGAGTGGCGACCACGTATCGGACGGTGCAGCTTATGACGGCCGCCCACCAGATGGACCGATGATCTGGTCAAAACCGCAGGGAGCCATTGGATGCGGTCGGCGCAGGACCACTCGTTGTGGCGTTCTCATGGGGATGCCTTTGTCCAGCCGTGGACGTCAAATGACTGATGGATGGATGAATGATTTTTAAATTACATAGCATCACACCTGTATTCCCCGAAGGGGTAGTTGGAAATGTGTTACACACCCACGGTTCGCCAGCTATGTTTGAGTCCCACCTAATAGGGGGCGAGCCTATTGCCGTCTACTGGGCACATTACCAAACTCCGGGATGCTACTGAGAATTTTTCTTTTACAAAAAGCTCAATAACACTGCCCGACCCGGGGATCGAACCCGAGACCTCATGATCAGCAGTCTCTCATACTACCGCTGCATCACAGAGGCAGGCATTATAAATTAAAAACGGTTTTCTCGGAGACGCAGGTTCAAATCTTGCACGTGACTGTTATTTTCGATTTCACATTTTTGCACTTAGTGTTCTAAAAACAGCAAATAGTCGAGCATATTAAGAACTTAATCTATACTAATATAAAGCTGTAACTGAGCTGTGTCTATACCTAGATTTAAGACATTTGAGAAAAAAAATACTGTATTAGGTTATATAGGCGTGTCTAAAAACAAAACGATTTTTTTTAATTTTTAGTCTGTTTATCTGTTTGTTTATTCGCGCATCACGCAAAAACTACTGAACGGATTTTGATGCAACTTTTTTTATTTGATAGCTCTTAATTAGGCTTAAAAATTGGTATACATTTTATTCCGCTACTATATCGGGAACCTGAGAAATAACCCAAAAACTAGCCTTTTGGCTGCGGCGAAGCCGCGGGCAAAGGCTAGTATATACATAAAATATTAAAACACTGTGCAGTTTTCATGCGGTAAAATTAAACCTATGTAAATAACTCTCTAATTCTCTCAGAGGCTTAATATTTACAGATTTATATTACACTTGTCTTTTTTAGTGTCGTTTTTTTCGTTTCATCAAGTTTCAAAACACATAGTGCTAATAAAGGTTTAACTTCAAAAATAATATCATTAGCTTTGGTATGATATTTTCTCAATTACGTGTACATACAAATTTGATAACGAGCTATAAAACACCCATGATACAAAATAATTATGTATGCGTTGCGCAGATATCCAATTTATTTATTTAAATTGCGATCACACAAAGGCCTCTAAACATTTAAATTAAAATTAACCTGCGGAGATTGCTAATTATATATACTGTATGATACAAAATGATATTCAAAATAATTTGTTATTTACTCATAAACTACCTTGACATAGTGAAATAAAATTGTATTAACGCTACTTAGTTTTTGACCGTACTAGTTCCCTGTCCCATGAATCATAATATATTATGATATTATACATATAAAAAATAAATTTCTATTGTGTCTTTAGTCCGGACAAGGAATCTGCTAATATTAATTAATTACTTTAGTACCTTCTGATATAACTCAAATACGATCCATATCTACAGATAATTATAAAAGAATTGACAGAAGTCTGCCGTTCTGCGCGCATCAAAGAAAATCTACTGCATAGATTTCAATTAAGATTTCAAGTTTTATATAATAGACAATGAACCTTATCATCCTCTAGAGGGCGCCATATACCATTTAATGTGAGGTCATATAGCCTATAACCAGCGGACTACCAAGACGTTTCCAACGATACTACATTTGTGGAATTATGATAAGTAGTTCAAAAGTTATGAGTGAACAGATGCACATGCAATGCATACATAACAGTCAAAACTATAAGTCTCCTTTTTGCTTTGCTACAGTCGGGTAATATAAAAAGAATACGCGTGTAAAAGCTAGTTGTCACTAAAGACATCAATATATCTACGAGTAACGCTAAACCAATAATATAAGACAATGGAAACATGACTTCATGACATTGGTAGAGCCTCGCTTATCCCAGCACGAAAAGGCCAGCTCGATCGGAGAAGTACTAACCTCTCACAAAAGATCAGCGTGTAACAATTGTAGTCACTCACTGTTTCGTATTGTGAGTGTGAGCGCCGGAGGCCCAAAGTTACCCGACGACTGGAATAAAGGCCTTCTCATCACCGTGCCTAAGAAAGGAGACCTCAGTGAATGTGGCAATTGGAGAGGTATACCTTGCTCTCGATCCCGACTAAGGTGCTGTGCAAGATTATCCTAGGTAGATTATCGAGGGCCGTTGAACCTCTTCTTCGCAAAGAACAAGCTGGTTTCCGACCCAACCGATCGTGTACGGACCAGATCAATACCTTGCGCATAATCTTAGAACAGGCATCAGAATGGCAGAGGGAAATTTATTTGACCTTCGTGGACTTCAAAAAAGCCTTCGATACGCTGAGCTGGTGTTGCATCTGGGACCGATTGCGTGAAATTGGGGTCCCCGAGAAAATTACCAATATGATTAAGGCCACCTACGGGAAGTATTCCTATAGAGTGACACACGACGGCCTCGTCTCGGAGGATATACCGGTACATGCGGGCATAAACCAGGGGTGTCTTCTCTTACCTCTCCTATTTCTTGTTATTCTCGATGGCATCATGAGCAATACAATATGTAACAAGCGTCGCGGCATAGAGTGAGAACTATCCAGCGTCTTGGAAGACCTGGATTATGCCGATGACCTATGCCTGCTGAGTCACACAAGAACCGACATGCAAGCCAAGCTGGATGACCTACAACGAGAGGCAAAGGAGACGGGACTGAAAATCAACACCCGGAAGACCCAGGAAATGAGGTGCGGGGCGACAAGCTCTTTGCTTTGCTCATTGGTACAGAGGCTTTGGAAAAGGTCCACAAATTCACTTACCTTGGTAGCGTAGTGTCGGAAACTGGAAGGACCGAATAGGACATCGCTTCGAGAATCGCTAAGGCAAAAGCAACCTTCGCACAGCTGCGCCCTGTATGGCAATCACGGAAGCTGACTAGGAGAGTTAAGCTGAAGATATTCCGGTCCAACGTGAAAACCGTGTTGCTGTACGGATGTGAGACGTGGAAGGTTGCTAAGGACATCTGGCACCGGCTCCAGGTCTCCATCAGCCGCTGTCTTCGCCGTATTTTTGGTGTTTACTGGCCCGAGAAAATCTCCAATATAGAACTGTGGGAACGCTGCAATGAGACCCCGATCGACCAGCAGATCAAGCGCCGCAAGTGGAACTGGATCGGCCACACGCTCCGAAGGGACCCTAATCACATACCGAGGCAAGCCCTAGACTGGAATCCCCAAGGAAAAAGCGTAAGCGTGGCAAAAAAAAAAATTGGAGCGAATTAAAGCGTGAAGCTCAAGACCGAATGGGATGGCGGCGCATTGTGAAAGCCCTCTGCCCCATCTAGGGGATCTTACAGGAATATAAGTCAAATTAGTCATCTTCTCCTTATTAACCTTCCTATTCACCCCCTCTCCTTTTCCTTGGAGATAGCGACGTGATGCCTATGGTATTGGCCGTATGCTTGTTTGTAGTATTAAAAAATACTGACATATTACATTTATTTTTAAGAGGAAAGAGAGAAGTACTATTGCAAAGAGGATTCGAACTCGCAGCGAAATATTCATTTCATTGTCCTAAGCTAACATACGATATTTACCATTCAATACGTTCCGTTTTCATCGTAAATGTTCCCCAGAGCCCTGTTTCTGAACGAGTCGTAACTCGAGAACGAGTCTTATTTAATACACATCGCCCGTAATATTACGACGTGCCTAATCTGCGTACACAGGCTGAATACTGATAACCATATGTTCACAATAATAATGTTTATTCAATTCTTATCAAGGACAGCCTCTCACCAGGACTAATGGTTAATGCTACGAGAAACCGTTGGAAACAGGCGGCACAGGACTGACTTTTGAAATTATTTGTGAATGAGGGAAAAGAGAACTTTAATGCGAGCGGGAATCGAAGTGCTCAAAGCATGTAAATGCATTCCGATAGCCATCTATCGCAATGCATTTACATTCGTTGGTCGTAAAGACAAATGTGATGAGGAGATTGGGATGGTCGAAAGGTCGGTGAGGTAGCTCAGTGGCTTAGAGCACTTCCTCGGATTGGAAAGGACGCAGGTTAGATTCTCGCTAGCATTAAAGATTCCTCATTCAAAATAATGTTAAAAGTAGCTGAGCATGTCAAATGCTAAAAAATATAGATCAAAAATGTAAAGAAAGTAGTTTTTCCAGTGGTATGCAGTGGCTAGATATCTTTTATAATCAGGTATCTGCCCCATAGGTAATAAAAATACATAGCATCACGCCTGTATTCCCCGAAGGGGTAGGCAGAGGTGTTTTTTACACACCCACGACTCGCCGGCTATGTTTAAGTCCTACGTAAAAGGGGGCGAGCCTATTGACATCTACCGGGCACATTTTCAAACTCCGGGCTGCTACTGAGAATTTATCTTTTTAGGAAAAAGCTCAATAACATTGCCCGACCCGGGGATCGAACCCGAGACCTCATGATTAGTAGTCGCGTACACTACCGCTACACCACCGAGTAATAAAAATACTATGAAATAAATTGTTTGTACTAATCAAAAAGTCGTTAAAAACCAATTTTAATATTTAAATGCAAATAAAACAAGTACAAAATCGCTTCACAAACCAGTATTTTACCTGAGATACAAAAGAGCTTCACCGTTTGCAGAACTACCGAATATTACATTTTGGTTACCCCTACTATTGTTACCATTTGGACCGCCATTATTATCTGTTTTATATTGCAGTGGTGACAAACGTGCATACTACTCTGATGGTAAACGGTTGCTGTAGCTTATAGACGCTTGCAAAAACAGATTTAAGGAACAATTTTTGACGGGCCTCGTGGCGTGGTCGGTAGTATAACCGACTTCCGTGTACTAGGTCGTGGGTTCGATTCCCACTCAGGACAATTATTTGTGTGATGAACACAGATAATTGTACTGCGTCTGGGTGTTTTCTATTTACGATATGTATGTAATGTATTATATCTGTAATCTGGTACCCATAGCACAAGCGTTAAGCTTAGTTTGGGACCAGAGGACGTTGTGTGAAAATGTCCGTAAATATTTATTTTATTTATTAAATTCTTGGTTTTTTTGAACCCATTGCTATCCCACTATTGGTCATGGGTCTCCTATCAAAGTGAGAGGCATTCAGGCCGTAGTCCACCACATTAGCCTGACAGACGTGCGGGTTGACAGACTTCACAAGGTGTCGAGAAAATCTCTCAAGTCAGATGTGTGTGACTGGAGATCGAACTGGATAGCACTCTCTTTGCAATCCTTGGTTTACCACTAGGACATCACTGCTTGTTACAGACAGGAAAAGCGGTTTGAGATGTAGAAGAAGGTGGATATGGAGGGTTTGGTCCCCCAATGCTTTCACTCAGCGAATGAAGCACAATAAGGATGGACGCGTCAGGGTCACCAGAACTATAAACCTGTATTCGTGGAGTCTTTTCAAGGCGTCGTGAGGTACAGATAGGTCACCGTGGTGGTAATAGTCAGTAAACCCAGAGAGTACTAAACTATAAACAAAAATTGAGAAAAATATTTAGATATTTTTACATATATTTTTAGTATTTGACATGCTTAGCACTATACATTAAACACAAAGTAGCAGTCAGGACCAAGTGTCACGATGGCTGAATTGCCGAAGCATCTGGACGGTCTACAGGAGATGCAGGCTCAAATCCTGCTCGTGGCTGTTATTTTCGATTTCACATTTTTCACTTTGTGTTTAATGTATAATGCTAAGCATGTCAAATACTAAAAATAAATGTAAAAATATCTAAATATTTATAGGGTTTGCGTCATTATTAGGTAAAAATCTTAATTGTAAAATTAAGTTTACCTGGTCGGTATAATGTATGAAAATACTTCCGACAGATGGCGCAGGCGTTACCCAAAGACGTTAAGTATGAATGTGTTATCGAAATTAGCAGTCAGGAGCAAGTGTCACGATGGCTGAATTGGCAAAGCATCTGGACGGTATCCAGGAGATGCAGGTTCAAATCCTATTCGTGGCTGTTATTTTCGATTGCACATTTTTCACTATGTTTAATTGAGAAAAACTTTAAAAAAATATTTAATTAAAAAAAAATCAAATTCTTTGCATTTCTTTGCATCTAAACAGACTATTTTCCATAGTTTGAATGAAATTGGCTTCATATTGACATAACGATTAAATGTAAGTTGAAACTTCCGCCCCTGGTAGTAAAGTATAGTAGGGGTGTTAAACACAGAATAATTTTCCATATTTTTCAGTGCCCGCAAGGCCTTTTTGTCCTTTGACCTCAAACATTACTGTAATGAAACATTTTCGACAGCACAGTATATGAAAATTTAGGAGCGTTTTTGCGCAAGTTAGCTTTCGTGTCCCTGTCTTATTTTTTAATGACCCAACCTGCAACTTCGTTTGCCTGGAAATATAGTTCATAGTGAAAATATTCAGAATAATAAAATTATGCACAATTTATCGACGTAACTGCGAACCATCATTATGAGACTAAAGGACTAGAATTGTAGGATTTTATTCTTCTATCATTGCACGAACAGACAGACTGGTCAATATAGTTAAAAAGGTTTTACTCTTTACCATACGCTGCCACAAGTATGGTGTTGTTAGTGAATAGAATAATCTTGTAGTCACTACTGTTTGTTTCTTCTGGTATATCATCTTATCCCTTTTCTTCATCCTTTCTATTCACTACCTCTTTCTTTGTAGTTGGGGTGGACGTAATACTCGTGGCATTGCTATGGACACTATGGTGAACGTTTACCATTAAGTGGGCTGAGAAGTACAAACGAGGGTAATATAAAATACTTCGGAAAATCTAAAAGTGCACGCCTCATAATCTTCATTTTTCACAATTAAATTGATTATTTGATAAGTAACTAATAATGTATTGGTCTTACTAAGTCGTTTTCAACAAATCACATAGATAGCGCTAATTTCATAAAGTACTGTGGTTGTCATGTCTTATACTCCATCTAGCGCTAATTTTAAGAAGTACTTCTATATTGGTCTATAGAAATAGTTCTCACGAAATAAGGATAGCCATAGCGCTGGTTTTAGTGTCAAATCGAGCGTAAACGACGTCCAAGACAGAACTTTTTCAAACAGTTTTATAACTAGTTTAAATAACAAAAATGGCAACAAAAATATCATGAGTGTTAAAAATAGTGATTTTTCTTGATATGTGTGTGTATAGATTATTTTACAAGTGCAATATATGATAAATAGAGACATTTTAAGTTTGAAAAATCAGTTGTTCTGCATGAAACGAGAGCAATACTCACTCTGTCCACAACGGTAAGCATTGTGACCTATTTCTTATGATATTTTTGAGGAAATTTGGGAATTGTCTTCGAAAAAGAGCTTATTTCTCGTTAAGGAAATAACTGTTATAATGTAATTCATTCACAATTCTACAGCTTATTTTCTCCAGAATATTATTTAAACACAGCATTTTGTTCCGCGTCAAAGAATCTTATTGTTTTTCACCATTTAATCTATTTAAAAATGCTTGACGAAACAAGCCTTGCCTTTTGTAGAACACTCAGAAATTGAGAAAAGCGATTATAAATACTATAATGGATGCGAAAGTAGTTTGGATTTGGAGAAGCCTATATATGTATGTATCTCTAGACATGTCGTCGAAAACTGTAAACTCCATATTTCATCTGCATAATTAGCGAACAGAATATTATATGACGTCATATTACACCAACTGCGTACTCATATACATATATTAGTTCAGACACCACCTGTTCCTTGAATATTTTAAACCAAAATAGCCCCCTGTAAAATAACTTTATAAATATTCAAAGTTTAAGGTACCTACTTCGCTTTAGTCATGTTTATGTAGCGAGTACCTTCGCTTGGATTCAACATGAATTATGCATTTATTTATAATCCCTTAATGACTACTTTTAATGTTCTATTAAAATTTTGTTCGTAAATAACTTGCAGAATGAACAGTCTCACTATAAAACTGAAAGTATAAAATAATAAGTCTTCTCTGATATAAGATTGCAAGGGTTGTCACTCCACTGTGGGCAGTCAAATAATATTTCGGCAGTCGTAACAGGTTGTCAGTCCTGAAAAAATCTGCTTTTGAACATGGATGTCTTAGATTAGATTAGTTTTTCTCTTAGTTAGGTCATGGAAGTCAATTAGGCAGTTGCTCCGTGTAAATAATACTAGTGGATCAGCTAAAAAAGATCAAATTGAAAGTTCAAGATAAGGCTAGGCAGATGATGATGAAGGGTTGTAACTCCCGCAGGTAGTGTATCAAGTGACTAATATATATAATAATAGAAGTCCTCGCTTGCTCTCAGGCCTGAGCGGGCTGAGGCTACAGTCTGTAAGTATAAAAATTAAAATACTGTAAGACATTGGCGATTTAAAAAAGTAGCTCTTGATTTTCTGGCCGGGTCCTTCTAATGAAAAACCGTACACCTAGACTCGGAACAACCATTTGTGGATCACACAAGTTGTCCTACCCTGTAACCTAAACATATCCGCTATCTGTGCAGTCAAGTCAGTCAGTATTAGAAATTAAATGGTGAGCAATCGCTTGTCTGTATTGTTAATAATGAGTCCTTGAGCGGTTCGCTTAGTTGTCATTAGGTAGGCTAAGGCTCCTTTGTCAGCAAATAAAAAGTCAGGTACACAAACTACGAGTAAGTAGACTTCATCCACAAGAACATAATATTTTCCACAAAATACTCCCTTAAGACAAAATCTGCAATCTGTAAAGCAAATTAACTAACACAATGCACCACGAGTGATAGATTGCCGAAGCTTTCATGGAACATTTAAATGGCTCCAATTTGTACAACAAAAGGCGCTCTATGGAACTGGAATTGTCAATCCATCTTACAATCTATGGACGAGGGTGACATGGAATAAAATATATACTCTAAACTCATCAACTCACCGTGGCTTAGTTAACTTATTAATATATTTTAAATGCTGTGAAATACTTATATTTTATGAAAAGTCATGTTCTTTTTCATTAGTATCATTTCTCCAAATAATATATTCAATCATATTTTAAATGTTGCTAAAAAATAATACGTAGATATACATACAACATTTTCAATTTCAATTCCTCATGAATCCAATCATCAGAAATAGATTTTGATAAACACCAATCAGAAGGTTTTTTACAACTAAAAAAATCAAAACGGTTTATAAATTACAGCTTTGTGGTAAAAAATATTACAAACAAATTTGTTCTTTCTTTTTGAAGTTGATTGAAATTAAATCTGAATACTTATGCATAACTAGCGCATTACCCGTGGCTTTGCTCGCGTCATAGTAATGTCAGTAAAATATCCATTTTGGATAAAATTTGAGTATACCGCACACCCCATGGTTCGGGGCAATGAACAGGTTGAGGGCCTCACCCAGTAAATAAACTCGGCGTCCGCCGTCTGTCCGTCTGTATTGGCAGACCACTGAAGCTGGAAGACATTACTTCAGTGGTCCGGCGACATACCCTTTCGGATTAAATTTTTTCAATGTTCCATGAAAGCTTCGGCAATCTATCACTCGCGGTGCATTGTGTTAGTTAATTTGCTTTACAGATTGCAGATTTTGTCTTGAGGTAGTATTTTGTGGAAAATATTATGTTCTTGTGGATGAAGTCGCCGTGTGGGGCCGGCTTTAGAATTGTCCCACCCCTCTACACCCATGGGAGTCGTAAGAGCCGACTGAGGGAATATCGGGGGAGTGGGCAGCAGCACTCCTTCGAGTATTAACAACAGCTACTGCGATCGCCAACCCGTCTGCCAAGCGTGGCGATTATGGCACTATCTCCCCATATGAGCGCATACGGCCGCTCGTTGTGGCGTTCTCTTGGGGAGGCTATGTCCAGCAGTGGACGTCGAAAGGCTGATGGATGGATGGATGGATGGATGAAGTCTACTTACTCGTAGTTTGTGTACCTGACTTTTTATTTGCTGACAAAGGAGCCTTAGCCTACCTAATGACAACTAAGCGAACCGCTCAAGGACTCATTATTAACAATACAGACAAGCGATTGCTCACCATATCATTTCTAATACTGACTGACTTGACTGCACAGATAGCGGAGATGTTTAAGTTGTGGGTTCGATTCCCACACAGGACAACTTTTTTTATTTGATAGCTCTTAATTAGACTTAAACACTGGCATACATTTTATCCCGCTACTATCGATATCCGCTACTATATATATTCCGATGAAACCTGAGATATATAGATATAACCTAAAAACTAGCTTTTGGCTGCGGCGGAGCCGCGGGTAAAGGCTAGTATGTCATACAGTCAGTTATACCGTAAGACGTATAGATTTAGAGTACTTATGTGTTGAATGTGCTGGTCATCACCTTAACAGCATTTTTTTCTGCCACTTCAGGCAGTTAAAAGGCGGTCTACCTGATAAATTGTAATACATCTAATGCTCGCTGGCACTGCGCAGTCAGGGAAGAAATATAATTATGATTGAGACTGGGCCCACCTAATTCCAGTTACTTAATATTTAAGCAGTGTGGGGCTGGCACCAAGAATAGCTCCACCCCGTCTCTTCCTATGGGAGTCGTAAAAGTCGACTAAGGGATTACCGGAGGACCAGGTAGCAGCGTTCCCCTGTGTACTAAAAACATCCACTGCGATCGCCAACCCGCCTGCCAAGCGTGGCGATTATGGTAAGACCCCCCATTTTATGGAGGCCTATGTCCAGCAGTGGACGATGAAAGGCTGATGGATGGACGGATGGAATATTTTTGATATATATCCATCCATCAGTCCTTTATCATCGGCTACTGGAAGTAGGCTTCATTCGTAGGCCAAGACTATGTAACAACGAGGAATTCTCAACCGCCTAACTTCTATCTAGGTCGGTCATTCTGTAGCATCCATTGGTAGCTCACCACTCGAAAATCTCTTTACGAACGGTTATCAGTTGACTGATGTGGCCTACCCATTACCCATGCAGTATGCAAAATTTTTGGGCTATATCCACTAGGACGTGTTAATATTACAATAATTTCAGTACAACAAGGCCCAAACAAGCCCTGTCTTCTATCCTCCCCTTATAATCATTCCTTTCCTTGAAGTTGGCGGGTGATGCTGGTGTTTGCTAGCGTCTATAGGTAACCGCTTACCATCAGGTGGACCATATGTTTATTTGCCGCTCACATAGTATAAAAATAACTATCATTAATTAACCATTACCAACCACCAACCCAAATACTCTTTACTCATTCCATTTCTTCCTTTTACCTGATAGCGTAATGAAGTAACGGAACGAGAGGTCACGTGGAATCCTAACAAAACATTTACTAGCAGATTACAAGGTAAGCTCGGTCCCAATGGTAAGAAAAACGATCTTCAAATATTTTTTGTTCTCTATATACACCACTGAAACTGTATGCTCATTGGTAGCCGAAAGTGGAATGAGGTATGTTATGATAAGAAAAATGTAAAGTAAGATAGCAAGATCAAATCCAAAAATATCAATTAATTGTCTAAGAATAGTATTTTTTTCATATTTTTTATGAGTGATCTATAAAATAAAGGGATAAAGGATATTTGTGTTTATTCTTAAAATATAAAAAAGCCTTATTCCCAGATGGTCTGCGAATAAGACTTTAATATTTATTTTTTATTGCATGTTGTGGCAGACGAGCCACGGTCCATCTGATGGTAAATGGTAACCGTCGCCCATGGACTCGAATATACCGAGAGTATTGTCAAGCCGCTGCTCACCAATTCATTTCACAGATATGAAATGAAATATGAACGGCTATCTCCTGCTACGGCCAAAACGCAACGATGGCCGGTCACATGGGAGATGGTGGCACCAACCCGCTCGGGCCCGATACCAAGTGAGTACTTCCACTTGGTACCCAGCCCTACCAAATATGGATGATAATTGCTTACTTGCCATAGTCGCTCATACGACACCCATGCGAAAGAATGGGGTGGTGACACTTGTATTCTTAGCCCATCACCACACGGACAAATTACTTTTTTTTTTTTAATTAAAGATCTAGAAAATAAATTAAGCCAGATCAAGACTTCGTTATAGGACGTACATCCTCTGACTTTTCGAAAGTAAGTGTATGTTTTAAGCACTTTACATGCCCATCTATTATCAGAACACCACGGTAAGAAATAATGTGATGTGGAACTGGTAGTCCCGAGTCAATGTACCGATACATGAGTTGGCAGAGCATCAATATAAGTGTCACCGGCCTTTTCTTTCCTACAGATTAGCAATTTTCACCGATTACGTACATTACTGGTAGTAAAATTGGGTACCAAGTTAAATACTTACTGTTATCACTCTCAAGTGGGTCAGTACCGTGTGTCCAACCGTGAAACATTTCGGTGTGTTTTAGTAGTAGCGGGAGATACCTTCCTAACTCATTTCCCATACGCTAAATGAAATTCTGAGCGGTGGTTTGATAGTATTCATTTTGCTGAGAATTGTAAACTTTTTCTAGCTTGTGTGAAATATTGTATATTTTTGGAAATATATTATTATTATAATTAAGTAAGTATTAAGCACACACAGCTCTGTTAGAGCTTTATAATAGTAGAGATGCTTTAACTATACAACATAATATAATAGAGTTACATGAACGTTGTAACTACGTATTGTAATTTAGCGTCGAGTAATCTAGTTTAGTGTATTGTGCCTTATTGCGGTGACGAGGCGTGTTAAACAATAGTTTTGTGGCACATGAGCGTGTGTAGTACAAACGTGTACATTGTGCGAGGCATATACAATGCAATGTACTTAATACAAGTTTCATAATTTAGTAAGTATGAACTTATTTTTATTAAGATTTATCTACATTATAAATATGAACGTTTGGATGTATGCTGCTCATTCTCGCTATTGTGAGAAAGGCATATAGGGAGATCGAAACATTCAACTCTAGGCACAAACCTCCTCCCTATCCTCTACTTATTATCTTTCCTAACCTTTATTAAGTATCCACCTTCTATTTCCTTCCAGCAACGCGCGAGTAATGCCTATGATGTTGCTAGCTTCTATTGACTAAGGTAACCGCTTACCATCAGGTGAGCCATATGCTTGTTTGCCATTCAAGTAGTATAAAGAAAATATACAGAATACTTTCCAGAATCTTATAAATTAAACGAGAGAGTACTGAAATTTAGCACTAGATGGCATTGATTTATTCTGCAGCTATTAACACTTTTTTAGTGCAAGTAATATAACCAGTTTTCTTTTTCAATAATTTTATATAGGTATTCCCAGAACGAGCCAGCCTATTGATGCTGAAACAAGCATGGCTGTATCACTAGAAAAAAAAATGTAGTAAATTGTATGAAAAGAATGAAATTGAATAAAAGCATTTACATTAAATTTACTCCGACTAAGAAACTGAGGTTGAAACTGAACAAAATCTAATTTTATCGCCTCGCCAAAGCTCTCAGCCTCTCGTGAAGCCTTAAGTTCATAATCTCTACAAAGGGTCGAATGTAGCTCCTTGTTCTCGAGAAAGGTTAACAGCTAGATTGCTACATGTATAATACAAATTTTATTATGTTATAACTCGCACTACATATACATGAATAGATTATTATAAAAACACATTCAATCCGCGACTACGTCTACTTGGAATTTAGAAATTGGATCGTAACGAGGTTTACAAGTATCGTAAATACGTACTGCAGCACATTGATCTATAAATTAATGATAAACAATAATTGTTTAGAAATCGAGGCAAAAATTGTTGCGTTTTGGCTGTAGCAGGAGATAGTCGTTTATGCTTTCATTTCATATCCGTGAAATGAAATGGTGAGCAGCGGCTTGACAATGCTTTCGGTATGAACGGATAAGTTCATGAGCGACGGTTACCATTTACCATCAGATGGGCCGTGGCTCGTCTGCCACTAAATGCAATAAAAAAAATGTATATATTTTAATCTTACTTAGGTGCGGCGCAGACGACTTATTATCCGTAGCGCACTTTTTAGTCTGTAAAAATAGAACATATGTAATTACATGCAGTAACGCATACGAGGCACAAAAATCCGGCGGATAAAAAAAATCTGCGTAATTCTTGCAGACCGCGCCGCGCCGCGCCACACAAAAAGCGCGCGAAAAAAAATAGAACGTTTGCTTCAAGGAGCGTTAACGCAGATAGTGGATGATTCCTGTTTAAGATATAGAACATCAATAAATAATATATCGCTACCCCAACCGAATAACGCGGGATTCGGCAAATTCAGATTTTTGGGAAAAAAATAAAAACCGAAAAACGGCTCTTACGGCTATATCTTACGGGTGATATTAAAAAGTGTGGTATCAGCGAATGCGGAAAAAAATAACAAAGCTTATAATATTTATTGTAATATCACAGCTTGTTTATACAGTGATTATTTACAAAAAACCTATTACTTTTTTATTCGTTTCAACATTCTGTAAGTCTTCTAAACTTACTAGCTACTTGCGCCTTTTTTCGTCTAAAAAGTGATAGCGCGTGTAATAGTAATACTAGATTACTGCTGTTTTTGGCCAGGTGACGTTATATGCATTATATTACTACGTCTTTTATGCCTTATAAGTAGGAAAATATTTTTTTAGCTATTGTTTAATACAATATTTGTTTTTAAAAATTTTAGGGATATCCTTTTATTGCATAACATTAATAGAAGTAGTAGAAAAGTAATAAAACCATAAATATTATTTTTGTATGTATTTATTAATAAATTTAGGGCTTAACAAGTTTTGAGTCTGGCTGATTTCGGGGTCTGGCTTAACAGCCTAGAGACCTCGTTGCGGCGCTTGGCACCTAGCCGCGTCCTGGTTGTGGGGGACTTCAACGCCAAATCTACGGCGTGGGGGTCCCCTGCGACCAATGCTCGCGGGGCGGCGGTTGTTGAGTGGGCGGCGTCGACGGGCCTCTGTTTATTAAACAGAGGCTCCGTCAACACGTGCGTGCGGCGACGGGGCGGGTCGATAGTGGACCTTTCGTTCGCTAGCCCTGACGTCGCAGCACGTGTGGGGAACTGGTATGTTCTGGAGGAGGTTGAGACCTTGTCCGACCATCGGTATATCCGGATTGAGGTCTCCCGGTCCCTCCAGGGCCCCAGTAGGGGTCACGCGGCGCGCAGAACTTCCGCGTTCCCGCGGTGGGCTGTGGGTAGGCTGGATAGGGACCTACTGGCGGAGGCAGCCATCGTTCAATCGTGGCTGTCCTCACCGGCCCGGACTGAGGAGGTAGACGTTGAGGCTTACCGATTTCGCGCTGCGGTCACGCAGGTGTGCGACTCGGCCATGCCCCGTGTGCGACGTCCTCCTCCGAGGAAAGGGCTCTACTGGTGGTCCCAGGAGCTGGCGGACCTCCGTGCAGCGTGCATTCGTGCCCGGAGGTCCTACACCCGCAGTCGGCGGCGCAACCGCGATGGGGAGCGGGAGGACCGGCTGTACGAGGCATACCGCACTTCGCGGGCCGAGTTCAAGCTGGCCATCTGTCGCGCCAAAACAGAGAAAAGGCAGGAGATGCTGGACGGTCTTAATCGTGACCCCTGGGGTCGCCCGTACCGTGCGGCGCTGAACAAGCTCCGCACCCAGGGCCCTCCCCTCACAGAGACCCTTCAGCCCGGCCTCCTCACCGAGGTGGTCGAGGGCTTATTCCCACGACGGGTGGAGCACGCGCCCCCGGTCATGGCACCGCCAAATAGCGACCGGGAGGCTGACTTAAGTGTACCACCCGTCACTGCGTCGGAAATGGGGGCGGCTGTTGCGCGAATTCGTTCCAAGAACACCGCCCCCGGCCCGGACGGGATACCTGCCCGGGCTCTGGCCCTGGCTCTGGACCACCTGGAGCCTCGCCTCAGGGGACTGTTCGACGCGTGCCTGGTGTCCGGACGGTTCCCTGACTGCTGGAAGGAGGGGAGGCTGGTACTCCTGCCGAAGCCGGGACGAACGCCGGATTCGGTCGGGGCCTTCAGGCCCATCGTGCTGCTGGATGAGGCGGGTAAGATGCTGGAGAGAATCCTCGCTGCCCGCATTGTCCAGCACCTGCGCGACGTCGGGCCCGACTTGTCGGACGCCCAGTTCGGTTTTCGAGCTGGTCGTTCGACAGTCAGCGCGATCATGCGTCTGAAGGCCGTGGCCGCGGCGGTCGTCAACGGCGGAGAAATGCTGTTAGCGGTGTCGCTTGACATCGCCAACGCATTTAATAGTCTGCCATTCAGCTGCATCAGGGAGGCGCTCCGGTATCACGGGGTGCCTGTATACCTGAGGCGGCTGGTGGCGGACTATCTAGAGGGCCGCAGCGTCGTCTATGAGAGCCGCATAGGGGACGTTGTGAGGAGACCCATGTCGTGCGGTGTCCCACAGGGTTCGGTCCTGGGGCCGCTCCTGTGGGACATCGGTTACGACTGGGTGTTGCGCTGTCGGCTCCCCCCCGGGCTGGCGGTCATCTGCTATGCGGATGACACGCTGGTCGTGGCCCGGGGTGGAAACTTCGAGGAAGCGGCGTTCCTAGCCACCTTAGGGACCTCGGAGGTGGTCAGGAGGATCGGGGCGCTGGGGCTTAGGGTGGCCCTGGACAAGTCGGAGGCCCTACTTTTCCATGGGCCCCGACGTCGGCCACCTGCTGGCGCCTCAATCACAGTGGACGGGGTCCAGATTGGGGTGCAGGCCCAGATTAAGTATCTGGGCCTGGTGCTAGACGGGCGGTGGCGCTTTCGCGAGCACTTCCGCCAACTGTCCCCGAGGCTAATCGGCGCAGCGTCCGCCCTTGCACGGCTCATGCCGAATATGGGCGGACCCAACAATGCGTGCCGACGGCTTTACGCGGGGGTGGTCCGGTCTATGGCGCTGTACGGCGCACCCGTGTGGGCGGGGTCCCTGGACGCACTGAACAGGGCTCTTCTGTGGAGACCACAGAGAGTCGTTGCGTCCAGGGTCATACGTGGATACCGCACGGTGTCGACGGAGGCGGCCTGCGCGTTGGCCGGAATCCCCCCGTGGGACTTGGAGGCGGAGGTACTCGCTGAAGTGTATCGGCGGGCGTCACAAGAGCGGGAGGGGGGCGGACGCCCCCTACCCAGAGAGGTGGCCTGGTGGCAGGGCGACGCCCGCCGAGCTGCCATGGCGAGATGGAGGGCACGGTTGGAGGCGCCCCGGGCCGGTCTTTGGACTGTAGGGGCGCTTCAGCCAGTGCTGGAGGAGTGGGCGGGGCGACGGCATGGAGTCCTTACCTTCCGACTCGTGCAGATGCTATCGGGGCATGGTTGCTTCGGCAGATATCTGCACATAGTCGCAAGGAGGGAAGCGACTCCGGGCTGTCACCACTGCGGCTGTGACGAGGACACGGCGCGGCACACGCTCGAGTCGTGCCCGGCTTGGGCCGAGCAGCGCCGTGAACTCGTCGCGGAAATAGGGAGGGACCTCTCGCTGCCGAGCGTCGTCAGAGCGATGCTTGGCAGTGACAGGAATTGGGCCGCGGTCGCTGCCTTCTGCGAGGAGGTTATCTCGCGGAAGGAAGCGGCGGAGAGGGCTAGGGAGGAGGATTCTTCCGCTGACCCAAACCGCCGCCAGCGACCGGGGCGGCGCAGGCGCAGATACTTGCGCCTCATGCCGCCCTAGCTGAGGCTGCGGGTGGATGGACCGGGGAACGTCCGCCACCCGCAAGGCCTCCCGCGAAGGTGCGACGCTCCATGTGCGGATGCGTCGCTCAGTAGAGGGTACCCGAAAGGGTAAGCCGCCGGCGGACCACCGAAGGAATGTAACATAGTTCCAGTGGCCCGCCAACAAAGGCGGAGAGACGGCACACGGCGGGTTTCTTTAGTGGGTGAGGGCCCCACACTACCCTGTTCGTTGCCCCGAACGACGGGGGTTGCGGTTAGGAACATTTTTTCCCGCCATAACAAAAAAAAAAAAAAAAAAGGGCTTAACAAGTTTTAAAATGATATACTATACACATACTAAAGTACTTACTTTAATATTTGCAAAGATCTTTAAACATAATTTAAGTAAGTATTTTGAGACTTTCTAACATTTACGCGAATTTTACACATTTTGAAATAAAACTACGTTTACGGAATCTATCGCGTGTACTTGATTTTTATACTATCCTGACATTGAAATACTTTACAGCATTCATGATCACGGGTGGACTTAGATGGTAGATAATATGTTGTTTCAACGGTGGGTAACCACAGTAATATGATTTTACAAATTTTGGTTTCGTTATTTCAACCCACATAATATTCGTTTAGAAACACGATTAAAAATATCTACTTTAAATTTTATGCTTACAATGTATGAGATTTTAGGCTAGTATAATAAAATAAAATTAGTACAATAATCCTCTTTAAGTTTTAAAATTTTTGTTTATATTTAGTGCTTAAAATTCTACCACTAACTACCAATTAAAATTTTTAAATTTTGAAGTAATCAAAAAACTACAAGTAAGAAGACAATATTGATTATTGGTTTATATTATTAAATATATTGATTTTAATAGAAGCTAAGACTAAAAAGCTACCACCGGATCGGAACGTGGCCTGACAGAAAGTTCCGGCCAGAAAACTCAGTAGGCAACAACAGTTATGGATTATTAAATTTATGCGGAAATACTAACTAATCACTACTGTGGGTCTTATCCACACAATAAGCGCTAACTTTGTCTTGCAATCTTGTGGTGTGCCTTCTTGTATTATGTTTGTTGAGGCCTATCACAGGATTCCAGCTTGATGGTAAAACCCAGTCGTCTTCTCTATTGAAATTGGGATGTTTCTTAATTTCAATAGCCTCACGTATCATTCTAGGACGATATCGACGTTCTTTTGCGATGATTTGAGGTTTGTCAAACCTTATGTAACGGGTGTGGTCCTATGTGTGCTCACAAATTGCAGACTTTGTATAGCGACGGTGCTTCACATCAGCTATGTGTTCTTTGATCCGAGTTCTTATAGATCTCTTTGTTTGCCCAATGTAGGAGAGACCACAATCACAATCCAGCTTGTACAATCCTGCATCCTGTAAGGGTATATGGCACTTGACTGGTGGTAAAATTAACTAATTCTTTTGAGTGGCTTATAGTAGGTTTTAATTGAAGCTTTTATGAGAATGTAGCCAATCTTGTCAGTGACTCCTTTAACATAGGGCAGGACTGCAGGGAGGCGCTCAACTGCGGGTGACTTCACTCG
Organism: Leucoma salicis; assembly: GCA_948253155.1. Taxonomy (NCBI): domain Eukaryota; kingdom Metazoa; phylum Arthropoda; class Insecta; order Lepidoptera; family Erebidae; genus Leucoma; species Leucoma salicis. The sequence continues at coordinate 21,401,891 of OX411822.1, forward strand.
GTTTCTGTGACGACAGCGTGGAACCTGCAGCTTATTAGCATGTAAAACTTTCTTTACATACAGCAACTCCCCAGCCAGGTGTTCTTCATCACAGATTCCTTGTGCTCTCTGAAACAAAGATTCAGACACGGTAGCTAACTGTGAAGGATGGTGGTGAGGCTCTCCATTCAGGTACTTACCAGTATAGGTTTTCTTTTGATACACTGTATGACTCAAGGTGTTGTTGGGGTTACGGATTACCATAACATCTAAGAATATATTATATCAATCGATTCACAACAATAAATATATCTATGTGAAGAGGTTGAACGGAAATTACTATTATTCCCACAACGTCATCGCGATCTCTGCATTTCCACAGCGTTTACGTCCCTACAATTCTGCCGACAGAATAATCGTAGATGTGCGTCGTTTACTTTAAGTTTTTTTATTTCTTTTTATTTCAAAAGCCACGGCCCATCTGATGGTAAATGGTAACCGTCGCTCATGGACTCAACTATACCTCTCGGTATGATTGTCAAGCCGCTGCTCACCATTTAATTTCACAAATATGAAATGAAAAAATAAACGGCTATCTCCTGCTACAGCCAAAACGCAACAATTTGCTTCATGGCCGGTCACACGGGAGATGGTGTTACCAACCCGCTCGGGCCCGATACTAAGTGAGTACTTGGTACCCAGCCCTACCACCAGTCATGCAATGGATGATATCCCTTAGTCGCCTCATACGACACCCATAGAAAAGAATGGGGTGGTGACACTTGTATTCTTAGTTCGTCACCACACGGACAAGACTACTTAGGTCTGTGAAAAATCCGCGATGGACTTTTTGTGTGCCATGCAGACTTTTGTGCGCCGCAGAGTTGATGGCACAAAAAGTGTGTCGTCTGTTCTGCACCTTAAATGTATAGCATTCATTACGCATTAATTTTATAAAATAATAACAATTTTAACTGCGCGCGTGAGGGTAATTATTTGACACAATTGAGAAAGAACGAGAGAAAAAGAGATAGTCGATGAGATTTTCGAAAGAGATTTTAGTACTTTTAGGCATGTTGATTCGTTGCGGCCATTACGGTTGCTAACACGCCTAAACCACACTAAACGAAATCCGCCTTATTACAAAACATAGTCTAACTCCTAAACCAGGTCTATATCATCTTTAGAACACGGTTTAACAAAATTCTTATTACAATAGTACATTGTTAGCCTAGGGATGAAAGCAACCTCGAACTATTGGAGCCCTCGCTACGCTCAGGTGCCAAACCCCGTCTCGGGAATAAATAAGTCTTTATCCCGAGGTAAACACTGTGCTTTTCATTACGAATACGAGGAAACTAAAAATAAAAATCATGAATTAGCTAAAGAAAAAATGAGGAGGGAGACTTTAAAAAATTGAAATTGGAATCGCCAGTATTCAGCCATTATTTTTCATTTTTATAATTGAAAAAATATAAATCTTCGTTATTTTAAAGATATAGTTGCAACTATATTAAAATAAAGTCATATAAAAAACAAATTCTTTAATAAATAGGTACTTAACTTTATGTTATTACAATTTTACATCGCGCTGTAATTGACTGGCTGTACAGAAAATAGAACTGTTTTTTTTTTATAATTACTCAGCTGTCAGTTGAAAGTAATTCTCCTTAGGGCTGAAAAGTATTACTTTCAACCCGCTCCTCAGGCAACTTCAGGCCTGCTTTCAGAGTATGAGTAATAAAAAATCAGTTTTAAGCATTAAACCATGTACTAAAAGATAAACTACCGGGAAGCCTAGTTTAAGTAGTTTAGGCTGGTCTAAGTCTAAATGTCAAAGTAATTTCAAATATTTTTATTGGAAGTTATGGTTAATATTAAATTATGATTTTATGTTTTTTATGTGAAAAGTGAATAATAATATGTTTGATTTAATTTATGTGAAAGATACTTAAGTGGCCGCTCTCTCAGAAATGCCATGCCAAGCCAATATACCTACCTACACATAAATTCTTAGTTACAGAATTATTTCCTGTAGAATTGGATTCAATCAAGATAACATCCAAATTGTGTATGTGTTGTGAAATGTATTGAAAAACAATTAGTTGGTACACATCTTTTGTGATTTACCTTTGTACATAAAAGAAAATAGATACAAAATGGAAAAGGTGGGGCAGGAGTTTGCCAAAGGACAAACAGAGAGGAGTAATAAAATACAACAATGCAATATGACATTATACCTATACCTTCTACATAACAACTATCACATTTGGATAAAAAAACCAATGGTGGACTAAAGACAAATAGATGAGAATCAGCTAGCAATCTCAAGATATTAAAGTTTATATTTTATATAATGAGTGAATTTGTATTAGGATAAATAAAATTTTACATCTATCTTTTTTGTCTAATCAATTAATTATCTATCTAGTTAATATAACAGTAAAGCATTGTATTGTGGCAGTCGAATCATGCTCAAATGGGTACCTATACCTGAAAATCAGTGCTGCAGCAGCCAAATGTTGGTTGGCTGAGGTAGGACCTTTTTAGCTTCTACAAGTTGTATAATATTGCATAAGTATAGTGTATGTGATTTGATTGTTGTAGAAACTAAATAAATAGGTACTTATCTTTCTTTTCTTTGTTTTCCCAATACTTTACTTTCATTTCACTCTTCACATACCTATAAGTATGTCTTGCACAGTGATTAGGTATTAATACCCTGGTAAATAACTTTAAACGGCAATAATATATATAGAAAAATAAAACAGTATTAAATGATGCACTAAGTATTATTATAATAATAATAAAGTTTTAGCCTCACAATTATATTTATACAAAAATGTTTCCATGGTACTCAGTATTACATATTCACAACAGTTTTGTTTAATATTAATTTAATAAGATTCGTATTGTATCCTGAGGTTTTAAGTAAGTAATAATAATTCACTATGAAATAATAGCATGGTCCAGTGCATTCCAGAAGTCTACTTCAATTTGCGTACCATATATAACTTCGCTCGTTAGAGAACTGAGCCATTTATTAATAGGTACTACGAAAATACAAACATACATAGAAGTAATTCCGAACATAAAAAAGCTGAAAAGTTAACTTAGTTAGGTTTCACAAATTAGTGTTTTATTGTCATTATGACAACTTTATTCCGTTTTACGTCCACAAAGATTGACCCGGGTAATCGTGTAATAAAGTACCAGCATAATTAATTTATGTATCAGAATAAATGGTAATCAAAAGAAAAGTGATAACTGATATAAAATATACTAATTTCTATTTATTTTCCTCGTTCCTAAATAAATCGCCAATATTTTTTCTATAAAATACGTTCCTTTCTAAGCGTGCGTAATTAATGGTGACGCACTGAACGAACAATATTATTTAGAAGGACCTAAATCGCAGTACTAGGAAGTCCATGGTTCAATTATTTTTTGTAATAAGACTAAGTTTAGTCAATGGTTTATAAGTTAGACCTGGAACAACTAGTTCAGGTTTAAGCCGCGACTTAGTCCGTGTTTTGTAATAAGACGGAATGAGTGCAGGAAAGTGTAATCTGCACTCATTTATAGTAATCACTTTTAGTGCTTAATACTATCTTCTCTTTTTTATGATATTATCAATATTTCTGCGTACCTATTTCTATCTATTATGAACAGTCTATTTTTCTGAGATAAATACTAACCTACGAGTATATCCTTTTTGGGTGTTGAACTATTTATATGTATGCTAAGGTCATATTGCCGTGTGGGGCCGGCTTTAGAATTGTCCCACCCCTCTCCACCCATGGGAGTCGTAAGAGCCGGCTGAGAGAATACCGGGGGAATAGGCAGCAGCACTCCTTCGAGTATTAACGACATCTACTGCGGTCGCCAACCCGCCTGCCAAGCGTGGCGATTACGGCATATCCCCCATTCTTGGGGAGGCCTATGTCCAGCAGTGGACTTAAAAAGGCTTATGGATGGATGGATGGAAGGTCATGATGATTTTTTTTTATTAGTTATGACGGGGGATGATGGTGATACGATTAGGTACATTTTTTCCCACCTTAACATTAAAAAAGAAAAAACACACTACTGTTTTTAAAATATCAGTAGGTGTATGCTTGATTTTATTGTATATGATTAATAAAGCTATTTGCATCGAAAATTACAACCCTGTTTTCACAGATAATTTCCTATAGGGGTGTAGTCTTAGTTTCACATATAAGCATATACGAGTAGATACGCTGCGTAGTCAGTGGCCAGAGATAAGAGAATATTTGAGACGGAGGATATTACGTGTGACGTCGATACAGATGAATGACGGTCGGTGAGGAGATACGACGTATAAGATACGGCTATTTTCACTACACAGTTATCTTTCCCATGTTTAAGATTATATAATATATATACTATTTGTCAAAGATATTCATTTTGTGCCTATGAAATATTTGCTTTAATACTATGCTAAAATTAAAGTATGATACGTCATCTGCTAGATAATTTTACCCTCAAAGTCAGAATAATATCTTAACATTATGAAATAAAAGTACGTTTACGGAATCTACGGTTTACTTGATTTTCTACTATCGACGTTTGGACGGAAAACCGTATGTCGTTGTTGCAACTATCTATCGTAGCCACGATAAAAATGTCGTCTCGATTTAATGGGAACGGCCAGATACGACAGTCCTTCAACGATAAAAAATTCGACATTTCTAAACACATATATAAATTTATATGGGAACAGCTAGATATGATCGTCGACCAACAGTAAATTTATCGTCAAGATATACATAGTGGGAACGTGGCGTAAGCGAATGGTCACTGAAATAAATAAAATAAAACACCAACCTTTCTGTAAAACATTTTTTAATATAAGAGGTCCCCCGAGTACCATTATACAACTTATTTTTTATATGGATATTGTTTTTTTTATACCTACAAATATAAAAGACCAATTCTTGCGATGCTCGCCGATACACCTCGGCGAGCACCTTTTCCAAGTCCCACGGCGGTATCCACGTTTGTCCCGGGACGCAACGACTCTCTTTGGTCTCCACAAAAGAGCCCTGTTCGGTGCGTCCAGGGATCCCGCCCACACGGGTGCGCCGTACAGCACCATCGACCGGACCACCCCCGCGTAAAGCCGTCGTAAAGACATCTAAATCAAATGTTAATTGGATATCGAGGGTCACCATTAGGTGACTGCGATAGCTAAGCGGTCACGAGCAGTCCCACGGATTGGATGGGACCCAGGTTCGAATCCTGCTAGTAGTAAAGCTCTCTTTTTCCACTTTAACAAATAATTTGTTCTTAAATATGTCCCAATTGACTCGCTTCCGGAACGCTAGCGCCGCCTGGTGGCACTCGTGGGTAGCTTCACGTCTTACCTGTTCGTAAGACAACAACTCACTTGACTATCGGCGGTCAGCAAGATCATACGACACCAAATACCATCGCGCGTTTCGATATATTTGCCTAGCTAGTGATAGTATATTTCTGTGCTGTAATACTGTACCAAATTATAATTTAAAGTTAATAAGTTTGTTTCTTTGAACCAACATTACCCACTGACGCCCACAGTAGGTAGTACTAGAGTAGTTAAGAATGCTAATGAGGAAGAAGATCCTCCTGTGCCGATAAATATATAAATGTACCAAAATATGAAATTCGTTTTTTTAATCCGCATGGTGTTAAACTTAGAAAATATTGTCATCACCCCATTGCCATTCCTGCGGGTATAGTGAGAGGCTAGTTAAGCAAGTAAACGCAATAGAAGGAATCCCAGTCCGAAAACAGAACCCAGTCACAAAAGATCGACGTGAGGCTAGGTGAGGATAGGTTACTATACTGTTACATTATGGTGTATGATATAAAACCCATAATAAAATAAACAAATTCGGTTTCATATAAAATATTAAAACACGACGATGGCTAAAATAATATTTGTTCTGCCTCCCCCAACATACCGGCTACATACTAGGGTATTCAAATAAATTTTGATATTAAAAGCAAATGGCTGTGTGAACTGCAACAGTGAAGAATACTTCACAGTGTAGTCACTGACATTGTAATTTGATTAACATTTAGCAACCGTTCAATTATTATTTTAATATTTTACTAATAGACGGCTTTGTGTTAGTTTGATTCACACATAGGAAAATGATAAGTGTGATTCAAATATATTTGTAATTGGAGTCTGACTGTACTTAGTGTCCGTTAATTCTAATAAAAAAAAACCTAAATTTATGTGAAAGTTTAATGATTCAGGTACAGGGGAAGACCGAGATTGATCTGGATTAGATCGGTCAAGTATTGAAGGAAGGTGGAGAGAAGCCTCCGGAACCGACGATCATGTATGAAGAGAATAAAATTATGAATGTTGAGGAAGCGAGAGATGTATGCAAGAATAAAGTCTTTTGGCACTCAATTCTCTACTACCCTGCAAGGGAAATGGCGTGCTCCTAAGTATTGGAATCCCCCACGATACAGATTATTTCCTAGCGTAGGGTATCCTATAAATAAATTCGTTTTTTATCTATGTATACCGCCTAAATAGTGATAGTGTAGTAGTAAAACAAACAACTGCAAATACAACTTCGAGCCGAGGTTCGAGACATCGCAATGCCGTCTCTCTGAAATATCAAAAATGTTCGAATTACGTGTCTTTTATTACAATATGTCATTGCTGAGTATAGACTCGGGTCCATCACGTATCACATAATCATACGACACAAAAATATATATCAATTACATAACTGCTGTTCAAATATAGTATCTGATACGTAGGTACGTCTAGAATACTTATTATATGACTTCTTGTTATGACTGTATTCCGTTCTCTTTGCTCTAGCCCTGTGGCGACGAAATCATTACGTTAAACCTTTGTTCTCTCATGTAAATAAGTATAACCTAATATGACCTATCCTTGAGATTTCACTCTGAATTCTCGTTTAATTATTGATTATTGTCGAATAACCTGAGAAGTTTCACTTTAAAAAATAGTGTTAACTCTTTCTACCGTTATGTTCAATACAATTAAGAGCTTTTTAATCTAGAATAAAAACCTCACTTTTTATATAATGTAAACTGACCTGCTACAGTTTGTGGAAAGTATTTTATGGCTTTTTTTATTGCATGTCGTGGCAGACGAGCCACGGCCCATCTGATGATAAATGGTAACCGTCGCTCATGGACTCAACTATACCGAGAGTATTGTCAACCCGCTGCTCACCATTTTATTTCACTGATATGAAATGAAAGAATAAACGGCTATCTCCTGCTATAGCCAAAACGCAACGATGTCCTTCATGTCCAGTCACACTGGAGATGGTAGTACCGACCCGCTCGGGCCCGATACCAAGTGAGTACTCCCACTTGGTACCCAGCCCTACCATCAGTCATGCAATGGATGATCATTGCTTACTTCTCTTAGTCGCCTCTTACGACACCTGTGGGAAAGAATGGGGCGGTGATACTTGTATACTTAGCCCGTCACCACATGGACAAATGGCTTTGAAATAAAACTACGTTTACGGAATCTATCGTGTTTATTTGATCTCGTACTGTCCCGACGTTTTGAATACTTTATAGCATTCAAGGACAGACACCACGCACGTAACCTATGGTCACAGGTAGCCTATGCGCGCGCAAAAAAAAAAGTTACAATTACCATGAAATAGAGACCTGTTAATATAATACTTTCTGATATTTACGCGAATGTTACACATTATGAAATAAGACTACGTTTACAGAATCTATCACGTTTTTTCGAATACTTTACAGCATTCAAGATCACGGGTGGACTTAGATGATAGACGTCCAAGGCTGATATGTTATTTCAACGGTTTCATCTACCCACAGTATATGATTTTTCAAAATTTTTGGTTTATTTATTTTAACCATTCGTTTAGAAACACAGTGAAATTATCTTCTTCAAATTTTTTATGCTTACAATGTATGAGACTTAAAATTAGTATATTAAAATGAGTATAATACTCCTCTTTAAACTATAACATTTTGTTTTTATTTAGTGCTCAAAAATTCTACCAAAAACTACCAATTACTACCAGTAAGAAGACAATCTTGGTTATTAGTTTATATTATTAAATATATTGATTTTGCCCAAAAGCTAAGACTAAAAAGCTACCACCGGATTGGAACGCGGCCTAACTGAGAAAGATCCGGCCAGAAAACTCAGTAGGCAACAACTGTTATGGATTATTAAATTTTGTACGGAATTACTTAGAGCTGAATTAAGTTTAAAAAATTTTAAAAGGCAAAAACTAATCACTACTGTGGGTTTTAACTGTGTCTTGCAATCTTGTGGTGTACCTTCTTGTATTCTGTTTGTGAGGCCTATCACAGGATTCCAGCTTGATGGTAAGACCCAGCCGTCTTCTCTATTGAAATTGGGATGATTCTTAATTTCAATAGCCTCACGTATCATTCTAGGGCGATATCGATGTTCTTTTGCGAGGACTTGAGGTTTGTCAAACCTAATGTAATGGTGGGCGTGGTCCTGTGTGTGCTCACAAATTGCAGACTTTGTATAGCGACGGTGCTTCACATCAGCTATGTGTTCTTTGATCCGAGTTGTTATGGATCTCTTTGTTTGCCCAATGTTGGAGAGACCACAATCACAATCCAGCTTGTACACTCCTGCATCCTGTAAGGATATATGGCACTTGACTGGTGGTAAAAATTGACTAATTCTTTTGTTTGACTTATAGAAGGGTAGCTTTTTAGTCTTAGCTTTTGGGCAAAATCAATATATTTAATAATATAAACTAATAACCAAGATTGTCGTCTTACTGGTAGTAATTGGTAGTTTGTGGTAGAATTTTTGAGCACTAAATAAAAACAAAATTTTATAGTTTAAAGAGGAGTATTATACTAATTTTAATATACTAACTTAAGTCTCATATATTGTAAGCATAAAAAATTTGAAGTGGATAATTTCACTGTGTTTCTAAACGAATGGTTAAAATAAATAAACCAAAAATTTTGAAAAATCATATACTATGGGTAGATGAAACCGTTGAAATAACATATCAGCCTTGGACGTCTACCATCTAATTCCACCCGTGATCATGAATGCTGTAAAGTATTCGAAACGTCGGGATAGTATAAAAATCAAGTAAACGCGATAAATTCCGTAAACGTAGTTTTATCTCAGAGACTTGTTAATGTTTATTTTCAGAGCAACGGATTGATATAACTTTTTGTATTGTAGTATTTTAGGGGCCGGAGAATGAAATAGGCTACTTTTGTCCCAGAAAAATGTATACTTCATGTGGCACAGAGATGTGTGCTGTAATTATGTATTTATTACACGCCTAATAAGCGAAGCGTTGAGGTGTGTACTACTCTCGCTTCACGCAGAACAACTGATTTTATTATCTTAAAATGTCTCTATTTATCATATATTGCACTTGTAAAATAATATATACACACATATCAAGAAAAAATACTATTTTTAACACTCTTGATATATTTGATGCCATTTTTGTTATTTAAACTAGTTAATAAACTGTTTAAAAAAGTTATGTATTGGACGTCAGTGTGTTGTAGGTAATGTATGTTAACACGATAACGACCTAAATACTTTACTAATCGAGTCTTTTTTTTTACGATTCAGTATAATTACGAATAGAGCCTTATCACTTTTCACGGTCTGATTCGATGTGGTTTAATTGTTATTAAATAAACAAAAAAATAGTGAATATTTACGCTCGACTCGACACTAAAACCAGCACTATACCTTATTTCGTGAGAACTACTTCTAAATACCAATATAGTAATACTTCTTATAATTAGCGCTAGATGGCGTATAAGACATGAGAATGAGAACCACATTAATAGGTACTTTTTGAAATTAACGCTATCTATGTAATTTATTGAAAACTACTTAATAAGACCAATACATTATTAGTTACTTATCAAATAATCACTTTTATTGTGAAAAATGAGGATTATGAGGCGTGCACTTTTGGATTTTCCAAAGTATTTTCTGAATCCATCCGTAAGCGTTATTTGTGTAAAGATCAAAATTCAATTTTCTGATGTCAACGTGTCCCGTTTATTAATTCTGAGTAAATGGTAGTTTTTGTAAGCGTACGAGTGCGTGGCGTTTTTAGATAGATGACGCTACTTCCTTGTAGTATAATACAACTATTTCAAACAACTATTCTTATAATAAAACTAGAGCATCAATTAAGTATTTCTTACTTCAAGAAAAAGGGGTCAGACGTGGGGAAAGAGATAAGAGGTGGAGAAGAAGTAGGAATGAGAAACTAATAATATCTCTGGTGCTTTCACTCGCTGAACAAATTGAACATTATCATTAAGTACATACCGACACTCTGTTGATACTCTGTGAAAGGGTAATCCTCCCCTGATCGAGCTATACTATATGATGGAATCACCTAGATTACAGACTACCTAGACCAAATCACCAACCTTTCTGTAAAACATTTTTTAATATAAGAGGTCCCCCGAGTACCATTATACAACTTATTTTTTATATGGATATTGTTTTTTTTATACCTACAAATATAAAAGACCAATTCTTGCGATGCTCGCCGATACACCTCGGCGAGCACCTTTTCCAAGTCCCACGGCGGTATCCACGTTTGTCCCGGGACGCAACGACTCTCTTTGGTCTCCACAAAAGAGCCCTGTTCGGTGCGTCCAGGGATCCCGCCCACACGGGTGCGCCGTACAGCACCATCGACCGGACCACCCCCGCGTAAAGCCGTCGTAAAGACATCTAAATCAAATGTTAATTGGATATCGAGGGTCACCATTAGGTGACTGCGATAGCTAAGCGGTCACGAGCAGTCCCACGGATTGGATGGGACCCAGGTTCGAATCCTGCTAGTAGTAAAGCTCTCTTTTTCCACTTTAACAAATAATTTGTTCTTAAATATGTCCCAATTGACTCGCTTCCGGAACGCTAGCGCCGCCTGGTGGCACTCGTGGGTAGCTTCACGTCTTACCTGTTCGTAAGACAACAACTCACTTGACTATCGGCGGTCAGCAAGATCATACGACACCAAATACCATCGCGCGTTTCGATATATTTGCCTAGCTAGTGATAGTATATTTCTGTGCTGTAATACTGTACCAAATTATAATTTAAAGTTAATAAGTTTGTTTCTTTGAACCAACATTACCCACTGACGCCCACAGTAGGTAGTACTAGAGTAGTTAAGAATGCTAATGAGGAAGAAGATCCTCCTGTGCCGATAAATATATAAATGTACCAAAATATGAAATTCGTTTTTTTAATCCGCATGGTGTTAAACTTAGAAAATATTGTCATCACCCCATTGCCATTCCTGCGGGTATAGTGAGAGGCTAGTTAAGCAAGTAAACGCAATAGAAGGAATCCCAGTCCGAAAACAGAACCCAGTCACAAAAGATCGACGTGAGGCTAGGTGAGGATAGGTTACTATACTGTTACATTATGGTGTATGATATAAAACCCATAATAAAATAAACAAATTCGGTTTCATATAAAATATTAAAACACGACGATGGCTAAAATAATATTTGTTCTGCCTCCCCCAACATACCGGCTACATACTAGGGTATTCAAATAAATTTTGATATTAAAAGCAAATGGCTGTGTGAACTGCAACAGTGAAGAATACTTCACAGTGTAGTCACTGACATTGTAATTTGATTAACATTTAGCAACCGTTCAATTATTATTTTAATATTTTACTAATAGACGGCTTTGTGTTAGTTTGATTCACACATAGGAAAATGATAAGTGTGATTCAAATATATTTGTAATTGGAGTCTGACTGTACTTAGTGTCCGTTAATTCTAATAAAAAAAAACCTAAATTTATGTGAAAGTTTAATGATTCAGGTACAGGGGAAGACCGAGATTGATCTGGATTAGATCGGTCAAGTATTGAAGGAAGGTGGAGAGAAGCCTCCGGAACCGACGATCATGTATGAAGAGAATAAAATTATGAATGTTGAGGAAGCGAGAGATGTATGCAAGAATAAAGTCTTTTGGCACTCAATTCTCTACTACCCTGCAAGGGAAATGGCGTGCTCCTAAGTATTGGAATCCCCCACGATACAGATTATTTCCTAGCGTAGGGTATCCTATAAATAAATTCGTTTTTTATCTATGTATACCGCCTAAATAGTGATAGTGTAGTAGTAAAACAAACAACTGCAAATACAACTTCGAGCCGAGGTTCGAGACATCGCAATGCCGTCTCTCTGAAATATCAAAAATGTTCGAATTACGTGTCTTTTATTACAATATGTCATTGCTGAGTATAGACTCGGGTCCATCACGTATCACATAATCATACGACACAAAAATATATATCAATTACATAACTGCTGTTCAAATATAGTATCTGATACGTAGGTACGTCTAGAATACTTATTATATGACTTCTTGTTATGACTGTATTCCGTTCTCTTTGCTCTAGCCCTGTGGCGACGAAATCATTACGTTAAACCTTTGTTCTCTCATGTAAATAAGTATAACCTAATATGACCTATCCTTGAGATTTCACTCTGAATTCTCGTTTAATTATTGATTATTGTCGAATAACCTGAGAAGTTTCACTTTAAAAAATAGTGTTAACTCTTTCTACCGTTATGTTCAATACAATTAAGAGCTTTTTAATCTAGAATAAAAACCTCACTTTTTATATAATGTAAACTGACCTGCTACAGTTTGTGGAAAGTATTTTATGGCTTTTTTTATTGCATGTCGTGGCAGACGAGCCACGGCCCATCTGATGATAAATGGTAACCGTCGCTCATGGACTCAACTATACCGAGAGTATTGTCAACCCGCTGCTCACCATTTTATTTCACTGATATGAAATGAAAGAATAAACGGCTATCTCCTGCTATAGCCAAAACGCAACGATGTCCTTCATGTCCAGTCACACTGGAGATGGTAGTACCGACCCGCTCGGGCCCGATACCAAGTGAGTACTCCCACTTGGTACCCAGCCCTACCATCAGTCATGCAATGGATGATCATTGCTTACTTCTCTTAGTCGCCTCTTACGACACCTGTGGGAAAGAATGGGGCGGTGATACTTGTATACTTAGCCCGTCACCACATGGACAAATGGCTTTGAAATAAAACTACGTTTACGGAATCTATCGTGTTTATTTGATCTCGTACTGTCCCGACGTTTTGAATACTTTATAGCATTCAAGGACAGACACCACGCACGTAACCTATGGTCACAGGTAGCCTATGCGCGCGCAAAAAAAAAAGTTACAATTACCATGAAATAGAGACTTGTTAATATAATACTTTCTGATATTTACGCGAATGTTACACATTATGAAATAAGACTACGTTTACAGAATCTATCACGTTTTTTCGAATACTTTACAGCATTCAAGATCACGGGTGGACTTAGATGATAGACGTCCAAGGCTGATATGTTATTTCAACGGTTTCATCTACCCACAGTATATGATTTTTCAAAATTTTTGGTTTATTTATTTTAACCATTCGTTTAGAAACACAGTGAAATTATCTTCTTCAAATTTTTTATGCTTACAATGTATGAGACTTAAAATTAGTATATTAAAATGAGTATAATACTCCTCTTTAAACTATAACATTTTGTTTTTATTTAGTGCTCAAAAATTCTACCAAAAACTACCAATTACTACCAGTAAGAAGACAATCTTGGTTATTAGTTTATATTATTAAATATATTGATTTTGCCCAAAAGCTAAGACTAAAAAGCTACCACCGGATTGGAACGCGGCCTAACTGAGAAAGATCCGGCCAGAAAACTCAGTAGGCAACAACTGTTATGGATTATTAAATTTTGTACGGAATTACTTAGAGCTGAATTAAGTTTAAAAAATTTTAAAAGGCAAAAACTAATCACTACTGTGGGTTTTAACTGTGTCTTGCAATCTTGTGGTGTACCTTCTTGTATTCTGTTTGTGAGGCCTATCACAGGATTCCAGCTTGATGGTAAGACCCAGCCGTCTTCTCTATTGAAATTGGGATGATTCTTAATTTCAATAGCCTCACGTATCATTCTAGGGCGATATCGATGTTCTTTTGCGAGGACTTGAGGTTTGTCAAACCTAATGTAATGGTGGGCGTGGTCCTGTGTGTGCTCACAAATTGCAGACTTTGTATAGCGACGGTGCTTCACATCAGCTATGTGTTCTTTGATCCGAGTTGTTATGGATCTCTTTGTTTGCCCAATGTTGGAGAGACCACAATCACAATCCAGCTTGTACACTCCTGCATCCTGTAAGGATATATGGCACTTGACTGGTGGTAAAAATTGACTAATTCTTTTGTTTGACTTATAGAAGGGTAGCTTTTTAGTCTTAGCTTTTGGGCAAAATCAATATATTTAATAATATAAACTAATAACCAAGATTGTCGTCTTACTGGTAGTAATTGGTAGTTTGTGGTAGAATTTTTGAGCACTAAATAAAAACAAAATTTTATAGTTTAAAGAGGAGTATTATACTAATTTTAATATACTAACTTAAGTCTCATATATTGTAAGCATAAAAAATTTGAAGTGGATAATTTCACTGTGTTTCTAAACGAATGGTTAAAATAAATAAACCAAAAATTTTGAAAAATCATATACTATGGGTAGATGAAACCGTTGAAATAACATATCAGCCTTGGACGTCTACCATCTAATTCCACCCGTGATCATGAATGCTGTAAAGTATTCGAAACGTCGGGATAGTATAAAAATCAAGTAAACGCGATAAATTCCGTAAACGTAGTTTTATCTCAGAGACTTGTTAATGTTTATTTTCAGAGCAACGGATTGATATAACTTTTTGTATTGTAGTATTTTAGGGGCCGGAGAATGAAATAGGCTACTTTTGTCCCAGAAAAATGTATACTTCATGTGGCACAGAGATGTGTGCTGTAATTATGTATTTATTACACGCCTAATAAGCGAAGCGTTGAGGTGTGTACTACTCTCGCTTCACGCAGAACAACTGATTTTATTATCTTAAAATGTCTCTATTTATCATATATTGCACTTGTAAAATAATATATACACACATATCAAGAAAAAATACTATTTTTAACACTCTTGATATATTTGATGCCATTTTTGTTATTTAAACTAGTTAATAAACTGTTTAAAAAAGTTATGTATTGGACGTCAGTGTGTTGTAGGTAATGTATGTTAACACGATAACGACCTAAATACTTTACTAATCGAGTCTTTTTTTTTACGATTCAGTATAATTACGAATAGAGCCTTATCACTTTTCACGGTCTGATTCGATGTGGTTTAATTGTTATTAAATAAACAAAAAAATAGTGAATATTTACGCTCGACTCGACACTAAAACCAGCACTATACCTTATTTCGTGAGAACTACTTCTAAATACCAATATAGTAATACTTCTTATAATTAGCGCTAGATGGCGTATAAGACATGAGAATGAGAACCACATTAATAGGTACTTTTTGAAATTAACGCTATCTATGTAATTTATTGAAAACTACTTAATAAGACCAATACATTATTAGTTACTTATCAAATAATCACTTTTATTGTGAAAAATGAGGATTATGAGGCGTGCACTTTTGGATTTTCCAAAGTATTTTCTGAATCCATCCGTAAGCGTTATTTGTGTAAAGATCAAAATTCAATTTTCTGATGTCAACGTGTCCCGTTTATTAATTCTGAGTAAATGGTAGTTTTTGTAAGCGTACGAGTGCGTGGCGTTTTTAGATAGATGACGCTACTTCCTTGTAGTATAATACAACTATTTCAAACAACTATTCTTATAATAAAACTAGAGCATCAATTAAGTATTTCTTACTTCAAGAAAAAGGGGTCAGACGTGGGGAAAGAGATAAGAGGTGGAGAAGAAGTAGGAATGAGAAACTAATAATATCTCTGGTGCTTTCACTCGCTGAACAAATTGAACATTATCATTAAGTACATACCGACACTCTGTTGATACTCTGTGAAAGGGTAATCCTCCCCTGATCGAGCTATACTATATGATGGAATCACCTAGATTACAGACTACCTAGACCAAATCGGTCATGTATTGAAGAAAAGTGGAGTCAGGAGTCACCGAGACCGGTGAGCGTGTATGAAGAGAACTATAAATATTGAGGAAGCGAAAGATGTATGCAAGAATAGTCTTTTGGCACTCTGTTCTCTCTGCCTACCCTACAAGTGAGATATCTAGCGTGATGATAAGTAATTAAATATAATAGTATGTTATGGTAGTAGGTCTAATGATAAAAACATTTAAACTCGCAAACACTTCCGACTTTTTATTAAACTCATTAAATAAAGTAATTACATTAAAAAGTTTTTCTTATCTCATTAAAAAGATTTCAAATAATAATAATAAATAAAGTTGGCCTTGCGTGAGTCCGTTTGTAAACACAGCTTGAGTTTATATTTACATAATAGTGTCAACCAGATTCGATGACTCCTTAATATACCATATCCACCCAGGAATTCTGTGATAAATTGCTCGATCGTCCTAAGTAAATGTTTATTCACGTCTATTTAACTTTACCTGAGGTAGAATCCAAACGTTTCAAGTATTATACGAAAATAAGTGGAAAACTAGTGTATCCTATTTCGCAACGTAGGAATATTTCAACCTTCCAGCGTCTAGAAACTGTTTTTTTATCGTATGGGCTCAAGAGCTGAAAAAAAAAATTGAGTAATCCATCCATTAACCCTTTTCGTTTACTGCTGAACGTATTTTCCCCGACAGTGCCACAACAAGCGGTCTGTACTAACTGCTACCAACAGCTCCACCTTTGACCAAATCTTTGGTCCAGCTAGTGGGAGGTCCTCCTACAATGTGCCGTTCGGTACGTGGTCGCCACTTAAGTAGATTTTTTCTCCAACGGTTTTCGGTTCATCTGGCGATGTGGCTTGCCCATTTCTGCTTCTTCACACCAACCCAGTAGACAATGTTGAGCAGTTTCATTCTCCAACGGAATACAAAAATATTGTGGATAAAATCACATAGAGAAATACCGAGCATAGCCTGAGCTTACAAGTATACCTACCTGATGGTAAACGGTTACTGTGCACTATGATAGCAATAATAGAGGCATCACTCGTTACCAGCCCAGGGTAAGGTTTAGGTGGAGAGGAAAAAGACGAGGTTTTTTATTATTTCTTGTGGTAGATGAGTCACGTCACGGTAAATAACTACCACTTACGGACTCAGCAATAAATACTGCTAAACAACTGCTCACCATTTCATTCCGTTGATAGGAAATTATAGGCAACGTGTTTATATCTCTGAATCACATACAATTTAGAACAACGTTTAAAATAAGAATATTAAAAAAAACAAAAGTATTTTTTACAACAAACAGCGTACTTAAAACAGTCTATATTCTTTGCTACCTTTGTCTACAAACGACAAACGATTTGAAGCCACAATACTTTGTAATAAGGATAAAAGTAAAGTGTACTCGTAAAATAACTGTCGCAGCGTCTAATTAGTGTGGTCTCGTCTGCCTTTTATATCAGCCTTTTTGTAGTGACCTTACTTACCTCAGGTACATGCTGAAATTACTGAGCTAATAAATCGTTTATCTTGTAACTCTCTATATTATATATGTCATAGTACTAAAATTGCTCTCATTTTGGACTACCTATTCTATACTACTGTACGAACATTTTGATCTATATTTTAACACTTGATATGCTCAGCTACTTTAAAGAACAAATTATTTGTCCGTGTGGTGACAGATTAAGAATAAAAGTGTCACCACCCCATTATTTCCCACGGGTGCATATGAGGCAACTAAGGGAAGTACGCAATTATCATCCATTGCATAACTGGTGGTAGGGCTGGGTACCAAGTGGGGAGTACTCAATTGGTATCCGGCCCGAGCGGGTTGGTACCACCATCTCCCGTGTGGCCGGCTATGAAGCACATCGTTGCGTTTTGGCTGTAGCTGGAGATAGCCGTTTATATTTCATTTCATATGTGAAAAGAATTGGTGAGCAGCGGCTTGACAATACTCTCGGTATAGTCGAGTCCATGGGCGACGGTTACCATTTACCATCAGATGGACCGTGGCTAGTCTGCCACTATATGCAATAAAAAAAAAATATGTCAAAATTGGGAAAAGCCATCGACCAGTGCCATGACTTAGCGGTCTAGAGCATTTCCACGGATTGGAAGGGACGCAGGTCTGAATCCCGCTCGCACATAACTTCTCTATCTCCACATTCACAAATAATTTGTTCTATCCTACTAATTTAAATGTTTTTTAATTTTAATTTTTATAATCCGTATGTTTAGAAACGAGAAAACCATGTTTTCATTCTATAAATAAACTGAACTTATGTAGATGAAGTTTAGATATATTAGTTAGGACCAATTGTGTCACTGGTATTACATTTTCATACTTTATCTTTAAGTAAATAGCTGAACACAAATAGTCAATAGCTTAAAATATATATTATTATAGAAATAGCAAAAGAGATGTGTTTTTGATTTAAATGTTTTGGCCACTGAAATGGCTTGACCAGTGAAGTAACTCAGTATAGTGTCGTACATTGAAAGTCTGTGTAAAGGCACACATTGCCTACATATTCTCATGCTACATCGTAGCGGGAGATCTACGAAGTGCTACACCCTGCTACGACACAATGAAGTTGATTGAACGTTCGGAAATTGTTCGGAAGTCATTCGTCTGATTTGATTGAAGCGGGTTGCCTCATATAAATTACTCTTTCCTTCCTTCAAAGGTATCTAAGATAAATTTTTCGCTGGACTCGTCCAATGTGAATTGAGATTATTTTAAATGAAGAAATGGGTAATTATGGTTTTCTGTCTCTATAATAAAATGAAGTCGAGTTAGTTACGCCATGCTCAAGAACGGCGGGATTTTTTTTATAACCTTTGATTTATCTTCACCGGGAAAGCAAAATCCATCCATCCATCAGCCTTTTAAAGTCCACTGCTGGACATAGACCTCCCCAAGAATGGGGGATAGTGCCGTAATCGCCACGCATGGCAGGCGGGTTGACGATCACAGTGGATGTTGTTGGAGTGCGGTGAGACAATTCTAAAGCCGGCCCCACACGCCTAACGGGGGAAAAAGCAAAATAACTTTTAAAAAAATTGAAATCATAACCAAAAAAATTTTATGAAATAAATTAATTTTCGCATACATTTTTATGGAACGGTTTTTTATGATAATCTCGAGAACGAAAAAAAACATAAAAGTGGAAAATGAGCGAGATAAATGATCTGTTCTTATAAAGTAACTGACCATGTCAAATGCTAAAAATAAATATACTTGTAGGTTTGTTAATAAAGAAGTCAACTTTACAGTAGAGCTTTTTATAGAAAGCTAAGTACGTGCCTTGTAAGGTACCTAAAGAAGTGAGTGGATGCAAGCTACGAAATAATATCAAGCGCCGTTGTTACAGTTTGTCAGGATTTTATAAAAATAGGAGTCCAGTCATCTCATATGAAGTCACCAACTTTATTGCCCTCTTAGTTGGGTTCTGAAGATCAAATTATTTAGTACAAATACTGCTGATCCACTAAAACCGAACAGATCGGAAGCAGACCCCAATAAAGTGCGGAATTTTTTGATTTTCCGAAACTGGCGAACATGTATGAAGAGAAATATGAATGTTGAGGAAGCAAGAGATGTATGAAAGAATAGAGCATTTTGGCACTCTGTTCTATCTGCCTACCCTGCAGCGGAGATGGCGTGATAATAAGTATACCACTGAAGCAATGTAAAACACTTCCAGTGGTCTCCCAATACAGGCGTAGAGACAACATAATAGAGGTGGTGAGGACACTACCCTGCCCCCTTAGAATGAAAAACGAAACGTTACACGAACTTTCGTTTCGCTTCATTGTGATTGGTCGCCTGTATCACTCGTCGAAATCTCGACTAATCAGGAATCACGCGTCGGACTATTGATCAATCACAATGACTCGAAACGAAAGTTCGTCTAACGTTTCGTTTTTTATTCTAAGGGGGCTGCTCTTTACCACGAACGATAGAATGTGCGGTTAAAATTATTTTTCACGCTTAAGCCACTGCAGCATTACACTGAAACAATTTTTTTTTACTGCCAGTATTTTGAAGGATTTTTTGATTTAAAATCCGAGTAACAGTTTTATTATTGAACTCGGCGTTCCCAAATTTTCATCATTCTGTTAAACCACGAAATCATTGGGTGATCACTTCACCCGATATATTGAATTTGTGTCACACTCTATGTTTATAGCAGAAAGCGCTTTGTACGGCAGCTGCTGGCTGTCCGTGTGGTGACGGACTAAGAATACAATTGTCACAACCCCATTCTTTTCCATGGGTGTCGTATGAGGCGACTAAGATAAGTAAGCAATTATCATCCATTGCATGACTGGTGGTAGGGCTAGGTACCAAGTGGAAGTACTCACTTGGTATCGGGCCCGAGCGGGTTGGTACCACCATCTCCTGTGTGACCGGCCATGAAGCAAATCGTTGCGTTTTGGCTGTAGCAGGAGATAGCCGTTTATTTTTTCATTTCATATTTGTGAAATGAAATGGTGAGCAGCGGCTTGACAATAATACCGAGAGGTATAGTTGAGTCCATGAGCGACGGTTACCATTTACCATCATCATCATTGGCCGTGGCTCGTCTGCCACTAAATGCAATAAAAAAAAGCATTATAAAATAGCACTACGGTAGGTATCTACTTGCTTAAGGTAGAGTATTAACAACATATTTTTTTGAAGTTACGAAACTATTTACAAAACACAACGAATTTTAACCGTAGTTATTTATGTAACTGAAACTAGTAACTACCTATGGTGCTATTTCCCAATTTCTTTCTCAACTTTGTCCCACTATTGGGGATCTCCTCTCAAAGTGAACAGGTTTTAAGGCTGTAGAACACGACGCTTGCCCAGCGTGGGCTAACAAACTTCGCAAGGCAGTTGTTTTCCTTCATATTTTCCCAATAGAATTGTTATTCTCTTCAAAAGAAGCCTATAAATTGTAATTCTACAACAAACTCTGGAACTAGCACTTTGATTTGCCCTCTTTGAGTTTCCGCTTATTCATTGGCCTCTCATTCATCGGTACAAGAAAGTAACGTAAAGACGTTTGAATAAAAATGTTGGACCGTGGACCTGATTAATGAAAGGCGTTTAATACATTAATTTTAATGGTTTTTATAAAAAATACTTAAATACTATGAACATTCACTGATTTAAACATAGTATCACGCCTGTATTCCCCGAAGGGGTAGGCAGAGGTGTATTACACACCCACGGCTCGCCAACTATGTTTGAGTCCCACATAACAGGGGGCGAGCCTATTGCCGTCTACCGGGCACATTTCCAAACTCCGGGCTGCTACTGGAAAATTTTTCTTTTTACGAAAAAGCTCAATAATACTCCCGGGGATCAAACCCGAGATTGCGTGATCAGCTGTCGCTCACACTACCGCTGTACCACAGAGACAGTTTCACTGATTTAGGGTATGTTAAATTACCACTGAAGCAATGTAACATAGTTCCAGTGGCCCGCCAATAAAGGCGTAGAGATGGCACACGGCGGGTTTATTTAGTGAGTGAGGGCCCCACACTTCCCTGTTTGTTGCCCCGAACGACGGCGTGTGCGGTTAGGCAATTTTTTCCCGCCTAAACAAACAAAAGGGTATGTTAAATTGTATTACAGCGTATATACGCAACAAAGATATAGCCCCAGGAATAGACAGCGGCCTCTTTGTAGTATTTAGTTTCCCTCTATGTCCCTAAAATGTAGCTTATGTGCACTATATAATTTAGCTTCTTCCCGTCATTTCGCCTGCATGGACTTCAAAAGTCGTTCAATGTAATAAAATTACATTATTCTACGGCTTTGTGCAACAAAGCTATTCGATGTGAACCGTCCATTTTTACGGGTAAAAGTAGCTTATGTACTTTGCCTCTTTGAAACGTCCCTGATACTGGACTAGATATAAGAATTATTGCAGTAATTTAAATTTTTATTACGATGTACCAATTATGTTATTATATATGAAAGCAATTTTAATTTTTAAATATTAATTATCATTATTATTGATTCAATGATGTTGAATGTAGTCAGCCGTGTGGGGCCGGCTTTAGAATTGTCCCACCCCTCTCCACCCATGGGAGTCGTAAGAGCCGACTATGGGAATACCGCGGGAGTGGGTAGCAGCACTCCTTCGAGTATTAACAATATCCACTGCGATCACCAACCCGCCTACCAAGCGTGGTGATTACGGCACTATCCCCCATTCTTAGGGAGGCCTATGTCCAGCAGTGAACGCTAAAAGGATGGATGGATGGAATGTAGTCTACTTTTTTTTTAATTGCTTATGATGGTAGACGAGCCACAGCCAACCTGATGGTAAGTGGTAACCGTCGCTCATCGACTCAACTATACCGAAAGTATTGTCAAGCCGCAGCGCACCATTTCATTTCTCAGATGTGAAATGAAAGAATAAACGCGACACTTGTATTCTTAGTCCGTCACCACACTTAGTTTAAAATTATGTTCTGTGACACAAGAGCACACATACACACACAAACACACACACACACACGCACACACACTAACTCACACATACGGATACCAGACACACACATACACGTCCGTGACATCATTAAAACGCTCCACGAGAAGACAAGCGTCTTGTGGCTTGCAATATGCTGAGGTGGAGTCGTTTTGCTACAAAAAAAAAATATTTTTCTTTATTTTTTATTATATTTATTTTCGTTTTTTTTATTTTAGTATTGTGAAAAAACCTATCCTGCCCGCAGTAAAGTTCCTTTTTTCCACACTCACAAATAATTTATTCTTTAAAGTAATTGAGCATGGCAAATGCTAAAATACCGATCAAAACCTCTATTTTCATCGTTGCAATAAATAGGTTCTATCTATCTTTCTTTTTTGTACTCCAGACCATAATGTAGGCAAATTTCATGATGATTGGTTAAGTTCCATCCATCAGCCTTTTAACGTCCACTGCTGGACATAGGCCTCCCCAAAGGGGGATAACGCCGTAATTGCCACGCTTGGCAGGCGGGTTGGCGATCGCAGTGGATGTTGTTAATACTCGATGGAGTGCTGCAGTAACTAATATTATATATCAAGGATGATGGACTCAATATATCATCGCTTTTATTACACTTCAGTATTGTGAAATAACACATCGATAGAATTTGATAATAACGAGGAAGATATCAAATTTAATATGATATTCTATTATAAATATCAGTGGGCCCTCCGCGGCAGTTATTAAAGAATGGGAGAATTCGATATATTTAAATAAAAATATTTTGTACAGAACGCCAAGTCTTTCCGTCGATGGAAAGCCGATACTCGTAATTTTAACTATAACTCATTGAACTTTTGTATATGCCTTATATAATTTGTTTTATACTACAGGGTGACAAACAAGCATATGGCTCACCCGATAGTAAAAGTGGTTATCGTAGCCTATAAACGCTAGCAACACCAGAGGCATGGATCGCATGTCGTCATCCCCAAGGAAGAGGATAGGAGTTGGATAGGAAGGATAATAAGCAGAGGATAGGTAGAATACTAAGGAGCTGATATGGAGGGGGTTGGAGCCTCCGGCGCTTTTTAATTTTAATTAACTTATTTTCGTTGTTGCTTTCCTCATTATTACTTACAAAAGGAGGTAATATATGTAGCTGATTATAAATATATTTTACAAATTGTTTATGGATATAGATTTCTTTCTTTGTTGTTACCTTTAATTTTATTTGATAGGGTAAAGTAAGGTGGTCGTATTATCATCAATTCAGGATCCGCTTAAGACATTATTTCCGTGTGGTGACAGACTAAGAATACAAGTTTCACCACCCCATTCTTTCCCACGGGTGTCGTATGAGGCGACTAAGGTAAGTAAGAAATTATCATCCATTGCATGACTGGTGGTAGGGCTGGGTACCAAGTGGGAGTACTCACTTGGTATCGGGCCCAAGCGGGATGGTACCACCATCTCCAGTGTGACCGGCCATGAAGGACATCGTTGTGTTTTGGCTGTAGCAGGAGATAGCCGTTTATTCTTTCATTTCATGTTGATGAACTGAAATGGTGAGCAGCGGCTTGACAATTCCCTCAGTATAGTTGAGTCCATGAGCGACGGTTATACGGCATATGCCATCAGATGGGCCGTGGCTCGTCTGCCACAACAAGCAATAAAAGCAAAAAAAAAACAAGAAAAATAAATCCCATAAAAATCTTTCTCAGTCTGTTCAGTTTCTTCATGATCTTATTTCTCACTGTGCAGTAAAAAATAAGCACAGATATAATTTTGAAAAGTCAGAGGTACTTGGAATGGGGATCAAACTTAATACCATTGTATTTGTAGTTCTTGGTTTTACCGCTTAGCTAACACCACGTGCCTTGCCTTTTTGTTCTACATAACTACTATTTAACAATAAATATATGCAATAGTAATCTGGTCCAGACAAGTAGGTCGCTCAAAGTTGAATGTTTGCGCAGTCAGCGGGGCAGCCTCTTTGATGTTTGCGTCCGACGAAACGACACGAGTCGACACAAAACTGGCACTATCTTTATACTCGACACAATGTCGCGGCCTGACGAGGCTGGCCTAGATACTACTCAAAAGAAACGCTTAGAAACTGCGGGATATTTCATGCAGCCCCTGTAATGTTTTCTTATATTTTGTTTTATCTGTTTCTTAGTCATACGAAATATTTATTTTAAGACTCCGCCCTACGCTGCGTCGTCCTGTGCTTGATCGCCAACCTTTCTTCCCCAAGGATTGTCGGTTTGTCAAACGAGTAGCTTGCCCATTGCCTGCCCTTCACCATCATGATAAAAGTTGCATACTTTTTTTTTTGTTAAAGCGGGAAAAACATCGACGGGCCTCGTGGCGTAGTCGGTAGTGTAACCGACTTCCGTGCACGAGGTCGTGGGTTCAATTCCCACTCAGGACAATTATTTGTGTGATGAACACAGATATTTGTACTGCGTCTGGATGTTTTCTATCTATTATAATATATGTATGTCTTTACAAAAAAAAAAGGAGCATAATATGTATTATATCCGTAATCTGGTACCCATAGCACAAGCGTTAAGCGTTTTGTGAAAAATGTCCATGAATATTTATTTAATTTACCCAACCACACACCCCGTCGTTCAGAGTAATCAACAGGGTAGTTTAGGGCCTTCATCCATTAAATAAACCCGCCGTGTGCCGTTGTTCGCCTGTGTCGGCGGGCCACGGGAACTATATTACATTACTGCAGTGGTCCGCCAGCGGCTTACCCTTCCGGGTACCCTCTACAAAAAGTTATATACCTGAAACATTCTATGGATGAATGTAAAGTCTTCCAACCTACATCGGATGGTTATGTATTTTTTTACCAGTGTGTATATTGTGTACAGATTCTGTTATAAGGCTTCTTAGAACATAGCAAGTAAATTTATAGAGACAGTTAGTACTACAGTGCCCACACCATCTTGAGAGTAAAGTCACTAATTGTGGCGAGACTTAGAGCCAAACTAACGGTTAGTACATGTGTATTGTAGGTACAAATTAACAGCGCAGCGACCGTAATAAAGTTACAAGTTATGGGTGAGTACCGAAGTATTGGCGGTACTAAACTTAATTAGTTCCTTTCATTGAGATCAGCTGATTTGTCCTCTTTAACTTTTAGTAGAAAATATCGAATCACACTTTACGTCTTGAGTGAGACTTACCCGTATAATCGCACAGAATAAGATAGACGGTAAGTCTCGGTAATTAAATTTCATCATCAGCATTTTCCTAGAGTGAACATTGTAGGAGTCGGCTTCAGATCTGTTCGGCTTTAACTATTCATCGATTATCTGGCTGATCTTCATAATATAACTATGGGGATAACTGCTGATCTCCACACAAGAAAAAAAAGAAAAAAAATCATCATCACGCCTGTATTCCCCGAAGGGGTAGGCAGAGGTGTATTACACACCCACGATTCGCCAGCTATGATTAAGTCCCACGTAATAGGGGGCGAGCTTTTTGACGTCTACCGGGCAAATTTCCAAACTCCGGGCTGCTACTGATAATTATTTTTTTTTTACGATAATAACACTACCCGACCCGGGGATCGAACCCGAGACCTCATGATCAGCAGTCGCTTACACTACCGCTGCACCACAGAGGCAGTTCTCCAAACAAGATAGAAGGCTAATTTTTATTCAGGATTCTGACGACTTGTAACGACTGCCAGGGTGTTATTTGTTAGTTAGAACTGCATCACGTGCCCGCAATACTGTGTATTCACATAAAATCACATAGCCACGGTATCGCAGCCAAACCATCAACGCGTGTTTCTACGAGTATATTGCGTCATTTTCATACCTTAAATAGGTACTATAGTAAACCAGAAATCACAATTCCGTATATCATTTATTGTCTATCTGGAGTTATTTTGAATTTGAACACGAAGTGCGAAAATTTGTGACGGGCCTCGTGGCGTAGTTGGTAGTGTAACCGACTTCCGCCCATGAGTTCGTGGGTTCGCATCCCACTCAGGATAATTACCTATGTGTGTGATGAACATAGATATTTATACTGCGCCTGGATGTTTTCTATCTATTATATGTATTTAAAAAAAAAGTAAGATTATGTATTATATCCGTAATCTGGTACTCATAGCACAAGCGTTAAGCTTAGTTTGGGACCAGAGAAAGTTGTGTGAAAAATGTCTGTAAATATTTATTATTATTTATTTTAGATGTAACGTTAGCCATGTCATTTGTGTTTGAATTCGCTTCTTCTAAATACCGTTCAGGCGTTTAGAATTTAAGATAACATTAATTTCTTGTCATAGTTTAACATATTTACTCTTACCTTTATAAGACTCACTCCTCTAGTCCCATAATACGGGAGGTATCTTCCATGTATCTTGCACTGAATTAAGAAAAAATCCAGTTTCAAATAATTTTGTTATTTACGATTGCACATAGCATCATTTGCCGTGTGGGGCCAGCTTTAGAATTATCCCACCCATCTCCACCCATGGGAGTCGTAAGAGCCGACTGAAGGAATACCGGGGGAGTGGGCAGCAGCACTTCTTCGAGTATTAACAACATCCACTGCGATCGCCAACCCGCCTGCCAAGCATGGCGATTACGGCACTATCCCCCATTCTTGGGGAGGCTTATGTCCAGCAGTGGACGTTAAAAGGCTGATGGATGGATGGATGGATGGACATAGCATCACGCCTGAATTCCCCGAAGGGCTAGCCATTGGCATGTTTCACATCCACGGTTCGCCAGCTATGTTTAAGTACCTCGTAATAAGTCTATTGCTGTCTACCGGGCAGATTTCC
This sequence comes from Leucoma salicis, assembly GCA_948253155.1. Taxonomy (NCBI): domain Eukaryota; kingdom Metazoa; phylum Arthropoda; class Insecta; order Lepidoptera; family Erebidae; genus Leucoma; species Leucoma salicis. The sequence goes on from OX411822.1 coordinate 21,429,239, forward strand.
AAACTCCGGGCTGCTACTAAGAATTTTTCTTTTTCGAAAAAAGCTTAAAACACTGCCTGACCCGGGGATCGAACCCGAGACCTCATGATCAGCAGTCGCTCACACTACCGCTGCACAACAGAGGCAGTTAGTTTGTGTAGGAACTTACTCAGACTGCAATTTTATTGCAAGCGTTGCTTTCCTTTCTGTCAGTTCTGCCGTGTGGTGACGGCCTAAGAATACAAGTATCACCACCCCATCCTTTCCCCGCAGGTGTTGTACAAGGCGACTACGGGAAGCAAGCAATTATCACCCATTGCATTACTGGTGGTAGGGCTGGGTACCAAATGAGAGTACTCACTTGCTATCGGACCCGAACGGGTCGGTACCACCGTCTCCTGTGTGACCGGTCATGAAACACGTCAGTATATTTTGGCTGTAGCAGAAGATAGACATTTATTCTTTCTTTTCATATCTTAGAAATGAAATGATGCGCAGCGGCTTGACAATATTCTCGGTATAGTTGAGTCCATGAGAGATGGTTACCACTTACCTTCAGGTGGGCTGTGGCTCGTCTACCATCATTAGCAATAAAAAAAATTATAAGAAATTCCATGAAAATCCCAGTAAGTACTTACTGAGGTTTTCTCTCAAATATCCATTTCATAGTAGCTATGAACTTCCAGGCTACACTCTTATTAAATAAATATCAAAAACATAAATGATTAAACATATTATTTGGGTTAATTTACGTTAACCCGACAAGGGACAGTGAATTAATCCACCCAACCACTTTCCTGTGAGCAAGCGTACCCAACACAATCCAATCAACATCAAAATTTTACGCAATTACATGATTGTGCTCTTAAATTAACGCTGTCCGTAATTGTTCTGTCACTTACTCATGCTTTATTCAGAGATTATTATCGGTATTATAGTAGTATTGTGCGGTTACAATAGCGCATAATTATTATAAATTTAATTAATTGTAAGAAATGCTTATAGCGTTTAATTTCAAACCTGCTAGAAATTTACCTGATTGTTCTGTTCCCGAAGCGTAATGTAAGCTTATAATATTTCTGAACAAATATGCCATTATTTACAAATATACTTCATATACTCTTTGATATGTGTGAACTTCAAAATTCGTATCAGTAATGCATGTGTATCCCACAGTATCATATCGTGATTAAAATATTCTAAGTTTATCCAAGCTGTAATCCTCTTGTACAACAAACGTTGAACTATGCTAAAATTGATATTTTACAGAACATATTCCCATCTCATAATGTTCAAGTACTTCCCTTAACTTGGTGTAATGCTGTATCAGGTGTATCAATTGCATAGATGGCTGAGTGGTTGAGATACCGGCCTCCCGCCTGAGTATGGGTTCCCACACAGGGCAACTCTTTGTGTGATCCGAAAATGTTTGTTCTGAGTTTGGGTGTAATTTATGTCCGTATAATCGTATGTTTGTAAAGTCCCCCGCAATATAAGGATTATTCCCTAGAGCAGGGAGTAGCCTTAAAAAAAAATACAACTCCTTGTCTTACCGGACGCGGAACTTTTAAAAATTTGCCTAAATATATATCGCGTGACTCTATTGTAATCCAACTCATGTCCAAACTCTGAACAAAAAACCTTTTTGCTTGACCCAGAATGCGAAACGTAGCGTTTAGAAGTTATATATTCTTTATTAATTAAGCTTATTTGATACATTTCATGAATTCCTTTATTAAATATCGTATTAAAAGGTTCAAAGAAATGTAATCCACATACATATATCAATAATAAAGCTGTATTTTATTCGAAATTATTGTTTCGTGTTCAACCTGAGACGCAAATTGGATGTTATGCCGTGTTGTTTTCTATAAATGAGGAACACGTAATCGTATGTCATCCATTTATTTTCTTATATCTGTAAAGAATCCAGTTCATAATATTTTGTGTTATTTACGTGAATAGGCATTCTTACTGTAATATTATATATTTTTTTCTTAATTATTTATTGGGCTTTCAAGTTGTACAGAACAAATCCTCATAAAATTTTGCTTACATGTATAATATGGAACCCAGAAAAGGACATCGGCTACTCTGTACCCCGGAAAAAAGGACAGTTCCCGTGGAATAGCAATTTTTGCATAGAGATAATTAAACATAGCATCACGCCTGTATTCCCCGAAGGGGTAGACAGAGGTGTATTACACACCCACGATTGGTCAGCTATATATAAGTTCCACTTAATAGGGGGCGAGCCTATTGACGTCTACCAGGCACATTTCCAAACTCCGGGCTGCTACAGAGAATTTCTCTTTTTTACGAAAAATCTCAATAACACTGCTCGAGCCGGGGATCGAACCCGAGACCTCATGATCAGCGTCGCTTACACTACCGCTGCACCACAGAGGCAGTCAATTAAAGTACAAATTATTTGTAAATGAGGAAAAAGACATTTTTAGTACGAGCGGGAAACGAACCCGCGTCCCTTCCAATCCGGGGAAGTGCTCTCTTTAATTTTGCAATTAAAATTCATAATATTAGAAAGCGCGATTTTTTAAATATTTTTGATCTATATTTTTTAGCATTTGACATTTTAAAATAAAAAACTTCGTTTACGGAATCTATCGCGTTTACTTAATTTTCTACCATCCCGACGTTTCGAATACTTTACAGTATTCATGATCACGGGTGGACTTAGATGGTAGACATCCGAGGCTGATATGTTATTTTAACGGTTTCATCTACCCACAGTATATGATAACAAAACATAAACATAGTTTCACGCCTGTATTCCCCGAAGGGGTAGGCAGAGGTGTATTACACACCCACGACTCGCCAGCTATGTTTAAGTCCCACGTAATAGGGGGCGAGCCTATTGAAGTCTACCGGGTATATTTCCAAACTCCGGGCTGCTACTGAGAATTTTTTTTTTTTAGGAAAAATCTCAATAACATTGCCCGACCCAGGGATCGAACCTGAGACCTCATGATTAGCAGTCGCATACACTACCGCTACACCACCGAGGCAGTGGGTAGATGAAACCGTCTACCATCTAAGTCCACCCGTGATCATGAATGCTGTAAAGTATTCGAAACGTCGGGATAGTAGAAAATCAAATAAACGCGATAGATTCCGTAAACGTAGTTTTATTTCAAAATGTGTAACATTCGCGTAAATATCAGAAAGTATTATAGCATTTGACATGCTCAGCTACTTTTAAAGTACAAACCATTTGAACACGAATACACGGTCCACGTGCTTTAAGTGCAAAATTATCTCAAACTGCAATAAAAAGCTTAAGTTTCTTTACTGTTACAATTACGTTTTAGAGGTTTTATAAGAAAAAACATATATAGGTGTTTTTAGAGGCAGATGATCCACACCAGGGAACAATCGTTTTGCCGCGAGACTTATAAACATTCAGTTAACAGATGCAAAACAAAACAAAACTCAGAACAAACATTTATGAAATGAGTTGTTCTGTGTGGAAATAGAACCTAAATACATGACATAGGAAGACAGTATGTTGACCATTACGCAATCAGTGCAGTCACATTAGAATACGAAAAATTAAATATTTAAATGATAAGAAAAACGACTTCAGTAATTACGGATCCAACAAAATATTATGCCCGAATTTAGATGTTTTCTACGCAAATGTATACATTTTTCTTTTTAATATTTTTCTGTGTATACATCAAAGAGATTTTATAACATAAAATATTATTTATACCACCGACAAGTTATGAACAAGCCCAATATTGACTCAGTCCGCTTATCTCTAAGCATGTTATTATTATTATTATCTTAAAAATGAAACATAAACTAAATAAAGAAATGAAAGGCTCTTTTGAGCGAGCTTTTATTTTTGTTGATGAAGAAATTTTAATATTTCAAAGGCGGACTGCGTTCCGTGGTAAGCAAATATTTTTACTTTAATACATTACGTACATTTTATTTTGCTCTATAAGAGAGTTCGAGTGTTGATATTCACGTATGATTACAACCTAAGTGTTTTATGATATTACGAAAGGATGGGCCATCGCTTCATTGTAAGCGATTACCATAGCCTATAGATACTAGCAACACCAAAGGTAATCTGATGCATTATTCACTTCCAGGCAAAGGAATAGAAGTTGGAGATGAATTATAATAGAGATGGGATCAGAAAGTGTAGAGAAAGGGGGCTTGAGTTTCCAGTGCTCTTGCTCATCTAAAAAACTTCACTGTCTCAACTAGCCCATTAGCAGATGAAAATATTATTAGAATTTTAAAGAATTAGAAAAGATTTTATTAAGCTAATAATTTTCTGGGAAATTTTATAATAATATTACAGATTTGATTAATGTTAGTGGGCATTGAACGTTCACATATTTACTTGCTTACGCCAATATCTAGTCAGGTATTAAAATAACTTAAAGACATCATTAACTCTTGCTAAAGTTGACGTGATGATTTTTGTGTATATGTTTTGTTGAATAATATTTCTCAGAAAAATAGTAGTCTTGCACCTCTAGAATCTGGATCTATACGGTAATCACTTACCACTAGCTGGGCTGTATACGTGCATGTATCAACCAACCTCTAATTTCGCGGAAACAACCTTGCAATATAAAGAGGTATAGAATCCGACATTTACGGGATCTTTTTACGAGTTATTCTCACAACTGTATATCTTAAAAACCTATAAGGCCTCAATTATGTCCCCGGACAGTATTGAACGCATCGCTTTAGTTTCATGTTCCACCCGCGATAATCCTGGATAATCCTACTCGATCCAGATCAAACGTTGCTATTGAACACATTCATAGACTATTATAAACTTTATCCACTTATTTATAAGTACTATTTCCTATTGGCAGATAGTTCAATGCTTTTACAGGCTCAAAACCGTTCTAGTTTGACAGATGGACTTTAGTTTATTGCGCTGTTTGATACCAGTCAAGTGTTTATGTTTACTTTTTAATTTTAGTAGATATGCTAGTTTCGGTCGGTATTGTCACATCGATGATTTAATAGAGATAGGGGATTAGCTTCTTTGGCATACTGAGCTAATGACTTTTACAAAATGTATACAGCTAAGTAGCAGACTTGAAAATCCGCGTATTAAAAATTGTAGGCAAAGGTGATTTAGTAATAATTTTAACTTTTTATACAGAAAATCACATCGATTTTCTGTATAAAAAGCTTCTTAAAGGACAACTAAAAAAATAAAATATTTTTTAACGCGCCAGTGCGAAAAATAGAATATAATTATGTTACATTGGTACATGTCCTAGTTTACCCCAAAAACTAATACAGCGCTGCGAGATAAGGAATAACCCATCAAAAACATAAATGTGAAATGAGAGCTAAGTTCAATATTAAGATATTATATGCCTTGGTTGTTGACTTCAACGTTAAAAGAAGTGAGATCTAAATGGGTGCTAAGTTTTTTCTTATAACTTAGGATAATATACTAAAGCCTAAGATCTGACTTGGCTAGTTCTAATATACGAATAATTATTATTAGGTAACTACCTACTAATACAGTCATGGAAGAGCCATTATGTTCGATGGCTAGTTTCTACCAGCAAGCCAAATTTTCGGAAGAATAAAATAAGATCTTACAGCTTTAAAACTTGCGAAGGCTATAACATATAATTCGTTGAAGTCAACAGCCAAGGTATATAATAATATTGAACTTAGCTCTCACTTCACATTTTTTTTTTTATGGGATATCTTTACTTTTGTACAGAAATGATTAGTAGGTACATATAAGTAAGTGTTCCTAATAGAATCAATTAATTGAAAAATTATAATAAAATGATAAAAATTTACCATTTTGAAATAAAACTACGTTTACGGAATCTATCGCGTTTACTTGATTTTACTCCTATCCCGACGTTTCGAATACTTTACAGCATTCATGATCACGGGTGGACTTAGATGATAGACGTCCAAGGTTGATATGTTATTTCAACGGTTTCATCTACCCACAGTATATGATTTTACAAAATTTTTGGTTTATTTATTTTAACCCACCTAATATTCGTTTAGAAACACAGTGAAAATATCTACTTCAAATGTTTATGCTTACAATGTATGAGACTTTAAATTAGTATATTAAAATGAGTATAATACTCCTCTTTAAATTGTAAAATTTTTGTTTTTATTTAGTGCTCAAAAATTCTACCACAAACTACCAATTACTACCAGTAAGAAGACAATCTTGGTTATTAGTTTATATTATTAAATATATTGATTTTGCCAAAAGCTAAGACTAAGAAGCTACCACCGGATCGGAACGCGGCCTGACTGAGAAAGATCCGGCCAGAAAACTCAGTAGGCAACAACTGTTATGGATTATTAAATTTTGTACGGAATTACTGAGATCTAATAAGGTTTAAATTTTAAATTTTTTATAAAAGGCAAAAACTAATCACTACTGTGGGTTTTATCTACACAATAAGCGCTAACTGTGTCTTGCAATCTTGTGGTGTGCCTTCTTGTATTCTGTTTGGTGAGGCCTATCACAGGATTCCAGCTTGATGGTAAGACCCAGCCGTCTTCTCTATTGAAATTGGGATGTTTCTTAATTTCAATAGCCTCACGTATCATTCTAGGGCGATATCGATGTTCTTTTGCGAGGATTTGAGGTTTGTCAAACCTAATGTAATGGCGGGTGTGGTCCTGTGTGTGCTCACAAATTGCAGACTTTGTATAGCGACTGTGCTTCACATCAGCTATGTGTTCTTTGATCCGAGTTGTTATGGATCTCTTTGTTTGCCCAATGTAGGAGAGACCACAATCACAATCCAGCTTGTATACTCCTGCATCCTGTAAGGGTATATGGCACTTGACTGGTGGTAAAAATTGACTAATTCTTTTGAGTGGCTTATAGTAAGTTTTAATTGAAGCTTTTTTAAGAATGTAGGCAATCTTGTCAGTGACTCCTTTAACATAGGGCAGGACTGCAGGGAGGCGCTCAACTGTGGGTGGCTTCACTCGGTTTCTGTGACGGCGGCGTGGAACCTGCAGCTTATTTGCATGTAAAACTTTCTTTACATGCTGCAACTCTCCAGCCAGGTGTTCTTCATCACAGATTCCTTGTGCTCTCTGAAACAAAGATTTAGACACGGTAGCCAACTGTGAAGGATGGTGGTGAGACTCTCCATTCAGGTACTTATCGGTATGGGTGTTCTTTCGATACACTGTATGACTCAAGGTGTTGTTGGGGTTACGGATTACCATAACATCTAAGAAAGCTAAAGAGTTATTTGACTCCAGTTCCATAGTGAATTGAATTTTAGGATTAATGGAGTTCAGATGGTTTAGGAATACGGTTACTTTATCAGATGGTAATATAGTAAAAGTGTCATCTACGTACCGCTTGTAGAAACGGGGGACCACAGGTGAGGTTTTTAGGGCAGTCTCCTCGAAGTCTTCCATAAATATGTCGGCAACAACGGGAGAGACTGGCGAACCCATGGCCACTCCGTCCACTTGCTTGTAGAAGCCATCATTCCACATAATGTAGCCGGATGTGAGGCAGTACTTTAACAGTTCAGCGTATTCCATAGGTATGTTGTTCTCTGATAGTTTCTTAGATACAATTCTGATGCAGTCTTCCACAGGTAAGCAGGTAAAAAGTGACTGGACATCAAAACTCACCATAGTTTCATTGTTAGCGAGATGAAGGTGTTTAATCTCACTTACAAAATGGTATGAGTCCTTTATGAACGCATCTGTGTGTCCTCGGAGTTGTGAGAGAACTTTGGCCAGTAGCTGAGCGACTTTATAAGTAGGTGAGTCGATCTGACTTACAATAGGTCGTAGTGGTGCGTTCGGTTTGTGTATCTTAGGCAACCCATACAATTTAGGTGGCTTTGCACAAGGTGGTATCAGGGTTTTTACATCTAGATTTAATGCTTCGGAGTGCTGTTTGAGTAACTTTTTCATGTTATTTAGTGTACAGTTGGTCGGGTCGGTTCTGACCTTTTCATAAGTAGATTCATCCGATAAAAGTTGTTCAATTTTGGCATTATAATCTGACGTGTCCATCACCACAGTAGCGTTACCTTTATCTGCGCGCAGGATGACGATGTCTGGTCTATTGCGTAGGTTCTTCAACGCCAAATATTGTGATTTGGACAAATTTGGTTTCGGCCGTTTGCTTCGACGTAACAAAGACGAAACGTCTTGGCGAATAGCCTCCATATCGTCCGGTTTCATTACATTTTTGGCCAGCACGTCCTCAACAGCACAGATAATTTCCTCATAGGGAATTCGGTTTGGCGCTACAGCAAAATTTAAACCTTTATTTAGTACCTGAAATGTAGGTTCGTCTAACGATTGTTTTGACAAATTTATGACAGCTAGATCGGCGCGAGAGTCTATGGTTGACGGGCGCGTTCCGTTTCCACAGTTGCCGTGTTGCGTTCCAGTAAACTCATTTGATTTTTGCAACAGTTTGTCAAATTTGATGAGGTGTCTATTTTTGCATTCGTTGTACTTATGTGTTTCACGCTTGTTTATGTTGTCGATGCAATTTTTGAAATCAGCTGTCGTCAAAACAATCTTAATTTTATTAGACATTGTCCCGATCTGTTGGTTAATGTTGTGTAGATCGAATCTAGTTTGACGAATAACCGTTACTAACAACTTTTTGCTGGCTTGGTTTAATATCTTAGCGCTTCCCCGTATGTTCTTCTTGGTAGTAATTTTGACACACGTAGGAATGAGATTGTGGTCACGACATCTCTTCAAGAAATTCAAGGATGTTACATATCTTGCGCGCTTTGTCTTGAGATATTCCAATCGCCGTATTTGTTCCGATATTTCCAGTCCGTACTGGTTTATATAATACTTTCTGATATTTACGCGAATGTTACACATTTTGAAATAAAACTACGTTTACGGAATCTATCGCGTTTACTTGATTTTACTCCTATCCCGACGTTTCGAATACTTTACAGCATTCATGATCACGGGTGGACTTAGATGATAGACGTCCAAGGTTGATATGTTATTTCAACGGTTTCATCTACCCACAGTATATGATTTTACAAAATTTTTGGTTTATTTATTTTAACCCACCTAATATTCGTTTAGAAACACAGTGAAAATATCTACTTCAAATGTTTATGCTTACAATGTATGAGACTTTAAATTAGTATATTAAAATGAGTATAATACTCCTCTTTAAATTGTAAAATTTTTGTTTTTATTTAGTGCTCAAAAATTCTACCACAAACTACCAATTACTACCAGTAAGAAGACAATCTTGGTTATTAGTTTATATTATTAAATATATTGATTTTGCCAAAAGCTAAGACTAAGAAGCTACCACCGGATCGGAACGCGGCCTGACTGAGAAAGATCCGGCCAGAAAACTCAGTAGGCAACAACTGTTATGGATTATTAAATTTTGTACGGAATTACTGAGATCTAATAAGGTTTAAATTTTAAATTTTTTATAAAAGGCAAAAACTAATCACTACTGTGGGTTTTATCTACACAATAAGCGCTAACTGTGTCTTGCAATCTTGTGGTGTGCCTTCTTGTATTCTGTTTGGTGAGGCCTATCACAGGATTCCAGCTTGATGGTAAGACCCAGCCGTCTTCTCTATTGAAATTGGGATGTTTCTTAATTTCAATAGCCTCACGTATCATTCTAGGGCGATATCGATGTTCTTTTGCGAGGATTTGAGGTTTGTCAAACCTAATGTAATGGCGGGTGTGGTCCTGTGTGTGCTCACAAATTGCAGACTTTGTATAGCGACTGTGCTTCACATCAGCTATGTGTTCTTTGATCCGAGTTGTTATGGATCTCTTTGTTTGCCCAATGTAGGAGAGACCACAATCACAATCCAGCTTGTATACTCCTGCATCCTGTAAGGGTATATGGCACTTGACTGGTGGTAAAAATTGACTAATTCTTTTGAGTGGCTTATAGTAAGTTTTAATTGAAGCTTTTTTAAGAATGTAGGCAATCTTGTCAGTGACTCCTTTAACATAGGGCAGGACTGCAGGGAGGCGCTCAACTGTGGGTGGCTTCACTCGGTTTCTGTGACGGCGGCGTGGAACCTGCAGCTTATTTGCATGTAAAACTTTCTTTACATGCTGCAACTCTCCAGCCAGGTGTTCTTCATCACAGATTCCTTGTGCTCTCTGAAACAAAGATTTAGACACGGTAGCCAACTGTGAAGGATGGTGGTGAGACTCTCCATTCAGGTACTTATCGGTATGGGTGTTCTTTCGATACACTGTATGACTCAAGGTGTTGTTGGGGTTACGGATTACCATAACATCTAAGAAAGCTAAAGAGTTATTTGACTCCAGTTCCATAGTGAATTGAATTTTAGGATTAATGGAGTTCAGATGGTTTAGGAATACGGTTACTTTATCAGATGGTAATATAGTAAAAGTGTCATCTACGTACCGCTTGTAGAAACGGGGGACCACAGGTGAGGTTTTTAGGGCAGTCTCCTCGAAGTCTTCCATAAATATGTCGGCAACAACGGGAGAGACTGGCGAACCCATGGCCACTCCGTCCACTTGCTTGTAGAAGCCATCATTCCACATAATGTAGCCGGATGTGAGGCAGTACTTTAACAGTTCAGCGTATTCCATAGGTATGTTGTTCTCTGATAGTTTCTTAGATACAATTCTGATGCAGTCTTCCACAGGTAAGCAGGTAAAAAGTGACTGGACATCAAAACTCACCATAGTTTCATTGTTAGCGAGATGAAGGTGTTTAATCTCACTTACAAAATGGTATGAGTCCTTTATGAACGCATCTGTGTGTCCTCGGAGTTGTGAGAGAACTTTGGCCAGTAGCTGAGCGACTTTATAAGTAGGTGAGTCGATCTGACTTACAATAGGTCGTAGTGGTGCGTTCGGTTTGTGTATCTTAGGCAACCCATACAATTTAGGTGGCTTTGCACAAGGTGGTATCAGGGTTTTTACATCTAGATTTAATGCTTCGGAGTGCTGTTTGAGTAACTTTTTCATGTTATTTAGTGTACAGTTGGTCGGGTCGGTTCTGACCTTTTCATAAGTAGATTCATCCGATAAAAGTTGTTCAATTTTGGCATTATAATCTGACGTGTCCATCACCACAGTAGCGTTACCTTTATCTGCGCGCAGGATGACGATGTCTGGTCTATTGCGTAGGTTCTTCAACGCCAAATATTGTGATTTGGACAAATTTGGTTTCGGCCGTTTGCTTCGACGTAACAAAGACGAAACGTCTTGGCGAATAGCCTCCATATCGTCCGGTTTCATTACATTTTTGGCCAGCACGTCCTCAACAGCACAGATAATTTCCTCATAGGGAATTCGGTTTGGCGCTACAGCAAAATTTAAAAATGCTGAATGCTGTAAAGTATTCGAAACGTCGGGATAGGAGTAAAATCAAGTAAACGCGATAGATTCCGTAAACGTAGTTTTATTTCAAAATGTGTAACATTCGCGTAAATATCAGAAAGTATTATAAAAATTTACCAGTTTCTGATTTATTCCTTTGTATGCACCCAACTACCTTTCTGGATGCCAAATTTGAACTTTCTAGGTCATCTGGAACTGGGTTAGAGTTTTGATCTATAGGTCAGTCAGTGATAAAAATGACGATTTGTGGACGTTAATATCTAAATAACCGTTTGAGGTGTGTTTATGAAATTTGAAGCAAATATGTATCTTGCAAGTCTCAATATATAAGCCAAATTTGAAATGTATAACCATGTGTTATGTGAAATAGTTTTTGAGTTATGAGGGGGTCAAAAGTGGCTCCAAATGGTTCGTGTAATATTACACACGGTACTGCTCGCCAATACTTTAGCTTGAACTTGGCTTGACACGCTCCCGCGTGTCTAGAAAAGTTCAGTCATTTTTCTAGTATAATTTTGAGACTACTGAATTTTCAAGACCCCAGCATGGACTCAACTATACCGAAAGTAAAGTCAAGCCACTGCGCACCATTTCATTTTTCAGATGTGAAATGAAAGAATAAACGGCTATCTGCTGCTACAGCCAAAACACACTGACGTGCTTCATGACCGGTCACACAGGAGACGGTGGTACCGACCCGTTCGGGCCCGATAGCAAGCCAGTATTCTCACTTAGTACCCAACCCTACCACTATTAATGCAATAGGTTATAATTGCTTACTTCCCTTAGTTGCTTTATACGACACCCGCAGGAAAGGATGGGGTGGTGACACATGTATTCCTAGTCCGTCACCACATGGACCTCCGTTGCGTAGCTTGGAAAAAGTAAGCGGGAAAAAAGACAAATGTGGAAACCAATGATGGTTTATATTATTTAGAGACATATACACTATTCCTATATTAAGCTCTAAGAACTATAAACACAGAACAGACTTTAAATTAGATTTATGTTCGATGTCGTTTGACCCGCCGGAGGCACTTTCCACTAACTTTGTTAGGTCTGGGGAGAACAAAATATAAATATACCGCTTTTATCTCTGTAAAAGTCATGGGTGGCATTTTCTTGTCATAACATGAGTTGATGCTATTGAATGCATGCTAAGTCTTTAACTCGTACGATATTTTCGTCAACTACAATAGATATATTCACGTAGGCGATGCTGCGCTCTCCCCTTATGATGAGCATCGGATATGCTCAAAACCCGGGATGAACACATTAAGGATCAATCACTTATTGATCCTAAACGTGAGTTACTTGCCAGTATAATTATCTAATATTTGTGTCAAACTTACGATGACTTCAATACAAGTACAATACTGTAATTTTTTATACACTTACCTAATATTTTTTTACTTGTGGTGGTAGATAAGGCGTGGGTCACCTGATTGTGGGCGTTAACTCAACAACACTAAGAATACTGTAAACCCGCTGCTGACTGTTTCATTTCATTTCGTGGATATGATATGAATGGTATATACATACTCAGATTCTGAATAACTGCAACGTATGGCAGAAAATTTAACCGTTGAATATATGTTCAATCAGTTGAATCATTGCTGCAGTTGCAATGATGCGATGTGTTTATTGAACGAGAGATCGCTTGCAACTTGAACGTGCATGGTCGTGGTTGAAGCTGAGTAAACATTATTCATTGAATCGTAAACAGTAGCGTTGCTTTTGGGACATTTCGTTATAAAATTTAATGAAACAAAATGAAATTGAATAAAATTCAATGAAGTAAAATGACAACTATATTTCTGAAAATATAAAGATATATTTCTACAGAATCTGCTTCAGAAACATTCTTGATTGGAGGTGAAAACATTTTTTGCGGCGGGAAAAACCATATCTAACCGCGTCTTTTTGGATAACAAACAGGACAATGTGGGGCCCTCACCCACTAAACAAGGCGGTTATTCCGCCTATGCCAGTGGACCACTATTTGACATTATTACTTCAGTGGTCCGCCGGTGGCTTTTCGTTTCACGTACTGAGCGATGGTTTCACATACCAGAACATCGCATCTTCGCAAGAGACCTTGCGGAGAACCTGGAATCTTGGAGTATTCTTAGTTATATTGAGTCTATAAGCGGCTGTCATTTCTCATTCTTATTTTTATTGAGTCCATAAGCGCTTACTATCAGATGGGCCTAGTCTCGTCTGGCACAAAGTAATAAAAAAATGTAATAACCCCAGCAATGGGGTAAAGAGGTTGTCAAAAATATCGTATGAACATTGAGATTATTTCTGTTTGTTATGATTCAATTTAAGAATATTCCAGATGAAAAAGCAAACACGGCGGTGACATCGCTCACTTTAATTTGAGGTGGACAATTTTATTGTTTATATGAACTCAATTAAAAGTTGTGATCTCTGAAGGGACGTGGAGATAATTGCAGAAGCGTGACCTTTGGACGATAGATGGCTGAAATATATTTAAATTCTACGGAATAAAATGATAATGTGGCTTAAGAATCGTTCGAGCTTAGTTATTGCTGTAACAGTATTAAGTAGTTCATATATTTTTTAAGTAAGTGCCTCAGTGGTCCAGCGGGATACGACTCGATCACGAGATATTTCGTTAAATTCCTAGATCGGGCCCACAAATTGGGATTTTCCGTCAAGAAATACTCAATAAATAGTTAGTTGATGATTCTTCACCCCCGTGAACAAAAGAATAAGTATTATAATAAATAAGGGATGGTATATTATGAGTAGGCATATTTTTTTTAAGAAGCGAGTGCTTTAATATTTACAAAAGATCTAAAATTACTTACTGCAGTATTCATTGGTGTTTTACGACATTTTATATTAAATTTTTCTTATCAAGCAATTATTACATTTTGCATAAATACTTTTTATTTGCTAACGTTACAAATGAACGGGAATGCGACGTAACGAGATATCTGCGGAGAATCTATAGATTTTAGGCTAACTGACTTTTGTCTGTATGGTGAGGGACTAAGAATTTAAGTGTCACCACCCCATCCTTTCCCGAGGGTATCGTACAAGGTGACTAAGGGAAGTAAGCAGTTATCACCCATTGCATTACTACTGGTAGGGCTAGGTACCAAGTGAAAACACTCACTTGCTATCGGTTCCGAACGGGTCGGTATCACCGTCTCTTGTGTGACCGGTCATGAAGCACGTCAGTGTATTTTGGTTGTAGCAGAAGATAGCCGTTTATTTTTTAATTTTTCATACCTGAGGAGTGAAATGGTGCGCAGCGGCTTGACAATACTCTCGGTATAGTTGGGTTCATGAGCAACAGGTATCACTTACCATCAGGTGGACCGTGGCTTGTCTGCCATCATAAACATTAAAAAAAAACCTGAGCACATTCCTAATGACGACGTAAGAGAATGAGTAAGTATGAAAGAGAGTATTGGTGTAAAGATGTGAAATGGAATGCTCCGATGATTCGGGCATATAATTATGGAAAGAATTCCGGACGATCAACTGGTTTAGAAAATAACACAATGCAAAAGTAGAAGGATGTAGGTACAGGAGGTGACCGAGACTCACTTAGGTAGACCAAATCGGTCGTGTATTGAAGGAAGGTGGAGTCAGGAGTCTCCGAAACCGGCAAGCGTGTATAAGGAGAATCATGAATATTGAGGAAGCGAGAGATATTTGCAAGAACAGAGCCTTTTGTCACTCTGTTCTCTCTGCTTACCTCACAAGGAAGATGGCGTGATGATAAGTAACATAACAAGATTTGATAGCTTCGACTTCTTCCACGGTGACACGTGTATTTTGACATAATACTATGTGGTAGTTGTTCAATCCTTATTTGTTCATACTGACAGACGGTGATGGATTAGTTCACTACGTGTATTAGTGTCTCCTACCTCTTCCTTTCCGCAGGATATGTCATAAGGACCAAAGAAATTAAGCAAATATCACCCATCACATTACTGGCGGTAGGGTTAGGGACCAAGTCAGAAAACTCTGTTGTCAGGTTGAGCGGGTAGGTACCACCTTCTCCTGTGTGGCCGGCCATGAAGCACCTTGCTATTTTCGTGGTAGCGGGCGATATCTCTTGACATGTCGGTGAAATTAAATGTTGCACTGCGGCTTATTAATACTCTTAGTATGGTCTTGAATCCGTAAGCGATGGTTTTCACATATCATCAGGCGGGCCATGGCTCGTCTGCCACCATAGGCATAACTAGTAATAAAATATGTATGAACAAATTATTTGTGAATAAGGAAAAAGAGATGTTTAGTACGAGCGTTTTCCGCTCGTAACTCGCGTCTTCTCCAATCCGGGGAAGTGCTCTAGCCCAGCCGAATAGGTCAGTACGATAGCTCAGTAGCTATCGTACTGACCTATTCGGTCATCCCAATATCCTCATCACATTTGTCTTTACGACCAACGCCATCTATCGGAATGCATTTACATGCATTAATCCAATATAGTAAGTTTAATTTTTCAATTAAAATTCGTACTATTTGATGGCACGATTTTTTAAACATTTTAAAAATATATATCAAAAATAAGTATGATTTGTGTTGTATTTTTATATGGCATCTGCTCCACATAATTATTGATTAACCAACAATTTTCTATTAAATATGACATCGACGTTATTACTCGCAAATACGGCTTCATTCTGTTTTCCGATAGCCAAAAATTTCCAATTAGTTTTACTAAGAGTTCCTAAAAAGATCCTAATTCCGCTTACAAAGTTTACTCTTTAGTATTGCCTACCTTTCGGAAGCAAACATTGAAAATGTTTCCTCTACCGTCACTCTATTCAGAAATCTAAGAAAAGTTGCCTCCTAATTCCCGTTTTTACAAGCAATTATTGAACACAAGTCAAGAAGTACAAAAGTGTCAAAGTTGTGGGTGATTTCAACTTCAATTCGTTAAGTACACAATGTTGTAAAGTCTTTCATTAAATGTTATTAGACTTTTCCATTAACAAGTTTGTGGCACACTTCTGGCAGTTATATAAAGGCCCACCTGTATTATTATGTCGAAGATCATCAATAAATTATTTAACAATTTAATAAATAAAAATGTACAGTTACAAAATACTTATTTTAATATTTAGATATTTTTATATATATTTTTAGCATTTGACATGCTTAGCACTATACATTAAACACAAAGTGAAAAATGTGAAATCGAAAATAACAGTCAGGAGCAGGATTTGAACCTGCATGCTCCTGACTGTTCTTTTCGATTTCACATTTTTCACTTTGTGTTTAATACTTATTTTAAGTTCCGCGATCCTCTGACCTTCCCATTTCCTCCTTACTCCATCATCAGACACTGTCCATCATATACATAATTTATTCATTGAGATCATTGTAAATATCTTACGATGATCTCAATGAATAAACCACCACTATAAACCACCACTATAACTTGTTAAAAAAAACCATATGTATGCAATTCACACACGGAAGAAGTGAAACTTCTGAAAAGTAGCCTACGAGAGATTGAGATGATGAGATGGATATATAGTATCAGAAGTATTAGGATAAATGTAAAATTTATTTATTTTTTACCAAGCTTAAAACGACCTCTCATTAATTAAATTTAACGAAGCATTAAAATTAATTTAAATTTTGTTTTCTGCAACGATATAATGAATCCCGTAGAAATTCATGGGACGATTTTCGTAAAAGATCTTGTAAACCTCACCATAGCAACAAAAGTATATGATTAACTTCTATTATTGACGGGGCTCGTGGCGTAGTCGATAGTGTAACCGACTTCAGTTCACGCGGTCGTGGGTTCGATTCCCACTCTGGACAATTATTTGTGTGATGAACTGGGTGTTTTCTATCTATTATGTGTATGAGTTTAGAAAAAAGAAATATATATGTATTATATCCCTAATGGGTACCATACCCATAGTATAAGCGTTAAGCTTAGTTTGGGACCAGAGGACGTTGTGTGAAATGTCCATGAAAATTTATTTATTTACTTCGTAGGTAGGTGAGAAAAATACTTTATAACTGGCATGGGAATACCAAATAAACATAGCAAAACAGAGATATTAGTGTATTATTGAATGCACATCACTTTTTCAAACTTAATATTATGTACACCGTGGTCATATGGTTTAAGTATTGATCACGCAAACCGGAGACCGAGATTTTAAATCAACTACCAAGGAATACTTTTTGTGACAAAAAAATATTTCAAAGTTAAAATAACTTTAATGGACTTTTCTGCAACTGACTGTCAATCCTATAGATTTATGTGTTTGAACCTTTTTCGTGACGCATTTTCGTTTCATTGAGTTTCAAATCACAACGATTCTAAAGAATTATTCACATCAAATTACCTCTCCACCTGGGACTTAAGAAATTCACCATGTAGAAAGTGCATGTTTTAGTTGACAACTAGCCTCAACGCTTAAACAATTGTATTAAGGTCAATGGAGATCCTTTTGAATGTGTCTATATTTAATGTAATTATGCCGATATTAATGTATAAGCTAACAAACACTATAGTAATAAATATTTTATTCAATAGAAATACCTATTAAGATTTATTTCTTGTAACAATATTTATGGCAAGACTATGCTTACCTCGGAAAATATATAAAGACCTTGGTTCTGCACTTGATCTCTCTCCGGTCGAGTTGGAATACTGACCCAATTGGCTATGAAAGAGCAGGAATAGAGAGTGCATTTGATAAGACTAAACTGCGAGAGAAAGATTTGACTAGTCTATCTAATTCTTTCACACGCTAAATTGAGTGGTGTGGCTCTTTTGATGTAAAACATTTAATGCGGAGGGAGGGTAAAATCGGCTGTTAGCGTGGCGACGCTTTTATATTCGTCCCGTTCAAATCTTGCAAGTTAAATTTGACACACTTCCCGGTTTCCAATTGAGCTGAAATTTTACACGCATATGTATATCGCGTGACAATGCAATATTATGTTGACATGGAGCTGATCTGATGATGGAGCTGGAAGGTGGACATAGGAACTCTATAATGAAACGGCACAACCCCATCCAGTTTGGGCTCGTATGATTCGTGTTGACAAGTACTTTGCCTCTAGATGATATCCAGGGGCTGATGATGAAGCTGGAAGGTGTCCACAGGAACTCTGTAATGAAACGACGCAACCCCATCGAGTTTGGAATCGTTTGATTCGTCTTGACGAGTACTACTTTGTCTTTAGACGGTATCCAGAGTCTGGTGATGGAGCTAGAAGGTGGCCATAGGAACTCCGTTAGAAAACGACATAACTCTATCGAGTTTGGGCTCGAATGATTTGTCTTGACGAGTACTTACTTTGTCTCTAGATGGTATCCAGGGTCTGACGATGGAGTTGGAAGGTGGTCACAGTAACTCTGTAATGAAATGACGCAACCCTATCGAGCTTATACTGGTTTGTTTCATCTTGATGAGTACTTTGTTAAGTTTTGATCATTATAATTCTTTTAGATATTTTTATATATATTTTTAGCATTTGACATGCTTAGCACTATGCATTAAACACAAAGTGAAAAATGTGAAATCGAAAATAATAAAGTAAAGCATCTGGACGGTATCCAGGAGATGCAGGTTCAAATCCTGCTCCTGACTGTTATTTTCGATTTCACATTTTTCACTTTGTGTTTAATGCATAGTGCTAAGCATGTCAAATGCTAAAAATATATATAAAAATATCTAAATTTGTATAGGGTTTGCGTCATTATTAGGTAAAATCTTAATTGTAAAATTAAGTTTACCTGGTCGGTATAATGTATGAAAATACTTCCGACGGATGGTGCAGGCGTCACCCAAAGACGTTAAGTATGAATGTGTTATCGAAATTAGCAGTCAGGAGCAATTGTCAGGATGGCTGAATTGGTAAAGCATCTGGACGGTATCCAGGAGATGCAGGTTCAAATCCTGCTCCTGACTGTTATTTTCGATTTCACATTTTTCACTTTGTGTTTAATGCATTATAATTCTACAAAATATTATCGATGTGTTCACATCTGGTAGACGTCCCACGACGTCTAGTTTTTAGCATCACCTTTGACATGCGGTTAAAGAAGATATTACAACAAAAAGAAATATTAGGTATCTCTTGAAATTGTATCTACACGTTATATTTAACTTTGCTTGAATACAACTTAAAACCGGTAATAACCGCAATGTTCTAGCTGAAGCCGGTTTTTATTTGTATTTACCATATGAAGGGGACTGGCCTCATTTGAAAGTCGGCCCAACTGACCCGAAAACTTTCTTTATTAACGGACTAAAAAGTAGGAAAATAAATATGAGGCATAATTACGTTTTTTATTCATTTTGATCTATATTTTAGCACTTCACATGCTCCGCTACTCTTAAAGTACAAATCATAATTTGTGAATAAGGAAAAAGAGTATTTTAGTACAGGCGGGAATCGAACCTGCGTCCCTTCCTATCCGGGGAAGTGCTCTAATCCACTGAGCTACAGTACTATCTTTTAGACATACCCAATCTCCTTATCACATTTGCCCTCTATCTTAACGCATTTACATGCATCCAGAGGGCGTTTGGTCGTTAATTCTTCTTCCCCGGATAAGAAGGGACGCAGGTTCGATTCCCGCCTGTACTAATATACTCTTTTTCCTTATTCACAAATTATGATTTATACTTTACGTTTTTTATTTTGTTTTTCTGATTGACTCCGCCAGTCTTAAAACAAATAAGACAATTTTTTTGTTGTAATTAATATTCGGGGTTGGAAATAATGAAAATCTTTTCTTTATTGGCAGTGGTGTGTAACATACAAGTTTAAGCTTAAAAAACATTTTTACTCATAAATGGCTCGTGAGCAGTACTAACCACTTACCACACTACGTACTACCACACAATAAAATGTTATGTTTAGTATTCCAAAATGGACGAACAAATTTGTTGGAATCAACTTGGTAGGTAAAAGTTCAAATGAGAAATGTAGAGTTGATCAATAGTTCTCCGTATCTTAAGGTAAGTTTAATTAGAGGATCAAGTTGATATCGTACTTGGGTGTAGCGCTTGAAATAATATTTTCTTATTATAAACTTATACCCTCGGGTTGTTTACCCTATTAGTGGGTAAGCAAAGGTGTTCAACAATCACTCACATAAATAAATAAATAATAAATTTTCACGGACATTTTCACACAGCATCCTCTGTCCCAAACTAAGCTTAACGCTTGTGAAAAAAAAAAAATAAGAAAAATTCTCAGTAGCAGCCCGGAGTTTGGAAATGTGCCCGGTAGACGTCAATAGGCTCGCCCCCTATTACGTAGGACTTAAACATAGTTGGCGAGCCAGGGGTGTGTAATACACCTCTACCTACCCCTGAGGGGATACAGGCGTGATGCTATGTTTTTTTATATATTTTAAGCACTAGGCATGCTTAGCCAATAAATGAACACAATTTACGAATATGTGAAATTGAAAATATTCACGAGCAGTATTCGAACCTACATCTCCTGGAAAACCATCCCATTCTAGACTATTAATTTCGATAACACATTCTATCCTAATGTCTTGTTACGACGTGGGTAACGCCTTGGCCGTCTATCGGATGTATTTGCATACATTGTTTTGACCACTTGGTCAAAAAAATCTTAATTGTAATAATCGAGCTTACTTAAGCTTGATTATTACAATTAAGATTTTTTTATTGCTTTTAGTGGCAGACGAGCCACGACCTATCTAATGGTAAATGGTAACCATCGCTCATGGACTCATCTATACCTCTCGGTGTTATTGTCAAGCCGCTGCTCACTATTTCATTTCACAGATATGAAATGAAAGAATAAACGGCTATCTCCTGCTACAGCCAAAACGAAACGATGTCCTTTATGGCCGATCACACGGGAGATGGTGGTACCAACCCGCTTGGGTCCGATACCAAGTGAGTACCTACTTAGTACCCAGCCCTACCACCAGTCATGCAATGGATGATAATTGCTTACTTCCCTTAGTCGCCTCATACGAACACCCGTGGGAAAGAATGGGGTGGTGACACTAGTATTCTTAGTCCGTCACCACACGGAAAAATATTATACCATGCAACCCTTGAAATATTTAGATATTTTTATATATTTAAGCATTTGACATGCTTAAATGAATACAATAATAATGTTCTCTACTGAGGAGAAGAATCATGGCGTATTATAGGCCTCAAAAACTTCTAATCTGTCGTCTCGTTTATTTAAGTTCATGACAAAATATTTTGCGCTAGTATCCAATTTATTTCCAACACACAAGGATTTGAATAGACGCAACAAAATGTAACCAATCCCGACAGAATAGCAGCGCGACATTATCTGTTAGCAAAAAATATGGTGCGCGCTCGACTGCGAATGATTTACATCATAGAGTAACAAGGAAATACAACATAACTATTTTTATTGTAAACTATATGAATATTTGTCCGCCCACGTGGAATAGATTTAAGGGATGTTTACATAAAAAAAGTTCACAGATCAAATTAATGTGAAAACACATAAATATTAATATGAGTGTGCTATAGCAATAGATCAGTGTGAGCACTATCTACAATAGGGTCATAGTAAGGTACGTGGACCAAGTTTAGTAGAGTAATTCCTTTGTTTAAATATGGTAGTATCTCAGAACTTAATAATTTTCATCCAATTTCTGTACTATCGACACTAAGTAAAGTATTTGAGAAGCTTATTCTCAAACAAATGATTAATCATTTTGACAATCATAAAATTTTCCATAAAAACCAGTTCGGCTTCACAAAGAATCGCTCTACTACTGATGCAGGTATAGAATTGTTAAAAACCATATTTAGAGCCTGGGAAGATTCGCATGATGCGTTAGGCGTATTTTGCGATTTGTCTAAGGCATTTGACTGTGTGTATCATGAAACCCTCATTAAAAAGTTATACCATTACGGAATCAGGAACAGGGCTCTCAAGGTTTTGACTTCTTATTTGAGCAATAGAATTCAAAGGGTCGATGTTAATGGTACGTTATCGCTTAGGTCTGTCAGGACAATGGGTGTACCACAGGGGTCCATTTTGGGGTCATTTCTGTTTCTAGTCTATATTAATGACCTACCATACTACGTAGGAGATAATCGAAGTATTTTGTTGTTCGCAGATGATACATCTTTATTATTTAAACTAAGAAGGCAACTGCTTAATTTTGACGATGTGAACAATGCACTATCTAAAGTTGTTCATTGGTTCAATACTAATAACCTAGTTTTAAGTGAAAATAAAACTAAATGTATAAAATTTACTACACCCAATGTAAGGCATGTAGAAACCAATGTACAATTGAATGGTGTAGAACTGGACCTTGTGGAGTCCACGGCTTTCCTAGGTATCACTATAGATAACAAACTCCAATGGGACCCCCATATTAAAAAATTGTCAGGTAGGCTAAGGTCAGCGGCATATGCGGTAAAACAAAATAGATTATTGGCTGATGTTGAAATGGCTAGAATAGTTTATTTCAGTTATTTTCATAGTATTATGTCCTATGGCATACTGCTATGGAGATGTTCCGCCGATTTAAATTCTATATTTGTACTTCAGAAAAGGGCTGTTTGTGCAATCTATAATCTGGGCCCGAGAGTATCCCTTAGACAGAAATTTAAAGAAATAAATATTCTAACTGTTGTGTCTCAATTTATATACGAAAATCTGTTGTATGTCAAGAAAAACATCAGAAGCTTTGATAAGTATAGCGATGTTCATCACATTAATACAAGGAACAAAGGCAATCTTAATGCATACAGTACTCGTCTCCATAGAATTAGTAGATCTTTCATGGGACAATGTATATTCTTTTACAATAAGATTCCTGAAAATGTCCAAACATGCCACTAAATAAGTTTAGATATTTTTATATATATTTTTAGCATTTGACATGCTTAGCAACATACATTAAACTAAATAAGTTTAAGAAAGCCATAAAAATTAGACTTTGTAATCAAGGTTATTACACTGTTTCGGATTATCTTGAGGACAAAACAAAATGGGCTTGAGCTGCTCCTCATTCATTAATTTTCAAAATTGTTTTGTATGATATAATGTCATTTTAGTTATAAAGATTATATTCAATTGTAATAAATTGGCAATTTAAAAAAGTGGCCCATGAGTTTCTTGCCGGGTTCTTCTCATGAAAGGCTTTACTTCGGAATCCGGCCGCTTGTGGCGATTGCATTCACCACTTTGTTATTGCGGATGCACTCGGCTCTGGCGCTCGTGTTAATTATTAGTATATTCTTGACGATTTTAAGTGCTATATAGGCCTATGAAATAAAGATATTTTTGAATTTGAATTTGGACCAACATTCCACGAATTGCTGTTTCAAATCTCCTTTTAAAATTAGCTGTTATTTTTCTAAAGTAAAAGTTGCCCAAGTCCTTATAATCATCAGTTATCTATTAGTGAACAACCAGTTCAAGTCGGTCCAGTCCTTACGGAGTTTTATCGGAACAAACAGACAGACAGGCAGACAAGCAGATAGATAGATAGAGAGACAGATGAAAAGTTTAAAAATTGTTATTTTGTTGTAGGTATATACTTTCATATGCCTTTAGTAACAAGCTTGTATTTAGACATCACAAACAGACACTTTAATTTTATGTGTTTGTATAGCGGAGTGGTTAAGATACCAGCCTCCCGTCCGAGTGTTTTGGGTACGATTCCCACACAGGACAACTCTTTGTGTGATCCATAAATGATTAATCTGAGTCTGGGTGTACTTTATGTCTGTGAAATTGTATGTTTGTGAAGTCCCCCGCGATACAAATATTATTTCTTAGTGCAGAGCATGGTCTTTAAAAAAAAAGTTTATGTATGCTTCTTTTTTTGTTAACGCGGGAAAAATGTACCTTACCGCACACTCCGTCATTCGGGGCAACGAACAAGGTAGTGTGGTGCCCTCATCCACTAAATAAACGCGCCGTGTTTCATCTCTCCGCCTGTATTGGCGGACAACTGGAACTGTGTGACATTACTTCACATAGCATCACGCCTGTATCCCCGCAGGGGTAGGTAAACTCCGGGCTGCTACTGAGAATTTTTCTTATTACGAAAAAGCTCAATAGTACTGCCCGACCCGGGGATCAGCAGTCGTTCACACTACCACTACACCACCGAGGCACTCACTGCACTACTTCAGTGGTATAGATAATGTATCCTAGTAATTAAACAAGAATGTAATAATGTTATAGTGGCACACAAGCCACGGCCCCTTGATGGTAAGTGGTAACTACTGCTCATGGACTTAATAATACTAAGAAATCTATCAAACAAAAAAGTTTTAGTTTTTATGTGAAGGCTGAACAACAGCGAAACAAACAGACAAAAATTCTACAAAAAATATTATGTCCAGAGACGGCCTATATAGCCTAATACATTCTTATTTTTTTCTCAAATATCTTAAATACACAGATATTGCTCTGTTACAGCTTTATAATAGTATAGACTGACTGACTGTTTTGAAACGTACAATATAGATTGTGATAAAAGTATGATAAAAAAGGCTCTTTGATAATTATCAAATTATTCAAAGGAGAGTCTTATCGCACAAAAATTTAAGCGCTGCGTTATACATAAAAACATTTTCAGCGTTTTCTTTTAAGTATAATCATTCATGAAAGTACACGGAACGGGCGGACTCGCAATATCTTGATCTATATATTTATGTGGACGTTTTAGTATCCGGCGCTTTTATAATGTGAAAAAATATTTGGAATAAGTTTTATAAATATAGTAAAGTGGGTAACGGCCGTACTAAGTGTATGTGTGAACTTCAGAATCAGGTCAGGTTAATATAAATACATCGTTCTGCTATTAATTATCTTTATCCAAAAATTTCTATCTCATAAAAGCTGTCTATTTTTTCGGGATGAAACGGACTGACGAATCTATCGTAATACTACGTTAGTACTAAAAAAAATATGTTCTGCGAAAAACAATGCAAACCAGTAAGCAACTTAAGAAAAGTGAGAAAATTTTTTACATAACTTTTAAGCCTGATTGATATTAGACATGTCTATCGGCCTTAAAGGCTAGAGGGTATGCATACATTTATAACAATACTTTAACTGCCTCGGTGGTGTAGCGGTACTGTATGCGACTGCTAATCATGAGGTCTCGGGTTCGATCCCCGGGTCAGGCAAAAAGCTATTGAGCTTTTTCCTAAAAAGAAAAATTCTCAGTAGCAGCCCGAGGTTTGGAAATGTGCCCAGTAGACGTCAATAGGCTCGCGCCCCCTATTACGTGGGACTCAAACATAGCTGGCGAGTCGTGGGTGTGTAATACACCTCTGCCTACCCCTTCGGGGAACACAGGCATGATGCTATGTTATAACAATACTCAATCCGCCCCTTATTGAGTTATAAAAGGGCATACAGGCAGGCAAACATTTAGAAAAAAGTTTTGAAACGACTACCTTTTACAAAATTTGAGAAAAAAAATATAGGCAAAACTCGATCGATTATATCGTAGTACTAGATGGTCCCCTCAATTTCGTATCACCTACAATTTATTAGCGATTATTAATCCTAATCAATTTGCATCATTTACGTTTTGAATTTAGATAAATGAAACTGGCTTGTAATGCAAAATGAATTAGAAAGAATGACGGTAGCTGTGATTTTATCATCTTTCAGCCTACCCATGCTAAGTTACCAATATTAAATTTTAAAATTTTTATAAGTACTTTTTAATAGGGCTCCCCTTTTTTACTTTCAAACCACCCCTTTATTAGAGCGAACAAAACGAATCAGCAATTATTCAAATCGGTCAAGTAATTTTTGAGTTTTAGCGACACTAACGAACAGCAATTGTTTTTTATATAATAAAAGATAAATAGATGAAAATCAAATTGGCAAATAAAATGTTACTGTATCACAATGATTGTGAATAGATTTATTGGCCGTGTGGGGCCGGCTTTAGAATTGTCCCACCCCTCTCTACCCACGGGAGTCATAAGAGCCGACTGAGGGAATATCGGGGGAGTGTATTAACAACATCCACTGCGATCGCCAACCCGCCTACCAAGCGCGGCGATTACGGCATTATCCCCCCTTTTATATATAGATTGTTATATAGATACAGGCGAAGCTATTATAAGCATGTTTAAAAATACCCCTCCTTTTTTAAAATCGGTGAATAAACTTCAAACTGAAATATGATGTAGGTATTATATAAACTGTCACCTCATGCGGGGCAAAAGTTATACTAGATCCAACTTTACTAAACTTAGATCAAATATGGTGTAGGTATTATATAAACTGTCACCTCATGCGGGTCAAAAGTTATACTAGATCTAACTATACTAAACTTAGATCAAATATGATGTAGGTATTATATAAACTGTCACCTCATGCGGGTCAAAAGTTATACTAGATCCAACTTTACTAAACTTAGATCAAAAATGGTGTAGGTATTATATAAACTGTCACCTCATGCGGGTCAAAAGTTATACTAGATCCAACTATACTAAACTTAGATCAAATATGATGTAGGTATTATATAAACTGTCACCTCATGCGGGCCAAAAGTTATACTAGATCCAACTATACTAAACTTAGATCAAATATGGTGTAGGTATTATATAAACTGTCACCTCATGCGGGTCAAACGTTATACTAGATCCAACTATACTAAACTTAGATCAAATATGGTGTAGGTATTATATAAACTGTCACCTCATGCGGGTCAAAAGTTATACTTGATCCAACTATACTAAACTTAGATCAAACAATCTTACACCTCTATCTTATCTGCATAAATTAACCCTCCTTGCATTATTTATTTGGGGATGTGTCACAGACTAACTGGAGTTTTACCATATAATGCATAATGTGTAGATACTGTCAAGTATAATATCTCATCAACTTTTATAAGCTTATTAGCGACCCGCCCTGGCTCCGAGCGGGTCAATTTACAAAGGAAATCTTTAGGACGACTTGTTTATTTATCATTGAATCTATAAATAGTATCGCACAGTGTGCGTCTGTTTGTTTACTTAGCCATAATGAATTAACACAAATGCGCGCGTTATGAATGCCATTCTGTCAACAGACTCAACACGACATAGTATCATGCCTGTATTCCCCGAAGGGATAGGCAGAGGTGTATTACACACCCACGATTCGCCAGCTATGTTTAAGTCCCACGTAATAGGGGGCGAGCCTATTAACGTCTACCGGGCACATTTTCAAACTCCGAACTATTACTGTGAATTTTTCTTTTTAGGAAAAAGCTCAATAACATTGCTCGACCCCTGGGTCGAACGCGAGACCTCACGAATAGCAGTCGCATACACTACCGCTACACCACCGAGGCAGCTACCGCTACAGCACCGACTCAGGGCCATCGATCTACAACATATTCCTTCTTCATGTCTTGGGTGACGCTAGCTCCATCTATTGAACCTGTGCGAAGTGAAAGTTAGTCACTAGGAGTTTAATAATAATTTAGAAAAACAAAAAAGGGAAGACTGAATCTCATCTACCTACTAAATCGGTCATGTATTGAAGGAAAGTGGAGTCAGGAGTGTCCAAAACCGGCGAGCGTGTTTGAAGAGAATTATGAATGTTGAAGAAGCGTGAGATGTATGCAAGAATAGAGGCTTTTGGCACTCTTTTCTCTCTGCCTACCCCGCAAGGGAGATGGCGTGATGATAAGTAAGTAAATAGGTTTAAACAACTAATCAAAGAGAACTATTTATTCAACCAGTCCCCAGCACTAGGAATGTCGTCAAGTTACTCTCTGTAAGCAAGGCACGTAAGACTATCTAAAATAAACCGAAACGATGCCTAACCGTTTTTATACAAGTGGGGTGTTAAATAGGTGAGGACCATAGGAATCTTAATACTAAAGATATAGAAGTCTACTACATGTTATAACTGTTGTTGATATAATTGCTGATGGTTTGTAAAACTTTAAGTGAAATATAATTTTTATGATTATGTTCTATTTTATTAGGTACGGCTAAGAACTTTAGAACGATTTTTTTTTTATAAAAGAACAAGCCCACCCGAAGAGCACAGCCCCGTAATGGACATTATGATGCTCGAGAAAAGTGTCCCTATAATCGACTGTAATCTTCAATTGAAAAACAATGAATAATTATTCCAAAGTAGTTAAAAAAGAAAGACTCGACTTGATCGGGTCTCCATCATCACAATATGAAACGCTAAAAATAAGCATAGTCATTTCTATTACATAGTTATGATATCTGTGGTACGGGTAAAGGCAATCAGTATTCTGACGGCACCGCCATTACTTAGAGTGTATGTAATCGAATGAAAGCTGTGAACGTTTCATTTAGTAGAATCGTCTATAAAAACAATGATACTGCCCTCGTCCCAGTTTATAGTTGGCTTGTTATTTATTGTTATTAAAAGCTTTAACTTTAGCACTTAACTTGCAGCAGTTTGGTGCAATGACAGCTCAGGTGAAACCAAGGATACCAAAGACAACAGTATCGAATTCAATCCCCAGTCTTAGGGCACAGCACCCACCCCTAACTTTTCGAGATTTTTCGAGAATATTTGTGTATTTGTTTGCAAAATATCACTGCTCGGTGAAGAAAACCATAGCGAGGAAACATCCATTCCCGAGAGATTTTTTCGACGGCTTCTGAAGTCTGCCAAGTCGCATTGGACCAGCGTTGTGGACTACGGTCTGAATTCTCTCACTCTAAGAGGAGACTCATGCTCAAGTACGGAATAGAAATACGTCGAAAAAAAATTCTAAAATATAACTTGTAATCTTCCTATGTATATTATCTGATTCAACATTTTACAAACCATTTTTCAGCCCTTTCCTGTAGACTTTTGACTCTGCAATTTTGTATGCTAATTCTAGTGACAATACATGAAAACGGAAAAAGAATCAAATTGAGAAAGAAACGATCAACTGATATTAGACATACGAGTACATGTTCAATCGTATTAAAAATATATACTCGTAAAAACAGTGTCTAATATCAGTTAAAAAGGTTTAAATTAAAATAAAATATTGTTACATTTTATATTTCATCTCAGGTCCTCGGACCTCGTAAGGATTCTTTTTTTATCGAAATTATGTGTAATATTTTTCAAAAATTATTGCACTGTGAGGAAGCTTGCAAGCCTAAGAGATATTCTCGACGGCTATTCTTTTAGCCCAGTTGTGCATTAGCCGCTCGAATGATCGGCAAGGTTTTACCTTTCACTGATAATTGACCATAAAGTTACATCTATTTGTGTCCACGTCAAGCAGTAGGTTCGGGCTGTCTTATAACAATTTGCCACTCGACATCATCATTTTAGTTGGGGCCTTGTAGGTCAGACTCCAAGTAAATACTAGCAGATAAGCTAACCATCTTTAAATTTTTTACAGTAGCGAGAGCCACGTAAGTACATTATTCGTGTTTACATAATCCGGGCTTAACTTCTCAAAAGCTTATTGTCATTCAGCGCCTAACATATAGATTTTCAATGTGACTTATAGAATTATATGATGGAATATACGGAGCTCACAAAAGATAATCTCCTGTCTAGGAATTTTCGCTTCGTGAAATATTTCTGATGCAGATTAAATTTGAGCCGTGTCTGCTGTTTTAATTTGAAGCTTATTAACAATATGTAATACTAGCCTTTGCCCGTGGCTTCACCGCAGCTAAAGACTAGTTTTTAGGTAATATCTCAGATTCCCGATATAGTAGCGGGATAAAATGTATATCAGTTGTATTAAGTCTAATTAAAAGATATCTAATAAAAAAAGTTGCATCAAAATCCGTTCAGTCGTTTTTGTGTGATGCGCGAACAAACAAACACAAAATATCTAAAAAAAATCGTTTTGTATTTAGACACACCTATATTTATAGCCTAATTTAGTATTTTTCTCAAGTATCTTAAATGTATTGTGTGTGCAGATAGCTCTGTTACAGCTTTATAATAGTATAGAAGATAAAAACTACTAAAATATACCAAAAATACCGAATATGTCTCTTGCTAAGTAAAATTTACGATAAAATAATGTTATTGAATTGTCATACTTACTAAAAGAAATTAAATTCACTGGCTAGGGTTTGGTAACAAGTGAGCGAAGATATAAGAGGTGATCCATATCGAGGATGCCTACTTTTTTAAAGAAAAAAACACGGAAAATTCAATTTTAATGGAGAATGTTTATAATCATTTGAAAGAACATTCTTTGGTATTTATTTTTTGAAGATTATGTCTATCAAATGATGGCCGTTGCTACGTCGCAGATGGTCCATCCGTTGAGTCCAATTATCGATGACTCGTTCGAGCATGCAGTGCTCTGAGGAACTGTTTGAGGTGGTACCAACATTCCCTTTTTACCACTGGACCACGAGACTTCGTAGTAGGGTTCATCCACACATCTGGAAACGATCTCGTCCAAGACGGTTCATTTCCAGCGCTCTTTTCTACCACGTGCGTGTAGGCTCTGGAATGAACTTGCCGCTGCGGTGCTCCTCCAGCACTACGACATGTCCTTCTTTAAACGAGGTTTGAGAAGAGCACTTTACTCATGGTAGGTGGCGGCTTGGCTGTATCCCTGGTATTGCCAAATTCCATGAGCGACGGTTACCACTTACCATCAGGTGGGCCTTTTGCTCGTCTGCCACCGTTGGCAATAAAAAAAAATCACAGACTTTGCCCTGTGGTCACAGATTACTATACACATAGAATATCTGTGGTTGGGAAAGAATTTCACGCTTTTGCAGATTGATATTTTCAGTTAGCGTGCCGTACAAAAATAAGCCATGTTAAGTCAGCATATGGTTTATTTCAACAAATCTATCAACAAAAAGCCATTCAGGCAGCCATTAAGTGCTGCTTACTTTGAGATATTAAAGAACAATAAGCCTCGTTATCTGTTAATCATTTTTGCTTATCAGACGCCAATTATCGGGAAGACTTTGTGCGAACTTCACTCACTTGAAAGTGTTTCTTCCGTTAAACAGATTATGATGTTCAGAGTTTTTGGTATAAAATAATAATAATAATTTATTTCACAATAATTTGTACATATTTAAAGTTATAATAAGTTACTTATACTGTATAAAACCTATTTAACAGTATACACTTAAATCTCTGGCACCCAAACTAAGATTCAACTTGTGTTATGGGTGCCAAATATGTTATATTATTGTTTTTATATATGCAGTAATAGTCTAATGGTGTGATGGAGGCATACTAAGATAAAGGTTGGATATCAATCCCCAAGATGACAAGCCATCTACTACTGTAAGTAGTAACCGTTACTTGTAGATTCAACTATACTAAAAGTAAGTAGTGTCTCAACTCACAGCTCACCATTTTATTTCGGAGAGAACTAAGAAATTATTATCACCCATTGCATTACTGGTAGGTCTGGTTAGCAATTGGCAGAACTTGTTATCGGCCCTGAGCGGGTAGGTACTATCACATTCCATGTGACCGACCCACCACACCACTTATATTTCTGATCTCAGACGTCCCAACCACCTATGGTCTTAATGTAAACGCTATAGATTCCAAAAAAGTGGGCATCATCATCATCATCTGCCAATGTTAGTCTACTACTGGAAATAGGCTTTTCTTAAGGCGCGTCTTTTTGGCCTATTCATTTCCAACCACTACCGGCTGTGATTCGTATATATCATCGGTCTACTTAGTAACAAGACGTCCTTCACCACGTTTTTTTCACCAGTTCACGGTCTCTACTCCACTCCACCGATTTAGCCCTGAGACATCTCTGTATATGCACTTTTTTCCGTCATAATATAATCAATCTCATTTTTTGTGGTACGTTCGCTTCGTCACGTCCACTTTTGTTGAAGAAAGAGTTCATTATAAAAGCCACTCTTTCTCGAGAAAGTTGACGAGTATTTGCCCCCTACCATTCTTTGCGCCGTAACGGTGTGGTCCTATAAAATATATATAATATAATTTGCTGCAAGTCGTTACTCCGCTTAGGAGTTAAAATTTCCCATGGTAACGTTAAAGTGGGCCTTGGTGATGCCTTGCAAAGCCTTGAAATATTCTCATAAAATATTTATATTTCGCAATCTGACGACGTGGGTCAGTTCGCGTGTTCCTTATTGACGGCAGAATGATAAGAAGGTATGCAACCCAAACCATGTGTAACCAAGACATACTTGCGATCTCTAAAACAAAAATGAATGCTCTTTGGGATTGCAGCTTTGCGGACTTTTAATATACCATCCTATGTGCCTCAGTTCCTATTCCACCTGTACAAGATGTCAATGAAACTGAATCGTTTGTCTATTGTACGTAGTCACGGTAAGTCGTTGTTGGTGGCAGATCGTTATTGGTGTGGTCCGAGGATTCTTTGCACCACCTGCCCTTCTATTTCCGTGCCTGCCGCCTTGAATAGGACTAGTAGAAAAACAGGGAATCAGGGGCCATTTAAAGTTTGTATTAGTCATGGCAGGTTGTGCTCATATTCGGCACATTGGGCATGTGGTTTGGAGACAACAAGAGCGTAGCTTCTTGCACTGGTGAAGGCTGCTGACCATCTCTAGCCTGTCATTTATGTTCATGTATGTGATGCAGCCATCATCCGGCCATCAGAGCCTCATCGTTTAGTCAGCAAGATGCATCACGTGCAGGCGAGGTTGACTTGAGATATATATGTACCCCACATATATCTCAACCTTGCACCTCAAAAAGTAGTGTTATTTTAAAGTAGGGCTGTGTAATGTTAAATTTTTATTTAAATTTGTAATTAAGGTATAATTCTGCGGATTCACACAAACCTTTGGTCAATTAAAGTGTTCTATTTAAGTTAACGGTTGTATGTACGTACCCGGCATTAGAGTTAACGTATTTAGTTAAATTTTAACGAGGAGAGTTTCGTTGAAGTTTTGTTCTTCGTAACAAGGAGCATTTTTAAATAATGCTTGGGACTTTGCAAACATTCATACATTTAACCAGCTCAAAGTGAAACAGATTACCTAAGCTTTGTTTAGATTTTAAGCAACCCTTTTTTGGTCAAGCATAAGTACATGACCGGATACACCGCTAGACGCAGGGTAGGGTGAGTCCCTTAACAACAAAATAGCCCGCGGTACACCGTCTTTCCACCCGTAAGTGGAGAACCATCGGTGCCGCGTTGGTTGCTACTTTAGTGGTTCCCTCTTTCTAGTGACGCACCCACACACTTGGGACGTCGTGACTTCGCTGTATTGAACAATGCTCGATTCATTCTCCTTATGGCAAAGGTCAGCAGCAGTTACAAGTCTTCTCCGATTGCTGTGGAAAGTTCATGGATCTGCTCAAGATACGACACAAAATTATCATTAACCCATCATAACTTTACCGTTGCACAACGGTTAATTTTTATTCAGTTCTATAAAAAAAGCGATTATTTGGTGACATTTCTTGCCCTTATTTAATTGAAGTAAGTATTTTCGGCTTGATACTGCTGATTTCTTCCAAATAGCCACCCTGTTTTTAATTGAGATGATG
This sequence comes from Leucoma salicis, assembly GCA_948253155.1. NCBI lineage: Eukaryota > Metazoa > Arthropoda > Insecta > Lepidoptera > Erebidae > Leucoma > Leucoma salicis. Next base: position 21,463,076 of record OX411822.1, read on the forward strand.
CTATGCTCGGTCACATTAAAGTAAAAGTCAAAATAAAATATTAAGTATTTTATTGTTTATTATTAATGACATTATTTAAATGTTGAATTATGATAACAATGTACATAAAATTTACAGTGTTTAAACGTTACTGATCTAAAATATATGTATTTATTCAGATAACAAGAATGTAACATAATTATTATTATATATAAATATTATTTGAGCATATATTGGCAACAAGTTACATAACATTTCTTTGAATTTTTTATAGATGAATCTCTAATGAGCATAATATATTTATTTAGTAAGTACCTATACTTGAATATAATATTTAAATGTACCGATGTATATTTAAATATGATTTGTTACATCTAAATTTATATAATTAGAAAATATATACTAATATAATAAGTTACAACTCTCCGCTAGTCTTCAATATTGATTTTTGTTAAGCAAGTCGGAAGAATGAATTGCTTCCCAGCTACTTTATTCGTGCGCTGGCTTAAGGATAAGAACATTTTATTTATGAAAATAAAAATTTCTACGAAAATCTTAACTTTTAGCTCCATCTAAATAAAGTTCGCGAAAAAATAAATAGTGGCCTTTAAAAGCTTATTTATGAGCGTTATTATTAGGTAAGTATAGGTAGCATATTAAACCTTTCGAACGAAAGTTAATTCATCATCAAGGTGATTTTATGATGACTTTGCTATTTATAGCGAGTTATTTGTACGCACAGTTTAGGAAATAATGAAAAAATAAAATAAATCAACACTCAGCGCGGTGCGCGAACGAATCTTGATGAAAACGTGACGGGACATGATTTCTTAAATTATACGCGGGTGAAGCCGCGGGGCACAGATATACAAATATAAGATAAGAGTTACTTCTTAGAATGATTTCCAGTTGCTGAAAATGTAAGCTTTTTTTGTTAAAAACATTATTATATTTGAGCTGTATTATTATCACTTGACATGCTCAGTTACTTTAAAGAACAAATTATTTGTGAAAGTGGAAAAAGGGAGCTTTACTACGAACGGAATTCGAACCTGGTGTCCCTTCCAATCCAGGGAAGTGCTCTAGACCGCTAAGCCATCGCAGTTATCGGCGGTGATGCCCAATCTCCACTTCACAATTGCTTTTATAGCCCAGTCATATTAGGGCTTTCACCTCGGAATGAAAGATAATAAGCTGCAAATTGGTATGAACCTTTGTTTTGTCATTCTAAATGTTGTCTCAAAAGTCACAATCGTTATCGTGTCCGCGTCTCAAGATATTCAAGGTCAAAGGTCACAAAAATCGGTTTTTCGCGAATATCTGGCTTCCTATCGGTTAAATGAGATTTGCATTTATTATAAAAGTTGTAGGCTATAAAATTCCCTACAACTTTTGTTTAAACTTTTTTTTCATACGACCAACCGTTTTGAAGGTAGAGCGCGAAGAGTGCACATCGTACAGTCATATACGGCCTAATGCAAGGTCAAGCGTGAGTTATGGTTATCAGTACGTTATAAAGTCAATTATTTACTTGGAAATTATAATTATTAAACAATGCCTATTATTTATGTACTAACTATTAATTATTTATATTTAATTAAAGTAAGTAACTTGATTATTTATATATAATTATTCATATTTAACTATTTAAGTATAAAATATTATTAATTCTGGATTATATATTTTAGTTTTATTTTAAGTTAAAATGATAGTAAGAGTATATATTTTACACATATTTTTATTTATTATTAAATACGGCATAATATACATTTATCAAAATGTGAGTTCAAATATCAAAAGTATCTTTGTTGATTTTAATTGTAATAAAATTGGAAATGGAAGCTAATTATCTTCTTCTTCTTCGTCGTCTTCTTCTTCTTGTCGCTCAAAAATGTTCGATTCATTGTCATCATCCTCATTATCTGTCATGTTCATCTCCAAACCTTCCAGAATATCGGGATCATATGTATTTTCTTCATCGGGATTACTTGGATACAGTGAAGCGTTGAGGCAAGCTTGTCCGTTGCACTGGCCGCAAGCTAAAGAACATTGTAGCCCTGATTTTCTGCATCCACAACGGGAACCACAACCATTTTTGCAATTGCAAAATATTACGTTTAGTAATTCGGCTGGTGCTGGAGGTAATAACGTTCGTATGGGCTCCAGGATTTCATTTTCAAGCATCCAGCCCCATTCTTGAGGTTCTAAGTCCTTCCCTAACCACGTTTGAATCTGGTAGTAGACACGTTTTATGTGTTGATGAGCTGCTACACTTGTTGGTGGAAGTGTTGACAGTTGTACAGGTTTATTTAGTTTTGTAAATTTGATGAATTGCGTGTAGCGGAAATGATCAATGTTGTCCTCAGATTTTGGAGCATTATATAATGCCAACAAGATGCGCACTCCATTTTCTAATAATGTTTGTTTTGGGCAGTTTTCTTGTTGAAATACTTCCACCAGCGTATCTAAATCAGGAATTTTTTCCAATGCTCTAGTAACAGTTTTTTTTCCTTTTTTAAATAGCGCAGAAGTCGTGTCACAGCCACTGAATGCGTGTAAAAATAAAATGTGCTTTTTAGTACGAGGATATTGGTCAAAACTTTTAGTAGAATATATTTGTGTTTTGACATTGCCTTTGCCAACTTTTTTCAAAAAAATTTCCTGATGATGTGACTGAGTACGTCCAATTAAAATAACGAGCAAATCGATATCTTCTCCTATGATGACAGCAGTCTTTTGATGTTCTGATAAGGCAATAGCTGTGTCAATGATGAGAACATCAGCATCATCTCTGGCTTGTTTTGTTGTGATATTAACAGTTTTAAATTTTTCAACAAGCATGTCGATAAATTTTTTTTTATTAGACCGATTTCATAAAAATTTTTCTTGACTGATTGGCACAACCATTGTTTCGTCAAAACAAACTTCATATGATTTTGAAAGTGCAGCAGTTCTTCTTTGTTGTTCCAGTGCTTTAATATTTTTACTATAGTCCGAATATCCGTCAAATACAACAACAATTGCTGAGCCATAATGTGTTTGTAAATATTTAATGTACTTATTTAAAATAATAGAGAAAGTATCGTCTTTGCTCCATACGACGCGATGCAGAAGAAATCCACCATCGATGATGTATGTTACATTATTTTCATCAAGATCGATAACGACAGGCATCATATTGTCATATAATGTTGCTTTCGTGGTTTTTCTCATGCCATTACTATCAAATAAAGATGTCGGATACGGGCTTAGTTCATACTGAAGATATTCTTGTAAATTACTTTCAAATTTTTTGCTTACAGTTATTCTCTGGAAAAGTAACATTGGATCTATAGAAACTTTACAATCATTAATTTTGACAGATTTGTTAATGGCTGAAAGCGGTAAAACCTTATCGACGCGTTTTAACTTTATTTCGTTGAAGTTCAAACCAGTTATCTTTACCATAGATTGCAATCCGATTTCATGGGCTCGGTGACAATTAATTTGGTCATTTCCAACGATTCCTGAAGCTAAGGATACCAACTGATTCGTATTTGGAAAGGGATTATGAAGCGTAAACCAACCAACCAGTTCATTTACATCAGTATCATCCCTTTTTATTCGTGAATCTCTAGCATCAACATGTTGGTCCACAGAATCGAAAGAAATGTTACAAAACCGTTCAATTTCTTCACAAATTGTATTCGTGGCATACATAGCATATACCCACTTACATAGAACACTTTCTTGTGTACTTCGGCCTCGAGATACTCCTCCTTCTGTCTTCATAGATTTCATCAGACTTTGCTCGATTACCATGTCTGTCCATGTACCAGAATTGAATTTTTCTGTTCGTTTTACAGTAAAGAATCCGTTTTTAAAGTTCTCAAAAGCCTGTTGATCCATTGTCTCCTCAAGTTTTAACATATCTTGAAGATACAAATGAGCTGATTTCGCATATAGGAAATGACCACCAGCATGAAAATAGGGCAGCATTTTTCGCACTGCATCCAAATGTTCTTGAAAAAGTCCCAGCCTTTCAGCGCGAATGAAATCTAGGGCTATTGATACCATTTCAAAATATTGCACCCATAACTGTGCCGTGGGACCTCGAGCTTTTAATTCTTTTAGTTTATCCTGAAATTGATCAATTAACGAGTTGGAGCTGCTCGTACATCCTTCAACATCTTCGTAGGAAACATCGCGACTAGTTATCTGTTCAATTAACTCATCTAACACACAATTTTCAATTTTCATCTCTTCAAAAATCTTTATTGATAATGCAAGTCGTAATAATATATGGCCTCTGATACTTCTTGCATAAGCGTGACCACTCAACATTTTGTCGACCGAATTTGTAGCATATATTTTACTTAAAGCTTCCTTGAGACCACTACCGTCCATTACATGTCCTATGCATCCAAGAAAAGACATGAGCATATGAAATCCTCCAAGTTTGACAACTGTTTTAGACAAGTCTGAGTTTGCATCTGACGCAGCAACCATTTCACGTGCTTTTGAGTACAGGGGCTGATCAAATGTAATTATGCACGTTTTTTGTTGATGTGACTTGGCAATATTTATAGCACTATGTAAAGTTGTATAAATTGTGTCTAAATTACTGGCAGGATGATCAATGAAAGGTAGAAATATAACCTGAGAAGTTGAAAAATTTTGATTATTTTTCGTAAGTTGTTGAAGATAGCCATTCCACCCTGGCAACGGTGAAAGATTCTTCCATTTTCCGTATAACCACAACAAATCAACTGCATCAAATTTTTTTTCAATCAGTACTTGATCATCATGTAGATTTTGGACTTGAATCTTGCTGTACCCAGGTACAACTGGCTTTTCATATGCTAAAAGAGATACATGTGATATTGCTGCTAACTCTTTTGCACTCGGTTTAGTTGTACATTTTTTTATGCGATCATCATAAATTACAGCATCTTTCGGAGTAATTATTTTTATCATTCCCATAACGTGAAGAGTATTATTACCGTCAAGAGTACTGACATTAATATCTGCATTGTCTCCAACATATTGTACCAACGCACCAGACTCTGATGGTAAAATACGAGGTTGTGGATGGTAAACTGCTGAAACTTCATACTGTATGGTATTACTATATGATGCAGCAAATCCTAAAGATGATAAAACATCCAACAATTTTTTAGACCCATATCTTCTGTGAAGAAATACGGAAAGGCCCAACAGTAGCTGTGATGAAAATGAACGTTCTCGTATCGAAGCCATTATTGCGTGGCTAATAGATGTGCATTTCGTTTTTAAATGATCTACTTGTCCTTTTCTATTTTTTAATATCATTTCTTCCAAAAAATGTGATAATGTTTTTGGTATTTCTTCATTAATACAATCTAGCATTTTATTCGGAGGTGGATACGTTTTTGTTTCAACTACAGATGATCTGATGTCTTCCCTAATAATAGCCGCAGCAGCTTCTACAATCCGTAGACGTTCTTCTACAGGAGTACTTTTTTTATTTTCGTACCAAGCTTTTGATAATACGTTAAGCTGTGTATCACGGAAAGATATAATTGTAAATGATCCAATTTTTTTTGTGATTATTATATCAGTTAAATACTTTTGTTGTAATTTTGTAATAATTGTCTTATCGTCAGGTATGTATTCCGTAGGGACATCTTTAAATTCTTTCAAAGTAAATTGAGAATCTTCATTATTTTCTATATAATAAAAAATCTCCTTCATTGCTTGAGTGACTTGATCATCTTGGCGAGGCTTTTTATCTGCAGATGGTACTCGGGTTAAAAAGTTGGTATAGCAAATAGTATGATACTTTGCTTCAGCAGCGATCAAATCATACTCGTAATATATACGTTCCTTTACTAATTCTCCTAAGGAATCGTTTCGTTCTTCTGCTCTCTTAATTACGTTGTCTTTGAATGCAAGAGTACTTACATTACTTATTGTCCGTCTATACTTTAATTTTTTTTTCTTTTCTGCTATTTCATCAGCTTCTTGGCCACAAAATAAGCATAACTTTCCAAAATCAAAGACTTCATTTCGTTTTTTACGAGGTGCACTTGACGTTGAAGGTTCACTCTCATCTGTGCGTCGTTTTGATGCAATAATAACATTTTTACTCGTGTACACTTTTCGACACTCGGAATGCACATTTACAGAACTTGAAGTATTTAAATAGTCTATATGTCCATCATTTCTTTCAATACTTGCAGTTTTTAAAGTTTGTAAACCACGTACGACATTCACAGAAACACCTTCTGAAAGTTTCTTATCACATATAAAACACAAATCAGCCATAGCTCTTAAAACCGTACGTCCGTAGTTGCAACGGTACAATTTCAAACTAACGAATAATCTTGACTCATACAAAGTGGAGAGAGTGGCCTTGAATACTATAGAACATCTGTCCCGGCAATGAATAGAAAAGGGCATAGGGTAGGGACAAGTATTTCCAGGTATATAAGTATTGAGAAATTTACGCGTTTTAAAGAAAAGATATATAATGTCGTGTTAACTTAAAATAAAACTAAAATATATAATCCAGAATTAATAATATTTTATACTTAAATAGTTAAATATGAATAATTATATATAAATAATCAAGTTACTTACTTTAATTAAATATAAATAATTAATAGTTAGTACATAAATAATAGGCATTGTTTAATAATTATAATTTCCAAGTAAATAATTGACTTTATAACGTACTGATAACCATAACTCACGCTTGACCTTGCATTAGGCCGTATATGACTGTACGATGTGCACTCTTCGCGCTCTACCTTCAAAACGGTTGGTCGTATGAAAAAAAAGTTTAAACAAAAGTTGTAGGGAATTTTATAGCCTACAACTTTTATAATAAATGCAAATCTCATTTAACCGATAGGAAGCCAGATATTCGCGAAAAACCGATTTTTGTGACCTTTGACCTTGAATATCTTGAGACGCGGACACGATAACGATTGTGACTTTTGAGACAACATTTAGAATGACAAAACAAAGGTTCATACCAATTTGCAGCTTATTATCTTTCATTCCGAGGTTGACCCCTTTTTTTACCTAATATGACTGGGCTATTAGGTGTCTTTACGACTCACGCCATCTATCGGATGCATTTACATACATTATTCTAATATAGTAAGTTTAATTTTGCAATTAATATTCATACATTAAATTATTATCTATCTATGCCAGGGTTCTCCAAACATTGAAGCCTTATGGCCATAATGATTTTTCAGTATGTTCGAAGGGAAACATATTTACATAAATCTCATTAGTGTTTATTGTTTTACTGTGATTAGTGGGATTCATTTCAATGATTTTTTAGTTATAAATATGCTTAAGCTTAGAGACTTTCTGCGTCATCATTTCTGTCGTAAGTTACCTTGCAAGGAAATAAAACCAAGTAATTATCAACATATCATAGCAATAGTAACAATAATAAGACATTGGTTGTCGCAGCCCAGATTGATGACATTAGTCTTAAGCTGTCGCGGGCCGGATTGATGGCACTGGCGGGCCGGATTTGGCACGCGGGCCGTTGTTTGGAGACCCCTGATCTATACTATTATAAAGTTGTAACAGAGCTGCGTCCGTACATTTAAGATATTTTAGAAAAAAATACTGTAATGGCTATATAGGTGTGTTTGAACACAAAACAATTTTTTTAGATTTTTGTCTGTTTGTTTGTTCACGCATCACGCAAAAATTGCTGAACGGATTTTAATGCAACTTTTTTAAATTTGATAGCTCTTGATTAGTATTAACAACTGGTATACATTTTATCTCGGTACTATATCGGGAACCTGAGGATATAACTTAAAAACAAGCTTTTGGCTGCTGCGGAGCCGCGGGCAAAGGCTTGTCATTTATATGTTCCCGAAAATATCTGATTGTACTATTCGAATAACACTTAAACTAAAATATGTGGACGCAGCCGATTGCGATCGGCCATTTTACAATAAAATGGAGTATTGGCATACCCATACGAAAACGGTTAATTTTTGTGTTGTATTGTATAAGTAGGTACCTCTTTATATTAGAAAAAAAAACGTGGAGTCCCTCCGTGCGAAAGAAGTAAAAATTCGTAATGTGGAAATGAAAATAAGAAGGGGTAGAAATTGATCAAAATCCATCAGAAATCATATTGTTTCTTTAAGACAAACTTTATTAACATTGCTTACAATTCACAATTGATCGCATCTTTTAATTATCATTTTCGAGTGGAGAATTATCAAAAAGGTATAGGTATACTACGCGCATGCGTTCGAGTGCCACGCATTTACTCTCACTCTGTCTCTTTCTATTTCCCCTCCCCAGGAGCGTTAAACGTTTAACGCAACAGTGCTTTCATACCCCCTCCTTGGAAACGTTAACCGTTTAACGCAACCTTGTTGGAAGTCGCATTAGAAATTTCACTTTAACAAACAATCCACAGTATTTATATGTTTGAATGACACACATCTAAACTAGAGATTTAAGATTCAGTACGAATGAACTTTTGGGTAATGTAGTGATTCGGGTTTTCCTTCAATAACACCACGAAGTATGAATTACATTGTAGCATTACCAAAAGCTCGCTCTCAAATTTGCGGGGATTTGATACAATAAGCAAAATCTGAGTGTCCTACAGCTCCGCTTACTAAGTGACAATATACAAATATGTTTTTCATTAATTCTGTAGTTAAGTTCATAACTGCAACAAATATATAAGTATCTACCTATCATTGAACATTTCAGAAACATTTGGGTATGTCATAACTACAGTTTCACAAGTTTCAACAGGCTGGTTCTCTCTAGAGCTATATGTACGCATCAGTTCTATTAAATCAATTACAAAAGCTTTTAGCTCTCCCTAGTGTGGCGAACTTGATGTACGAACGTCAGATATTAATGTTGACTTGTATTTATTGTCACGGCTAAATGTCACTGGTAAATAAAATCACTGACATAAAAAATTATCATAAAATATGCGACAAATATTCGAAGACGTTATATCGCTAGCGATGTTAAAAATAACATTACAGTAATATATTTTAGTGCCATCTAGTGATAAACTTTATTATTAAATTGGTAATTATGTACAGTACCTATTACCATAATGCAAGATAACATAATTATTATAATTACAACATTTTGTCTCGGGTATTTGTATTGTTTTTTTAATTTGTCACCGTGGCACAATTATCTATTTGAAATATCATAAGTACCTACTTACTCCTTAACATAGACATTACAAACCATTTTGTTACGTGTAGTGACAGACTAAGCAAATCCCCTCCATTCCTTCGTAGGGGTGGTATCGTACGAGGCGACTAAAGCAAGTAAGTAAGCAATTATTACATTACTGGTGGTAGGGCCAGGTACCAAGTGAGAGTACTCACATGATATCTAGCCCAAGCGGTCGGATCTCCCGTGTTACCATGATGTGTTTCAGTTGAGGCGAGAGAAGGCGCTCATTCTTTCATTTCATATCCGCGATAGAAAATGATGAGCAACCCATGAGTACCATTAGGTGGACTGCGGTTTGTCTGCCATTATTATCAATTAAAAATCTATAGTTTTATACATAAAAATACTTTGCAAAAATGGAAAAAGATGATGATGATGATGATGTATAATTACGTCTCACGCCACCTATTGGATGTACATACATTATACCAATATAGTATAATATTGAGTCCGAATCTCGCTCGCAGTTAAGCTCTCTTTTTCGACTTTCACAAATTATTTGTTCTTTAAAGTAGCTGAGCATGTCAAGTGCTAAAATACAGACCAAATATAAAAATACTTATTGTAAATATAACATGATGTACCTACAGATAAAATCATATTAAAAATACGGTAAATTAGAAAGTTGTGTTGTAACTCTTCAGATCTGGTACTCCTTGTAGTGCCAGTTCCAGCTCTTGTTAACGCTATTGTCTTCATAGTCGGGACTTATACGGATCTTGACTAAGTCGTCCGCCTGCAAAAAAAAGACCTTCAAGAAATATTTATTGAAAGTAATAGTAAGAAAAATTATCCTACAGTCATTATAACACATTTACAGGGTCTATATGCGCATTAAACTTCTCAAAATGCTATAAAGTAATATGTATATACTACTCTGTCGAGAAAGTACCGGGAAAAGATCAATAATACACAAAATTTTTGTTAATCATCCAAATTTATTTTATCACCTTCAAAGTATGCTCCTTCAGAAACGATGGACTTACGCCAACGAATAATCCAATCATCAAAACATTTTTTTAAAGACTGTTTCCGGAATTGAGTTCAGTTCTCGCCGCGAATTCTCCTTTATGTCTTCTACCGATTGAAAACGGGTGCCAAGAAGTGGTAATTTGAGTTTAGGAAAAAGAAAGAAGTCGGCTGGAGCCATATCTGGAGAATATGGTGGTTGCTCGATGGTATTTGTTGAGTGTTTGGACAAAAATTCATTCACAATGATGGCCTTGTGCGAAGGCGCATTATCGTGGTGCAAAATCCAAGAATTTTCTTTCCACAAATCTGGCCTTTTTCGTCGGATTTGCTCTCTTAAACGCCGCATAACCCTCAAATAATATTCTTTATTTACCGTTTGACCTTCTGGCAAGAATTCTGAGCGCACAACACCGCGATAGTCAATGAAAACAGTCAACATGACTTTGACTTTTGATAGACTTTGGCGTGGTTTTTTCGGTTTCGGTTCAGTTGGAAGTCGCCACTCCGAAGCTTGTTGACTAGTTTGCTTGTTAAACTCAGAAACACACGTCTCGTCACCAGTAACAATGCGTTTCATGAATGTTGGGGCGGAATTGACTTGTTCTAGCATGTCCTCAACGACTCTCATGCGATTGAGTTTTTGGAGAAAATTCTGATCTTTCAGGACTAGCCGAGCGGAAACATGTTTCATATCCAAGTGATTATTTAAAATGGTACGGATCGACTTATGAGACACAGAAAGTTCGGCGGCTATCTCTCTCAAAGTTGAATGAGGATTTTCAGTCACTATTTCCTTCACTTTTGCAATGTTAACTTCAGTTGCAGACGTTGACGGCCTACCAGAGCGAGGCAAATCTTTCATCACATTTCGACTGCTTTTAAACGCTTTGTACCACTCATAAGCACGTGTTTTTGATAAAGTCGATTCACCGTAAGCCTTCTGTAATATTTTCAGTGACTCCGAACACGAAATTCCATTGGCGATGCAAAATTTAAGACAAAGTCTTTGTTCGATGTTTTTGCCCATTATGAAATTCTCAATACACACTAGTTATGATATAACTAAAAACAGCACTGTATTTAATATAAATAACAGATGCAACTCAAACTCCGCGCCAAAATGGATAACAGTTGTGCTAATCTAACAACAACAAAAAAAAACGAACATTTGTAGGAGTAGACTCGTCTACTACACTACTATATAAAACGTAAAAGCTTAAAAAATATTTACTATTAGTAGTGCCCAAGGTCTACATTAGTTGAAAAAACCGGCCAAGTGCGAGTTGGACTCGCGCACGAAGGGTTCCGTACCGTTGACTTGTTAAACAATATTACACTATTGTAACTCTCTGTAACCATGGTGTTTGGCTGTTACCAAATTTTGCAAGTAAACTGTCTAGCTATCGCCGTTCTTGAGATACAGCTAGGTGACAGACGGACGGACAGACAGAACAAAAACGAGTAAAGAAACACGTTTGTGTATGGGAGGCCCCCTTAAATATTTGTTTTATTTTAATTGAATTATTTATTTTTAAAGTGAATATATAACTAAATATTCTGTGAATATTTCAAGCATCTACCTGTTGCCGTTTTCAATAGCGAGCAAAAAAGGGCCATAAAATTACGTTTGTTGTATGTGAGCCTCCTTAAATATTTTATTATTAGTATTTTTTGGTATAGCGGCAACAGAAATACATCATTTGTGAACCTTTCACCTGTTTAGCTGTCGCCGTTCTTGAGAAACAGCCTGGTGACAGACGGACGGACAGGCAGAGCAAAACGAGCAAAGAAACACATTTGTGTATGTGAGGCTACCTTATATATTTGTTTTATTTTAATTGAATTATTTATTTATAAAGTGAATATATAACTAAATATTCTGTGAATATTTCAAGCGTCTACCTGTTGCCGTTATCAATAGCGAGCAAAAAAGGGCAAAAAAAATCACGTTCGTTGTATGGAAGCCCTCCTTAAATATTATTATTTTTTTGTTTTTAGTATTTTTTGTTATAGCGGCAACAGAAATACATCATTTGTGAAAATTTCAACTATCTAGCTATCGCCGTTCTTGAGATACAGCCTGGCGACAGATGGACGGACAGACAGACGTTGTATGGGAGCCACCCTTAAATATAATTATTTTTTTGTTTTTAGTATTTGTTGTTATAGCGGCAACAGAAATACATAATTTGTGAAAATTTCAACTGTTTAGCTGTCGCCTTTCTTGAGATACAGCCTGGCGACAGACGGACGGACAGACAGACAGCGAAGTCTTAGTAATAGGGTCCCGTTTTGACCCTTCGGGTACGGAACCCTAAAAACGGCTCTTTTCTTAGGCTGTAGTCATGAAGTTAGAAGGAGAGAGAAATACCTAGTACCTAGTAGCCTTACTCATTTAAGTCACACAAAATTATGTTAATAGTCTTTCTTAAGTGAATTCAAAGTTTAAGAGAGCATTTACTTAAGCGCAAAGTGTACGTAAGGGATTATTTTCATTTAGTCGTTTTCTTAAGTTTGGGGTCAATTACTGCAAGGTTATTGAGGGAAGTCTCAGTGGTTACGAAGATATTTAATGCAAAAGTGGAAGGATGTAGGTACAGGGGGAGACCGAGACTCAACTTCCTAGACCAAATCGGTCATGTATTGAAGGAAGGTGGAATCAGTGCATGAAGAGAACTATGAATGTTGAGGAAGCGAGAGATGTATGCAAGAATAGAGCCTTTTGGCACTCGGTTCTCTCTGCCTACCCCGCCAGGGAGCTAGCGTGATGTTTACTAAGTAAGTGAGTATAAAAAGGAAAGAAGTACATCATACATACATACTATAACACAAAATGTTCTACTATCCCGACATAGTAGACTACGGCCACTTAGGACTCCTCCCAAAATTTGTCACAAAAGCTCACACAACGTTGACCCCTTTTCCTGCTTATTACGTGTGAAGTAATTTATGGACGCCCCCTACTGCTCACAACTCCGTCTGCGTGGAACTCCTTATTGAGTATAATATAAGTACTTCACCGCTGCGTACGGTACCCTATAATACAAAAAATATAGTCAAAATTCTTGTTACTATCAAAACCCACAAAATACCTTAGTCCAAAATATATGGACATAATATAAGGTTTGTAAGGAAACTAGATAGGTTAATATCTTCCATTACTTGGGAGTGCCTAACAGCCTCGCTTATAGCACAAAGCTAACTCGATCACAAAGTTTCAGATTGTACTCAGACTGTTTGCGTCCATCTACAGATCTAATTACTTAGTAACTTATTTAAGGAGTTGCCAAGTCTGCTGAAGCGTAAAATATGCAATAAATTGCATAAAATAATAAAAATATAAAAAAAGCTTTGATCTTTTTTTTTTTGAGCTTTTAGCACTTGACGTGCTCAAGAACATATTAGTTGTGAAAGTGGTAAAAGAGAGCTTTACTGCGAGCAGAATTCGAACCTGCATCCCATCTAATCCGGAGAAGTGCTCTGGACCGCTAAGCTATTGTAGTTACCTAAAGACGACTCAGCGGGTCTTAAAGACATCTAAAACAAACGTGAAGGGGAGATTTGGAGTCACCGTTAGGTGCTTGCGATAGCTTAGCGTCAACAACGTCAACGGCTTCCAGCTATCTATGAGATTAGGATCATTGACGGTTCGAATGACATGCCTCTGTAAGGTGTCAAATGGGCCGAGCTATTATTTAGGTGCGCCTGCCCAGAGATGAGAGCAGAACTCCGTGTGTGGCGGAACCTGGGCTTTATATGACGTTAGCCGTTAAACCGGCGTGAAATGCCGGTGTTTAGGACGCCCAGTTTCTTGCTTGCCAGTTTAACCATTACCTCCAGATGACTCCTAAACTGTACCTTGAATCCCAATACTCTCGGCAACTAAGAGAGTGACTACCTGAAACTGAGGCTCCATGAGTGAACCTATCTATCGCATATTGTGGTAGACGAGTCACGAATAGATGGTAATCGTTGCTCATGGATGGAACTAACGAAGAATTTACTGTCAAGCCACTGTACACCATTTAAAATCGCAGATCTGAAATGAAAAAATGAATCTCCCGCTACAACCAAAACAGTGACGTGCTTTATGGTCGGTTATATTGAAAACGGTAGTTACGACTTATGCGGGCGTATATGGCACCTGCGGGAAAGAATGGCGTGGTGTCACATGTATATTCTTAGTCAATCACCGAACGGGTTACTAAAACTTTTTACTGAAGGTCTATGCATATGCTCTTTTGCAAAATCACATGTTATTGTAAAAGTATTATAATGGTCAATTAGGTTGAACTGGACATCACTGCGCCAGAAGAAATATTAAGTGAATCTAGACAACAATGTGGTAAGCCAATTCGGACCAAGATTTGTGTCAAACAATGCATTCTTTTGACGTGATAACATCTTATAAATCGATGAACGCCGGCTGCACGTACGAAAAGTCTCACGTTCCGAAAAACGTATGGCGACCTATGCATTGTTTGTGAAATTCTCAGAAAACATATATGACGTTATCACGTAAAATATAATCAAGTAAATATATCGTCCGTAAACGACACGACGTTTACAGACAACCATGGTGTTTTTTTTTTTACAAAAAGAACGACAAACAGTAATGTTTGCCGCGGTCTATAGACACTAGCATCACAGGCATAACTGACGCGATCAATCCAAAGAAAAAACAATATGAAGTGGAGAAAAAAGATATAGAGAACGGAAAAGAAAATAAACAGGCCGGATAATAGAGCGAAGATGAAAAGCGATTGGGTGTCCGGCGCTTTCATTCAACGAACAAATACTAAATACATTGTTTATAGAAAAAGAATCTGTCGTATACCTCAGATGTAGACATCAGTTCTGCTGGTATTCTATCTTGCATAACTTGCGGGAGACTTGGCTGCGGTCCTACCGGCTCCAAGTTCAAGGGCTCATATTCATCGGACAGTCCACTGTCAGGCGAGTCTAGTTGCAGGTTGTTCACGTATCCCTTAGCCACTGGACGACTCTTGTGCACACAGTAATCTCCAGTAAAGGGATTCTTGTAGGCTACCACAGTTCTGGATAAAATTAAGTAGGTATATTATTTTATAATTACTTTTTTACGAAATGGACAAGGGACCCGAACTTGATACCTCATGATTGGCAGTCACTTTACTACCGCTAGTGACACTGATGTGTGATATAGCTAACTCTAATTGAGGTATAGAATTCAACCCTAAGCACACAGTGAAAGAAAATACCGTGTTGAACTACGCATGTTTGAGTGACTTTCTCAACGGCTTATAAATCTGACAACTCTAATTATCCCAGAGTGCTAGAATGTAGGTTAAGTCCCTTTCATTCTGAGGGAAGATGTGTAATGTAATGGGTTTTTCTAAAATACTGGGTAATAGTATGATCTGAGACTGTCGGGCGTTCAACAACTATTATATATTTGATGGCGTCTATACAGGGTGTAAATGACATCGTACCGATAATTGATACTATGGGTTCAGTACTCGATTCTGAACCCCTAAGTGGTGGAAATTTGCATCGATATTTTCATGAAAATTGCTATTTCTATTTATTTTTTTAAAATTGAATGTGAGATAAAATCTTTATATTATTCGATCTAAATTCGATTTTAGGTAATTAGCCGAGTAATCACCGATTTATTCCGAAAACTGCAATGGATTGAAGACTTCGTGATGTTTTTAGATGAGTTGGTAAGGATTCGATGGCGCTAAAAAAATCTCGCTTTGTAACCCTTCGCTGTCAACGAAAATGGTATGAGTCTTCTCTTTTTCTTAATTACAGTTATTATTTGGTGAGATCTTTGCCCGGAGTTATCGGTATGGTGTCATATACACCCGGTATATAAAAATCAAATAGAATTTAAACAAATGGAATTTATAGACTTTAGTAGCTTATAAATATTATACTTGGCTAAAAACATCCTGAGAAAAGTTTTCTCGCCTAATTTCCTCTTATTCTGAAATGAACAGTAATGTATTGATAAAAAAATATAACATTATTTGTGAATAAGGAAAAAGAGATTTTTTGTACCAGCGGGAAATGAACCCGCTTCTTTTCCAATCCGGGGAAGTGCTCTAAGCCACTGAGCTATGGTACCGATCTTTTGATCATCCCAATCTCCTTATCATATTTGTCTTTACAAAAAAAAAATTAAAAAAATTAGTAGTCAAAAAGTAGCGGAGCATGTCAAATGCTAAAAAATATAAAACATAGTGTTTAAAATAATACATATTGAGGTCTTGTCTCAGACTACAAAGAAAATGGTTGTACCTCAATTCCTCCGTTGATTCGCCATCCTTCTTGTGTGAGAATACTACCTTTGTAGGCTTCAGCAATATAGCTATCTAAAAAATAACATGTTTATGATAAGAAAACGATGTTTTGGTTAAGTTAATAATTCAGTGGTAGGGACACGGATGTTGTGAAATGAATGAAAGAACAGTGTCTTTCGTTACCACCAAAACACAGCGAGGTGCTTGATGTTCGGTCACACGGGAGAGGCTGGTATCACACCGCCCCATAACAAGGAAGTACAGTAGTCACAACGGACCTTTGTGTCTCTGAAATTAGCTGCAAGACACTGCGCAGTAGCTATTTTTGTGTTGCAAGTCATGTGCATCTTTTACAGTTTACATTAATCGACAAATGTTCGATTATAATTTAATAATTGAAATCGATAATCATAGTATTTTTCGATCTTACTAAAATATATGGACTCTTCTAGCTAGATTAAAGCTCATGCACTCAAATCGCTCGTATACTTTTTATTGAATATAAAAATGATAACTATAACCTAAACAATTAGATATGAAAACATTATGATCTCATTCGATTGTTTTGTTAATCGAGTAAAAACATTTGAATTGTTCAGCACTATTTGTATGATTCCGTCACAATCCCCACTTCTTGCTCTGAGCCTAACCTCAGAGATACAAAGATCCGTTGTGAATACTATATTCTCATTTGGATCTAGTAATGCAATGGTGATAATTGCAGGGGTACTCCCCTGCCGGCGGCGGACCACTGAAGGAATGTAATATGGTTCCGGTGGCCCGCCAATAAAGACGGAGAGACGGCACACGGCAGGTTTCTTTAGTGAGTGAGGGCCTTACACCACCCTGTTTGTTGCCTCGAACGACGGGGTGTGCGGTTAGGATTTTTTTTCCCGCCTAAACAAAAAAAAAGGGGGCTCTCCCCTTGGTCACCTCTGGTGACATCAGCGTGAAAAAATTAGATGTTAAATTAGTGGCAAATGAATACTAGTAAACCATGACACTCTTTGTTATTTAAGTACTTACATTAGTTTAAAAAAAAATATTATAGATCTTTAATAAATAACGTATTTCAATCTGGGATCCGACATCATAATAAACAATACAACTTGTTTAATTACTTCTAACGCCAAAGGCGAATGAATAATTAAGGTTCAAAATTATTTCAAAATGAAAAGATTTGTTTACGAAACAAATTTTATTTATAAAATATGCTATGTAGGAAACAGGAAGCAGTGGTAAATTGGTTTGAAGAACATAATCTGCCACCATAGCGGTCTGTACCATATTTTGACCCTACCTGCTTATGTTGTTTTATAGTACAAAATTATCAAATAAATATATTCAAAGTTGTTTTTTACGCTTCCGTAACTACTTTACCAATCATCATAAAATTTTGCATACACATAGTTTAAAGCCCAGAAAAGGATATAGGCTACTTGTTATCCCGGAAACATAGATCATCATATCCAAACTCCTGGGGCTGGGACCTTGAACATTTACTTAACAGTGCCTTTAATACTCTAAGTTATAAAAGTATTTTACGCAAATTATATATAAAATGGATTTATCACTATGAGGCAAGTCAAGCTACAGGTAATGCGCTAGCTAAATCTGTCATTTACCTCTCCGTTCCGACGCATTCTGTTGACCCGGTACGTGCAGTACACACACGTGAAAACGATCAGTGCCAACTGTGAACAATAAGTACTACTTTACTGAACCACACTCCACAAGCCTTTCTAATGATACACTCTGTATTAATATTTCTTTTCCAATGTGTTATTCCCTTCTATCAGTTTTTATAAAACTCCTAAATCTTTCCTTCAGTTTTTAGCAACACGCAAGTGTGTTGCTAGTGTCTAATGGCGGTAACCTCTAACGCTTCTTTATCTAAATGTAATAAAATAACAAAAAGTAAGAAAATTACAGTAGTCACGAGCTGGATTTGAACCTAAGTCTCCTGGATTCTTCGTCCCAAACGTTTTAATCAATCTGCTCGGGATTATTAATCTCGATAACACATTCCTCCAACGTCTTGGGTTAATTTTAATTTCTTATTTTTTTACTTCGTGTTTTGGTTAATGAACAAGAATGTACATAATTTTTTTTTTAATTTTATGTATTAAAAGCATAATTATAAAGATTTTTTTCAAAATAGCTTGTTTTGTCAAAAACCTTTAAATAAATAAGAAGTACTGAAACTTTAGGCGCGAACAAAGTTTTGTTTTTTTTAGAACAACGTCTAGATAACTTAAGCTATTATATACCAATGAAATATCATTGCAAATCATTACGAATTTGGCGAATGCAGTTGGGCGAATTGCACAAAAAATGTAATTTCTAAAATAAAAAATCAGCCCTATTGAAAAGATTCCTCTTAAATCCACATTTATTTGAACGAATTTTTATAAAATATTGTAATGTAGGAGACTTCCATGGAATCTCTGCCTTAAAACGTACAAGATTAACAGTTTTGATGATATTAAATAATATGAACAATAAAAGTAAACAAGTAAATGTCTCAATGAAACTGCATTATTAATAAGTTATAAACCCATACACAATGTCTGTATTAAACAACAGCTGGTACTATAAGAACAAATTATTGTTTAAAGTAGCTGAGCATGTCAAGTGCTAAAATACAGATCAAAACGTCTGGTACCTTGTGCTGACTGTCAAATACCTGAGAAGTGGTCGAAATTATTTTTGATTCATCAAAATATAGAGAATCTCTGTATTCCATTGCTAAAAACATTAATTCATTTCAGCATACACAACAATCTAAGTATGTAACAGCAAATAACACTTACCAAAATAATCAACAATAGAATGTCGATGTAAATTATAATCATATTTAGTCACTTTTTAAACACTTTACCACCACTTTTACATAATTTTACACTATAAGTATTGTTAAATAACACTACAACAAATATAACTGCTACTTTCATAGTCTTACTAATACCAAATACCCGATATTTGGTATCTATGTCTGGGCTATGACTGGTCGAAACATTTTTCAAGTTATCACATTGGTTAATATGTTAGAAGAAACTGTATCCACCAATAGAAACAAGGGATGATGATCTTGTAGAGAGATTGGCAAAGATTAAGTATGGTACTGTCGTGATGTTTGATGCCTAAGCTTATTCTTGCGAAAAATGTTAAGAAGTAATAGCTCAAATAACTATTTTAAATTCAGAAAATATATATTTTTTTATGAAATCGCGAAAGGCTAAAACAAAAACCAATTGAAATTTATCAAAAGGTGTAAACGAAAAATATATTAATAACCAAAAAAAGACGAGTATCGTGAGAGAAACAGTAACATTTCTAATAAAGATTATTCGCGGCAAAGGAATAACATTATTCGTTAGTGAACGCTAATATTGATTTATATGGTTAATAGAATCGTGAGGCAAAAGCTCTTTCTTACATATATTTATTTATACTACATAAGCGTACAAATAATGGCAAACAGCCCAAATAATAGTTACAGTAGCCTATAGATGTTAGCATCGCCAGAGTGACCACTCGTGCGTTGCCAATCCCAGGGAAAGAGATAGGATGTACAGATGGAGAATACCTAAGTGTAAATGGGGAGGTGGACAGTTAAGATAATAGTGATGAATAGGGGGTTTGTGCCTCTCTCTCACTCACCATACTAAAACACCACAATTGAAGAACTTATATTTACTTCACGCCAATCTTTTGTAAAAAGGTGGTACTTCCCCAATCAAGCTTTAGGTATAATATTAAAGGCTCATTACGTTGTTTAAGGCTTTTTACCTAATAGCACATCTACTTTAATTTACAACTTTATGACCAAAAGAGGAACTGGCGCCAGAGCCGTCGCGCCGTCTGTCTCTGATACTACGACCTATTTACCACGGTCCCGGTGAACCTCTTTATTTCAGGATCTTTCAGGAGCATACGAGTAGCTTGGATGCAAGAAAAGTAAAGGTACCTACTTATTATAATTACATTTGTTTGGAGATGGAAGAATCAACGAGTTTATTTTATCCAAGAAAAATAACAAAACATACTTTGTATGTTCCGGAACGAGTAGTGACAACTTAACTCAAAGCGAACGCTGTATATCGCAAAAAATAATTACAAAAGAGCTTCAAAATTCAAATCTTTATTTTGTTCAGTCTGTTGGACATCCAATCCAAGCTTCACATCTGTAATGTTAGTGGGATAATATTACAGTTTATTATCTAATTAGATTCTATTCTTCGTCCATGTGAACTTCAGTAATAAAAACCTATTTTATTTGTATAGGTACCAGTGCCACGTCATGTAAAATAGGTCTAAAGACTGCGTGACAAAGTATTTTGACGTGTCGTGTGGACTACAGGCCTTAGAAGAATAATAAGTTCCTTTTGAGCATCGAGTATAACAATATATTTATGATCCATGCTTATTAAACACCAAACTATGCATTTTTTGTTTTTACGTCTAGTTAAGGTTCTGTAAGTAAAAAAAATATTTTTTCTTTTCTTTTATCTACATAATTCTAATTTCATGTAAATCTTGCCTATTTTATGGTGTAACGGTTATTGTACTATTAAACTATCTGTTCCATAGAGCTTTGTGCTTCCTCAGAATCAATCAATTTTGTTTTAACTTATTAGCTGAAATATATGAGAAAATTATTTTTATTCATAGTCTTCTTTCCCGTATTTTTCCAGTTATTCTACTATTTCGAGTGGACCCAAATCAAACAAATCAAATATCACAAAAGTGGCTTCTTGAGTAAAGACATAAATAGTGCAAATAACTAACTCAACTTTGTTTTATATTTATTTTGCTATCGCTCCCCTTGTATTCGTGATGTCAATGAAACAAACCAACCGAACACCAGCGTAGGTTATTTCACTACAGTGTACATTATGCTGAGTTGTTGCCGTTTTGTAACGAACAGTTTCAGTTTAATTGTTTTTTGTCTCTATTCTTTGTATTATGTTATTCGTTATAACAAACATTTCTTACCTTTTTTGTTTCCTTTCTCTCAGAATATAAATTGCTATCCCTCGGGAAATCGGGTATGCAAAATTTTATGATGATCGGTGTAGTAATTATGGCTTGAAAGCATAACAGACGCATTTTTGCGGTTATAACATTATTAAGGATACAAACGTATGCGTTTTACCAAGAAGATGATATAAATAAAAGAATAACAATTCAACTGTAAGTGGTATACTACACTAACAAAGAAATGTCCACGCAAATAAAACTGTGGACGCAGCTGATATTTATAATTCACTATTACTAGAGATTGTAGATAGTTCCCATTTGTTGGAGACTGGATTGGTAGGTACCATCCTGTTCTTAGCATTAAACAGCCATGTGAAAGACAGCCGGTCCTTATACTCTTCTCTAAATTTCAGAATAGCCAATGACTTGACCACAGAGTACCTTTTTATCGTTTTACTGATGATGTCCATGAGCGGCAGTTACCCCTTACCATAATTAAGATACCATTGGAAAGCCCATACGTCACCGTCAATGATACTCGTAAATTCTATTAAAAAGGACTATTTCATGATTTTTTATTAGGATTAAACATGTAAGTCCGAATAATTCTGCATCTCCTATTATTATGGCGGCCATTTTTAAATTCGCCTTCTTGATTCTTTTTTTATTTCGGATTGAATAAACAATGTTGTATACATTGTAGAGGCGTAAGTCTACAGGAATAGCAGGAATAGTTTGAAAAATGATTAGTAAATTTTGAAAAGGACAACTTACATAAGACCATTGCAAGTTAATTATATAAGCTTGTAATAAAAAAAAAGTAAAATCTAGTCAAACTCATGTTGCAAAAACCAAAATAATTTGGACACGGAAACCCAAGCTGAAATAACAAGAAATAGTTATTCGTGAGTTGTTGTCGAAGTTTGCCCCCACAGCTTCCGTTGTAGGTGCTATTCTTGACCCAAACTTATTTTGTCAAGGGTTAACCCTTATTTAGTTTGGAAACCTTTTTCATATGGGCCAATATTGACGGTCGGTATCCGAAACTAATAATTAAGGAACACACCATGACGAAACATGCATGCCTTAGGGTTACTCTGAACTGTGAGTAATGTATTTTTGTATTTTTTTGTGATGGCACACGGACCTCAGTCCGCCTAATTTTAAGCAGTAACTGCCGCTTATGGAATCAGTAATACTAATGGAAGGAAGACGTACAGGAGTTAAAAAATGTTAGTAAATATTTTATACCACATAAAAGAAAATTACAGTAACAAAGTTATTAAATATTTTCTTGTTACTAAATGTTTTCTAATGTTGCTTACACAAAATTATTTATAGTATATTGTAAAAATGTATAACTTTAAGTTTTGTGCATTAAGTAAAAGCAGTTTCATTTTATTTCGTACAGAAATGAAAGCCAATTCAATCAGCTAATCCTTTCCTTTTCTTCGCAGGAGCGACTAGCCTTTTCATAATATACGAGTAGAACAAAACTAATCCTAAGTGGTGCTTATAAAATATCAGGAAATGTTCTACTATATATTTTATTCTTACGAAAGCTTTTAAAACATTTAAGTATACTTAGTTAACATGTTACTGATGTTAAAAAAAGCTTTCGAGTTCAAAAAAAGATGTAGCCCTCGTATTTATAGTAGAAATAATACTAAATTCTGCCCGTGACGTCATCCGTATCGACTACAGAATAATTTTATCGAACGCTGTGTGGATGCACCTTAAGAATACACCAAACCACTGCTTACCATTTTATTTCACGGATTGGAACTGGATTCATAGACGCCTATGGTCTGCTGCAAACGAAAAACGCCCAAGAGCGTGGTACCGATCCACTTGAGCCCGAATGGATGATAACTGTTTACCTAAGGGAAGCACGACACCCGCGAGAAAGATAGGATTGTTATTTATATATGCAAAGTTAATTTCCGAAATTTCAAAATTTCAACCTTAACTTCGGACTTTCGTTTGCTCGTAACTCAATATTGCCCTACGGTCTTACCTATTTGCTTAAAACGCAAATCAAACACCTTTCCACAAAATCAAACTTAATCAACTACCAAAAGGTACAAATATAAACAAAAACTTTAAACTAACATTAAGGAGCTCGGACTTTCCTTTAATATTGTTTACAAAAATGTAAACAAATTTATTAGAACATTCTAATTTGCTTTCATTAATTGGAGGCCATTTTAAATGCTAAGATACTGACTTAATTGAAAATGGAACCTTATACAATCCGCCTCAAGATATTTAGAACGGGTCATCAATTAACTTGTTGCGTATATATTTTTTGGGACTGTATTTCAGAATGTAATTAATTTACGAAAATTAAGAACCTGCTTAATGTTCAAGGCTTTGGTTTCGAAAGACAATGGTATCCAATTCCCCAGCATTTGTTTTTTGTTGAAGCGTATTTCACAGAAACCATCCGTTTTTCCGGTAAAAAAGCCTATGCCATGTCCTAGGCTCCAGACCATTTATGCAAAATATCATAATGATTGATAAAGTAGCTGTGGCTTGATAACGTGATAAACCAATGAAAGAAACAATCTCACTTTGGCATTTACAATATAAAGTAACTAAATTGGAAAATCAATAATTTTAATGCGGCAGTATAATTAGTTATACTAACATTGGAGTGATTTCCATTAAAAGTCACATCGAAACTTTGCTTTTTAGTTATACGAGTATGAAAGAGAAATTCAAATTCAGTTAAAAGGTGGAATTTCTTGGAAAGATTACGGTGGGACTTAAATTTAATCCAAAGAAATTAAATTTTAGCAATTATATCGGTGGTTGGATTTAATATTTATTTCTTCAATTACGTTATGAGGTACCGAAGTAGAATACATAACTTAGTAATACATAATGGGGACTCAGTGTTGTTTATCTTACAAAGTTCCTAACTCATCGCAATCAGAAATTAAGCCACCCTTTCAAAAATGGTCTTTCCACTAAAATAACTACTCTACTAACTAAACTAATAGGCCTACAAAAGAAACCGCCACAAAGAGCAGTCCTGTGCCGTCTATATCCAACGGTTCTCTGCAGCGTCATTTACTTTAATATTGCGAATTTTATATATCGTAGGGATCTCTCGGTGTGATGAGTAGATGGAGCGGGTAATGGGTTAATTTATTGGGAGAATGCCCTACAGTATCATAGTCTGTTCTTTGCCCTGAATGAAAGGATGTTCGCTTACGTACATTTTTCCCATTTTAACAAAAATGGCATCCTTCTATGGTGAGCATTTATAATTATATTTGTGGTTTAAATGTAAGCTCCAAGATAATAAAATTATAATATTATAGTTATCGACTTACCACTCCAAAGATCGGCAAGGCTGAGCAGATTTTGACCAAAAATAAATAACAGATAGGTACCTATCTGTTAACACCTGACCAGGCTTCCGTGCTTCGGAAGGTACGTTTTGCAATAAATAGGTCATCGATGTCAAATAGCACCGTGGCAGTCTTTGTCGGTTTTCAAATTCCTACAATCATAATAATAATCCATAATACGATAAAGTCGGAAAATTAATTATAAAAGTGTTTAAGAGGGGGAAAATAAATAAATGTTATTCAAGTAGCCAAAATAAAATACCAAGTGAAAAACAGAAATCTTTTCATAACTAAACTGGGATAAAATCAATTTTCACTAGTAAATAAACGTTGCCTCAGCAAATTGTGATGGATGAGACGCCTACTTAATTTTACAAGACATTTTACACATCGATCTTCATAAATTATGTTCTCGATACATAATTTGTAAACCTCTATTTGAGATACAAACTCCCATCATATCGTGCCATAAACATATTATTTAATTTATTAGCTGTTATGATATTGATATTTTTTGTATTACTGTTAATTAAACTAATTATTGCGTTGTCTTTAATTATTGAATCGTGTTAGCAAGATTTATCGCTCTTTTTAACCGTTGAAAATAGAGGAGGTTCTCAAGTCAACTAGATAATTGCTTACTTCCCTTTGTCGCCTCGTACGACACCAGTGGGAAAGAATGGGATGGTGATGCTTGTATTCTTAGTCCGTCACCACACGGACAAAATTATTTACAAGGAAAATAGTCAAAAGGAAAATAAGATAAACATAATGTGATATACATGGATACAGAATGATTGTATTTTGTATACGAAGTGTAAATTAAGGAGCTGTTATTCAGTCAACATTTTATGATATAACGGGTGCTCTTAATTATGTTAGTTTATGCAGAATGAGGTTTTAATATCTAAAGTAAACATATTTCTCCTTTTCACTTTATTTGAGTTGATGCACTTTGTTCTTATTATTGTTCATGAAATCCGAGGAATGGTTATTACATAGTGCGAGGTGTTGTTTACAAAAATTGCAAATTTCTAATTTTTGATGTGGTAACATCTAATGCGAAGGAAGATTAAAACCGTCTGTTGCTGATTATTTTTTAAATTGTTTTTAACGCCATCTGTTGATAAAAGTTTCTAACTAGGAATTCTAATGCCAATCAATAAACAATAACAGTTTTATTGTCTATGGATAACGATAGAGTACTTACCAAGAATTATATAAGACTCGAACAATATTTGAAGAAAGAAAGAAAATTGATGTTTTCGCATCTACGAGACGTCCTGTGACGGCTCATTTTTTATCTTAGATTGGGCGCGAATATGGTCTAATTTTGACTATATTTTTAGTCCCTGCCTAGTACTAGAGGTAAACAAGGCAATACTGCACGCCACATTGGATCATAATAGGTTGAACATCACTACATCCGATCGCAAGGAAGCTTTTAAACAATTTACGAGAACACCGAGCCCACAAAGTTGGGCGCTAATTTCTAAGTGAATTCATTCGACGACATACTTTGGAAGTAACGGGTCTAAGTTTTCACTTAGCTGTAAAATATTTAGTTCTAATATGACAAAGAAAAGAAATGATTTGCACTCAAGATTGCATGGATAAATTCTGCTGCAACAATGAATCGTTTGTTGGTGGAAAAATGATATTGAGGCTACGTCAAACAGTTCCTTAGAGCACTCCCCACAGACGCTTTCATCTCTGGAGAGTGCTTTAAGGGACAGGCTCTACCAGTACAAAACTTTTTGTATTGGTAGAACCTTGCTTCTCCTAGCATGAATAGACCGGCTTAAACGGGGAAGTACCATCCTCTCGCAAAAGATCCGCGTGAAATAACTGTTGGTACTCCTACTTGTGTGTTTCGTATGGTAAGTGAGAGCGACAAAAGTCCAAAGCTCTCTGTTCATCCTCTTCTTAATATCCTTATTATTATAATTTCCTTGAGTTAGCAGCTAGCCTTCGCTAGTATCTATAGGTTACCGCTTACCATCAGGTAGGCAGTATGCTCGTTTGCCACACTCATTGTATCCTTTACTAATAATATGATGGATGTGAAAGTGAGTTTATTTGTTTGTTTTAACGCTGTAATTACTGAACTTATCCTCATAAATTTTATACCTACACAAATAGTCTGAAACGCAAAAAAGGACATAAGTTAATTTTTATCTCGTAAAAGTTTATAGTTACTGTGAGATAGCTATTTATGCAGAGAAAACTAGTGTGTCATAGCGTGATGTATTTATACATAATACTAAAACCCACGTGGATGGAGGTTCGGGTATATTCTAGTTAAAACAAATCCATTAAGCTTGAGCAACTGTTATTTGAATCGTCAAAGAAAGTAAAATAATACTCATTGTGTAGCTTAAACTCGTGTAGAATCATACCAAACGATGCTGTACATTTTTTTATTTTGTGATAAAAAAATTAATCGCCTTAAAATAAGGCTAATGCTGGTGATGTACCCAGGGCACTCATTGTCGACAGTAATTCCCTAAGGTAAACATCTTGACGAACAATCAGGAAGCCGCGTATTTATTTAAATTAGCGTTTCTTTGGAGACGGTGGCGCCATCTTCTGTGTGACCGACCGCGAAACACCTAAGGGCGTTTCGGTTGTAGTGGGAGGTATTCTTTAATTTCCCATAATGTGACATGAAATGGTGAGGAGTGGCTTAGCAGTGTTCTTAGTACTACTAAGTCCATGAAGAACGGTAATCGCAACTGATTATACCATACCCTATGAAATTACAATAGTATATTGTTACCCTAGGGGTGAAAGTAACTTATTTAGTCCCGAGAAGGGGTTTAGCTATAGCTGGAGGGCTTTTTTTTTAGTCTTTAACCCGAGGTAAGCACTGTAATAATGATAATAATAATATGTATTTATTTTCTTCCACAAGGGTTTCTTAACAACTAATTTTACATAATAAATTAATAGTTCCAGCCTCTGTGGGAGACTGGTATCTGCACTAGGAAACCCAGGCCACACCCAGGCCCTCCCATAGAACAGCGTGTTAGCTTAATGTGGATACATGTCGATACCTTTGATAACAACATTTTAAGTTTTATAAACAAAGAAAAAGAAAATTAAAATAAAATTGTATGTACTTGTGTATGTGTGTTGGTGTGAGTGCGTGTGTGTGTATGGTGGTGTGTGCATGTATTTGATTTGAGTGTGTGTAGGGGTGCGTATGGGGAGTGTGTATACGTGTGTTTGTGTGTATTAGGTGCTATACTTACTTTGGTACGACTAAAAGGTTTTCAGGGTCATCGTAGTTAAGTTTTAATAGAAAAGAGGTGAGAAAAAGCTTGCATTTTAATTTAGTCATTATATACCATTTAATTTAGAATTTAACTTGTTATATAAATAAGGTCCAAGGGAGCCGTATTGACGATGTGACAGCCCAAGTTTATATAACTTAGTTATTTTAGATTTATTGCGCTTATGCTCTTTTAAGGTGGGGTTATATGTCTCAAGTGAATGTTTACGTAACACAGTGTGCATGATAAAAAGTTGGCGGACTGTAGGAACCTGGCATTTATCGTATAACTCCGATGTGGGGTAGTAGAAGGGGAGGAAATGAGCTGTTTTAAGAAATGCTCGTTGTGCGCGTTCAAATTTGATCATTAATGTTTTAGACGCTCCACCCCACACAGTGATGCAATATGTTAAAACGGATTGGCACAAAGCAAGATATACCATTTATATGACCTTCGCATCAGCCACATATCATAGATTCTTAACCCTTAAGGTGGCAGCGAAAAAATTTTTTGAATGTCAATATGATTTTCATATGACGTAATACTTATGACCCAAAGATGCCTAGAAAAATAAAAATAAAAATTCCATTAGGGTAGTTTTTAAAAAAACACATGTATCCTGTGGGATACATTGCCAACAATCCATAACAATACATAATGATTTCAATGTATCTCAAAAGATACGTTGCCAGGTTAGCTATGACTTTACTGTTACATAATTTGGTAGAAAAAAATATAAATAAAATGGCTTTTTAATCAATAATCAGTAACTTTTATTAAAATATAAAATGTTTTAACATCAAACATCTTTTTCTTCAAACATAACAAAAAATACCAAAATAAACAAACTTTTCAAAAGAATATGACAAAATGAGATCAATTTCCTTAAATGAAAAACATTATTTCTTTCTGACAGTAAATCTCATAACGCTTTTCGTACACATGACTGTGGGTATATGCAAACTTAGCATAAAAGATCAGCTTTTATGCTAAGTTTGCATATACCCTTGGGCCGAAATGTTGGAAAATGATTATATTCATCAAATCTTACATCTTGCAGTAAAAGTTTTTTTGATAATTTTCTTTAGTGCTGGTGGGACAAAAAGCAGATTAATTGAATGGTTGCTCTCTCCCAGAATTTAATAGGCCTTGTATTATATGATAACGCAACTTCTTCAGGCTCAGTAGCTTGAAATTATTTCCGGCAATATGTCAGCGCTATAAAATTCAGCTATTATTTACGTACATATCCAGGATGTTGAAAATATTGGCAGGTAACACCTATGACTTTTCAGTTGTGATCTATAGAGGGCAACCAAAATGTCCGCAACCTCACGCGGTGCGCGTTTTAGTGTTTGAAAGTTTCAGGCCAGCGGACAGCCGTTTTACGTTTTGTTTCCTTATTATAGCGTTGTAATACTCCAACTGGCATTTAAGATATATAGATGCTAGCTACGGTGACAACTTTACTATCGTGCCTTTTATGATACTGATGGGAATGATGGGAACTTTATTTTTGCCACTCACAACTCGAGAGTCTGAGTTTTGCCCTTTTTTGTTTTTGTCCGATAAAGCTTCTTTCCCGCACCTCGCAATCGATTGGATCTAATCGTACCCAATGAGAATATTTCCGTTTCATTTTGGTAGTATAAATTAGCTCCAGGCTTTTCACTAGCTTTTTCACTATGCGTTATAATGCTGTCCGTAGTTAGTAACTCTTTATTGTGTATTTCAGCCGTGTGTTCAAATTTAATGTAAACCAAATAGAAAATGTATCGCTTCCTTTGTATAGGCGCAGGACAGCTTAGAACGCGTATTCTTTATGCTGGATGGCGACGGTGAGGCTAATACTATTGATGGTGATGGCGCAGGTGTTTTAGGTACTATTCGGTTAGTCCTAGGTCTTTTGTTTTGACTAAAATTCAAGTAGGTGGTTGGCGAGGGAGGAATAGACGAGGAGAGACTCTTAAACTGAAGAATTTGCGGAAATGGTTTCAATAGGTAGTTGTGCAGGCTCCAAATGGCAGGAATCTCGTATTGTTTGCATGGCAAGGTTACATTCATCGTCAGAAATTATGTAAAGATTTTCAAATGAAGAAGAAAGTGAAGAATCCGGTGAAGATTTATTACTGACATGCTTACGAAGAGTAAGTAATATTGTCAAATTCACAATCAGTCTCCGAATTTCTTCATCATTTGATGATTGATTGATGATTGAGTTTTAGCACTAAAGAAAGTATATTTCTAGCTCTCGAAAGCACGTGCAGCTTTTTTACCTAAAAATAACAGAAAATAAGCTAAGCTTTTATTCGCGTAATGAACCGTTTATGGACTTACGGTAGTGTGTACGTATAGATATACGATGATTCTGTATTACTTGTTAGAGAAGCTGGCAGAGTGCACGACGAGATCCACCCATTTATAAAAGTAAATAAAACCATCCACTGGATATTTTTTATGCTCCAAATTGATTTATTTAGTAGAAAAACAATTATAATTTATAATTTTACGAACACATGCTTGACATATGCATAAAAAACATTATTTTTTGTATTTTTCTTACCTATAAGCGCGGGAGCACGGCGTCGGTTGGAAATAAAATAAATTTGATAGCTCACTAGTCTTGCCAACTATAAAATAATAAACGTACATTTGAAAACAAAGAAGTTATCTAAATATTCCCCTAAATATGATTCGTTTTAATAAATAAATAGTTGGCTTAGAATTTTTCAAACTTTGATGTATCTGCGGAGATACATTGTCAAGAAAAGGGTATATGTAGATGAGCTTACTTAATCTTTTGGATAGCAGTTCAATATGGATATTAAAATTAAATTTTTTATCAACAATAACACCCAGGTAATTTATAGAGTCAGTATTTTGTAGTTTTGGACATAAGCAGGTAGAGTGGATATTATTGCATGAGTGGGCTTTTATATAGTAAGAAGTGATTTGCCTGTGATGGATGTTTGATGGAGAGAATGTGATATATTTGGTCTTATCTGTATTAAGTGTGAGTTCATTATTAAAGTCTGCAAAGGTAATTATATGACCGTTATTTATGAATATTTTGCAGAGGTCATTAATGAAAATTAAAAAGAGGGTAGATCCTAAAACACTACCCTGAGGGACACCAATATTTACCGAGCAACTATCACTTATCCATTCATCAACTGCTACCCGTTGGAGTCTATTATTGAGGTAGCTGTTGAACAATTTAAGCTGAGTACCGCGGATTCCAAGATGTTCTTGCTTATTAAACAAGAGTGGCGCAGAGACCGTGTCGAATGCCTTCGCTAAATCAATAAATATTGTAACTACTTTTTTTTTTCTTCGAGCTTGCTTACTATTGTATCCGTGAGTTGATGTATGGCATTGTTAGAAGATTTACCACTCCGAAATCCGAATTGATTTTCTGATAATAAATTGTTAGATTCTAAATAGTTCATGAGTTGTTTGTTAGTTACTTTTTCAATTATTTTGGATAGTATTGGCAATATTGAAATTGGGCGATAGTTATTGACACAATCCCTGCTGCCACTCTTGTGAATTGGATAAATAAGTGATCTTTTTAGGTTATCTGGAAATTCTCCTGTGGAGAGACAAAGGTTACATATGTGAGTAATAGGAAGTGACAGAAGCTCAACGTATCTTTTTATTACATTACTAGGAACATCATCATGTCTTATTGACTAGGATGGTTTAAGGTTTAGTATATATAATACCCTTTATTTCTAGGACATCAGTTGGAAGTAAACCCAATGACGAAAGACAAGGTGGAAACGAAGAAATTTGTTTACTGGGACCTGAACGCGAGATGTTATTGGCTAATGTTTTGCCTATATTCGCAAAGTGTGTATTTATTTCATTAACGGATCTAGTAGGATTTCTTATGTCTATTAAGTCTATTGGCGGTGTATTTATTTTAGCTGTGGAAGTAATATATTTTATTGTATTCCAGAGCTTTTTTGAGTTACCAACGGATTTCTCTAGTTTAGTTCTGTCATATTCCCGTTTAATCTTTTTTAATATGTCATTACAAAAATTACGGTAACGTGTGTATACAATTTTCGCGTTTGTGTCATCTGGGTGCTTTTTTGATTTGAGGTGTAAGTTGTCTCGATTTCGCATGCAACGCATTAGGCCTGGAGTAATCCACGACTTAAGAATTCGCTTACGCTTTGAGATATTGATAGATCGTGTACAACTCATAATAGCATTATTGAGCGTATTAAGAAAGTAGCAAATAGCGTCAGAAGGATTATTCAGCGTGTAGATACAATTTAGGTCTAAGTTGTTAATCCTGAATTCTAATGATTCATAGTCAATACGTTTCGTTGTTTTTGTATGTGCGTATGAGGATGGTGTGTGTAAGAGACTTAATATTACACTGTAATGGTCAGTTAGTGTTGTATGTGCGATAAGACATCTTGTAGAGAGTTTAGTTTTAGTGATGACGTGGTCAAGACATGTCAAGGAATGTGTAGGTATGTAGTGTGCTGGGGGCATGCCATGTGAGGATAGGAGATTCAGGTAATTTTCCATTCTATTGTCTGAGCTGGATTGAGCTATATCTATATTTAAGTCCCCAGTAAGAAATATGTTTTTATATTGTTTAAGATTTAGCAGGGTACTATCGAGTGTTTCTATGAATTTGGAGACATTTTTAACACTTGGGGGACGATATATGCCAAGTATAACTGTCTGGGGGTTAATTTCAATAATCACCTATGTATGGTTATAAATTTTGTGTGTTAATAAGTGTTTTATGTGAAAAATTAATAAAAAATATAACATGCTGATTCAAAACAGAAAATAAGTAAAACAGTGACTTTAGTATCGATAGTCACAAGTCTGTTCTAAGTTTATTAATATCTTGTTCCAAGTCGATACGTATGTGTGGTGATTCCTGATTCTTCTTGAGGTAGATGATCCCATTAGTAGTCCAACAAAAGGTGTATCCATGGCTCTTTTGGAAAGTTCTTGCGAGATAGAATAATCTATGAGAGTTATGTGTTAAAGATTCAGTCATATAAATAGGCTTCTTTTGATAATTGGGATTTAGATGAGTATTAAGTTTTCCGGGTTTGGTTTTGCTATTATTATTTTTTTTACACCCTTTATAAATCTGTCTTAGCAATCTTGTGGTGAAATCTACAATAATCGGGTTGGTATTATCCTTAGAATTTATCCTGTGGATTTCCCTTATGCCAAGGTGATCAATGTCAACCTCCAAGACTTTCCCCAGATTGGCGATAATGTCACATAGGGATTCTTTTGATTCTTGATCAGATTTCGGTATGTTACGTATCTCAACCGCGGACATACGTGATTTCCGTTCGAGTGCTTCAAGTTTATTTCCGAGTCACTGATTGTTTTTTGTCCGCTTTACGTTCAGATTCCAAAGCACTTATTTTTTGTAGAAAGTCGTCATATATGTTTGACATCATAGACACACTTTTTTAAGCTCTTTATATTGTTCTGTGAGCTGGCTAATTGAAGAGGGAAGCTCTTTAAAACGCTGTTCCTGATCTCGAGAAAATTTTTTAAACATTTCTTTGATGGAAATTGTGATATTGTTTTCCTCTCCAGCATATTTCCTTTTCTATCTCTCATTAATGTTAGACCTGAGTTCATTAAGATCGGGCGCTGAATCGCAATGATGTAGTTGTGCATCAACAGTTTGTACATGAAGTGAAGTTCGAAGAGTGTCAGAGGTTATATTACGAGCAAGCGCAGGCATCTCCGCGGATGACAACGGGGCCGGTGATACAGGGGGAGTTCTTTTAATCGGCATAATAGTGATTTCAAAACCAGCAATGTAAAAAAAATCAAAACTGTGCTTTTCATTACGAATACAAGGAAAGTAAAAATAAAAACATGCAAAAATGAGTGAATTTTAATTTACATCAACAGCTGAGATAATTATTTATTAAAACTT
Source organism: Leucoma salicis (assembly GCA_948253155.1). Taxonomy (NCBI): domain Eukaryota; kingdom Metazoa; phylum Arthropoda; class Insecta; order Lepidoptera; family Erebidae; genus Leucoma; species Leucoma salicis. The sequence goes on from OX411822.1 coordinate 21,497,091, forward strand.
TTTTTTTTTGTGGCCGGCCAGCATAGCAGCCATTATTTTTCATTTATAACATTTAAAAAATGGTAAAATATTTTACTCAAATCTATATTATTTTAAAGAAATATTTGGAAGTAAGTAAATTATAATAGGTGGTCGTTAAAAAAAATCTTTATTTAATACTTTGTTATTTCAATTAAACATCGCGCTGTGATTGAGTGGCTGTAGTAAGTTAGAATAAGGTTCAATAGAAATGTGAAAATAGAACTAGTATTGTTTTTTAAATAATTTGATAGCTGTCAGTTGAAAACGATTCTTCCTAGGGCTGAAAAGTAATACTTTCAACCCGCTCCTCAGGCAACTTCAAACCTACTTTCCGAGTATAAGTAATGAAAAAAACATGACTACATTACTCTACTGAGTGAATTGGTAGCTCTTCGTGGGAGCGGCAGCTAACATTTACTATCAGATGAATTTTCCGTCGTCGATAACAATAAGCAATGACCCGCCCGTTTGCACTTAACTAGAAAAACACAAGACGAGCATCGAGCTAATTAAGATACGAGTACAATAATTAGATCTCGTTGGTTTGGGCTTGAAAGCGAGAATGATGACGTCATTCTTTGTACTTTTGTTATTATAATACTAACTCATCGCCATTCAACATGAGCTCCTGTAATAATTAGAGACAAAAGATGGGTCTTTGAAATTACAAAACTTCAAATAAAAAGTGTAAAGAATATGTGTCACTACGAAAAGAGTCAAGTATAACAATCAAAATAGTCTTTTACTGTGAGACTTTTTACAGAGAATGATGTCACTCGACTTTAACAAGAGCGCCCCAGCCGTTTATATTTTTGTATTAATTTGTCTCAGATTGCCGAAAAAATCGTAAGTAAGTACATGATCTTATGTAAGTACATGATCGGTCGTCGTTTTCTTTATGCCTGTTCGTGTTTTTTGCAGATGAGCCTTATACATTTCGTAATTTAAATTTAGGAAGTATGTTAAGATGGTTAGCCTAGATCACGGAATTTTTGATTTTTAAAGGGAAATTCCATGTAAGTATGCTATCCTGAAAATACTTCAGTGTTCTACTTACTTTAATATCTCGGTAGTTTAGCGACAGTGTATGTGAGTACAATAGTGAGGTCTCGGGTTCGAATATCAGGCCATCATATTTTGAATAGCAGCTCGGAGTTAGGAAGTTGGCGGGGTTTTGTTTGGTCCTATGCGGAATCTATGTCCAGTCCAATTGAGAATTTAAAAAAAGAAGTAGGCTTTATTCTGAAAAAATAACGGTTATAGTGCGATAGCTATTTTCATTGAGCCGTGTAGAATGTAGTATTTATTTATTTATTATTTGGAAGGCTTACGGACTAATAACAATTTTGTGTTACATAATTAGGATTGTCAGATTGCCAATGACAAACCTCCACAGGTAATTTAAATATAATTATATATCAATGCACACGCACACAATTTTGAGATAGTTTTGCTAAGCTTACAGATATTGTATCAGTTTGAGTGTCGCTAATTAATTAGTGCTATCAAAGAATGATTTAGCTAGAAGATGCCTAACTGAGCTCGTTTTGGTGCAGAACAAGTCAATGTCAATATCAGACGGGAGTCTATTAATACTTAATGCACTTCGTAGAGAGAACGAGTTACGTCTGTAGTTAGTACTTGCGAAAGGTACATGTAATAAAGGACGACGTCGGAATATATTTTGGTCCGCTCGCAATTCCAGCTTTGAGACTAATTCGGGGCAATCAATTGTACCATTGGCAATGTTTATTAAATCAGAAATATTGTTGATACGCCGTCTAATATCAAGAGGTAAAAAGTTATATCTTTTAAAGCGATGATTATAGTCGTCAGAATATTGCTGTGCTTTGAAGTCAAGATAGCAGAGAAATTTTCTCTGAACACCCTCTAATACGAGCGATACTTATAAATCTAGTATTGCGGGCTCCAGACCTGTGATGCATATTTTAAATGAGTGCGTACGAATGAGCAATATAGAACTTTGAACGGCCTAAGTGATCGGAAACAGGCAGATGACCTCATTATGAACCCAAGCATTTTCGATGCTTTCTTAACTATACTATCAATATGTTGATCAAATAAGAGTTTGCTATCTTGTATAATTCCCAAGTCTTTAACGTGGTCACCTTTTGCAATGGATTGATTATTAAGAACGTAACCTGAGTCTATCACCGAGCGCTGTCGCGAGAAAGTTAATTGGAGAGGTGTAAAGGTGGACCACCAGTCTCAGTGAGAGTTGGCAGCGTATGGATTACTGTCAATCTAGAATTGTGAGCATGTTTATTTACAAATTATCACTGCCATGTAAATAATAATACCTTAGCTAAACTGCCGCCTGAAAGATTTTTCTTGGGTTTATAAAAAAAACATGTACATCCATCCATCCATCAGCCTTTTAACGTCCACTGCTGGACATAGGCCTCCCTAGGAATAGGGGATAGTGCCGTAATCGCCACGCTTAGCTGGCGAGCTGGCGATCGCAATGGATGTTGTTAATACTCGAAGGAGTGCTGATGCCCACTCCCCCGGTATTACCTCAGTCGACTCTTACGACTCCCATGGGTGGAGAGGGGTGGGTCAATTTTAAAGCCGGCCCCACACGGCAATATGTACTAAATAATACCATCTACCATCCTTTTATTTTTTCTTAAGGCGGGAAAAATATTCCTAACAGCGCACCCCGTTGTTCGGGGCAACGAATAGGGTAGTGTGGGGCCCTCATTCGCTAAATAAACCAGTGTGCCATCTCTCCGCCTGCATTGGCGGGCTACTGGAACCATATTACATTCCTTCAGTGATATGTACTACCATCCTGAGTGTCAAACATTGAACAGTGGTGAGTGGATCAGATCATTTATTTGATAAAAAACCGAACTTAAGACTTAGAAGCCTCCTTCTTGTATTACCTATATTCGGTTCACTGTTGTAGAATAGACTAATCTTTAGGGGAAATTATGTTCTCAAGAAAACCTACACTGGTTAATCAATCACTTTGGAGTAGCTTTTTATTGCAAGCTTCCTTTCTATCAAACAACATCCTGCAGAGCTGAATACAAACGCAAATTCAATCGAGGCATCCCATTAAGCGCTATCGAAATGTTCTTACAGCTTTGTGTAACTTTACAAATCCTTAACGAGCAGCCCACAAGCAGAGGCACTTCATTCCCCGCGACATTTCGGTTCGAGGTAATCCAAATTATTCTAATTTGCATCGAGGTAGCTTTGCAAACTTGTCTGGTAAATTACAACTATTTAGTTTCCAGCAGAATAATTTATGTGACTATTATAACCGTTTTCTGGTTTCATGTAGAGGACAAAAATAATCGTAAATAATGACAATGATAATTAAAAGATGATTTCCTTGTAATCATGATGATTAAATTATTATAATAATAAATAAATATTCATGGACATTATTTCACACAACGTCCTCTGAGGCCCAAGCACGAAAAACTATCGAATTCGTATCGTAAAGGTATCGAGTCTACGATAATATATAACATTGTATGGTTTCGAACAACTATACATGACATTGTCGAGGCAAGCTTGTTTGTTTATGTTTTCCGAGTGACAGTGACAGTAGGTATTCTTATTGTATGGTTTCGAACAACTATACATGACATTGTCGAAGGCAAGCTTGTTTGTTTATGTTTTCCGAGTGACAGTGACAGTAGGTATTCTTATTGCATGGTTTCGAACAACTATACATGACATTGTCGAGGCAAGCTTGTTTGTTTATGTTTTCCGAATGACAGTGACAGTAGGTATTCTTATTGTATGTTTTCGAACAACTATACATGACATTGTCGAAGCCAAGCTTGTTTGTTTATGTTTTCCGAGTGATAGTGACAGTAGGTATTCTTATTGTATGTTTTCGAGCAACTATACATGACATTGTCGAAGCCAAGCTTGTTTGTTTATGTTTTCCGAGTGATAGTGACAGTAGGTATTCTTATTGTATGTTTTCGAGCAACTATACATGACATTGTCGAAGGCAAGCTTGTTTGTTTATGTTTTCTGAGTGACAGTGACAGTAGGTATTCTTATTGTATGTTTTCGAGCAACTATACATGACATTGTCGAAGGCAAGCTTGTTTGTTTATGTTTTCTGAGTGACAGTGACAGTAGGTATTCTTATTGTATGGTTTCTAACAACTATACATGACATTTTCGAAGCCAAGCTTGTTTGTTTATGTTTTCCGAGTGATAGTGACAGTAGGTATTCTTATTGCATGGTTTCGAACAACTATACATGACATTGTCGAGGCAAGCTTGTTTGTTTATGTTTTCCGAATGACAGTGACAGTAGGTATTCTTATTGTATGTTTTCGAACAAGTATACATGACATTGTCGAAGGCAAGCTTGTTTGTTTATGTTTTCCGAGTGACAGTGATAGTAGGTATTCTTATGCCGTATTTTAATTTTAATGCATTTTCTTGTATTATAGTTAAAATGAGAACAAAATGTATATGCTGGCTCATTATAACATTTAATGATAATAAATTTTCTTTATTCAACGTAGATACATTTGCTGTCGCAAAGGTCCTGTCTGAACTTAAATCCAATGCGGAAGGATACGATCACTGCGGATATAGTAAACGTCATAAAAAAAATGTCACTATCATATTTATGCAGATGACCTACAAATTTATAATTATTTTAAACCTGAAAATTACATAGCTGCTATTAATGACATAAATGAGGAACTCAACAGAATATTAGACTGGTCTAGTCGCAATTTTCTTATCTTAAATCCCACAATAACAAAATACATGATTTTTGGAACTAAGAATCAGCTAGATAAATTGCAATGCTGTCCTTCAGCATCGGTGGTGGTAAAACTGAAGGAAGAAAGCATAGAGCGAGTCAGTAAGGCGCGTAATCTGGGAGTAGAAATGGACCAAGGACTAAGGTTTGAAAACCACATCTCGGAATGTGTACAAAACTGCTTCTACCGCCTAAAATTTCTATATAACATGCGGCCCTATATTAGTCAGGAACTACGTATACTCTTGGTTGAATCCGTAATATTATCTAAATTAAATTATGCCAACACAGTTTTTGGACCCAGACTTCTGGTACGTACTCAAAAATTGCTGCAACGAGTCCAAAACGCCTGTGCTAGATTTTGTTTCCATATCCGCCCAGAACACATGTAACACCATTTTTAAATAAGCACTTAATGCTAAAAATTAAACTACGCAGAAAACTACATTTGGCATGTCTTCTCTTCGGAGTATTAAACCATAAGCGTTCATCATACCTACACGCAAATTTAGATTCAGTTAAAAGAGATCGCCAGCTCCTAAATCGACGTTGTGCTTTGCAACTGTCTATTTTACCCCACAAGTCAACAGCTTTCCGCGGCACTTTCCAGTATGCCGCATCAAAGATATGGAATAACATTCCTCCTCCTATTAGAGATTTAAGAAATATTAATAATTTTAAAAATAAACTTAAAGCGTATCTCCTTGCGCATCACATTAAACAAGAATCAGTATCTAATATAATTTTATCCATTATATAACTATACTTACGATTTAATAATAACTGGAATATTGTATCTTAATAATTTGAGAATTTCGCTACGCTAACATATTCAGGCCGCATACAAATATTAATAACCTACCTTAGCAATAATATATATATGGCAATCATACTAATGCATCAAAATCAGAGCAGTGGATTGTGTTCGAAGACCTAATAAATGCTATTCTAAGCTATGACCCATTTTATTTTTTATATTTTTATATTTATGATATTTATGTTATTATACAGGTATTTTACAATTTCCAATAATTTATTATTCATCACCCCGTCAGGTTGCCAACTGAAAACCAGCACTGGATGATTTCATCTGGCTTATGCTGAGTTGACTACCCATTCCTGCAGTTTTATTATTACGATACCTATGTTAATCTTATTCTTTGCATTGTTTCTTTATTATAATATTTTTACTATTGTATAGCTATGTCAATTTTTTGCCTGCTGTAGGAATAAAAATATTTCTTTCTTGCTTTCTTTCTTTCTATATTGACTCATTATTTTTATTAGTTGACAAATCATCTATTTTAATTATTTAGTTACACCTTTATGAACAATAATGTGTATATTACTTATTCTTGAAGTGTATATTAGGTATATTGTTCGTAGGTTTCGTAGGGTATTCGTAGGTGTTATTCGTAAAGTTCCCTTTATAATGCCCTGGTAAAATATGTGAGACTAATAGAAGTATTCAAGGTTTTACATTTATATTATCCACAAATAAGCTACTTCCAAAATAGCCCGTTTTGTTATGTGAACATTGCTATTACTAGGTAGGTACGAACGGCATATTTTTATACAAATTTATTTTATTATATCTGTCATCTATATCTACTTTTTCATCGTCATATATTACTGTGGGATTAATTGGCTTTTGAAGTTTAGTAATTTTAAAACATTATATACTCAAAAACCTAAGATTTAATATGTTTCGAATCTTTTCTCACCGATAATTTCTAAGTGAAAAAAGTTTCGACAGTGCTCGATAGTCAGCCTTCGAAATTTAGATTACCGTACGTCAAATCAAAGTTCCCGATACGAAATCATTCGTAGCAAAATAAGTTCATTTTACGCACGATTCTCATACAAATTTTATTGTTTTCGATGACGATACGAATACTTTTTCGCAAGTATTTCGTGCTCGGGCTACTGGTCCCAAACTAAGCCTAATATACGTTATTGTATTATATAATACATATATTACTTTTTTTTGTAAATACATGCATATAATAGATAGAAAACATCCGGACGCAGTACAAATATCTGTGTTCATCACACAAATAGTGGTCCTGAGTGGGAATCGAATCCACGACCTCGTGCACGGAAGTCGGTTACACTACCGACTACGCCACGAGGCCCGTCATTGTTAAACAAAAAAAAAATATGGACGCAGATACATGAGACCTCATGACTATTTAACCACTAAACTTCCGTAGATAATACTTGAAGTATTTTCATATTACGTCCTTTTTTCATAAAACGCGAGTGGCAACATGCAAACAGCCAACCTGATACTGTTGCATCATGCTGATATTTTGTGTAAGAGTGGTACAGCTTAGCCGCCACCTACCTTGAGTAAAGTGCTCTTCTTAAACCTCGTTTAGAAAAGGACATCGTCTTTCATTAGCACGCTAATTTATTATCTCAAAATGCTGAACTTTGTGCTATTAATAATAAAAATGTGAAAAGTTGTTATTTACACGGTAAAACGGCTAAAAAGATATGCACGAATTTGTGCCACATCTTCACAATATTGAACAGATTAGCGATTTACTGATGTCACTAGATGGCGCTGACTCAAACTGCAGTTTGACTAGAAATAAATTATTGTGATAGTGGAAAAAGAGAAATTTAATACGAGCAGGATTAGAACTTGCGCCTTCCTCTATACGGGTGGATGCTTTAGAGTTTAGACCTTTAACTGTAGTAAAGACTGCTAAAACTCCCAATTTCTACCTTCACATTGTAGTCTTATATATCTATTGGATGTATTTGCATATATTGTGGTTCCAAAATAGTGAATTTTTAGCATTTGATTATTTTATTTCTTCTTCTAAAATTATACTGCAATTATTTATCTATATTACATCGCAAATGATATGGTGCTTGAAATTATTTAGCTAATTATTGTTTTAATGTCTTCTGCCTCTGTGGTGCAGCGGTAGTGTAAGCGACTGCTGATCATGAAGTCACGGGTTCGATTCCCGGGTCGGGCAGTGTTATAAAGCTTTTTCGTAAAAAGAAGAAGAACCTCCGTAGCAGCCCGGAGTTTGGAACTGTGCCCGGTAGATGACAAGAGGCTCGCCCCTTATTACGTGGGAATTAAACATAGCTGGCGAACCGTAGGTGTCTAATACACCTCTGCTTACCCCTTCAGGGAATACAGGTGTGATGCTATGTTCATGTTTTAGTCAATTACACAATTCGTATCTCTTTGTATGCTAAACTTAAGTAAGAAAATATTTATTTATAATAAGCAAACAAGAAAATAAACAGAAGGGAATACGTCGTTGCTCAACGTTGTCAAATTAAGTTACTTTCCCGATGTCTGCGATGTATTAACGTAATTTTGCTTTGCCGTAAAGTCAAGAAGGAATTCGATTCAGATACGAACGGTTGCTCGAGGCTTATTTGATTTTATAATGCAACTACTTATTATGTGCAGAATGGAACTTGAGTAGTATACGCGTCAGTATTCCGCCTATAAACTGTTATCAACTTAACAGACTACATTTGTTGAAATTCAACCTTAATCTTTATAGGAAATTTAAGAAATGGTTAATGAGAAACCAATGTGTCAGAAAACGACACATTCTGGCTTGACGGTCAATAGAGTGAAGTCACATGGAAGAGATCTAGTTGCTCCTACTATGTTAGATATAAAGTAGACCGTAGCTATATTACTCAAATATAATTATTAATAATGTAGTAAGTTATAAAAGTCAGGCAAATATACGATGTTATTTATGGATGAAACTTTCGTTATAGGATATAGTGTATGTCACTGGTCTCAAATAAAGACAACTAAATATATGTATACCAAAGAGTACCTATATATATCATGGGTACCTCAAATTACAATATTTAAATTGTTGTACCTTAATAAAGAAAAAAACAACTTTTTCATACAAAACTATGTAATTACATATTAACAAATTACTTATTATAATAATGTTGTGACGGGGTAAATAAAAGATGGTAGTCTTTCTCATCTATTTATTACCGCCCAGAAATAAAATAAACCTCAGAATGTGAGTTTGTGCTGTGTTGGCTGGATCACTAAAAAAAAGTCACTGTCCTGTGGTCACCGGTAACTCCGCTAGCTGTGTGTCGAGGGGCTGCGCTCCGAAAGCCCTAGCCCTTATATAATTGATGCGTTAGTTATTATAAATAGACACTACTAAACATCAATTTTATAACATTTTAAAGTCTGTAAAACTTTGATCAAATTACCTGTAATGGACCAAGCGCTTAACCACAAGATGACGTTAGACCTTTTCAAATAGACTTACATTTACATGGTAAATAAATTAATGTACGGCTAACTTCGGTACGCCATTGTCGGTCAGATGAAAGACGGTGGTACCCATGCACTCGGGCCCTATAACAAGTGGTAATTGCTTACTTCTCTTAGTACCAATAATAGTACATAAAGCGACCTGTTCTTAAATTGCATCATACATAATAACTAACTAAGATAATTTTGTTGAAACAATGTGGAAAGTGCGAATAAAAGTAGATACTTGGTGTAAACATTTATTTGTTCAGTGATAAATATATTAAAGGTATTTACTTCACTACTTTTAACATTATACACATTAAATATAACGGAATGATACTACAGATCCTATATTGTTATGTATGTACGTAAGTATACAAAGAATATACAAAAATAACTATTTTGTTACTTTTGTATATATTTTAATGGGTTGGCGTGTTCAGCATCTGACATGTTCGGTCTATTACTAGAACATAAAATGCAAGAATGTAAAATAGAAAATGATATCCACGAGCGGGGTTTGAATTTCTATTTCAAATTATTTCACTTTCTGCTATTGCTTACGACGACAACCAGGCAACATGATGATAAGTATCAATCTCCAACAGTACCTGATGCTGCTCTGCTCTCATTCTGATACTGGCCTGCTTTAAACCCATGCCGTATCCTCAACATGGAATACTTGCTAGTTATACTACCTCTACTAATATAAAATACGAGAGTTTGTAAAGAAGTTTGGATGTTTTGATATTTGTCAGTCAATAATAGAACGATTTTTGATAAAAGCTGATAGTAGATATTTTTTTTGTTTATTAGAGATATGATGAAAAAATAATAGCTTGGGGATAGCTGCTTTTAATGAGGACACACTGATATCTACGCGAACGAGGTTGCAGCTAATACATAGTACCTAGTAACCTCTGCTGCAAATTCATCTACATGTGTTAAATTCAAATCGTTTAAGCATTGGTATGTCTCAGCAACTTCTTATAAGCTTACCAAAACTTATCCAAATCCGTTTTTTAGGCTTGATTTACCAACAAACATTCAAACAAACTTTCACATTTATAAATTATAGGGATGTTTCAATCTGGCAGCATTATGCAATTAAAACATATACCGACTCAAACATTCCTCTATTTGAGGTTGAATATTACTAACATTTAAATGAAACTAATTATGATATACCTACTTCATAATGATTTTATTATATGGCACAAAATACTCCTTAAATGTACGAGTAACATTGTTGAACCAAGTTCTTATAAATATGGTTTTTGACTCATTTCGGCAAAAACATTTGTTCCAATCGAGTCGATCCTAAGTCCACATTTTCAATAATTTCAATAATATTATATTGGCTTATAACAGATAATTTCCTCTAGAAAATTATGTATAAAAATAGAATTCTTTACTACGCCAAAGAAACTAAATTTTCATTATTTTGTCCGCTTAAAAATTCTTGACGCCATAATCTCTTTTGAAAAGACAATCCATAATTATTATTAGTTAGGTGACAGCGGAAGTCTATTATCATTAGACCATGCAATATTAATATTAATTAATAATATAACCTATTTATATATTTTATAATGAGTTCCTCGCCTCCTTTATGTTTGGATCAAGGTCTACAGAAGGCCTAATTGATAGTCGAAACGCATTACCGCTTTGCATGCATACTAATGATGTAAGCTATAAATTAACAAATTATTTTCTGTTAAGGCAAAGTATTTTTGAGTAGTCTACACGTAGTAGGTATGCATGGTAATCTATACAAATAAATAAAATTAAAGTGGTCTTCTAAAGTCGCCAATTGTTCCCCTATTCGGGTCGTGGAGCTCAGATCTAACGTCAGTTTAAATACTAGTGGATCCAGGCTAAGTAATAACTGCAATATAGATTTGAAACTGCGTCTTTGCCATTTCTTGTGGAAGTAATTTTGTATCTCTGTTGACATTAACATAAAAAATAGTGTTATTAGTCTAGATTGTTCGAAAATGTACTACTAAAACAAAAACACAACGTTTCTTTAGTTTCTCATTCTGATTTCGACTACATATCTTTTTGTATTTTTAAACGGCTACTTTTTGAGATAAAAACCCTTGAAACCTTGTCAATTAAGACAGTGTAGCTTGGATACATTTTAGGTCGCGTGCCTATAAAATCTGATTTTCAAATAACGAGATTATTCCTTCAAAGTAAAGATGTGTGGTAAGACTTACACATGTTTCATATTTATTGCGCAGTTTATCTAGGACAATAACGATAAATTAACTTTCTTAACTAAAGCGTGAACATTTTTACGTCTACAACTTTTTATTTTATTACTTGTAAGATAGATGGTCTGTTGTTTATTTATGGATAAAACTGAAGTTAGTAAGACCATGTTTTAATAGGTTCGACAATTTATTTGTTTATGTGTAAAGCGTGTGAGTATGTCCACGTGAACTCCAAAATTGGCTCCATAGAAAGCAAAAAATCTATGTGATTAAAAAATAAGCACTAGTCGCTATGATTTACCTTAAAATATTTGATTAAATGAGTCAATATAAAAATATAATTAAAATAATTGATTAAATGGATCAGTATAAACATTTTGATAATATAAACATTTGAGTTTAAATACATAAGTTGACTTATAACTACTCACTTACTCTTCTCTCCTACTCTTCAAGTTGATTTTAAATACTCCGCTACTCGAAAGGTAATTAAAATATTTTTCCATTACAGCTATAAGTACATGTTTTCTTATAATAAACAATAAAAGAAAATTTTATAATAAATCTTAACATAGCTAGATTGATGGGTTATTTGCGAATTTTAAGTATATTTAATTTAAAATCAATTACAATGCACACTAATAAAATTTGAAACAAAAGTTATAATACACAATTCATCGTGTTTGAACGATCGGTTTTTAATACTTTATAGCATTCATGTCCATTAGAATATTCGAAATATCGTGCTAGTGGAAAATCGAATATACGTTGGATTCACATACATAAAAAAGTACCTATAACAAAAATATTTGCTTTCTAGTTTCAATATAGATTTAAACTAAAATAGTTTTGTAACAAAATTATTTTGATTTTGATTGAATGAAATTAAGCACATACATAGCTTTGTATTACGCTACTTAAACTGGGTGTCATCACGCTAGTAAAAAAATACTAACAGATATCAATCACATAACTCTTTATAATGAATATAAATTGTAATATTTCAGCAATTTAATACTTTTAGTAACAAAATAAAAGACTATATTTGTTTCATGAGAATCCGTTTTGAAATTATGCGGCTGGGTCCTGTAAGGGTGTCATTTCCACGATTTTAGGTGCCAGTGGGGGGGCGGTGGGCACGATTAGTGGGTTGCTAAGTGTCCCCCCCTTTCTTCCTGCACCCACTCGGAATGTTCCACGCTTAGCAGCGACTATCAGAAGTAGAATAGTCACTGACACGACGAAGGAGAGTAGCTGTGGACAAAATTAACAATTTTTCATGCCAATAATAGATTTGATTATGTACTGAAATTAATTATTATTGTTTTATTTACGACAACACCCTGCACTGAGTAATAGACCACAGTAGTCTTTCATATAGACTGCATTGCGTGTGTTGGCTGCGTATATGGATCACACGAAGAATTATCCTGTGATAATAATATCATTGACTTTTGGGTATCGAACTCATACTCGGCACAAGAGGTCAGTATCTAAACAACGCAACTATCAAATAATAAAACTAAAATTAAAGTAACCTATTTTAAACTGTTTGCGCCATCTAAACTTGATATGCCTATTGGTGGTGGTGATATTGGTCAGTTTAGTTATTGTGTAACCATAGAAATCATTACGAAATAATAGAAATGACAAGACGATAATTTCCAATATCACTGTCGCTTGTGTTATAAAAATTGCATGTAAACTATTTCCTTATATCATTTGGAAATATATATATATTTTTAGCATTTGACATGCTAAATATAAAAAAATTATAGGGCTGTGTCATTATTAGGTAAAAATCCTAATTGTAATATTAAGTTTACCTGGTCGGCATAATGTATCTAAATACTTCCGACAGATGGCACAGACCTCACCCAGGACGTTAAGTATGAATGTGTTATCGAAATTAGCAGTCGAGAGCAGTTGTTACGATGGCTGAATTGGCAAAGCATGTGGACGGTATCCAGGAGATACAGATTCAAATCCTGCTCATGACTGTTATTTTCGATTTCACATTTTTCACTTTGTGTTTAATCCCTATATCATGTTTAAAAGGATGTTATCACATAGTGATTAGGTATTTAACCAGAAATAGTTACTTAATAATTATTTTAAACGGTAGTAACTACCAGTCTGAGCTCAACAACAGCTTATCCCGAATACAGCTTATCAACTTAAGGACTACAGATTTTTAATGATGATGTTTTTATAAGAAATTATTATTTTTTCAAGTGGTAGAACCTTGCTTATCCCATCATGAATGGACCGGCTTGATGGGGAAAGAACCTGCGTGAAACAACGGTAAAAAGAGTACATTTTGCCTGCGAGTCCGTTAGCGTGGACATCAGTATACGTAACTTTACGCCACACTCTTATTTAGCAAATATAGCTATCCCACAGAAACTATATCTTTTATTGGGATAAAAAGTAGCATATGTGATGTGTGAAATTTCATGATGATTGCTTCAGTATTTACAGCGAAAAAGTGCAACAAACAAACAAACAAACTCATTTTGCGTATTTGTAATGTTACTAAGGTAAACGCACAACGTTCACTTTCACCCTAAAGTTTGATAAATCGTCAAAGTCTAGTTACAGTAAGTGAAGACCCGACTTCTATATATTTCATACGATTTCTCTGCGGTATTCAATAACGCCATCTGTAAACAGATAAATCCCTGCGTATCTGTTATCAGTGGGCGTATGTATGATAACGGTGACAAGATTAGAAGCACTCTGCGTGATACTATACATTAGGTATTAGCTTTAAGTTATTATACACTAATTATTTATTTCCTATTTGTAAAAGTAGCTAGTCATATATTTAGATTTGTGGCAGTAGAGCGTGGACCGGCCCCAGCCAGAAAGTACCCCTTTCTCACACCTTTTTTTATACTACATGGGTTGGCCATCAAGCATCCCACCTGCAACACCAGCGACATCATTCGCGCATCGCGATCTCCAAGGAAAGGGATAGGAGGCAGATAGGAAGAGGATAGGTAGGATAACAAAGAGAGGATACGGAGAGGGTTTGAGCCTCCGGCGTTTTCACTCACTATACGAAACACAACGGTAGGAGTAACTAACGTTGTTACACGCTGATCGATGGTACTTCCCTGATCGCGCCGGCCTAATCATGCTGGATTAAGCAAGGCTCTATCACTATAGTAACGGCGTTGCGTTCCTTTCAATGAGTGAGAGTTCCCAACCTCCTCCAAGCCTCCACTTCCCCCTCTATTATACATCCTCTCCACCTCCTATGGCTTTCCCGGGCAAGTGTCTTTGATAACTATAATAGTGTTGCTAACTATTAATGTCGTCTATTTGTACTGTTATGAAGCTCGAACAGATCCGTGTCTCTATATTTACGATATTTGACTGAATATACGACATAATTATACTATCGTAAAAGGCCGCGGCTCCGCCGCATACAAAGCCTGGTTTTTTGATTATATCTCAAGTTATATATAGTTATATAGATAGGCAGAGGTATATTACACACCCACGATTCGCCAGCTATGTTTAAGTCCCACGTAATAGGGGGCGAGCCAATTGACGTCTACCGGGCACATTTTCAAACTGCGGGCTGCTACTGAGAATTTTCCCTTTTAGGAAAAAGCTCAATAATATTGCCCGACCCGGGGATCGAACCCGAGACCTCATGATTAGCAATCGCATACACTATCGCTACACCACCGAGGCAGTTCCTGACACAGTAATAAGATATAACGTATACCAGTTATTAAACCTAATCAAGCTATAAACAAAAAAGTTTTTAAAGACTGGTATGCCTTTTATATCAAAACTAAATCGGGAACCTGAGATATAACCTAAAGATTAGCTTTTGCCTGCAACAAAGCCGCGGGTAAAGGCTTGTATTTCATAAAGGATGCCAAAGTATTTTTTTTACAATACTCCATTTTAACATCCAAATACAATGAACATCGATGTTTTAAATATTAAAGACGCACTTTATAAATCTGAAATTCCGAGAAGAAAGAAACACATATTATTGTTCATAAATTTGATAAAATGAGTTATTTTTCTATTAAATAGTAGATTATGCCTGCCACTTCGTCCGCGGGGTTTCAGTATAGGTATATATACATCAATCTGAGGCGTATTATTTAATTCTATACACACAGGAACCACTCATTTTTTTGGGATATAAAGTAGGTACCTAGGTATATAGCCTATATTTTTGACTGGGATCTAAACTATACATGTACCAAATTTCATAATGACCGGTCGAATAGTTATGGCAATTGATCCCACGGGAACTGTACGTCGGTACGTGTTTCGGAATTTAAAAAAAATAGTGCTGATCCAGACTATTATTACCATCTATCTCTCTTCCAAATATCATCCAGATCCGTTTAATCCTTCTGGTGTGATTGAGCATCCACACTTTCGCATTTATTATAGTAGTAAGATGTATCTAAGTTTATATTTTAAAATTAGCTTTAACACGTTTAAATAAATTGGTAGTGTACACAAAATAACATACTCTTATATATAAACAAAGATAGTGGAAATACACAGGTATTTGTATTTCGATAATTTCATATTTAAATAAATTGATGGTTGATCTTAAAACAAATTGGCGAGCCCAACTGTAGAATATAATTAATTACTTAATTGACCTATTTATAGACGTTGAGGATATTAGAAGTGCTAATTAATTAACCAACAGTGACCTGTGGTTA
Organism: Leucoma salicis; assembly: GCA_948253155.1. Classification (NCBI taxonomy): domain Eukaryota; kingdom Metazoa; phylum Arthropoda; class Insecta; order Lepidoptera; family Erebidae; genus Leucoma; species Leucoma salicis. The sequence goes on from OX411822.1 coordinate 21,513,087, forward strand.
GGTAGGTACCTACGTCAGAACATAACCAAGAAAACAACAAAGGTATGTTAAGCAAACAAAATATGCACTACCACAGAACATTCTTGAATTATAACGATATAACATAATTTTACTTACAGCAGAAAGCCCGAAAGTCGTGAATATTTCGTAAAACATAATCATTTTTATTAAATATCGGTCAAAATAGAAAAAACAACTTCGATAAAAAATGTAAACAACTCCTCACACTTCGCACTAAGTAAGACTGAGGTATTTTACTGCTTCAGTTATTCAAGCAGCTGACTTATTAAACTCTGTGTCATCACGAGGCAACACAGTTCATAAAGGTATCTCACTCGCGGTAAAAGGCTTTAAAAACTAAACAATATACAACACAATAATTATTAAAAACCAGGTAATTTTAATTCACTATCACACTAAAATACAAAGAAATAAATACATTAATTATATAAAGGAATATAAGACTGTGTCTCAAATTGTGTATAGTTGGAAAACGATACGGCCTCCGCGAGCGATGTGACATTGCACAGAGCGGCAACGTCGCGCGCACACGTCACATGTAACAGGTTTCTGCGCACGCGCATCCACTCTTTTTTATCTATGGCGCAATGATAATTCCGTGACATTTTGTAGAAATATTTCATTGACTTGTATTTTGTTGCATTGCAGTAGTCGATATAGCAAGACTGACTACCAAGCCAGAGGTATTGACTTTGAACCCCAGTTTGAGATCGATATTTCATACATACGGCCTCAGATTTACAAATTGTTTTTTATCACTTTTTAATATTTCCCAAGGAAGGAAAAGGTTAGACAAAACTTGCCTGACAATTTCTCTTGACATAAAACAATTAAACGAGTGCAACTTAATGCGTATATAGCCAACCGGCTCACCAAACAGTCGTAACTTCGGGAATAAATAAGGTAGGTACTCCATATAGAAGAGACCCATTTTAGTTCTCTTGATTTTCTCGATGTTTCTAATTTAAAATCTTGATTACAAATGGTAGAATTAAAAAATTTATAATCATAAAAATTGTATAATAATATACGTGCCTGATATATACACATCCATCAGTTTTTATTACGTCCACAGCTGGACACAGGCGTCAATTTTATGTAGTTCATTCAATAAAACATGAATATCAATAAGTAAACTGTTACGTTAAAGTGACAGATAAAAAATTCAGGAATCGAACTAGTTACTCACACTAAGCACACTAACTACAAAGTATTGAGCAATATTTATTAAAAAGAACTTTGATTGAACTGAAATTTTGTTGCGTATTCTTTTTCATACAATACACGATTCGACTTAGTACTGAGCAATGTTTATTAAACAGCCAATGTTTGAAGCGGTCGTCATGTTGTTAGCGCGCAAGTTTACATGAAAATATTGACGCAAGTGGCTCCTAAAGTTTATTAACAGATAGCGAAGTGTTTTAGATACCAGCCTCCCACCGGAGTGTCGTTGGTTCGATTCCCATATAGGACAGCTCTTTGTGCGATCCAAAAATGGTTGTCCTAAGTCTAGGTGTACTTTTTGTCTGTGTTATTGTATGTTTGTAAAGTACTCTATAGTAGCCTATAGGCGCTAGCAACATCTGAGGCATCACTGACGCGTGGCTAACACTAACGATAGAGATAGGACTTGAGAAAAAGGATAATAAGGCAGAGGATTTTGAGCATAGGGAAGGCGCTCTCACTCGCTATACGAAACAACAGGAGTATCTGGGGTTGCTTCACGTTGATCTTCTGTGAAAGGGTTGTGCTTCCCCGGTCAAGCGCTGGCCTATTCAAGCAGGGACAAGCAAGGCACTATTAAACTTATTATAAGTCTCACTACCGTATTTCTTTGCGGGTGAACTAAGGCAGTCAAGCTAAGCAATTAAAACAGGAAATTTTTAATAACTCTCTTAATTCAATTCAAATTGCCTGTATGGTATAAGCAAATTAATTAACTTCTCATCATGGTTCCTAGTTGCTATGAAACGGTGCACCCACAGACCGTCCTCATTTTCAATATCATCTTTCATGTCCAGATTAGAGAATTCGATCCCGGGAACCCAAGATACGGTCACGGATCGTTTTTCAGTCCCGAAAATTTCGGGATTAAATTTGGCTAGTATCGGGATTAACCGGATTGACAGAAATGAAATAAAAAGCAAGAATTAATCTCTCTAGAATATTGTGCTGCCTCATTCGTTTGATTTTATAAAGTTTAACGTCTTCATTTTAATTGTTGTTTACTTACACTTAAGTGTATTTCTTTTAAGAACATTGTTTAGTTGGGATAAAATAATTCATGTAATATACTCTGGTTTTGTGTTACCTGTCTATAATCCCGGGACAGTCCCAAGATCCCGGGATCGTGTGTAACCAACCCCGAAATCCTGGGAGTAGCAAAAAGGGCCAGGATCTAATTCTCTAGTTCAGATGCAGTAAAAATGGGGAAAATTTCATCCTTTTTGTCATTTCTCCTCTCCAGCTAGAGGAGGCATAAGCTAGTAGTTATATTAAATAATAAAATAAATAAAAAGAAGAAGAATGAAAACTAAATATTTTTTTCCAGATGTTGCTTTGTATTACAACTAAAATAACTCTTAATAATCAACTAAGTGGCGTTATATCTGGCTCTGTAGTACGACCTGGCGAGTCTGGCAGTGACTGCAACACCGCGCCAGGTCTCCTCGTTGATCTGATCGATGTACTCCGGCGGCACTGAGAAGAAGTAGTCGTAGCCAGGCAGTTCTAGAGTGTACGAGAATGGTATACCTACCAACTGGAAATATACAAAATAATAAACGGTTATATAAGCTCCTCTCTCTATAATGTGGATGCGCAACACTTCTTCACCTGTATATCCCAGGGGTTAACTAAGAGATATAGGATAGATTCAAGTTAACCTCTGGAAAACATACGTGTGTTAGTCTGTACTATTAAGCAGAATTATTTACCTGACCATAATCTTGGGCGGTTCCTGATGTTCCATATAATGACAAGGCACTGTTCCCTACTAAATAGTACCGAGCTTGAGGTAGCTTGACAGCATCTATTGCAGCACCCATAGCAGCCCCCACAGAGTGAAGATGTACAGTATTTAGTGGAAGGCTACTGTTCCCGTAGGCAAAGAGCACGTAGTTACCATAACTGAATCAGAAATGTATGCATACAATTTTTTTCTGTATGATAGCCAAATGATGACCACTGAAGTAATGTCACACAGTTCCAGTGGTCTGCCAATACAGGTGGTAAGACGGTATACGGCGGGTTTATTTATTAGGTGAGGGTCCCTGTTCAATGCCTCGAACGACGGGGTGTGTAGTTAGGTACATTTTTTCCAGTTTAAATATAAAAAAAATAGCCAATTGATACCACTGAAGTAATATCACACAGTTTCACCAGAACAGGCGGAGAGACGGCACACGGTGGGTTTCTTTAGCGGGTGAGGGCCCCACACTACCCTGTTCATTGCCGCAAAGGACGGGGTGTGCGGGAAAAGAGATCACGAATATAACCAGATTTTTTCCTCCTTCAACCCAAAAAAAAGTTCAAATCACATTGGTAGAGTTAATAACATATTTTAATTTGACATCAAGTAAAATGAATAATTACTTGAACATATTATGGCTCGTAATTAACCTGTAGTTTTCAGTAAATTAAAGTAGGCATAACATGCAAACCTTACTGGTGAGGAAAAAATCAAATGAAAATTGCTATTTTCGTAGTCGCCATGACTGACTCAGCTCAATGTGCAGAGCAACATTAACAATAATTTGCCAAAAAAACTTTAAATCCCCACATGTTATTACGACTCTAACTTTTTATAACAAATAATGTCGGTTACCGCACAATTCACATGCTTCAGCTATGTGAAAATCACGTCCACGTCTCTATCCTTTAACAGCCCATTAGTGTCACAATTTCTACCCAGAATAAAGAAGATTTATGTCTTGACGCGGGCTGAACCTTGGGCATCTCTAAGGCATTTTTATTTTTTGCAAATCAATCTAAAATTTCCTTAAACTGGCGATAAGAGGAGCGTTTATGTTATTCGTTTTTACTATCTATATTTAATTATATTAATACGATTGTGAAGTGCATTTTTGATAATGCAATGAAAATTAACGATCACGAACAGGGTAGTGTGGATCCCTCACCTACAAATTACTCTCCGCGGACCTCTTGGCATACTTGGCTCTTGGCGGAACACTGAAACTGGAAGTGACTACTTCTGTGGTCCGCCCACACCTTACCCTTCTTTAATAATTTTTAATTACAACTGTTGCAGTGGGTCAAATGAAATCGAAGACCCCAACTAAAAGGTGCATTTCAACCGCTAAGCCGCGTATTGCATAAAAATACTAAGACTTCCTTCTGTAATACTAGCTATTATGTAGAGGGTGTCGGTTTGGCTGTTACCTTGCATCATAAGTGAAGGATACCACTTCACTAAGACTACTGGCTCGTCTACCACCGCTGGCAATTAAACTAAAAATTTGTGACACTCAACTTGCTCTAAGAACACTACCACTTTACTACCTGTGTATGTTCATATAGATTTGTATTCTGTCTAAGTATTCAAACATGATGTCTCTGATGTAGCCAGTTTCTGGTTCAGAGAACGGCGCAGCACCGGGGTATGTCTCTGCACATTCGTTAGTGGAAACTCCAGTTGTGTTGAAAGCCACGTCAAAGTTTCTGTTGCCGTCCACACCGACGCATGCCTCATTCGAAGGGTTCAGAGATCTTGTCTTACGCCAGAGACGTATCTGGTAAAGTGAATAAAAGTTTGCCTTAGAAACAATCTGTTCTGCTTGTATCCAGGGAAGATATTATTTAATTAATTAATTAATTTACAATATTAATGCACGATTTTGCAGCATAAAGAGCTACTCAAACCCAATCTGTTTTCTAGTCAAAATAGTCCAGCATACTCATATGTTAAATTAAATTATTCAAAAGTAGAATTTTGATAGCTTTGGTAACTTTTAACTTTACGGATTTTGGATATAAAAGTTTACTAAAAAACTTCTTAATCATAGAGTTCGTGAATCTTTGGAGATGCGTACTCCCCCAGAAGGAGTTCACCTGCGCAGATACATCGTGTGGCATCGTACTTTAACGTATATGGCCAGTATGATACTTACATCAGTATGGGTGTACTCATATCCATCAGGATTGACAACGGGCAGAATGATCCAGTCTACGTCATTCCGCAGGTCACTGTCCTCGCTGCGCAGATTCTCCACCAGCCTGTGAATGGAGTAAAGCGTGACTGGTGTGGTGACCCACTCGCGTGCGTGGATCGTCGCGTCCATGAAGTAGATCGGCTTGCTTGCGTCATTGAAGTTAGTTGTTGAAATCTGTAGAAAGCATATGATGACATTTTTTTCATAATCCATTAGGATATTTTATGGGCTCGGATCTTCTCCAATGTTAGTACAATAAAAGAAAGAAATAAAGATAATTTTTCTGGAAAATATTAGGTTGTCAGTGGTAAAGTCAAGCCAAAATTTATTGTGTGTAATTCTTTTTATTCAATCTGCATTTCGAGGAACTCATGTTGTCCCGACCCCATTGAAATTACAATAAGACTGATGATAAGAATTATGATGATTTACTTTCAAATACTTAATAGGGCGTCCTTCATAGCTCTGGCCAGCCGTGATAAGGGTCACGAGGTCTGGATACTGGTTAGCAATATTCTCCATATAGGCTTCGACCTGTAAATATGTAAATAATGTTGAAACTTCTAGATTAGGTACCCTAAGATTACATGTTGTGGTGTAGTCTATACCCGACCTCAGCGTAGCGGGGGTAGTCTTGAAAAATCATCCTATTATTTCTTTGTTGCCTCCATAGCAGAAGGTTTTCTTCTTCTTCATTAAATAGTCTGCAACAAAAGATTATCGCAAGCTTATATTTATTTTCAATCAGTCCTTGATGATGTCAGATATATATACTCACCCATTTTTATGAGATGCTATGTGTGCGCATGTACTATGCGCAAGAATTTCACTACGAATAATTCTCGTCATTTAAGTTGAGAGAAAGATTTCTTCTTTGGTTCGCTTAACTTACCTGGCTACATCGGGCACATCAACATAATGATCTACGCCTCGCTCGTCCAAAGCAGCTAGGAAGGCTTGGCGGTTCTCTGGGCTCAACATGACCATGGCATCTCGCATTGCTGCTACGCCATGCTGCCAGATGTCTATGTTCAGCTCCGTCTCCAGGTTCTCCAGCAGTTCTAAGTCTGATCTATCTCTGAGTTTGACCCCGTGGACTGAATATCTGTAGGACATTTAATATGTTAGTGACCCCTGCATGTGATAATAGACAATGAGTATATATACTATAGTAAGCTTATATCACACCAACAGAAATAAGTATTAAGTCTAGTAGAATAACAGTTTTTGTTTATACTACGTGGGAGACAAACAAACGTATGGCCCACCTGATGATAAATGTTTAGCGTTGCCTATAGACGCTAGCAACACCAGAAAAGGTGATACCTTGCCGTTCAGAAAAAAATCTCAGTAGCAGCCCAAAGTTTGGAAATGTGCCCGGGATCCGGTAGGCAATAGGCCCCTATTACGTGTGACTTAAACGTAGTCGGTTAACTGTGTAATACACTTCTAACTACCCTTTCAGGGATACAATCGATCGATACGAGCAAGACTATGTTATATTTTACTATAAAAAACTTTTATACATAATTCATTACTCTTTCATGGTCTCTTTTCAATATGAGAGAGATCTATGCCATAGTCCACCAGTCTGGCTAAATGTAAGCTGACAGCTTTCTCAGCACTCGATAAAATCTGATACATAAATTGTTTCACATACTTTACACACTTTCTCATAGAAAGTATAAAAATAATCAGTAATACCTTGAGTACAAGTCATGTCTACCAGCAGAAACCAAGCACACAGCAGTTACTAACAAAATAAGTAACTTCTTCATTAGACACGTCGCGGTCAACTATGTCAACAATAAACTGATATGGACAAAATATACTATGTTCTTTTTTATCTTTATTAAGTATTTTATTACTTTTGTAATCATTATGGTAGTATTAACAAAAGTAGAGCAAGTTTACAGCGGGTTCCCGTTTGAGTAACATGTTTCTGTGGGCTCAAACTCTCCAACATCATATATGGGTAAATGTGCTCATACCGCGGTTCAAAATCGGATGGGGGACGCTCTAACATTTAAAAATTATTTTTAATGGACTACGGCAATCATTTTGATCTGTACTTTAGCACTTGACATGCTCAGCTACTTTAAAGAACAAATTATATGTGCAAGTGGAAAAAGAGTAGTTCTAGTTCGAGCAGGATTTGGACCTGCGTACTTTCCAATCCGGGGAAGTGTTCTAAACTGCTAAGCCAACGCACAGATCCACGGCCATTTCTAGTCTTCACATCACATTTGTCTTTACGACCCACGCTACCTATCGGATGCATTGCGTTGCATTTCCGTTGCACCTAAAACTTCTCTTTTTCCACATTCACAAATGGTCTGTTCTTTAAAGTATCTGAGCATGTCAAGATACAGATCAAAATGTTAAAAAAATCGCGCCATCAAATAGTATGAATTTTAATTGCAAAATTAAACTTACTATATATTTAATTAATGCATGGAAATGCATCCGATAAGTGGAGTGGGTCGTAAAGACAAATGTGATGTGGAGATTGGGAACGGCCATCGGTTAGTGCGATGGTCTAGAGCACTTCCCCGGATTAGAAGGGACGCAGGTTCGAATCCCGCTCGTACTAAAGCTTCTCTTTTTCCACCGTCTCAAATAATTTGGACTAAAGCGAAACCAAAAGTGGAGGGTTATGCGTTTGACATGTAACTTAATCTCACATCTATCATTCCATATCACAATGTCATTCAACAGGAGGATTTTTTTTTAATTTAACTGTTATAAGTACTATATTATTATAAATGTTTTTAAGAGTAGATTAGTTTCTATTTATGCTCTTCTATTCCTTCACTAACTACACGCATTAGAAGCGCGTAGTGTATGTTTTAGGATATCAACTTCCACGAAATTACTATTAACCCGATCAAAAGTAACAACTAAAGTCTTGGCTCATTTGTTGCCAAGCGGTCCTGAGGATGCCTCGTTTGCCTCAAAACGAGGCATCCTCAGGACACACCTGTCGAATTTGTGTTCGGATTTTTGCGGAATATTGCAACGTTGTGTGTAAAATGTAGTGACAATAATAGAGAAGGGAATGCTTAGGTGGTTTGCACACATAGAGAGGATGGATGAAAGAAGATTAACGGAACAGATATACAAGACGATTGTGAATGGGCAAGTTAGTAGAGTTCGACCTTTTTTTTTATTTTAGGTGGGCAAAAATGTCCTACAGCACACCCCGCTGCCCGGGGAGGTAACGGGGTAGTGTGGGGCTCTCACCCACTAAAAACCCACCGTGCGCCCTCACCCGTCCTTGCTACGGCGGATCACGAGTACCACTGCGGGACGCCGTACGACATAGCCCGAAAATAGAGGTCGACCTAGGACAACGTATTTTCAATAGGGCCCTATTTTTTCCACGCAAAATAGGCGCATTGAAAAACGTCGGGTTGCGGAAAGCAAGCCCGTGTAGGGCCCTACTGCGGTGTCCGCAGAGGGCCATAGCGGTGAGGATCATAAGGTACCGTACGGTGTCATGGGTGGCGACGCTGTTGGCGGGCGACCCGCCTTGGCATCCCCCGGAGCAGTTCTGGGGACTGTAGAGGCAGTTGCACCGCACCTCTATCGCTGGTTAAATCGAAAGCTGACCTGAGGTTCAGGCTGACGCAGGTGCTTACCGGACATGGGTGCTTCGGTAAGTACCTGCACTGTATTGGAAGAGATGAGGCCCTGGATGCCACGAGTGTGGCTCGCTAGTCGATGACGCGCGTTACACATTGGAGGAATGCCCCGCCTGGGGGCCCCAGCGCGACGCCCTGTTGGCGGTAATTGGAAGAGACCTGTCGCTGCCAAGAGTAATCTCTCAGATGCTTGGCGGTGACAGGTGCTGGTCGTCCATGGCCTCCTTTTCTGTAAGGCTATAATTTCACTGAAAGAGGCCGCGGAGCGAGAACACGTCGCTACGCCCACCTCCTCCAACCATCTTGATGACGACAGGGTGTGGCCAGAAGGCCATCCATCTGGGCGTCGGTGTAGAATGTCGAAAGACGACCCTCTAGCGTCCCGCTAAAAGGCGTCGAAAGGGGTCACTGTGGCTTTAGTGGAAAAAAAAGGACACCGTATTTTGACGAGATCGGAGACGTTCTTAAGAAAGGCCAGGTTAAGAGTACTTCCACCGAAGGAATGTAACATAGTTCCAGTGGCCTGCCAATAAAGGCGGAGAGACGGCACACGGCGGGTTTTTTTAGTGGGTGAAGGCCCCACACTACCCTGTTCGTTGCCCTGAACGACGGGGTGTGCGGTTAGGAACATTTTTTCCCGCCGCGGGGATGGTGCTGAGAGTCCTGCCGTATCGCATGTAAAAAGTCAAGTAAAAAGTCTTATTATGAAAACATTTTCATAATAAGACTAGTTAGTATTATAGAATGGATATTTTAGAAGGAAAGCCCACCACTCACCCACGATTGTCAATCCGCATCTTACAGATGGAAAAGAATGTGATAATAGCAGAGTAGTAGCATGCACGACAATGCAAAAAATTCTCACTAATGCGATACAACCATGCGATACGGCAGGACTCTCAGCACCACAATGTTGCATACGTAATGTTGAAAACATGTTTTCAAATACCTTTCACTTAACAACATATAATAGATGAAATGATAGAACTGTCAGCAAATGTCTCGTAATAATCTTATAAAATATACACACCTTTGGAAAGATTATATTAATATAAAACTATTGGATTATAGTTAAATGCACCATATACTTAAAATATATCTCTTAATTACCAGATAAGATATAAAATAATCGAATAAACCCTAATGTCACCATATTCTTTGTTAATAAACGTCTCGTTAAATATCTTAAAGGACTTTTAGTATTAGTAAGTGTTCCACTATGATTTTACGGTTATTTATTTGCCTTAACCGATTGACAATCTTATTACTAGTGTATTAGGCTACGCGGAGGAAAGTAAGTGGAGGTTAATAAAATCAAAATAAATTTATTTACTTACGATAAGTAATCGGCATCTCCCTTGCGAGGTAGGGAAAGAGAACAGACTCCTAAAAGGCAATAAAAATGTTATGCAATAAATTATACTCGTATACCTATGCAAAAAAAAAGTTAACAAAAAAAACATGAACGATAAAACATAATTTTTTTATTTGTGATGGTCGTGTTATTTTTCGAAGAAAATTGAAGGAATTGTAGCGACATCTATCTCGCCACATACGAACTAACACAGACATGGAAAACTGACGTATTCTGCATTGCGATATTAAAAGTTATCCGAGCGATGTACATAAATACAAGAACCCGACAAACAACCGTCGGGTAGTTAGCCCACCAGATACAACACCCGCCTGGTCGGAGGATCCTCCATTTGCAATGGGGGATGAGGAACATTACACCTTGTTCCTCTCCTCCCCAAAGAATATTTTAATAGAATCAAATTAAAATTATACTCATATCTTCAACAATATCCTAAAACAATGACATTTTGTTTTGGTCGTTTTTAGCTCGAAAGTATAGAAATTTAAACAATATTCATTTACAGTCAAATTTATCAACGGTTCGTTTCATATAATGTAGAACAAATATTTTATCATTTTAGTAGTTGATTAGGTAATAGTTGTACATCTATGTGTTGGTGAAACGGGGCTAAGCTTAAAAATGTGATCTATTTTTGTCGTTTAGCTAATAAAACACACGTATTGTTTTGCTGTATTATCAAAGTGACCTTCATTTTCCAATTAGTGGATTAAAGCCGAAGGTTCGAGGCCAGTGAACCACAAACTGCCAGGTGAATTATCTAAGACAAGGGTCCGAAAAAGGTCACATAATATTATCCGAACATAAATGTTCAAGGATGACGGTGGCCGAAATTGGACCGGTAGACGTAAGTTATTTATTAATTACATTTAATGTATAGTTTACTTTCACACATAGTTTCAATGTTTACCTGTATTTTTCACAATTTTTGTTACATTATACGACAGAAAAATAAAGGACAGTTTTTTTCTCACTTACTTTCCCACTACTAGGCGCGGCTATCTTGTAAGAAGACAAAAAATATAAAAGATAAAGGAGAGTCATTTAGGCTATATTCACCACACGGGCCCATTGCAGGTTGGCATACTCCACAAGCCGTTGAGAAAATTTCTACCACACGTATGTTTTCTCACGATATTTTGCTTCAACGAACGAGAGTGGAAAATTGTGTGCTTAGATTGGGGATTGAGGCTATTTTGACAAGTTGGCGCGACAACTGTGCTGTGGGCTGGGACGGTATACCAACTATACTTTTGAAAGCCATCCATACCTCTTTGGTACCAGTTTTGAAACACGTGATAAATATGTGCTTTACACAACGTGTAGTTCCTCAGGTGTTTAAAAAGGCCATTGTGTACCCTATCCACAAGAGTGGTAGTAAAAACAATGCTGCTAATTAAAGACCAATTTCAATATTACCCACGCTGTCCAAAATTTTCGAAAAAGTCCTAAACAAACGACTTATTGACTATCTGGAGAACCAAAATGTCCTATCAGAAAATCAATATGCATCCCGAAAAGGCAAATCGACGGAGAATGCGATTCTTAATCTTACAGATCACGTTGTTAGGTCCTTGGATTCTAAAAAAAAGGTTATTGGTATATTCTTTGATTTAACGAAGGCCTTCGATACGGTCTCTACTCCTATTCTTGTTAGAAAACTAGAGACAATCGGAATCAGAGGTGTTGTTCTTGACATTTTTAAAGACTATTTAGATCACAGGAGACAATGTGTCAAAGTTGCTTCTTACACAAGCAGTGATCTAAAATGAAAATCATTTTATTAAAGCATACTCTTCTAACTCTTTGGATTCAGTATTCTGTAACTGTCCATATATTACGCGAACCTCTTCCATCAAATACCTGGGAGTCCTTGTCGATAGTACGCTAGGGTGGGGAGAACATATTGATAGTCTAGTAAGACGAATCCGCAAACTTTTATTTGACTTCAAGAGATTGAGAGATGTTGATAAACCTAAAAATATTAAAAACAGTATATTATGCTCTTGGGCAATCACTGATTAGCTATTGTATTCTGGCATGGGGTGGCACACATAAAACTACTATGCTGAGGGTAGAAAGAGCTCAGAGAGCGGTCCTTAAAGTCATGTACAAAAAACCGCTTCGACACCCAACTGCACCTCTTTATAACTTATGTGATTTCCTCTCAGTAAGACGAGTCCTATATATTGCAAGCAACCCTACGTAAGCATATTCATCCATCCATCCATCAGCCTTTTATCGTCCACTGCTGGACATAGGCCTCCCCAAGAGAACGCCACAGTGAACGGTCCTGTGCCGCCTGCATCCAACGGCTGCCTGCGACTTTGACCAGGTCATCGGTCCACCTGGTGGGAGGCCGTCCTACACTGCGCCGTCCGTTACGCGGTCGCCACTCGAGAACCTTTCTTCCCCAACGGTTGTCGGTTCGTCGAGCGATGTGGCCTGCCCATTGCCACTTCAGCATGCTGACCCGGCGGGCTATGTCGGTCACTCCCGTTCTCCTACGGATTTCCGTATTACGGATCTTATCACGTAGAGAGATCCCAAGCATAGCCCGCTCCATAGCACGCTGAGCGACTTTAAGTCTTGACATAAGGCCAACATTCAGAGACCACGCCTCTGTGCCGTAAGTCATCACTGGTAACACACACTGGTCGTAGACCTTCGTCTTCAGACACTGTGGAATATTGGACAAGAAGATCTCCCTCAGCTTCCCGAACGCTGCCCAGCCGAGCTGGATTCGTCGATCGACCTCTTTCTCGAAGTTGTGCCTACCTAACTGGACAGTTTGTCCCAGGTATACATAGTGGTCGACAACTTCGAGAAGCGAGCTCCCGACCAGAACCGGTGCTGAAATGACATGGATATTAGACATGACTTTCGTCTTGTCCATGTTCATTTTTAGACCCACTAGTCGGGAGACACGGCTGAGGTCGTTGAGCATGGTACCAAGGTCCTCCAGCGATTCTGCCATGACCACGATATCATCTGCAAATCGAAGGTGAGTGATGTATTCGCCATTTATGTTGATGCCTAATCCGGTCCAGTCCAAGAGCTTGAAAACATCTTCCAATGCAGTGGTGAAGAGTTTCGGGGACATGACGTCTCCCTGTCTAACACCTTTCTGCAGTTGGATCGGTTTCGTGCTCTTGTCCTGAACTCGGACAGACATAGTGGCGTTTCTATACAAACACTTCAACACTTCGATGTATCGATAGTCAATTTGGCACCGCTGAAGGGATTGCAGCACCGCCCAAGGGCTTTCTCGTAGTCCACAAACGCTAGACACAGAGGCCGATTATACTCCTCGGTCTTCTGTATAATCTGGCGCAGCGTATGTATGTGGTCTACGGTACTATAGCCTTTTCGGAAACCGGCTTGTTCGGGAGGCTGGAAGTCGTCAAGCCTGCGCGTGAGTCGATTTGTAATGACCCTCGAGAACAACTTATAGACATGGCTCAAGCGTAAGCATATTATGGTACCATATATCTCGTCAAAAGTTGGTAAACGTTCAAAGGCGACTGTTTGTAAAATTGACAGCCACAGAACTGCTTTTGCTGATCGTCACCTTTGGATATTAACCTCAAGGCTTTACAATCACATCAACAGACAACTAAATATTTATAGCTCCCCTTTGTATGTTTGCAAGAAGATCATCATAAAATGGTTAATAACTTTAAACCGAAAAATTGCTTACGATTATGAAATAACACACATTAAGAAACAAGCGAGCTTAAACACACGCATATACACCCAAAAATCCATACTACACACATTACACACTAATACACTTCCTAAATAACATGCACATAATATAAAATTCCTGTAAACTATGTTATTAATGTCTAAATAAATTTAAAACATTGCATGCAATAAAAAAAATTAAAATAATACCCTACAATTACTTAGTTCGAGGGAAGGTTACGGCATTCGTGACACAGGTTTTATCCTAGTACGAGTGTCAAAGTATTCCTAACCAGAGACAGCAACTCTTAAGGAAAGGGATAGAAGGTATGTGGAGGAGGTGTAGGCTCCCGGCGCTCTAACTCACCTAACGAAACATCACAGTAGTAAAACCTAACGTCTTCCCACTCTGATCTTCTGTGAGAGGACGATACTTCCCCGTTAAGTCAGGTCATTCATGCTGGGACAAGCAAATCTCTACCACTACAAATCATTATTTTATAAATAAAAATGCGTAATTTATGTTCGCAGTTAATCACAAAAACAATCAAAGCTGCAGAAAATTACTTGTATGAATGTTTTCAGCGTTTTCCTCCGACATTTGGAGCGCGGCCAAAGAAATTGTTGTTATTCGTATATTACCTCCTCTTTTGGCAACGAAAACTGTTATTAGGCAAATGTTTGCACGGCGTGTTTGCATAACCTAGCACCCGACGCGGTATTCTTTTTTAATTTTCACGTAAAACAACGTCCCTCTGGGATTTACGCTTAATGGATTTATAAAACCAGACGATGGAAAAAAAAAAGGAGATAGGTATATTAATATAGAGGAAGATAGAGAGAATATGTGTGCTAAGAGACAAACATACAAACAGAGATACAGAGAGATAAAACAATTAAAAAGTCATTGCTTTATATTCTACAACCTTACATATCTTCAATGTGCAGACACATATTTAGTTCCACTGTTTTATTATGTGCTAAATATTCTTTTCTCGATGTCCTAATTATGGTAAGTATAATAGTAGGTCTGTACTTTTTAAGAAAACAAATTTCGAAAGTGTGATATCCATACGAATAGTCACGAGCAAGATTTAAACCTGCGTCTCCTGGAGTACTGGTCCAGATGTTTTGCCAATTTAGCCATCGTGACTTCCGCTTGGGACTACTAACTTTGATAACACATTATATTTTATTGCCCCGGGTGATACCTGCGTCATCTATTGGATGTATTTACATAAATTGTTCGATCAGGCAAGCTTTTAAACACTTTGTGTTCTAGGACATGGCCAAGTATGTCAAGTGTTTAAAATACAATACATCTTACAAGTCTTAAATATGTATTTCATTTGACATAAGACGTATAAAATACTACCAATAAAAAAAAATCCGTCACGGGATGTGTCGCAGAAGTGAAAACATCGACTTTCTTTTTTCAAATATTGTTCAAGTCTTTTATTATTCTTGATAAGCGCTCTCTCGTTATCCATAGATGAATTAAAGTTGTTATTGTTTTATTGATTGATATTATACTTCCTAGTTTGATGATTTTGTCAATAAATGGCGTTAAAAACAATTAAATAAATTGACGTGGCGATGCCGCCACGCCTAAATGCAAAATTCGCTTAATATTGTAGTGTAGTCAAAACTGATACTTGAGTGTCTACAACATAATTATTATCCTAGATAGCAATGGTACCCTTGAGGTCAGATCGCATTGTGATAGTAACTATTGCATATTGATTACAAAATACATACGCGTAGTATGATTAGTTCAATACTATTTAGCTATTACTTCACCCCGTATTTATTAGTAAATTAGTTCAATGTTAGCCAAAGATGAACAATGTACCTATAATTAATATAAAATCATTATATACAGGAAATTCCAAGAGCAAAAAGCACTTGCAATAATAATATTATTCTATCACAAAGCAAACGAGCCTCCACACGTGGCGGTGGTGTACCGGCGGCTCGCGCCACATGGATTGTCGGCGTTATCAAAGGATCCGTAGCTACCACTATACGATAAACAAACCACAGCTGATGAAATAATATATTAAAAAAAAAATTTTTTTTGGGGTGTTTTAGTGATTTGGGTACTCAATATACACTAAAACCTTTTTTATTTTTATCTGTGAATTATATTCCATGGCTGTCGTATATACACCCATCATTAACCGGACAGGGTTTTCTTTACACCCTGTATTAAAATAATATCTTTTTATGTATGATATGTGAGGGGCAAACAAGTGTACATTGGTGGTAAGCGGTTAATACATAAACCGATAGACTACGGCCTATAGACGCCAGTAACGCCAGAGCCGTCACTCGCGCGTTGTTAACTCCAAGGAAAGGGATAGGAGGTGAAGAATAAGAATAACAAGGAGGATAAAGAGGGGGTTTGGGCCTCTAGCGCTCTCACTTACCACACGACACACAACAGCAGGAGCCACCAAGCGTTATTTCCCGCTGATCGTATGTGAGAGGATGATAGGAGTACTTCCCCGACTGAGACGCGAGAGCGCCGGAGACCCAAGCCCTCTCCCTATCCCCTTCTTAGTATCCTCCCTATCCACCTCCTATACCTTTCCTTGGAAATGGCAACGCGCGAGTGATGCCTCTAGTGTTGTAAGCGTCTATAGGCTAAGGTAACTGTTTACCATTAGGTGGGTTGTATGCTTGTTATATTAAAAATAAATACTGAATTCAGAATTATTTTCGAATATTTTGAATTGATATAAGCGTTACAAACAAATATTAATATCTCCAGACTGAAAGTCTCGTCAATACAGGTCTATACTTGTTTTCCACTCCAGCAGTCTAAAAAGCTTTTGAATACCACTAAATACCAAACACAAACTCAGGAGAAATTCTGTAAAACAAACAAAACATTCATAAATTTTGCGCAAATTCGTAATATCTTCAGGAAACTGCATTCAACCAGAACAATACCACATTATTTACGATCCACCGTGGTATCATAACATTGTCCAATAAAGTTTTATTCGATATTTTCTAAAAGTTCTATATCATTATAAATGACACATTCGTTGGAACCAAAATATATTCTCACTGTACGAATATTCTGCATTCATAACTTTAGAAACCTTTTTATTTTATTTAGGTAACAATTAGATGGGCTTACGTCAATTAGGTATTATAAAGCATTTTAGATATATTTCCTTTTTTAGCAATTGACATGCTCCGCTATTTTTTAAAGTACAAATTATTTGTGAATAAAGAAAAAGAGATTTTTTTTAGTAGGAGCGGGAATCGAACCCGCATCTTTTCCAATCCGGGGAAGTGCTCTAAGCCACTAAGCTATCCTACTGATCTTTCGATCATCCCATTATAAAGCAGTTTGTTATATTATTATTCTTGTATAATATGTACTTACGCTTGTAAAGAGCCTTTTTAATCGGGTTGAATAAAGCATTACACGAATTGGCGCGTAGTCTGTGAACTTCACAAATAATGAATTATAAACGTAGTCATCGAAATAAAATTGGGTACTTTTTTGATGAAAATACTTTCAATGGTAGAGCTTTTATTAAATTTTATCTAATACCTTTAAATGAGCAATTCTTTAAAGGAGAATGCCGATTTTTCTATGAGAGTTGGCTATTGTTGCGTCTTAACCAAATCAACTGTAGAACATTGTAAATGTACTCAGGGTCTTCAAATAAAAATATCATTGAGATATTTGATGAGAGCTTCCAGAAATCTGACTTTTAATTTTTAGAATATAGGTTATATATTATTATGCGTTAAAATCCATATCTTTTATTCTATTACAGTATAAAATGTAGTATCAATAGTATTTTAGAGTACCTATGTAAGAAATATATAGGATATAATGCTACGGCCCTGGTCTTAGTACCACTAAAAAGTCTATCTCACACGACGTCACGCTCTTTTTTATAATTACTCAACGGAGAATTTTCTGAACTCAACGTTAAAGTAAACACTAAACAATAATAAAAAAACCGGCCAAGTGCGAGTCAGACTCGCGCACGAAGGGTTCCGTACCATTGATCTAGAAAGCCTCGTAAAGTACGTTAAGCCATTAGTCCTAGTTGCCATGAACACTTCGATAGTTGTATAGAGGCTCAGTGATTTTTAATTGACCTCTGGTTTAAACTTGATTTTCATTGCCCTTGCCTCGAAGATCCAGATGTCAGTAACTTGGTAGAAAATACGGTTATTATGCTAACTTATAAATTTAATAAAATTGTAGCAATGTTAAAAAACTATGGACGAATATAACAACAAAAAGGGCAAAAAAATCACGTTTGTTGTATGGGAACCCTTAAATATTTGTTTTATTTTGTTTTTATTTAGTGTTTGTTGTTATAGCGGCAACAAATACACAATATCATTTGTGAAAATTTCAACTATCTAGCTATCGCTGTTCTTGAGATACAGTCTGGTGACAGACGGACGGACAGACAGAGCAAAAATGAGTAAAGAAACACGTTTGTGTATGGGAGCCCCACTTATATATTTGTTTTATTTTAATTTAATTATTTATTTTTAAAGTGAATATATAACTAAATATTCTGTGAATATTTCAAGCGTCTACCTGTTGCCGTTATCAATAGCGGGCAAAAAAATCACGTTTGTTGTATGGGAGCCCCCCTTAAATATTGCTTTTTTTGTTTTTAGTATTTGTTGTTATAGCGGCAACAGAAATACATCATTTGTGAAAATTTCAACTATCTAGCTATCGCCGTTCTTGAGATACAGCCTGGTGACAGACGGACGGACAGACAGACGTTGCATGGGAGCCCCCCTTAAATATTATTATTTTTTTGTTTTTAGTATTTGTTATTATAGCGGCAACAGAAATACATCATTTGTGAAAATTTCAACTGTCTAGCTATCGCCGTTCTTGAGATACAGCCTGGAGACAGACGGATGAACAAACAGACGTTGTATGGGAGCCCCCCATAAATATTATTATTTTTTTGTTTTTAGTATTTGTTATTATAGCGGCAACAGAAATACATCATTTGTCAAAATTTCAACTGTCTAGCTATCACCGTTCTTGAGATACAGCCTGGTGACAGACGGACGGACAGACAGACACACAGCGAAGTCTTAGTAATAGGGTCCCGTTTTGACCCTTCGGGTACGGAACCCTAAAAAACCACTGCTTTTCCACAAATTAAGCAATCAACACATAAACGTACACAACACGTTATCGGCAGTACAAATGTCAAATCATGACAAATTGTCAATCAAATTCAAATCAGGGTTGCTAGTAAAATAACAATATATATCCTAAAATATGTTTAGAAATACTTTGGATAATCCAAAAATGCACGCCTTAAATTCTTAATTTTTCACAATAAAATTGATTATTTGATAAGTAACTAATAATGTATTGGTATTACTAAGTAGTTTTCCATAAATCACATAGATAGCGCTAATTTCTAAAAGTACTAATGTGGGTTTCATGTCTTATACGTCATCTAGTGCTAATTTTAAGAAGTACTTCTATATTGGTCTATAGAAATAGTTCTCATGAAAGGCGCTGGTTGTAGTGTCGCTTCGAGCGTAAATATTCACAATTTTTTTATTTATTTATATATAACAATTAAACCACATCGAATCAGACTGTGAAAAGTAATAGGACTCTATTCGTAGTAATACTCAAGATAAAAAGAAAAAAAAATACTCGATTAGTAAAGTATTTTGGTTGTTATCGTGTTAACATACATTACTTACAACAAACGGACGTCCTAGACATAACTTTTTTAAACAGTTTTTTAACTAGTTTAAATAACAAAAATGGCATAAAAAATATCATGAGTATCAAAAATAGTGTTTTTTCTTGATATGTGTGTGTATATATTGTTTTACAAGTGCAATATATGATAAATAGAGACATTTTAAGTTCGAAAAATCAGTTTTCTGTGTAAAACGGGAATAGTACCCACCTCAACGCTTCGCTTATGAGGCGTGCAATAGATAATAAATGTTATTATATTTTTAATTTGAAAACAAAACTTATGATTTCATAAAATAATCTTCGACTAATACTAAGTATTATAATAGCTCATGTGGGTTTTCTTTTATTTATTTCATATCAATATGCTTACTATTTGGCTTTAAAAATGGGTATAGTAATAAACTGGCAACATTGACTATCCAAGCCTTCCAATAAATATGGCAGTCCGCTTATATCGAATTTAATAATTATGTATATCTTTTTTTTTATATCTTCGAAACCCCACTTCGCTTATGACTAAAATAAATACAAATAACATCATTATTCAAAAGACGATTTTTTATGTTTAGATAGTTAAGACGCACGACGGGCACAAAATAGCCTGGATTTCGGCATTCTCTTTTAATACGCAGGGGGTTTTGGGGGCGATAAATCGATCTATCTATGTTTCATTTTTATAAAACGTCGTGTTATCCGTGTTTTGAGACAATGTAAAAACAACCAGTTCATATTTTTTAATATTATGGGCAATGTCATCGCCAAGTGACGAAACCCTTCAAATAAATAAAAAAAAAATGTACGATAAGTGTCAATGCATTTCAAATGTTCTTTTTGCTTATTTATTAAGTAGGGTTATAAGGTTATATAGGGTCATAGTCTTTTTTTTTTATTTGAGGTAGGCAAAAATGTCTTACCGCACACCCTGCTGCCTGGGGAGACAACGGGGTAGTGTGGGGTTGTCACCCACTAAAAAACCCACTGTGCGCTCTCATCCGCCCTTACTACGGAGGATCACGGGAACCGCGTCGTTTCACCACGATTCGCAGGCGGTAGCCCCTTCAGGCACCCTCTCATGTGCGACGCCCCGCGCACTTGGGTGTCACACCTTCGCGGTAGGCTTCCGCGGACGGCAGGGTAATCGACCGCAGTCAATGATAGGTAAACCGACCCCACCGTCCGCAGCCTCGGTTAGGGCGGCATCAGACGCAGGTAAGCGCGCGCACGCCGCCCCCGCGCCGGCGGCGAATCGCGTCCGCGAAGGAGGATTCTTCCCGGGCCCTCCTTCCGCGAGACGACAGCCCCGCAGAAGGCGGCGACCGCGGTCCAGGCCCTGTCACTGCCAACCATTGCTCGCGCAACAGCCGGCAGCGACAGGTCTACGCCTATGACTGCAACGAGTACCCGGCGCTGCACATCCCAAGCCGGGCACGACTCGAGCGTGTGCTGCGCCGAGTCCTCGCCGCAGTGGCAGAGGTGACAGCCTGGGGTCACTCCTAGCGATCATGTGCAGGTATTTGCCGATGCAACCATGCCCTGACAAAACCTGCACCAACCGGAAGGTGAGGACCCCGTGCTGCCACCCTGCCCATTCTTCCAAGATCGGCTGGAGCGCCCCAACGGTCCAGAGATCAGCCCGGGGCGTCTCCAGCCGAGACTTCCCCTTAAGGACGGTGGCGCGGTGGGCATGTCCCCACCACGATGAAATCGCGCTTGGCGGGGGGCGGCTGACCCCGCCGACCTCCTTGATGCAGCTGAATGGCAGACTATTGAAGGCGTTGATCGCCAACGATGAGCGACACCGCCAACAGCAATTCCCTCGAGGTGACGGCCTCCGCAGCCGCGGCCTTCAAGCGCAGAATGGCGTCGACCGTAGACCGACCCGCCCGAAATCCGAACTGGGTGTCGGACAGGTCGGTGCCGACCACTCCTAGGTACCGGACGATGCGGGCAGCTACTATCCGCTCTAGGAGTTTGCCCACCTCGTCCAGAAACACGATGGGCCTGAAGGCCGCGACTGTGTTCGGAGACCGTCCCGGCTTCGGCAGGAGCACGAGCTCCCCTGAGACGGGGCTCAACGTGGTCGAGGACCAGGGCCAGCACTCGGGCGGGAATCCCGTCCTGCCCGGGGGCGGCGCTTCTCCGCATATGCGCCGCTGCCACCCCCATTGCCGGTGTCGTCACGGGTGGTACCTCCCCGTCGTCGGCCTCCCGGTCGTCATCTGGCGGAGCCATGACCGGAGGCGTGTGCACCGCCCGTGAAGGGAAAAGTCCCTCAACCACCTCCTAGCGGAGCGGAGCTTGTTAAGCGCCGCGCGGTTCGGGCAGGTTCGGGAGGGTCTCGAGCGTGACCCCTGGGGACAGGGGTCACGCTCGAGACCCTCCAGCATCTCCTGCCTTTTCACGTCTTTGGCGTGACAGATGGCCAGCTTAAACGCGGCGCGCGCACTGCTGTACGCCACATACAGCCGGCCCTCCCACTACTCGTCGTGGATTCGGTGACGTCGGATGCGGGTGTAGGACCTCCGGGCACGAATACAGGCCACACGGAGGTCCGCCAGCTCCGGGGACCACTAGTAGACCCCCTTCCGTCGAGGCGGGCGCCGCACGCGGGGCATGGCCGCAACGCAGATCTGCGTAAGCATGCCGCGAATGCGGCCAGCCTCGGCACCCACATCTTCCGTCAGGGGGGGAGGCAGCCAAGATTGAAAAATGGTCGCCTCCACTAGCAGGTCCCGGTCGAGCTTACACACAGCCTATCGCGGAAAAGCGGTAGTTCTGTCCGCCGCGTGACCCCTGCTGGTACCCTGAAGGGTCCGGGATACCTCTATCTGAATGTATCTGTGGTCAGATAGGGCCTCGACCTCCTCCAGGACTCGCCAGCTCCTTACGCGTGCGGCGACACCGGGGCTAGCGAACGAAAGGTCCACTATCGACCCGCCCCAGGGCCGCACGCACGTTTAGGCGGACCCTCGGTTGAGCAACACGAAGTCCGCCGCTGCCGCCCACTCTTGGACCGCCGCACCTCGGGCGTCCGTCCTGGGGGACCCCCACGCCGTTGATTTGGCGTTAAAGTCCCCCAGCACGAACACAGGGCTCGGTGCTATACGCCGTATCGAGGTCTTCAGACTAAGCAGGAAGACCTTGGAAGCCACCAGACTACGACTAGGGGAGAACACACGCCATACAGCGTGACCCCTCCCCATTCAGCCGCCACATATCCCGTGCCCTGGTCTTTGACTGACAAGGGCGGGGAATGTAGCGCCGCCAAACCGACGACCGCCACGGAGCCATCCCCGCTACCCGCCCAATTGGGGCGATCGGGGCCTATGTAGGGCTCCACGGCTACGGCAACACCGATCGACCGCTCCGCCATGGATTGCAGGAAGAGGTCCTGCGCCCTGGCAGAACGGCTGAGATTCCCTTGGAAGAGGATAGTGTTATTGGATCACGATATCCTCCTCGATGCGCTGCGGCGGTCCAGCTGGGCCGGGTTGAGTAGCCGGGGCCGATTGGCTCCCAACCCCCCTCTTAGGGCTTGACTTGGCTGGAGGCCTGCACCTTACCAGCCGCATACAGTGGTTGGCGGGGCGATTGCCCACCGCACACGTGGGGCAGTGTGGGGTGGCAGAACAGGCAGCCGCCTGGTGCCCTGCCTGACCGCAGCGGAAACAAAGCCCACTGCAGTCGAAGCAGTTTGTGCACAGCGGCCGGGTGTGCGGCGCCATGCACTTGTAGCACCTGGCAGGCTGGGGCTCCAACGCGATTACCCGCGCGGTGCTTCAGCCCACCAGAAGTCTACCAGCAGTGACCAAATCCTTGGTCGCCGCGACAGGAAACGAGACCCAGACGGCACCTACACCACCTGGACCTGGGCGAATGGTGCCCACCCAGACGGCGCTGCTGGGAGACCCAGTTTTCGAGACGATTGCCTCCCGGATCTCTTCCGCTGTCACGGAATCGTCCAGCCTGGAAATGCGCTGTTCAGCGCACTTCATGGGTCTTGCGACCTGGACACCACTCTCCTCAGGCCCAGCAGCTTCGCGGCCATTGCATCAGCCGTCTTTGTGCCTTCTGGCCCTCCCGCCGGGCACGCTTCAAGACGGCCTTGTACGTCAGGCACTTTTCCTTTCCCTCAGGCAGCATGATGAGCACCACCGCTGCTGCCTTCGGCACCTTGAGTTTGCGCAACCTCTTTCTTCTTTTGCTCTGGGATGCCTTTGGAGCCTCTCCCCTCTGGGATATGGGCGCCGCCTCGCGCTCCGCGACAGCGCCATGACGTTTTTCCCGGGATCGCCGCGGCTCCATCACCTGCCAGTCCACGTCTGAGGACCTAGCAGCCCGGGAGCAGAAGCCCGGGGCGTGACCACCGCAGCCCACGAGGGTGCGGCTGTCTGTCGCGGCACAGCAGTGCGCGGAGGCGCAGCGGCACTTGCTAGACGCGGGAACTCCTCTCAGGGCTGACCCCTCGAGGCTTGTCCCGCCTTTCCTTTCTTTCTATCCCGTTTTTTTTGGACAGCAGGAGTCGGTGCTCCTGGTGTTGGTAACTTTACCGCCACCGCAGCGAAAGACACATGTCCCTCTTGGCACGGTAGGGCTGTTGGTGCCGAGGCCATTGTGCCATTTCTCTTATCTGCCGCTAGCGGCGGCCGCAGCCGTGGCTCCGGTGGCAGCCTCGCGGCTATAGTATCGATCCGCGGTGGCCCCACTGTCCCCCTCTCCAGAGCCCGGTGTGCCAGTCTGGCCCCACTGACTCCAACGCCTGGTCTATCCGCCGTGCCCTCTACTGAGTCAGAGGGATACGCGGAGACCCGTCTTGTCCGGAATTTAAGCCGCCGGCGACTGCCGACTTTGCCCGGGGTGCACCACTAGGAGGTAAACTGGCACTACACCCCATATAGGGTTATAGCCTTTACGAACATTATGCTATAAGTACGAGGAGGGATGCAATTAATGAATATGCCCTTGAGCTCGGGAAAAGAGAAAAACTTAACTTTTTCTGTAGCTCCAACTCCAAGTGGTAGAGCCTTATTTACCTCAGCATGAATGGGCCGGCTCGATCGGGGAAGTACCACCCTCCTTCAAAAGATCAGCGTGAACTAACAGTAGTAGTACCTACCGTTGTGTTTCGTATGGTGAGTGAGAGTGTCGGAGGTCCAAAGCCCTCTTCCTATCCCCTCCTTGTTATTCTTCCTGTCATTTCCTTAGTATCCTCCTCCTATCCCGTTCCTTGGAGATGGCGACGCGCGAGTGATGCCTCTGATGTTGCTAGCGCCTATAGGCTATGGTAACCGCTTACCATCAGAAGGGTCGTATGCTTATTTGCCACACAAGTAGTATAAAAAGAAGTACTATTTAGACGAACTCGTGGACAGAGTAGTAAATATAAAAATAAATGTCTAATCTGTTATATTATAATATAAAGCTGAGACGAAATAGTTTATTTTTGTACCAGCTAACACACAGACACTAGTTTTTTAGAAAATATCCTTGAAAGATGACTTTCATGACACGTATTTCATGTAATGTATTTTGCACGCCTCATAAGCGAAGCGTTGAGGTGGGTTCTACTCCCGCTTTACACGGAACAACTGATTTTTCAAACTTAAAATGTCTCTATTTATCATATATTGCACTTGTAAAATAATATCTACACACACATTATAAAGAACAAACACTATTTTTAACACTCATGATATTTTTGATGCCATTTTTGTATTTAAACTAGTTTAAAAACTGTTTGAAAAAAAACTGGCTTGGACGTCCGTGAGTTGTAGGTAATGTATGTTAACACGATAACGACTAAAATACTTTACTAATCGAGTCTTTCTTTTTTGTTTACGAATTATTATGATTAGGAATAGAGCCCTATTACTTTTCACTGTCTGATTCGATGTGGTTTAATTGTTATTAAATAAACAAAAAAAATACTGAATATTTACGCTCGACGCGACACTAAAACCAGCGCCTTTCATTAGAACTACCTTTTTACGTACGATGCATAGCCACCGGTGGTTTTACTATCGTCAACAGAACGCCGTTCGCCTGACCGGTACATTGTTTTTTGTTAAATAAAGTTCTTACCTATGCTTGACGAACTGATGATATTTGTCAAGTATAATAACTATTTTACCCATAACAATAATTAAAAACACTAAACATACGTAAATAATAACACGCCAACGGAATATTTTTAGCGGCGCGGTGCCCTTTTTTTGCGTGGCCTTGGCGTGCGCGCGGCCCGGAACTGAGAGGTAGACCAATATAGAATTACTTCTTAAAATTAGCGCTAGATGGCGTATATGACATGAAACCTACATTAGTTCTTTTTGAAATTAGCTATGTGATTTATTGAAAACTACTTAGTAAGACCAATACATTATTAGTTTCTTATCAAATAATCAATTTTATTATGAAAAATGAAGATTATGAGGCGTGCAGTTTTGGATTTTCCAAAGTATTTTATTTTTATAGTAGCAGGCAGTTTGTCCGTGTGGTGACGGACTAAGAATACAATTGTCACCACCCCATTCTTTTCCACGGGTGTCGTATGAAGCGACTAAATAAGCAAATTACATGACTGGTGGTAGGGCTGGGTACCTAGTGGGAGTACTCACTTGGTATCAGGCCCGAGCGGGTTGGTACCACCATCTCCCGTGTGACCGGCCATGAAGCACATCGTTGCGTTTTGGCTGTAACAGGAGATAGCCGTTTATTCTTTAATTTCATATCTGTGAAATGAAATGGTGAGCAGCGGCTTGACAATACTTTCGGTATAGTTGAGTCCATTAGCGACGGTTACCATTTACATTTTGCCTGTATTTACATAAATCATTAAGGTATTATTTTGCAAAATAAACTTTAAAACTGATATAGGTATATTAATATAGTTATCATTATTTATTTATTTATTCAGGAAACAAACAGTCATTATACAGTTTTTGATACAATAAATAAATACATTAAGACTTAGAAATCCATAATACAAAGTACGTTACTACGAATTACAAAGTACGATACTTACGAAATTCAAATAATTATGATTCAAAGTACTGGATGTGCAAATTTAGCTGGGGTCAGATGGTGAGGTATTTAAAAATTTCATCCTAAAATCCATTAAAGTGTACATTATGAGAATTTCATACGACGTGATATGAATATTTTTGCGTCTTTAGTAGTAAACTCCAAAAAAAGGCCATTAAAAAAACGTTAGCAAACAAGGCGTGTATCGGTTGCTGTGGCAAAAAGTGACAAGCCGTATAGGGGCTGTAAAAATTTTCACTAACATGTCTCTTATAGCAAGTCACACACAAGTAACTCACTACCATCTTATTTATTTATTATTTTTGCACGTGTGACAAAGTCCAAATTATTATTGAGAGTAAGAAAAAAAATCTTTATAACGCGATTCATAAACTTCTAACAGCGCGGTCTAGTGATTCACTAACAACTAAACGAAGTTAACTAAACAGGGACTCTCAAGAAACGTGATGTTCGCATACTGCCCCATTGTTTTCCTCATATTATGTACAAGATAAGAAAGAAGGACCTATACGTCTGGAATTCTTATAGTTATTTATTAGTATATATTAAAATTCCCATTCGATTTCCGATAAAGCTGATTTGTGAAAGGGCAAATAACGGTACAGCTCTAATGATCATAGTTCTATTGTCTCAATATTCTTAGATAATATTCTGCAGGCTTAGATTCTATACCAACAGTGAAGTAATGTCGTAAGGTTCCAGTAGTCCACCAATATAGGCGAAGAGACGGCGCACGGCGGGTTCATTTAGAGGTCATTGTTTACCACCTCAGCAAAAGGGCTAAGATTCTTTACCATAAACACTCAATTAGGGTTAAAGTACTTATTCGTAAGCTAAGAAATATATGCTAGTCTTTACAAATATGTTTGCCCCCTCAAACACCCTAGTACATTTACGCAGAAATCATTATTTACTGAAACATCAAAACAAATTTTGTAAACAACCTCACAAGTGTTTTACTTTAGGTTAACTTGACTTCGTTTGGATCTGAATTATTATAACAACTGAGTTACTTTTGTTTGAATTATTTTGCAACGCAAAATATTAGTGTTAAAATATATAGTATTTTATGTTGTCATAATTGTACCTAGGTTCCACGATTATTGGTAACAAATAACGCGATTATATAACTTTTACATAATTTTATTATCAGCTGTTATTTAGCAGCCTATGAATTATCCGTTTGGCCCTTAGTTATAACTTGTTTACATGATTAAGCAGAAACTAAGATCTACATGTGAGACCGAATTAAAACCTGTAGATACAGTACTTCTAGATGGTAAGCCGCCAGCGAACCACTGAAGTAATGTAACACAGTTCCAGTGGTCCGCCAATACATGTGCACAGCGATTATATTGGTGGGCCTCGTGGCGTAGTCGGTAGTGCAACCAACTTCCGTGCACGAGGTCGTGGGTTCGATTCCCACTCAGGACAATTATTTGTGTGATGAACACAGATATTTGTACTGCGTGTGGGTGTTTTCTATATATTATATGTCTGTATTTACAAAAAAAAAGTACTACCACCAGAACCAGAGCATGACGAGGCGAGGATTTAAGTAAACCTCATTGTTGTAGTAATATCGATCAGGCCAAGTGTAACTAGAACTCAAGTACTCAGGAATTATGACATTCAGAAGTACTCAGAATTATTATACAACGTGAACGTGTTGTTCAGTAAGTTAGCAGAGAACATTTTACTAGAGGGTTTTGTTACGATGTAACCGAACAAATTACTATATAAATTATAAAGTCGCATATTCAATTGTTACCGGATACCATATCCGCAAATTTAAAATACGCGCGGTTGCCTAGACTCCCTACCCAGTTAGATTATCGCCTATGGATCGCATGAATCTACTCCCACAAAGGCCAAAATCAAATATTATTACCATATATGGCCAGCCAGTACACCAGGGTTCGAGAACGTTCTATGGCTACTCCAATCGCAAGCGTATGGATAAGGAATGTTCTAGAACAAAAAACTATCCACCAATGAGTAAGTCGGGGCAACAACGCTAGAATGAGATAGCAAATAAGAGAAGGATAGAAGGGGGTATTATTAGGGAAATAATATAAAAAGGGAACTAGAGGTAATTTTTTTTTTCTGACTAAATTATCGTGTGTGTCAAGGCAGATAACACTGCTCAAA
The DNA here is from genome assembly GCA_948253155.1 of Leucoma salicis. Taxonomy (NCBI): domain Eukaryota; kingdom Metazoa; phylum Arthropoda; class Insecta; order Lepidoptera; family Erebidae; genus Leucoma; species Leucoma salicis. Next base: position 21,541,914 of record OX411822.1, read on the forward strand.
ATAATATAGTAATTAAAACATTATTTTTGCCTAGGGCATTTAAAAGTGTGTGACTTAGAAAACCCCAAAGGTACGTTTTATAATCATTTCTATTGTAGGACTCATTTACCTTCGTTTACTTCATTGGTATAACCATATTTGAAAAGTAGATTTTTACGTGTAACTGTTCTATAAAACTCGTTCTAACGAGATTTATTAGTATAATCATATTTGAGAAGTAGATATTACGTGTAAGTAACTGTACTATAAAGTTTGTTCTAACGAGACGATTAGACGTATTGTATAATACATACCTACCAATAATTTGTTTCAAAGGTACATAATTATCAAAAAACATCATACTGTTCGTACAGAGATTATTACATATTTATTTAGTACTACACGATATTTCGTACCCACCATATAATTTTTAATTTGTTAACGCCACCAGGTCATAAAGTTAAAGGATAAGTAGAATTCCTAAAAGTTTTGACACAATACTTTCCCTCCAGAACTGAGCTAATTGTAAAATTAAGTTTACCTGGTCGGTATAATGTATGAAAATACTTCGGACAGATGGTGCAGGCGTCACCCAAAAGACGTTAAGTATGAATGTGTTGTCGAAATTAGCAGTCAGGAGCAAGGGTCACGATGGCTGAATTGGCAAAGCATCTGGACGGTATCCAGGAAATGCAGGTTTGAATCCTGCTCGTGACTGTTATTTTCGATTTCACATTTTTCACTTTGTGTTTAATGTATGTTGCTAAGCATGTCAAATGCTAAAAATATATATAACAATATCTAAATATAGATGTTATATATCTTCACGCCGCCTCCCTTATGGGGCAGACAGGCATTTTAAAACAATTTTTTGTTAAATGTTATAAGTCTTCACGCCGTCGCCCTTATGGGGCAGACAGGCATTTTAAAAACAGTTTTATCATTAGATGTTACTTGTCATCTAGACTATTATGCAACTAGTTTTTTTGTGTAAATGTAGTCAACAATTATTCTGTTTGTATGTTGCTATACCATCTCACCGCCACCCTTAGAGGGCGGTCATTTATTAGGTCACTATTTTTTTTTCAGTATCAATGCTTTATACCTGCAGAATGTAGAGGGGTTCTGATTTATTTATTTTTTTATTAAACTTTCTCCATGTCTATATTTTGGATGGTCCCCCCCATTCTGTGAGGATTGTTTTTATTAATAATTTAATATGGACACTGTAATGGTCAGCCGACACCCTCGGACCTGAACCTAGTTCGGGTACGGGGGCTCGGCGGGAAGTACCTGAACAGTGTCCCCAGGAGTTGAGATGTTCCGCCCTGTGTTTTCCAGTCTGTTCCTGGCTGCGCTCGACATCCGGGTTACGGTCTACCGGGTTGCGGCTGCCTTACGGGCCCGGTTCCAGCGGCGGTTGCGCCGGCTTCACCCGCCCTTCGGCATACATCTGCGCTCCCCCCCGCAGTTGAATACGGACGGTCTTGGGGACAATCCCCTGAGTTGCGAACCACCCCCTGATTTCTCACTGCTCGCTTCTTTTTTTAATTAAAATCGGAATCTGTATTTTTAATTAATTAATTAATTTTGTAATTTTTTTTTAATTAAATTGTCATTTTTGAACTTTATTTTTTTATTTCATTGTTAGGAATTTCCCCGTAACACTGAAAAATAATTACCTACTTTCAGGGATTATTTAATGTATTTTCTACAAAAGTATTTAATTTGTCAGCTTTATGAGATATATTCCATTTAAGGCGCATTTGAACAAAATGTGTCACAAAGATTAAGAAGTGATAGTCAGGGAGTAACACCTAGAGAGACGTATCGAGTTCGACCCTTGTCAGGTGTGTGCCACACTTGCGACTGTTCAAAACTATATATTATGTATTTAGATATTTTTATATATATTTTTAGCATTTGACATGCTTAGCCATATACATTAAACACAAAGTGTGAAAATGTGAAATCGAAAATAACAGTCACGAGCAGGATTTGAACCTGCATCTCCCGAATACCCTCCAGATGCTTTGCCAATTCAGCCATCGTGACAATTGCTCCTGACTGCTAATTTCGATAACACATTCATACTTAACGTGTTGGGTGACGTCTGCGCCATCTGTCGGAAGTATTTTCATACATTATACCGACCAGGTAAACTTAACGGTATCCAGGAGATGCAGGTTCAAATCCTGCTCGTGACTGTTATTTTCGATTTCACATTTTCACACTTTATGTTTAATGTATATGTATTTGTTCATATAAATCCACGTCTTATTCTCCCCTTATTCCCCCTCCACCTCCTATCCCTTTCATTAGACTTGGCTATGCGCAAGTGATGCCTCTGGTATTGCTAGCGTCTACATATAAGCTACTTACCATCAGGTGTGTCATATGCTTGCTTGCCACCTTCTTAGTAAGTATTAAAAAATATTCATGGACATTTTCACACAACGTCCTCTGGTCCCAAACTAAGCTTAACGCTTGTGCTATGGGTACCAGTGGGCCTAGCCATGTTGCATGCATTCTATGATCGCTAACGCTATAGAAAACTATTAAAATGTATGGGAATTTGACAGCTTTATCGATATCTACATCGCTAAGTCACGTGACTTAACATTTTTATAGTTTTCTATTAGCGTTAACGATCATAGAATGTAACTTCTAGCCAAGTTACCCACCCACAGATAACGGATATAATACATTATATTACTTGTTTTTTTGTAAATACATACATATAACAGATAGAAAACACTCAGACGCGGTACAAATATCTGTGTTCATCACACAAATAATTGCCCTGAGTGGGAATCGAACCCACGACCTCGTTCACGGAAGTCGGTTATACTACCGACTACGCCACGAGGCCCATCAAAAAAAAGTACTGTAAGTGTTTTGTAAAACGAATGGTAATACCGGCTCACTGAAGGCTCTTAGTGGCCAATTACATGAATTTTCTAATTAATCTCCATCCGAACAGCTGTTTATTTTTTGTCATAGCAAACTCAAACTTAAAGCTAGTTCTTACAGCGCTTAAATTGGATAACGTCCAAGTAAACTGGGTTGAAACATGCACAACTTTGTTCATTCATTTCGGACAACATGTGTCATCTGAGCAAGAAGTCAGATCAATCTACATTTTATACTGCAAGGAGCTAACAAAAACACTAACCACCTTACTAATAAACATTGTTTAAGCTCCGAATAGTTATTCAGTGTTTTGTTCCGTTCTTTCAACGTCAAACTGTCATATATGTGTGACAAAGACCAAACACTAAATAAATATTCAGAGGTTACACAACGTTTATTAGTCAGGCAGTAAGCGTCTGATGGTAAGTTATACCATACCTAGGGCATCAATCACGCGTTGCCAGCCTCAGCAAAAAGATAGGTGGTAAATAGGCAGGATTATAAGGGAAGAGGAATATGGAAACCGCCGGCATTATCACTCAACGGACGACACCTAAAAGTATTAATATCTAATTTTGCACCTTAATAGGTACCTTTTGAAATTAGCGCTATCTATGTGATTTATTGAAAACTACTTAGTAAGACCAATACATTATTAGTTACTTATCAAATAATCAATTTTATTGTGAAAAATGTAGACTATGAAGCGTGCACTTTTGGATTTTCCAAAGTATTTATTCTATGTTAGCATAATTATACACCCTGTTGTCCATAAAATAACAAACAATAAATATTAACTATAAGTAATACCTATAATATAGTAGTGTGTAGCTAAAGTATATCTTTCTTTATTGATAAGGTGGAAAAAAATACCTAACCGCACACCCCGACGTTCGGGCCAACGAACAGAGTAGTGTGGGGTCCTCAGCCGCTAAATAAGCCCGTCATGTGCCATCTCTCCGCCTGTACTGACGTACCAGGGTCGGACTGGGCCGGAAGGGCCCGGGTGGCTCCCGTTAGGGCCCGAGACTGGATAATTTGGTAGATTCTATACTATCGGAAAATAATGAAATATACAAATTATTAGTAAAATTATCAACGATATCTGTTATTAGGTAGTTTCCTAAAGTACAATTTCAGCTAAGCTATCAATAACTTTATCGTAAAAGCTGCTGTTCTCGTCTTCCTTGTTTAGATCCGATTCTGTGTTCTAGCCTGCACGGGCCTACCTACCAGCTGGCTTGCAGCAAGCCCCTCAAAGTATGCCCGTGGGGGGCCCGCGCAAGCTGGGGCCCGGCTGGCCTCGACTATATGGCCAGTCTAACGCTGTGACGTACTACTGAACGCTTCCACACAGAGAGTTGCACTTTCGTGGCAGCTAAAGTCTATTCTGTCCGACTAGTGATGTAAAATTAGTTCTTTTTAATATTAAGATAAGTTAGAGCCTGGCAACATTTTAGTTAGTAATATAATTAACAAATACTGGAATAGTGCAAGGTGTTCACACTCAAGTAAATCTTTATATAATAAGCCTATTATATAGCACTTGAAATTGTCAACAATAACTAAGACAAATTCATCCGCAGCACCATCGCATTGCAATTGACATGGCAGCTGTTATAATATCAAAAAAATTAAGTAATAAATTATCGTTTTATTTTTAAGCATAATGCCCGCTACTTACTTTAACATCACCAACCAGATTTTAAGTAGTAACTTCCCGGATCGGATCGGCCCATTCAGGCTGTGATATGCAAGGCTTAGTTTGTCAGTATTCTTAGTATTTTTGAATCTATAAGCAGCGGTAAACTCATACTGTCATCTCGTTAGCGGTTAATTTTGAGGCAAATTAAGTTGTAATCCAGCCGGGTTACAGTTTAAACTACGATAAGAGTTTCAACCTGTGACTCGTAGACTGTCAGCCTATATTTCAAACGCCTGCCTAAATTGTAGTCGCAATGATAGTTTTCTATTTTACATACTTCTAAATATCTTATTAGGAACTTAGCAAAGCGTGTTGATTAGCAATCCACGAATTGGAATTCAAATCTCGTTAGCGGTTAATTTTTCTAACAATGCACGCCGGGAGCTCGCATCCGCTGCTGTGCACTGATGATGAGCAGCAGAGAGGATAATCTTGAAACCCGAGTCGGCGTAATTGATCCTAAACGTGCGATATTTGTCCGTATAAAATATCTAATACGTATTTAGAATTTTTTATATATATTTTTAGCATTTGAAATGCTTAGCCATACACATACAATCAATCAATCAATCAATCAGCCCAATGCAATCCACTGCAGAACATAGGCCTCTCCTAACACGCGCCATTGCACACGGTCCTCCGCCTTCCGCATCCAGTCTGTCCCAGCGACCTTTTTCAGGTCATCGGTCCACCTAGCTGGGGGCCGTCCTACCCTACGCTTACCGAGTCGCGGTCTCCACTCTAGGACACGCTTGCTCCATCGGCCGTCGTTCCTTCTGCAGATGTGACCAGCCCATTGCCACTTGTGCGTACTGAGTCTGCGAGCTATGTCGGTAACTTTGGTTCTTTGTCGGATTACCTCATTACGAATTCTATCCTTCAAAGAGACGCCGAGCATAGCCCGCTCCATAGCCCGCTACGTGACTTTCAATTTGTGGAATACATACAATACAATATAATAATTTTTCAAATATCACATTTTGGTTTTTACATATTTGTTACTAAACTTAAAATAGCAAACATATTTATTTATTACTAGCTAGTTATAACTTAGGTTCCCGACATAGTAGCGGGATATTCAAATTCAAATTAAAAAAATATATCTTAATTTCATAGGCCTATTAAACAGCACTTAAAATCGTCAATAATATACTAATATACTAATAACTAACACGAGCGCCTGAGGTGAGTACATCCGCAATAGCAAAGTGGCGATTGCAATTGCCACAAGCGGCCGGGTTCCGTAGTAAAGCATTTCATGAGAAGAATCCGGCAAGAAACTAATGGGCCACTTTTTTAATTGCCAATTTATTACAATTTATTTTAATCTTTATAACTAAAATTACATTATATCATATAAAGCAATTTTGAAAATTAATAAATGAGGAGCAGCTCAAGCCCTTTTAGTTTTATCCTCAAAATAATCCGAAACAGTGTAATAAGCTAGATTACAAAGTGTAATTTGTATGGCTTTCTTAAACTTATTTAGTGGCATGTTTCGGATATTTTCAGGAATTTTATTGTAGAAGCATATACATCCCCATGAAAGATCTACTAATTCTGTGGAGACGAGTACTGTGTGCAACAAGATAAAAAGCACTTATAAAAGATTTTAAGTCTAGTTACGAGTTATCAAACAAAATAGGGTTATTTTTGCGTAATTTGGGAACAAACAAACAAACAATAAAAGACAAATTCTAGAAAAAAATGTTTCGTGTTCAGAGACGAGTAGTCTAATACTGTCATTATATTTAAAGTATCTTAAATAAGTATACAGATATAGATCTGTTACAGCTTTATAGAAATATAGATTATCTGTGCGTACAAACATATAGCGCCATTAAAACTTTGTGCAAGGTCTACCAGACCCGGTGCTTTACGGAAACATTCGCAAACTTATCACAAGTTACTTTACCTAAACAATATTGTACTGTTGATAACTTATTTGTAACCGCGAACAGGTTCATCTTGTCCGTGGCAAAAAGCTTTTCAGAGTTCAAAATTTGTTTGCTTACCTATACATATTTTTAAATTAAATTTATAAGTAATATTTAAGTTAAAGTCAGCGGAAAAGGTCCAAAAGTAGCTTTAAATGCGTAGCGAATTGACGTATAAGTGCTAGAGATGCTGCTATATCGCTAATGTATGCGACTGTGGATCATAAGACCTGCAAGCAGCAAGAAATTTTAGCAGCAGCTCAGAGTTAGAAAGTTGGTGTTGTTCTACCCCTGTGCCTCGGGAAATACGTAACGAGGACTGAGAGTATGCTCGTGTTTACGCACACGCTCGTATATTATAATATCTGTAGTTAGCTAGTCTCCATTCACGCTGATCGCCGTGACCAAAATGGTCTCTGCTACCACTTTGAGGATTCTTATTACTCGGATGAGATTTTAAATCATAAACTTTCTTCCAGCATTCCCTAAGAAGTGCAATAAATCTTTAGGTTTATTCTACGATAATAATATACCGAATAGTTATTGACATCCGTGAGTAAGTATGGCTTTTTCAAAATAAGAACGGACTTACAGCAAATGTCATTCGATTCAATTAAATTTTCCTATAATTCTTTTGAGAGTTCTTATCTGTTTGTCTATTCGTGATGTGACGAACAAAGAAACAGGCAAATAGAAAGATGAAAAGACAAACAAACATTCTAAGAAAAATAGTTTTTTGTTCAAAGAGACTAACATAGCCACCAGTCACACACAGTTTTCTCTGAAATATCTTCAATGTACCATGATTACTTTGAAATATATAAAATATACGTAATCAAAGGAGATAAAAATCTACTTGAAATGTAAGATTATTGAGTAACTGAGCCTCGGTAAGTGTTCCCTTCGTTCAATTGTTTCAGCTCTCCTTCGCTTACAACCCTCATGTCACGTTCTTAACGATCTTTCATTGTCCTCGACGTGAACACATTATCACTTAACTCGAGTCTCAAAGTTATTCTGAGATGCCTAAGGTCCAATATCAAATGACGATATAGCCAATTATATCGTGTAGGTTTTGTCAGGTAATTAGGATTGCTTCGTAAAGCTTACTAAAATTACCTTACTGATCCAATAGATTATTTTCTTTATTTTTAGAGTTTATTTTAGGGGAGAATTAGTTCTGTTTATTCTTTGGTATAAGAGTAATAAATGAGCATACAACTGCTTTATGGTAAGTGACTATTGTCGTTTAAAGATGCTGTAAGCACTAGGCGCAATACTCGCGCACATCGCCAAGTTTAGTATTCGCAACAGTAAGATACTAAGGGGTTTTGAAATGGTTAATATTCATCATAAAATTCCAGCTATATCCCAACGTTTTTAAGGATCATATTTTGATCTGTATTTTAGCATTTGCCACGCTCAGCTACTTTAAATAACAATTTATTTTTAAATGTGGATTAAGATAACTTTACTGCGAACGGGATTCGAGCCTGCGCCCCTGTATTGAAGAATGGAGTCTCCGAAACTGGCGAGAATGTATAAGAAGAATTATGAATTTTTAGAAAGTGAGAGATGTATGCAAGAATAGAGCCTTTTGGCACTCTGTTCTCTCTGCCTAGCCCGCAATGGAAATGATGTGATGATAAGTATACGAAATAGTGAGTAGTGGCTTGACAATACTCCCGGTATAGTTCAGTCCATGAGAGACGCTTACCATTTACCATCAAGTGGATCGTGGCGTGCTACTATATACAAAAAAATTGCAAGACAAATTGAATTATCTTTTGGATGAAATTAGATAAAGGCCTAAGGGAGAACTGGAACGATATAAGCAGATAAGTCAGCATCCTCGAGCGCGATGATCTCGTGTTGAAGAACGTAGCAATTGATCACTGAACTGCCTCAGCTGTGCCTAATCAAGAACACTCGACCCTTTACTTGGCATCTGTATCTAGGTAAGTACCTATTTAGAATCACGAGAGAAAATCTTACTAATATTTACAGTTGTGACAGTTTCCATTTAATCTGACACAAAAGGATGGATGGACTCAATTAAATTACTATTAGACTATGAAAGTGAAAGAAGTTAAAAAAGTGTCACCACCCCATTCTTTCCCACGGGTGTCGTACGAGGTGACTAAGTAAAGTAAGCAATTGTCACTCATTGCATTACCATAAGTGGTAGGGCTGGGTACCAAGTGGGAGTACCTACTCACTTGGTATCGGGCCCGAGCGGTGTGGTACCACCATCTCCCGCGTGATCGGCTATGAAGCAAATCGGTGTGTTTTGGTTATAACAGAAGCATTTCGTTATATATCTGTGAAATGAAACGGTGAGCAGCTTGACAATACTCTTGGTGTAGTTGAGTCCTTGAGCGACGGTTACCATTTACCATCAGGTGGGTCGTGGCTCGTCTGCCTCAATACGTAATAAAAAAAAGCTCACAGATATACTATTTATATGATGGGATTGAGTATGTTTCTGAACGACAGTTAGAATATTTATTTCTTTAAATTTCTGTCTAAGGGAAACTCTCGGGCCCAGATTATAGATTGCACGAACGGCCCTTTTCTGAAGGACAAATATAGAATTTAAATCGGTGGAGCATCCCCATAGCAGTATGCCATAGGACATAATACTATGAAAGTAACTGAAGTAAACTATTCTAGCCGTTTCAACATCAGTCAATAATCTAATTTTTTTTACCGCATATGCCGCTGAGGTAAGCCTACCTGACAATTTTTTAATATGGGGGCCCCATTGGAGTTTGTTATCTATAGTGATACCTAGGAAAACCGTGGACTCCACAAGGTCCAGTTCGACGCCATTCAATTGTACATTGGTTTCTACATGCCTTACATTGGGTGTAGTAAATTTTATACATTTAGTTTTATTTTCACTTAAAACTAGGTTATTAGTATTGAACCAATGAACAACTTTAGATAGTGTGTTGTTCACATCGTCATAATTAAGTTGTTGCCTTCTTATTTTAAATAATAAAGATGTATCATCTGCGAACAACACAATATTTCGATTATCTCCTACGTAGTATGGTAGGTCATTAATATAGACTAAGAACATAAATGGCCCCAACATGGACCCCTGCGGCACACCCATTGTCATGACAGACCCATGTGATGCTGAACATCTTCAACTTTACCACATAAAACACAATTGGGAGAAACGGTTTGCCCCATAAGATGCTCAAACATCTTCGATGGAATATGTCCAGAACGCAACCTATGAATAATGGTTACAAAATTTATATTTCAATTTGTCTGCAGAAACCAGGGAACACGAGGAGGCTGGCTCTGAAAGGTTATGTGCCAAATACTTTACTCTTAGAATTTTTATCGAAACAGTATTTCCAAACATTAAAACATACAGATTTTGATCTAAATAAAACTTCTGAATAATTCGGCGCAATATATAGTCTCCCCTTCCAATATGGCTAGCTTAGCTAGACGGTCTGCCTCCTAATTACCATGTAGCCCTATATGTGATGGAACCTATTGCAATATTAGGTTTTTATGAGAGCTTTCATGTAAAATCTCCCTCAGTACATCATAAGCTATCGATACACCTCTGTGTCCAAAGGCGCATCGAGCCAAATGGTACAAGGAAGACTTACTATCAGTGAAGATGGCGTAGCTCAAGTCACTACTTAAGCTACTAATGTATCTAAGAGCTTCAAATATGGCTATGAGTTCCATCGTCATTATTGATACACGAGGGCGTGATTTGAACAAAGCTGCCTGATTCTCATTCGCGTAAAAAAGGCTGCTCCTTGGCCAATTGCATTTTTGGAACCATCAGTGAAAAATCTTTGCCAACCATTGTATTTTACATTTAATGCGCGTAAAACATCATATTTTAAATTTGTAATTTCATATTGGTTCTTTGGTTTCTGCACACATTTTAACTCAACTTGTAATATTTCACTCAACTTAATTTTAGATAGCCAGGTATCTAGTGTAAACATTTGTAAAGGATATGTAGAATGAATTTCATAAAATTTTGTATCATTGTATGCGTCTAAGAGTACAGGTTTCTTTTTGTTTTGCCAATATCTAGAGTTTGAATATAAATCTAATTCTTTTAGGAACGTCATAATATCATTGTTCGATCATGACATAGCTTTAGCACAATACTTATGTGCTAGGTATAATCTACGAACAAACAATGGTTGGACGCACAATTCAACTTCCATAGCAATAGCATGTATAGGTGTACTTTTGATGAAGCCACCTATAATTCTTAACGCCGGATTTTGAATTCTATCTAATTTTATTAAGTGAGGCTTAGCACAATTTGCATAAAAAAAAACAACCATAGTCTAGCCTACTCCTTATCAATGCAAGATAAAGAGAACGTAGGTGATGGACACGCCAACTGGCCCCAGCGAGTACTTTTAATAAGTACAGAAATCTTAATGTGTTTTCCGATATTTCACTAATATGTTTACTCCATAAAAGGGATCTATCTAGCAACATCCCCAAATATTTTATGTGATCTACAGAACTAACTTGATAATTATTAATTTTGATATTAACTTCTCGCCTTATACGACCTCTACTAAATATACATAATCTTGATTTATTAGCAGACAGTTGCAATCCAAGATTATTCAAAATATTCACCATATAATTTAAATAATTTTGAAGATTAGATTCACAAAAATATAAATCTTTTTTACTCACAAAAAATGGAAAATCGTCGGCATATTGAGTAATTAAAACATTTTATATTCCTTAATTTTTTCGCAAATACTAGAAGGGGCAATATTAAAGAGTAAAGGAGATAGAGGATCACCTTGACCTAGAGCACTTCTCCGGATTGGGAAAGACGCGGGTTTGATTCCCGCTCCTACTAAAATCTCTTTTTCCTTATTCACAAATAATTTATACTTTAAAAAAAGTAGCGAAGCATGTCAATTACTAAAAATATAGATCTAAAATGGTTAAAAAACCGCGCCATTAAATAGTAGGAATTTTAATTGCAAAATTAAACTTACCATATTGGATGCATGTAAATGCTTGCCGATAGAGGGTGTTTGGTCGTAAGACAAATGTGATAAGGAGATTGGGATGGTCGACAGATCGGTAAGATAGCTCAGTGGCTTAGAGCACTTCCCCGGATTCGATACCCGCTCCTACTAAAATCTCTTTTTCCTTATCCACAAATAATTTATACCTTAAAAAAGTAGCGGAGCATGTCAATTGCTACAAATATAGATCTAAAATGGTTAATACGCGTTGCTGCGCCATCATTAATTGATGCAAAGCCATAATCTACTTTTTATATTTGTTTTACCTTACACGAAGAGATCCTTTATTCTAAGACTAGCTGACCCGGCAAATGTTGTTTTGCCATATAAATTATTTCTAGAGAATTTTTAGGGAATATCTAGCGTAGAAAAAAAATAACTAACTTATACACCGAATCATAAAAAAATTTGGTTCAAAAAATAAAATTAAAATTTTTGGGGTGGACCATCCTTATCACTTAGGAGTATGAAAAATAGCTTACATCCTATTCTCAGACCTACTGAATATACACACAAAATTTCATAAGAATCGGTCAAGCCGTTTCGGAGGAGAATGGCGACCCACACTGTGACATGAGAATTTTATATATTAGATATAACTTAAACACAAAGTGAAAAATGTGAAATCGAAAATAACAGCCAGGAGCAGGATTTGAACCTGCATCTCCTGGATACCATCCAGATGCTTTGCCAATTCAGCCATCCTGACAATTGCTCCTGACTGCTAATTTCGATAACACATCACTTAACGTCTTTGGGTGACGCCTGCGCCATCTGTCGGAAGTATTTACATACATTATACCGACCAGGTAAACTTAATTTTACATTTAAGATTTTTACCTAATAATGACGCAAACCCTATAAATATAATCGAAAATAACAGTCAGGAGCGGGATGTTATTTTCGATTTCACATTTTTCACTTTGTGTTTAATGTATAGTGCTAAGCATGTCAAATGCTAAAAATATATATGAAAATATCTAAATATTAGATATACCTGCTAAAACCCCATGCTTTTCCTTCAGACTACCTTTAGCTACAGGTGAGGTATACACTCTGTGCGTGAGTTCCTCCACCCGTGGCGGACCTCCATAGATCCTTACTACTTATGATAATATATATGCGAAAGTGAGTTTGTTTGTTTAATTAATTTCACGTCGTTACTACTGACACAATCATTATGAAATCACAAAAATTTGCATACATAATATAGTCTGGTGCCAGAAAAAGACATTTATCTCTCTCCCGAAAAGTACGTAGTTTCTGTTGGATAGCAAATTTTTTATGCCTTGGCGTATTTATGTTTTCAAGTCCATGCTTGTTCCTGGACGAAGTCACGGGGAAGGTCCAGTAATTTGTAACATAAAATATGCCACGATAACGAATACTTGTGTATCTGGCAATAGGTGTGCTTTGCTCCCTGTTACCTACCAAAGCCAAAAGATGATCTAAACTTTGATTTATCATAGTTATTATTCCGAAGAAAATATGAGAAAATTACGCCATCTTCTTTGAAAAGATTAAATCGTTATTTTGTAAACCTTCGTTACCTGTTACCTACAAAACCCACGATGATCCGAGCTTCATAGCAGCCCATCGTTCCTACCTGCATTGAAAGAATGCGCTAAGAATGGTTCTGCTTTTAAATATTCAAAGGTTTTGGTATGAATTACAGTGAAAACCCTATCAAAACCCATTGCCTGGTTTAGAAGAAGCAAAGAGGAAAATGCGGCCAGTAACCTTGTTTGTAACATAGTCATACAGAAAATAAAACTCATTTTTTACGGAAACAAAACAAGTATATTTCTAACACAGTACTATCATAATAATCACCAGATCAGAACATGAAAAAATCACTTTACACGACGTTGATGATAGCATATGTAAAGGGTCTATGGGAGCATGCTCGTTATCAGAATAATTTGTTTGTATAATCAAGAATTAATTTTAGATACCGTGATCACGGCTGATGTACCTAAGTCGTAAAAAAAATATTAGATATTAATTATCGAATTAATTTTGAGTGTTTATTGAATTAGAGTATTATGGAGTTTAATTTTAAATATTAAAAATAATTTATTTTCAGATACACCTACGAAATGCATATAGACCTTAGTATGATAACAATAATAATATCGTGTATAGTGAAAATGATGTATAGTATGATAACAATAATAATATCGTGTATAGTGAAAATGATGTATAGTATGCTATCTTTTAACAACATTCCCCTGTGTCTATCGCGTGCAGGATTATTTTGGTGCATTCGGTGCGGTTGAGTTTCCCGGAGTGCGTGTGGGGCAGAGAGGGCACGAATACCACGCCGCCGTGCAGCCGCTTGTGCTCGCTCAGGGACGCTGCAGACATTGATTTAGGTTAACTTAATTGCACAGGTACTTTACTCACTATTTTTAAATACATTATTGATCCAGCAAAAACAAAATGAATGTGCTCCAGTATTAATACACACGTATTAGGAGCTTAACTCTTGACTACTTAAACCCTGTTTATAACGCTGTTTTGTAAAGAATGAAAAATAGAGCACCAGTTTGGTTTATGAAAATTGTTTTCAGACTAAAAGAGAAACTATTTTGATAATGGTCTATCAACACACGCTCCAAATTGCTAAAGTTTAGTATAATAATCTCAGGTCTCTACACTGGCATCCGTTGATAAAAGAATTTCAGACCTGCGCCTAAAAGTATTATACAACATGAAATTTTCTATGAATTTTTTAGTTCAGCCCAATTTAGTGAAATTACTTTTCACAAAAATTAGCTAAGTGCTTGATGAGAAGTAAAAAGTTAAATGTTATTTTAAAAATGAGCCATCCAAAGTTCAAGGAAACTTGTATTAAAGTTTAAAAGGTTATTTACATTTACTTTTTTTTATACAAAATATGTGGCCAACAAGCTTACGTTCCACCTGATGGCATGCGATTACTGTAGTCTATAGGCGCTAGCAACACCAGAGGCATCACTCGCGCGTCACTATCCCCAAGGAAGGGGATAGGAGGTGGATAGGAAAGATAATAAGAACAGTATAGGACAAATAATAAGGAGAGAATAGGGAAGGGGTTCGGGCCTCCGGCGCTCTCACATGACATACGAAACACAATGGTACAAGTAACTACCGTTGTTACACGCTGATATTCCGTTGGAGCCGGCCCATTCGTGCCGGGACAAGTATGACTCTACTACTAGAAAATCTTGTTTAATGATAGACTAAAAATACTAACTCTTCACAAATTGTTTTTGTAATTTTAATAATACCAAGGTCACAAAGTTGGAAGTAAGAATCTTTTTACCTTACAGCAATCCAGCAGATCCATGATAAACTTTAGTCGGTGATATTGATGGTAGCATTTATTTGACGGATCTTGTTCGTGTATCGAGTAGTGAGTTGAATGACCTCTGACATTACTATGTCTATGGGGGAGGAAGAAAATGGCTCACCATTAACAACTGCATGTATCTGTTCTCTGGTCACATGTGCGTCGGGATGTATGACGACGGCGGCGACGGGACCCTTGTCTGACAAGCACACCACGCTCTCGTGCACGTCCGCCACTGACGAGATCACGCGCTCTACCTCCTCGGGGGACACCTGTCGAGAACATCTTTCTATGAAGGTACGCAGTGACATCTGTATCTTAAGTGCTGCTGAATTCTGTGAGCAGGGGCAATGATAACATCGCGAGAAGTTCTACATATCATAGGGAATTTCTCAACAGCTTATGAAGTGCGACATTGGTGTTAAATCCTCTCTTTCTGCGAATTCTCGCCCCACACTGGACCAGAAATAGGTTAAAAAATTCTTGTGTGTGTGTGTGTGTGTGTGTGTGTGAAGCTTAGAAACAGCGTTGCATATGACATGATCGGAAAACCTCTTCATGACACATGGAATACGCTAATGTTAGTAAGCTTTTGACGATTTTAAGTGCTAAAAGTTTTTTTTTAATATAAACTTGACCTAAAGTTGAAATTGATTTATTCGATAACTAGCTACGACCCGTAACTTCGTCAGCAAGAGATTCATTTTTTTTCTTTTTTGTGCGTAACCCTAATTATTTCTCATAATTAAAAGTAACCTAACTTACTCGCAATCTGTCAGTCCCGTCAAAATAGGTTCAGCCATTCCGGAAATTAACCGGAATAAATGGACAGACAGACAGATTAAAACTTAAAAACGTAATATTATACCTAAATATAACAAGCACTTAAGTATTTTTGGGGTGTATTTTAGTACTTGACATACCCAGCTACTACTTTATAGAACAAAACTATTTGTGAAATGTGGAAAAAGCGAACTTTAGTGTGAGCGGGAAACGGGACGTAGGTTCGATTTCCGCTCGCACTAAAGTTCTATTTTTCCACATTTCACAAATAATTTGTTCTTCCATCCATCCATCCATCCATCAGCCTTTCAGCGTCCACTGCTGGACATAGGCCTCCCCAAGAAATGGGTGATAGTGTCGTAATCGCCACGCTTGGCAGGCGGGTTGGCGATCGCAGTGGATATTGTTAATATTCGAGGGAGTGCTGCTGCCCACTCCCTCGATATCCTCAGTCGGCTCTTACGACTCCCATGGTTAGAGAGGGGTGGAACAATTCTAAAGCCGGCCACACACGGTGGATGCTCCCCCCACATTTGTTCTTTAAAGCACTTCAATTTTATTTATTTGTATAGATGATACTTATGCTGATTACTGACCTGGCAGCCTCTGAACTTAAAGCTAAACTTCTTTCTGATGGCAAAAGAAATTCTCTCGTCCTCGTCCAGGTGGAAGGCGTCACCGGTCATGTACCAGCCGTCCTCCGTCAGAGATTCATTTAGTTTGTCACTTTTGTGGTAAGTCTGTAGGTAGAATATGTACAATTTAAATTAAAATATATGTAGCTTTTTTATATAGTTTTAGCATTGTACTATATAGCGATCTTCTAAAATCTTTTTTTTCTTATGGGGGTTTTACCATAATCGCGACACTTGGCAGGCGGATTGGCCATCGCAGTGGATGTTTTTAGTACACAGGGGAACGCTGCTGCCCGGTCCCCCGGTAATCCCTTAATCGGCTTTTACGTCTCCCATAGGAAGAGACAGGGGGTGGAGCTATTCTTGGTGCCGGCCCCACACGGCATCTATACTATTATAAAGCTGTAACAGAGCTATGTCTGTATATTTAAGATATTTTAGAAAAAAATGACTGAATTAGGCTATAATAGGCATGTCTAAACACAAAACGATTTTTTTTAGATTTTTTGTCTGTTTGTTTGTTTATCTGTCTGTCTGTTTGTTTGTTCGCGCATCACGCCAAAACTACTGAACGGATTTATATGCAACTTATATCTTTGGTAGCTCTTAATTTGACTTAAAAACTGGTAAACATTATATCCCGCCACTATATCGGGAACCTGAGTTATAATCTAAAAAATAGCTTTTGGCTGCGGTGAAGCCGCGGGCAAAGGTTCGTTCATTAATAACTTTATAAGACTGAAAACACAGCGAAAATTGTATAATAAAAACTTCCATGATCCACTTTCTATTACACATTACATTTTAAAATAAAAGAAAACATATTTAAGTTGTCTAATTATCAAAGCAATTGACGGGCCTCGGGGCGTAGTCGGTAGTGTAACCGATTTCCGTACACGAGGTTGGGGTTCGATTCCCATCCATCCATCAGCCTTTCGAAGTCCACTGCTGGACATAGGCCTCCCCAAGAGAACTCCACAACAAGTGTTTCGCTCATATGGGGGATAGTGCCGTAATCGCCACGCTTAGCAGGCGGGTTGGCGATCGCAGTTGATGTTGTTAATACTCGAGGGAGTGCTGCTGCCCACTCCTCCCGGTATTCCCTCAGTCGGCTCTTATGACTCCCATGGTCCCATTCCCACTCAGGACAAATTATTTGTGTGATGAAAACAGATATTTATACTGTTTCACATCATTAGCCTGTGAGATGGCAGTATTTCCCCAATCGAGTTGATACATTCATGCTGAGAGTAACAAGTTAGGCAGTAACTACACTGGTTCACTTAGCGCCAAATCCTTCCATCAATTAATTAACTACCTCGGTGGTGCAGCGGTAGTGTATGCGACTGCTAATCATGAGGTTTCGGGTTCGATCCCTGGGTCGGGCAATGTTATTGAGATTTTTCTTAAAAAGAAAAATTCTCAGTAGCAGCCCGGAGTTTGGAAATGTGCCCGGTAGACGTCAATAGGCTCGCCCCCTATTACGTAGGACTTAAACATAGCTTGCGAATCTTGGGTGTATAATACACCTCTGCCTACCCCTTCGGGGAATAGAGACGTGATGCTATGCTATGTAAATTAATTAATTCTAGTGGTTTAGAAAATCTACAAAGTCAAATAATTTAAATAACTTTTACCTTGATAAGGCAATCTCCTTTCACATATAGTTCACCAGTGTGATTAGGTCCTAATGATTTGCCGAATTCGTCGACAATCTAAAAAAATATTTCATTAACTCCTGAATACAACTATAGGTAAATATCTTTTTCTAATACACTCAATCAATCTTCCGCTTCCCAATCCACCTCCTATCCTTTTTCTTGGGAGTTAGTGACGTGAGAGCACGGAGTACGGAAAAGACTCTTTTTCGTACACCGTGCGTGAGAGCCTCTCGTGTTGTTAGCGTCTATAGGCTACGACGTAACCGAAGTTACTGTGCGAGAAGTAAAAAAAATATAAATATATCTCCCATATCGCCACGCTTGGCAGGCGGGTTGGCGATCGCAGTAGATGTTGTTAATACTCGAGAGAGTGCTGCTGCCCACTCCCCCGGTATTCCCTCAGTCGGCTCTTACGACTCCCGTGGGTAGAAAGGGGTGGGACAATTCTAAAGCCGCCCCCACACAGCATGTCAATCTTACTATATATTTATTAGCGTTAATATTAGAACTTTTTTGATACCATTTTGCTTCAGCGTCATATGCATGTTGTAAAAAATGGTATTGATATTGAAAAAAAAAATATACGCAGGAAGACATATTGGATTCAGAGACCCCCTGTTAAGCAATTGAACTTGATACAGAAATGATAACACAGATTTATGTCCATAAAGATTGTTATCAGTATAAAATGTTCTGATAGTTTATCTAGGCACTGATTGATTCCAATTGTGATTATCGGTAAATATCAAAACTTTCCAATGTTTTTAAGCTGATATTGATACCCTTGCATTGGACCGCATGATGTAGCGTTATCTTGGATGCCCCTTACGACCTTATGGAAGGCTGATTTAAGGAAATCTTGACATTAGAGGTTTTCCGTGGATATTTTTATTGAACATTATTGTTTTAATAAGTATATCCAAACTACATAAAGTAAGTATCGCACAAAAACACATAAATCAAATATTTTAGTACTTTATTCTGCCAGAAACTTCATGCGCATGGACTTCCGAATTAGTTCAGTTTAATATAAACACTGAAGCAGTGATAGCCCAGTGGTAAAATAAAGGACTGTAAAGACAATAGTATTGAGTTCTATCCCAGGTCAAGGTCACTTCTGACTTTTCAAGATCTTCTGAGAATATAATATGTATGTTTACAAATTATCACTAATCGGTGAAGCAAAACATCTCACTACGGCTTGTGTAGCCTACTAACCTCGTGCCAGCGGCAGTGTAGTGGACTACCATTCCGATTCCTGTCACTCTTCACCAAGCCCAATAGTGGAATTGTAATGATTTTAATTACAATATAAATACGGCACTCAACAACACTCTCTTCTTGCAACTGCTATCCCATAAGAATCGTCAATTTTTCCGCAATTAATAATTAGGTAATTAGTAATCTTGTGAAAGCATAAAAAAACATATAAATTTACACAAACATTTTTACAGTATTCATAATATTTGTTCGGATTGGACTGCAAAATTTTAATAAGTTTTGCCTTAAGGTTTTACGCAGTAACTAACCTTGTAGTGAAGTGCGTTCATGACCCTTCCGTTGCTTTTTATAGAGGCATCTCTGTCTGGTATTGCGATAAAACCTTGGGTCTCCGTCGTGCCGTACCCATCGCACAAATGCGTCGTCTCGGGTAGTTTACTCTGTAGCAAATGTGTTTGTTAAAAAGTATTATTTCTCAAAGTTTATTACAACTAGCTTACAATAATTATAAACACAAGTATTGTCCTGATAAATTAAGCAATAATTGGGTACATAACAAAAATAGTCACAGTACTTTTCGTTTTTAAATCGTGACCAGTGAATCGTTCACTGATCGTGACTCAGAATTTAATAACAATTCAACTTATAAAACATTGAGAATATTGCTAAATCACCAGATCTTTTTTGTTGGATGGCGATGAGCGGAAGTGGACTCTTATCGGATCTCTGATTTATGTATTTCACTATAGATCTGATTTGCTTTACAATAAATGTTTAAGTCTCATTTTATTTCAGCATAGCAATTATTAATAAGAAAACAACAATAAAAAAAAACAGCTATGAATATAACAGAAATATGTTATACCTTATAACTTTGCATGAGTTCGGGAGTGCAAGGTGCTCCGAGAAATATCAGTGTTTCTAAAGATGTCAACTGGTCGGGTCTTATGCTTGGTATTAGAGCACTGGCGAAGGCTGGAGCGAAGAAAGTCCACGTCGGCTACAATATTGGAATATCATTAATACTCGAACTCTTTTGTCCGTGTGGTGACGGACTAAGAATTCAAGTGTCACCACCCCATTCTTTCCCACGGGTGTCGTATGAGGCGACTAAGGGAAGTAAGCAATTATCATCCATTGCATGACTAGTGGTAGCCCTAGGTACCAAGTGGTATTTTACTCACTTGGTATTGGGCCTGAGCCACCATCTCCCGTGTGACCGGCCATGAAGCACATAGTTGCGTTTCGGCTGTAGCAGGAGATAGCCGTTCATTCTTTCATTTCATATCGGTGAAATTAAATGGCGAGCAGCGGCTTGTCAATACTCTCAGTATAGTTGAGTTCATCAGCGACGGTTACCATTTACCATCAGATGGGCCGTGGCTCGTCGGCCACCATATAATGCAATAAAAAAAAATACTTTTTATCTTAAGTTTATTACAATAGTTTGTTTGCAAGATGATAAATTAAAAATGATTGGATGGTATTTAAACATAAATATAGATTTTGATCTGTATTAGCACTTGGCATGCTCAGTTATTTTATGGAATGAAATTATTTGTGAAAGTGCATAAAGATAGTTTGGATGGGACGCAAATTCGAATCCTGCTCGCAGTAAAGCTCTCTTGTTCTACTTTCACAAATATTTTTTCCTCAAATGACTTTCGTACACCCATAAGTGTCTGTAGGGACAAAAATATCTCTTACTCTGTATTTCTCTAATAGCTGCGTCACATTCTCCACTGTATTGACAACCGGAGATAATAATATGGGAACGTGATATGCGACGCACGACGTGATCGTCATGGTGTACGTCATCCACTGAAGGCTTGTGAGGACCATCACCAAGTGTGTCGGTGTCGGAAACTTTGTGTGGTAGGTCCTGAAACCAAATTCTTGTACAATAACTATTTAACAAAAATCATCATGAAATTACTTAATAAATTAGTCCAAAATGCAAAAAATGTAGGCAGTCTTTTAATGCAGAAATTCGCAGGAGAATTTTGTACTATAACTGACACCAAGAAACATTGTTAGGAAACCAGCATGCAATATATTATAATGTAAGATATATTTTCTCCATTAGGTATAGCGAAATCGCTCTCATCATAAAAGAAAACCTGAAGGCCATAACAGTGGGTACTTGTGTTGTGTCGGTTTTGGAAACTTTGTGCAGCTCCGCTGCAAGAATAAAGTTACTTACTTACTCATCATCACGTCATCTCCTTTGAGGCGTATGCAGAGGGAACAAAGGGCCAAAAGTAAAATTCGGTGTAAAATACAATTTACTTACCAAATTACAGGTAAGTTTATCATTGTCCCTTTTTGCGTCAATTCGGCAGCTTTTGGCAGCCCAGTGGAGCCGCTGGTAGGCAGCATCATCACTGTATCTTCTGGTGATGAGTTTGGAAGTCTAATAACACAGGTATAATTAATGACCTTATTAAAAATATTGAGGTAACATGCCCTCGTATTGGAACGTGGAGCTTAACAACGCCATGAAAAAAACTTGAAGTGTAGTGGTGAGTATTATTGGGGTACAAAAAGCTAGTAAAAAAAACCTAATGAGAATTCGCCTCGGGGGCGGGACATAAAAAGGATATACCGTTTCGCTCTATTTGTGTACGAGACCTATGACCATCATTTACTTTTCAGAAAATAAACACAGTTGCTTAACTCTGATATTAAGGTAGTGTTACTTCGCCGATCTAGCCTGATCATACTGATATGAGCGAGGCTACATAACAAAATAGTAATGACAAAAAATATTTATGTTTATAACTTTCAGTACAATCGAATTAAAAATTCTGAAATGTGATGGCAATAATAATAGTTAAGTGGAACTAAGTCCTTCCTAATTACTAACTAAGTAAAAAAGTAGAATTGAGTAAGAAGTATTTCAATAAAAGTATAGGTAATTCAAATTAAATGATGGATATACGATGTTGTTATAGACTAATCGCTTTCATTGTGTAAAATACTCCAAAAATAGAAAGAATAATAAACACTGACTGAAAACTCTCGACGTCGTCGCTGAAAGCACCTGCAAACTCCATCAGATGTTGTGGCTCATCAACGATGAAGAGGGTTGTCTCCAAACGTGTGCTGGTTAAAGCCTCGTGCAGCACGCTGTGATGTTCACGGTCGTAGAACACGTACGATGGTTCGATGAGCTCCAGGAAATGAGACAACTCGACTGCGGGAAGGAACATAATTACATACCACACTATTTTTGTTGCTGCTCCTATCCTATTTAAGTTATTAATATAGGGGCAATGATTTGGTGGCGGAACGCCGTGTGGGGCCGGCTTTAGAATTGTCCCACCCCTCTCCATCCATGGGAGTTGTAAGAGCTGACTGAGGGAATACCAGCGGGTGGGCAGCAGCACTCCCTCGAGTATTAACAACATCCACTGCGATCGCCAACCCGCCTGCCAAGCGTGGCGATTACGGCACTATACTCCCAATTTGGGGAGGCCTATGTCTAGCAGAGGACGTCGAAACGCTGATGGATGGATGGATGAATGATTTGGTGGTGTCTCTGGTATATCTGAGGCAATTAGCAGCTGTAACTATAATATCTCTATTAATTGTGCGGGGATTTGCTTCCGTAATCAATAAAAAATCAGCGTTCGGGAAGCTAAGGAAGATCTTCTCGTCCAATATTCCACAGTGTCTGAAAACGAAGGTTTACGACCAGTGTGTGTTACCAGTGATGACATATGGAACAGAAACGTGGTCTCTGAATGTTGGCCTCGTATCAAGGCTCAAAGTCGCTCAGCGGGCCATGGAGTGGGCTATGCTTGGTATTTCCCTACGTGATCGAATCCGTAATACGGAGATCCGTAGGAGAACGAGAGTGACCGACATAGCCCGCCGGGTTACCATGTTGAAGTGGCAATGGGCAGGCAACATCGCTCGACGAACCGACAACCGTCGGGGAAGAAAGGTTCTCGAGTAGTGACCACGTATTGGATGACGCAGAGTAGGACGACCCCCCACCAGATGGACCGACGATCTGGTCAAACCTGCGGGAAACCGTTGGATGCGGTCGGCACAGGGCCGCTCGTGGCGTTCTCTTGGGGAAGCCTATGCCCAGCAGTGGACGTTGAAAGGCTGATGGATGGATGGATGGAATCAATAAAAAATGTTTGTGCCGAATTATTATAAGCATAGCAAAGACTCACAAGCTGTTGTGTTGGGATCCATGCAGAAGGGCACGACCCCCGCAAAGAGCACGGCAAAGTACACAATGTTCATTTCCTGATGGTTGCGCATGAGTAACATGACGTGCTTCCCCCTCGCTCCTGCAGCGATCAGGGCACGTGCGAGTGAGATGCTACGCTTCAGCAACTGCCCGTTTGTCATTTTTTCTCCTGTAGCGCCATTTATCTGCACAACAAATTATTTATAGAAGAACCGTACCAATTTCAGTGCGCTTGGACCGGTTCAAATGGGGAAATATGACCGTCTTACAGAATGTCAGCGAATAGCAATGTAAGATATTTTGAATACTGGGAATCCTTTGGTGACCAAAAGCGTTGGAGGCCCACATCGTCTGCTCATTTCTGCTCATCTTCTCATTTTTACCACCTCTTATCAATTTTTTTTGGACTGGCAATACGCGAGTGATTCCTCTAGTATTATTCAGGAACACTCAAGCATGTAGGTATGTGTATATATGGTATATGAATTTGTTTTCTTCACCGAGCAGTGAGTTTATAATTACTTGCGCAAGTAAAATTACGAGGATGCCTATATATTAAACTGAAATGGTGAACTTATAGTTTCTAGAAGACGTTTTAGCCACAAACTAGTGAACTAAATCTGGATTGATTAATTTTTACCAGTGTTTATTGTTTTTTTTTTGTTATATCTACTCATGCAATAGTGATTATAATGTATAGAATAGCAAAGAACGACTAGGAATGCCTTTATCAGTTGGACCGGCGAAACAGTTATGCAGTACGGAGTAGTACGAGAATTCTTCAAGATGTCTCTATCATCTTAGGTTGATGAAAGGCTCATGGACAGATAAAAACATAATGATGCTGCTCACCATAAACACAGAGTCAGGTCTTCGCTTTAAGCAATGGAACATTAGTTGTGTTAGCGTAATGTTTCCTCTTTGGATAGCATCAGGTTTGATTTGCTGCTCCATTAAGAACTCGTTCAGGACTTCATCTAGGTACAGTTGAGCAGCATTCGGCTGTCCTCTTACGACTGTATGAGACATCTGACGAACAAAAAAAATTTTAAGTATTTTTCATTATAAACTTGATAACAGAGTAGCCACAAACTTTACATTAACGGCATGCCTCTGACGAGTAGTGGGTATATACACCAACCCATCCACTACGTGGTGAAAATAGCACACAACTTCCAAATAATCACTTGTAATGTCTAGACGACTACAAATTAGCATAAGACAAGCGGTCATAGTCTTCAGGGTACACCGGGTTTAAAAAAAAAATCACGCCTGGATCTCAAAAAAAGTAAGCAGAGGTGTAGGTATTACACACCCACGGTTCGCCAGCTATATTTAAGTTCCACGTAATAGGGATCGAGCCTATTGCCGTCTACCGGGCACATTTCCAAACCCCGGACTACTACTGACAATTTCTCTTTTACGAAAATTACTAATAAAACTGCCCCAGCAGGGGATCACACCCGAGATCTCATGATCAGCAGTCGCTCACACTACCGCTGCATCACCGAGGCAGTTTATTGGGTTGATAAGCAGCGTTTATAGTTTATAGATAAGATGCCGCTCATCAAACATATTGTCTAGAGAAGAAAATAAATGAGGATTCAGTCTGAGCCTGCTAAGCAGTTAGAACTCTTCTATATGCGACATCGGCAGATCAGAATGGCTCGAAAGAAATAGGACTTATAATGTTATAGATCACAAACTTATCATCACACCATTTCCCTTGCGGGGTAGGCAGAGAGAACAGAGTGCCAGGAGGCTCTATTCTTGCATACATCTCTCGCTTCCTCAACATTCATAACACTTCATACACGCTCGCCGGTTTCGGAGACTCCTGACTCCACCTTCCTTCAATACATGACCAATTTGGTCTAGATAGGTAAGTCTCGGTCTCCCCCTGTACCTATAACATGGCATTTATCATTAAATAACCAATGTCCATCAGTTTAATGTTATCAATCGAAATAGTGGATATTATTTTTGTATTAGTGTTGCCAATCGATTGTGTCTACAATCGCTTATTATAATAGAATAGATTTATCTAATCTTGAGAACATTACTAGATATAAACTTTGGTTGGTTACTAGGTAATTACTCGTAGGTAATATTAGATTATGACAGAGTTGTTGAATAGGATATCGATATCCATAGAATAGATAAAGAAAAAAATATTTTCTATTTGAAGATTATCAGCGTCGGGTCGTTTTAAAATTTTAATTTATACATATTATTACTATCTTGGTTATTATTAATGACAACGGTCATTCCTAGAACACACACTAGGGTAGTGGCAGCGCAAGTACCTGCGCCTGATGCTGTCTTACCTGATGATGCGGGCGGATAGACCGGGAAGCGTTTGCCACCCACAAGGCCTCGATGAGGTTCCAATGTACGAAATTGTCGCTCAGTAGAGCATACCCGAAAAGGTAAGCTGCTGGCGGCCCCCTATTACGTGGGACTCAAACATAGCTGGCGAATCGTGGGTGTGTAATATACCTCTGCCTATCCCTTCGGGGAATACAGGCGTGATGCTATGCTATGTCTTGCTTAACCAAAACTTAAAAATAAATAGCAGCCACGGCCCTGAGTTTTAATTCATTCCATTATACTTACTTACTTAATATCACGCCATCTCACTTGCGGGATAGGCAGAGAGAACAGAGTGCCAAGAGGCTCAATTTTGCATACATCTCTCGCTTCTTCAACATTCATAATTCTCTTCATTCATGCTCGCTGGTTTCAAAGACTACTCCTGGCTCCACCTTCCATCACTACATGACTGATTTGGTCTAGGTAGATGAGTCTCGGTCTCCCCCTGTACCGCATTGTATATCTTCTCAACCAGTCGCTCGTAAGGCATTCTTTCCACATGTTCGAACCATCGGAACATTCCCTTTCACATCTTTACACCAATACTCTCTTTCATACCTACTCACTCTCTTACGTCGTCGTTACGAATGCGGTCTGTAAGCCTAACTCCACAGATTTGTATTATAAATTATATTAAAATACTTAATAGCCCTTTCCCAGAATCCCTTTCCGGAATCCCTCTCGAAATATAATTATTGTTAATTTTGTAATAAAAAGGAAAGATGAAAAAAAATGTTATAAAAAATAATCAGGCTCAAAATATCTTTTAAGTTGGAATTGAACACATATATTATTTTGAATAAATAGGCCGTTAAAGTCGGATAAGTAGTTTCGGAGTTAAGAAAAACAACGTGATACGAAATGTTTATATAAAGATTTTTGAATATAATAATATCTCACCTTGGTCTAAAACGATGCTAGATCACACTGTGCAATTAAAGTATAATGTTAACGAGACTAACGCGTGTGGACACAGACAACTAATCCACTGAGTAACAAAAACTTAATTGTTTACTCTCCAGATAAAATGACGATACGACTACACCCAAAAATTGAAATCACAATACAATTATAATACGAGGTGTAGCGATAGCCTTCTAATAAAGTGAAGTAGCTAGTCAGAAGAATCGCGTTCGACTCCAAAATTTTCTAAATCGTGTGTGTATTTATGAAGTTCTCTCTGTCTACCTGGAGATGACGTGATGATAAGTATTTGTGATAACGCAAAGTAATTTTGTTATGATTAGAATTGTTTTTTTCAAATAAGTTAAGTAGGACGGTGTATACACGTGTGGCGCTTTGTTATCGTGAGCGTACTCTATGAGCATAACGAGCAAACCATCACCTTTAAAGATATACATTTTTTTCTATTGCTTTCTTAAAAGCGTGTGCAAATCCACGCCTGCAAAAATTAAACACAAAGTGTGAAAATGTAAAATCGAAAATAACAGTCACGAGCAGGATTTGAACTTGCATCTCCTGGATACCGTCCAGGTGCTTTACCAATTCAGCCATCGTGACACAATTGTCACGATGGCTGAATTGGTAAAGCACCTGGACGGTACGCAGGCGTTACCCAATACATTAAGTATCAATGTGTTATCGAAATTAGCAGTCAGGAGATTGCTCCTTGCGTCATCTCTCGGAAGTATTTCCATACATTATACTGACCAGGTAAACTTAATTTTACAAATAAGATTTTTACCTAATAATGACGCAGCCCTATAATAATTTAGATATTTTTATGTATATTTTTAGCATTTGCCATGATTAGCCATATACATTAAACACAAAAATATATATTATAAACATATCTAAATTAACCTGACAAAAATTCATTTTTGTTTAGTTTTCTTAAAAACAAAAACGACCTGAACTAAGCATTACTCCTGCATCTCGGGGGATTTTACAAACATAAAACTAACGCACAAAAAATACGCTTAGATTAAAAAAATCTCTTGTAGGTCATAAAAAGAATTTTCCTGTGTGGAGATCGAATCCACAACAGTTGGCATAGGAGCTCGGTATGTAAGCCACTACGCTATCAGTGTGTCATTGTGACGAAAGCCGACCATGATGTAGAAATGTTCTCAAACATTCGCGTAAATATCAGGAAGTATGTAATCAATAAAACACTTGTTCCCACCTGGCAACCTAATGTCCGATACACAATCGGCAACGATCTTTAATCGCGTAATCTCCTGTAGCCAAGATCAACGATGACTTATACATCCACATGACCGTCCGTTATCATTTGTTGGTCGGTGAGCACGTAAGATGGAAGTCAAGTACGTTGCTGATGCAACGACATATGTTTCGATGTAAAACCATTATTGATGTAAAACATCTAATGCGGAGGGAGGGTAAAATCGGCTGTTAGCGTGGCGACGCTTTTAGTGTACTTGTCCCGTTCAAATCTAGTAAGTTAAATTTAACACACTTCCCGGTTTCAGATCGAGCTGAAATTTTACACGTATGTGTATGTCGCATGACAATGCAATATTATGATGACATAGAGCTGATCTGATGATGGAGCTGGAAGGTGGACATAGGAACTCTATAATGAAACGGCGCAACCTCATCCTGTTTGGGCTCATATGATTTGTCTTGCCGAGTATTTTGTGTCTAGCAGTAACTCTGTAATGAAACTACGCAACCCTATCGAGTTTATACTCGTTTTATTCCTCTTGTACTCCTTTGTCAAGTTATGATAAATTTATTTCTACAAAGTCATTGCGATGTTATCACATCTGCTAGACGTCCTGCGACGTCTAGTTTTTTTTAATGTTAATGAACCTACGGCAATGAAAAAAATCATCAAAAAATTTTGTTATAAAACGACCTTTCACTACCACTTCTCACTCCTGAGGCAACGAGACGTGCCAGGTGGCGGTGACATGACCGCCAAAAGCTATTAAAATCTCCAATTCAGAATCTTGTGATCCATTAATCCGATTTCAACAAACTTTATTATCATATATGAGTATGTGGCCGAGAGCGAAACAGTATTGGGTTGTGATTAAACTAAGATTTTGTTGCATAATAAAATAAAATAAATAAATATTCTCGGACATTTCACACAACGCCCCCTGGTCCCAAACTAAGCTTAACGCTTGTGCTATGGTTCTGGTACCAATTACGGATATAATACATATATAAATATTACAAACACTTTGAATCTCAAACAGTCCAATAAGTAAAAATAGTTACACTCTATTGTATTAGAACATAGTTATAAGCGAAATGTGACTGATAACCGTCGGGCTAGAAAGATTCTCAAGTGGATACGAATATCGAATGACGCGGCGTAGGATGGCTTTTCACGAGATTAATTGAAGATTAGGTCAAAATCGCGGGGAGCCATGGATGCCGACTATACAGGATCAATCGCCGCGGTGATTTCTTGTGGTAGGCTAGCAGTGGACACTGAAAGGTCATGGGAAATAATTCGCGTATATAAAGTGTACCATGCAATAGAGTTTAGATTATGGAAGTTATAAAATAAGTTCGAAATTTTAACACAGAAATGGTAAGCACATCAACGCGTGGGCAGATTTGCTATAGTGCCTTAAATAAATTGATAAAAATAACTTATAATCATCCCCGTAAAGGAGATGACAAGTATTATATATAAGTACATAGTTATCACTGAAACATTAGACCGAACATCTCTACAGCTTAGAAACAACTTTGGTATATCAATAAATAATGGCCTAGGCATAAAATAATTTTTACCCCGATAAGGATATCTTGTGGCATACGCCTCAACGATCAATCACACTTTTTATTTCACTCTAGACGTAAGCCTCTGCATACAAAGCCGCGAGCAAGAAGAAGTCCATTAAATTTTAATATCATATTGTTTAGTTTTTTTTTTTTTGTTATTGAGCTTTTTCCTAAAAAGAAAACTTCTCAGTAGCAGCCCGGAAATGTGCCCGGCAGACGGCAATAGGCTCGCCCCCTTTTACGTGGGACTTAAACATAGCTGGCGAGTCGTGGGTGTGTAATACACCTCTGCCTACCCCTTCGGGGAATACAGGCGTGATGCTATGTATGTTGTGTGTATATTGTTTAGAGGTGATATAGTCCTTGGCTAGATGGTTATACTCGTATTCAATAAATAGGACAAAAAAAGGTTATTGAAAAAAGAAATCTGAGAACTTAATTTTCTCTTGGAGATAGACCAACATTATTATTTCTTATATAAATATTACACTTAGCTCTGTTTCTCATTTAAAGTATTTAAAAAACAATTTACTAATAATGTTGAACATAAAGGCAACAAGCATTCGACTACATCCCAGATAAGCAGCATAAATAACGTAATTTATGACTAAATTAAAAATAAATTGAAGTTGAAGAAATTATTTTAATATTATTAGTTCGGGGCCTTTTTGTGGTAGATAATAATGGTACAGGGCACCAGTACGATCGCATTTCTGCTCCCATTTACGACCCCATTTGAAACACGTGTGGCACTAAAGGATTGTATAGGTCGATTTTATCCGTATGGTGACGAATTAAAAATACAAATGTCACCGCCCTATCTTTTCCTACAGGTGTCGTACATGGCGACTATGGGAAGTAAGCAATTATTGTCCATTGCATTACTGACGGTAGGGCTGGGTACCAAGTGAGAGTAGTCACTTGCTATTGAACCCGAATGGGTTGGTACCACCGTCTCCTGTGTGGCCGGTCATGAAGCACGTCAGCGTGTCTTGGCTGTAGCAGAAGATAACCGTTTATTCTTTCAATTCACATCTGAGAAATGAAATGATGAGCAGCGGCTTGAAAGTACTCTTAGTATAGTTGAGTTCGTGTGTCCAGAGATCGTTCTGAGTCCTGGTGTACAGTGTGTCCGTTAAAGTCAATGTTTGTAAATTCTCTATTCTATGATAAAAAAATTATTCTTAAGTACAGAGTGCTATAAAAACACTGAAGTAATGTCAGTGTCCTGTAAAGGCTGAGAGACGGTACACAGCGGCTTTGTATAGTAGCTGAGGGCCCCATACTACCTACCCTGTTGGTTGTAAAATGTATAGCACTCGTTTTGCATCCCTTACCTTCAGCCTTTAGGGTATGATTAGATCCACAATGATTAATTTTTGAACGTAAAAAGTATATCACAAACTTATTACTAAACACAAAGTGGAAAATGTACATGGCTAAGCATGTCGTCCATCCATCCATCAGCCTTCCGACGTCCACTGCTGGACATAGGCCTCCCCAAGATAACGCCATAACGAGCGGTCCTGTGCGATCATATGGGGGGATAGTGCCGTTTTCGCCACGTTTCGCAGGTGGGTTGGCGATCGCAGTGGATATTGTTAATACTCAAGGGAGTGCTGCTGCCCACTCCCACGGTATTCCCTCAGTCGGCTTTTACGACTCCCATGGGTGGAGAGGGGGGGGGACAATTCTAAAGCCGGCCCCACACGGCCACTAAGCATGTCAAATGCTGAAAATATATATAAAAATATCTACAAACTTTTTATTTAAATATTATTTATGTTATTATTATTTTTGTTGAAAATGTATTAAACAATGAGAAACGTAATAAACATTTCTGTTATCGTCACGCTGTTCCGATAGCCTTAGATGCACATTTGGTCCGAAATTATCCGGTGCGCTTGCCTCAATTCAAACTAAACTTTTTGAAACAGCCTTATAGCTTTGAATAGAATTAACCAAATGGACGCCGAAACATAAGTATATATTCTGTCGAACTTTGTGTTCGCAAATTTATTAGTAGTTCTAAATATAAATACTAACTGGCATAGCCCGCAGAAGTAACGCACTGATATAGCAATGTGCAAATCACATCACTTGGCGAACTGATAATCTGTTCAAAGCTGTAAAGAGTTGTTATACAGGGTTTTGCCCTATTGCACGTCTGTCTTTATATAAATACCTCTAAATGCTATTGCATGCGATTTTCTTAAAAAAAATGTACCTGTCAAAAATAACAAAATAAAATCATTGAATTTGGAATTAGTAAATTCTATATAAGATTTAGGGATATAACTTGACTCTAAGTTGCAATTTAATGTTCCCTTCACATTGATAAGGTATGCTCAAAGGCCTTCAATAATCTGGGTTTCGTTGTTCGTAATTCTGGCGACTTCAGGTCGCTTGCAACCAAAATCCTGTTATTTAAGTCTCTTGTTCGTAGTGGCTTAGAGTACTGCAGTGTCGTCTGGAACCCTTTTTATAATCCATGCATCTGTTCACAATATGGAAAACTTAAAATATCGTGTTATTTACGAATAAGAGATCCACTGTGGCACGAGCGCCGCAAAAACAGCTCAAATGATTAATTATGTGTACGGAGAAGCTACCGTAAAAGAAACACGGTACGTGTTTGGTTCCAACGTTTTTGTTCAGGAAATTTATACCTACAAAACAAACCCCGTGGACAGCCGGAGATCCTAGTTGACAATGAAGAATTAAAAGTGATCGTGGAAGCGGATCCATCGAAAATCTTATCAAAGTTAGCGGCTGGCTTCGGTGCGAATGATAAAACAATTATTTGTGAATAAGGAAAAAGAGATTTTTGTACTAGCGGGAATCGAACCCGCATCTTTTCCAATCTGGCGAAGTTCTTTTTCCTTATTCACAAATAATTTGCACTAAAAAGTGGCGGAGCATGTCAAATGCTAAGAAATATAGATCAAAAATGATAAAATAATGTTAATTAACTTGTAACAAATTAGATAACTGAAAAAGCTCGAAAAACGGGTACCGTATGAATTAGAGTGAAGAAAACAATCGAACATGAGTTGAGTGCTGCGTTACATTACTCAACCCTCACAATAACGAGAGGATTTTGAATCGTATCGTTACTTGTGATGAAAAATGGATCCTGTACGATAATCTGAAACGCACATCACAATGGTTCAACCCAGGAGAACCGACCAAATCCTGCCTCAAGCGAAAGTTGACTCAGAAAAAGGTACTGGTACGTGTTTGGTGGACCAGTGCTGGTGTCATCCACTACAGCTTCCTGCGATCTGGCCAAACGATTACGGCAGATCTGTATTGTCAACAATTGCCAACCATAATGGAAAAGCTAGCCGTTAAACTACCGAGGCTAGTGAACTACTCTAGCCCACATGCTGTTTCAGGACAACGCTAGACCACACACTGCACAACGGAAGGAAATTAGCGGAGCTGCGATTGGAATGTCTCCGACACCCATCGTATTCCCCGCACTTTGCTCCAACATATTACCACTTTTTCTGGAATTTGGACAACTTCTTGCAAGGAAACAAATTCAATTCCGATGAGGCTGCCATAACCGCTATCAAACATTTTATCGATTCTCGCTCCCACAATTTTTTCAGCAAAGGAATCAATGGACTACCGATAAAACGGCGAAAGTGCATCGATATCAATAGTATTTACTTTGATTAAGTAATTAAAATAATTTTAATAAATCGTTATGCATTTTCCATACATAACGCAATTTCATATGTAAGGTCCTATTAAATAAACTTATGAAGCACATTGACAAGTGTATTTCAATTTCCCAGCGTATAATTACACTCGCGAAATATACTGTCAACCGCATTAAAGTTTACTGCTTTTATATTTGATTACTCGCGTTGTGGATATTATGAGTACTTAACATTTATTAAATGCAGAATAAATGTGTCTGATTTCTGTTTAATTGGTGGAGAATAAACAGTTTTAAACCAAGAAAATAAAAATTGTAAACCGCATAATCAGATGTAGAATAGTAATGAGAGGGCTGTGCTCTTAACCAAGGACTCCGAATTAATGGGTATCGAGTTCAACCCTCAGACTGAAGTCGAAGCTTTCTAAGCCTTAAAAAGCTTCCACTTGTACCAAATGAATACATCCTGAACTTCAAGTTTTTAAATCCCACATGAGCCTTATATTTTTTCTGGATAAAAAGTACTAAATATATACTTCTATACTCAGCTTGGTAGATGAAAGCTCAAGCCTCTCTCACTCTGAGAAGAGATCTGGGCTTGGACAACAAAGTAGTGTGTAACAAACCATACAGGTTTACCTGAGAAAGATCAAAATATTCATTACATGTATAAAATTATCAATTCATAACCAAGGGGGTTAGGCAGAATCTCATATCTCACATGTCGATCATATCGTGATCCCTGTGATTAGTTGAGAGATCACCGTGATTGGCCAACGGATTATTGCGACATCACGCGTCGGTTTCTCAACCAATCACAGTGATCACGATACGGTTGGCATGCGAGATATGAGATTCCGTCTAACCCCCCTGGTTACAGATATCTAGCTAGATAGTTAGTAGCATCATAGATTCTTCTCATTAAAGGATGCAAGTAGGTATATGTTATCATACAGACGTTTACTTTTTCCGCCGGCGGACCACTGAAGTAATACAACATAGTATCAGGGGTCCATCAACACAGGCGGAGAGACGGTACACGGCGGGTTTCTTTAGTGGGTGAAGGCCACTACCCTGTTCGTTGCCTCGAACGACGGGGTGTGCGGTTATTTACATTTTTTCCCGCCAAAACAAAAAAGGAATATGTTATCATTTTTGTTTATTATAATATTTCTGACAATGTTAAATATCTACATGACGTCGCTGCTCCACAAAGCGGGAAATACGTGACTCCCTCCCCTCGTGAACACCGCAAATACATTTGTATTTACCTCATGTTAACATTTTATGACTAAAATTGGGAAATACGAATTGAAGAGAGGACGCACACGAATAAAATTACTGTCAATTTGTTATTTTTATTTATTTTGCATTAACAGTGCTCGGGTATACTTATAATATAAGAAAAAAAATAGATGCCACGGGACGTCTACCAGATGTGAAAACATCGAATATAATAATTATAACTGTTTCAAAGTGTGCTTGTATAAAATAATGAAATGTTTAAAATAATCCATCATCAGACCTGGATACCATCTCAAGACCAAGTACTCGTCAAGAGGAATCAAACAAGCCCAGACTCGACAGGGTTACGCCGTTTCATTATAGAGTTCCCATGTCCACCTTCCAGCTCCATCATCAGATCAGCTCCATGTTATCATAATATTGCATCATCACGCAATATACATATGCGAGCAAAATTTCAAATCAATCGGAAACCGGGAAGTGTGTCAAATTTAACTTGCAAGATTTGAACGGGACAAATAAAATAAAAGCTGGTTTTACCCTCCCTCCGCATTAGATGTTTCACATCACAAAATATAGGAAAAGGGAAAAGGCTAATTATGAGTGAGGCTTGACCCGGTGACCCTATATCTCCGGCGGGAGTGATTTTAACTGCTGAGCTATCTAAGACATGTAGTGATCAATGTCTACATTACATTCATTTGTAGTAATGGAGTTTTCATAATTTTCACAAAATTCACCTCTTAAATAGGTTTTGTAGGCCATAATTAGTCCACCACGTTGGCCTTATGAGGATTGGCAGAATTCACAAACTCACAAAATATCTCTAAGGCATGCGGGTTTCTTGCGACGGCTGAAGCACACGCCTTCTGTCATCTAAAAAAAACAATCGTGAAGTGGAGATTGGGTGTAGCCGTCAGCTACTTCGATAGCTTAGTGATCTAGAGCACTTTCTCGGATTGGAAGGGACGCATATTTGAATCCCGCTCGCAGTAAAGCTCTCTTTTTCAATAAATTCCACTCTCAAAATAATTTGTTCTTTAAAGTAGCTGAGCATGTCAAGTGCTAAAATACAGATCACAATAAGAAACGTTTACTTTGCAAGTATAGTTCAAGGCAAAACCACCCGACATTAACATAAGGCATAATGTATGTTGCTAAGCATGTCAAATGCTAAAAATATATATAAAAATATCTAAATAAGGCATATTTGTAAAAAAATAACTTCCCAACTTTTGAAAATGTTTAATTTTCTTAGCGGAAAGTTAAAGAAATGAAATAACGAATATAATAATTACGTGAGAAAAAGAAAGCAGCTGGGTTAATCTGTTGCTCTCGAACCGTTTTACAGATCAAAATTGCCAGTAAAAAATCAAAAATCTATAATTTGTGTTAGCTTTTTATTCCGTTATCGCCCCCCGTTTTCGTTTTTCATAAATACCTGCCTTCAATATACAGTCACATTAAGTCCTATTGTTTTGTAACATATTTATTATGTTTATGTAGATAAGAAAGGATTAGTAAGGGTAAGGAGTTTAGTGTTTCGTTAATCGGTTTGTCAAAATATTTCAAATCAAGAAGATTAGATTAACATATAATATTTTATAGCACACAAAATTTGATAACATGTACCTACATTCACACTAAAATTTGGTAATAAAAGGGTTATCTTCAGAAGGATCACGGCAGCCAGTTTCTACACGGTAGATATATATAGATATAATAGTGTACGAGTGTGTGCGCCAACATAAAACACTGCACTTAACACACCGATGGTATGGCGGTTACCCAACCCTATAGAGCTTAGCTACCCCAGAGGCATCACTCGTACATTTTCAACTCCGAGAAATTGGATAGGAGGTGGAGGAGAAGGATAATAAGGATAGGGGTTACGCCTCCGGCGCTCGCACTCGCCAAGTGAAACAACTGGAGTAGGTACCGCTCGTTGCTTCACGCTGATCTTCTGTGAGGGTGGTTGTTCCCCGATCGGGCCGGGCCATTCGTGGTGGGACAAACAGAACTCCAAATATCTTTTGGTGGGAAATAAAGTACCTAACCACAAACCCCGGTGTTCAGGTTTACGAAAAGTGTAGTTTGGGGTCATTGCCAACTAAAGAAACCATATGCCGTCTTGTATTGAGGATTCAAACTCCAGATTGCATGATCCGAAGTCGCATATACTGCCACTAAACAACCGAGCCTGTATCTTTGTACTACAATCATTTTCGTACCAGTCGAGCGCCGAGAGGGTAATGTGTGCACGCCGGGCGACCCTGTTATCTCCCCCGGCTGTGAATTGGACGTATACAGTCACATAAAATATCTTAAAGAGGAGTACCCAATTAGTAACGACATTTCAAATTAAGGGTCCTCACTGTTCTTGTCTCAAGTAAGATAAAGAAAATAATAGAGTTGCTATTTACTATAAGACTGCCAATTATACATAAGTTTAATTATTGCTCAATTAATCTTTTTTATATACTGTCCCTTTCTTTTCCGTGGGAGTCGTCGGACGACTCTTCCTTCTTTCCTTTAGGAAATAAGCAAATATTACCCATTGCATTACTGGTGGTAGGGTTGGGTATTAAGTGGAAGTATTCACTTTAATCGTGCCCGAGCAATGGTACACCATCTCTAATATATTATGATCGACCATAAAGCAATTCGATAAGTTATGGTTGTAGCTCTTTTTCCGTACTCGGGGGGTTGTAGCCAGAGCCTTCTTTTTATTTTTTTTTATTTTAGGTGGGCAAAAATGTCCTACCGCACACCCCGCTGCCCGGGGAGACAACGGGGTAGTGTGGGGCTCTCACCCACTAAAAACCCACCGTGCGCCCTCACCCGGCCTTACTACGGTGGATCACGGGTACCGCGTCGTTTCACCGCGATCCGCAGGCGGCAGCCCCTTCGGGCGCCCCCTCTTGTGCGACGCCCCGCGCACTTGGGCGTCACACCTTCACGGTAGGCTCCGTCTGCAGCCTCGGCTAGGGCAGCATCAGGCGCAGGAAAGCGCGCGCACGCCGGCGGCGAATCGGGTCCGCGAAGGAGGATTCCTCTCGGGCCCTCTCCGCCACCTCCTTCCGCAAGATGACAGCCTCGCAGAAGGCGGCGACCGCAGTCCAGGCTCTGTCACTGCCAACCATCGCTCGCGCAACGGCCGGCAGCGACAGTTCCATGCCTATGACTGCAACGAGTTCCCGGCGCTGCACATCCCAGGCCGGGCATGACTCAAGCGTGTGCTGCGCCGAGTCCTCGCCGCAGTCGCAGTGGTGACAGCCTGGGGTCGTCTCAAGCCGCTGCTCACCATTTCATTTCATCAATTGAGTAAAGTATTGTCAAGCCGCTGCTCACCATTTCATTTCATCAATTTGAAATGAAAAAATAAACGGCTATCTCCTGCTACAGCCAAAACGCAACGATGTGCTTTATGGCCGGCCACACTGGAGATGGTGGTACCAACCTGCTCGGGCCCGATACCAAGTGAGTACTCCCACTCGGTACCCAGCCCTACCACCAGTCATGCAATGGATGATAATTGCTTACTTCCCTTAGTCGCCTCATACGACACCCGATGGAAAGAATGGGTGGTGACACTTACATTCTTAGTCCGTCACCACACCGAAAACTATTTATGTAGTTGCTATAGACATATATTTTTCTTGGGTTAGTCTGCTACTCGTAAGTCGACTATAACGCCTAAGTTTAAATGCTGGCTGATAGCTGGTGATATTGATGAATCGAAATAGTTATAATCCTACATGCATAGTTTTGTATTATTGCAAACCACAGTACTCGGTCTTGTTGGGGACATATATTGTTAACCACATGTTCCACATAAATGTCACTCTTCACACCACAAGAGGAAATGCGTGCAGGTCACTGAAATAAACCTTAATAATATTTTAAGTTCCATACTTCTGATACTAACTAATTGAAGTACGTGAGTCTGCCGTGGAAGTATTTCTTTGTTATACTTCCTCTCCACCTCCAATGCCTTTCCTTGGAGATGGCGACGCGCCTTTATTGGTTAAGGTAACAGATTATAATTAGGTGGGCTGTTTGCCTCCCACGTAATATAAAAAAGAAATTAAATTCATTTCTATTTCATAATCTACTTAATAAAGATTACAGATTATAGGCGCACATTAGAGTGATAACAATGTTTTAATATTAATGTTGAATAGTAACAACTTTTATGGTCTATTACAGATACGCCTACGACTTCTAAATACATACTTGTAAAATTACTGGATTTAGTGACGGCAAAATTTTGCAACTGCCTCGGTGGTAGAGGCGTAGTGTGTACGACTGCTGATCATGAGGCTCGGGTTCGATCCCCAGGTCGGGCAATCATATTTTTCGTAAAAAGAAAAATTCTCAGTAGCAGCCCGGAGTTTGGAAATGTGGCCAGTAAAAGGCAATAGGCTTGCCCCATATTACGTGGGACTTAATAACTTAACATAGCTGGCGAACCGTGGGTGTGTAATACACCTCTGTCTACCCCTTCGGGGATACAGGCGTGATTTTATATTATGTTAAAATTTTGTAGGTATTGTTATTTCTATATTATTTTAGCTATCGAAAATAGATGAGTTACCTATCTGATGGTATGTGGTAACTTCTGCTCATAGAGCTCAGCAATACCAGAGGCATAGTTTAGCAGATACTTACTGACAAGAACCGCTAATACTCCGAGAAGTAGGAACGCGTATATTGTCCTTACAATTCAAAAATTCAAACATACTGAGACGCTTTATGATTACTCAAAAGGCAGAAAATACCATCACGTCCGCAACTTTACCACAAACCTTGTTCAGGTCGGCTTCCGATCTGTTCTGTTTTAGCTAATGACCAGTACTTATATAAAGTGACTGCTTATCTGACCTCCGCTACTCAACTAAGGGGACAACTGACGAACAGGGTCATGTGGGGCCCTTTTTTGTTAAGGCGGGAGAAAATGGTCCTAACCGCACACCCCGTCGTTCGGAGCAACGAACAGGGTAGTGTAGGCCCTCACCCATTAAAGAAACCGTCGTGTGCCCTCTCTCCACCTTTATAGGCGGGCCAACGGAACCATTTTACATTCCTCCAGTGGCGGGTCATGTGGGGCCCTAACGCACTAAATAAACCCGCCATGCCGTCTTTCCATCTGTATTTGGTGGCCTACTCGAACATGTTACATAATGTAACATGTTTACATTACGTCAGTGGTCCGCCGGCGGCTTACCCTTTCTGGTACCCTTTACTGAGCGACACGTCTACGCGGGAGGCCTTGGGGTGGCGCATGTTCCCCGGTCCATCCACCCGCAGCCTCTGCTTAAAGACGACACCCTGCGCTAAGGAATAATCCTTGTATCGTGGAGGCCTTTACAAACATACAATTTCACAGACACAAAGTATACACAGACTCAAAACAACCATTTGTGGATCACAAAGAGTTGTCCAGTGTGGAAATTGAGCCCACAACACTCGGGAAGGGCATTATTTAAACCACTCCACCGTCTATGCATTCTTTGGTAAAAGCCAAATATAGGGTAATGGCACTCGTTAAGAAAGCTATGTCAAATAGTGGACGTCAATATGCTGATTGATGCAACCGAAACTTGATAAGTGTTTTTGCAATTGTTTTACTTCTCCTTTACTTAAAACCCTCATGTCACGCTCTTAATGATCTATTATTGTCCTCGACGTGAACACATTATCACTGAAGTCTCAAACTTATTCTAAAGTACTTAGGGGCCAATATTCAAGAAGATAATTTTGATGCTTATGGGTACTTCAAAGCATGGTGGTTAGGTATTCTTAAAAATAGGGATCATATTTAATCACCGAGCTAGTTGTCAGCCAGATAATACTTCACAACGAGCCTGCGCCCTCCTTAATAAGTAATGTAGAATCTCAAGTACTTAAAAACAAAAAAAAAACCAAGTAAGTATTACTTAGTCAATTTATCCCAAATTAAAGTCAATAACGTCAAATTTAATTATCTTCAAGGCAGAATTAGATACAAGAGCAAGGGAGCTTGAACGAGAACGATATAAGCAGCATCAGCCTACTTAAGAAATGCGAAGTAAGCAAGCGAGCTCTTGTGCTTGAAGAATGGCTTAACTGAACTTCTTCAGCTGTGTCTAATTTAGGACACTTAATAAATGTTTCCTTGACATGAATAAATATTTAAAATTATCTTATGTTATAAGTAAATGTAAAACTTTAATATCAGCCCTACTATTCTGTAAAAATCATTCTCGAACTCGAATTCACATGTCGAATTCACTGTCACTTCGACAGTCACTTTCAGTGCGAAAAATTTGGTATTCCTTAACTTGACACAACGTCGCGTGAAGTGAAAGTGACCATCGAAATCTCTGGTAAGATCGTCTGATGACACTAGTGTCGGCCTCTCCAAGTTACGGTTTGAACAACATTTACGATTGCATTTTTCTAATAAATACAACAAGGTAAAATTTTGTTTATTGGTATTTTAAGCAATACTCAACACACTCATTGTTATAACTTTATTTTAATCAATTATAAGTTAATATTAAAGTGATCATAAATGAATTTAGACTGAATACAGCATACCTTAGCCTATTTCTATGTTTGTTCCAAAAAGATTTACGTGGTGTAATCATGACAACCTAAGTAACATTATTGGTTGTCAGCTTATAAGAATATTATATTATTATATTAACATTCCTTATATTTTTTTTGTAATTTATATTATGCTCAGTATTTCCCTACGTGATCGAATCCGTAATACGGAGATCCGTAGGAGAACAGGAGTGACCGACATAGCCCGCCGAGTTGGCATGCTGAAGTGGCAATGGGCAGGCCACATCGCTCGACAAACCGGCATTTGTTGGGGAAGAAAGGTTCACGAGTGGCGACCACGTATCGGACGGCACAGCGTAGGACGGCCGGCCACCCATCAGATGGACCGACGATCCGATCAAAGTCGCAGGGAGCCGTTGGATGCGGTCGACGCAGGATCGCTCGTTGTAACGTTCTCTTGGAAAGGCCTATGTCCAGCAGTGGACGTTGAAAGGCTGACGGATGGATGATTTTTGTAATTTTCAGTAAATAAATAAATTTACTGTAGTATGTGACAGGATTTCAAACGCTCGCCATGACATCCCGCCAAAATGCCAAAATCCCATGACGACCTCAGAAGTGCTATTCAAAACAAACTTTGTTTGTTTTCGTTTGTTCGTGTACGTTCACTAGTTATTCTTCGTTATGTGACTATAGAAATATACAGTGAATAATAGTTACAATGGAATAAGTGTTCTATTAATTTCTTGTTGACTTATGACGGAAAAATACGCGGAAGGAATTTTATTTTAAATAAATATTGCGAATTCGTAATAGATTTATTTTATTATACCCAATATTATGTAGGTACCTTTAAAATAATTGACAAGCAATAGAGCAAGCTTTGTGATATTTAAGTGCCTGCTAATTTAAATACCATGCACCTTATTGTAAGCCCCCTCCTCTGCCGTTTATTTGTTACTAACAAAGTACTTAGTTCATTATCCATTTCTTGGATCAAGTTTTCCGTAATTCTATAAATATTGAAGAATTCGTCACTGGGACTGGTAAATTTCTTATAATTTAAGCTTATCGATGGCTGCTATTCTTTTTTATATTGCTAGTGCTATATGCTCTTTGTTGCTAATGATGGCAGACGAGCCACGGCCCACCTGATGGTAAGCGGTAATCGTCGCTAATAGACTCAACAATACCGACAGTATTGTCAAGCCGCTGGCACTATTTCATTTCTCAGATGTGAAATGAAAGAATAACCGGCTATCTTCTGCTACGGCCAAAACATACTGACGTACTTCATGACCAGTCATACAGAATACGGTGGTACCGACCCGTTCGGGCCCGACAGCAGGTGAGTACTCACACTTGGTACCCAGCCCTACCACCAGTAATGCAATGGGTAATAATTGCCTAACCTTACTTCCCTTAGTGGTCTTATACGACATCCTCGGGAAAGGATAGGATAGTGACACTTGTATTCTTAGTCTATTGTCTAGTCACATGGATAAATTCACTTCTAAATCGTGGCCTATTTTTAGTAAATGACCTGGCCATCTACAAATAAAGATGATTTTAACACAGCATCACGCCTGTATTCTCCGAAGGGGTAGGCAGAGGTGTATTACACACCCACGACTCGCCAGCTATGTTTAAGTCCCAAGTAATAGGGGGCGAGCCTACCGGGCACATTTCCAAACTGAAGTATAATAAAGGATATATAAAATAATATTGTGAAAAACATATTCTTTCATTTTACACGTAACTTCTCAGGAAGAAACTTCTTTATTCCTTTTTAAATTAACAAAGTCACTATTTATTTAGTTTTCACTTACGATCTCGCACATAAATTATTAACTTTTAATTTGACATAAAAGAATTGAGGTGAGATTCGTAGTGAATATCGAAATCTTTAGTACAGAATTCGAATTAACGTCAAATACATAAGATCTCACTTGAGAATAATTCGCTTCACCTACATTCTCACCATGTGGCGTTACTGTAGATTTCACGTAAGTTACAGAATGCCTAATAGTATTTTCACGTCAAATTCAGAAGTGAGCTCGCTAGTGAAATCTAGCCTAGCAGGCGTAAAATCTTCTTAAATATTTTAACAATGAAGTTACTTCACTCATATGAAGTGAATATCATACTAGATCGAGAGCCTCAAGTTCAAAAATAATAATCGATAGCACAGAAGCGCCGGCGCAAGGACCAGAGACTACAATGACAACATAACGTAGATGACTAAAAATAAAATTATTGAAAAGTGGCAGTTTGTTGCCATCCTAAAAAAACAAAAGGTTAAGTATTAAGAGAAAAATCGATAACAAAAACGTGTAAATTGAAATAAAACTCTATAAAATACCTCATCATCTTAGGAAATACCTATCTTATACCTTGTAAATATTGAAGGCATCAATCTAATTCAAAGTAGGTTGAATCATGTGATAGGTCCTGCGAGGTCAGCTCCTTCCCAGGATGGGGGTCGTTTGCTATGCAGATGATACCCTCCTCACCGTGAGGAGAGTCGGCTTCGAAGAGGCCGTCTGATTCCATGGCTCTCGCCGAGGCCCCCCTCGAGGAGCATGCCTGCATGTGCAAGGGTTGCCGTGCCACTCGCGGAGGTATACTGGCTTCGTGGAGCGGCACGGGCCAGAGGCGAGAAATTCTCTGAAAGGAGTCTGGGCAGAGCACGAGAAGCGGCCCGAAGGACGTTGATCCGGCGGTAGAGGGTAGAGCTGGAGTCTCCCGGAGCAGGACGGGAGACTGACGGTTGCACCGCACCTCCACCAATGGTTAAATCGAAGGCACGGCAACCTCAGCTTTCGGTTGACGCAGGTACTTAATTTTTGTTTTAATACAACACATGGTCTAGTTTTGAGGTTTTTTCAGGGCAAACTATGTATGGACGCAGAGCAATGTCTTTTGGCTAGTAGTTCCACATACTTTTAACATGTTTAATCAAAAGTCCTCCCATCATCCTAGAGTAAATAATAAAATGAGTACCTAGTTAGAGCTATTTATTGGCAAATCGTCAAAACCGTTAATGTCATTTGTTAAAAAAGGCTATATTTTGAATTCCTCACAGACACATGGCACAGACGACACGGAGCATTATTTACAAAGACCTTTATAAACGAAGCGCCTAATTTAATAATATTGGCAACTACGACTACTACTTAATTCTCTGTAGTGATAACTGTTTTGTCCGGACGGCAACAGTCACAATCATTCCAAGTTACTTAATTTGTTATTGCTCGTAGTGGCAGACGAGCTACATAGCCAATGGTAAATGGTAATCGTCGCTCTTAGATTCAGTAACTTTAAACAAACTGCCCAGTCGGTGCTCACCGTTCTATTTCTCGGAAACACGGCGAGGTGTTGCACGATCAGTCACACTGAAAAATGTGGTATTGGCTGCCCTCATTTGGTCGCTCATCACCATCTCCAAAGAAGGGGACAGGAATTAGATAGGAAAAATAATGATATGAGAAAACTAATAAGGAGAGATAGAGAGTGGGTTTGGGCCTTCTGCGCTCACCATACGAAACAACGGTAGGAGTTTTAGTTAGGAACGGCACCTATCGTTGTTAGTTGTTACCCTAGGGTAAAGGGTAGCTTGTTTTTTATCTATAGTTTGCCTCAAGAATTGAGGCATTAACTACCCAATCGTTTTCTTTACTTCGATTAGAA
Organism: Leucoma salicis; assembly: GCA_948253155.1. Taxonomy (NCBI): domain Eukaryota; kingdom Metazoa; phylum Arthropoda; class Insecta; order Lepidoptera; family Erebidae; genus Leucoma; species Leucoma salicis. The sequence continues at coordinate 21,586,596 of OX411822.1, forward strand.
GTGGAAGTTCCAGAGTTGAGCGCATTTAAACAAATAACCCTTCAGCTTTGCCCTATTTTTAGTTATTTAATCACTACGTAGACTAAAATACATGGCATCAAACATTCAAAAGCTTTCTAAAGTACATTTCAGAAAATACTTTAGTAAAACCCGACGATCCTTATGCAGATTCTTATCCGTTGTTCATGAATTATTAACTCTGTGGAGCTCGTCCGCCGTCACTTCTCTTGTTCAGACAAGCTGTCGATTATTCGCCACATTGTACGTGTTTCACCCGACACATGACTACTAAAAGCCTTTGCATATTTTTACTGGAGACTGCTCTTTTTTACTTCACAATAATATTAATAAGAAAACCAACATATGGATCGTATGTTTGTTTGCCACTTGCGTGAAATATAACACTATTTAGTAGGTCACATAAAGTGAATTTTAATTAACTAGCGACCCATCCTATTATTTAAGGCCTGAAAAAATGTACCCAACCACACACCTTGCTATTTGGTGCGATGAGCAGGATGAGGGTTCGTTATATACCCAGCCGTGTACTGTCTCTGTATTGGCAGACTACTGGACCTGTATCACATTACTTAAATTGGTCCTAGAGGCACGTCTATTAGATTACGGCAATTTACTAATATTCATTATAATACATTTAACGGGTCTATAAGCGCATTAAACGCTACAGCCAAAACACACTGACGTGTTTCATGATTGGTCACACAGGAGATCGTGGTACAAACCAGATCAGGCCCGATAGTAAGTGTGTACTGTCACTTGGTACCCAGCCCTACCACCAGTAATGCAATGGGTGATAATTGCTTACTTCCCTTAGTCGCCTTATAAGACACCCGCGGGAATGGATGGGGTGGTAACACTTGTATTCTTAGTCCGTCACCACACGTATAATTAATATAAAACGCGAAAGTTTAAAAAGTACTAATTTACTAATATCTTTAGGATTTCTTAAGTATTATATTATTATGCTCTAGTAAGATCATTTGGACTAATCTTTTAAAATTTAGTCCGCTTGTAACTTAAATTGCCTGTTCCTTGCCTCTATTATAAAACATTTAATTTCAAGCGTTAAGCTGTACTCGGAAATTCAGTGCATGCTGGTTCGATTTTGGCATTCCGACTTGACTAGACAGAGCTCGGGTGCAGGACTTTACGCAATATCCGAGGCACGGGGGTGAAACACAAAAATTTCGCGCTGGTATCGATGATTACTGGACAGAAAAATCTGTTATTTTTTGGCGCGACCCGGGATTTGATCGCGAGACCTTATGATCTACTATCGCATACAACACTGCTAAATCACTGACTTAAGGTATATAAAAGAGAAGTAAAAGTAATTTTTTATGGAAACAAAACAAATATATTTCATAATAATCTCTATATTTACATAATTATACACGATACGATATCGACACGTGAGATTACAATACTTAATATCTTCCAAACATTATACGAGTATAACATTATATCTAAAGGCGAGCATGCTATTTTTCAAAATAATTTAGTTTTAAACTAAGCTCGCCTGTCTTGCGCTAAGGCAACTCATCAAAATGATATAATAACAATTATTTTCTTTACATTTTGAATTATAATTTAACATTTAATGATAGATTGTCATTAAATTACGAAATTATTAAGTTTTGAGTAAAACATTCCTGTAAATAAAGTCGCGAATCTTCTAATAGCACTCCCCTGTGTCTATCGCGTGCAGAATCAGTTTGGTGCACTCAGTGCGGTTGAGTTTCCCGGAGTGCGTGTGCGGTAGGAAGGGCACGAACACCACACCTCCATGCAGGCGCTTGTGATCGCTCAGGGCAGCTGTAGATATTGACTCAGAGTGACTTAACTGTATAACTATTTTATTTAGTGTGTATTTCAAACATTATTGTCCCAGCAAAAGAAAATTATATTGCTTCGGGACAGCCCCAATTAAATGCCTGAATACTTTGGCTATTTTTTAAAGAATGAATAAAAAAACGGGATGGCGGTGTAAAAATAATTTCAGAAAAACTATTTTGATCTCTCAACACACGCTCTGAAAGTTTAATATCCGTTACTGTTGCCATACGTTTTGATCATGCACCATTTTTATCATGCACCTACAAAAATTTTGTTTATTTAGTGTTTTGGTAGATACTTTTAAACTATTAAAACGATAGAAAGATTATTTTGAAAAACTCTTAAGTGAAGAAGATCCTCTAGAGAGGATGCTGGAAAGAAGTAGGTAGAGCTAATGTGGTCTACGTAAGACAGAAATTGTAACACGCGTATGGTTCGATGCTGACAATACCAGCGAGCTCAGTGTCGCGGTGGGCTTGCGATCAGGTATGGAAGAAAAACACATGTTGCGCTGACCCGAGATAAATGGAACAAGGGTAAGCAGATTATTTTAAACTACTAACATATTTTTCTTTAAATTACCTACCGTAAAGCATCTGGTGTCATCACGGCTATATTTTGGATAACTAGCATCCCTAGTATTATTAAGGCCTCGAGAGAAGAAACTGTATCGAATTAAATACTTGGAGATGGCTCACCATTAACAGCCGCATGTATCTGTTCCCTGGTGACGCGCGCTTGCGGCTGCATGACGACGGCGGCGGCGGGGCCCTTGTCCGACGCGCACACGGCGCTCTCGCACACGCCCTCCACTGACTCCACCATGCGCTCCACCTCCTCGGGGGACACCTGCCGAGTACAATCTCTATCAAGAAAGGCAGTTAATTAGCTGCATATATTGATACTGGATTCCATGAGTGGAAGCATGGATAAACTCGCCAGGAGACCTGGATATCAGAGAGACTTTATTGACAGCATAATGAATAGCATACGTGGGACTTAAATATAGCTGGCGAACCGTGGGTGTGTAATACAACTCTGCCTACCCCTTTGGGGAATACAGGCGTGATGCTATGTTTCTTTTACAACCAAATACAGATTCTATAATTTAAAAAATATTATTATTTATTTTCATATTATATATTTCTGCTGTTTTACTCACATGGCACCCATTGAACTTAAAGCTAAACTTCTTCCTTATGGCAAAAGAAATCCTCTCGTTCTCGTCTAGGTGGAAGGCGTCACCAGTTTTGTACCAGCCGTCCTCCGTCAAGGACTCCTTTAGTTTGTCACTTTTATGGTAAGTCTGTTGGCAGAATTAGTACATTTTGATCTATATTTTTTAGCATTTGACATGCTCCGTCACTTTTTAAAGTACAGATTATTGGTGAATAAGGAAAATGAGATTTTTTTTCCACTAGTACAAAAAGTACTCTTTTTCCTTATTCACAAATAATTTGTACTTTAAGAATTAGTACAATTCAAATTTTCATAAAAAACTTTTAGGATTTGACATATTCATTATTTATTAGAACAGATTTTTATGGAACAAGCAAAGTAGAATTTCAGTATTTACTACATGAAAGGTACAAAGCCAACTACATTACATAAAATTTACCTTAATAAGGCAATCTCCTTTCACGCACAGCTCTCCAGTCTGATTAGGGCCTAACTCTTGACCAAATTCGTCAATAATCTAGAAAAAGTACATTAATTTTTAATACTCAAATTAAATATCCCTAAATAAAATTAAAGTACAATACACAGTATTGGTATACTTTACAAACATATCATTTGACTGACATAAAGTACACCTAGACTCAGAACAACCATATGTGGATCATACAAAGAATTGTCCTGTGTGAGAGTCGAAACGAGAATATTCGTCACGGTCAGTGTCTAAACCACTTCATCTGTGCAGTGTTTCTACCTGAAGTGACTCATAAATCATCGATTATTTGCTTTAAAGACAAGCTCACATTGTGCAGTGACAGCCCAGTGGTAAAATCAATCACTACTAGGGTTCACTAATAGGTATTACTTGCGTGGACGTCTAAAGCAAAGGATGAATTGTCCATCCATTTCAATATGCCAATTAGTCTACGGGAGACATTCTCTTGTCCGATAATAATAATATTAAAAACTTTATAACCTTGGGTTTATAAAATCCATTTGACAGGTTTTCGGCGCCATATTGACCGACTTATGCAAATGATGGTGCTCAGTGAAAATAAAAAATAATATTCCACAACGCATATTCCATTTAGGGATCCCTACTCTGGTAAACAATGCATACTGATGCATGTAAATAGAATTTGACAATACAGAATTCCACACATCCGAGTGTGTTATTCTTCTCAGTATAAAATATGTACTTTTATATACTCGTAGCATTGATTGATTCAAGTACTTACTGTAGGCAAATGTCTAAATTATCCGATATTTTGATGCCGATATTTGCCGATAACTATGTACTATGAAATTTTGCTTTAGTGATTTTACGGCAATATGTTTTATAACAAATTATTGTTTTTATATATATTTTTAGCATTTGACATGCTTAACCATATAAATCAACACAAAGTGTGATGATGGCGCAGGCGTTGCCCAAGACGTTAAATATGAATGTGTTATCGAAATTAGCAATTGTCACGATGGCTGAATTGGCAAAGCATTTGGACGGTATGCAGGAGATGCAGGTTCAAATCCTGCTTGTGAATATTATTTTCAATTTCACATTTTCACACTTTGTGTTGAAATTATTGTTTTCATAACACCTATACTCATATTAAATATAGTACAAAGATTAATCACCTAAATAGGTTCTTCTCTAGTGTCTAAACAGTGACTGACCTTGTAATATAATGCGTTGATGACCCTTCCACTGCAGTTAACAGGAGTCTCCTTGTCTGGTATCGCAATGAAACCTTGAGTCTCGGTAGTGCCGTACCCATTACATAAATGCGTCTTATCGGACAATTTATCCTGTAGAAAATTTGCGTGTTAATAAACATAAAGACAGCGATTTTTGCTAATAAATTACACAGAGATCAATTGCATATTGTACTAAAGTAGATCCGATATACACGACACGGAATAAAAAAGAAATGAAACCGTAAGAACATAGAAAATAAAACTTTATATAACAGAAATAACATACTTTACCTTAAAACTTTGCATAAGTTCGGGAGTGGAAGGTGCTCCCAAAAATATCAGCGTTTCTAAAGAAGTCAACTGGTCGGGTCTTATACTTGCTATCAAAGCACTGGCAAAGGCCGGAGCCAAGAAAGTCCACGTTGGCTAAAACAATATTGTAATGTCATTGAATTGAAACATCACTCTTCATCATGAGGTTACTAAACTGATGTGCTTTCTAGCACACAAAGAGCGAAAATGTGAAATAATAATTAGAGCCATGAGCGGGATTTGAACTCGCGCCTCCTGGATTACCATTCCAGACGCTCTGCCAATTGAGCCACAATCACTTGGTGCCATCAATTCCTTCTTACCACCTTGGGTGGTCAAGCATGTCAAAGTCTTAATACAAAAAAAAAACTAGACGTCGCAGGACGTCTACCAGATGTGAAAACATCAACATTATTTTGTAAAAATAAAATGATCATAACTTGACAAAGTACTCCTTAAGACGAATCGTACGAGCCCAAACTCGATGCAATTATGTCATTTTATAACGGAGTTCCTATGGCCACATTCTAGTTCCATCATCAGACCCTGTATACCATCTAACGACAAAGTACTCGTCAAGACGAATTAAACAATTCCAAACTCGATGGGGTTGCGTCATTTCATTACAGAGTTACTGTGGCCACCTTCCAGCTCCATCATCAGATCAGATCCATGTCATCATAATATTGCATTGTCAGGCGATATACTTACATATGCGTGTAAAATTTCAACACAATCAAGTGTGTCAAATTTAACTTGCAAGATTTGAACGGGAAAAGTAAAATAAAAACAGCCGATTTTACCCTCCCTCTGCATTAGATGGTTCACATCAATAATGGTATTTTTTTGCAGCAAATACCCAGCTATGAAGCACCTATACACGACCATCATTACTGCGATAATATTTTGATTCCACGGTCAAGGGAAACTGACAAAATTACATGTACAGAGCTCTCTTTCTTTCAACACGCGTGATGGTCCGTGAATATGAATAAAAACTCTTACTCTGTACTTCTCTAATAGATGCGTGACACTCTGCACTGTATTGACAATCGGTGATATTAGTACGGGGATGTCATTGGCGACGCACGACGTGATTGTCATGGTGAACGTCATCCACTGAAGGCTTGTGAGGACCATTACCAAGCGTGTCGGTGTCGGAAACTTTGTGTGGTAGGCCCTGAAACCAAAATGAATAATTCTTGTACAATAACTATTCAACAAATTATCCTTAAAACTACATAATATTACAGTTTAAAATTTAAAAAAGGATGTAGCTAGTCTTTTAATCCAGAAATTCGCAGGAGAACTTTATAATATAACTGACACCAAAGAAACATCGTTAGAAAATCAGCATGCAAAAAGATATTTTCTCCGTTGTTTGTCATGTCATACAATGAGTATTAGAGAAGATTGCTGGTTTGGGGACCTAAAGCCAAATCACTCTCATCATAAAAGAAAATCCGAAGGCTAAAGTGCGTTCATATTGTACCATTATAATACTTTCTGATATTAATCATATGTCACAGATGAAAATGACGTTCGCGGATGTTTTTTTGTCACTTCTCGTTTCTTAAACAACATGAATACGTAGATAAGTTACTACAAACAATAACTGGCTGACTACGCACGCATAAATTTTTCTATGCATCCGCACGCATTAACTGCATCAGGCAAAATGAGTCAAATGAGTGAGACAGATGAGGACGACAGACGTCAGTCTAGAGATTAATCGCGTAATTATATTTTAGCTAACTATATAGACCTATATTGTATTCTGTATAATATTTCGTTTTGTTTGGTCTTCACGTATTTATAGATCTGCACAAATTTATAGTTTATTATTATTATTTATTTTTGAATATTTAATCATATACCCACAGGATGTAAGTTTTGTAGATACATAATCCATGGAATTATATCTATGTACCTATATCACTGCCAGTTAATTGACTTCCGTGCGTCACTAATATCTGCATTGAAAATCAGCGTTGCAGTGCATCTTAATAAAATTGCTGCACTGTGACATCATTGCTGAATGCGGGCCTTATTGTCCACCTTTGAAATTTTGTATTTTATATTTTGTTGTGTTTTTTTAGATTAAGTATGTTTCTTTGGTGTCAATAAAATAATTTGTTTGTTTTTGTTTTATTTTTGATCTATATGTTAGCACTTGACATGCTCGGCTACTCTTAAAGTACAAATTATAATTTGTGAATAAGGAAAAAGAGTATTTTAGTCGACTAAAATACTCTTTTAGAAAATATAGAGCAAAAATATTTGAAAAATTACGCCATCAAATAGTATGAATTTTAATTGCAAAATTAAACTTACTACATTGGATGAATGCATGTAAATGCATTGCCGATAGATGGCGTTGGTCGTTAAGATAAATGTGATGAGGAAATTCGGTATTTCTAGAAATGGTACTCAATTGAGCTATTCAATGGATTAGAGCACTTCCCCGGAAAGGAAGGGACGCAGGTTCGATTCCCGCTCGTACTAAAATACTCTTTTTCCTTATTCACAAATTATAATTTGTTTTTGTTTTGTTTGGATGGACCATGAGTGCTGTAAAGTATTCGAAACGTTGGCATATTTTATTTCATAACATACTGTACTACTTTGTGCATGTATAATCGGTTGTTATACATAGCACCACACCTGTATTCCCCGAAGGGGTAGGCAGAGGTGTATTACACACCCTCGATTCGCCAGCTATGTTTAAGTGCCACGTAATAGGGGGCGAGCCTATGGACGTCATTCACATTTCCAAACTCTAGGCTGCTACTGAGAATTTTTCTGTTTAGGAAAAAGCTTAATAACATTGCCCGACCCGGGGATTGAACCCGAGACCTCATGATTAGCAGTCTCATACACTACCGCTACACCACTGAGGCAGTTATAAATGTCTTTAATAGGTATATGGAAAACAATTACTCAGACTAGCAAACTAATGGTTTACACATGTAATTAAAGTACTATTTGGTCTTCTCAAAGTGCGCAAACATCCTTATGCTATATGTAAAGTAACATAAACGCTTTTTTCGCGTATAACTAAAATTATTAACTACCTTTAGCCCGAAGTTTCAATTGCGTTGCAGCAGCCGTGGTCACGGGACAGTTGTCTTGTGACCACGGCTGCTAAAAAAAGACCCTATAAATATTTAGGTATTTTTATATATATTTTTAGCACTTGACATGCTTAGGGTTTGCGTCATTATTAGATCAAAATCTTAATTGTAAAATTAAGTTTACCTGGTAGATATAATGTATACTTCCGACAGATGGCGCAGGCGTCACCCAAAGACATTAAGTATCAATGTGTTATCGAAATTAGCAGTCAGGAGCAATTGTCACGATGGCTGAATTGGCAAAGCATCTGGACGGTATCCAGGAGATGCAGGTTCGAATCCTGCTCGTGACTGTTATTTTCGATTTCACATTTTTCACTTTGTGTTTAAGTTTATGTTACTTTAAATATGTGTACAATTTGTAAATCTTTAAAAGTTACTATCCTTATGCCATTTTTTCAGCGTTGTCTACGTGTCTCTTTATTGAAACAACATCATAAACATTCAAAGACAATCTTTAATCTTCTAACTTAAAGACATTTATCTAAAAATCTGATATACTTACCAGAGTACAGGTATGCTTATCACTGTACCTCTTTGCGTCAATTCAGCAGCCTTGGGCAATCCTGTGGAGCCACTTGTAGGCAGCATCATCAATGTGTCTTCTGGTGATGAGTCTGGGAGTCTAATAACACATGTATATTTGTGACAATATTGAAAATAAGGAGGAATTAACAAAGGCGAAGGAATGAGGTAACATGACGATATATCTGGAGGAGAAACTTTGTATAGCTACAACGAATCGGCACATGTCTTATAAAGCTCGTTCTTAATAATGCTTATATCCAGCAGTGCACTGATGCTGATAGATAAATGGATGGATAAAAAAGTAAGACCCATGTGTTGACGGAAAATACATAGTGTCACATTCAAAAAAGAAAAAAGCTGGTAACTTAACCCGATGACAAACCATCTCGGCACATGCCCATCAGTAGGATGTTTATTTATTTTTTTATTGCTAACGGTGGCAGACGAACAAACGGCCCACCTGATGGTAAGTGGTAACCGCCGCTCATGGACTTTGGCAACACCAGGGGCACAGCCAACCCGCCGCCTACCGTGAGTAAAGTGCTCTTCTCAAACCTCGTTTAAAGAGGGATAAGTCGTAACGCTGGGGAAACACCGCAGCAGGAAGTTCATTCCAGAGCTTACACGTACGTGGTAGAAAAGAACGCTGAAAACGAACCGTCTTGAATGAGATCGTCTCCAGGTGGTATGGATGAACCCTAGCACGGCGTCTCGAGGTCCGGTGGTAAAATGGTGATGTTGGTACCACCTCAAACAGTTCCTCAGAGCACTCCCCGTTGGAGAGTCGATAGAGCACACAAAGAGCCCCAAAGTCTCTCCGCCGCCCCAACGACTCCAGCTCATCCGTGAGATTGGGATCATCGACAATCCGAACAGCACGCCTTTGCAGGGAGTCAAGTGGGTCGAGCTGGTATTTTGGTGCGCCTGCCCAGAGATGTGAGCAGTACTCCACGTGAGGGTGGACCTGTGCTTTATACAGCACAAGTCGCTGCCTCGGGGTAAGTACCGCTTGGCTCTGTTCAGGACGCCCAGTTTCTTGCTCGCCAATTAGGCTTTGTCAAAAAATTAATTATAATTTCTAATACTCAGTTGATGGTTCGTACAGCGTGGATAGCGCCAGTCATGCTTCCTCCAAAAATTAAAAAATTAAAATGGTTTTCGCTACTAAAGCCTTAGGGACCAGCTACTATGCATAACTGAATTGAAAATTCTAAAATCTGTATGTTATAACAAACTAATAATATTCAGTGACACCAGCTTATCCCTAATTACTAAGATATGATTAAAGTAAAATTAAGCACTTACTGGTGGTAGGGCTGGATACCGAATGGGAGTATTCACTTGTTATCGGGGTTGACCGACCATGAAACATTTCAGTGTGTTTTGATTGTAGCGGGAGATAGCCATTCTTTCATTTTATATCCGAGAAATTAAAAGGTGAGTAGCGGCTTGACAGTACTCTCGTGTTGTGATGGCTACCATTTACCATCAGGTGCCATAAGCGATAGAAAAGAACAAGCAATACTATTCCAAGCAAACTATAATCCAAAATTGAACTCCGAGTCACACTGTACTCGTAGGTACGTTGTTATAGACTAATATCTAACGTTGTAAAGAAGGCTTAAACAATATAGAGAAATATAATATAATACTGACTGAAAACTCTCGACGTCGTCGCTGAAAGCACCTGCAAACTCCATCAGATGTTGTGGCTCATCGACAATAAAGAGGGTTGTCTTTAAGTGTGTATTATCTAAAGCCTCGTGCAGTACGCTATGATGTTCCCGGTCATAGAACACGTATGATGGTTCGACGAGCTTCAAGAAATGGGCCAACTCGACTGTGGAAAGGCATTAATATACCACACTATATATTTGCTCCTTTTAACGCAATTATCTTAATTAAAAATCTATGAAATACTCGTAGTCGCAAATGCGTAAGACGCTGCCGGGATTTATGTGTTTTCGTCGGAGGCGCTACCTGTACGCGTGATAGATTGTTAAGTTGGTGGTGTAGGGCCAACAGTTTGACTGTGTCCCCAGCATATACATATAAATACCATGAGCACTCATTACCACTAAACTTATTATTAGTTGGGCAATAACTTATCAATCATCATCCACATCAATAAAAACATGGCAAAATATGTTATTATCCTGTTAATATTATAACTGTGAAAGTTTGGATGTTTGTTGCAATCACGTAACAACTGTTGAATAAGAGATAGCTTGTTTCCTGCACTAACTTATTAGATGCTTTTTATCCCGGAAACATGTTAGGTTCCTGTGGGATTGCTATTTTTGCAAAAGACAATTAACATGCCATATTGACGTGATAATTGATCCAATTCTGAGGTCCACGCAAAGGAAACCGCGGGCAGTAGCTGGTTATATATATATTTATACTTGATATTCTCGACCTTTTACCAGAACACACAGTGATGACACAAGTGTGAGAATACAAAGTGATGACACAAGTGCGAAAATTTAAATTAGAAAATGATAGTTACGCGCGGGGTTTGAACCCGTAAATTCTGAATACAGTTTCGTCTAAACTGTAACTTTCTTTACTGAGCTATTGTAATATTCACTCGTGATCATCAATTCCTATAACACATTCCTCGTTGATTTCTTGTTTGCCCGCACCATTTGTTTGAAATATTTACAAATATTGTGCCGATCAATGTAGCGAGGACACTTCGGTGTATTTTGGTTCGACAGATTTCATTATTTTATTTCCCATCTGAGAAATTAAACGGTGAGCAGCAGCTTGGCAGTATTCTTTGTATTGCTCAGTCCATTAGAGGTGGTGTACCACTTACCATCAAACAGGCCGTGGATCGTTAGCCACCATAAGTAATAACTTCGCTTATTAACCGTCGCTTATTTTATAATGTTAAACTCCTACTGATATCATCTGAACGTGTTACGTGCATATTCATCACCAAAGACAACAATAAATGCATAAGGATGTTCGCTTATCTATGTGTGTGTCACGGTCAAGTGTCAGATAATGATGCAATAATTTTGTTAAAGATAGTATTTATTTTGTGTAATGGTTATATACATAGCGTCACGCCTGTATTCCCCGAAGGGGTAGGCAGAGGTGTATTACACACCCACGTCTCGCCAGCTATGTTTAAGTCCCACGTAATAGGGGGTGAGCCTATTGACGTCTACCGGGCACATTTCCAAACTCCGGGCTGCTACTGAGAATTTTTCTTTTAGGAAAAAGCTCAATAACAGTGCCCGACTCGGGGATCGAACCCGAGACCTCATGATTAGCAGTCGCATACACTACCGCTACATCACCGAGGCAGTAAGTCCTAGTTGGCTAACTACTACAGAACTGAGTATAAGCAATTCAGCGTCACCTACTAGAGCTGAGTACATGATTCAGCGTCATTGACTCGAGAAACTTTCATCCACAGTTCAGTTTCAGTTTTCTTTTCAAAAATAGCACTCAACGGACGTTTTATGTAGGTACATAATATATAAATTTAGTGAAATTAGAGTACAAAATATTTGCAAGCATTCTTATAAACGACAATCCATTTATGCATAATGGACTGTTTTTTTATGTGGAAATATCTAATGTGGAGGGAGAGTGAAATCTGCTGTTAGTGTGGCGACGTCACCACGCCAATTTATTTTTTATTGCTTATGGTGACTGACGAGCCACGGCCCATCTGATGGTAAATTGTAACGGTCGCTCATGGACTCAACTATACGAAGAATATTGTTAAGCCACTGCTCACTAATTTCATTTCCCATATATGAAATGAAAAAATAAACGCCTATCTCCTGCTACATCCAAAACATACTGATATATATGCATATGGATGGGCACACGGGACATGGTGATACCAACCCACTCAGGTCCAATAGCAAGTGTAGCAAAGTACTCCCAGTTGCTACCCAGCCCTACTACCAGTCATGCAATGAGTGATGATTGCTGACTTCTCTTACTCGCCTCGTATGATATCGCTGAGAAATAATGGGATGGTGACACTTGTATACTTAGTCCGTCACCACACGGTTAAATATGTAGCAGTTTATTTATATATCTCTTTAAATTAATAAATGTTCTATTATGAAAACATGGATCAAAACCACACAGATGGTGAAGTTTGATGCGACATAAAAATAATTATTTGTTGATCATTCACAGACTCATTTGAGATCCGAAAGGATTGGTCTAGTGGACCAATCGTCTTCGGTTCAAATAACCATAAATTATCTCGTTAAGTATAGGTTGTAGAGGAAGATAGTTGATTTAAGATCTGTTACTTTCCTATCAACCAAAACTTATCTTCACAGTGACAGCAATTTTGTTATAGTCCATACAGCCGTAATCAACAAAAACATATTTGTCCAGTTCCCCGGGACATACGGATTATTATAAACAAACTAGAACTCACAAGCTGTTGTGCTGGGGTCCATGCAGAATGGCAAGACTCCTGCAAAGAGCACAGCAAAGTACACGACGATCATGTGCTGATGGTTACGCATGAGTAGCATAACGCGCTTCCCCTTCGCTCCTGCAGTGACCAGGGCACGTGCAAGTGAGACGCTACGCTTCAGTAGCTGCCCGTTCGTCATCTTTTCTCCTGTAGCGCCATTTATCTGCACAACCAATCTTTACTGGACGAGCCTTCCTGATGTTGTATCAGATTTTTTTTTCAACCCTTCTGTCCCAGTATTGGCACGGGTCTCTTTTCAGGTGAGAGGGATTATGGTGGTGTTATTTAAGGAGAAATGGCATTTTTGTAGGAGATCTTTTTTACCCTTTTATATGATTCCAAATTCACGGATGGTCTGTAGACATTGGGGCAGCGAAGTAGCTTTGGATATCTTGATTCTACAAGTATATCGCTAATGAGTAATTTAATTTGAGGAGCTGTTTGAAAAAGTACCTACCATGAAACAAGTGATTTCTTTTAACGGTTTATTTTCAGCGCCATATTTATGTGACATTCTTAAAAAGAGGTTCAAGCACTCAACTCACAAAGCTTGCAGATGAATGGAAATACAGACATGTTGCTCACCATAAATATAGAGTCAGGCCTTTGCTTTAAACAAAAGAACATTAGTTGTGTGAGTGTGACGTTGCTTCTCTGTCTGGCGTCAGGCTTGATGTTCCGCTCTAGTAATAACTCATTCAGTACTTCGTCCAGATACAGTTGGGAAGCAGTCGGCTTCCCTCTCACTACCGTATGCGACATCTGAAAAAAAAAGTATTTTTATTTTCAACGGCAATAGACTATTGTTACGATGTAACCGAACAAATTAGTATATAAATTATAAAGTCGCATATTCAATTGATACCGGATACCATATCCGCAAAATTAAAATACGCGCGGTTGCCTCGACCCTACCGGACTATCCACCAATGAGTAAGTCGAGGCAACAGCGCTGAAAAGAGATGGCAAATATAATCATAGAAGGGGGTATTATTAGAGTCAAAATATAAATATGGAACAGGAGGTCGTTTTTTTTTCTCTCGGACTCTAAATTATCGTGTGTGTCAAAGCAGATAACACTGCTCAAAATAATATAGTAATTAAAACATTATTTTTGCCTAGGGCATTTGAAAGTGTGTGACTTAGAAAACCCCAAAGGTACGTTTTATAATCATTTCTATTGTAGGACTCATTTTCCTTCGTTTACTTTATTGATATAACCATATTTGAAAAGTAGATTTTTACGTGTAACTGTTCTATAAAACTCGTTCTAACGAGATTTATTAGTATAATCATATATGAGAAGTAGATATTACGTGTAAGTAACTGTTCTATAAAGTTTGTTCTAACGAGATGATTAGACGTATTGTATAATACATACCTAACAATCATTTGTTTCAAAGGTACATAATTATCAAAAAACATCATAGTGTTCGTACAGAGATTATTACATATTTATTTAGTACTACACAATATTTCGTACCCACCATATAATTTTTAATTTGTTAACGCCACCAGGTCATAAAGTTAAAGAATAAGTAGAATTCCTAAAAGTTTTGACACAATACTTTCCTTCCAGAACTGAGCGGAAGGGAGCGCCGGTCTTAAATATACCACCCCCCATATTTAGTCACTAACACTCGAATAAAAGCTCCTGGGCTTTCAAGTCCCGAATTTGAAGTTCAAGTTTCGAGATACCGTTCCTGGCTACGCCCGAGATCCTGGTTACGACCTTCCGGGTCGCGGCTGCCCTACGGGTCTTGGTTCCGGCGCCGGTTGCGCCGGCTTCACCCGCCTTCCAGCAGATATCTGCGAGCGCTGAAGGACGAGGGCCTGAACTTCGGAAACAGTTGAGTACTGGTAGGTCACGGTCTTGGGGACAATCCCCTGTGTTGCGAACCTCCCCCCTGAGTTCTCATTCCTCTGTCTTTTTAATCGATACATTTTTAAGTAATTATTTTGTATTTAGATATTTTTATATATTATATTTTTAGCATTTGACATGTTTAGCAACATACATTAAACACAAAGTGAAAAAAAATATCTAAATATTTAAAGGGTTTGCGTCATTATTAGGTAAAATCTTAATTGTAAAATTAAGTTTACCTGGTCGGTATAATGTATGAAAATACGTCCGGCAGATGATGCAGGCGTCACCCAAAGACGTTAAGTATGAATGTGTTATCGAGATTAGCAGTCAGGAGCAAGGGTCACGATGGCTGAATTGGCAAAGCATCTGGACGGTATCCAGGAGATGCAGGTTCGAATCCTGCTCGTGAC
The DNA here is from genome assembly GCA_948253155.1 of Leucoma salicis. NCBI lineage: Eukaryota > Metazoa > Arthropoda > Insecta > Lepidoptera > Erebidae > Leucoma > Leucoma salicis. The sequence goes on from OX411822.1 coordinate 21,602,043, forward strand.
TGTTATTTTCGACTTCACATTTTTCACTTTGTGTTTAATGTATGTTGCTAAGCATGTCAAATGCTAAAAATATATATAAAAATATCTAAATATTTATAGGTTTGCGTCATTATTAGGTAAAATCTTAATTGTAAAATTAAGTTAACCTGGTCGGTATAATGTATGAAAATACTTCCGACAGATGGTGCAGGCGTCACCCAAAGACGTTAAGTATGAATATGTTATCGAGATTAGCAGACAGGAGCAAGGGTCACGATGGCTGAATTGGCAAAGCATCTGGACGGTATCCAGGAGATGCAGGTTCGAATCCTGCTCGTGACTGTTATTTTCAATTTCACATTTTTCACTTTGTGTTTAATGTATTTATTCTGTAATATTTTTTTTTAGAATCAAATTATAAAATTTCAACTTTTCTTTTATTTAAATTGTTAGGGATTTTCCACGTAACAAGCTTTTTTTGCTTTTTTTTCTCTAATAATACCCCCTTCTAAGATTATACTTGCCATCTCTTTTCAGCGCTGTTGCCTCGACTTACTCATTGGTGGATAGTTTTGTGTTCTAGAACTTTTCCTATCCATACGCTTGCGATTGGAGTAGCCATAGAACGTTCTCGAACCCCGGCGTACTCTGCTCGCATCCGGGATCGCATGCTGGCCATATATGGTAATAATATTTGATTCTGGCCTTTGTGGGAGTTCATGGAGTGAGGATTCATGCGACCCATTGGCGATATTCTAACAGGGTAGGGGCCGAGGCAACCGCGCGTATTTTAATTTTGCGGATATAGTATCCGGTATCAATTGAATATGCGACTTTATAATTTATATAGTAATTTGTTCGGTTACATCGTAACAATATCCACTACCTAGTTGATGGTAAGTGGTTATCCTACACTATTGGACTTGGTAGTACTGGCATGCCGATGCCTTCTACTATCATCCAGCGATACCCATTGAACGGGGAAAGTTTTCAGACATCACAAACGAAAACTATAACCATGTTGGCGACACGTATCTACTTACAATTTCCGCGGGAAAGTAATAGTAGGGCTAAAATAAAAATTTTCTCACTTTTAGGTTATATCCTTAGGTTCTCGATATAGTCGGATAAAAAATATAGGTATCTAATTTTAACACGCTTTATATTTATTTATCTATTTATTTTTAGAGAAGCTTACAGACTAATAGAACAATACTTCTTATATCGATCATTCTTGTTCCTAATAATAAGCTTATGCATATAAAATTACAAAAATAAATAAAATTTCACTTGTATTTAATCTTTTATCCATCTATGTAATGATATCTTTTAAAATGATTTTCACCCACTTCAAAACGTCAGATTAAATTGAAATTTTGCGCTCTTATCAAGGACAAATTTATGATAATATTTACAATGATTTAAGAAGGTTGTCCATTATTTGTATTTTTTATATTAAATATCGGTATATTTATGCTGTGTTGTAGAAGAAAATAAATATAGTAAAAAATAACTATTTCAATTAGCTATTAAAGTGTGTTTTTGAGGTGATAACGTCTTATAAATCGATGAACGGCCCCGGCTGCAGGCACGAATAAGACTCACGATCCGAAAAATGCATGGCGACCCATGCATTGTTTTATGTTCACGGCATAAGTTCGCGCCCACAAGAGAGCAGTGGGTTGAAGAGTGTCTGCGGGAGGGAGGTGGCTGGCAGCGATTACATTCTTCGCCCGAACGCGTCCCGGGCAACACGCGTATCTCAATTATTGTATAGCAGCACGCGCGATCCTAATTTTTTCATATGTACCATTAGGTTTTTTATCACTATTACATTGTTTAAAAGAACAATCCTAATTTCTTCATTTTCAACCCTTTTATGTCGCTAAGATTTGTAAAACTCTCAGAAAACATAATATATATGACGTTATCACGTAAGATTATCGTCCGCAAACTGACTTTACAGACAACCATTAGTCATTTTTTTTTTAATATTATTAAGTATAATCAAGACTTATTAAACTAAAAAGTCTTTTAGCGTAATGAGCGAACAAACATAAAGTCAAACAGTCAAACATTCTGATGACTGTTATGTTTAGATATTTTTATATATATTTTTAGCATTTGACATGCTTAGCACTATACATTAAACACAAAGTGAAAAATGTGAAAATCGAAAATAACGATTTCGATTTCACATTTTTCACTTTGTGTTTAATAACAGTCAGGAGCAGGATTTGAACCTGCATCTTCTGGATACCGTCCAGATGCTTTACCAATTCAGCCATCCTGACAATTGCTCCTGACTGCTAATTTCGATAACACATCAACCTTAACGTCTTTGGGTGACGCCTGCGCCATCTGTCAGAAGTATTTTCATACATTATACCGACCAGGTAAACTTAATTTTACAATTAAGATTTTACCTAATAATGACGCAAACCCTTTAAATATTTAGATATTTTTATATATATTTTTAGCATTTGACATGCTTAGCACTATACATTAAACACAAAGTGAAAAATGTGGAAATCGAAAATAACAGTCAGGAGCAGGATTTGAACCTGCATCTTCTGGATACCGTCCAGATGCTTTACCAATTCAGCCATCCTGACAATTGCTCCCGACTGCTAATTTCGATAACACATCAACCTTAACGTCTTTGGGTGACGCCTGCGCCATCTGTCAGAAGTATTTTCATACATTATACCGACCAGGTAAACTTAATTTTACAATTAAGATTTTACCTAATAATGACGCAAACCCTTTAAATATTTAGATATTTTTTTATATATTTTTAGCATTTGACATGCTTAGCACTATACATTAAACACAAAGTGAAAAATGTGAAAATCGAAAATAACAGTCAGGAGCAGGATTTGAACCTGCATCTTTTGGATACCGTCCAGATGCTTTACCAATTCAGCCATCCTGACAATTGCTCCTGACTGCTAATTTCGATAACACATCAACCTTAACGTCTTTGGGTGACCGACGTTATTTTCGATTTTCTCATTTTTCACTTTGTGTTGAATTTATAGTGCTAAGCATGTCAAATGCTAAAAATATATATAAAAATATCTAAATATTTAAAGGGTTGCGTCATTACTAGGTAAAATCTTAATTGTAAAATTAAGTTTACCTGGTCGGTATAATGTATGAAAATACTTCTGACAGATGGCGCAGGCGTCACCCAAAGACGTTAAGGTTGATGTGTTATCGAAATTAGCAGTCAGGAGCAATTGTCAGGATGGCTGAATTGGTAAAGCATCTGGACGGTATCCAGAAGATGCAGGTTCAAATCCTGCTCCTGACTGTTATATTCGATTTTCACATTTTTCACTTTGTGTTTAATGTATAGTGCTAAGCATGTCAAATGCTAAAAATATATATAAAAATATCTAAATATTTAAAGGGTTTACGTCATTATTAGGTAAAATCTTAATTGTAAAATTAAGTTTACCTGGTCGGTATAATGTATGAAAATACTTCTGACAGATGGCGCAGGCGTCACCCAAAGACGTTAAGGTTGATGTGTTATCGAAATTAGCAGTCAGGAGCAATTGTCAGGATGGCTGAATTGGTAAAGCATCTGGACGGTATCCAGAAGATGCAGGTTCAAATCCTGCTCCTGACTGTTATATTCGATTTTCACATTTTTCACTTTGTGTTTAATGTATAGTGCTAAGCATGTCAAATGCTAAAAATATATATAAAAATATCTAAATATTTAAAGGGTTTACGTCATTATTAGGTAAAATCTTAATTGTAAAATTAAGTTTACCTGGTCGGTATAATGTATGAAAATACTTCTGACAGATGGCGCAGGCGTCACCCAAAGACGTTAAGGTTGATGTGTTATCGAAATTAGCAGTCAGGAGCAATTGTCAGGATGGCTGAATTGGTAAAGCATCTGGACGGTATCCAGAAGATGCAGGTTCAAATCCTGCTCCTGACTGTTATTTTCGATTTTCACATTTTTCACTTTGTGTTTAATGTATAGTGCTAAGCATGTCAAATGCTAAAAATATATATAAAAATATCTAAATATTTAAAGGGTTTGCGTCATTATTAGGTAAAATCTTAATTGTAAAATTAAGTTTACCTGGTCGGTATAATGTATGAAAATACTTCTGACAGATGGCGCAGGCGTCACCCAAAGACGTTAAGGTTGATGTGTTATCGAAATTAGCAGTCAGGAGCAATTGTCAGGATGGCTGAATTGGTAAAGCATCTGGACGGTATCCAGAAGATGCAGGTTCAAATCCTGCTCCTGACTGTTATTTTCGATTTTCACATTTTTCACTTTGTGTTTAATGACTGTTATGTTTATAATTGTAAAAAAGGCATTTTTTCTTCAAATATCTTAAATGTACAGACATATAGTTTTTCTACAGGCTTTATAATATCTATACGAAACCGGCACATAACTTACGTTTATAAATGCTTACGTCGAGCTCACCCAAGATGTTTAAAAAGAATGTGTTATGGAAATTGTTGGCCCAGAGTAAATATCCCGGTACCTCAGTTGACTATTGTGACATTCTTTGTGAAACGGTATTTAAAAGACCCCGGTTCGAACCTCGATCGTGGCTATCATTTTAAAATAATTCACACTGTCACATTTTATGTTTCTAGTTAGAATTTGAAATGATTTTGATTTAAATTTAAAATGAACAATATTCTGGTCAAACTAACAGTAAAATCTCTAGAAGTGTATATCACACTCCAAAATAAAATTTTTTTTTTTTAATATTCACGGACATTTCATACAACGTCCTCTGGTCCCAAACTACGCTTAATGCTTGTGCTATGGGTACCAGATTACGGATATAATACATACGAGTATAACAGATAGAAAACACCCAGACGCAGTACAAATGTTCATCACACAAATAATTGTCCTGAGTGGGAATTGAACCCACGACCTCGTGCATGGAAGTCGGTTACATTACCGACTACGCCATGAGGCCCGGCAAGATAATAATATTAATATAAATAATATTGAATCCGCTTCATAAAAAAGTTGGCTAACCTTCAAGACAACATCAAAAATTATAAAGCAATTCAAAAAAATCTTACCTCGAACTAAAATTGATCAACGAGTCTCCAACTAAAAATATAATGTTGTATAGTAGTATATAGCACCGATGTAAAGTAAGAATTGTAATAAACCTTAACGTCAGTAACGCTTGTGGATTCGTTAACGACTGAGCTTCCAAATGACAAAGCACCTAATTATCAAAATAATGTAATTGTTTACTCTTCAGATAAAAAAGAATGATGAGATGACGCTTAAAGATATAAATAAATCTTGACGTAATTAAACTCTAATGGGATTCTTAGAATATATAATGTTGTACATTATACAGGTATTGTGAATGTAAATATTGAGTACAGTACCTCGTAATGAGTACAAAAACTATATAGCACAGAACAAGTATGTTAGCCACATAGCACAAGCACATACAATTCAGAGTCACAGACAATTTTAAGAACAGAAGGAGAAACAGCAGTAACAGCGCGATAAGCCGTAACAGAAGTTACACATGGATAAAGTTCAAGAATTACAATAACACGGGTCAACTGGCGATCACTGTATGTCTATCCGAGATTTACACCGAACTGTTTCTGCGTTTAACCTTGGCGTGTCATTCGCGCGAGCTGCGCTAGCCCGGGACCGGCTAGCGTTGTGTATCTGCACTATAATTTATGATCTATTGCATGACATATTATAAATTAAATAGTATGACTTTGTATATAAATACATCATTTTATTTTTGTCCGTTTTTTATTCGAGCACCACGCCAGAAACTACTGAACGGATTTTGATGAGACTTTTTTGTTTGATAGCTCTTGATTAGAATTAAAAAATGATGATATTTTAATCACTACTATACCAGGAACCTGATATATAGCTTAAACACTAGCTTTGGGCCGTGGGAAAAATCTAATAATTGTTTATATTATAATATGTATAATTTTATTACAAGCTCGCAATCACATACACATCATAAAGCTCCATAATTATATATTTGAATGACTAGAAATTTGGCATGGCATCTTTTCTAAACGTAGAGATCCACTAAGAACAGATATTGAGTAAATCCTGTCCGAATACATTTTTTTCTCTGTGGGAAAACGACAGTTTCAATTAATGTATGTTTTTTGTAGTTTGCAGGCACTGACTCCAGTTACCTATTATGCTCGATTAACTTGAAATTTGACATTGTTATTTTTTCCTCAACGTAAACATCCACTTAGAAACGACTTTTGAATATTTTAACCCCTAATTGTGTTAAAAGGGTTTCCATATTGCAAGATTAAATCGATAAACTGTGAAACTACTGAACTGCTTTACATATTTATACATGTTCAAAGTTATATTCTCTATCTATTATAATATAAAAGAATAAATTACTGACATATCAACGTACAGCCCAAACTTGTAATTTTTTTACCACTGAAGTAATGTAACATAGTTCCAGTGGCCCGCCACTAAAGGCGGAGAGACGGTACACGGCGGGACTATTTATTAGTGGGTGAGGTCCCCACACTAACCTGTTCGTTTCCTGTTCGAAAAAAAAAGGACTGTAATATTTACACATGTGATTCTTTGAAACTGTAAGTGGGCATTAAAAGGATTTTACACAAATCCTGTCTAAAATGGATTTATCACTATGAGGCGAGCGAAGCCACGGCTAATGCACTAGCTACTACTATTTAATACTATCATTATAAAGCTGTAACAGAGATTATTAAGATGCTTCAGAAAATATAAAATATACTGCATTAGGCTATGTAAGCGTTTCTGAAAACAATGCAGTTTTTTGAGAATATTGGTCTGATAGTTTGTTCGCGCACCAACCAAAGACTGCAGCACTGATTTTGATACAACTTTTTGTTTAATATCTTTTGAATAAACTGATATATATATTTTATCTTGCTACTGTATCGGGAACCTGAGATATAACCAAAAAATCTAGCACTTGCCTGCGGCGGCAAAGATAGCCCACTAAATAAAAAAATACCAGGTCTAATTACATGTACACCAATTATATCAATGGCCACGATAACGAACACGATACCATTGTGTACGCAGTACTTGCTTCAACCACTAAGCATCACTGTCAGATTATTCACCGTATACATAATAAACTCATTTTTTAATTTAAATTATGTATCTCTAAGTATAAATTATTTTTGAAGTTGATGTTTTGAAATACTATATCAAAATTAATGTTTAATAAGCCATATTGTATATCATAATTATTATTATTTCCCTCCAGGAAAAACGAGTTAATAACTGTTATTAACAAAATTAATAATAATTTGCAAATGCTGGCACTCAGGCTCAAGAAAGCTCTATCAAGTTTCAAGAAATTAACATACCTATGCTTGGTTTCGGGGTTATGACAAACATACTATTCTTGTCAAATTTGCCTACGCCTAGTGTCATTTGTAGATTTGACTCTAATAAACATAATTTGTTTTTTAAAAACTGATGTTGTAATTTCCAAAAATATTTTTATCAGAAATTAAACCAACTTAAGTTATATAACTAAACCAGAAGGAAGGCAGGTTATTTGTTTGTTAAGATTTTACGCCACAACTACTACTACCTGAATGTACCTACCTACATATTTATTTCATTTCATTTGTTCATATTTGCGAAATACAGAATGGTTTAACTAGTACAAACATAGCATCACGCCTGTATTCCCCGAAGGGGTAGGCAGAGGTGTATTATACACCCACGACTCGCCAGCTATGTTTAAGGCCCACATAATAGGGGGCGTGCCTATTGACGTCTACCGGGCACGTTTCCAAACTCCGGGCTGTTACCGAGAATATTTCTTTTTAGGAAAAAAGCTCAATAACATTGCCCGACCCGGGGATCGAACCCGAGACCTCATGATTAGCAGTCGTATACACTACCGCTACACCACCGAGGCAGTTTAACTAGTATCACTATATTAAGTTTTATGGTATGCAAATGGTAGGTAATAAAAATAAATAATCTAGTAATATTTGTACATGTCTAATGAACAAACAGAATAAAATACATCAGATATTTATTAGAATAATTACAATATTTTTTTATTATAAATATGAGCAGGATTAGAACCTGCATCTCCTGGAAAACCGTCACCCAAGATTAGTTATCGAAATTCGCAGTCCCAAGCAATTATCACGACGTGTTTTTTTCTACAAACATAACATATATCAAGCTGCTTTCAATCAATTTTGAAAGGTCAAAATGTGTGGCTTGCGAAGTTCTTTCGATTATCTACATTAAAAATAAGACAGCGTGGGTGCAAAATCAATTCTAAATTGATAAAATTCTTTGGATAACTTTGAGTATTAAGAATCACTTGAGCGCCCACGCGGCAACACTAATTTCTAAAAGATTTCTCCAAGACGTGACGTGAATTCTTCTCTAAATCAATTTTCGGTCAAAGTTCGCTCTCGTCAAATATAATTTATAATCGCACGTCTTACGTTTTAAGTAGATTTTTCTTATTCTTATTTATGGGATTTAGGCTATAATCATTATTAGCTTTATTTGTTATGGTAGGGGCTGGTAGCATGTGACTATTCTTACTCGTTATTAGACCCGAACAGGTATGTACCAGAGGGCTGATAATACGATCCTTGCTCGTCTCTTTTATACTACGTGGGTAGGAAATAACCATACAGCCCACCTGATGGTAAGCATTTACCGTAGCCAATAGCCGCTACCGATATCAGAGGCATCACTCGCGCACTCTTCAAGGAAATGAATAGGCGGTATATAGGAAGGACAGTAAGGAGAGAATAGGGAGGGGATTTGGGCATCCGATGTTCTCACTCACCATGCGAAACATAACATTAGTAATAACGACCGTTGTTACACGATGATCTTTCGTGAAAGCGTGGTACTTCCCCAATCGAGCCAGCCCATTCATGCTGGGACAAGCAAGGCTTTTCTATTTTTACCTCTATTAATCTATTTACATTCTCCATACATGTACATTGGTTAAGGATATTTCTAACCTGGTCTTGGGACTGTCTCCCACTTGGTCAGAGAATGTTGGATGACGTGTTCATCTCCCAATTGCACCATTCACAGTCGTATATGTATATATTTTTACATAAAATTAAATCAACATAATATAGTACAAATTATAATTTGTGAATAAGGAAAAAGAGTATTTTAGTACGAGCGGGAATCGAACCTGCGTCCCCTCCTATCTGGGGAAGTGCTCTAATCCACTACCGTACTATTTGTTAGAAATACCCAATATCCTTACCACATTTATCTTAACGACCAACGCCACCTATCGGAAGCATTTACATGCATTAATCCAATATAGTAAGTTTAATTTTGCAATTCAAATTCATACTATTTGATGACGTGATTTTTTAAACATTTTGATCTATATTTTAGCACTTGACATGCTCTGCTACTCTTAAAGTACAAATTATAATTTGTGAATAAGGAAAAAGAGTATTTTAGTACGAGCGGGAATCGAACCTGCGTCCCTTCCTATCTGGGGAAGTGCTCTAATCCACTGAGCTACTCTTAAAGTACAAATTACAACATAATATAAATACAAATCAGGATTAAAACAACAATCTGTAAACACAAAGCGACTCCAGCGTGGTCACACTAACAGATTGCTTACGTAATTGAGTTAGTCTTCTGAGGGGGAGATTACTCGCCTTACCTGAAGCCACCCCTTTAAGATGGATACCTGAGAAATTAAGGCTATAACTGCTCGAAACTATTCCTTAATTAGTGTCTGTCTTAATGGAAATTTTAGCGCAAGTATTGGTTATAGTCCACTTTATGGTAAGTGCTGTTTATTTTTAATGATAAAGTGCATCTAGTGTGCTGGTGTTTACTTTGTTATTAATACTTTATTGACTGCACAAACGGCGGAGTGGTTTCGATTGTCTTGTCTGTCTGTTTATCTGTTTGTTTGTTCGCGCATCACGTTTAGAACCTGAGATACAACCTAAAAACTAAGATTTGGTTGCGGCGGAGCCAAGCAAAAACTAGCTAGGCTTGTTGTTGGGAGTTAGGCTATATAGGTGTCTAAAAACAAAACGATTTTTTAGATTTTTTGTCTGTTTGTCTGCTTGCTTATTTAAACGGATTTTGATGCAACTTTTTTATTCGATAGGTCTCGATTAGACTTAACAACTGGTATACATTTTATCCCGCTACTATATCGGGAACCTGAGATATAACCAAAACTAGCTATATTATTGTATAATTAGTATTTTTATAAAAATAAAAATACTAATTATAATTATAAAAATAAAAATACTAATTATAAAATAAAAATGGTAACTTGTTAAAATATAATTAGTATTATCTATCCGGAAACCATTTTTATGTGGCGTATCGCTACCGGTGTTATGCCTAATATGAGTAGTATTTTGTATGCATTGGACGTGCTTACTAAATTATTTGTGGGTAAAACGAATATGAAATATTTTGCTAGAATAAATAGAATATCTTTAATGTGAGGATGGAGTTATGGCTCAAAACTGCTATGGAAAGGTGCTCTCTGTGTGTGATTTTTGTAGAAGGGGAATAACCAACAGAATACAAAAATTTTGCACACCGGACTGACTATAGGTAGTGCTCATTGGAAAATAAAGTTTCTTAAGTGGATACTATGCATTGGATGACATTTAGATAGTGTAGCGAGTCCACCAGGTGCGCTGGGGACTTATAATATTAAGTGAATTTCTAGGGGTAGCGCCTTACTTGCCCCAGCATGAATGGGTCGGCTCGATCGGAGAAGTACCACCCTCTCACAGAATATCAGCGTGAAACAATGGTAAGTCTCCAGCCGTTGTGTTTCGAATGGTGAGTGAGAGCGCCGGAGGCTCGAATCCCCTCTCTATCCTCTTCTTATTATCCTTCCTATCTTCTCCTTAGTATTCATGCTATTATTCCTTTCTATTTCCTATCCCATTTCTTGGAGATGGTGACGCGCGATTGATGCCACAGTAACCGCTCCACTCACGTAGTATAAAAGAAAAGTAGACGTCGCGGGACGTCAACCAGATGTGAAAACATCAAAATTATTTTGTAGAAATAAAATGATCATAACTTGACAAAGTACTCCTTAAGACGAATCAAACGAGTATAAACTCGATGGGTTTGGGTCGTTTCATTACAGAGTTACTGTGGCCACCTTCCAGCTCCATCATCAGACCCTAGATACCATCTAGAGACAAAGTACTCGTCAAGACGAATCATACGAGCCCAAACTCGATGGAGCTATGTCGTTTTATAACGGATTTCCTATAGCCACCTTCTAGCTCCATCATCAGACCCTGAATACCATCTAAAGACAAAGTACTCTTCAAGACGAATGAAACGATTCCAAACTCGATGGGGTTGCGTCATTTCATTACAGAGTTACTTTGGCCACCTTCCAGCTCCATCATCAGACCCTAGATACCATCTAGAGACAAAGTACTCGTCAAGACGAATCATACGAGCCCAAACTCGATGGAGCTATGTCGTTTTATAACGGATTTCCTATAGCCACCTTCTAGCTCCATCATCAGACCCTGAATACCATCTAAAGACAAAGTACTCTTCAAGACGAATCAAACGATTCCAAACTCGATGGGATTGCGTCATTTCATTACAGAGTTACTGTGGCCACCTTCCAGCTCCATCATCAGACCCTGGATATCATCTAGGTCTGAAGAACTAGTCAAGACATTTCAAACGAGCCCTAACTCGATGGAGTTGCGCTTTTTAATTACAGAGTTTCACATGGCCACCTTCCAGCTCCATCATCAGAACCTAGATACCATCTAGAAACAAAGTACTCGTCAAGACAAATCATACGAGCCCAAACTTGATGGAGCTATGTTGTTTTATTACGGAGTTCCTATAGTCACCTTCTAGCTCCATCATCAGATCCTGGATACCACCTACAAACAAAGTACTCATCAAGACAAATCATACGAACAAAAAACTCGATAGGGTTGCGCCGTTTCATTATAGAGTTCCTATATCCACCTTCCAGCTCCATCATCAGATCAGCTCCGTGTCATCATAATATTGCATTCTCACGTGATATACATATGCGTGTAAAATTTCAGCTCAATCGGAAACCGGGAAGTGTGTCAAATTTAATTTGCAAGATTTGAATGGGACAAGTAAAATAAAAGCGTCGCCACGCTAACAGCCGATTTTACCCTCCCTCCGCATTAGATGTTTCACATCAAAAAAAAAGACAAAATTACAGGGGCCTCTTGGATGTAAGTAACACAAAAACGCCCATTAATATAGTAAATCAAGCTTTTAAAAATAAATATGAATTAGGAGAAACAGACATTTTTATATAAACATTTAATACTTGAATGATCAAAGGAGTTAGTTACACTAAAACCTGTTAGTTGCAAACAATAAGCGCGCAGTTGTGGCCGAACTAATCCCATTTGGTCCAACGGTAACACTGAGCCCTTCCGAAGCTTTACGATTAACTAAATCATTTACCATAGCGTATCGATTTTACCTTTAGAACTTTCGAGGTACAAAAATTAATTCAGATTAATGCCGTTTCGATTAAGGAGTTATATTATTTAATCTGCCTTACTAATAAACGTTGTATAACCTCTGAATAGTTATTCAGTGTTTTGCCTTTGCCACTAATATGACAATCTGACGTTGAAAGAACGACGGTGACGGACTGAGAATACAAGTGTCACCAGCACAACCTCTTTCATTTCCACTGGTGTCGTACGAGGTGACTAAGGGAAGTAAGCAGTTATCACCGCATTACTGGTGGTAGGGCTGCCAAGTGAGAGTGATCACTTGCTTTTTATCGGGCCCGAGTACCTTGGTACCACCATCTCCCGTGTGTCTTCCTGCCGTGAAGCACGTTAGTGTGTTTTGGTTGTAGCAGGAGATAGCCATTAATTCTTTCATTTCATATCTGAAATGAAATGGTGAGCAGTGGCTTGACAATGCTCCCGGTATAGTTAAGTCCATGAACAACGGTTACCATTTACCATCAGGTGGGCTGTGGCTCGTCTACCACCAAACGCAATAATAAAAAACAACTTGTGAATTTTGCCAACTTGAATTATGCAATATGATTCAATGTCCAAATACTTGTCCGGACATTCAATAAGGAGCCAACTCTAATAGTCTAATTGTTATAGATCTTAAAAATTACTGCCGTAAAATCTATCACTATACGTAAAAGCTACTATTATCAAAATCTACCAAAGTGAAAATCCATTACTAAACGTACTAATATAGAATTTCACTACTATATATACAAATCTGTAGGGACTGAACCCGATAGGTCTATATTGTGATGCACATCAGATCTAATTTAGCGGGTATGCGCACATTGACTAATGGAGTAGCATTCCAGATGCTTCGTCCTCTTGCTACTGGTAAGTAGAAAGCTAAATTTCCCATAAAGTAATCAAATAAATCCCACAGAGTTAAATATGATGATCGCTCTCTTAGCCACCGCACGAAGTGACTTTGTGTACAGATAATGTAAAAGTTTAAAGGACAAAAGATTGCCTGTTCTTATTTTTGTAGAAAAAAGGCAGCTTTAATCCCCTTTGTTACGGAAAGGGAAGTTTATCCTCAATACAAAAGTCGATAGCTTAATAATACAGAAAAGCCTCACGGACTCAAAGACTTACCTCTACTTATATTTTATAAAATAAGCCGAGAACACAGGACGACAAACATATATAGAAAAAAATGAATTAGTTGTAAATGGATGTAAGTACTACCTAAACTAAATCGGTCATAATATATATTGAAGGAAGATGGAGTCTCCGAAACCGGCGAGGGTGTAGAATTATGAATATTGAGGAAGCGAGAGATTTATGCAAGAATAGAACCTTTTGGCACTTTGCTCTCTCTGCCTACCCCGCTAGGGAAATGGCGTGATGGTAAGTAATTAAATAAGTGGATTAGTTTATGCTTAATACTGTTGATTTAAAATCTTATAAAGTTATGGCAAACTACAATCAAACACATACGTATATTATACATACTCTGTGGTGCAGCGGTAGTGTGAGTGACTGCTGATCATGGGGTCTCGGATTCGATCCCCGGGTCAGGCAGTGTTATTGAGTTTTTTGTAAAAAGAAAAATTCTCAGTAGCAGCCCGGAGTTTTTAAATGTGCCCGGTAGACGGCAATAGGCTCGCCCCCTATTACGTGGGACTTAAACATAGCTGACGAACCTTGGGTATGTAATGTACCGCTGCCTATCCCCATCAGGAAATATAGGCGTGATGCTGTGTTTTGTTATATTATATACCATTCACCTAGATTCAGAACAATCAATTATGGATCCTACAAATATCCTGTGTGTAAATACTTAACAATTGGCATGATGGCCTATTCTAATCACTTAAGTGATGGCATACTTGCCCTGAACGACGGGGTGTACGGTAAGGTACATTTAATTTATTCTTCCCTAAACAAAAAAATAGCTGTTCAATTCTTAACCTTTGCGATATCTGTGCAGTCAAAGCTTTATACATTCAGTCGAGAAAGTATTGGGAATGGATGATTTGTTTATGGGTCCAAATTAATTTTTTTTGTTTTTTTTTGGCACAACTGTTGTCCTTTTTGGCGCGGAGTTTGAGTTGCATCTTTTATTTATATTAAATACAGTGCTGTTTTTAGTTATATCATATCTAGTGTGTATTACGAATTTCATAATGGACAAAAACATCCAACAAAGAGTTTGTCTTAAATTTTGCATCGCCAATGGAATTTCGTGTTCGGAGTCACTGAAAATATTACAGAAGGCTTACGGTGAATCGACTTTATCAAAAACACGTGCTTATGAGTGGTACAAAGCGTTTAAAAGCGGTCGAAATATGATGGAAGATTTGCCTCGCTCTGGTAGGCCATCAACGTCTGCAACTGAAGTTAACATTGCAAAAGTGAAGGAAATAGTGACTGAAAATCCTCATTCAACTTTGAGAGAGATAGCCGCCAAACTTTCTGTGTCTCACGAGTCGATCCGTATCATTTTAAATAATCACTTGGGTATGAAACATGTTTCCGCTCGGCTAGTCCCAAAAGACCTGAATTTTCTCCAAAAACTCAATCGCCTGAGAGTCGCTGAGGACATGCTAGAACGAGTTTGACTATCACGGTGTTGTACACTCGGAATTCTTGCCAGAAGGTCAAACGGTAAATAAAGAATATTATTTGAGCGTTATGCGGCGTTTAAGAGAGCAAATTAGACGAAAAAGGCCAGATTTGTTGAAAGAAAATTCTTGGATTTTGCACCACGATAATGCGCCTTCGCACAAGGCCATCATTGTGAATGAATTTTTGTCCAAACACTCAACAAATACCATCGAGCAACCACCATATTCTCCAGATATGGCTCCAGCCGACTTCTTTCTTTTTCCTAAACTCAAATTACCACTTCTTGGCACCCGTTTTCAATCGGTAGAAGACATAAAGGAGAATTCGCGGCGAAAACTGAACTCAACTCCGGAAACAGCCTTTAAAAAAATGTTTTGATGATTGGATTATTCGTTGGCGTAAGTCTATCTTTTCTGAAGGAGCATACTTTCAAGGTGATAAAATAAATTTGAATGAATAACAAAATTTTTGTGTATTATTGATCTTTTCCCGGTACTTTCTTGACTGAGTAGTAATTATAATTACTTGTGGTTTATATACTAATACAATTTTGTCTTCACATCTCTAAATAAGAGAAACTAAAGTGGCCCGATAGCAATTAAGTGTCACCTCCCGCCCACTTGATACCCAGCTCTACCATCAGTAATGCAATGGATGATAAATGCTTACTTCCCTTAGTCGCCTCATACGACACCCGTGAGAAAGAATGGGATCGAGACACTTGTATTCTTAGTCCTTCACCACAATGAAATAGAATCCTACTCGCAAATATCTCTTTACCCACTTTTAGATATTTATATCTCGTAAAAAGCTAAGCTTGCGCAAAATAATAATCCCAATATTTTTACCTTAAATTTATCCTTAATAAAGAACAATGGGATATAAATTTTTGAATGGGGATACTTTATGTGCATGGACTTTTTGTATTATTTAACTCAATACTGAAGTCCAGGCGGGCGAAATCGCGGGTACAATCTAGTTTAATAACCACAGAATATCGACGATCTCTTCATACGTAAGATAATCTAGTTAGTGCTAACCCATCGCAAAGTGAACTGTGGCTTTAACGATAATAGTTCATTAATATGCAAATGTTGACTGCATACAGTTTAAGATATTGTACCCCTATTGTAAAGCCTTTTAAAGGCTCTACGTGAGACTTGTTCACGTAACATATAATTAAGTGGCAATGTCATTTTGTGTTTAGTTTGAATCGCTTCATTATTTTGTGTTTATATGAATCGCCTCATTATTATGTACAAGAACGACATGTGGATTTTTAAAAACATCATTTGTTCGTGTGGTGACGGATTAAGAATCCAAGTGTCACCACCCCATCCTTTCCCGCGGGTGTCGTACAAGGCGACTAAGGGAAATAAGCAATTATCACCCACTGCATTACTTGTGGTAGGGTGGGCACTAAGTGAGAGTACTCACTTGCTATCACGCCCGAACGGGTCGATACCATCGTCTCCTGTGTGACCAGTCATAAAGCACGTCAGTGTGTTTTGGCTGTAGCAGAAGATAACCATTTATTCTTTCATTTCATATCTTAGAAATGAAATGGTGCGCAGCGGCTTGACAATACTCTCGGTATAGTTGAGTCCATGAGCGACGGTTACCACTTACTATCAGATGGGCCGTGGCTCATCTGCCATCACTAGCAATAAAAAAAGAAAAAAAAACATAAAATAATATTTAAAAAAAATCAAAAATCAATTCTGTTTTACTGCCACACCACTTCTAATTACATGTTTTGTGACAAACAGTAAAGTAATTTTAAGTTATTAAGGAGTACTTAGTGGCACAGAACATAATTAGAATAATACTACGTATGGATTGACACTTCTCTCCCCCCACCAATCAGGGCTTCCTCACCTCGCCTGTGACTTACCAGCCATGCGTCGTGAAGACGTAATGAGACGGTAATTTTTTTACTTTTGAGAATGGAGATTGGATTGAGATATAGATAGCTGCGGTTCCTTCCCTGCGTTACCAGGTACACAACGGAAGATTGTAGAAGTATTTATTGTACAATACTGTCAAATCACATGCGCCTACAGTCAGTGGACGATTAAGACGCTTCTAACGACACTTCAAATTATTATAAATAGTTTAGAAGTCACGAGGGAATAGCTGAATATACTTTCATACAGATCAAAATCATAACCGTTCTTTTTGCTTTGCCGCAGCTGGGTAAACAGCTAGGAACAATTTTCTTCATGCGAAAGCTAAGAACTTATTTGTTGCTATATAACCTAACCAGCTAAATACCTATTATTTTCTAATTATTTATAAATAAACACATTAAGGCCCAGTGCTATAACAAAATCCACTTAATAAAGTATACCATAAAATTACAGATTATGGGCGCGTCAGAGCCATCAAAACGTTTTATTTTTGCCTTTAATAACTTTTATGCCTCAATAAAAGATATGCTTACAAGTTCTAAACATGTTTTCATAGCGTTTGTAGCGACAGCAAAATAACTTAAATTTATATTTTTTGAGTTATTGAAGGTACATGACATGGCAAGCGGCTACTTCTGCTCATGGAGTTCCACAAGAGGGAGAAGCGAGAGCAGGTCATCAAGGAACCGCCGCCAGCGACTAAGGCGGCGCAGGCGCGAGTATTTGCGCCTAATGCCGCCCTAGCTGTTAGGAAAATTCTTTTCCGCTTTAACAAAAAAAAAAGGCTATACATTTATTCACAAAAAAACACAACTGACAACACAATTAATACATTCTTCCATTATTCCTATTCTATGGCTATAATACAAAAGCTTACAACAGCGCTTTTGGCAATTATAATTTTAATTACCGTCAAATGGCTCCATAGCCACGGTTAATGGTTATAAGCCTCAATTCTGATAGGATAATATCAATTTGCACTTCATATTGTGTGATAACTGCGACAAAATTGTGACGCAACGTGACGTAGGGGGGGGGGGGGGCTTGGCTAAAAGAGCCGAACTTAGCATACGTACGTACGTGATTTATGAAAGGCCCTAATCTAAACGAAACCAACTATTATGAGCGATATTTTGCTGTTTCAGAATGCGAAGTTTCTGAATGTCATGACCTCTTGAAGGTCAGATGTTCGTGAAGGTCACCAGAATATATATGATTGATTACTTCAAGTTGAATACTAGTTTCCTGAGTAAAATGAAGCTATTATTATAGAACTTGAAAAAGAGAATTCGTTGTAATTCAATATCATTTGGTATTTTTAATACACTGGAGTGGCAAACAAGCATACGGCCCACCTGATGTTAAGCGGTTACCGTAGGCTATAGAGCTAGCTACACCGCCATCTACAAGGAAAGGGATAGGAGGTGGAGAAGAAGGATAATAAGGAGAGAATAGTTAGTCCTCCGGTTATTTTGACTACCTGAATGAACAATTCGTAACTCGCAGGTAGGGTATCTTTTCCCGTACAGCCCGTCACTGCGTCGGAAATGGGGGCGGCTGTTTCGCGGATTCGTTCCAAGAACACCGCCCCCGGCCCGGACGAGATACCCACCCGGGGGCTGGCCCTGGCCCTGGACCACCTGGAGCCCCGCCTTAGGGGACTGTTTGACGTGTGCCTGGTGTCCGGACGGTTCCCTGACTGCTGGAAGGAGGGGAGGCTTGTACTCCTGCCGAAGCCGGGGCGAACGCCGGATTCGATCGGGGCCTTCAGGTCCATCGTGCTGTGGGACGAGCCGGGTAAGCTGCTGGAGAGAATCTTCGCTGCCCGCATCGTCCATCGTTTTCGAGCTGGTCGTTCGACGGTCGGCGCGATTATGCGCCTGAGGGCTGCGGTCGCGGCGGTCGTCGCCGACGGTGGAGTGCTGTTGGCGGTGTCGCTTGACATCGACAACGCATTCAACAGTCTGCCATTTAGCTGAATAGCAGACTGTTGAATGCGCTGTAGCTGCATCAGGGAGGCGCTTCGGTATCACAGGGTGCCTGCATACCTGAGGCGGTTAGTGGCAGACTATCTTGAGGGCCGTAGCGTTCTCTATGAGAGCCGCATAGGAGACGTTGTGAGGAGACCCATGTCGTGCGGTGTCCCACAGGGCTCGGTTCTAGGGCCGCTCCTGTGGGACATCGGTTACGACTGGGTGCTACGCTGTCGGCTCCCCCCGGGCTTGCGGTCATCTGCTATGCGGATGACACGCTAGTCGTGGCCCGGGGTGGAAACTTCGAGGAAGCGGCGTTCCTGGCCACTTTAGGGACCTCGGAGGTGGCCAGGAGGATCGGGGCGTTGGGGCTTAGGGTGGCCCTGGATAAGTCGGGGGCCCTGCTTTTCCATGGGCCCCGACGTCGGCCACCTGCTGGCGCCTCGATAACTGTGGACGGGGTCCAAATTGGGGTGCAGGCCCAGATTAAGTATCTGGGCCTGGTGCTGGACGGGTGGTGGCGCTTTCATGTGCTTTTTGCATGCCGACGGCTTTACGTGGGGGTGGTCCAGTCAATGGCGCTGTACGGCGCACCCGTGTGGGCGGAGTCCCTGGACGCACTAAACAGGGCTATTCTGTGGAGGCCACAGAGAGTCATCGCGTCCAGGGTCATACATGGATACCGCACGGTGTCGACGGAGGCGGCCTACACGTTGGCTGGAATCCCCCCGTGGGACTTGGAGGCGGAGGTTCTCTCCGAGGTGTACCGGCGGGCGTCGCAAGAGTGGGAGGGGGGCGGACGCCCTCTACCCAGGGAAGTGGCTAAGTGGCAGGGCCACGCCCCCAAGCTGCCATGGCCAGATGGAAGGCACGGTTGGAGGCGCTCCGGGCCGGTCTTTGGACCGTAGAGGTGCTCCAGCCGGTGCTGGAGGAGTGGGTGGGCCGACGGCATGGAGTCCTTACCTTCCGACTGGTGCAGGTGCTGTCGGGGCACGGTTGCTTCGGCAGATATCTGCACATAGTCACAAGGAGGGAGGTGACTCCGGGCTGTTACCACTGCGGCTGTGACGAGGACACGGCGTGGCACACGCTCGAGTCGTGCCCGGTTTGGGCCGAGCAGCGCCGTGAAATTGTCGCGGAAATAGGGGGAGACCTCTCGCTGCCGAGTGTCATCAGAGCGATGCTTGGCAGCGACAGAAATTGGGCCGCGGTCGCTAGCTTCTGCGAGGAAGTTATCTCGCGGCAGAAAGCGGCGGAGAGGGCTAGGGAGGAGGATTCTTCCGCTGACCCAAACCGCTGCCAGCGACCGGGGCGGCGCAGGCGCAGATACTTGCGCCTCATGCCGCCCTAGCTGAGGCTGTGGGTGGATGAACCGGGGAACTTTCGCCACCCGCAAGGCCTCCCGCGAAGGTGCGACGCTCCTCCATGGATGCGTCGCTCAGTAGAGGGTACCCGAAAGGGTAAGCCACCGGCGGACCACCGAAGGAATGTAACATAGTTCCAGTGGCCCGCCAATAACGGCGGAGAGATGGCACACGG
Source organism: Leucoma salicis (assembly GCA_948253155.1). Taxonomy (NCBI): domain Eukaryota; kingdom Metazoa; phylum Arthropoda; class Insecta; order Lepidoptera; family Erebidae; genus Leucoma; species Leucoma salicis. Next base: position 21,622,606 of record OX411822.1, read on the forward strand.
CGGGTTTCTTTAGTGGGTGAAGGCCCCACACTACCCTGGTCGTTGCCCCGAACGATATGGTGGCGTGGTGGACTTGTGGCTTAAACCCCTCTCTCACTCTGAGAGGAGAATCTCCCGTACCCAATCGTGGGAAGTTGAAAGAGAAATTGTGAATGCTGTGTTGGTTATTCCTTACTAATAATTATAAAGATAGTGGTAGAGCCATGCTTCTCCCAGCATGAATGCGCGAAGTACCACCCTCTCACAGAAGATCAGTGTAAAACAACGGTAGAACCACCTGTCATTGCGTTTTGTATGGTGAGTGAGAGTGCCGGGAGCCCAACCCTAACGTCTCTGTGGGCGACTGACGTCCTTACATCTAGTCTCTATATATACATATGTGTTTACAACATGACGCAACTTGCACAATCACCCACATCTGCATTTCATACTTCTTATTCTCTCCTTATTATACTTCCTGAGAGAATCTCTTTAGTATCCGTACTATCTAAGCCATAAAATAGAATATTAAAGTTTTAGTTCTTCCAATAGTTTACTTTCATTAGTAAACAACAATCGTGTCCTTAATCTTACTAACACTGCAAATGCGAGCTCTTTCTTGTCTAGATGTATGAATGTTTGTTGGTATATCACGCAAAAAAGTGAGGGATCTGATAAAGATTGCTTAGTAGATAGATGAGACATAGGATTATTTATCCCGAAAAACATAATATAACAGTTCCCGTAGCAGACCACTGGACCTAATTTTGAAGTCACACTAAATCGCTAGCATAAGTTAGTTACAAGTAATTTAGACTACACCTAATAGTTAAAATCAAGAATACAGCCATTTAATGACATGAACAAATAATAAAGTAAGTACTATCACACAAAATATCACTAAACTATTTAACAAAACTCACCTCTTATCTTCGCTTGAACCAACACTTATGAAATAAGTTATAATGAGTACTGCGTGCGACTCCCGGGGTGACTAGTGTGAGGCTACTTGTAGCTATAGTTTATATATTGTAATGATTATCGGGAATCTAAATAGATTGTCACAACAAGTTTGCTATCTTCTATATTGATTAATAATCACCAGTGACAGTTTAGTATTGTGGTCTAAGACTGCTGGGAGCGAAGATCACATTCGATCTTAAGTCTTAGGTAAAGTTCAAGGCATCTCTGTTTTCGATAATGAAAATAATGTATATACTAGCCTCGGCGTGGATTTTAAAATTCAAATCTATTACACATAAACCTATCAGCTAGTAATATCTACTATCATAGAATCTGGTAGTGGTAAGCCTTGCTTATCACAGGATGCCCAATGCTGGCTCGATCGGGGAACTACCACCCTCTCAGAGAACATCAGCTTGAAACAATGCTGGGTACTCTTATCGTTGTGTTTCTAAGGTGAGTGAGGAGGCCCAAATCTCCCTTCCTATCCTCTCCTTCTTATCTATATAAATCTAGATGGTATTTTCGGTTGAAAATTTCTAGATATAGGTATAGACACGTGCATCAACACAAAGTACGAAAATGTATAATCAAAAATAATAGCCCGCAGGATTTGAACTTGCAGCTCCTGGAAAACCTTTTCTAATACTTTGCCAATTCCATCCTTTGTATCCTTCCTCACTATCTCCCCCTTTCCTTCGAGATGGCGATACACGGGTGATGCTTCTGGAGTTGATAGCGTCTATATTTATAGGCTAACTGCTTACTGTCAAGTTGCTTGTTCGCCCGCGAAATATAGAAAATTCACAGACAAACAGTGTATTCGACAATATCTGGAATTATTTGTGTTCTACGTTTCCGTACAATTTAAAATACATTGCTAAACCTTGTACTGTAATTCTATCAAGTAATCATATACGCATCATGAAAGAAAGTGACATAGCTGTATGTGTTGTTGTAGCTCTAGATGTCCAAGGTGAAGTTTTGAATATCAGATGGTATGATATTATGTAAACACTAATAGGCAGGTTTATGAATCATTTTATTTTAAGAAGGAAGTTATACTGATGACTGTGATTTCTTTTACTGCACGTCAAATTGTACAAAGACAATAAAATATTATTTTCACTGTAAGAATTTAATTTATCGCGTTTATAACTAAAAAACTATTAAAAAGGTCCTTAAACGTAGAGACACGCGTTTTCTAGTGAATGAATGTGCCGGCACGATCAGGGAAGTACCACCCTCTCACAAAATATCAGCGTGTAACGACGATAGTTACGCCTACCGTTGTGTTTCGAATGGAGAGTGAGAGAGCCGGAGGCCCAAACCCCCACCCTCTCTTCTTCTTATTATCCTTCCTATCCACTTCCTATCGCTTTCCTTGGAGTTAGCGATGCGCGAATGATACCTCTGATATTGCTAGCATCTATAGGCCAATCACAACACAACGGGACAATCAGGTCGTATGCTTGTTCGCCAGCAAGTTAGTATTAAAAACCGGCCAAGTGCGAGTCGGACTCGCACACGAAGGGTTCCGTACCATTGATATGGTAAACAACATTACACTATTGTAACTCTCTGTAACCATGGTGTATGGCTGTTACCAAATTTTGTAAGTAAAATTTGACTCATTTCGTGGTTTTCAACTTAGACTTAGATGCGCATAACGAAACATCGTCTAGAAAGCCTCGTAAAGTACGTTAAGCCATTAGTCCTAGTTGCCATGAACACTTCGATAGTTGTATAGAGGCTCGGTGATTTTTAATTGACCTCTGGTTTAAACTTGATTTTCATTGCCCTTGCCTCGAAGATCCAGATGTCAATAACTTGGTAGAAAATACGGCTATTATGCTAAATTATAAATTCCATAAAATTGTAGCAATTTTTAATCTATATTTTTTAGCATTTGTCATGCTCCGCCACTTTTTAAAGTACAAATTATTTGCGAATAAGGAAAAAGAGATTTTTTGTACTAGTGGGAATCGTTTTGTTTTATATTAATTAAATTATTTATTTTTAAAGTGAATATATAACTAAATATTCTGTGAATATTTCAAGCGTGTAGCTGTTGCCGTTTTCAATATTTAGCAAAAACGAGTAAAAAAATCACGTTTGTTGTATGGAAGCCCCCCCTTAAATATTAATTTTATTTTCATTTAATTATTTATTTTTAAAATTAATACATAACTAAATATTCTGTTAACATTTCAAGCGTCTACCTGTTGCAGTTATCAATAGAGAGCAAAAAAGGGCAATAAAATCACGTTTGTTGTATGGGAGCCCCCCTTAAATATTACTATTTTTTTGTTTTTAGTATTTGTTCTTATAGCGGCAACAGAAATACATCATTTGTGAAAATTTCAACTGTCTAGCTATCGCCGCTCTTAAGATAAAGCCTGGCGACAGACGGACGGACATACAGACGTTGTATGGGAGCCCCCCTTAAATATTATTATTTTTTTGTTTTTAGTATTTGTTCTTAAAGCGGCAACAGAAATACATCATTTTTGAAAATTTCAGCTGTCTAGCTATCGCCGTTCTTGAGATACAGCCTGGTGACAGACAGACGAACAGACAGACGTTGTATGGGAGCCCTCCGTAAAAATTATAATTTGTTTTTTTTTAGTATTTGTTGTTATAGCAGCAACAGAAATACATCATTTGTGAAAATTTCAACTGTCTAGCTATCGCCGTTCTTGATATACAGCCTGGCGACAGACGGACGGACAGACAGACAGCGAAGTCTTAGTAGTAGGGTCCCGTTTTGACCCTTCGGGTACGGAACCCTAAAAAAAGATGGGACTGTGATGGTGGAGTACCTACCTTATTTATTCGCGACGTTTCGACTGGGTTGCACCAGGCGCGTCGTGGGCGAGTTCCTGCAATACTTTTCTCTGTTTAATCTCTCAAAAGTAAAAAGTGTTAATGCCAATAAGAGCACATGGGCCACAGTCTACCTGATTGTAAGTGGTAAACCGAGACTCCACAATATTAAAAAATACTGCTCCCACTGCAATATAAACACGACGAGGTGCTTCACGAACATTCATGGCTCCGACCAGATGGGGCCCTATAATAATTGAGAAGCCGTACCGTCTTTGCCGTCCTTGATCTTACTACTAGTCTATCCACAGCAATTATCATATTTTTACATAAACTCATTGCATATATGATGTAATCTGATACCTAGGTATTTATAATCAGAAAAAATAATATGTATAAGGTCATAATGTTATCTATAGGAGCGACGACTATAAACTTTCATAAAAAAACAACACCCTGCACTAGTGAACATATTACACACATTTGTATCGCGGGGCATTCACAAATATATTATCTTTCTTTATTTTATTTTTTTTTGGTCGAGATTGATTCATTTTTTTTTTGTCAATTTCGTAATATATTTAAATATACAAAATAGCCAATGTCGTGTGGGGCCAGCTTTAGAATTGTCCCACCCCTCTCCCAGCCATGGGAGTCGTAAGAGCCGATTGAGAGAATACCGAGGGAGTGGGCACTCCCATCGCCAACCCACCTGCCAAGCGTGGCGATTACGGCAATATCCTCCATTCTTGGGGAGGCCTATGTGCAGGTATGTCAGTGGCAGTTCTATTAAATTATGGGAGAAATTATGAAAGAGATTCAATACATTCTTATACTACAAAACGATTTGTAGGTATACTCGTATAGTCAATTATCTCTATCTCTTTCTATTAGTCTCTCTTATTACTTATATCCCGAAAAAAAAACAGCATTTATATATTATAATTATATTATTATATTTGAATGAGATTCTTAACTCAAAATATATTTTTGTCTGTTTATTTATCCGCACATTACGCAGAAACTACACAATAGATTTTAATGCAATTTGTTTGCATAATAGCTCTTAATTGATCTTAAAAACTGATATACTTACTTACTATTTTATCCACTTATAATAAATATTACAAATAGTAATTTATATAAATAGTAATAATTAACCCCGAAAACGACAGCTGTGCAGTTTTATGGATCCATATATATTATTATGATAAAAACGATAATAATTATGTTAGGTACTGTTTCTATCGTTTAAATATCATCAACGTTGCATGTTTACTCGGGAAATTTAAGTTCATAAACTGGTATTACACAAAAATACCAACTAAAATTCGTTTCTTTTCAGAATATTTGAATGAATTACTTAGCCAGTAATGGTATGAAATAATGTTACCTACATTAAACACAAAGTGAAAAATGTGAAATCGAAAATAACAGTCAGGAGCAGTATTCGAACCTGCATCTCCTGGATACCGTCCAGATGCTTTGCCAATTCAGCCATCCTGACAATTGCTCCTGACTGCTAATCTCGATAACACATCATACTTAACGTCTTTGGGTGACGCCTGCGCCATCTGTCGGAAGTATTTTCATACATTATACCGACCAGGTAAACTTAATTTTACAATTAAAATTTTACCCAATAATGACGCAAACCCTACAAATATTTAGATATTTTTTTATATATTATTAGCATTTGACATGCTTAGCACTATACATTAAACACAAAGTGAAAAATGTGAAATTGAAAATAACAGTCAGGAGCAAGGAAAAATATCTAAATAATGTTACATAGCTATTATATTACAGATCTTTAGTGCTGTTTTTCCGATTTTTGTAGTTTCGGCACGCTTTCATTACATACGTTGACATTTTAAATGACATATTTTCGTTCCTGGATACTACCGTGTCAAGTGACGTTACGATTGACACTAACAGCATAGGGATGAAAAGTTAACCTCTATTTTTTTTTTGACGCGTTCGGAACGCCGTGTGTTTATATAGACCTATTATTAATCTAAGTAAATAATTGTAGAGCTTGTCCCAGCAGGAATGAGCCGGCTTGCTCGTAGAAGTACCACTCTTACACAGACGATTAGCGTGAAACAACGATAGATATACAACACAACAGTGTAGCATAGCGCCTGTGGTCGCGTGTGGGTCTCTATTTCAAAATATAATAAAACTGGAGTTTAGTTTATGTTTGTTTGAACTTGCTAATATTTAGAAGCTATGATTGTTTTTTTGGAAAACATATTTTTGTATAATATTTATTTAAAGGCATCGAAATTTTTGTATCGAAAATCTTTTGGCATGGATGAAACCGCAAGGTACAACTAGTCCATCAGTATTATACGATAACCTCAATAAACGGGCGGGTCATCGATAGTCTTTTATTACAATACTCGTTAACTACATATTATATAAACAGAGTATATTACGCCATGGGTCAAATGGTATCAGAGTTTATCTGTCTCATACATACGAAAGCAGTGTCACAGTTTATCGCCTTCAATTGTGTGTATCGAGCCCCCACTAACAACTTTGGGGGCCAAAACAACTTCACACGCAAGCCGGTGCACCCGCTGACAAAAGGACAAGATTTTGGCGCACAGTTTCCCTTCGAGGTTTGGGCGGCTTCCGTAAAGCCCAAAAACAGCCATTGGCCAATGGAAAGGAACAAAAGGTATATTGAAAAGGATCAGTGCCGGATAACAGCGTACAAAAATGTTTTTTGACTCCTGTGGCAAGCGAGCAAGAATTACCGTGTCAGGCGAACATAGGTAAAGACACGACCCCTACCAAAAAGATGCGATTCTTTTCGTAGAATACTGGGCGGTTGAGGTAGCTGGCCGATTTATTCTCCAGGCGGAGGCTCGATGACAGATCATGGTTCTTTGGGAATGGTATCAAGAGTTATTTTTGTAGTGATGTGAATAATATAAGTGTTATTTTTTCCCCATCATCAGCCATGATGCACTGACAGACGTCAGACCTTTTTTTTATTACTATTGATGGCAGATGAGCCATGGCCCACCTGATAGTAAGTGGTACCCGTCGCTCATAGACTCAACTATACCGAGAATATTGTCAAGCTGCTGTGCACCATTTCATTTCTCAGATATAAAATGAAGGAATAAACGGCTATCTTCTGCTACAGCCAAAACATTGACGTGTTTCATGGCCGGTCACACAGAAAACGGTGGTACCGATCCGTTCGGCCCCGATAGCAAGTATAGTACTCTCACTTGGTACCCAGCCCTACCACCAGTAACCCTCTCATCATCTCAATATTCTTTCAATGGCTAGACTTATTAGGTACGGTATATAGACAAATCTTCCATCAAAAATATCTAAATGATAGCCCATCCATCCATAAGCCTTTTAACGTCTACTGCTGGACATATGCCTCCCCATGAGAGCGCTGCAACGAGCGGATCTGTGCCGACTACATCCAATGGCTCCCTGCGGCTTCGACCAGATTAGTCCATCTTATGGGAGGCCATCCTGCGCTGCTTCTTCCGATGTGTGGTTGAAGTTCTATTGGTTAGTATTGGCACTGCTCCGCTCCTCTTCTCTCCACGTCGGTCGACAGGGCAGCCTTAAGCTTGTTTACCAGCTCATTAGCAAAAAATTAAATTTATAACATTCGGAAAAAACCGAGTTGCGGCGTTGCCTCTTAAAACCAAATAGCGAAATTGTTATTTTCCTGTGTTTACAATTCATTCTAAATATTTACAGAAATGTAACGTGATTCTGTGATAATGTAACGTTTTGGGAGAGATAACTTTGTTGATTTTTTCATGTCATTTCAAGGTGAGGTCGTACGGTTAAAGATTAAATTACCCCGAATGCATTTACTAAGATGGATAATAAATATGACGTGAAAACTATATGAGTATATACTTATTACTATCCATATATATTTGTGTGTTCAATTAGGTAGACATAACTTCGAGACACGTTGTGGCGTTGTCTTGGGGAGGCCTATGTCCAGCAGTGGACGTCGAAAGGCTGATGGATGGATGGATGGATAACTTCAAGACAAAGGTTAATCGATGAATCCAGCTCAGTTGAGCAGCGTTTGAGAAGCTGGGGAGAATGATTTTGTGTGATATTCCACAGTGTGTGAAAACGTAGGTCTACTAGCAGTGTATAACATACACTGGTGATCACTTATGGAACAGAGATGTGTTCCCTTGACGTTGGCCTCATTACAAAACTCCAAGTAATTAAGCATGCTATGGAGAGGACTTACAATTTTAGATCATTGTCGTTTGGCGTTTCCCACTCGAATTCCTCACCAGAGAATAAAAAAATCTATGTGACCTGTGAATATAGTTCATAATTTATTCGTGTATCGAATTTAGTTTGCACGATGTTACAAATTTACAATTTGATTACACAAAGTATACACTCATTCACACGTGTTCATAAATAGGAGTCACGTTTTAAGTAAAAGTTACTTTGCGCCAAGTGCACAATTAGGCTATGACCTCCTCGCTATCGATCACTGTTAGTTAAATATTTATATGTGTATGTATTTCTGTAGTGATATATATCACTAACATTGATCGATAAGGAAGCGTCATCGCCGATTAAAAGAAAGTACTTTGTTGTCATCTTGCAGCTGTACTTGGTGACAAGACAATTTCACCTCCATGTGATCTGTTTCCAAGCGCTGAATTTTAAATTGCAAACAATGACTTGGCAGTCCATATCGTAAATAGATAAATATTCCAACTCACAAAAACTTGATAAGATGATTGATAATTGTAGTGAACACATAAACGAATATAAATATTTGCATACAACAGATAAAGATTGCTTTTTTGTATTTTGTTAGGGTAGTGAGAACGCCGGAGGCCCAAGCCAATTTCTTTTCCTTAAAAGTTGATTGTGTTGTCAAAAGACTACAGTGATCACTGAGACATGCATCATCAGGCCAGGGTGATCCCTATTTAACATTTTGTTACATAAAAATAAGCCTATTATTTTCATTTGGATTGATTCTCCATTCTAACTAGCATCAGAAAAATATTAATTTCTGTACAGAGCAACGGCCACGTGATCTACACGAACAATAATGACGGTCTAAGTTTAAACTGAATTTGAATATTTAAGAATGCATTTAAGCTGATCTTCTGTAAGAGGATGGTACTTCCCCGGTTGAGCTGGTGCATTCATGCTGGGATAAGCAAGGCTGTTTGTTTCAATCTATTTAGTTTCATAAGTTTTTTTTTTATTGCATAAAGTGCCAGGCGGAACACGGCCCATCGGTAACCATCGCCAATTGACTCAACTATACCGAGAGTATTGTCAAGCCGCTGCTCACCATTTCATTTCACTGATATGAAATGAAAGATTAAACGGCTATCTCCTGCTACAGCCAAAACGCAACGATGTGCTTCATGGCTGGTCACACGGAAGATGGTGGTACCATCCCGCTCGGGCCCAATACCAAGTGAGTACTCGCACTTGGTACCCAGCCCTACCACCCGTCATGCAATGGATGATAATTGCTTACTTGCCTTAGTCGCCTCATACGACACCCGTGGGAAAGAATGGGGTGGTGACACTTGTATTCTTAGTCCGTCACCACACGGACAGTATCTATTATTATGACGTCATCTCTCATTTTGACTCACTCCATATCTCCTGTTTATGATGCTTCCTCTTTATCTTCTATTACTTTCCTTAGAGTTGGAGATGCACAAGTGATGCCTCTGGTATTGCCAGCGTCTGTAGGCGACAGTAACCGTTTAGTACCAGGTGGGGCCGTATGCTTGTTTGCCACCCACCTAGTATAAAAAGATAAGTTTTTTACATAATACATTATCTTTATCACCTTGTTGCTATGAATTTGATATGCAAAAGTATAAAATACTATCGCTGTAAGAAAAGTAAATTGTTGAGTAAGTTTTTAATCTTATTTTTTAATTACCTATCTAACGATACGTGTGTGTACATATTTGCTCACGTATTAATATGATGATAAACATCACAAGATAAACCTACAATTTGAAAAACAATATGAGTGCATGTAACCTTTACGCCCGATTGAATTATGAGGCTTTTGAAGTAGGGCCTGAAACCACCAAAGTTAAATAAACAAAGTATGTAGGCATTGTTTTAGTGACAATCAAGGATGATTATGTTAACAACGGTTACCTTAACTTTTGTATAAACAAAAGTCTTTCTTTCTGTCGTTTCGCAAAATCTTCCTTCCATCCATCAGCCTTTCGAAGTCCACTGCTGGACCTAGGCCTCCCCAAGAGAACGCCACAACATGTGATTCGCTCATATTGGGGATAGTGCCGTAATCGCCACGCTTGGCAGGCGGGTTGGCGATCGCAGTGGATGTTGTTAATACTCGAGGGAGTGCTGCTGCCCGCTCCCCCGGTATTCCCTCAGTCGGCTCTTACGACTCCCATGGGTGGAGAGGGGTGGGACAATTCTAAAGCTGGCCCCACACGGCAAAAATCTTCCTTATCCTTTATCAAATTCCATGATTTACCCGCCACGTTAATCGTGCCAGCTAATAACAAAAAATATACCCACAGTCTAAAGGTGTGCCGCTTCCCTTAAATTTGAGATTTAAAAATCATCTAAGAAGTCCTTTAACAGATGCGTCTGCACGGATCGCTAGTCGACCCAATATATATATATTATTATTATTCAATATATATATATTATTATATATATATTATTATATTATTAGTATATTTATCGAGCAATCTATGTAAATAAAAGGATAGAGGTCTGCCGTTGGATGCGTATCACGGATAATGTATGACAATTAAGTTTCATTTCTCACACACATCTCTCTTATCTTAAAAAAATATTGCAATATCTTCATTTGATATCTAATGTATAAAATTCTCGTATCACAGTGTTTGCCGACCTTCTCCTCCGAAACGACTTAACCGATTCTTATGAAATTTTGTGTGTATTCAGTATAGGTCAGAGAATAGTATCTAAACTATTTTTCATACCCCTAAGTGCTAAAAGTGGTCGCCAAAAATGTAGTTTTATTTTTTGGACCAAATTTTTTATTTTATTTTTTTTTGCTTCGGCATATAAGTTAGTTATTTTTTTTGTACCCTAAAAATTCTCTAGAAATAATTTATATGGCAAAACAACGTTTGCCGGGTCAGCTACTAAAGTTATATATTTTTTATGAAATGTGTGTTTTCTGGTAATAAGAAGCAACGCAGACGAAGTCGCAGTATGAGCTAGTTCTTTTTATTATGTTTAAATTTATATGGCGTATCTCGGTTCTTACGAATTCGATCAAATTTACAGATTAAATCTATTTACATAGGTGTTTATGCTGAAACAAAAAAAACGCATATTTACACGATAAAAACAATCATTTTTATAAAGCCATCTCGTGGGTCTTGCTATGTTGTTATTAACTATTGGTTAGCATGCTCTTAGAACTCTACGAGATGGTGTTAAAAAAATAGTAAACAATTTTTGTTTTTTAGTGGTTAAACTGGCTTATCCCATCCTGAATGAGCAGGCTCAATCGGGAAGTACCACCCCCTCGCAGAAGATCGACGTGTAACAAATGTAGGAACCCCTACCGTTGTGTTTTGTATGGTGAGTGAGAGCGCTGGAGGCCCGAATCCTCTCCCTATCCCTATCCTATGGCCTGAGGCGTTGCTAGCGGCTATCAGCTACGGTAACCACTTACCATCAGGTGGGCGTATGCTTGTTAGCCACCAACGTAATATAAAAAAAAATGCCAAATTAATATCTTTTTCGGGAAACCACATAAAATTAAATACCAAGTGAAGCTCGGTTGCCCAGGGACTTGTATGATAACACGGTGTTACTTATTAAATTATACAAGCCGCAAATTGTCAATGAGCACAGTCTGCGTCAGCGCTGAACGCGGTGGAATGGTGCTGAACGCGGTGAATCATATTAAGCGCACTTGTCCGGTCCGCATTATAGGCTTTTTTGCCGCATAAGCTTGATGAAAGCGTACGACTCTCGCTAGCTCTGTATGAACAAACCAAGAATTGAATGAATATTATAATTATGTAGTTTGCCCCTAAAGCATAAAATCAACTCCAAATATTTGAAACTGGTATAAAAGTACTTATTATTTTTGTGTGGCTGATAACAACTTTGAACAAACAGTTGAGATAATAATTTCGTGATATGCAATAGTGATTATGTTATAACAGAAATTTACCTATTTTCTAGAAAATAAATATTTATTCTATTTTATATTGAAACTCATGTGAGTACAAATTATAATTTGTGAATAAGGCAAAAAAAGAGTATTTTAGTACGAGCGGGAATAGAACCTGCGTCCCTTCCTATCCGGGGAAGTGCTCTAATCCACTGAGCTACCGTACTATTTTTAGAAATACCCAATCTTCTTATCACATTTGTCTTAACGACCAGTGCTGTAGTGCCAGCACTGGTCACAAATGTGACACTCCAGCAGTTCGTAGGACGCAGGTTTGATTCCCGCTCATATTAAAATACTCTTTTTCCTTATTCACAAATTATGATTTGTACTTTAAGAGTATCTGAGCATGTCAAGTGCTAAAATATAGATCAAAACTCATGTGAGTTTTAGGGTTTACATTAAAAACTTTTTTGTACTATTTGCCAGATTCTGCCTGTGATTTTATCCGCGTAGACTATTTCATTTGTATACGCTACTCTACAGCTAATACTAAGAATCTATATTCAAAACATGCTACCCCAAAGAGACTATCCATTTTTCCGAGATGAAAAATAGCCCTTGTCCTTTTTTGGATTCTGAACTATATATAATATTGTTACCCTTTTTTGTCACCCCCAGTTTCCAGGAGCCATCTAAATGGCGCCCAACGTGGGATTCGAACCCCTGAGATTAAGAGTCTCACGTTCTACTAATTAAGCTAGCCGGGCCAATCCAGCCAATCAGGATACATGATATGACCAGACGACACAAACGACCAATCCCATCTCGGAGATTTATGTTTTTAAATTTTGTAGTCACGGCGCTGGTAGAACCATTAGCTTAGAATATAACTTTGCCGTGTGGGGCCGGCTTTAGAATCGTCCCACCCCTCTCTACCCATGGGAGTCGTAAGAGCCGACTGAGGGAATACCGGGGGAGTGGGCAGCAGCACTCCCTCGAGTATTAAAAACATCCACTGCGATCGCCAACCCGCCTGCCAAGCGTGGCGATTACGGCATTATCCCCCATGATAAGGACACAACAAAAATTGGCCCCCAATCACGGCAGCTCCGCTATTCCGTGGCCTAATGGTAGCGGGCCCGGTAACGGCGGAGCAGGGGGTGCGAAGAATCTCCGGTCGCGGAAAGGCTACCACAAACAACGACCTCTGGCCCTGGTAACGCACAACGTTCAGACACTTCGGACCGACGAGAGAATCACCGAGCTGGAAGAGGAATTGAGCAAGATCCGCTGGGACATTATAGGGTTGTCAGAAGTCCGAAGAGAGGGTGAGGGCACGACAATCCTCCAGTCCGGGAACTTGCTCTTCCACCGGGAGGGCGACCACCAGTCCCAAGGAGGTGTCGGGTTTATCGTTCGCAGGTCTCTTGTAGGCAACGTGGAGAGGATTGAGAGTGTGTCAAGTAGGGTAGCGTAACTTATACTCAGAATAACCAAAAGGTATTCGTTGAAGGTCATACAGGTTTACGCATCGCCTCGACACACTCCGACGACGAGGTGGAGGCCCTATATGAGGATATCTCGAAGGCCATCCACTCGTCTATAACCTACTTCACGGTGGTTATGGGAGACTTTAACGCGAAACTAGGCAAAAGGATAGACGATGAGCTGAAAGTGGGGCACTATGGTTTCGAGCAGAGGAATCACAGGGGCCAAATGCTGGCTGATTTTCTGGAGAAGGAAGGCCTCTATATGATGAATTCCTTCTTCAGGAAACAGCCCCAGCGGAAATGGACCTGGATCAGCCATGATGGTTCAGTAAAAAACGAGATTGACTTCATCTTGTCGGACAAACGACACATATTCAATGATGTCTCAGTGATCAGCAGGATTAAAACTGGGAGTGATCACCGACTAGTCAGGGGCATCTTGAATATTAGCACGAAAATCGAGAGGTCACGCTTGATGAAGTCTACGCTCCGATCAACACCTGCCCAATACCAGAACCCCGAGAGCTTTCAGCTTGAACTACAAAATCGCTTCCAATGTCTAGATGAGTGCGAATCAGCGAGCGATTTGAATAGCAGGTTCGTGCAAACTGTCCAAGCGGTCGGGTCAACCTACTTCAAGGCCCGTCGCGTTAGTAGGACTTGTGAACTCTCGGACCATACTCTCAAGGTCATGGAAAGAAGAAAAGAAATGACAGTCCAGTCTTCAGCCGATTGGTCCTGCCTGAGGCGGTTAAACAGACAGATCTCCAAGGCTGTGCGACATGATATCCGCCAATTTAATGCTATCCGCATTAAAGAGGCGATAGAGCGGAACCAAGGCTCGAAAGTGTTCGCAAGTGATCTGTCTATCGGCCAAAGCTAGTTGACTAAGCTGAGTACCAACGACGGCACTGTCATTTCATCCCAAGATGAGATCTTGAGAGAGGTCCACCAGTTCTATGGACAGTTGTACAGATCCCAGAGTCCTGTTGTCGGCTTGGTCCAAGATCCCAGATCCAAGCTAACTCGGCACTTTACCGAAGATATCCCGGACGTCAGCCTGTACGAGATCAGAATGGCTCTCAAACATCTAAAGAACGGAAAAGCACCGGGAGACGACGGAATCACCACGGAGCTTCTGAGAGCTGGCGGAAAACCGGTCTTAAAAGCTCTTCAGAGGCTGTTCAATTCCGTCGTTCTCGGGGGCGACGTTCCAGAGTCGTGGACCAGAAGCGTGGTGGTGCTGTTCTTCACGAAAGGTTACAGAACCCTCTTGAAGAACTATAGACCCATCTCGCTCTTGAGCCACGTCTATAAGTTGTTTTCGAGGGTCATTACGAAATCGACTCACGCGCAGGCTTGACGACTTCCAGCCTCCCGAAAAAGCCGGTTTCCGAAAAGGCTATAGTACCATAGACCACATCCATACGCTACGCCAGATTATACAGAAAACCGAGGAATATAATCGGCCTTTGTGTCTGGCGTTTGTGGACTATGAGAAAGCGTTTGATTCGATCGAAACTTGGGCGGTGCTGAAGTCCCTTCAGCGGTGCCAAATTGACAATCTGAATCAAAGTGCTGAAGTGCTTGTATAGAAACGCTACCATGGCAGTCCGTGTTCAGGACAGGAGTACGAAACCGATCCAACTTCAGAGAGGTGTTAGACAGGGAGACGTTATGTCCCCGAAACTCTTCACCGCTGCATTGGAAGATGTCTTCAAGCTCTTGAACTGGACCGGATTCGGCATCAACATCAATGGCGAATACATCACTCACCTTCGATATCCCGACGACATTGTAGTCATGGCAGAATCGCTGGAGGACCTTGGCACCATGCTCAATGATCTCAGCAGGGTTTCCCGACTAGTAGGTCTCAAAATGAACATGGACAAGACGAAAGTCATGTCATTTCAGCACCGGTCCTAGTCGGGAGTGCGCTTCTCGAAGTTATCGACCATTATGTCTACCTAGGACAAACGGTCCAGTTAAGTAGGCACAACTTTGAGAAAGAGGTCAATCGACGAATCCAACTCGGCTGGGCAGCGTTCGGGAAGCTAAGGAAGATCTTCTCGTCCAATATTCCGCAGTGTCTGAAAACGAAGGTCTACGACCAGTGTGTGTTGCCAGTGATGACATACGGAACAGAGACGTGGTCTCTGAATGTTGGCCTCGTTTCAAGGCTCAAAGTCGCTCAGCGGGCTATAGAGCGGGCTATGCTTGGTATTTCCCTACGTCATCGAATCCGTAATACGAAGATCCGTAGGAGAACGAGAGTGACCGACATAGCCCGCCGGGCTGCCATACTGTAGTGGCAATGGGCAGGCCACACCGCTTGACGAACCGACAACCGTTGGGGAAGAAAGGTTCTCGAGTGGCGACCACGTATTGGACGCCGCAGCGTAGGACGGCCCCCCACAAGGTCGACCGACAATCTGGTCCAAGCCGCGGGGAGCCGTTGGACGCGGTCAGCACAGGACCGCTCGTTGTGGCGTTCTCTTGGGGAGGCCTATGTCCAACAGTGGACGTTGAAAGGCTGATGGATGGAATTTAAATTTATTAAAAATGCAAACTTCGTTAATCTTAATGCTTTCTTTTTTTATTTGAAATGGTATACTTCTGAGGTGGCTCCATTGTCACCAAGTTGGAATTCGAAGGGAAATCTCATGATAATAAAATCAATCAAATATTCAGATATTTAATCTAACGTAAAAGTATGCCAACTTGAAAATATAGTTGCGTTACGTGCTAAATTTAATTGTAATTCAATGGCTAATCAAATTTAAATTAAGAGTTTCTACGATACTAGGGAACGTGTAATTTTCATAATAGTAATATTTAGATTATCGCGTAATTCTCTAGATGGGTTCTGAAGTCTGCCAACCCTTAATATGGCAGCTTGGCGTACTCAGTACTTGTCTAGGTAGTTTTCGACGTTATCATAAAGCTACCATTGAAAATTAGGTTTCCGGCCTTGTATAGGACAAAATGGTATGCCCTAAAATAACCCTTTACTTATAGTGACTAAGGGATTGTAACAGATGAATGGTGAATACTGTCGGCTCACAAATTGTAACCATCAATCAACCTGCCATCCAAATTAATGAAGCAAAATCCTACATTATAACTTGCTTGGATGTTTAAAGCTTTTCAACTCACCCATTTATTTGTATGGAACGAGTAGTACTAATTGTATTTGTAGCTTCACGCCTTTATCAGAAGGTGCAAGCAAAAATAGAACCAATTGTTGGCAAACTAACAAGGACATATCTATTGAAATATGAAACTTCTTACTTACTTACTTACTTACTTATCATCACGCCATTTCCCTTGCGGGGTAGGCAGAGAGAACAGAGTGCCAAGAGGCTCTATTCTTGCATACATCTTTCGCTTCCTCAACATTCATAACTCTCTTCATACACGCTCACCGGTTTCGGAGACTCCTGACTCCACTTTCCTTCAATACATGACCAATTTGGTCTAGGTAGGTAAGTCTCGGTCTCCCCCTGTACCTACATCCTTCCACTTTCGCATTGTATATCTTCTTAGCCAGTCGCTCGTCCGGCATTCTTTCCACATGTCCGAACCATCGGAGCATTTCCTTTCGCATCTTTACACCAATACTCTCTTTCATACCTACTCGCTCTCTTACGTCATTGTTACGAATGTGGTCAATCAGCCTCACTCCACAGATTCTCCGCAGAGATCGCATTTCGACCGCATTGCTGTTACCGTAGCCTATAGACGCTAGCAACACCAAAAAAATCACTCGCGCCATGCCAACCCGCCTGCCAAGCGTGGCGATTACGGCATTATCCCCCATGATGGGACCGCTCGTTGTGGCGTTCTCTTGGGGAGGCCTATGTCCAGCAGTGGACGTTGAAAGGCTGATGGATGGATGGATGGACATTTCAAAAAAAATGTCTGTGTTTTTTAGTATTTTTGTCTGGTTATGGGAACCTAAGATATAACCTAAAAACTAGCCTTTGTTTGCGGCGAAACTGCGGGCAGAGGTTTATATTTTATCTATTCTTTATTAAAAGTGATTTGGAAATAAACTCTCCAACCTGAGCTGGACGCCTATGGAACAGTAAGTTTCCAGCACTATCGTTCCATAGCTAGCACTTAATGTGTATTCTTTCTTTCTTCGAATGGGCTTGTTCGGTCGCGTTTCACACTGTGTGATCTGTGGTAGGTAGTACTCCTACCAATGTGTTTCGTATGGTTAGTGAGAGCGACGTAGGCCCAAACACCCGCTTTATCCTCCTCTTATAAACTTTCCTATCCCTTCCTCAGTATCCTTCCTATACATTCCTATCCTTTCCACCTCTTATCCCTTTCCTAGGAAATGGCGAGGCGCAAGTGATACTTTTTGTATGGAGTAGTTTGGTGGTAAAAGTTATTTACATTTTCAGCCACTCTATGTAAATACTGGGGATCAGATGAATTCGACCCGCAATATAGTTATGAATAAGGCTTGGAAGATGATGATTAAGACTTAAGTCACTTTACTTAAGTCACTTTTACTACTTTTTGTCATCACAATGTCATTCTGAATGATCTATTTGCACCCAGCTACTGGATACTATAAAAGAAATCCTCAGTGATACTATAATCTCCTTCATATTACTCTGTAGGTGTAATGAAAGGCATGTATGTGAAATTAATAACCACACACCCCATTCTTCAGGCCAACGAAAGTGTAGGGCCCTCAACCACTAAATAAAACCCGCCGTGTGCCATCTCT
This sequence comes from Leucoma salicis, assembly GCA_948253155.1. NCBI lineage: Eukaryota > Metazoa > Arthropoda > Insecta > Lepidoptera > Erebidae > Leucoma > Leucoma salicis. The sequence goes on from OX411822.1 coordinate 21,640,757, forward strand.
TTGCCTGTCTGGGCGGAGTGCCAGTTTCTTCACTACTTTAGAAAGAAAGAAAGTATTTATTCCAACGTTAAACAAACATATATAATCAATTTACATAGTATAAGTACTGGCACGTTGCAAAACCACCCCAACTCAGCATAAGGCCGTAAAACCTGCGCTGATTTTCTGTTGGGGCGTTTTAATGACGTTACGGATGTGTTACAAAATACAAAAGGAGAAAAAATAAATCTTAACTAACAGTATTTACTGAAATAAGTATATGTGTAAAAAAGAGTAAGCATAAATAAAAATAAATAAAGAATAAGCTTATCTTGCCTCTGATATACCTATATAAAATACAAAACAGGTGGGAGAGGCAATCAATGAAAATTGCAATGCCCATATAACCTAGGATATAAAAATGTTATAATGTTAAATTTAAGGGTGCCGCAATAAAAAAGAACAAATAAAATAAATTAAATGACAAAACAAATAAATTAAAATAAATTAATAAATAACAACTTAAATAATAAAAAAACCTGAATTATATAATTTAAATAAAAGATTTAATAATAATAATAATTGTAAAGGTGAACGAAAATATTATCAAATGGCACTGGTGTCATGTCTCAGGGACTCTTCGCGGTTTTGGTGGTCAAATAATAACTTTTTCAACGTTGTTCTAAAACTATTTAGACTTTGCAGATTCCTTATGGGTGGTGGGATGTTATTCCAACACTTTGTCGCAACATACTGGAGACTATCTCTAAATGTCGCAGAACGGTGGCATCGCAGAGAAAATTGTTCTGCGCACCGACGAGACTTCCCCGGGTCACGGCCAATTTGTCTGAAGTTAAAGATGTGCCATTACTATAAGAAAGCCTTATACACTGAGAACGATTGCTCAAATAATTATTAAACCATTTTAAAGTCTTAGAGTCAAAACCATAGTAACATAACTTTGATAATAAGATACTAATGTATATAGAGTCAAAAGACCTAGCGAAATTGAGCAGCACTAGCAGCGAGCAAAGCCCCTTATCCTGAGCACACAATAAGTTGTCAGTTACGTCTAGCATGGCAGTTACTGTGCTACGTCTTTTCCTGAAACCAGATTGTGTTTCTGGCAAGATGTTGTTAGTTTCTAGGTAACTCACTAACTGATTGCATACTGCCCTTTCTTTTACTTTCGACAGGCATGGTAAGATGCTGATAGGTCGTAACTCTTTTATCCCAGCAGGATGTGGAACATTAGGCAAAGGACGGACAATAGCCATTTTCCATACATCCGGGTATGTAGATGTGTTAATAGATGTGTTTATCAAATCTTTTATGGTGTTCATAGTATATGGCATAGTCATGATGAGCATGTCTAGACTAATTAGATCACAACCTTCGGCATTTGATTTTAAACTATATAAAATGTCAATTAAAAAATCCAGGCTGATCTTCTTCAAGTTAAACGTGGTATCACAAAATTTGTAGAACTCAAAAAATGTCAGCTGTGAGATGCTAATACCTGAGGTACCTGGTATATTTAAAAAATGATCGTTCATTAAATTAGGTTTATTCATAAAAGAAGACAATTCCATGTTTTTCTTTGGAAGTACTGTAGACTTTAAATTTTTCCCTAGTAAATTTGGATTGTTTATGTTATTATTTATATTGAACTTAAAATAGGCAGCTTTCTCATAAAAAAGTGCCTCTCTGGTTATTACCAGAGATTTTAAACTCCTATAATATTCTTTTATACTATCACACTTGCTTTTTTGTAGTCAGTTAAAGCCCTATCACGCAAGCTCATCATTATTTTAATGTTGTCAGTAATCCGAGGATAGGAACGATATTTTATAACAACTGTTTTTAATAGTGCCTGTAAATAAAACTTTAGTGGTCGGGTACATTCTCTGAGCGACATTTCCACATACCTGAACGTGCAGTGCAGGTGGCGGATTTTCCCCGGTCCATCCTACCTACGGCCTCAGCTTGGGCGGCATGAGACACAGGTACTCGCGCGGGCGCCGCTTTAGCTACTGACGACGTTTTGAGTTAGCGGAAGTATCTTTATTCCTGACCCTTTCCACCACTTCCTTATTTAAGATGAATCGGTTACGTTGCCTCTCATACAGGTAAATATGAGAGGCAAGGTTACTGATTCATGCAGGCTGCAGAAATTCCAAAAATATTTAATACTTTCTAACATTTACGCGAATTTCACACATTTTGAAATAAAACTACGTTTACGGAATCTATCGCGTTTACTTGATTTTTATGCTAGTCCGACGTTTAGAATACTTTACAGCCTTCATGATCACGGGTGGACTTAGATGGTAGGCGTCCAAAGCTGATATCTTGTTTCAACGGTTTCATCTACCCACAGTAAATATGATTTTACAAATTTTTTGGTTTATTTGTTGCAACCCACATAATATTCGTTTAAAAACACAATTAAAAATATCTACTTTAAGTTTCATGCTTGAAGAATGCTTTGGAAGTACTGTCTTCCAAAGAAAAACATGGAATTGTCTTCTTTTATGAATAAACCTAATTTAATGAACGATCATTTTTTAAATATACCAGGTACCTCAGGTATTAGCATCTCACAGCTGACATTTTTTGAGTTCTACAAATTTTGTGATACCACGTTTAACTTGAAGAAGATCAGCCTGGATTTTTTAATTGACATTTTATATAGTTTAAAATCAAATGCCGAAGGTTGTGATCTAATTAGTCTAGACATGCTCATCATGACTATGCCATATACTATGAACACCATAAAAGATTTGATAAACACATCTATTAACACATCTACATACCCGGATGTATGGAAAATGGCTATTGTCCGTCCTTTGCCTAATGTTCCACATCCTGCTGGGATAAAAGAGTTACGACCTATCAGCATCTTACCATGCCTGTCGAAAGTAAAAGAAAGGGCAGTATGCAATCAGTTAGTGAGTTACCTAGAAACTAACAACATCTTGCCAGAAACACAATCTGGTTTCAGGAAAAGACGTAGCACGTAGCGTAGTATAGAAGTGAGGAGTATATTGCCATTCGTCCTCAATATGTGTGCAAAGTTTCAAATTAATCCGACGTTTCAATGTCAATGAAAATTAAGTTCGAAGGTTAACTTACATGATCCTCATATATACATAGCTCTAGCTAATATAAAGCGTGTAAAAAGTGTTTGGGTCATTAATAATAAGCAAACCAACGTTTATGCTGGACAACGTCTACCGGGTTAAGCTAGCTATTTATAAAATTTCTCTGGATTGGTTTTAAGATGCTCGCAAACATTATTTTCCACAAAATTTGTATAAAGATACCTAAAGTTTTGAATGATATCAGAATTAACTCTTTATTAGTCCTAATAATATAAAGCATTTTAAGCTTTTTATAAACATAAACACAACTGCCTCTGTGGTGCACCGGTAATGTGAGAGATCGTACATCAGTACTTTAACATAACCTAAATCAGTGAAACTGTCTCTATGGTACAGCGGTAGTGTGAGCGATCGTACATCAGTACTTTAACATACCCTAAATCAGTAAAACTGTCTCTATGGTACAGCGGTAGTGTGAGCGATCGTACATCAGTACTTTAACATACCCTAAATCAGTGAAACTGTCTCTATGGTACAGCGGTAGTGTGAGCGATCGTACATCAGTACTTTAACATACCCTAAATCAGTGAAACTGTCTCTATGGTACAGCGGTAGTGTGAGCGATCGTACATCAGTACTTTAACATACCCTAAATCAGTGAAACTGTCTCTATGATACAGCGGTAGTGTGAGCGATCGTACATCAGTACTTTAACATACCCTAAATCAGTAAAACTGTCTCTATGGTACAGCGGTAGTGTGAGCGATCGTACATCAGTACTTTAACATACCCTAAATCAGTGAAACTGTCTCTATGGTACAGCGGTAGTGTGAGCGATCGTACATCAGTACTTTAACATACCCTAAATCAGTGAAACTGTCTCTATGATACAGCGGTAGTGTGAGCGATCGTACATCAGTACTTTAACATACCCTAAATCAGTAAAACTGTCTCTATGGTACAGCGGTAGTGTGAGCGATCGTACATCAGTACTTTAACATACCCTAAATCAGTAAAACTGTCTCTATGGTACAGCGGTAGTGTGAGCGATCGTATATCAGTACTTTAACATACCCTAAATCAGTGAAACTGTCTCTATGGTACAGTGGTAGTGTGAGCGATCGTACATCAGTACTTTAACATACCCTAAATCAGTGAAACTGTCTCTATGGGACACCGGTAGTGTGAGCGATCGTACATCAGTACTTTAACATACCCTAAATCAGTGAAACTGTCTCTATGGTACACCGGTAGTGTGAGCGATCGTACATCAGTACTTTAACATACCCTAAATCAGTGAAACTGTCTCTATGGTACACCGGTAGTGTGAGCGATCGTACATCAGTACTTTAACATAACCTAAATCAGTAAAACTGTCTCTATGGTACAGCGGTAGTGTGAGCGATCGTACATCAGTACTTTAACATACCCTAAATCAGTAAAACTGTCTCTATGGTACAGCGGTAATGTGAGCGATCGTACATCAGTACTTTAACATACCCTAAATCAGTGAAACTGTCTCTATGGTACAGTGGTAGTGTGAGCGATCGTACATCAGTACTTTAACATACCCTAAATCAGTGAAACTGTCTCTATGGGACACCGGTAGTGTGAGCAATCGTACATCAGTAATTTAACATACCCTAAATCAGTGAAACTGTCTCTATGGTACACCGGTAGTGTGAGCGATCGTACATCAGTACTTTAACATACCTTAAATCAGTGAAACTGTCTCTATGGTACACCGGTAGTGTGAGCGATCGTACATCAGTACTTTAACATACCCTAAATCAGTGAAACTGTCTCTATGGTACAGCGGTAGTGTGAGCGACTGCTGATCCCGAGGTCTCGGGTTCGATCTCCGGGTTGGGCAATGTTATTACGCTTTTTCGTAAAAATAATAAATCTCAGTAGCAGCCCGGAGCTTGGAAACGTGCCCGGTTGACGGCAGTAGGCTCGTCGTGTCATTAGATTGAATATTGAGAAAGTATTAATTTACATTTTGTGTCAAATAATGTAAGGGGTGAAACGGCGAAAAACCCTGCCAGGTTTCTGTTGTTTAAATTGACATAACTGTCCCTTAAAGGGGTAAAAAGAGAAAAAATAAAAACAAGGCAATTGCATTGCGAAAAATAACAATTTTAAATTATCTATATTAGGTACAACTAATAAATTTAAACTTAGAATTTAAATTCAGATATAATGGGCCCTGGTGGATAAAATGTCCCACCCATCCAATGTGACCCGTGACGTTCTCTTAGTCTTATCTGCTTATGCTTGTACTTAGTAAGTAATTTTATAATTGATATATTTTAATTACATCTTTTATTTTCCGCTTTGTAGTAAAAAATCATGAATCTATGAACTATGACATAGGAATGGACATACAATGTATTGACCTGTAGGTCTAACACATAAGTCTCCTTTTGGGCTTCGCCACAATAGGGTAACAAAGGATAACACATCTTGACAATACAAAATTTTGCTACAAACTGAGCCGCGGGCAACAACTTGTATTTAGTATACCGAGCTTCTAATTCTTCTATATGACCGGTGTGATTTCCCTCAATGTCCCCTAAATAGCCAGGGGCTGTGGTTGTCCGTGAGTATCCGATGTAGCATTAGTAATGTACCGCCTTAAGGAACAAAGTATCTAATCCGAGGATATTCATTTTTTACTTGTCTGATAAACAAAACTTATTGCCACTATGAATATGAATATCTGATATATATGCGGTTTTTATAAGCTCTCAGAAAACACATATTAATACACATATTTAAGCTTTTTACCGTAGAAGACATTTGGTTATTATATGAGCAAGTTAATACATATTTTTGGATATTGAAATAAAACTACGTTTACGGAATCTATCGCGTTTACTTGATTTTTATGCTATCCCGACGTTTCGAATACTTTACAGCATTCATGATCACGGGTGGACTTAGATGATAGGCGTCCGAAGCTGATATGATAATTAAATATGATAATTAAAACCTACTATAAGCCACTCAAAAGAATTAGTAAATTTTTACCACCAGTCAAGTGCCATATACCCTTACAGGATGCAGGAGTGTACAGGCTGTATTGTGATTGTGGTCTCTCCTACATTGGGCAAACAAAGAGATCCATAAGAACTCGGATCAAAGAACACATAGCTGATGTGAAGCACCGTCGCTATACAAAGTCTGCAATTTGTGAGCACACATAGGACCACACCCGCCATTACATCAGGTTTGACAAAGCTCAAATCCTCGCAAAAGAACATCGATATCGTCCTAGAATGATACGTGAGGCTATTGAAATTAAGAAACATCCAATATCATCATTTCAATAGAGAAGACTGCTGGGTCTTACCATTAAGCTGGAATCCTGTGATAGGCCTCACCAAACATAATACAAGAAGGCACACCACATGATTGCAAGACACAGTTAGCGCTTATTGTATGGATAAAACCACCAGTAGTGATTAGTTAGTATTTCCGCATAAATTTAATAATCCATAACTGTTGTTGCCTACTGAGTTTTCTGGCCGGATCTTTTTCAGTCAGGACGCGTTCCGATCCGGTGGTAGCTTTTTAGGATTAGCTTCTATTAAAATCAATATATTTAATAATATAAACTAACAATATTGAAACCTGATGTAATGGCGGGTGTGGTCCTAAGTGTGCTCACAAATTGCAGACTTTGTATAGCGACGGTGCTTCACATCAGCTATGTGTTCTTTGATCCGAGTTCTTATGGATCTCTTTGTTTGCCCAATGTAGGAGAGACCACAATCACAATACAGCCTGTACACTCCTGCATCCTGTAAGGGTATATGGCACTTGACTGGTGGTAAAAATTTACTAATTCTTTTGAGTGGCTTATAGTAGGTTTTAATTATCATATTTAATTATCATATCAGCTTCGGACGCCTATCATCTAAGTCCACCCGTGATCATGAATGCTGTAAAGTATTCGAAACGTCGGGATAGCATAAAAATCAAGTAAACGCGATAGATTCCGTAAACGTAGTTTTATTTCAATATCCAAAAATATGTATTAACTTGCTCATATAATAACCAAATGTCTTCTACGGTAAAAACCTTAAATATGTGTATTAATATGTGTTTTCTGAGAGCTTATAAAAACCGCATATATATCAGATATTCATATTCATAGTGGCAATAAGTTTTGTTTATCAGACAAGTAAAAAATGAATATCCTCGGATTAGATACTTTGTTCCTTAAGGCGGTACTACTAATGCTACATCGGATACTCACGGACAACCACAGCCCCTGGCTATTTAGGGGACATTGAGGGAAATCACACCGGTCATATAGAAGAATTAGAAGCTCGGTATACTAAATACAAGTTGTTGCCCGCGGCTCAGTTTGTAGCAAAATTTTGTATTGTCAAGATGTGTTATCCGTTGTTACCCTATTGTGGCGAAGCCCAAAAGGAGAGTTATGTGTTAGACCTACAGGTCAATACATTGTATGTCCATTCCTATGTCATAGTTCATAGATTCATGATTTTTTACTACAAAGCGGAAAATAAAAGATGTAATTAAAATATATCAATTATAAAATTACTTACTAAGTACAAGCATAAGCAGATAAGACTAAGAGAACGTCACGGGTCACATTTGATGGGTGGGACATTTTATCCACCAGGGCCCATTATATCTGAATTTAAATTCTAAGTTTAAATTTATTAGTTGTACCTAATATAGATAATTTAAAATTGTTATTTTTCGCAATGCAATTGCCTTGTTTTTATTTTTTCTCTTTTTACCCCTTTAAGGGACAGTTATGTCAATTTAAACAACAGAAACCTGGCAGGGTTTTTCGCCGTTTCACCCCTTACATTATTTGACACAAAATGTAAATAATAATTTCTCAATATTCAATCTAATGACACGACGAGCCTACTGCCGTCAACCGGGCACGTTTCCAAGCTCCGGGCTGCTACTGAGATTTATTATTTTTACGAAAAAGCGTAATAACATTGCCCAACCCGGAGATCGAACCCGAGACCTCGGGATCAGCAGTCGCTCACACTACCGCTGTACCATAGAGACAGTTTCACGGATTTAGGGTATGTTAAAGTACTGATGTACGATCGCTCACACTACCGGTGTACCATAGAGACAGTTTCACTGATTTAAGGTATGTTAAAGTACTGATGTACGATCGCTCACACTACCGGTGTACCATAGAGACAGTTTCACTGATTTAGGGTATGTTAAAGTACTGATGTACGATCGCTCACACTACCGGTGTACCATAGAGACAGTTTCACTGATTTAGGGTATGTTAAATTACTGATGTACGATTGCTCACACTACCGGTGTCCCATAGAGACAGTTTCACTGATTTAGGGTATGTTAAAGTACTGATGTACGATCGCTCACACTACCACTGTACCATAGAGACAGTTTCACTGATTTAGGGTATGTTAAAGTACTGATGTACGATCGCTCACACTACCGCTGTACCATAGAGACAGTTTTACTGATTTAGGGTATGTTAAAGTACTGATGTACGATCGCTCACACTACCGCTGTACCATAGAGACAGTTTTACTGATTTAGGTTATGTTAAAGTACTGATGTACGATCGCTCACACTACCGGTGTACCATAGAGACAGTTTCACTGATTTAGGGTATGTTAAAGTACTGATGTACGATCGCTCACACTACCGGTGTACCATAGAGACAGTTTCACTGATTTAGGGTATGTTAAAGTACTGATGTACGATCGCTCACACTACCGGTGTACCATAGAGACAGTTTCACTGATTTAGGGTATGTTAAATTACTGATGTACGATTGCTCACACTACCGGTGTCCCATAGAGACAGTTTCACTGATTTAAGGTATGTTAAAGTACTGATGTACGATCGCTCACACTACCGCTGTACCATAGAGACAGTTTTACTGATTTAGGGTATGTTAAAGTACTGATGTACGATCGCTCACACTACCGCTGTACCATAGAGACAGTTTTACTGATTTAGGGTATGTTAAAGTACTGATGTACGATCGCTCACACTACCGCTGTATCATAGAGACAGTTTCACTGATTTAGGGTATGTTAAAGTACTGATGTACGATCGCTCACACTACCGCTGTACCATAGAGACAGTTTCACTGATTTAGGGTATGTTAAAGTACTGATGTACGATCGCTCACACTACCACTGTACCATAGAGACAGTTTCACTGATTTAGGGTATGTTAAAGTACTGATGTACGATCGCTCACACTACCGCTGTACCATAGAGACAGTTTTACTGATTTAGGGTATGTTAAAGTACTGATGTACGATCGCTCACACTACCGCTGTATCATAGAGACAGTTTCACTGATTTAGGGTATGTTAAAGTACTGATGTACGATCGCTCACACTACCGCTGTACCATAGAGACAGTTTCACTGATTTAGGGTATGTTAAAGTACTGATGTACGATCGCTCACACTACCGCTGTACCATAGAGACAGTTTTACTGATTTAGGGTATGTTAAAGTACTGATGTACGATCGCTCACACTACCGCTGTATCATAGAGACAGTTTCACTGATTTAGGGTATGTTAAAGTACTGATGTACGATCGCTCACACTACCGCTGTACCATAGAGACAGTTTCACTGATTTAGGGTATGTTAAAGTACTGATGTACGATCGCTCACACTACCGCTGTACCATAGAGACAGTTTCACTGATTTAGGGTATGTTAAAGTACTGATGTACGATCGCTCACACTACCGCTGTACCATAAAGACAGTTTTACTGATTTAGGGTATGTTAAAGTACTGATGTACGATCGCTCACACTACCGCTGTACCATAGAGACAGTTTCACTGATTTAGGTTATGTTAAAGTACTGATGTACGATCGCTCACACTACCGGTGCACCACAGAGGCAGTTGTGTTTATGTTTATAAAAAGCTTAAAAATGCTTTATATTATTAGGACTAATAAAGAGTTAATTCTGATATCATTCAAAACTTTAGGTATCTTTATACAAATTTTGTGGAAAATAATGTTTGCGAGCATCTTAAAACCAATCCAGAGAAATTTTATAAATAGCTAGCTTAACCCGGTAGACGTTGTCCAGCATAAACGTTGGTTTGCTTATTATTAATGACCCAAACACTTTTTACACGCTTTATATTAGCTAGAGCTATGTATATATGAGGATCATGTAAGTTAACCTTCGAACTTAATTTTCATTGACATTGAAACGTCGGATTAATTTGAAACTTTGCACACATATTGATGACGAATGGCAATATACTCCTCACTTCTATACTATTATAAAGCTATAACAGTGCTATGTATGTACATTTTAGATATTTGAGAGAAAATTACAGAGTTAGGCTATATACACGTGTCTAAACATAAAACGATTTTATTTAGATTTTTTGTCTGTCTCTTTATCTGTTTGTTTGTTCACACATCATGCAAAAACTACTGAACGGATTTTGATGCATCTTCTTTTGTTTGATAGGTCTGGATTAGATTTAAAAACTGGTATACATTTTATCCTGCTACTATATCGGGAACCTGAGATATAACCTAAAAACCAGCTTTTGGCTGCAGTGGAGCCGCGGGTAATGGCTAGTATATTTTAAATGAGAAAGTGAGCCTATTTATTTATTTATTTGTTAAGCTTTCACGCAGTAACCACAATAAACATAAATCACCAACCATCTGAAATTTTGCATAGAAAAAGTGTGGAGTCCAGGATACATAGACTACTTTTTTATCTCCGAAAAAACGATGGTTCCCGTGGGGTAGATATTTTTCTATAGAGATCATTAATGTGGCGTAAAGTAATATCTTTATATACTGAGACTCACAGGGCACAATCTAGTAATGAATAAGTTTGTCCGCTTTTGTTATTGTTATTTTAATTTTCTATAAAGGCGATTTTTATTGTGTTTCAGGTATAACTATGTGTTCTGATATGCGAAAAATCATAGAATAATAATAATAATAAAACAAATGTTCATCATAAAATAACAATAACATGTCGGTTCAGCCGTTTTCGAGTTTTTGCGAGACTAACGCAATTAGTTTATGAAGATAGATTATTCAAAAACAAATGTAGGTATACAGTAAAAAATGCTAAAAAATACAAATCCCAAACTTTGCTAAAATCTCGTATTACTGTATCTATAATACGATTATCCAAGTAATAATCTCATGTAAATTTTATTGCAGAAATAAAAGGGAACGGTTAAAATTGAAATATGGCGGGTTCGAGTGTGGGCCGAGGATATAAAATATAAGAGTGTCATGTGATAACATCCGCGTGTTCGGCGCAACTGTTTAATGTGACGGCGGACATGAGTTACGCGTTAACGTTCACTTATATATAACAAATAAATTATATAAATAGCATCCGTGGCGGTAGAGTCTTGCTTCTTCCAGCATGAATGAGCCGGCTCAACTAGGGCAGTACCACCATATCACAGAAGATCAGCTTGAAACAACGATAAGTACTCCTACTGCTGTATCTTGTATAGTGAGTAAGAGCGCCGGAGCCTCTCTCTTTTATTCTTTCTCTCCGCATCCTATCTCTTTCCTTGGAGTTGACAATACGCGAGTTATGTCTCTGGTGTTGATAGCATCTACCATCAAGTGGGCTGCATGATTGTTTTCCGTCCTCGTAATAGGTAAGTTTATTAAAGTATATGGTCACTAATATGCCGTGTGGGGCCGGCTTTAGAATTGTCCCACCCATATCCACCCATGGTAGTCGTAAGAGCCGACTGAGGGTAGGGACGGGGGAGTGGGAAGCAGCACTCCTTTGAGTATTAACAACATCCACTGCGATCGCCGACCCGTCTGCCAAGCGTGGCGATTACGGCACTATCCTCCATTCTTGGGGAGGCCCATGTCCAGCAGTGGACGTTAAAAGGCTGATGGATTGGATTGGATTGGTCACTAATTTGATAAAATCACAGGAGAATAGAGACAGCAGGAGAAAAACTTCACTCTAGTACACTTTAGTAATTTTAAATTCTTTCATACAGAATGTAACTCGCTCGCGGGTAGTGGTGGGGAGAATGCGCACGGTGAGTTATTTAGGAGGTGAGGGCTCATACTACCATGTTGTCGCCCCGGGCAACGAACATGCAGTTGGGTATGTAAATTCCTGTATGAAAAAATATGTAATATTTTATGTTAACCGTCAATCTTCTAATTGCCTGTCTATCATGCTTCCTATCTCTTTCTCTGGGGTTGGCAACATGCGAGTGATACCTGTATTGTTATTAGCAGTTTAATTAAAGAAGAATAAAAAATGTTGCCAACACGAAGTATATTATTTAATAAAATAGCTGCAGTTAAGTCAACACAAAAAATACATGATTACGTTCGCAATTTTCTGGAAAATCCTTCAACAACTAAATTGCTATCGAATCTGTTAAGTACTTCTGCCGCTTTAGTAATCGATTTCTAATTCACTTCCTGACCGTCTCTAAGTCGGCCTATTTTAAATTGTGTGAAGCTGTAAAGACATCAGAAAGTATAGGTGGTTTAAAACTCATAGTTATCTTTTCTACACTGATGACGTGATTCTACAGCTATTTGCCAGAGGGTTAGTGAAAAAGACATTTGGATTGTCACATCATAAAATACAGAACATTTATAGAACATTTATTTATTTAAATGCATTTACAATATCTTACAGGCTAACCCAAAACGATATTATGAGCTAAAAAAAAATGATAATAATAAAAACTAATATTTATAATAAATAATTAAATAAAATGGCTAAAACTAGTGGCGAACCACGTTCATAGTAAAATCTCCATGCGTTTCAATATACCTACATACATACATACCTACATAATATATACTCACGCCTGTTTCCTAGAGGGATATACAGAGATAACGGATTGCCACTAATAATGAAGCGGCCTTCTGCTGCCAACTGTTTTCTATATATTATATGTATGTATTTACAAAAAAAAAAGTAATATATTATGTATTATATCCGTAATCTGGTACTCATAGTACAAGCGTTAAGATTAGTTTGGGACCAGAGGAGGAGGAGTGCAAAAAAAAAAAGTCCGTGAATATTTATTTATTATTATTATTTATTTATTATTTACTTTCCGCCATGATAAACGAATCGTGACCGGTGGCGAACCACGATATTGTTGCATCTTATCTATTTTTCATTATTTTATTTTGATTTGTCCATGTGGTGACCGACTAAGAATACAAGTATCACCACCTCATTCTTTTCCACGGGTGTCGTACAAGGCGACTAAGGGAAGTAAGCAATTATTACCCACTGCATTACTGGTGGTACGGCTGGGTACCAACTGGGAGTACTCACTTAAGTCGTGAGTAGAGGTAGTAGTAGGGCCGCTATCAGACCCGAGCGGGTTGGTACCACCATCTCAGGTGTGACCGGCCATGAAGCACATCGGTGTCTTAGTTGTAGTAGGTGATAGCCGTTAATTCTTTCATTTCATATCAGTGAAATGAAATGGTGAGCAGCGGCTTGACAGTACTCTAGGTATAGCTGAGTCCATGAGCGACAGTTACCATTTACCATCAAGTGGGCCGTTGCTCGCCTGCCACCATAGGCATTAAAAATATGTATATGTAATGTTTACGTGATACCGGTCTCTGTAGTTTCTTTACACAAGCGATATCCTAATATAAGTTTACACCGCCGGACAAAAATGCAGCATATTTTCCAAGTTAACCCAACGGTCGGACCAACAGCTTGTTTTAATAAAGAAACCGCCGAACGGACGTAAACTCTTGCCCAGATTTAATAAATAATTCATGAGGACCGGGTGGAGTTCACTGTAGGGTAGCATCTGACGACATCGCACTTCAGGATTTTATCTCAGCTGCTCTCACACCTCGTAATTGCCTCGAGATGAGAACTCTTTACTTAGTTGACTTATGTTGCTGATAAAAGTGACAATTTGCTGGCAAAGTCTGCTATTAAAATGGATTATCTGTTTATGTTAGTTGCGAACTTTAAATGGTAACTTCAATATGAGGTTACGAGACTTAATTAGTGGTGGTGCAATTTTCGACTTAAAACTTTGATCATGAGGGATTCAAAAAAAATTATATATTACTAGCCGTACCTGCCACATAGATACGATAAGCTTATCTATCTTAGTCATTACTGTTCCCCTATTGGGCATTAGATTCAGTGTGTGAGATTTGGATCGAAGTCCAGTTTCCAGACAGTCCAGTTTCCAGACATGGCAAGTTGTCGTGAAAATCTCTCAGGTTTGCAGATTATCACTAGCAAACAATGTAACATAGTTCCAGTGGCTCGCTAATAAATGCAGAGAGACGGCACACGGTGGGTTTATTTAGTGGGTGAGGGTCCCACACTACCCCTTTCGTTGCCCCGAACGACGGGGTGTGCGGTTAGGAACAATTTTATCGCCTTAACAAAAAAAAAGTTTGCAGGTTCCTTAATATTTTGATGACCAAGCACTGACAATTTGTAAACAAACTGTTTATTGAAACATCACTTTACCTGTCATCATTATAATAAAATGTCCACTTCATAAAGCCGACAAAGAGAACTTCGAAATATTGATCCGTTTATGTCTAACACAACATTATGTTCACAAAGTAATCCTACTAATTAGGTGAACATGTTTAAATATTTGGACGCCTGTTATTTAATCACGCGAAAAGGATTGAATGAATTTTCATGGAATTTGACACACCGATATATTAACGTATAGAATATTCTCATTAAATAACATGGTTTACGAATAAATTGTTATAAATTTATGTTAAATCTGCTTGTAAATTATGTTCACAAACGCTGCCCGACCCGGGGATTGAACCCGAGACCTCATGATCAGCAGTCGTTTACACTACCGCTGCACCACAGAGGCAGATTTATTAGCATTTTTGAATAAAAGTTATTAATGTAGATAGAAGTAATGTATAAATATGTATATAGAGTATTATAATATTTTGATCTGTATTTAGCACCAGACATGCCCAACTACTTCAAAGAACAAAACATTTGTGAAATTGAAAAAAGTCGCAGTGAATCCCTCTTTTTCCACTTTCAAAAATAATTTCTTCTTTAGAGTATTAATAATTGAAAATGAAGGCGGACTTAACGACGGAATCAAGTGAATTATATATTTTTGTATTAAATTTCATTTACATCCGTTTAATCGTTGGGTCCTTCCTACCGAAACTTCTGAATACGGAATATTATAAATGTTAATCCAGTGTCTGTCTACCTACCAAGGTTTTCCATTCGGTCGCTTAGACATTCACAAAAACATCATCATCAAAACAAACTATTAAATTTTTTTTTCTATTATCAGTGCAAGCGATATCATATAATATTTTTAATCAATCACATAATAGATACTACGCAGGTAAGCTTTGGGCAGAAGATATATATACACTGTTAGCTATAATTATACACACAACATTATTATTTGTGAATGAGGAAAAAGAGAATTTTAGTAC
This sequence comes from Leucoma salicis, assembly GCA_948253155.1. Taxonomy (NCBI): domain Eukaryota; kingdom Metazoa; phylum Arthropoda; class Insecta; order Lepidoptera; family Erebidae; genus Leucoma; species Leucoma salicis. Next base: position 21,656,321 of record OX411822.1, read on the forward strand.
GAGCGGGAATCGAACCAGCGTCCCTTCCAATCCGGGGAAGTGCTCTAATCCACTGAACTACCACACTATCTTTCGGCCATACCCAATCTCCTCATCACATTTGTCTTAACGACCAAAGCCACCTATCGGAACGCATTTAAAAATTTGTTTATGTGATACATAAATGATTGTTATGAGTGTGGGAATAGGTACTTTGTATAATGACATACGTATACATTAACAATCAATAAATACTTTAATCACATATTTTGAAGTGAAAACTTCTTTAGAATCGTTGTGATTTGAAACTCGATGAAACGACATGCACGATAAAGAAACAAACTCATAATTAAATAGGTTTAAGTCAGTTGCAGAAAAGTCCATTAAATTTTAAAGACAGCATCAAACGTTAATCTACCATTATATCGTTGCAGAAAACAAAATTTACATTAATTTTAATGCTCCATTAAATATCTAGATATTTTTATATACTTTTTTAACATTTGACATGCTTAGGCATATAAATTAAGTCGACGGAAGCGGCCTGCGAGTTGGCCAGAACCCCCCCGTGGGACTTGGAGGCGGAGGTGCTCGCCGAAGTGTATCGGCGGACGTCGCAAGAGCGAGAGGTGGGTGGTCGTCCCCCACCCAGGGAGGTGGCCAGGTGGCATGGCGATGCCCGCCGAGCTGCCATGGCCAGATGGAAGCGCCCCGAGCCGGTCTCTGGACCGTAGGGGCACTCCAGCCTGTGCTGGAGGAGTGGGTGGGGCGACGGCACGGAGTCCTTACCTTCCGACTGGTGCAGGTGCTGTCGGGGCACGGTTGCTTCGGCAGATATCTGCACATAGTTGCAAGGAGGGAAGCGACTCCGGGCTGTCACCATTGTGGCTGCGACGAGGACACGGCGCAGCACACGCTCGAGTCGTGCCCGGCTTGGGGCGGGCAGCGCCGTGATCTCGTCGCGGCAATAGGGGGGGACCTCTCGCTGCCAAGCGTTGTTAGAGCGATGCTTGGCAGCGACAGGAATTGGGCCGCGGTCGCTGCCTTCTGCGACGAGGTCATCTCGCGGAAGGAAGCGGCGGAGAGGGCCAGGGAGGCTGATCCTTCCGCAGACCCGAACCGCCGCCAGCGACTGGGGCGGCGCAGGCGTGAGTATTTGCGCCTAATGCCGCCCTAGCTGAGGCTGCGGGTGGTTGGACCGGGGAACGTCCGCCACCCGCAAGGCCTCCCGCGAAGGTGCGATGCTCCGTGTGTGGGTGCGTCGCTCAGTAGAGGGTACCCGAAAGGGTAAGCCGCCGGCGGACCACCGAAGGAATGTAACATAGTTCCAGTGGCCCGCCAATAAAGGCGGAGAGACGGCACACGGCGGGTTTCTTTAGTGGGTGAGGGCCCCACACTACCCTGTTCGTTGCCCCGAACGACGGGGTGTGCGGTTAGGTAAATTTTTTCCCGCCTAAACAAAAAAAAAAAGTCATATAAATTAAACAAAAAGTGAAAAATGTGAAATCTAAAATAAACTGGTCGGTATAAAGTATGAAAATACTTCCGACAGATGGCGCAGGCGTCACACAAGACATTAAGAATGAATTTGTTATCGAAATTAGCAGCCAGGAGCAATTGTCACGAAGACTGAATTTGCAAAGCATGGTCAAATCCTGCTCGTGACTGTTATTTTCGATTTCACATTTTTCACTTTGTGTTTAATGTATATGCGTAAGCATGTCAAATGTTAAGTTGAGCCTTTTTAGAGATTAGACTCCTTGACATTACTCGTAAAGTAAGAGTTTAGTGCCATATTCACTGATTACCTTCATGAACTCTCCTTTCATTATTCTTGTCATACCTCCCATCTAACGTAAACAAGGTTCCTAAATACAGAGATTCTCTTACTTGTTACACATTCATTCTCTCGTATCACTATAATTATTCCACGGTATTATGTATTCATCCGTTTCAAGAACCATCACTTTCGTCTTTTCAGCATTTCATTTAATTCCTGTTTTCTTCTAAAATTCATCCATTTTTCTTACCATCTCGTGTAATTTATTAACTGATGAATGCAAGTATAAAATAGAGAAGATGTTTGACTCTTCATTTGAACCCATACTCACTTTCTTTCAAATCTTGCAAGCAACTACACATGTATAGACCCTGCAGACTATGTAGGGTCCAGGACTAGTGGTGTCGCATTCTTTCCACTTCGTCTCATTCCTATAACATCGATCCACTTAACACACATCAACTGCTACTTTAATATATTTTAGTTTTTTCTTCCTATGTTCAAACGCGCGAGAAATAAGACGCGAGAAGTAGTGAACCACATTGCTGTCATTCAGACGATTACCGTGTATATTCTCCATTGCATTCCAACGAGTGTTAGGAATATGGACCTCATATTCCCCACAGAGCCCTTTGCTTGCCTTGGGTAAGACGGATCTCCACTGTATCCTTTGACCTCAAGCACAGACACTCTCCGTTCTCGACCAGCTTTCCCACTGGCCACAGATCCCTCAGCATACATCGCTCTTGGTTTGGGGTATGTTTTTGAGTTTTATCATTATATCAAATTTTGATCTCGGGGTTTCCGCTCATAGATAGCTTGCAGCCCAATGCTGACGAGGCCTATCTCCCCAGGTGTATGATTATGGAGTTCCTTTAGTAGACGAGTAACAGCCCAATGCTGCCGAGGCTCTGAATGATAAATATTATATTATTCAAGAAGCTTACAACATTACAACTCGGTTTTTACAAGCTGTTATTTAATTATATTCATAAATACACACTTTCTGAAGCGTAATAATCGCTTAAACGAGCACCCGACACCACATATCACAGTAAAATAGCGCCAGGATGTAATACAGTCGCTCACAATATGCGTCACTCTGACACAGACGATCTCTTTTCACAGTTATCTCGCCATGAAAAAGAGGGATTAACTTCAATTTGAAAAATTGCCAGCGTAAAGGGAAAAGTGCTGCCTTCTAAATGATTGATGCCGCGCTATAGCGGAACGTACCGAGTTGCAGAATGTTTTATTGCAACGAGCTGAACATTAATATCGTCATCACCGACACATCTGTGTCTCACGGGGCTCCATTTTTTAATTCTCTTTATATACTAGAATAAGTATTGGTGAAACTAAACTTAATTTATGACGAATAAAATATAAAAACACATTACAGCTTCTATACAAGATTTCATATTAATTTTGCCCATATAAAAATAGTCTATAATCCTTTTTTAGTCCAGGGCGGACTTCACGAATTTTATTGTGTTTAGTGATGTAGTTACAGATTGAAAGTGTAACAAACAAACAAGCTCGCTTTTATATCCTTACGCTTACTTTTATAAATGAAATAAAAGTAAATTAAATTGTTTATTTGCTCATCCTTGCTGCTGCTACTTGATCGGAAAAACGGAGGCTACCTGTGCGAAACTCTTTTTTGCAAACAAATTGTTTGTGTCTCAGAAATTGGCTATCTATATGTATAAGGTAGGTACTAGGCTATGCTATAGCACGGGAACCATCTATTTTCTTGGGATATAAAGTAGCCTATGTCCTTGTCTGTAGAGCAGATTATATGTATGTAAAATTTCATGTTAAGAGCATGAATTTTATGGCAGCACATCAGATGGGAACAAATAAACTTTGATTTTTATAAAGACTAGTAGACATGGCCACACGATGCTATGGCACACATATTGCGTTAGCTAATTTTGCGAATAGGGTCTATATAATATATATATATATATATATATATATAATTAGAGATTTTACAAGTAGGTACTAGTAGTAGGCAGTAGTAGGCTTTTTTGCACGTCAGAACGAAAGTGAGTATTTTGTTTGTCTGTGACACAGATTTGATGGCGGAGTGATTTAGATACCGGCGTCCCGCTCGAGTGTTGGGGGGTGGTTGTTCTGAGTCTAGGAGTAATTTTTGTCCATGAAATTGTATGTTTTTAAAGCTTCCCACAATACAAGGATTATTCCTTAGTGCAGCTTGATCTTGAGTTATTACTCAAGTCGCGTTTTGATTTGTAATAATTCAGTTTCATTATTGATCTTGATATCTGAAAATAAATCGCACATTCGTCCAGTGTTTGACCGCGAGTGTAAGCGAATAAGCTTAGTCTATACATTTCGTTTCGAGTTGGACAATATTATAAGTCGAGAAAAAATATAATAATTGTTGGGGTAGCTATTTTACGTATATATTATACCTAATTAGTGTGGCGTAGAGTAATGTATTTATATTCTGAAGTGGACTTTATCGTGTGGACACTGACAGAGTCGCGAGCAGAATCAAGTTGTAATAAAATTGGTTAGATGGCAGCCAATATGCGAGGTGACACAGAGTTATGTGTTCTTTGATCTCTCACAAGTTTTTCCCAGGGAGCAGTCTCAGAAGACAACGAGAAAAAAATATCACCTAACAATAAATCATTCCTAATATTGTAAATGTAAAAGTATGTCAAACTTTGCCCTTCTTCCGAACAAACTAACAGTTCGCTCAGAGTTTTGTTGAGAAACAGTTTAGTGGGCGTGGATTTAGGATTCTTAAAATCATATGGCATACATTAAACACAAAGTGAAAAGTGTGAAATCGAAAATAACAGTCAGGAGCAGGATTTGAACCTGCATCTCCTGGATACCGTCCAGATGCTCCTGACTGTTATTTTCGATTTCACACTTTTCACTTTGTGTTTAATGTATAGTGCTAAGCATGTCAAATGCTAAAAATATATATAAAAATATCTAAATATTTAAAGGGTTTGCGTCATTATTAGGTAAAATCTTAATTGTAAAATTAAGTTTACCTGGTCGGTATAATGTATGAAAATACTTGCGACAGATGGCGCAGGCATCACCCAAAGACGTTAAGTATGATGTGTTATCGAAATTAGCAGTCAGGAGTAATTGTCAGGATGGCTGAATTGGTAAAGCATCTGGACGGTATCCAGGAGATGCAGGTTCAAATCCTGCTCCTGACTGTTATTTTCGATTTCACACTTTTCACTTTGTGTTTAATGTATAGTGCTAAGCATGTCAAATGCTAAAAATATATATAAAAATATCTAAATATCATATGGCATTCAAAATATAACAACACACAGCATTTTATTTGTATATGTTAGACAATTCCCTAATATATAATATACTTTGTAACTTACCAGCGTCGGTATTCCCATCGGAGTAATTAGTAATTAATGTAAGTTTTATTATTCTCGTCCGTCACTGGTATAGACTATATCGCTAGGTATGATAATTATGTTTATAGCAGAGCTGGCCTATAGTAACTAAAACATTTAGGTAAGTACTTCACCTTTTTTTTGGTGTGAAAACTTCTTCAGTCGCGTTGAGCGATTTTAGGTAAGGAATAAACTTATGGGTTCGCTTAATGACTTTGAAATGCTGATGAATGACGTATTGTGCTGGCGCCAGACTAGCATTGTGCTTGCACCAGACTAGTGACGTGTAGTATAGCGGCTTGTGAACATGTATACGCATATATACACTAATACATTGTATACACTCGACTGTATCATATGCGTGTTTGACTTTTGGATGGGTAAAATCTTGAGACACTCATCATCGACATGTTATAATATCAGTAAGTGAAGTTATGTTGACCACTTTAAAAAAATATTTTGTTATTTTTTTCTTTTAAGTTTTCGCTTTTGTCGGCTTTCCTCATGACAGCCTGTTTTTTTTTTCTAATTATGAGATAAGAGCTTCAACGCTAGATGCTGATGCTAGATGCATGCTAGATGCAGTAAATAGTAAGCCACTATTCATAGAATTCGCAATACTAAGGGTAAGCCTAAAGGTATCAAGCCTACTGTGAAGTGCCATTTCTAGTTTCACAGAATATAGCCTCGCTGTCACGGACACAAACCAATTACACGTCGTCTGCTAAAAGCCTCAAGTACCAATTAGTAAGCATTCGAGTCAGTGAATCTGGCGCGCGGCCAGCGTGTTGCGACTGACGCTCGCTTTGATTATTTTAAAAAGAACTCTCTGACTATTTTTACTTGAATGAAATAGATTTCACGAAAGATCAGTTACTTTTATTTTAATGCTTACTTGTAGCTTACTAGTAATTTAGTGGTAAGACAAATACAGGAGTTAATCTTTGTGGTGACGGGCTAAGAATACAAGTGTCACCACCCCATTCTGTGGAGTCGTACAAGGCGATTAGACTGTTAATTAATTATTATTATTAATATTCACGGACATTTCACACAACGTCCTCTGGTTCCAAACTAAGCTTCACGCTTGTGCTATGGGTACCAGATTACGGATATAATACATATATTACTTTTTTGTAAATACATACATATATACATAGAAAACACCCAGACGCAGTACAAATATCTGTGCTCATCACACAAATAATCATCTTGAATGGGTAATCGAACCCACGACCTCGTGCACGGAAGTCGGTTACACTGCCGACTACGCCACGAGGCCCGTCACTATGGAAACTGGGACTAAGGAAAGTAAGCAATGATCATCCATTGCATTACTAGTGGTAGGTCTGGGCACCAAGTGGGAGTACTCACTTGCTATCGGGCCCGAGCGGGTTGGTACCACCATCTCCCGTGTGACCGGCCATGAAGCCAATCATCATATTTCATTTCATATCTGTGAAATAAAATGGTGAGCAGTGGCTTGATAAAACTCTCGCTATAGTTGAGTCCATGAGCGACGGTTACCATTCCTCATCAGGTAGGCCGTGGCCCGTCTGCCCCCGTATGGTGCATGTACAATAAAAAAAGCCTAGTGGTAAAACCAAAGGCTAGCAGAACTGTGGTATCAAGTTTGATCTCCACCCTAAAATGGTTACAAAGCAAGGCTCTCGCTCGTTTTAAAAAATGAAACTACAGAATTGAAAATGCCGCCAACGCCTTCATTTTGTTTTTTTGCTGCAAAAAGTTGCTGACGTTACTCCGTGACAAATTTTATTTAATTCATGGTTTGCTCCAACAAAATATACTTAAATATTATAATAGTAGGTTCCGCCCGCAACTCCGCTCGCGTGGACTTCGGAATGTCCATATATCACTCTACGGCACATTACTTATCTCTATGTAAAAATAGATAGCCCTCAGGAACCAATTACTTTTTCGGGATGAAAATTAGAATTCAGGTTATAAATGTTTGTAAAATTTCGTGGTGATGGGTTTAATAGTAACAGCGTTAAATCGTAACAAATAAATAGAGAAATAAATTCACTTTTTATTTATGGCGCGTAGGCACTTGAAACATAACTACTGAAGAATTGGCACACAGTTCCAGTGGCTGCCTATACAGGCGGAGAGACGGCACACTGCGGATTTATTTGAGGGCCCACACTGCTCTGTTTGTTGCCCCGAACGATAGGGTGTATGGTTAGGTACATTTTTTCGCCTTAACTAAAAAAGGCACTCCAAATGTAATTATAAATATAGTAATAAATGTAATTATAAATAGAGTTCTCACGTAATATAAATAAATAAAGCCCTATTGTACTCGATTCCCTTTTATATATTCAACTCAATCAATCACCAAATCTCACACACTGAACGCGTATTTTAATTTCTTTGCCTTCTGATCATCGTATTTGCTAATTATACCAACCGCACACCAGTAGTCACCCACCATCGACAAAGTGGCGACCTATAATAAATCAGCGGCAGACATTTATAATATTAGTAAGTATTTACAAAATTCAGAGATGTATGCCTTGCGATTTCTTGACCTCACACAATGTTTAGAGCTCGATACCCTTGTCTTTGCAGTATTTGATCTTACCGCTAGGCTCTCATTGCTGTATTAAAACAATAGATTCCGTAAAAGTATTTAAGTTCACATTCAGTAAACTTTCAAAGCATATTAGTCTCCAATAAAAGCTCGCCTGTTTCACAAACGTAGGTATAATCCCTTACGAAACTAATTTAACTTGCTACATTAAAACAGCATAATCAGCCCATATAAAACAAACAAGAGAAGTAACCTCATTATGTTTCCTGTTACACAAAAATACCACTGCAAATAATACTCATGTTAGTCTAGTTAATTACGAGTAAGTTGCATAATTTTATAGTATTATAGTAACTGTTTGGGGTATTCTCTTACAACTATATTTTAGTTAACGTATGAAAAAGTATTATACCATCTATATTTAAATAATATATAATGCTAATAATATTTAAAACTAGCCTTTGCCAGTGGCTTCGCCGCAGCCAAAAGCTATTTTTTCGGTTATATCTCAGGTTCCCGATATAGTAGCGGGATAAAATGTCTACCAGTTTTTAAGTCAAATCAAGACCTTTCCAATAAAAAAAGTTGCATCAAAATCCATCTAGTAGTTCTTTTAAATAAAACAAAAAAAAATCTAGTTTAAATAGTTTTCTAGTTTTTCGGTTATATTTCAGTTTCCCGATATAGTAGCGGGATAAAATGTATACCAGTTTTTAAGTCTAATCAAGGCCTTTCAAATAAAAGTTGTACCAAAATCCGTGCAGTAGTTTTTGTGTGATGCATGAACAAACAAAAAGACAAACAGATAAACAGACAAACAGACAAAAATTCTAAAAAAAAAAAAGTTGTGCTTAGACATGCCTATATAGCTTATTACAGTCATTTTTTCTCAAATATCTTAAATGTACAGACACAGCTCTGTTACAGCTTTTTAATAGTATAGATGAACAATAAATTTAATATTAACAAAAAATAATATAATAGCAATAAACTAACTAACTTATCATCACGCCATTTCCCTTGCGGGGTAGGCAGAGAGAACAGAGTGCCAAGAGGCTCTATTCTTCTTGCATACATCTTGAAAATAAATTAATATGAATATTTTTACACGAAAAATAAATAAATAAATATTCACGGACATTTTCACACAACGTCCTCTGGTCCCAAACTAAGCTTAATGCTTGTGCTATGGGTACAATATTACGGATATAATACATATATATTACTTTTTTTGAAAATACATACATAATATAATAGATAGAAAAAACCCAGACGCAGTACAAATATCTGTGTTCATCACACAAATAATTGTCTTGAGTGGGAATAGAACCCACGACCTCGTGCATGGAAGTCGGTTACATTACCGACTATGCCACGAGGCCCGTCATCGAACGAATAACAATAAACAAAGGTAGCATGCCTAGTTTTGTTATACTAAACTAGTGATGTGCCGCGGATATTCGAGGGCGAATAAAGATCCGTATCCGTATCTGTAACTTTTTGGTGGATATTGATCGGATCTTTTGAATTATTAAGTTTCATTACGTATATAAATTTATAAGAAAAGACGGCTTTAAAATACTGTTAAATTCCATTAAAATAGTTTTAATATTTAATAGAATTTAACAGTTTTACTGTCTACCTTATCACAAGATACTAATGCAACTATTTAATTACAGTTATAAAGAGATCACACATAAAAATAATAACATAATTTAATTCAGAAATATAGAAAATTATGAGATATTAATAAAATTATCTTTTTAATGAGATCTAAGCTTAAATCATCGTGATTATTCAAATCAAAAGAATACTGCTGAGTGAAGCACTAAATTAAACAATCATATTTGAAGTAACCAACAATAGTGGTAAATTGTATTATAAACAGAGTAACTTGGCGGATTTGTCTCTCAAAAGTCTATTACGATGAGGATCATAAGCAATTTCTGCTTGAAAGAAAAACTGCTGACTTGGAACGCTTGTTGCATTGTCGTATTACCAACAGTACAATAATAACGCCAAACGTCAACTGTAGTTTCAAAGTCACGCGCACTAACACCGTTTATTGAGTAGATAAGTTAAGATCCGTATCCTTATTCGCGGATCTGGACCCTAAAGATCCGTATTCGTATCCGTAACTGCGGATATACATTTTTAACGATCCGGCACACCACTGTACTAAACGTGCAACACAAAAACAAAACAAATTAATAAAAATAACAGAAATAACACGTCTGAAGTACAAAAATTAAAATTTAATCCTTGTTATGATTAAGTTCAAAATTACAACAAAATTAGTTCCTGTTTATTTCATGCTCGCAGTCCTGCGCATGGCACCAAGTTATGGCAGCCTCCTTTCATATTTTCTGTTAAACGCTGCCAAACTCATACAGATATATGATACCTATACATTAAGTAAAGTAGGTAGGTAGGTTCATGGTATAAGAAAAGTATTATTTGATTGGCTTCTTGTATATATTTATATATGCTCGCGAATGATATAGCATGAAGTTTACGCCACGCCTTTATAGAGAAATATGAGTATCGAATTAATTTCCTTTCTTCTATTATAGATGGAACGACGTTTTGCTTGTCTGGCCAACTCCTAATATAATACCTCTATGTCCAAACTCATATACTCGACATCCCGAAAAACTAAAAGAACCTTCATCAATCAACATTAATCACTGAGATTGACACAGTAAACATATCAGCGAATAAAAATGATGATGTATTTGAATAAAGGCCCAGATCATCCACATACGTCATGTGATCGCAACCCATGTCATTCTAACCTTGAGAAATTAATACGAACCCTGATTTTGGAAAACATTATTATGGCATTTTGATATGAAACTAATGCGATGAGTAGTCAAAAATATTTTTCTATTGATTACGATTGCAGGCTAGCAACGGCCTACCACTGAAGTAATATCACACAGTTCCAGTAGTCTATCAATACATAGTGGGTGAGGGCCCTATACTACCCTGTTCGTGGCTCCAATCGGCGGGGTGTGTGGATAGGTACATATTTTCCTGCCTTAACACAAAAAAAAACAAGAAGAAAGGCCAGCAACGACCTACCTGATGGTATATGGTAACTACCACTCATGCACAAAAATATGCTCAGAATAAATATAAATTAATAATAAATATTCACGGACATTTCACCCAACGTCCTCTGGTCCCAAACTAAGCTTAATGCTTGTGCTATGGGTACCAGATTACGGATATATAACATACCTATATTACGTTTTTTTTTGTAAATACATACATATAATAGATAGAAAACACCCAGACGCAGTACACAGATCTGTGTTCATCACGCAAATAGTTGTTCTGAGTGGAAATCGAACCCACGATCTCGTGCACGGAAGTCGGTTACACTACCGACTACGCCACGAGGCCCGTTAAAAAGTCACTACTGCTACCTACTGCCAAGCATCTGCTCTACACTTCATTTTGCTTATGGAAAATAAAAGAATGACGGCTATTCCCACTACAGGCAAAATACATCGAGGTGCTTCACTGTCGGTCACATATCAGACGGTGGTACCAACCTTCTCGGGTCCGCTAGCAAATTAGTACTTCCACTCGGTACCTAACTCAACCATAAGTGGGTGACAACTGCTTTCTTCCTTTGGACGCCTCAAACCCGCAGGAAAGAACGGAGTGGTGACCCTTGTATTTTTAATATGTCACAACACAGTCTAAATTATTTTTCGTATTTTTTTATACTTTAAGATTGGCAAACAAGCACACGATCTACCTGATGGCAAGTGGTTACCGGAGCCTATAGCAACAACACCAGAAGCATCACTCACGAGTCACCAACTCCGAGAAAAAGAGGAGATGGAGTGATAGGACAAAAGGAGAAGGTGAGGGGGAGGGGGTATTAGGCCAGGGCGGGAAAGATTTAAAAGCATTTCAAGACTTCTCTTAAAAATTCTTTTGCGCTTGCAACTCTGTTCAGTATTAGTAATAGTAACTGGAAACTTTTCTCATTTCGTCAAAGTAAAATACTGGACTCATAAAATTGATATAAATATATAAGAGCCGAAACAAGTGCCTCACTTCAATAACAATATCCTTGGATGTGGATGATCAAAAGTTAATAACGTTATTGAGACCGTAACGCCGAGTTAGAGCGAACATAAAACTCAATAAACAGTTCAATAACAGAGCGCGCTTTATTAACCTCACTGTGCTGCGGACACATGGACGAGTAGGACTGCCACTTGTAAATATTAAAAACTAAAACTTTTAAAAGTAAGTGATAATCATTCAATATCTTTTAGCACTCAGGATAATATTAACACAGTACAGATGACAGTTAATTATTATGTAGTTCTCAGAATCACTATAACTGCCTCGGTGATGTAGCGGTAGTGTATGCGACTGCTAATCATGAGGTCTCGGGTTGGATCCCCGGGTCGGGCAATGTTATTGAGCTTTTTCCTAAAAAGAAAAATTCTCAGTAATAGCCCGGAGTTTGGAAATGTGCCCGGTAGACGTCAATAGGCTCGCCCCCTATTACGTGGGACTTAAACATAGCTGGCGAGTCGTGGGTGTGTAATACACCTCTGCCTACCCCTTCGGGGAATACAGGCGTGATGCTATGTTACTATAACTAAAAAAATGCCAATCATTATTTTGAAGCAATACCTCACAAGTAATAACAATTCCAGGCGGTGAGATGGCATACGGCAGATTTAGGCTCCACACTTCCCTCTTAGTTGCCACAAACGACGGGTTGAAGATAGGTAATTTTTTTATCAAATAAAAAAATGGTATTTAAGCATAGTTTTTGACAAAACACAATAGCAGTGAATATTTCATATAAAATAAAAAACGGCGTACTACTTGGCAAGGCACTCTATTTTAATGTAGCTTTAAAACCTATATTGTAACGTGATGTTCATAGTGACTTACCTAGATAGGGTAACTAACTTGCGGCAAATAATTCCTGATAATTGTCACCAATCTTAAAAAAAAGAAGTCGGCAAAACAAAATGAACTGTGTGTCACAGAACACGTTCACAATCGTTTTCATTCCTGCGTACATAGCGTGGAGTATCGAGACTCTGGTATTACATTGGATCCAAGATTCCAAGAAGGGAGCGGTCTTACAAGTTCTTAATAACCGCATTGAAAGATTAAATTGAGAAATAGAAAAACTCACGTATGAGTTTCGAGCTTATTAAAATCCGCTCCAAGTGCTCTTTAATTTCACCACTTTCACTTTATATTTCGTATTTAAAATATGAGTCGGCATATTAACATAATATTAGTTATGTCAAATTCTGATGGTAAGTGGCTAAAGCAGCCTAGAGACCGTTGATCTATAAATGAAGGATACACAATTGTGTTTAGAAATCGAAGGAAAGGTTGTATATAAATATAATCTTAATGTTATAATTGCCCCGGTGGTGCAGCGCTAGTGTGTGCAACTGCTGATCATGCTGAGGTCTCGGATTCGATTCCCGGGTCGGGCAATGTTATTGAGCTTATTCGTAAAAAGAAAAATTCTCAGAAATAGCCCGGAGTTTGGAAATGTGCCAGGTAGACGTCAATAGGCTCACCCCCTATTACATGGAATCTAAACATAGCTTGCGAACTGTGGGTATGTAATACACCTTTGCCTACCCCTTCGGTGATACAGGCGTGATATTATGTATGTATGTATCCATCCATCCATCCATCAGCCTTTGCTGCAGCACCGCCCAAGTTTCGATCGAATCGAAGGCTCATAGTCCACAAACGCCAGACACAGAGGCCGATTATACTCCTTGGTCTTCTGTAGAATCTGGCGCAGCGTATGTATGTATAATCTTACTTAAATGTATAGTATTAATTTCGCATTAATTTTATATAATAGTAACAATTTTCTGCGTGCGTGAGTGTAATGACACTATTTAGAACGAACGAGAGAAAAAGAGACAGTCAAAAAGTTTTAAAAGAGATTTTAGTTTGTTGATACGTTAGCCGTGTGGGCCGGTTTTAGAATTGTCCCACCCATGGGAGTCGTAGCCGACTGAGGAAATACCGGGGCAGTGGCCAGCAGCACTCCTTCGAGTATTAACAAAATCCACTGCGATCGCCAACCCGCCTGCCAAGCGTGGCGATTACGGCACTATCCCCCATTCTGGGGGAGGCCTATGTCCAGCGGTAGACGTTAAAAGGCTGATAGATGGATGGATGGATGGATACGTTCGGGCGTTGCGGCTGCTCGCACGTTGAAACAACAAACAATAAATTCAACGAAAGCGTAATCTGCACTTATTTATAGTTGACACTTCTAGTACCTTATTATGGATCTTCTCTTTTTTATTCATCAATGATAGAGACACATAAAGACTACATAGAGTAATCCTTTGCGCAATGTCCGGAAAAATTGTATAGGAGTTTTGTGCCTCCACACTCTCACTCACCGAACGCAACGCAACTGTAGAAATATATACTACTCGTATTGTTATTGTGTCAATATTCTATATGAGGATGATACTTCCCCGATTGAGTAACGAACCAAATAATCACATAATAATCTATTAAATTCCTAAATGAAAAATTTGTCGTATTTTACTAATCGTTTGATATGACTCAAAAAAATTATTTTGTATGAATGTCTCAATACCTTTTTTTTTGTTAAGGCGGGAAAAAATGTTCCTAACCGCACACCCCGTCGTTCGGGACAACAAACAGGGTAGTTTGGGGCCTTCACCCTCTAAAGAAACCCGCCGTGTGCCGTCTCTCCGCCTTTATTGGCACACACTATGTAACATTCCTTCGGTGGTGAATTTCTCAATACCTACTCGATAGTTCACAAATGAAACCACCATTTCAACGATATATTTATATATATATGTACGAGTATCTACCTATCTACTATAATCTACATGTAACATACAACAAGGTTCAACACCTTGAACCCAGCTGAACGTCCTCGTATATAAATAGACGTTCAAATAATTGCAGAACATTGTCTGGCCTTTCCGGACCCTCGTCCCAGATAATGTAGCCAGCAGCTTCCAGGCCACCGGCTTGAGACCTTTCCATTGCTTTACAGAGACCGAAGTCTAATGATCCTTTGTTAATGGGTTTCAGTAACGGAAAACCTTCCAAATAGAATAGAAAATGATTAAACAGAAATGTTAATAAATTTTATTTACTTTTTGATCCGATGGTTTCAAACACGTAGAAATTAGAGTACTTTTATTAATTGATAAAAATCATAACAAATTCACAAGTCAGTCTTTCTCTGCCAAACCTCACACGCTCCGCTTTTACAAAATAAGTTTACATTTGACATTGTATAGTTTCCTCAAATGAATGTTTCTCAAATATGATGGATACTTTTTAGTTTCATTTAAGCGCGTTCAAACAACTAAAATGCAAATTCTTAAACTTAGATATTACGTTAATTAATGTAGCAATGCAGTTGTAGTAGCTTAACGCAAAACTTATAAATTTTTCGTTTTTTATATTCGTTGCAACACACATGAAACATTATGTCTATATGCACATAATACTACTCATTAAATAACAATCTCACCGGAAGCCTACCTCTCCACTTCCTACCGCTTTCCTTGAAGATGGCGACGCGCGAATGATGGCTCCGGTGTAGTGTCTACGGCTACGCTTACCATCGGCCGTAAACTCGTTTGCCACCCTCGTAGAACACAAAAGTAGATTTTGTTGCTTATTGGTTGTAATCCTTACTATTGTTATAATTGTGAAAGTAGGTTTGTTAGTTTGTCACCTCTTAACTCCGTAGCTACTTAACCGATCATCGTGAAATACCAACATGTTTTATTAAGTAAAGAGAACAATGTTGGGCATGGGCTGTTTTTTATCCCGGAGAATGGGAAAGTTACTTCAAGATAGATATTTTCGTATAAAAAATATGTGTACCAGAAGAATTGATGTATTTATATTGCTTTTACATAAACTTATACCCTGACTTCACCTATTATGTGCTTATACAAATCATTGTTTCTTAAATCTTTAATTATTTTATATTAAAAGAAGATAATGTATTTCTTTTTTAGGTACGAGTCAAGTATCTAAGAAATATTTTTATTTTTTTTTGTTAAGACGGGAAAAAATGTTCCTAATCGCGCACCGTCGTTTCGGGGCAACGAACAGGGTCGCTTACAAAAGAAAGCCGCCGTGTGCTGTCTCTCCGCCTTTATTGGCGGGCCACTGGAACTATGTAACATTACTTCAGTGGTAATAAAGCTTAATATCTAGTAGTTACAGTGATGTGCGCACTACTAAATATATAGGTATATACTTAGGTCTATATTTTTACTCTAACTGTGCGTACATTCTCGTATCGTATAAAAACGAAGCCCAATTATTTTTATTTTCAAAGCAGTAGGCGCTCTCTTTAATAAAGTGAAATAGAGAAAGGTCATTCATTTCAACATTCGACCTTTGGACAGGTTCTAGTCCCAAACTGGTTCTAAGCGAGCCAATTTATTTTCCCTAATTTAGTTAGATAATACTGAATTGAATGGCTGTATTAGCTAACGATATTGTGAAAAACAGCAAGTCTGCATACGTTCAGTATAGAGTTAATAATCGAATTCATTCGTCGTTAAGTCATAAATGTGTTACTTCACTCGCCTTTCAATACTAACTTATACTTGTGTATTCTTTCTCTATTTGCTCAAAAAATAAGCTCAACATTGAGATATAAAAAAGAGAAGATCCACAATTAGGCACTAAAAGTGTCCACTATAAATGAGTGCAAATTACGCTTTCCTGCACTCATTCCGTTTAGTGTTGTTTCAGAATCTCTTTTGAAAAACTCATTCAATGCTTATTTTTCTCTCGTTCTTTCGAAATAGTGTCATTATACACACGCATGCAGTTAATAGTTGTTATAGTAAATATATATTACATTTATGGTTATTACTATTTTATAAAATTAATACGAAATAAATGCTTTACATTTAACTAAGATCATATATAAACTTTTGTCACGATTTCTAAACACAATTGTGCGTCCTTAATTTATAGATCAGCTAGCCTTTGCTCTTTTTTGGGTTATATCTCAGGTTCCCGATATAGTAGCGGGATAAAATGTATACCAGTTATCAAGTTAAGTTAATACTAATCAAGAGCTATCAAATAAAAAAAGTTGCATCAAAATCCGTTCAACAGCTTTTGCGCGATGCGCGAACAAAAAAACAGATAAACAGACAAAAAATCTAAAAAAAAATCGCTTTGTGTTTAGAGACGCCTATATAGCCTAATAGTCGTTTTTTCTCAAATATCTTAAATGTACAGACATAGCTCTGTTACAGCTTTATAATAGTATAGATAAACGTTTTTGCAAATATGGATTGCATATTATTAGCGTGATAAAAAAATAACAAACAAAACCTCAGCTATTCGTGTGTTTATAAAGATGCAATAATTAAAAAAACGTAGTAGCTATTTGTTGTACTAATTTTATAATGTAATAATTTTATTTTAACGTTAGTCTAAATGACGTCTAAATAAAAAGGTTTATATTTGATGTACTAATTCCTCCTATCAACTGTCATGGATGTTTATGTCAGGAGCGAAAGGATTAACGTGCTTTTCGAGGCTTTCAACGCTAAATATCGTACAAGTCTAGAATATAAACACAAAATAAATTCTCTACGTAAATTAAAGTATATTTATGAAACAAAAGCTCTAAAGCATTAGAAATTTTCACAATTTAACGATCAATTTCGACAAACTATAAATGGTGCAGTAAATTGTACGCGCCATTGTTAGCGTTGCGAGTGAAACCACAGACTAATCAACTATTAGAGAAGCTCAGCGATTCTGTTTGTTTATAGACACGGACTCGTTTTAAATGTTAATTATTATTTACCAAGTATACCCTACCTTTTTAACCACATACACATAAAATTTCAATTACCTAATACAGGAGCGAGAGTCATCGTTCACATCAGACCTTCTCTGCAAATACTATAATAGGACACAGATGGTGGAGTGGTTTAAGTACCGACCAACCGCCTGAGTGTTGTGGGTTTGGTTCCCACACAGGACAACTCTTTGTGCAATCCACAAAAAATGGTTGTTATGAGTGTGTGGGTTTACTTTGTGTCCGTGACATTCTATGTTAGTAAAGTCCCCCACGATACAAGGAATGTTCCTTAACGCAGGGTGCAGGCTTTATTTAAATCGGGTCAAATATAATCGTACTTCTTACGCTGTATGTTGACCGTCTATTTATGCCTAAACGACCGAGTGGAATTGGAAAAAAGTTGGGTAGATAAATAAGATGAGACTGAAAAATTTATAATTTCCATGGGATAAATATTTATTGCAATGAATTTTTACGAAATTTAGTATAAAGATGAAATATAATCATGATTTGTTAAGGGAAGGAGTTTCGGTGGGATTTGCCTAAGCGACTCAGGGAGCAAATAGCTTGTGAATAGAGATTATCACAAAATAACCTTATTTTATATTGATCATCTAAAACGTTAGGCTGTGAACAAATTTATATTTCACCATATTCCTAACGGCAAATGAGTGTTAATGTGTTCAGCACTGTTGGTACAGAAATAATTTAGTTTATCAATTAGGATTTACTAGCTTTTAGCTTTAGGGCTCCGATTTATTACGGTTCATTGGTTTACGCGCACGCTCCCGGACAACATTGTGTTATAATATTATGAAATAAGAATCAACTAAACTCAGAAAATCTATTTTTCTTTAAAACTAGTTCTAGTGATCAAGGTTTATTTAAATGAAACAACGGTAAGTACTACTACCGTTGTTTTTGTGTGGTGAGTGAGAGCACCGCAGTAGTAGTATAAAAAACTAAATAATCTGTTTGATGTTATCATTTAACAATGCTCACTTCGAATCACTGAATAAAACTAACAATAGCATTGCTGGATGCGGTCGACGGAGTCCATTGTCGTCTGTTATCGATGTGTCAGTAAACAATGTATTCTACGTAATTGGTATTTCGTTTCAATGGAAATAAAGCCTCAATTTGCTATCCGATATTGCAACGTAAAGATATTAACTGAATATATTGTCACAAAAATTATAATATCTTTCACAACAGCTATCCTAATGTTGTAGTGTACTCATAACAGATTGACAATAAAGCTGGAAAGCTACCAGACGTATACCTGAGACTGTGTTGAAAATATTTTGACAGCTTTCATTAGCCATCAAGGGAGCCTCTCAGGCATGCAGTTTCCTCGCTTTGTCTTCACATAAACATCATTTCGTATATTCAGAGGCCTGTGTCTTATGTACTCACACCTTAAGTAATCTCATTTAGAAGGAACACATGCTCTGAAAGGGGATATGTAAGGACTTGTGACAAAGACCAAAATAGGCTCGAATGTATCACCAAGAAATAAGGTTACAAAAAAATTGGTTATCTGATTATTTTTCACAGATAACGTGAAATAATACACATTACAGACACCTGGATCAGACGCCACAACTGCCTCATCTCTGGAATCCTGAATCCCGGGGGGTACAAGCAAAAGTTATTGATTTTTTCAAGAAAGTCTCATTAGCAGCTCATGGTTGAGAAGTTCGTGGTCACCCCCGTACCTCAGAAAATACGTATCCCTTTCTTTTTTTTGGTTTTTTAAGAAAATACGTAACCCTGCCCTACGCTTGATATCTATCGTGTCGGAATACCATCCCATCAAACTAAGAGAGTGAGGGAACTACCAGTGCACTTGTCTTTGCAAACACATTACTTACTTACTTATCATCACACCATTTCCCACAGTGCCACTTCCACTTTTTAATACATGAGCGATTTGGTCTAGGTAGGCGAGTCTCGGTCTCTCCCCGTACCTCCATCCTTGCACTTTCACATTGTATATCTTCTTAACCAGTCGCACGTACGGTATTCTTTCCATATGTCCGAACCATCGGAGCATTCCCTTCTGCATTTTTACACCAATACTCTCTTACATACCTACTCGCTCTCTTACGTCGTACACACATTCGTGCGCTATAATATTTCCTGCGTAGTTTGATAATGTCGTTGATACTGCTTTTACGACTCCCATAGGAAGAGACGGGGTGGAGCTTTTCTTGATGCCGGCCCCACACGGCAATAATTTCCTTTACTTCTCGAGAACACACATTTTATAATATTGCAATATTTTATTGCTTTATTGTAAATGAAGCATTTGATGTGTGGGCAGATACAATGACCAAATGCATTTTTGACAGTAGGAACAGGGACTTTGAAGATTCGACGTTTTAACATATCATTAAAGTCAGCAGAATACAGTACCTCTTTATGAACATCAAGTAAATACCAATTTTGTTATAAACAGATGACGTACAACACATTAGTGTCCCTGTAAACGTCTACTGTAGCATACCGGCGCGGCTTTTTAAGCATAGTTTCGAGAACCCAACCCGATCGAGCTGCGTCGAGAGGTGAGACAGGGGGATGTAATATTCCCCAAGCTCTTCACCAATGCACTCGAAGACGTCTTCAAGACACTGGACTGGACTGGGCGGGGCATTTACATCAACGGCGAATACATCTCACACCTCCGGTTTGCCGATGATATCGTCATCGTTGCAGAGTCACTGGAACAGTTAAGCGGAATGCTGCATAGCCTAAATGGAGCCTCTAGAGACGTCGGCCTCGGCATGAACTTGGATAAAACCAAGATCATGTTTAATGAACATGTCGCGCCGGAACCGATCTACGTCGATGGTTCGATGCTCGAAGTTGTTCAGGAGTATGTCTACCTTGGACAAGTTGTCCAATTTGGTAGAAACAATTCCGAGAAAGAAATCAACCGCAGAATCCAATTCCAATGTATGAAAATGCTTCCGACGGATGGCGCAGGCGTCTTAAAAGACGTTAAGTATGAATGTGGTATCGAAATTAGCAGTTGGGAGCAATTGTCACGATGGCTGAATTGGCAAAGCACCTGGACGGTATCCAGGAGATGCAGGTTCAAATCCTGCTAGTGACTGTTATTTTCGATTTCACATTTTTCACTTTGTGTTTAACATATTTATGATTTTACGGGTCCGGGCCGCTAGTTTATCTATATGTTGTTTAAAGTTAGTTTTCATCAACCACGACTCCTAGATATTTTATGGTCTGTACTCTGGAAATCTGCTTACAGTTACAGAACGGGACTGCCGGAGCACAGTTGTGTATTTTGACATGTAAAATTGGTGGAGGTTTTGAAAACGCCGTTTTACAAAAGCAGAGGAAATTAGTTTTGTGGGTATTCAGTGTTAACAAATTATGTTTTAACCAGAGAGAAACCAACCGTAAGCCATTTTCATTCAACTTAAAAACTGGTATACGTGATATCCCGCTATTATGTCGGAAACATAAGATATAACTGCGGCTGTTTGTCTGTGGTGGAGCCACGGGCAACGCCTGCTTTGAAAACAAAGATAGATTGAATGATTGATTGAATGTTACAATACAGATAAAAGTTGTAGGGAATGCTCCGAGGTCCACGGCACTACGTCGTCAATTTATCAAAATCAAAAGCAATAAGTGCTCTTTCAACAAAGGCAGCGACTAAGTTGGTTAGTGCTCTGTTTATTATTTCTTCGTAGAAAATGCTTTACACCTTTGTTTGTGGAAAAGCCGTAATACAACCTGTATTTAATATTCAAGTTTTCCTTGAAGCTGTAAAAAAAGACCCATGTGAATGGTTAGTTTAAAAAAATCACATGATTTCAGTAGAATATATTTTTTATAAGCCGTATATAGGCACCGTAAGAATTTAAAGATAGGCGAATAGTCTTTTCATAGTACCAGAATTTAAAGACCAAGTGGGAGTACTACTGGTTGTTTGGTCTGAGTGGGTCAATTCATTTATTTCCTGAAATTAAAACGTGATCAATGTTCTTAGTTTCACTGAGTTCATGAGCGACGGTTACCACTTACTATCAGTTGGGCCAAGGCTCGTTTGCCATCGTACGCAATATAATAAAAAAGGAAAAAGCCATCACTACCCATGGGAACCCGTCCAAGCACTGTTACAAATGACAGTTTTGAACACTCAATTTTAAAATATCATAATGATAGTATTTAGCAATTACATAAAATATTTTCTAAGAGAAAATATAAATCAAAATGTGAATATTTATATACTCACATTTTGATTTATCTTCATACCTGAAAGGATTTTACCCTCTTTACATCCGAGAGGTACTGATGTACTTTTATCCAGTCTTCCAAAGCTTCTTTTACTACTACTTCTTTTGATTGCGACGTTAATGTACCTACTTTAAACCAATTACTCTTTATAGAAAAAGGTCGGCGAGATTTCAAATAATTAATTTATCACTTGTAATATTACCCAATAAATATTAAATTATATACTATCAATATTTGTGAAACTGTACAAAGAGAGAATAACTACTAGAATTCAAACCTGCGTTTCTTTCTATTTGTGAAAGTGGAATGAACTCTGGAACGCTAAGCTATCGCACCTATAGATAGCTTGCAATCTCCATCTCAAATTTGTTTTAAGATGTCTTTTAAGACCTATTTTTCCACTTTCATAAGTAATAAATGACATGTTCTAGTAAAGCTGAAGCAAGAAAAGAAGCAAGTCAACTGGTAAAATAAATATCACAAAGTAATATTATAATAGTCCACAATCATTATTCCTTTGTAAAATCATAAACATAATTTCGAAAGACAAAATTAAACTTTAAGCTCTCATATTGCTTTCAAATCTAATTAAGATAGCAACAGACAGTACCAAGGGTTCGATCCCCGTGCCGAGCAGTGTTATTGAGCTTTTTCGTTCTCAGTATCATCATCATTCATCAGCCTGGAGTTTGGAAATGTGCCCGGTAGACGGCAATAGGCTCGCCCCCTATTACGTGGGACTTAAACATAGCTGGCGAGTCGTGGGTGTGTAATATACCTCTGCGTATATAATAATAATACAATAGTATCAGTGTACCCTTAGTGCTGCAAGCGTGAGACTGTGTATGTTGTAACTTTCCGCCGGCTCTATCTGTTACTTTTTTTTTTTATTTCTTGTAGTGGTAGACGAGCCACGGCCCATCTGATGGTAAATGGTAACCATCGCTCATGGACTCAAATATACCGAGAGTATTGTCAAGCCGCTGCTCACCATTTCATTTCACCAATATGAAATTAAAGAAAAAACGGCTATCTCCGGCATCCTTATGCCGACTACATCCAGCGGCTCTTTGCGGCTTTGACCATATTGTCGGTCCCTTCTACGCTGCGCCGTCCGATATCTTGAACGAATGTGGGAAACCTGGGAAAGAATGAGGTGTTGATACTTGCAAGTTTAGTCGATCACCACACGGGTTATACAATTAATATTTTATTCAGTATAAACAGATAAATTCAATGTTTTATAATCAAGTCACAAAATAATCGGCTATGATAAAGATAAACGCGTATATTGCGAGCTCGGAGTTTAAATTTTAAAAATATCTTTAAAGATAATTTTTTGTTTCTAAAAACAACCCTATATTTAGTGATGTATCTTTGCAGACAGCTGCAAACAACGACAACTTGGATAGCCGCTAAAAGTACACAAAAACCCTTTCGACCGTCCCGTGTAATGTCAAAAAATGCCAAGCTAAATGACGTGGAAATGATCAAAAAATATGACGGGAAATACTCATGTTTACCGGTCATGATTCAGTTGGATGCCCAGATTGTGTACGTTGTACGTTGTGTGTAGAAGAAAAAACTTTATTGTTACTTCACATAAGGTTCACTTCAAATAATACGTTTGCGGTGGTTACTGCCACTCAGTTATGCGTATATCTATTCGTTTGTGGTCCTAAAAACGTTTTGTAACTGATTTGCGAATCAAATCTTATTTAAAACATCGAATAATATCAGGGATTTATATGAAGAACTATCTACAACAGAATATCTTTCGGACTGATTGATTGTTATATTCGATTTCACATTTTAACACTTTTTTGTTGATTTACATGGCTAAGCATGTCAAATGCTAAATATATATATACATCTAAATACTCGTATGTATGGTGTCAGTTATCACCTAATAGTAGGGGAGCCGTAGAAGGAAGTTTGGGATTTACTCGAGCGCGGCAGATTTACATAAGGGAGGATATTTTGCATCCTGCTAAATACCTGTACCATATATAAGCCCTCTATGTAGTGACGTGCGTCTAGGGCAGCCCATCAGATTAGTAAAAAAAAATCGATGGTCAGAAATATTAAAGCGCGTCAGATTAAGATAAGATGGGTTGATTATGAGCTAATAAGAATATATTTTGAAAATCTGACGATTTGAGCGTGACGAAATTGAGTGAGAGGGTTACAAAGCTGCAAAAAAAACGATATCTTGACATTCTCGAACGTGGCAAATTTTTTTTTTTATTGTGATGGAAATAATTCAAGGATAACGAAAAATATATAATCTGACGATTTCCACAAGCCGAAGTAACAAAAATTCGTTGTCGATGGAAAGTTCAAAATGATCTGGTTGATGATGGTTTGCAGGTGATCAATTGCCGAAAGCTTATGAAGATGTAGTCATAACACTTGATATTCTGAATATTTTGTTTTTTCAAATTTTTTTTAATAAGGTTTTTATAAATAGAAGTATTCTACTTAAAAAACATACACTTTTTATTTGCATGCTCTTTCCTGAGCTTTTCAATTAATTAAGTACAAATAATAAAAAAAAGAAAAAAATATATTTTTTGTTGTCAGATTAGGCGAATCCCTCTAGGTAATCGTCGGATTATGAGACAGCACGTCTAGGACATAAATAAGAACTATATATATCTTAATCTGACGCGCTTGAGTATTTCAAAATGGCGATATTTTTTTTGCACATTATAGGTATTAATGACCGCGAGTTTGCGTTACATCGAAATCGTCAGATTATTGAATGAGAGCTTTCTTTTAGGTTCACTTAATGTCCCCTTAGAAAATCTGACGCGCTCAATTAAATTTTTTTTTTCATTTTCAACCCTTACGTACGACCACCCGCATCATGCAAATGATCAGATTAACATACATATATTATTAAAAATACGTAGGACATTGATGATATCAATGTCTGACGCGCTCGAGTATGACCATGCAACAGTTTTTTTTACATATTTTAAAATCTACAGCTGCTTACCCCACTAATGAAAAGGATACATTATATAACATTTTTTTCTTCATAATATCATCTAAGCTTTGCAACCCAATAGGTCTCCATGACTCATGACTCGGTTGGATTTGGATAAAATTTGATATATACATAGATGAGATACAGGATTAACACTTGCTATAGCTAGTTTTGATACATCAACTTAATGACTCATCTTTTTCTTATACTACCTAGGTGGCAAAAAAGCATACGAACCACCTGATGGTAAATAGTTACAGCCTAAAGACGTTAACGATACCTTTTTTTTGTTAAGGGGGAAAAAATGTACCTAACCGCACACCCTATCGTTCGGGGCAACGAACAGGGTAGTGTGGGGCCCTCACCCACTAAAGAAACCCGCCGCGCGCCGTCTCTCTGCTTTTATTGGCGGGCCACCGGAACTATATTACATTCCTTCAGTGGTAGACGTTAACGATACCTGAGGCTTAAATAGCGCGTTGCCATCTCTAAAGAAAGGGATAGGAAGTGGAGAGGACGGATAGTAAGAAGAGGAAAGGGAAGGATAATAAAGAGAGGATAGAGTTTAAATAAATTATATATACTTACTAATAGTGGTGTGTAATACACCTCTGCCTACCCCTTCGGGGAATACAGGCGTGATGATATGTCTTTACTTACTAATAAATTGTAGCCTGGGTAAAGCGATGAGTATTTTTATTTTTATCTTATAAGAAATAATGTGGGTTACGCCTTAACAATTGAATTACACAATTTATATTTATCTCTGTAGCTAACTCTGGAAGACAGTAGTCTGTAGTCGAAGTCGCGGTAGAAGCTAGTTTATGGTATCTATAACTTTTATTATTTGTTGTTTTTCAAATCCCAACAGGGACTACACGCGATACCTCGATAACAATCACAAGAAGTTTGTGTATAAGAAGAATAAATTACTGTTTTTATAACTTGTAACCGGCAGAAGCATTATTAATCTTTACGTAGCTGAGACAATTAGCGCTGCTTACACAACTTCTTAAGTTCAACAAAGTTTTACTGATTAATTAACGTGATTGGGTAATCTGTTTAATTAAATAAAGTAGCTTAAAATTACTTTGTTTGTATTAAGTTTCAAAGTTAACTACGTAAGGAATATCTGGAGAGCGGTGATATAAGGTGAAAGTTATAGGTACTTCAAAAATATTGTCTGATAAAATCAAATCTTAATTTCATCGCGTTTATTAAGTTATATTGAGAGCACAAAGTCACGGTAGTAGCCGAAGTCACCTATTTTTATTCCCACAATTATAAATTACACTTAGTGGCAAGATTTGTGAATATCAAGTCTAGTTCTTTGGTTTTCTTTTTAGGATTTAGATCGTCTATACCTCTTTTGCAGTCAGATGACGCTGATACTTAAGAGTATGAGATATGGAGTAAGCTCCATATTCCTTACTGTTAACCTTCTCGTTTTCTGTCTATTATCCGTCCTTTTCACTTCCTAGTCCTTATCCCGGAGTTGGCAACACGTGATTGATATTTGTGATGTTGATAGTATCCATTGTAGCTGCGCACTACTCGTATCTCGCTGAACATATATTTGTTTGCCAACCTCGTAGTAAAAAAGCACTAAAATGTAACAAGTTGTGAACTCTATGGTTTTTTTTGTAATACAATGTTAGTTGGGATTTTAAGCCCAGAGTTAAAAGGTTTTACTAAAGTCAAAAACACAGGGTTTTGAAAAAATTTCGCTACATTGAGTTTTGGCAGGAACTGAAAATGTGGCTTAAGCTAATTATTTTGGTTGAAACAATTCAAATTACCAACAATTAGCCTATTTTGCCAGTTTTTGTTGACAGGAATACAATCAAGCACTGCTTTATAATAAAGAAAAAAAAATGTATGTGGGTACATGAGGGTGGTCAGCTACAAAAACGGGGGAAATCGGGAAAAGCACAGCCAGAATTCTGAGAAGATTCATTAGTTGATGAGTGAAGATGGTACCTACTAGTTGTCCTCACCTTCAACTGAAGAATAACGGCATATTGCGGTCTACTTCCAACAGGCATAAAAAAATAAGAGACTTAATGCCAAATTTAACTTAAAAAGAACTAAAAAATCATAAGTTAACGAAGAGGCTGTCAAAAAGTTTTTCTTTATCAGAAAACTATCAAATAATTTGCTATAAACATATATAAATATTATCTCTAATCATTATAAATTTTATCTCTAAGCATATATATATAAATTTTATCTCTAATCATTTTGAAACTAAGCCATTGTAAAAATAACATCGTTATAAAAGTTGCATCGTTAGAATGCCAACGTTCAAATTACAAAGTGAACCATTCCTCTTTGAGCATTAAAGAGTGTCCTTATGTAGCGTCAGCAGCTGCTTAAAGTAGAGTCACTAGTAGACATTACTGACAGTCCTAGATAAATAAATAGCCATTATAAGTTTATAGGTAACCGCCGCTTATGGACTTGGGCAACACCAAAGGCCCAGCCAAGCCGCAGCATATCACGAGTATAGTGCTCTTCTTATTTTAATATATGTTTTTAGGTATTTGACATGTTAAGTCATTATACTTTCTAACAGTTACGCGAATTTTACACATTTTGAAATAAAACTACGGTTACGGAATCTATCGCGTTTACTTGATTTTTTTGCTATCCCGACGTTTCGAATACTTTACAGTATTCATGATCACGGGTGGACTTAGATGGTGGTCTTATGTGGTGGGATAGATTCCGTAAACGTAGTTTTATTTCAAAATGCTTAGTCATGTAAATTAACACAAACGTCGAAAATGTTAAATAAAAAATAACAGTTACGAGCAAGATTTGAACCTGCTTCTCCTGGAATATCGTCGTGCTTTGCGAATTCAGCCATAATGACTATTACTAGAGACTGCGAATTTTGATACCTCAGCTTTTACTGTTTCTCTTACAAAGGCACACAATATTTGTGTAATAGTTTATTTTCTAAACTCTTATAACTACTGAAAAACTAAACACAAGTGCACTTTCCAGCTCAATTTAGTCTCAAAGAGTAATATGCCAGCATTAGCACTTCAAAAGAGATGATTCTGCACCATTTTTCACAGGCGCCATGTTGCAATTAACATAAATTTTAAACAGCGTTTGTAAATGGCTGTCGTAATACGTCATGTAAATCTCCCGCCCAATTTTGCAATCATTGAGGTTTATTTATCTCAGGTTGTGCATTTCATCCAAGGTTTTAGATACTACATGGGTGATAAACAAGCTTATGGCCCACATGATGGTAAGCGGCACCGTAGCCTACATATGCTAGCAACACCAAGGCAATTCACGTGTTGTCTATCCCAGGGAAAGGTTTAGGAGGTGGCAAGAGGAGGAGACGTGATAACAAAGAGATTGCGCCTCCGTCGCTTTTAATCAACAAAAGAAATTTTACAGTAGAACAGACTCCGGTTACTTTGCACTGATTTCTATGAAATTAACTTGACGGGGTCGTACTTTCTCGTTCGATTCAGCCCAAATATGTTGGAATTAATAAGGTTCCACTACCAAGATGTCAGTTATTGCGTTTTTCGTCAAAAAAATCTCGATAGCAGCTTATGAAGCCTGTGGTGTTTCACTTTCTTGCTTCGGAAAACACAGCCGTTGGTCCTGTGCTTCATTACTTCTCGGTCGTATCGGAATGCTGTCTCTTTGGACTATAAAAATGAGGGAACAGAGGAGGGTGCACTTGTGTTTGCACATACGCTCATGCACTTAATTTCTATTGCATACTTGGCTACCGTCCGTTAGCATTGCTCACCGTGACCGAAATAGGTCTGAGTATTCATTATTAAAAAGGTACCAATATGATCTCCCTCTCCAAAAAGCCGTTAAGGACTTTGACACAATGTTGGGAATGAAGAAAGATATTTCGTCTTATTCCTGATCCTTTCTTGACGGCAGGAAGCGATCAAACTGAGATGCTCAATTCATGAGCAGCGACTACCAGTTACTTACTGTCAAAAAACTAATAATAAACATCAAAATAACTCTAAATAGACATGTTTTAAGAAGTAATGTTGAGGCAAAATATATTGGTGATTGTGTGGAGATGCAGATGGTAATAAAACTATTGGGCGATGTAAGTTTTCACATAAAAGCCGACCGGAGACTTACGCGCAAAACTGGCGTGAAAACAAACATTACGAAAACATTTATGGACTTTTATAACTACTATTTGTTTTGTTTGAGACTCCAGTTCCGTAATAGTTTATTTGCCACCTTGGAGATGCGTTAAAGTACAAATTTGTTGGTACGTAGTTTTACTCTTTGTTAATTTTCTACTATCTCTTTATTTTGTATAAGAAGACTATTATTTACAACATTATCTAACTGGATTTATATTTTAAGATTGTTATATTTATTATTTCTCAAGGGGGAATTTTTTGGGTATGCAAAAAGGAGCATGAGAGTAAAATCAATGCGGTCGAAATGCGATCTCTGCGGAGAATCTGTGGAGTGAGGCTGACTGACCGCATTCGTAACGACGACGTAAGAGAGCATGATGGAGGTATGAAAGAGAGTATTGATGTAAAGATGCGAAAGGGAATGCTCCGATGGTTTGGACATGTGGAAAGAATGCCGGACGAGCGACTGGTTAAGAAGATATACAATGCGAAAGTGGAAGGATGTAGGTACAGGGGGAGACCGAGACTCACCTACCTAGACCAAATCGGTCATGTATTGAAGGAAGGTGGACTCAGGAGTCTCCGAAACCGGCGAGCGTGTATGAAGAGAGTTATGAATGTTGAGGAAGCGAGAGATGTATGCAAGAATAGAACCTCCTGGTACTCTGTTCTCTCTGCCTACAATGCTCCTATAGCAAGTATCAAGTTTTAAGAAACACTCATAGCCGATCATTCTGGAATCAGTAAGTCTCTATTACTACGTAACTTATCTAGTGGTAGCAGACTTTCCAAAAGATCGGCATGGAAGAAAAGTAAGTAATATAACTGTTGTGTTTCGCATGTTGAGTAGAGGGCTAGAGAGGGCTGGAGCCTCTCCACCTCCTATCTATTTCCTTGGAGTAGACGACGCGCGAGTGATGCATCTGGTGTTGCTAGCGCTTATAGGCTACGGTTACCGCTTACGGCACGCTTAGGCGGGCCGAATGCTTGTATGCCACCCGCGTAGTACATAATGAAAAATATAACTAGATTATGTTATTAGAAGCCTACTGATCCCAGAAAATAATAATTATTATTCTAAAATCTCAAAGAATCATATTTCTATCGTTTTTATAATTATATTTTAAATGTTTGAGTCTCACAGATTTCTTCCCCGCGGAGAGAAAAAGATAAACAATTATCCTCATCAAGATTATAATTAATTTGGGCTTTTAAAAGCAATTTCTCTAAGGACTCTTACAAAATGCTAATCTGTGAGGCAAAGTGAAATATTCAGGGCGTTGTTATTGCAATTATTTTAATCTGTCGTTTATCGGAGACAAGTTAATTTGCGTCGTTATCTCAGTAATGACATCATTAAGGCCTCTGATGTCACACCTTTGAAGGAGGAATAACTGTAATTGCTTTTAAAGTGAGGTTTACTCAATAGATATTGACTCTATTTGTAATTCCGTAGACAAATCAGTGTGCTGCTTTATATTGACGAAAGCGAAATATTTTTGCGTTTGTGGCTGTTAAACGGGAGAGTGGTACATATCCGTTCGGATCCCAGTACTAATGAGAACATAGACTTTATTTTGGATGATAAACAAGCATAGAGCCCACTTGATGCTCGACTTGGTTTGGGCCTAAGTTAAAATCTCCCTGCCATGAGTGCGGCCTCGTTATGAGATTTTAGATTGACGGGCTTCGTGGCGTAGTCTGTAGTGTAACCGACTTCCGGGCACGAGATCGTAGGTTCGATTCCCACTCAGGACAATTATTTGTGTGATGAACACAGATATTTGTACTGCGTCTGGGTGTTTTGTATCTATTATATGTATATATTTACAAAAAAAAAGTAATATAAATGTTTTATAATCTGCTACTCATAAGCGTAAAGCTTAGTTTGGGACCAGAGGACGTTGTGTGAAAAATATCCGTAAATATTTATTTATTTATTATTTCGTTGTTATGTGCTTCATTTACGGACAATGGGTAGCTTCCTAACTGGTGACTTGTGCAAACGTATTTAAGGTCAGAGGCCCCTGCTGTGCAATACACGCGGCTATAAAAGCGACTTAAAATTTACTCTATTCATCGCCACTGTCACTCATCCTACAAATCTATACTAAACATTTAAAAAACAAAAACTTAAAAAAAACAAATCAAACACAAGTTTCACGGCAAAAATAAAGATGTTTTCTGAAGCGTTCACTTTTATATTGGTGATTTAACATTTCCTCATGAATAATTTATTGTATTGAGGCGAGAGCTCGCGTTAGACGGTAGTTTAGCTGGGACAAGCTGTTGGCGAGCCCCGGACACCGCGCGCCTGCTGCCTTTACAGCTGTTTATACTGCACGACACTTTTCACTCTCAAAAATGAATACACAGAATAAATATCTGTGGTGACGGACTAAGAATGAAAGTGTCACCACTCTATTCTATCCCATAGGTGTCTTACTAGGCTACCAAGGAAGGTAAGCAAGTATTATCCATTAATGCAATGGATAATAGCTGGTAGTAGGGATGTTATCTGGCCCAAGCCAATCGGTTACACCATCAAACGTGTAATCGATCTTAAAACACCTTCGTGTATTTTGATTGTAGCACTAGACAGCCGTCTGTCTGCCATGTGCGAAATGAAATTTTGTGAGGTGAGCAGTAGCTTGGAAGTATTCTTAGTATTGATGAGTCCATAAGATGCGGTTACCACTTACCATCAGGTGCGTTGTGCCTTGTCTGTCTACATGAGCAATAAGAATACACTTTTTAATATACAGCTGTCACTACAGCATCATCAGCCCTGCCTAGTACAGCTACGAAGATATATGAGATCTCAAAGTTTGAGTTCGGGTACTCGTCGTGCGACTCTGACGACCTTGCCTACTTATAGACCTTAGCAATAATAGTTGGTAATTGATAGTGTATCAATAAAACGTATCTAGCCCACAAAAAAAACTCATATAGAAAAAGGGCGAATATTCGCCCTAAATATATTCCTATAAATGTAGTGGTGTTTGAATCGTACCGGTGTCGGATCGCCAACTAAACAGATCCCAGCTGTGTTTCACATTAACATTTTGTTTCATTTGAAGGCTCAGATTATACTAATTCCAGTTCGTATAACAAATCATTTCCTGTGACTATAAATTTATCACGATAAGTCGTTGTTTATTAATTTTAAGTAATCAGACTGTCTGAAATAATTGATTATTTTTGTGATTTGTTGTTTTATTGTTTGACATACTTAAGAAATTGTGTGAAAGTGGAAAAAGAAATATCTGCGACCAGGATTTGGATTTACGTCTAGTAGAGTATTAATCGACAGTGGTCCTGATTTAAACATGATATAATTAACTAACTAATTACTATACAAGCCTTTTGCTAAAAGCAAGGTTTTAATTATAATAAAATATATAAGCAATTCAAGGTCTATTAAACAGTTTCATCAAAACCTGTTCCTTAGTTTTTGTGAGATTTGCTAATAAAGAAACAACAGCTGAAAATTCTATAAAAATAATAATAAATTATGAAAACAAAGTGTGAAAGCGACAGTAATAGTAACACAGTAACAGTCACGAGCTTAAATCTGCATCTTCTGGATACTGTGCCAGATGCCAATAGAACTATCATTCATTCATCATTGGGGATATGAGTTTCGATAACACATTCCTTCTTAATGTCTTGGGTGACGGCTTCACCATCTATCAGATGTTTTTATATATTTACATTATTCCAACCAGTTAATTATTTCAATGGTTTACCATTAAGCGGGCCGTATCTTTGTTTGCAACTCTTTTAGTATAAAAATAATCAAAATAATGTAGATAGAATGTTGAACAGCCTCCAAATCATATAAAAATTATTAACTAACATCCCTTCAAACTGTATCCCGTCCATCAAACAAAGACAACATCAATTTCACCAAACAAACAAGTCTACCTGACGTCGCCAGCGCAAACTGACACTCGCTCACAACTCGCTCAAAACCTTAATTAGTTATGCATTATTCTGCTGATAACGTCCCCGTTACCCTATCATCTCGAACTTCGTAACGTCTCGCAGTAGTATGTTGGCAGCCAATATGATAATTAACTAACTTCTTGTTCCGGTCTTCGTCTGCGTATACTTTAGAATTATTTCCAGAGACAAAATAAAGGTCTGTGCGTGATTAAGTTATTATTAAAGAACAAATTATTTGTGAAAGTGGAAAAAGAGAGCTTTATACTCGTATTGTCTCTGGAAATAACTCTAAAGTATACGCAGACAAACGCTGACAGTCAAGTGCTAAAATGCAGATCAAAATATTTAAAATATTATTATTATTATCAACAGTTTGTAACTCAATGCTGGGCAAAAGCGACCTCTTATTCCTTCCATAAACGCGATATTAAGCCACTTCTTGCCAGTTAACTAAAAACTTACCTAATTCGTCCCGCCACCCTTATATGGGTCGCTCTCTTGCTGGGTCAGAGCGCCACTCCTGTGCCTGCAGTCTCGACATCGATAAACTGTCGTTATAATATCGAAATGAATACCAGTCAAAAAAAATACAAGGTAGATAATGGGAAAAATATCTTATCAAAATAGTGATTCCTAGGTACTTATTACATATTTACTATAGTTCGTGTACTAGATATTGATCTATAATCTCCAAAAATAATATTTATTTATTTTTATTTAGCTTGATAGGTTAATTTTTTTAAACACCGACTATGTAATTCGTGGAAAATAAATTATTAATATGGCAGCACTAGTGTTGACAGTTTCAAAGTCAAAGTAAGCCGTAGACTAGACAGGATATAAAAAATAGACACGTTCTAAGAGTATGCAGTGTAGAGATAGCAATAGTTGGACATATGATAACCGGAATAATTTTAGGAGATAACTATGATTATAACTTTGTACACTAAAAATGCACTACATATTTTAGCCGAATAACTACAAAATAAATTACAGTTATGCTTTTATTTTGCTTAAAATGTATTAGAACGTGTAATATTAGCGTATATAACGTGATTGATGAACATTTTTTCACGCAATACAAAAACAAGCTTATATACCGATAATGGGGAGAGTTAGCCACCTTATTATTGGGACCCAGTTGATTTTAAATTGTATTGTATCCCACTCACCTGCGTTTTCGTAGAAAATCCAGCCGTTGTCTTTGAAGGGTGGACAGAAAATTTCAAGAAATTTCTCGACAAAAATATTATATTTGGTACCTACCTACTTAGTGTATGATATCAACAGTTTTTCTGCATATCGGGCAGTTCCAAGGGCTCGATAAGTTATCAATCAAAATTGTTAATTTGACAGTTGTGTTCGATAATAATTATAGCAAAAACAACACATTTTAAACTGATACACTACGAAAAATCTATACAGCGTGTAATGATAACTAGGTACGTAATTACATTTTTTTTTTTTAATTATTGCATGTAGACGAGCCACGGCCCATCTGATGGTAAATGGTAACCGTCGCTCATGGATTCAACTTTACTGAGAGTAATGCCAAACCGCTACTCACCATTTCATTTCACCGATATGAAATGAAAGAATAAACGGCTGTCTCCTGCTACAGCCAAAACGCAACGACGTGCTTCTTGGCCGGTCACACAGGAGATGGTGGTAATAACCCGCTTGGGCCCGATACCAAGTGAGTATTCCCACTTGGCACCCAGCCCTACCACCAGTCATGCAATGGATGATAATTGCTTACTTCCCTTAGTTGCCTCATACGACACCCGTGGAAAAAAATGGGGTGGTGGCATTTGTATTCTTAGTCCGTTACCACACGGAAAGGTGTTATCAATATCCAAATGTAACAGCACAAGTCATTTTGGAAAATATTCAATTAAAAAAAATTATATTAAATATTTGTAAAATTAAATCCATTTATTACCCCTGACATTCTGCGTGCAGCGTTGCATACCTACACGCGCGGCTCCTTTGTCTTCGGGACGAAAGAGGGCTGCTAGTATTTCAGGGAACCAACTATGCCTACACTAAGAGTCATGACCTTGTCACGTGTAACTAGATTTTTAAATGTCATTACCTTACTAGACGATTGTTTATAACTTTTAATTTGGTTCGTCCGATAATACCACACACAATAATACTAATTTATTATCACATCAACTTGATGGGTACGGAGATGTTATTCTATGTGACCGCCT
This sequence comes from Leucoma salicis, assembly GCA_948253155.1. NCBI lineage: Eukaryota > Metazoa > Arthropoda > Insecta > Lepidoptera > Erebidae > Leucoma > Leucoma salicis. The sequence continues at coordinate 21,691,485 of OX411822.1, forward strand.
TGTAAGTCTACGAATTTTTCGCATCGTTTACGAATAATTTCACAAATATGTTGTAGCACTAATGTATTGGATTTAATTTGGTCAAACGACGAAACTATCCGTAAACGCATTTCGTCCTCAGTATCGCATGTTTTTCAAAATACAGACTGCTTGATGGTTCCCCAGAGAAAAAAATCCAATGGAGTGAGATCAGATGACCGCGCTGACCATAATTGGTCAGTCCGTTCGTTGCAGCCTTGGTGGACCAGTTAATACTGGTCCACCACGGCCAATCCACCTTTCCCCATATTCTGTATTTAAATAGTCTCTCACAGTCTGGGGAAAGTGCGATAGCGCGCCAATGACGTAGATCTAATTGTTGCCCGCCTGAAAATGTCGTTAGATCTCCTTCACAATCACTTCACTCAAACTGAACGAAGCTAAGACAGAAGCGATAATGTTTTCACGTTCACAATTACCTCCAAAGCGTAAACTCAAATTTGCTGGACACACCGTGCCCTGGAGTACTTCTGTCCACTATTTGGGGGTAATCATGGATAACAAACTCAGCTGGACCAAGATTATTGCTAGCCTACGAGTAAAAGGCGCGCAAGCACTTGGTGCTCTCAGTCCTATACTTAACCGTAAAAGTAACTTAAGTAGTGTTACTAAGTTACGAATATACACATATCTTGTTAAACCCTGTCTAACTTACGCTTGCCCTGTGTGGAGCAGCACCTGTCGATCAAACTACCAAATTTTACAAGTAATTCAAAATATAATGCATTTTCTTGTATTATAGTTAAAATAAATTGCCGTGTGGGGCCGGCTTTAGAATTGTCCCACCCCTCTCCACCCATGGGAGTCGTAAGAGCCGACTGAGCGAGTAGCGGGGGAGGGGACAGCAGCACTCCCTTGAGTATTAACAACATCCACTGCGATTGCCAATCCGCCTGCCAAGCGTGGCGATTACGGCATAATCCCCCATAATGAGCACACAGTTCTCTTGGGGAGGCCTATGTCCAGCAGTGGACGTCAAAAGGCTGATGGATGATGGATTAATGAGCTAAACACATGTTGTGGCGTTTTCTTGGGGAGGCCTATGTCCAGCAGTGGACTTCGAAAGGCTGATGGATGGATGGATGGAATAGAAATATGCAAGGTTTTACATCTATATTATCCACATATAAGCTACTTCCAAAATAGCCAGTTTTGTTATGTGAACATTGCTATTACTAGGTAGGTACGAACGGCATCTAATACATATTATAAAATTCTCGTGTCGCGGTGTTTGTAGTTAAACTCCTCCGAAACATCTTGACCGATTCTCATGAAATTTTGTGTGCATATTGGGTAGGTCTGAGAATCGGAAAGCATCTATTTTTCATCATGTTAAGGGTAGTCCACCACAAAATTTTTTTTTTGATGTGAAACATCTAATGCGGAGGGAGGGTAAAATCGGCTGTTAGCGTGGCGACGCTTTTATTTTACTTGTCCCGTTCAAATCTTGTAAGTTAAGTTTGACACACTTCCCGGTTTCCGATTGAGCTGAAATTTTACACGCATATGTATATTGCGTGACCATGCATTATTATGATAAAATGGAGCTGATCTGATGGTGGAGCTGGAAGGTCGACATAGGAACTCTATAATAAAACGGCGCAACCCTATCGAGTTTGGACTCGTTTGATTCGTCTTTACGAGTATTTTGTCTTTAGGAGGTATCAAAGAGTAAAGCTATATAAACTGGAAAAGAGTGGCAACTCTATGGTAAAATTTGCATGAATGGAAGGTGCTGCCACCTAGAGTTTAGTTGGTGAACCATAGTTATAGTGCTATAAATATAGGTAGGTACATTATAAATAATATATATTTAGGTTATTTGTAAAATAAAACACCATTTTAATCTGCTTTATTTTATTTACTTGTACTTACGAGAAATATCACAGCCAAAAATGCAGTATCTACGCCTGACTTTACTAAAAAATAATGATTACAATATCAAAAACGATAGCAAAACAAAAACTATAACACACTAACAATTAAGAAACAATAACGCAGTTACGAAAAACAACAGTAATATACGAAAATTATAACAATGAGACTTAAGATAATTTACAGAAAGCACCCAAAATAACCGAATATACACCAATGAATACAATATTTCAACTAAAAATGTTAGATTCTCTTTTGTCAGACATTTGACAAGTAGTACAAAATGGCAGCCAAGTTTGAACAACCAAACTGCAGACGGCGCTGCGATCTGTAAAAATTAATGATATTTTAACTGTGCCCCCACTGGAAGGTACCCAGGGTCTAATGATGGAGCTAGAAGGTGGCCATTGGAACTCTAATATAAAACGACATAACCCCATCGAGTTTGGACTCGTATGATTCGTCTTGACGAGTACTTTGTCTTTAGTTGGTATCCAGGGTCTGATGATGGAGCTAGAAGGTGGCCATAGGAACTCGGTTATAAAACAACATAACTCCATCTAGTTCGAGCTCATATGATTCGATTTAGAGCTAGTTTGAGTTATCTTGAATAGTAACATAATCCTAGATGATATCCAGGGCCTGATGATGATGATTTATGTCCATTTCCGTAATTTTACACATGTCATAATTTTATACAAGCACACACTGAAAAAGTTATGATCATTTTATTTTACAAAATAGTTTCGATGTTTTCACATCTGGTAGAAGTCCCGCGACGACTAACTTTTTTTTAATTTTTAGATAAATTTTAATTATTTTGTTTTTTTATGATACCGCATTAAATAATACATAAAACCCTAAATTTTCGCCCTTCTATTGCCGATGTAAAAATAATGTATATGGCATAACAACGTTTGCTGGGTCAGCTAGTATTTTTATACAAATTTATTTTATTATATCTATCATCTATATCACTTTATAGGGGCGCTCATACAAATTTTATTGTTTTCGATGACGTGCTATAGTGTGATGATAAGTTAGTTACTAATGTGGGTTTCATGTCTTATACGCCATCTAGCGCTAATTTTAAGAAGTACTTCTATATTTGTCTACCTCTCAGCCTCTCACTTAGTTCCGGGAAGCGCGGCGCACGTCAAGGCCATGCAAAAAAATTGTGGAATGTAAAATATGTTTTTTTCGTGTTTTATAACGTTGGTGGGTTATTATTTACGTGTGTTTAGTGTTTTTAATTATTGTTATGGATAAAATAGTTATTATAATTGACAAATATCATCAGTTCGTCAAGCAAAGGTATAACTTTCTTTTAACAAAAAACAATGTACCGGCCGGGCGAAAGGCGTTCTGTTGACGATAATAAAACCACGGGCTATGCGTACGTAAATTTTGTTGGTTTTAGTGTCGCGTCGAGCGTAAATGCCGTAAATATTCAGTATTTTTTTGTTTATTTAATAACATTTAAACCACATCGAATCAGAATGTGAAAAGTAATAGGGCTCTATTCCTAATCATATTAATTCGTAAACGACTCGATTAGTAAAGTATTTTGGTCGTTATCGTGTTAACATACGAGTACATTACCTACAACTCACGGACGTCCAAGCCAGATTTTTTTCAAACATATAGCATAGCATCACGCCTGTATTCCCCGAAGGCGTAGGCAGAGTCGTATTACACACCCACGTCTCGCCAGCTATGTTTAAGTCCCACGTAATAGGGGGCGAGCCTATTGACGTCTACCGGGCACATTTCCAAACTCCGGGCTGCTGCTGAGAATTTTTCTTTTTAGGAAAAAGCTCAATAACATTGCCCGAGCCGGAGATTGAACCCGAGACCTCATGATTAGCAGTAGCATACACTCCCGCTACACCACTGAGGCAGTTTTTTTTGAAACAGTTTTTTAACTAGTTTAAATAACAAAAATGGCATCAAAAATATCATGAGTGTTAAAAATAGTGTTTGTTCTTTATATGTGTGTGTAGATATTATTTTACAAGTGCAATATAATATATGATAAATAGAGACATTTTAAGTTTGAAAAATCAATTGTTGCGTGTAAAACGGGAGTAGAACACACCTCAATGCTTCGCTTATGAGGCGTGCAATAAAAGTACATACAAATAAACCCATAATTTCATAATAATTTGTAAACATTTATGATGCCATATCATTTACGTTAAAAATGTATTAATCTATATCCCCAAATATTTTCAAAAATAAATAGCAATGTATCACTAAAGCATGTGTGTGACGCTGAAACTTGGTAGTACTTGGCTGTCCTGATGCAGTTTACAAACCACCAGTTCGATTCCCGGGAGAAATTCAAGTGGAACTGATAGCGACGTTGGGTTTGCAATAACTCAACATTGAAAGTTCCAGCTCCGAGGGGAAAACGCTGCAGTTATATTGAGAACATAGACATCGTAACACAAGAATAAAGGTGGTGGTACATGTATGATTCACTCACCGATACATATATACCTTGAATCTCAAACTTCTATGTTAATGATGATGATCTGCAGATAGATTTTGATTTCAGTGGCCAGTATTCACGGACACTAATCAACTACGCAGGAGACGCTATAGTGCACGAGTGTGTACAAACAGAGGTGCACTCTCTGTTCCCTCACTCTAGCGGTCACTACCGCTAGGCCATCGAGCAAACAAAAAGTTAACACTAAAGTAATGTCACACAGTTTCACACAGGCGGAGAAACGGCACACGACGGGTTATTGAGGGCCCCACTCTCTCCTGTTCGTTGCCCCGAACGACCGGGTGTGCAGTTAGGTACATTTTTTCACGCGCAGTCAAAAAAAAAGGTCATTGAGGTAGTTAAACTATGGTAGTATACAACTTCTAACTGCGTATGTTGAACACAAAGTGGGAAAATGTAAAATCAAAAATTACTGACACGAGCAGGATTTAAACTTGCGCCTCTTAGCGTTCCAGAGCTTTGCTGGCTAATTCATCACATTTCTCACGTTATCAATTTCAATGACGCTTTCCTTTCAATGTCTTGTATGTAAAAAAGTAGCGAGGCATCTCAAGCGCTTAAATATACGTAAAATATAGAATATGTATAAGTCTACGGCATTATTTGATTTGAATATCTATACTATTATTATAAAGAGGTAACGTGTATGAGTTTGTGACGTTGTAAGGGGTAATCTCTGGATCTACTGAACCGATTTTCAAAATTATTTCACCAATAGAAAGCTACGTTATTGTGGAGTGTCATAGGTTATAATAATTTCCAAAATTAATTACGAATCTTTACTTAAACTTCAATAATTTAATCCAAGTTGTAAAAAAAATTGCTTTTATCGCGTGCGCTGCGGGAACTATTGAGGATAGAACAAAACAAACGTTATATATTAAATAACGTATCAAAATCTGTAAAAAAGTCCGCGATAGCATATGCCTATCTCCTACGGATAACTCACAATAACTGCTTTTACTGTTAAAATTGTGGATTAGAAATAATTTTTGTGAAGCTTATTTCCATCCATCCATCCATCAGCCTCTCAACGTCCACTGCTGGACATAGGCCTCCCCAAGAGAACACCACAACGAGCGGTCCTGTGCTGACCACATCCAACGGCTCCCCGCGGCTTTGACCAGATCGTCGGTCCACCTTGTGGGGGGCCGTCCTACGCTGCGCCGTCCGATACGTGGTCGCCACTCGAGAACCTTTCTTCCCCAACGGTTGTCGGTTCGTCGAGCGATGTGGCCTGCCCATTGCCACTTCAGCATGGCAGCCCGGCGGGCTATGTCGGTCACTCTCGTTCTCCTACGGATCTCCGTATTACGAATTCGATCACGTAGTGAAATACCAAGCATAGCCCGCTCCATGGCCCGCTGAGCGACTTTGAGCCTTAAAACGAGGCCAACATTCAGAGACCACGTCTCTGTTCCGTATGTCATCACTGGCAACACACACTGGTCGTAGACCTTCGTTTTCAGACACTGCGGAATATTGGACGAGAAGATCTTCCTTAGCTTCCCGAACGCTGCCCAGCCGAGTTGGATTCGTTGATTGACCTCTTTCTCGAAGTTGTGCCTACCTAACTGGACCGTTTGTCCCAGGTAGACATAATGGTTGACAACTTCGAGAAGCGCACTCCCGACTAGGATCGGTGCTGAAATGACATGACTTTCGTCTTGTCCATGTTCATTATGAGACCTACAGTCGGGAAACCCTGCTGAGATCATTGAGCATGGTGCCAAGGTCCTCCAGCGATTCTGCCATGACTACAATGACGTCGGCATATCGAAGGTGAGTGATGTATTCGCCATTGATGTTGATGCCGGAACCGGTCCAGTTCAAGAGCTTGAAGACATCTTCCAATGCAGCGGTGAAGAGTTTCGAGGACATAACGTCTCCCTGTCTAACACCTCTCTGCAGTTGGATCGGTTTCGTACTCCTGTCCTAAACACGGACTGACATGGTGGCGTTTCTATACAAGCACTTCATCACTTCGATGTACCGATAGTCAATTTGGCACCGCTGAAGGGACTGCAGCACCGCCCAAGTTTCGATCGAATCAAAGGCTTTCTCATAGTCCACAAACGCCAGACACAGAGGCCGATTATATTCCTCGGTTTTCTGTATAATCTGGCGTAGCGTATGGATGTGGTCTATGGTACTATAGCCTTATCGGAAACCGGCTTGTTCGGGAGGCTGGAAGTCGTCAAGCTCGCGCGTGAGTCGATTTGTAATGACCCTCGAAAACAACTTATAGACGTGGCTCAAGAGCGAGATGGGTCTATAGTTCTTCAAGAGGGTTCTGTCACCTTTCTTGAAGAACAGCACCACCACGCTTCTGGTCCACGACTCTGGAACGTCGCCCCCGAGAACGACGGAATTGAACAGCCTCTGAAGAGCTTTTAAGACCGGCTTTCCGCCAGCTCTCAGAAGCTCCGTGGTGATTCCGTCGTCTCCCGTTGCCTTTCTGTTCTTTAGTTGTTTGAGTTCGAGAGTTCACGAGTCCTACTAACGCGACGGGCCTTGAAGTAGGTCGACCCGACCGCTTGGACAGTTTGCACGAACCTGCTGTTCAAATCGCTCGCTGATTCGCACTCATCTAGACATTGGAAGCGATTTCGTAGTTCGAGCTGAAAGCTCTCGGGGTTCTGGTATTGGGCAGGTGTTGGTCGGAGCGTAGACTTCATCAAGCGTGACCTCTCGACTTTCATGCTAATATCCAAGATGCCCCTGACTAGTCGGTGATCACTCCCAGTTTTAATCCTGCTGATCACTGAGACATCATTTAATATGTGTCGTTTGTCCGACAAGATGAAGTCTATCTCGTTTTTTACTGAACCATCAGGGCTGATCCAGGTCCATTTCCGCTGGGGCTGTTTCCTGAAGAAGGAATTCATCATATAGAGGCCTTCCTTTTCCAGAAAATCAGCCAGCATCCGGCCCCTGTGATTCCTCTGCCCAAAACCATAGTGCCCCACTTTCAGCTCATCGTCTGTCCTTTTGCCTAGTTTCGCGTTAAAGTCTCCCATAACCACCGTGAAGTAGGTTTTAGACGAGTGGATGGCCTTCGAGATATCCTCATATAGGGCCTCCACCTCGTCGTCGGAGTGTGTCGAGGTCGGTGCGTAAACCTGTATGACCTTCAAGGAATACCTTTTAGTTATTCTAAGTATAAGGTACGCTACCCTACTCGATACACTCTCAATCCTCTCCACGTTGCCTACAAGAGACCTGCGAACGATAAACCCGACACCTCCTTGGGACTGGTGGTCGCCCTCCCGGTGGAAGAGCAAGTTCCCGGACTGGAGGATTGTCGTGCCCTCACCCTCTCTTCGGACTTCTGACAACCCTATAATGTCCCAGCGGATCTTGCTCAATTCCTCTTCCAGCTCGGTGATTCTCTCGTCGGTCCGAAGTGTCCGAACGTTGTGCGTTACCAGGGCCATAGGTTGTTTGTGGTAGCCTTTCCGCGACCGGAGATTCTTTGCACCCCCTGCTCCGCCGTTACCGGGCCCGCTACCGTTAGGCCACGGAATAGCGGAGCTGCCGTGACTGGGGGCCAATTTTTGTTGTGTGCTTATCATGTGGGATAATGCCGTAATCGCCACGCTTGGCAGGCGGGTTGGCGATCGCAGTGGATTTTGTTAATACTCGAGGGAGTGCTGCTGCTCACTTCCCCGGTATTCCCTCAGTCGGCTCCTACGACTCCCGCGGGTAGAGAGGGGTGGGGCAATTCTAAAGCCGGCCCCATACGGCAAAGCTTATTTAGCCCATATGGTATTAATTTATATCTTTATAAATTTGTTTTAATTATATGGGACGAATGTACCATGAGTCATAGAGCTCATATTGAAGCCGTGAAGCGTACGCTAAAAGACATCAGAAACTCAGACGCTGATATGGGTGGTGTTACTTTTTTTTGCGGGCGATTTTCGGCAAACGCGGCCCGTAATAACAAAAGGAACACGCGCCGATGTCATCAGGCCATGCTTAAAATCATCATGTTATGGAGTTCCGTTGAAACTCTCAATTTAAGAACAATCATGAGAGCCCACTTGAGCGACAACTACGATAACGATTTTCCGCATCAACTACTGAATCTTGGAGAAGGAAAAATTTGCTGTCCTAACACCAACAGTAGGGATGACAATAAACTTGACAATCGGTTAGATCACATATTACATAGGTTAGAAGATCTGATAGACGCAATATATCCCGGTATTGAAAGTTTAATGGAAAGAGATCATCATTGGCTTTGTTCTAGGGCAATAGTCTAACCCAGAAACGGTTCATTGAATGACATAAATAAAATAATTTTAGGAAAAATTCCCGGTCAAGTCAAACACTATAAGTCCATTGACACGGTGTGTAATATTGAGGATACAGTGCACTATCCTCAAGAATTTTTAAATTCTTTGAGTCCTTCTGGCTTACCTCCCCATGACCTTATGCTTAAAGTTGGCATTCCTATCATGCTTTTAAGGAACTTGAGACCCCCCAACATGTGTAATGGCACAAGGCTGCTCATAAAAGAGTTGCGAGAGAATATAATCGTGGCGACCATTCTCACAGGGCCAGCAGTGGGACAACTTGCTCATATTCCGCGGATACCCATGATTCCAATTGATTTACCTATACCGTATAAAAGGTTACAGCATCCCGTCAAGGTCTCTTTTGCCCTCACTGTTAATAAGTCCCAGGGTCAAACATTTTCTCTGGTGGGCATTGACCTGAGGAAGCACTGTTTTTCCCATGGCCAGTTATATGTTGGCTTATCTCGGGTTGGAACTCCTGAAAGACAATATATTTTAGTACCAAATGATAACATTACTACTAATATAGTATATCGAGAATTTTTGAACAATTAAAATAAGTAAACATGATGTAAATAATGTAAATAGTATATATTAACATCAAGTAACAAAAATAACAACAAAAAACAGTAACAAAAAAAAAACATACAAAAAACAATAAAAAAAACATTTTGCAACACAAAAAAATCTTTATCATAATTTTTATTTATCCCGAACTTTTAAACTGAAGTATTACGCGGGAAAAACAAAAATACTTCTAACGCGGAACGGAGTCCGCGGGCACTGCTAGTTAATTAATAATATAAAAGGTTAATATATATACACTTTTCCTTTTCTCTGGGGTTTGCATCGCAGGTGTGATGACTGTAATGTTGCCAGCGAGTAGGTTACGGAAACTACCATTGCATAGGTGGGCCAATATTCACACATACAATAGCAGTAACATTAGGTATTAACTTTTATGTGTGAGTGCTCAAATGTAAAATAAATGTTGTAACATACAGGGTAATTTTTTAACCAGAGCGCAAATTTTTTTTGGTGGTTCTATATCAGTAATAGAACATATTTCCATTAATTGTTAAATCCGTATTTTTTATTTTTTTATGCGACTTGAAATCAGCAAAATATGGACACCAATCTTACGAGTAGCTCGAAGTTTTAATTTCTGCATTTTGATGGTCCTAAGCCCATGAAAGTATGAAGGAAAGACCTAAACATAAAAATTTTAGTTCGAACCTTATAAAATTAGTGGTCAGTAACCCGTATAGATACCTACGCGTCGGCGCATTGAACGAGCGCTGACGTGGGTATCTACAGAAGCGCGCGCGTCGTGTGACCATAAAATCTGTTTCAAAAGAAACACCTTTCGTTGGCGATAACTTTATTTTTTAGTACTAAAACATATCAAAATAAAAAATACGTGTTTATTAAAATTTGCTTAAGTTTATTTTCTACGCGCACGGGTTAAAAAAATACCCTGTATTTGTAATGCGATATTGATAAGATCATTTTCACCAAAAATAAGTGCTATGTTACGTGCCTTTGTTTGTACCATTTCTATTTATTCTATTAAGCTGTCTATTCTTAAACGACGATGCGGGGTCGCGATATCGAAGTTTACGTTACGTAATCCGGTGTTCCGTCTTTTTATAATCTTATAGCGACCGGAGTCCGGGGTCTCGCGGGTTTAGAAGACTTACTGTCGGATATTTTATACGGAAATACTCTTTCTATGTGTAACTAATACGATAGTTTGTTTCAATGTGATCTGATTTCAAACAGATTCGAGATTTTCAATTAGACTCAGCACTACTACTCATACTTTTGACTACTTTAAATTAACATGTTTAATCATATAAATTATTTGTGAATAAAGAAAAAGAGATTTTTAGTAGGGGCGGTAATCGAACCACGCATCTTTTCCAATCCGGGGAAGTGCTCTAAACCACTAAGCTACCCTACTGATCCTTCGATCATCCCAAATTCTTAATCACATTTGTCTTACGACTAACGCCATATACCGGCAAGCATTACATGCATCCAATATAGTAAGTTTAATTTTGAAATTAAAATTCATACTATTTGATGACGCGATTTTTTCAAACATTTTTAGATCTATTTCTTTTAGCAATTGACATGCGCCGCTACTTTTTAAGGTACAAATTATTTGTGAATAAAGAAAAAGTTTTTTTTTTGTAGGGGCGGGAATCGAACCATGCATCTTTTCCAATCCGGGGAAGTGCTCTAAACCACTAGACTACCCTATTGATCCTTCGATCATCCCAAATTCTTAATCACATTTGTCTTACGACTAGCGCCATCTACCGGCAAGCATTACATGCATCCAATATAGTAAGTTTAATTTTGTAATTAAAATTCATACCATTTGATGGCGCAATTTTTTCAAACATTTTTAGATCTATTTCTTTTAGCAATTGACATGCTCCGCTACTTTTTAAGGTTCGATTCCCCCCCCTACAAAAAATATCTTTTTCTTTATTCACAAATAATTTGTACTTTAAAAAGTAGCGGAGCATGTCAATTGCTAAAAGAAATTGATCTAAAAATGTTTTATCATATTAAATATAATATAAATAATTTAATTTCATTCTTATTATACATCCTTTTAGATGTTGGCCAGGACCTACTAACCACGAAGAATAAACCGGAGCGTGAAAGCATCCAGGAGAGTCGTAAATATTAAACATTGACATAAAAAGTAAATAATATGAACACAAATTGTGAAAATGTGAATTCATTTATATAGCTAAGCATGACTAATGACTCAAGAAATATATAGGTAATAATATCAAAAAAGTGAGTAATATATTGATGTAACTTTACCTGGGAATTAGTCCACTTATACTGCTAGATATGCGCATGTTATAATTACACTCAACATACTAATAGTTACTAGCCTTACGTTATTACATTAAATATCAGTAACTTTTGGCAGCCTTAAAAATGTATTGTAAAAAAAATTAAACATTTTGTTATTTTTATATTCTTTTATTTTCACGTTATTTTTTATTTATAATGTAAAAATTAATATATAACTAGATCCCGCTGTAACCACACTCATGTACGGGTACATTAATAATCTTCATACAAAACATTTGACCTCCAGTGCGGCCTCGCTACGTGGCTTCTGTACTCCAAATTGCCTGCTTAATATTTAACACACGAGCCTTCAATTATTCCCCTTTATATTTCACTCCCTCAGTACTATTTTTAGCGTTAATATAGTTACTGGTACATCGAGTTAACTCTCGTTTGAATTAAAGTTATGTTGATATACTCCAAAATGTATTTTCAGAGGGGCCACATCCTTCTAAAATATTCAAGCATATTCTCATGTCGTTTGGAATACAAAAGTTTAGTTTAAAGTTTTTAGTGATCAGCGGAATTATTAACCAAATAAAACTGATTGGAAGCAAAACTACTTATAAATTTAGGTAAATTTAGGTGAATAAGACTATAACCCTATAATTAGACAATACCAAATATCGAAAGTGTGGTGACGGACTAAGGATACAAGTGTCACCACCCCATTCTTTCCCACGGAACACCATCTCCCGTGTGAACGGCCATGAAGCACATCGTTGCGTTTTCGTTTTGGCTGTAGCAGGAGATAGCCGTTTATTCTTTCATTTCATATCGGTGAACTTAAATGGTGAGCAGCGGCTTGACAATACTCTCGGTATTGTTGAGTCCATGAGCTACGGTTACCATTTATTATCAGATGAGCCGTGATGAACCTTATTTTCTTGGGTTAAATATCCATACTTTTTCTTAGGTAACTATAACTTATTCTAGTAGGTATGTAAAGTTTCATCAGCTACCTTTTCTCAGGAAGAAGATTCTCTCGCAAACACTTTAGTTGCTCGTAAGATGCGAGTATAAGTAAAAGAAAGTAAAGTGCTATATATACATACGTTTTCAACAATAAACAAATCTGGTGCAAAACCGTTTTGTCTTTTTGGTGCTGTCTGAATAAAGTAGGTACACGCCGACCAGAACATAAAAGTAAATAATGAGGCCCGCATTATTTACCACGACGACATTAATAATGTCTCTTGTAAAAAGGTAATAAAACAAACACATTTATGTACTTTCGTTAAAATTGTTTAAACATAACTTGGAAATAAAATGTTTTGTATTTTGTTGTGTGATTGAGAATTTCCTTGTTAGCTAGCTCCTGACGGCGCAATGACTTAACCGATCATCACCAAGGCATACATATTGCTGGTGAACGTCAGGCCTGGTGTTTTGTGATGTCTCCTCCTTCCCCTTGTATGATGTGCAACTCAATAATGAAGACTTTGAAATTTTCTATGCGTTTATTAAGTTGTAACAAGGAAAATTACAGAGATGGTTAAATATTAGCTTAAGTCGTCGCCACAGTAGTTGACAGAATTTGAATTTTTATATAAAGAAAAACGGTTGCCGATGGGAGGTAAAAGCTAAAGTAAGAACGAATGAATGGAAGCTCCCTCTCGCTCGAACTTTGGTTTTGCTTCGCTCCTCTTGTGCTAGATGGCGTGAATCGATGCCGTTAACATGCCCCCGGCCTTGGAAGTACCAGGTTCCAAAGTTGCCTTAATTTTCAGCTAAGGGCAGTGGACATATTCGCGGAAATGCTCGCCTAATCATCCCGGTCACCGTTTTAATGCTAGCAACCCTTGAGATGCTTGATTATATTATATTATTTTTAAACCCTTGCCATCTTTGCCAGAAAAGGTTTCTTCCACTCGTCCAAGGTGCCACTTGAGGGGAGGTAAATTGTCTTCCTTGATCACGACAAGAGTATTAGGAGTGATGTTGTCCTGATCCATCTGCCACTTAGTCCTCTTCTGTAGCTCGGATATGTATTCTTTGGACCAGCGCTGCCAAAAGTGTTGCCTCATTTGCTCCACTCTATCATAACGGAGAAGACATTGCGTAGGTATAGCTGTAAGATCAGGTCCAGCAGGTGCAGTGAGCGGACGGCCAATGAGGAAGTGAGCTGGGCAAAGAGGTTGCAAGTCATTGGGATCTGTGGATAGAGGAGCTATAGGTCGAGAGTGTAGGACGGCTTCAATTTGTGCTAACACCGTAGTTAGCTCTTCGTAGGTCAGGTGTGCGTTACCTAATACGCGAGAAAAAATTTGCACGACTTGACGCTCGCTTCCCACAAACCTCCCATGTGTGGAGAATATGGAGGTATAAATTCGAATTTAATTTAATTATTTGTAGTGAAATCGAAAATATCAGTTCTAGCGGTATCTAACAATTTAGCAAACTCTTTTAAAGCACCTACAAATGTTTTAACATGAACAATGGTCCAGCATAGTCAACACCACAACGTATAAAGGGATGTCCTGCTTCTAACCGTTCAGGGGGTAAATTACCCATTTGTACTTGAAATGGTTTAACTCGCATACGTGCACATCTCATACAGGCATGCACCACTTGTTTGGCTAAATTACGCCCTCTAAGAGGCCACCAAGAGTCTCTTATCGTGGCTAACAGTAATTGTGGTCCCGCGTGTAATAAAACCTTATGTTGATGGCAAAACAGTAGCCGCGTAAACGTATGTTTCGAACACAATAACAAAGGATGTTTTTTATCATAGGCAAATGATGAATCATTTAATCTGCCTCCTGCTCTGATTAAATCGTGATTATCTAAAAATATATTCAAGGAAGAAATATTACGTGGGATTTCTTTATTTAATGAATTGTATTTTAATTTATCATAAATTTCTGAAAAGGATTGATATTGTGATATTCATGTTAGATATGTTGTGGAATTACTTAACTCGTCTAATGAAAGACAGTCTGTGATGCGATTGCACTGTATTTTGTTACGGCAATTACTAATGAACCGTAAAATATACTCAGTTACGCGTATCATACGAGTATAGGAGGAAAATCGCTCAAACGGAAAAACATACTGAATTTTATGACTCACCAACGATGTCGTGATCAACTTTCGTTCAGGTAAACTATCGTAGTCAACATCCTGAACGTTAACTATATAGTCAAAATTATAAGAGTGTTAAAACTGAGGTCGGGAAGGACCACAATTTACATGTCCTAAGTATATCTAATTGCACTCCGCGCGATAATAAATCAGCTGGATTTTGTTTGCCAGCGATGTGGTACCACTGTTTATCTTCCGTCTCCCCCCATTTATTTCGACTACACGATTTTGCAAGAAAGTTTTCAATAAGTTTGGTGACATTCTTATCCAACCCAACACTATTGTTGAGTCTGACCAAAAATACATTTTATTGTACTTTAATCTTAACGAATGTGAGATTTTAGTATATAATTTTGCAACTAACAGTGGGGCGCACAGTTCTAAGCGAGGTATACTAATTGGTATGACGGGAGCGACCTTACTCTTCGCACAAAATAAACGCACCAGTATCGATGTATCTATGTATGTACGTATATATGCACAAGCGCCGTACGCGTCCTGCGATGCGTCACAAAAAATATGCAACTCTGTTGTATTTTCACTCGTATTATCTCCTAAGACATAACGTGGAATGCGCAAGTTATTCCAATACCTTAGGTTACTAATAAAATTTTGCCAGTTTAATAATATAGATTTGGGAACCGGATCATCCCAGTCTATCTTTGCTAACCACAACTTTTGCATTATTATCTTCGCGATTATAATAGTTGGTGTAAGCAAACCTAACGAATCATATATTATATTTGTGCAATGATGGAAAGAATAATACGAATTTTGTAGCTTTATTTACGCTGTAGTCGCATTTTGTATTAAAGTAAAGTTCATCTGTGGTGTAATACCATCCTAGGCCTAATGTTTTAGTTTGATAATTGTTACCAAAGGATAAATCCTTCGAATTTTGTGACTCATTTGTACATATTTCGAGTAACCGATCGCGATCCTGATGTCCCGTTATTAAGTCATCGACATAAAAATCCTCATTAATCACCCTAGCGATAATGTCATCACTGCATTCCATCGCGAGTTGCTTTAAACATCGAATACTTAAATATGGTGCGGATGTCGTGCCGTATTCAGTTGATAAACGCCTATAGGTTCAGATGCTTTCTCCCCCCAAAGAATCAATTGCAAATTTCTTTGATCAGGCTGTATTTAAGATCTGTCGATACATTTTCTCAACGTATTTATATTGGCGGAAACGAAGTAAAATAGAAAATATATAATTTTGCAATGATGGCCCAATGTGTTGTGTGTCATTTAACGACTTGCCCGATGAAGATTTAGCACTAACATCGAATACAACTCTGAGTTTGGTTGTTGAACTATATACCATGATGCAGTACAAAATAATATGGTGAAGAATGTGATTCTGATATGCGACTCATGTGACCTAATTTTAAATATTCTGCCATAAAATCCGTATAAATTTGCCTATAAACGGGTGAACTTCGTTGCTAATGATTCGGATAAAACATCAGCTGATTGGCTTAAAGGAATTCGCACAGAAAAACGACCTTTATTGTTACGTAAAGTAGTTTGTGTGAATAAATTTTCGCATGCAATTTCATCCTTCGTAAGTTTAGTATGGGTTGAAGATATTTCTTCTAGTTCCCAGAATCGTTTGAGTTCTGTGTCTAGTGTTTGTGCGTGATTACACTGAATTCGATTTATTTGTGAAATCCTTTTATTAACCGAACCAGATATGACCCAACCAAGTTGAGTGTTTTGTAAATAAGGTCCATTAGGTAAACGAATTAAGTCTTCACTTAATAACTCCCAGAATATATCTGCGCCGATCAATAGTTCTATTTCATTAGACGAATAAAAGTTCGGGTCGGCGAGCTTTAAATTATCGGGTAAGTGAATATAATTTGAGTCATATATCGTGGGTAATTTTGCGGTGATACGAGGTAAAACTAAGCAATTAATGTGTGTGTTGTATGAGCTTGTTTTAGATCGCATTTGAATATTGCATAGTTGTGTAGACTGCGTCACGCAATTACCTACACCTATGACTTGAACAGTGGACTGTATTAATGGAATGTTGAGACGACTGCATAAACCTTCCGATATAAAACTATGTTGGCTGCCATTATCGAGAAGCGCTCGTGTTGTGTGATATTTGTTGTGTTTGTCCGCGATCTCGACTAATGCGGTCGATAATAACACCAGGGGTTTAGGCAGAATCTCATATCTCACATGTCGATCGTATCGTGATCACTGTTATTGGTTGAGAAACCGACGCGTGATGTCACAATAATCCGTTGGCCAATCACGGTGATCTCTCAACCAATCACAGTGATCTCGATACGGTCGACACGTGAAATATGACATTCTGCCTCAGGGGGCTGATTAGAAAATTAACGTGTATGTGGATTATCGTCCTTGTAAAGTGTGTGAGATTTGTGAGATGCGGTATGAGATAAAGGCAAGTTTGCGTGTGTGATAGTACTAGGCTCAGGCTGAGTTATTATATTCTGTATGTGTGAGATGTTTGCATAAGTAGTGAAGCATGCGCGTTACTACTAGTAAACTCATTATGAACTAGTGTGTTGTGCTTTTTGTTACAAAGCTTGCATGATCCGAACCAACATTCTTTTACGGCGTGACCGAAACGTAAACAATTACAACAAAGTGACTTTTACGAATTAAATTTAATTTATCTGTGCTGGTTAATGCATGAAAATCTTCGCAAGAGTATCAGGGATGGTTCGAATTGCACATAGGGCATATATAACGTTGCGAATTACCTTTTTTAGTAGTTTTGTATGTAATGACGTGACTGTGTGATTTTAAAGACGACTACTTTTTAATGTAGCTATTATTTCGAGTGTCAACTGTGCTATTGTGGTTTGAGGGTTTAACGGTTTCTACAAAATCTGCTCGGTCTATAAGAAATGTAATTAAATCACTTTGTTCACTTTGTGTTTAACACTTAGAACGAATCTTTTATCGGATGAGGCACTCGTGATATTACTTTTATGAAGTTCTCATTCACGTTCAGTAGATGGATCTAGTTTGGTCACCATTATATAAATAATGAATGTATCCCATGTGTTGGTGGGTTCACCTAATGTTTTAAAGCGCGAATATTTCTCATAATCTGTGATGATGACTCTTTAGTATGAGACTGAGCGCAAAAAATAGCCTTAACGTGATTGTGATCTAATAGACGATTATTATTATATCTATTCTGTAATAAGTCCCAAGCAATGATGCAATTCTCCGATGAGAATTCTAATGCCTTAATAACTTGTAGTGCATTACCTGTAAGACTTGATCGCAAATAGTGAAATTTCTGAACATTATCGAGACTATTACTGTTGTGAATTAACGACCAATAGGTGTCACGAAACTCAAGCAATTGATCATATGTACCGTCAAAGTTGATAGTGGGCAGTTTTATACCGATTGGTTTAGAATTTTGACACTGAGACGTTTCATTTAAAATGCACTTACATTTAGCGACAATGCTGTAATAAATATTATCGAAAATTTCTCTTTCTTGTAATTCTTGTTCTATCTGGATTTCTGAAATCACTAGGTCTAGTTTGTCATGAATAGTAGAAAAGGTATCAAATAATATTTTTGCTTTTTGAATTTCTGTAACGTTACATGGGTCCTCTATAGATTGTAAATATTTTGTGAATAAAGTGAATTTACCTGTAATAATACCACGTTTTTTAACTAAATCTCGAATAATTGTATCACTACTCTCTGTTTCTAGAACATATTGCGCCTTTTTCGACATTTTGTGTGCGTTTAAACTTGTGAGAAGCGATGATCAAGTACTTACGGTTTGGATGATGTGACGTACTTAGGATGTTAATGCACCCGTTGCCACTGAACACTGGAATTTATATAAAAACCGTTGTTAGCACAAATGAGCACAGAGTTAGGGAAGGAAATTAGATGGATGGCCTGACCGTTTGCTGCAGGTGATGCTGCTCCTGAAGGATCCAGCTCGTAGGTCCAAATTATGCTAGTGAACGTCAGGTCTGGTGTTTTGTGATGTCTCCTCCTTGCCCTTGTATGATGTGCAACTCAATAATGAAGACTTTGAAATTTTCTATGCGTTTAGTACGTTGTTACAAATAAAATTACAGAGATGATTAAATATTAGCTTAAGTCGTCGCCAGAGTAGTTGACCGAATTTGAATTTTTATATAAAGAAAAATAAAGAAAAACGGTTGCCGATGGGAGGTAAAAGCTAAAGTGAGAACGAATAAATGGCAGCTCCCTCTCGCTAGAACTTTGGTTTTGCTTCGCTCCTCTTGTGCTAGATGGCGTAAATCGATGCCGTTAACACATATAGTCTGGGATGTCTATTTTTGTGCTAAGTGATGTACTCATATTAGAGGTAGCTAGCTTTTGCCCGCGGTCCTGCCACTCGTCATATGCAACTAACTGTGCCCCACAATATCACTTACTTTTTAAAGAAATTTGATAGTTTTTAAGTTTGCAGTTTGTTTTATAAAAACGCTATCTATTTTGTACATGTCGCAGTCCAGGTATAAATTAATGACACCAGAATTTATTATTGTTAGGTTTTTCAGGGGTGGCAGTATAATGCTACATAACCTGGCTTAATAATTGTGCTATGAAAAGAAAAAAGTTCTTTCAAATCTGACTGGTAATTACTGAGAGTAAATATGGAGTAAAAATAAATATCATGAACGTATATTGCAAAAATGATCGCTGTCATAGAGCTATATTTTTTACGTGACACAAAAAGAGCTGCCTCAAAGGTTGTGTTAGCGCCGGCTGGCATTGGCAAATGTTCCCGGAGGCCTCGTCGGACAGACGCGGATGAATACGCTTTGTTTGTACCCTTTACAAATGTCCCATCGATCGTCTCGTCCCTTCACGCTGACTAAATTTTGATACAAATATATCTGTTGTACTAGCTGTTGTTCACGACTTTGTCTTCGTAGAATTTACTTTATATTAGACTAACTTGCTTCCTGATATCAAATTTAAATGAAACAAGTTTGCATTATGCTAAACACTAAGTTCTATTCACCAAACTGTAAAATCTACTATTGTAAATTGATTCAATTATTTCAGAGATATGCAATAACAACACACCCGAAAAAATTTACTTTAACCTTAACCGGGCCCTGATATTTGTGACCTTATAAACACATCACTGGGTAAAGTCTCGTCCAGTGTTCACTTTCCAATTTTTAATGTCTCATTATTGGGCACAAGTCTCCTCTCATAGTGAAAGGTATTTAGGATGTAGTGCACAGTCATGCCCCAACTGTCAGTGCGGTCAAAAACAAAATTGAAATAATGTAAAACTGAAGCACATAATATATATGAAGCATGTGTAGATATTATGAGAAGAACTGGGTCTCAAAATACATACATGTAACAAGTAGATAATAAACACAAAGTGTGAAAATGTGACATCGAAAATAAACTAAAATAACATAGCATAACATAGCATCACGCCTGTACTCCCCGAAGGGATAGGCAGAGGTGTATTAAACACCCACGACTCGCCAGCTATGTTTAAGTCCCACGTAATAGGGGGCGAGCCTATTGACGTCTGCCGGACATATTTCCAAACTCCGGGCAGCTACTGAGAATTTTTCTTTTTTATTTTACGAAAAATCTCAATAACGCTGCCCGACCCGGGGATCTAACTAAAATAAAAAATCTAAAATCTTTGTGTTTATTTATATGGCATGTCAAATGCTAATAATATATATAAAAATATGTAAATAAGTAGATAATGAGTAATAAGTTTGACCATAACAGGATGTATTGTTTAAGAGTGCAGAGAGAGTCAATACACAAACATTCGTTTATACATTAATAGTAGAAAGTCTAGATTAAACTTTTAAATAAATATAAAATTCCTTCGGTAAATAATATTTATTAAAAGTTACCGCAATATATTACGTTAATTATGGAGCGGTGTGGGGCCGACTTTAGAATTGTCCCACCCCTCTCTACCCATGGGACACGTAAGAGCCGACTGAGGGAATACCGGAGGAGTGGGCCGCAGCACTCCCTCGAGTATTAACAACATCCACAGCGATCGCCAACCCGCCTACCAAGCGTGGCGATTACGACATTATCCCCCATGACGGGACCGCTCGTTGGGCGTTCTATTGGGGAGGCCTATATCCAGCAGTGGACGTTGAAAGGCTGATGGATGGATGGAATTATTTTATGAGGCAGTCGAATAACTTGTTAATTTTCAATTATTTATATGAAAGGATCAAAATAATACAAAATTCAAGGAAAGGATAAATCAAAATAATACAAAATTCAAGGTTAATCACAACTTTATATTGGTATTTCTTATTTGATATTATGGAACAGAACTCCAATGGATACCATACTTATATATAACTTACGGGTCAGTCACCAGCTGATCGCAATAGAGGGATCATTTAAGAGTGGATGGTTTTATCTCTAAATAAAGACGTTTATCCTGTTAATCAAACACCAACTAATATTATAAATGTGAGGATTTATGTAGTCCGTCAATCATGCTTTAATAGCTGAGCATATTCGGCTAAAATGTAGTAAGAGTGAGTTGATAGATGAGACATTGGATATACGGGATTACTTTTCATCGCAATAAAATTACCTATTTTTCGTAAATGACCTACAAAGTAAACAAATTTAAAATATCAGCAATGGTGACAATTGCTCCTAACTGTTTAATCTCGACAACACATTCATTTTGAAATAAAACTTCGTTTACGGAATCTATCGCGTTTACTTAATTTTACTACTATCCCGACTTTTCGAATACTTTACAGCATTCATGATCACGGGTGGACTTAGATGATAGACGTCCAAAGCTGATATGTTGACCCAATTCCTGTCGCTGCCAAGCATCGCTCTGACGACGCTCGGTAGCAATAGGTCCCTCCCTATTTCCGCGACGAGTTCACGGCGCTGCTCGGCCCAAGCCGGGCACGACTCGAGCATGTGGCACGCCGTGTCCTCGTCACAGCCGACAGCCCGGAGTCGCTTCCCTCCTTGCGACTTTGTGCAGATATCTGCCGAAGCAACCGTGCCCCGACAGCACCTGCACCAGTCGGAAGGTAAGGACTCCGTGCTGTCGCCCCACCCACTCCTCCAGCACCGGCTGGAGTGCCCCTACAGTCCAAAGACCGGCCCGGGGCGCCTCCAACCGTGCCCTCCATCTGACCATGGCAGCTCGGCGGACGTCGCCCTGCCACCTTGCCCCCTCCCTGAGTAGGGGGCGTCCGCCCCTCTCTCACTCTTGCGACGCCCGCCGATACACCTCGGCGAGCACCTCCGCCTCCAAGTCCCACAACGCGCAGGCTGCCTCCGTCGACACCGTGCGGTACCCTCGTATGACCCTGGACGCGACGACTCTCTGTGGCCTCCACAGAAGAGCCCTGTTCAGTGCGTCCAGGGACTCCGCCCACACGGGTGCGCCGTAAAGCGCCATCGACCGGACCACCCCTGCGTAAAGCCGTCGGCACGCATTGTTGGGTCCGCCCATATTCGGCATGAGCCGTGCAAGGGCGGACGCCGCACCGACGAGCCTCGGGGCCTGCACCCCAATTTGGACCCCGTCCACAGTGATCGTGGCGCCAGCAGGTGGCCGACGTCGGGGCCCATGGAAAAGCAGGGCCTCCGACTTGTCCAGGGCCACCCTAAGCCCCAGCGCCCCGATCCTCCTGACCACCTCCGAGGTCCCTAAGGTGGCCAGGAACGCCGCTTCCTCGAAGTTTCCACCCCGGGCCACGACCAGCGTGTCATCCGCATAGCAGATGACCGCAAGCCCAGGGGGGAGCCGACAGCGTAGCACCCAGTCGTAACCGATGTCCCACAGGAGCGGCCCAAGAACCACCCCTGCACTGACACCACACGACATGGGTCTCCTCACAACGTTCCCTATGCGGCTCTCATAAAGAACGCTGCGGCCCTCAAGATAGTCTGCCACTAGCCGCCTCAGGTATGCAGGCACCCCGTGATACCGGAGCGCCTCCCTGATGCAGCTGAATGGCAGACTGTTGAATGCGTTGGCTATGTCAATCGACACCGCCAACAGCACTCCACCGCCGGCGACGACTGCCGCGGCCGCGGCCCTCAGACGCATAATCGCGCCGACCGTCGAATGACCAGCTCGAAAACCAAACTGGGCGTCCGACAAGTCGGGTCCAACGTCGCGCAGGTGCTGGGCGATGCGGGCAGCGAGGATTCTCTCCAACAGCTTACCCGCCTCGTCCAGCAGCACGATGGGCCTGAAGGCCCCGACCGAATCCGGCGTTCGCCCCGGCTTCGGGAGGAGTACCAGCCTCCCCTCCTTCCAGCAGTCAGGGAACCGTCCGGACGCCAGGCACACGTCGAACAGTCCCCTGAGGCGGGGCTCCAGGTGGTCCAGAGCCAGGGCCAGCACCCGGGCGGGTATCCCGTCCGGACCGGGGGCGGTGTTCTCGGAACGAATCCGCGTAACAGCCGCCCCCATTTCCGACGCAGTGACGGGTGGTACACTGAGGTCAGCCTCCCGGTCGCTGCCCGGATGTGCCATGACCGGGGGCGTGTGCTCCGCCCGTCGTGGAAATAGGCCCTCAACCACCTCGGTGAGGAGGCTGGGCTGAAGGGTCTCTGTGAGGGGGGGGGCCTGAGTGCGGAGCTTGTTCAGCGCCACACGATACGGGCGACCCCAGGGGTCACGGTTTTTTTCAACAAGCCTATGGCCCATTTGATAGTATGCATTTAGCAAGCAGTCTATAGACGCTACCAATACCAAAAGCATCACTCACGCTTAGCCAACGCCAAGGCAAAATAAATAAGAGGTGAATAAGGAAAGGATAAGTAAAGTGTTGGTCTCCGACGATCGCACTCACCGTATGAAACACTCATACCTACCGTTGTTTCATGCTAATGTTTTGTGAAAGGCAATTCACCTATCGAGCCAGCCTATTCATGCTGGGAAAAGCAAGCCCCCCACTACTATTACATAAGAAACTAATAATTTGACTAATAACTTAGGCAGAATTGGAAGTTGTTGGATACTAGCGAAATATATTTAGTCACTTTAGAAATTTAAATAAGAATTTAAACCTTCGAGTACAATCTATGGTAGCTTAGTAATTACAAAATTTAGGACACTTTAATTAGCTTGACCTTTATTTTCCCAATGTAATAAGAAAGTCATTATAACTTTGTTTGGGCAACTCAAGAACTCTTCAGGTAAACAATCCATTTAGCTTCGTTTTAGTACTTAATGAGTAAACTTATCATTAAAAAATATATTTCCATTAAACTACAACACATACTAGAGGCCCTTGTAATTTTTCTTATGTGTATATAAAAAATAGGACAGTGTGTAACCTTTACCTTTTTGTAACTTTTAAAATATGCATAATATGTATTTAGCATGAGAAAATCTATTTTTACAAGCTATATATTAACTTACAATGTTCATATGTATATAAGTTGGCCGTTTCAAAATTTGCCAACCATTTTTCAACGAGTTCCTGTAGACCTACGTCTCCGCATTACATGCCTATTCAATCCCGGTGTCAATATACGAAAATAAAAAATAAATAAAGTAAATTTCAAAATGGCCGCTTTACAAATTAAAGAGAAAATGTCCAATTCAGTTAATATTGGACATGCGTGTTCTGTTCCAATATTAATATATTATGTGAAAATTGAAAGAAATAATTGAAGTCAACATTTCCGATAAAAGCGATATTTATGCATCTTTAATCTTAATCAAGCTGATATTCATGCATATTCTATCCCAATAAAAAAAAAATGAAAATATTTAATGTAATAAACTTTTCTTTAAAAATACTTTTTATTTTCAAAATAATAGTTGTTATTAAATTAGTAGATACTAGCTTTTGCCCGCGACTCCGCCGCAACCGAAAGCTAGTTGTTAGGTTATATCTCAGGTTCCCGACATAGTAGCGTGATAAAATGTATACCAGTGTTTAAGTCTAATCGAGAGCTATAAAATAAAAAAAGTTGCTTTACAACCCGTTCAGTAGTTTTTGTGTAATGCACGAACGATCAAACAGACAAATAGATAAACGGACAGACAAAAAATATAAAAATAATGTTTTGTGTTTAGAACTTTAGACACGCCTATATAAGCTAATACAGTCATTTATTTTTTCAAATATCTTAAATGTACAGACATAACTCTGTTACAGCTTTATAATAGTATAGACAACGCTTGTGTTAGATAGTGTAATAAAAATTTGGAAATAGATTAACTCATTATTTATGCTCACAATCGACGTGCATCTGCCATAACTTTCTGTGAAACATCTATCATCACGCTAACAATTAGTGCGCTCGGCAGCTTAGTGTGTCACGTCGCTACAAATCAGCTGGCGCTATGACATCGCGCACGCAATAACTGAGATATTAATCATCGCTTTGAGTTAGGTCACAGATGCAGCGCGACATATCAAACGGTGACGGCATATCGTAAACTGTAAAATAGAAACTATGTGCCGTAAATTATATTGATAATTTAAATTAGCTGACTCTAGGAAGAAGTCTCTTCGTAACTTTGTCACAGATACGAGTACATACGATATTATCATTGTATGAGTCTGAGAATCAAAAGTTCTTAACCTGTCCTTGTAAACACACACAGGACTATACCTGCCGAGCACACACACTACCTATTACACACACACACACACACTCACGCACATACGCAAGCACACACTCTATTACACACATGACATAAAAAGAAAACCACAAACACACGACTACCGGCTAACGAGCTTACGCTCTTATTAGTAAGTAAGTACATATCTACTCGTACATGGTACAACACCCATATTATGATCTATTTACACTTAAAACACAAAGATTTTATAATAAGTGAATGAATTTAGTAACTACTTGTCATGATGCTATATAGATTCAAACTTAAAAAAAAAATATTCTTTGTCTTTAAATTTTATTGTAATATTATTTTCTACTTTTTAGTTTACTTGTTAGCCGTGTGGCTACACGGAACAACTGATTTTTCAAACTTAAAATGTCTCTATTTATCATATATTGCACTTTTAAAATAATATTTACACATACATATAAAAAACAAACACTATTTTAACACTCATGATATTTTTGATGCCATTTTTGTTATAAAAACTATTTAAAACACTGTTTGAAAAAGTTCTGTCTTAGACGTCCGTTTGTTGTAGGTAATGTACTCGTATGTTAACACGATAACGACCAAAATACTTTACTGATCGAGTCTTTTTTTTTTCGTTTACGAATTATTATTATTAGGAATAGAGCCCTATTACTTTTCACGGTCTGATTGGATGTGGTTTAATTGTTATTAAATAAACAAAAAAATACTGAATAATTACGCTCAACGCGACACTAAAATCAGCGCCTTTCATGAGAACTACCTTTTTACGTACACATAGCCACCGGTGGTTTTTGTTACCGGTGGGTATCGTCCACAGAACACCGTTTGCCCGGTCGGTACATTGTTTTTTTGTTAAAAGAAAGTTCTTACCTTTGCTTGACGAACTGATGATATTTGTCAAGTATAATAACTATTTTATCCATAACAATAATTAAAAACACTAAACACACGTAAATAATAACACACCAACTTTATAAAACATAAAAAAACATATTTTACTTTCCATAATTTTTACGACACTGAAATGCCAACCTTGACGTAACGACGTTACGGTTCATTTTGACCGGCCGGGTGCAAGCGATTTTACTACTTGTTTTTACAAGGATACAGTTTATATTGGCTTGAGTAATTTAAACTGTAACCTAGAATACAGACTAATAAAATTTAAATAGACATTGACCTCTAACAAAATTTTAAGCGGGAATATTTTTAGCGGTGCGGGGGCCCTTTTTTTGCGTGGTCTTGGTGTGCGCTCGGCCCGGAACTGAGAGGTAGACCAATATAGAAGTACTTCTTAAAATTAGCGCTAGATGGTGTATAAGACATGAAACCCATATTAGTACTTTTTGAAATTAGCGCTATCTATGTGATTTATTGAAAACTACTTAGTAAGACCAATACATTATTAGTTACTTATCAAATAATTAATTTTATTGTGAAAAATGAAGATTATGAGGCGTGCAGTTTTGGATTTTCCAAAGTATTGAAAAATTACAAACAGATATTTCAATTTTATTTAATTTTATAACACAACATAGCATCACGCCTGTATTCCCCGAAGGGGTAGGAAGAAGTGTATTACACACCCACGGTTCGCCAGCTCTGTTTAAATCCCACGTAATAGGGGGCGAGGCTATTGCCGTATACCGGGCACATTTCCAAACTCCGGGCTTCTACTGAGAATTTTTCTTTTTACGAAAAAGCTCAATAATACTGCCCGACCCGGGAATCGAACCCGAGACCTCATGATCAGCAGTCGCTTACAGTACCGCTGCACCACAGAGGCAGATATATTTGTATAGATAAGTTTTGTATTAATTTAATTCATAATTTGCATTTTAAATAAGTTTAAGAACGCACTGTTATATACACCCCTTGTTAGTAGACAGGCTGACCATCACAAACCCCCTGATGTATCAGCAGTATATTATATATAAGGAGCCCATCCCAGAGGGCAGGCAGTCAGACTTCAATCTCAATACTCGTGTTACGTAGCTACTAAGTTACCCGCGAATCCTACTATTTCTCTATGTTATATTAGTTACTATATCGTGTGTAAGAACTAGAGTAACGTAAGGTCAAAAATCTTCTATATCTTGTGAAAGTTATTTTAAGTTTAAATTGAATAAATATTAGTGTGTGTAATTAAATCGTTTTTTTTTAAACTCTAAAGCCGAATCTCGTATAACATTTTGGTGGCAGCGGTGGGATACGAAAATCCCTGTATACCCGAATACGTCTCCGAAAATTGGCGATTAAGTGTAGTAGTGCAGTGGAAAATCCTAAAAGTGAAGTGAAAATAAAAAGTGTTAATAAAACCCCTGTGTCGCTACTACCGTTGGGCAAAGCCCCAAAGTACACCACGCTGATCGCAAGCTCATATTGAACCAAGCCAAGGCTTGATCATCACGATGCTGACTTCTACCACCGTCTCGCTGATCGGACTGATGCTGCTACTGTGAGTTGAAACGTTCTATACCATTATTGATAGTACCAAAGTGCAAAGGAACTCAGAGTACTACTAGTACATATTCACTATATTACTGCATACTATTTTTTCTAATATTTCTGTATTTCATGTACCAATAACTATAAGATACTTTTACTTACTAATTATAAGATAATATTATTCGTGTAACCTGTAATTGTAATACTATACTTGTTTATAATCATACTCGTGACTCGGCCCGGAAGCTGCAGCAATAAGCTATTGTTATCACGCTACCGTCATACGCTATATTAATGTGGATAAGGCTTCTATAAATAATATTCTATTTCTTTTACAAACATTTACCTATTAACTTACTTTTATATCCAATAAATTAACTTGTCACCATAGCAACTAGCAAATTTGATCAAAAGGAGGAAACCATTACCACTAGAAGCGCAGCTTTCCGAGTAGAAACTGAGGAGAAAGTAGAACTCAACGTTTTGTTAAAAATTATAAATCCTTTTGACGGGTCAAGAGAAAAACTAAATCCATTTATCTCAAATTGCCAAAGCGCCTACAATCTAGCAGACAAAATTAAAAAACCTATATTATTTAAATACATTTTGTGCCAATTGACGGGCCGCGCCGAAACTACATGCAGTATAAAAGAATTTGAATCGTTCGATCAGTTTATAGATTTCTTAAAACAACAATTCGGGGAAAGATACACTATACTTACCTACTTACTGAACTACAAGAATATAAACAAGGTTCTATAGAAGGCGTAAATCAATTTGCACTCAGAATCGAAACGTGTCTAGCAAAACTTCTCACTGAAATAAAAATCTCAATCCCCACAAAAAAGAAAACGGAAGTAGCGGGTTGCGTTGCGGCTATGGAAGATCTTGCCCTCCACACCTTTATGGTGGGGCTGCAACCTCAATTGTCACAAGTAGTTAGGTGCCGCAACCCCGATTCTCTAAACGCTGCAGTCAATTTTGCGGTTGCAGAAGAGAAGCTACTCTCTGGCATACACAAAACAACGACTCAATCACATACCAGTTACTCCGACAGAACTAGATTCCCACCTCGTCGCGAATTCAAACCCTTCTCACATAGACCACCAGTCCGCAATGATGCAAACATCAATACAAGTGAATTAATTTGTCGCTATTGTAAGAAAATAGGGCATACCCTAGAATACTGCCGTAAAAGTCAATATAATAACAACAAAAACCAAGGTAATCACTCGACGTCTTATGGGCGCCCTAACAATCCTCCTCAAAATACTAATTCAAACGCACCCCGGAGGACTTTCACTGTTACTCAACCATACGAATATGACCAGGGTGCCGATGAAGTCGATAACGGTCATTTAAACGAATAAAATTTCTCGACCGGTATCGCTCGAGAAATTATTCTTACAAAATCAAAGACGATACCACAAACATCACTGTGTCCACTGCATCTATAAGTACTAAAAATACTCTGAATCCTCTGCATCCTCCGAAATCAAAGAAACCACTGAATCCTCTGTATCCACTGAATCCTTCAAAACCTCCGAATCTCACATCTGAACGACGAAGAGAAGGACGCTTTACTACAAGTCTGCACTAACTATTTTGATATTTTCCACTTACCCGGGGATCAATTCCCTTACACCACTGCTACTAAACATAATATCGTAACAAACACACAAGTTCCTATCCAAACCAAATCATATAGATTCCCTGAATGTCACAAACAAGAAGTCCAGAACAAGACAGACGAACAAGACAAGATGCTGGTACAAAAAATCATAACACCTTCGAGCTCACCGTGGTCCTTACCCATCTGGGTCATCTCTAAAAAGCAATACGCGTCCGGAGAACGTAAATGGAGAGTCATAATCGACTACAGAAAACTCAATGATATCACCATAGGTGAAACATATCCTATTCCTCAAACAACAGAGAGATTCTAGATCAACTAGGGAAAAGTCAATACTTCACAAGGATGCCATTTGGAATTAAAAACGCACCGTCTACCTTCCAAAAATTGATGAACACCCGTCTATCTGGCCTCCAAGGATCAAGACGTTTTGAATATCTTGATGATATCGTAGTGCACTTGCCAGACCTGTCAAGCCACATACAAAACCTAACTTCCGTTTTCAACAGACTCAGAAACTATAATTTAAAACTACAACCAGATAAGTGTGAATTTCTATGCAAGGAGGTCGCATATCTCGGCCATGTTATAAATCGCGATGGAGTTAAGCCTAACCCGGATAAATTACGAGATGTTACTGAATTTCCAATCCCTAAATGCCCCAAAGACATAAAATCTTTTCTCGGCCTCGTCTCGTACTGCAGACGGTTCATACCAGACTTCTCTGAATTAGCAAAGCCTCTTACGTATCTTCTAAAAAAGAACGTACCCTTCGTTTGGAATATCGAACAACAACTAGGTTTCGAAAGCCTAAAGAATAAACTTACTATATCGCCTGTCCTAGCTTACCTAGACTTCACGAAACCATTTATACTAACATGCGATGCATCAAACTATGCGATATCGGCTATTTTATCTCAGGGGCTAAAAGGAAAAGATCGCCCCATTGTTTACGCCTCTCGTACTCTCAACAAGGCAGAGTGCAATTACAGTGTAACAGAGAAAGAGTGCCTTGCTACAGTCTTCGGAACCAAAGCCTTTAGCCCCTATCTTTATGGACCTCGATTCACAATAGTTACCGACCACAAACCATTGCAATGGCTGTTTAACTGCAAAGACCCAGGCTCAAGATTGGTAAGGTGGCGTCTCAAACTAGAAGAATTCGGGTACGACATCATTCATGAGAAGGGCAAAATCAACACTAAGGCTGATGCACTATCACGATTCCCTGTGAACGCTATATCAAATGAAGAGCCGCCATCACCTGATCTCAATGCCGAATACAATGATTCATTGGAAGACTCTCTCGTAGACTTACCTTCTCCTATACCCTTCTCATACAACAACGAAGAACTTCTACAACAAAACATTAACGACGGTACAAACCCTGAAACAATTCCGAATATACCGGATAACTTGCCTGTGCAGGATGAACTGCCTATCAAATCTCCAACCTCTTTCGACTTAGGACCACTGGGAACTAAGCCCTAGAAGCGAAGATCTAAATATTGACTTCAAGAATCTCCAAATTCCTTCGCCAACAGAAACAGTGACACAGCCAGAATCAAACATAAGTAATGACGACTATTGCAGTTTTTTGAAAAAAAACTACAAATAAAGAATCTCTTACAAATACTATGTTGAAAGAACACAACGAACACCTCGCAAAAACTCCACACAAAATAATCATAATCCCCACATCAATAGACCTAGACGAATCAAACTCTTACATATCAGAAATACTTACAAGCGCCGTAAACAAAGATGAAATCGTCGATTCTGAAATAGAACTATACTCATTCCTGAAAATAAGCCATGAAAATAAAACCATCTATCTTATTTTCACCAGAGTACACTATTTCGATGAAACAAACTATACCACCATATACAACACCCTGAAAAACGTAAGAAATGAAATCATGCAACACGAACAATACCTACAGATATTGCTATATCAGTTTTTAGAAACCCTTTCGATAAACTTGCTTACACTAAAATCTATAATATCATTACATATCTCTTTCACGATACCAAATTCAATATACATGTATATTTAAATAAAATAATCTACCCGACATTGAGCGAAAGACAGAAAATTATGCTAGAGAACCACGATATTCCCATAGCAGGACATCTGGGATCAACACGTATGTACAACCCAATTTTACTGGAAAGGCATGAGAACAGATATAGAAAACTACGTCAAGAAATGCAAATTATGCCAAGAAAATCAGGCGTTAAGAAAACTCAATAGGGCCCCCATGGAAATAACAACAACATCGACGGCAACATTCCAACGCGTCGCTCTAGACATTGTGGGACCGTTACCAGAAGCCAGCACCGCTAAACTTAAGTACATTCTTACACTACAAGACGATCTTACCAAATATTCTGTAGCCTATCCCATACGCAGCACAACAGCTGAAGAAACAAGTGATTGCTTGGTCCATTTCATGTCCCTATTTGGAATTCCCAAATCAATTTTAACGGATCAAGGCACCAACTTTACATCTGAACTATTCAAGAGTACTTGTCAATTCCTGAAAATCAAACAACTATGGGCATCTCCTTACCATCCACGAACTCAAGGAGCCTTAGAATGTAGTCTACACTTAAGGAGTACTTAAAATCATTCACCAACAAGGACCAAGGCAATTGGCCTAAATATGTCTACACTGCCATACTTACATACAACACTACTGTACACTCTACAACCAAGTTCACTCCGTATGAACTCTTATTTGGGCATAAACCATTCATACCCAACTCCTTATACGAAAACGAACTCAATACAACCTACTCAGACTACGCTAAAATGTTGCAACACAAACTCAGACAGTCACGACAAAAAGCGTTTGAGAAGATCTTACAATCCAAAGAATCCTCCAAATCCTATTATGATTCGCGAACCAAACAACCACCGAAATATCAAGTCGGCGATTACGTGTACCTAAAAAATCACTTACGACTAAGAAAAGCTCTGTCCCCGATTTGGAAGGGCCCATACAAAATAATACAAAGCCACAACAACCACACAGTCACACTCCTCATAAACAGACGACATGTCACTCAACACTTTGATGAAATTAAGCCCGCAGAAATCAATTATAACGACAATCCATTTCTATTTCAGCTCTCCAACACACGCCCAAACAGATTTTTTCAAGCCATACCCT
Source organism: Leucoma salicis (assembly GCA_948253155.1). Taxonomy (NCBI): domain Eukaryota; kingdom Metazoa; phylum Arthropoda; class Insecta; order Lepidoptera; family Erebidae; genus Leucoma; species Leucoma salicis. The sequence goes on from OX411822.1 coordinate 21,724,069, forward strand.
AACAGCCACGGTATCTACTTCGAAGCTTTAGGAAAACTTAAAATCGTCAGCGGTCAACTGAATGTTGTTAGTTATGTAGACATTTTCTATATAAACTCACACCTCCTAAACATTAACGAAGTCCTGGGCACAGTGAGCTTTGCGTGTCAACAGTCTTCTGATTACCACTGTTCCCCTTTAACTGTTAGGTATAAGGATGTCCAAAGAGAATACGAATCTATTTCCCATCTTATTTCTAAACGTAGCAAACGATCCGCATGGTATGGTGGAATAGGTAGGTACCGTATTTAAACACGTGTTCGGCACACTCGACGAAGATGATGCAATAAAATACGATTCCGCCTTACAATCTGTTCCGAACAACGCGAAAATATACTAGTAACTACATCGACATTAGAATCATATAAACAAACTATAAATAAATTAAAAATAAACGAAGAAACTCTAAATAAAGCATTAAACTCATTAGTAAAACAAATAAATAATATCACAGAAATTTCAAATAATTTAATCACAGAAGACACACACTAAAGTCCATTCCATATTAACTAGCCTCGAAAGTTCGTTACTTACATTGTCATTCCAATTAGATCTGACTAACGCCATTTTGCTGTCTAGCCAAAACATCCTGCATCCTAACATACTGACTCCAAGTCAGCTGTTCCAAGAACTCGCCGATAATCATCGACGCCTACCTCGAGACTCCGAAATCCCTGTATCTACAAGTTTAGATAATATTAATTTAATACTAAGTATATCTAGTGCAGCAACTTACTATTTCAATAATAAATTAGTATTTGTCTTACAAATACCTCTAGCCTCTAACGACGAATTCAACCTGTACCATAACTTGGCTCTGCCTACACCCTATGGGACAATTAATGTTAATACTTTTAGTCTAATATTACCTTCTAGTTCATATACCGCTATTTCTAAGGATAAGTTAAGTTTTTGTAATTTAGATAACCTAGATAAATGTAAGACGATAAACTCTGAGTTCTATCTGTGCGCTGTGTCAATGGTACTACTCTCGGGAAGCCACAGAACAATTTTAACCTAAAGCGGGAAGCAACCCTACGTGTGAGAGTGAACTATTGACCAAAACTATCAGTGTTATCCCAGTGCAATGCGAAATTAAAACTATAATTGGCGATTTTGAAATAAAAATTTGTTTACGGAATCTATCGCGTTTGCTTGATTTTACTACTATCCCGACGTTTCGAGTACTTTACAGCATTCATGATCACGGGTGGACTTAGATGATAGACGTCCAAGGCAAGTCCACCCGTGATCATGAATGCTGTAAAGTATTTGAAACGTCGGGATAGTAGTAAAATCAAGTAAACGCGATAGATTCGGTAAACGAAGTTTTATTTCAAAATGTGTAACATTCGCGTAAATATCAGAAAGTTTTATATAGTTGGCGACTTAGACATTTGGAAACCCCTAGTGAATAATCAGTGGACTTTCGTACAATCGCGCCCAACTAAAATAACGATTGACTGCAGTGATTGCGAATTACGGGAAACAGTAGTGTCTGGTGTCGGTATATTAAACCTCACGAACCAGTGCACAGTGTACACCAAGAGCACAAGACTCATATCATCCCTTGATCCATTAAACATAAGCATTTCTACACCAACCCTATATTTTAATATTATAAATGATTCATGTTGTAAATTAGATTCTAAGTCGAATAGTTTAAGTACTGTGTCCCCCATGTTACTCCAAAATATAGACTTAACCGCCAATAGCCAAATTTCCAGATTGCTTTCAGAAATAATAAAATCATAGACGAAGAGCCGATGCTCATAAAATATGGGACACACTACGTTGTATTTTCTTCATTCATATATCTAGCTATAATCACTTTTATTATTTTTAAGCTTTGGAAATTGTTTTCTAGATATAAAACTAAGTTTAATGTACCAATGCTAAATCCAAAGAGTACCGATATTGAAAATGCCACCTCGAAACCTCTCCAGACCCACAGCCAAGGCTGAGGGAAATTATATAATTAAAATTATCTCCTGAAGTTCAGCTTTTCCCGAACTTCCGTCTTCTGCGGGGGGTTGTCATATACACCCCTTGTTAGTAGACAGGCTGACCATCACAAACCCCCTGATGTGTCAGCAGTATATTATAATATATAAGGAGCCCATCCCAGAGGACAGGCTCAGACTTCCATCTCGATACTCGCGTTACGTAGCTACTAGGCTACCCGCGAATCCTACTATTTCTCTATGTTATATTAGTTACTATATCTTCTATATCTTGTGAAAGTTATTTTAAGTTTAAATTGAATAAATATTAGTGTGTGTAATTAAATAGTTTTTTTAAAAACTCTAAAGCCGAATCTCGTATAACAGCACGATAGATGGCATTATGCACTTTTCTGAATCAGGCTATTGTTTCGTTATGCCGCATGTTATTATTATACGACGAGATAACGTTAAATACACCGCAGGTTGTACGTAAGCGACTACTGCATGAATGTCACACAGTTCCAGTGGTCTATCAAAACAGGCGGAGAGACAGCTCATGGCGGGCTTATTTAGTGGATGAGGGCCCACAACTACCCTGGCCGTTGCTCCAAACGACGGGGTACGCAGTTAGATACCCATTTTAACAAAAAAAAGGTTGTATGTAACGGCCTACGATTGAAATGCTAATTATAAATCTTTTTCTTCATTAGTTATGGAGCTTGCCTGTAGGGGGCAATAATATCTTTTGTGTTATATGAAGCTCAAATCTTGGCCAGACAGATGCGGGAAAAGATAGTTGCTCATGTAGACACTCACTGGGATGATTTTTCATTCATGTCTCATGATGATTTGTTGGTAAGAGCTATAATAGTTTTGATGAATACTTTTTTAATATGTTAGTATTTCATATATATTTTATGCAGGTTTATGTGAGTTAGTAGCAGCCGGACAAATACATCCGATATTGTAAGTCTATCACAATTATGAGAAATTTTGCATAGAAGGGAACCCCGTAAAAGCTTCGGTTTAGTTCAATAGAAAACTAATCCCAATGACATTTTGATGTATTTTTGCCGTAGGATGGATCTGTTACATCCGATCTTTAATCAGGAATCTCTGATATAGTACACAATTTAAAGGAGAATCCTACAAAAGTTCCCGAAAGATTTACTAATGCTACTGAAAGAGACAGCTCAAAAAAACTAATCCATACTACTATTATAAAGCTGTAACAGAGCTGTGTCTGTACATTTAAGATATTTGAGAAAAAATGACTATAATAGGCTATATCCATCCATCAGCTTTTCATCGTCCACTGCTGGACATAGGCCTCCCCAAAATGAGGATTTTACCATAATCGCCACGCTTGGCAAGCGGGTTGACGATCGCAGTGGATGTTTTCAGTACACAGGGGAACGCTGCTGTCCGGTCCCCCGGTAATCCCTTAGTCGGCTTTTACGACTCCCATTTGAAGAGACGGGGTGGAGCTATTCTTGGTGCCGGCCCCACACGGTATCACCCCCACGGCAATAGGCTATATAGGCATGACTAAACACAAAACAACTTTTTTAAGATTTTTTTTCTTTTTGTCTGTTTAGAATTTTTTTTCTTTTTGTTTGTTTGTTCGCGCATCACGCAAAAACTACTGAACGGATTTTGATGCAACTTTTTGATGTGAAACACCTAATGCGGAGGGAGGGTAAAATCGGCTGTTAGCGTGGCAACGTTTTTTTACTTGTTCCGTTAAAATCTTGCAAGTTAAATTAGACACATTTCCCGATTTCTTATTCAGCTGAAATTTTACAAGCATATCATTAGTGCGTAATAATGCAATATTATGATGACATGGTGCTGATCTGATGATGGAGCTGGAAGGTGGATATAGGAACTTCATAATGAAACGGCACAACACTATCGAGTTTGGACTCGTTTGATTCGTCTTGACGAGTACTTTGTCTTTAGATAGTATCCAGGATCTGATGATGGAGCTAGAAGGTGGCCATAGGAACTCCAATATAAAGCAACATAGCCCCATCGAGTTTGGGCTCGTATGATTCGTCTTGACGAGTACTTTGTCTCAAGATGGTATCCAGGGTCTGATGAAGAAGTTGGAAGGTGGCCACAGTAACTCCATTATGAAACTACGCAACCCTTTAAGTTTAGAATCGTTTGATTCGTCTTGATGAGTACTTTGTCTATTGATGATGTCCAGGGTCGGATGATGGAGCTAGAAGGTGGCCATAGGAACTCCGTCATAAAATGACATAACTCCATCGAGTTTGGGCTCGTATGATTCGTCTTGACGAGTACTTTATCTCTAGATAGTATCCAGGGTCTGACGATGGAGCTATAAGATGGCTACAGTAACTCTGTAATGAAACGACGCAACCCCATCGTGTTTATACTCGTTTGGTTAGTCTTGACGAGTACTTTGTCTCTAGATAGTATCCAGAGTCTGATGATGGAGCTAGAAGGTGGCCACAGTAACTCTGTAATGTAACGACTCAACCTTATCGAGTTTTGAATTGTTTGTTTCGTCTTGACGAGTACTTTGGGCCCAGATGATTTCCAGGGCCTGATGATGATGATTTGTGTCCATTTTTATACAAGCACACATTGAAAAGTTATGATCATTTTATTTCTACTCATTATTCCTACAAAATAATTTCGATGTTTTACATCTGGTAGACGTCCCGCGACGTTTATTATTATTTTTTTATTTGAGAGCTCTTGGTTAGACTTAAAAACTGATATACATTTTATCCCATTACTATATCTGGAACCTAATATAACCTAAAAACTAGCTTTTGGCTGTGGCGAAGCCGTGGGCAAAGGCTAGTACTAAATATAATCGAATCCCGCTCGTAGTAAACCTCTCTTTTTCCACATTCACAAATAATTTGTTTTTTAAAGTAGCTGAGCATGTCAAGTGCTAAAATACAGACCAAAATACAAAATTATAAATACGTTTTGTAGAATACAATGAGTTAGGAATACGTAAATTGTAACGCCCATAAATTTAAAGAAGAAGCTCCTGGTATATTTTTAGTGATTATGTCTTTCACTGTATTTCTCATTGGAAACTCAGTCTTAAAATTGGATCACCAGTAATGTTATTAAGAAATCTTAATCCCCTAAATTGTGCAATGAAACTAGGTTACAAAAAAAAGCGCTTTATAAAAAGGATTTACCTTTTCTGCTGCTGCTCTTTATAAAAAGGAGAGGTAGAGGTACTATAGTAATTAAACCAATAATTTTGATGGGTACTAATAATTTTATTTCATTAGAGTCAGTATTTTTTGATAAAATCGTTCTTATTTTAATATTCATTTATATGCGCGAGCGAAGCCGCGAGTAACAGCTAGTCATCTATATACATATAATATATAATTGCTTGTACCGGCTGACTAACGATCAACGCAGAGCCTAAACTGCTGGGACTGCAAACTTGAAATTTAGGTAGTTGATGCCTTATTTGTTGTAGAAATCCACTAAGAAACGAATTTTGAAAATGTTTTACCCCTAAGAGAGTAAAATAAGGTATAAGCGGTTGTATGGAACTTTGTCATATTCAAAATAAGAAGCACGAAATTTCAAATACCTGTTTCTGGTTAGAAATAAATGTACATGCATATTAGGATATTAATATAAAAAATACGCCTAAGATAGTAAATGAGGGGTTGAAAGTTTATATGGATGGTTCGTCACGTTTGAAGTAAGTAGCACGAAATTTCAAATACCTGTTTCTGTATTTAGATATTTTTATATATATTTTTTAGCATTTGACATGCTGAGCACTATACATTAAACACAAAGTGAAAAATGTGAAATCGAAAATAACAGTCAGGAGCAGGATTTGAACCTGCATCTTCTGGATACCGTCCAGATGCTTTACTAATTCAGCCATCCTGACAATTGCTCCTGACTGCTAATTTCGATAACACATCATACTTAACGTCTTTGGGTGACGCCTGCGCCATCTGTCGGAAGTATTTTCATACATTATACCGACCAGGTAAACTTAATTTTACAATTAAGATTTTACCTAATAATGACGCAAAACCCTTTAAATATTTAGATATTTTTATATATATTTTTATCATTTGACATGCTGAGCACTATACATTAAACACAAAGTGAAAAATGTGAAATCGAAAATAACAGTCAGGAGCAGGATTTGAACCTGCATCTTCTGGATACCGTCCAGATGCTTTACTAATTCAGCCATCCTGACAATTGCTCCTGACTGCTAATTTCGATAACACATCATACTTAACGTCTTTGGGTGACGCCTGCGCCATCTGTCGGAAGTATTTTCATACATTATACCGACCAGGTAAACTTAATTTTACAATTAAGATTTTACCTAATAATGACGCAAAACCCTTTAAATATTTAGATATTTTTATATATATTTTTATCATTTGACATGCTTAGCACTATACATTAAACACAAAGTGAAAAATGTGAAATCGAAAATAACAGTCAGGAGCAGAATTTGAACCTGCATCTTCTGGATACCGTCCAGATGCTTTACCAATTCAGCCATCCTGACAATTGCTCCTGACTGCTAATTTCGATAACACATCATACTTAACGTCTTTGGGTGAAAATGTGAAATCGAAAATAACTGTCACGAGCAGGATATGAACCTGCATCTCCTGGATACCGTCCAGATGCTTTGCCAATTCAGCCATCGTGATAATTGCTCCTGACTGCTAATTTCGATAACACATTCATACTTAACGTTTTTGGGTGACGCCTTCGCCGTCTGTCGGAAGTATTTTCATACATTATAACGACCAGGTAAACTTAATTTTACAATTAAGATATTTACCTAATAATGACGCAAACCCTATAAATATTTATATATAGTTTTAGCATTTGACATGCTTAGCACTATACATTAAACACAAAGTGAAAAGTGTGAAATCGAAAATAACAGTCACAAGCAGGATCCTGCAGTCACGAGCAGTTCGCAGAGTTGCAGTAATTAATTATCAACAAAACCATCTACAGGTACACAGAATAGCTGTAAGTAATTATCTGAATAACCACCCGGATGTTCATAAAGCAGCCGTTTGTAGGTAAGAAGAGAATTATACAGAAAGACGATCGAAAAGGCAATTGCTTGCGTGGAAAGAGGCCTTTTCTACTATGAAGTATGATTCCAGGATAGATACTTTACGAAACGCATGGACATCTAAAATCAATTGGGAGGTGGAGATTAGGAGTTGCCGTCGGTGACTGCGATGGCTTAGCGCTTTAGAGCGCTTCCCCAGATTGGAAGGGACGCAGGTACGGATCCCGCTCAAAAGTTATCTTTTTCCACTTTCACTAATAATTTGTTATTTAAAGTACCTGGCTGCGCATGTCAAAAAATGCTAAAATACAGATCAAAATACTTTGCGAAAATGATAAATCCGTATTGTTGAGCACAATGCGTTAGGAATACGTAAATTGTAACGCCCTTTAATTTAAAAGAAGCGCCTGGTATATAGTTAGTGACTGTATTTCTCACTGAAAACTCACTCTTAAATTTGGATCACCAGAAATATTACTAAGAAATCTTAATCACCTAAATTGTGCAATGGAACAAAGTTACAAATCCAAGCTCTTTATAAATACGTCGTAAGAGCCACAGTAATTACCGAACGTGGTGAAGGAAATGTTTACATTCCACGAATACCGTTAATTCCATCAGAGTATCCTAAACACAAACTAACGCCATTTCCCTTGCGAGGTAGGCAGAGAGAACAGAGTGCCAAGAGGCTCTATTCTTGCATACATCTCTCGCTTCCTCAACATTCATAATTCTCTTCATACACGCTCGCCGGTTTCGGAGACTCCTGACACCGACTTCCTTCAATACATGACCAATTGGGTCTAGGTAGGTAAGTCTCGGTCTCCCCCTGTACCTACATCTTTGCACTTTCGCATTGTATATCTTCTTAGCCAGTCGCTCGTCCGGCATTCTTTCCACATGTCCGAACCATCGGAGCATTCCCTATCGCATTTTTACACCAATACTCTCTTTCATACCTACTCGCTCTCTTACGTCATTGTTAAGAATACAGTCAGTCAGCATCACTCCACAGATTCTCCGCAGAGATCGCATTTCGACCGCATTGATTTTACTCTCATGCTCCTTTTTACATACCCAACTCTCGCTTCCATATAAAAAATTGTGACAAGCACTGCATTGTGTATTGCGATACGTGCCTTCTGGCTGAGGTGGTGGCTGCCGAGAAGTTATCCCAATGCTCCGTTCACTCTATTTCCCGTATTCACTCTTCTCTCTACATCAGTGGTGTACCTTCCATCCCGACTGAATCCACATCCAAGATATACAAATTCATCCACTTGTTCTACACTTTTGCACACCATTTCCTATTGCTACTCTAACGTCTGTTCTGGCTTCTTCTCTTTCAAAAACCATTATTTTGGTATTGCTCACATTCACACGTAGGACCCTTTTTTACAATCTTCTGCCATTGCGTCGACTAGGGTTTGCAGGTCAGTCGCAGACTGCGCTAATAGGACCGCATCGTCTGCATATAACAAAGAGTTAACCACTGAGTCACCCATCTGAAATCCCTCATTCATATCATTCAACCTTTGTAGACATTTATCCATATATATGATAAACAGTCTGGCTGATAGAACGCAGCCCTGTTTAACGCCGATATTGACATCAAACCAGGGTGACATTCCATCATCCAGCCGCACACAAGCTCTGCAGTCCATGTAGTTGGACCGCACCGCTAGTAGCAGTCTACCGTTAATACCATACTCCGGCAAAATGTCTCAAAGTTCCTTTCGTATCACAGTGCTTTCTCCAAATCCACAAAACTGCAGAAAACCCTCTGGTCTACAGCCAGATGCTTCTCCACAATGTTGCGCAGAGAAAACACTTGATCCATGCATCCTCTTCCACACCTGAAACCTCCTTGTGCCTCACACAAAAATTCGTCAGACACCATCCTCATTCTCCTTTCAATAATCTTACCATACACTTTGGCTGCCAAACTGGTCAAGCTTATGGCTCTGTAGTTTGCACAGTCATAATGTGAACCCTTGTTTTTAAACAAGGGCACGATGACTGGGCTTCTCCAGTCCTTGGGAACCATTCCTGAGCTCCAATATAAATTGAGAAGCATCAGGAAAGATTCCCAGACACATGAACTTCCAAGCTTGATCATCTCAGCAGACACCATATCAATACCCGCTGCCTTACCATTTTTTAAACTTCTAATCGCCCATTTAACTTCATCCATACTAATGTCATCATGGCCGTGTGAGGCCGGCTTTAGAATTGTCCCACCCCTCTCTACCAACGGGAGTCATAAGAGCCGACTGAGGTTCTACCGGGGGAGTGGGCAGCAGCACTCCCTCGAGTATTGACAATATCCACTGCGATCGCCAACCCGCCTGCCAAGCGTGGCGATTACGGCATTATCATCTATGACGGGACCGCTCGTTGTGGCGTTCTCTTAGGGAGGCCTATGACCAGCAGTGGACGTTGAAATGCTGATGGATGGATGGATGGAATGTCATCAGAGGATGCCGGTACCGAATGCTGATCTGTTGGACCACATGTGGCACCAGCATCACCCTGAACATCCGCATACATATCACTAAAATATTCACTCCATCGGCTTAACACATCTTGTGTTTGCGTAAGAATGTCTCCACCTTTAGATCTTATTTTATTCATTCTGAAAGCTGACCAACCACTCCGAGATTTCTTCACCTCCCTCCAGAAAAGTTTGGTGTTGCTCTCGGAGTTTTTGGTCAGCCTTTCTTCTGCAATCATATTTGCTCTATCACGCTTCTCTGTCACTGAGGCTTTGGTGTAATTCTTACGTTGCCGGTATATTTCTTTCCTCTGTTCTTTCATACTTGCACTCAGGTTCAAAGAAGATATATAGTCCAGCCACGCTTTCTTCTTTTGGTCTACGGAAGCTGCTACTTCCGTATCCCTCCATGCATCACCTTTCACTTTCCTATGCTTCATTGCCATTGACTTGCCATTGTCAGCCGTTCACGGACACCCACTGCATACTTTGCTCTTACACTCTTTTCTTGCAACTTTTCAATCTTTATTCTTTCAAGCCCTCCGAAGTGGACACGCTCTCCCCAGTGTCTCCACTTTCTGAACAGACCACTAAATCTCGCAATAACGAGATAGTGGTCCGTGTCGACAGTGGGTCCCCTGGAGGCTCTTGTATCCAAAATTTTACTTGGGAGGCGACTGTCTACCAGTATTAAATCTATCATACTTCTCTGTTAATTCCTTCTACATGTTTACATATGGATGTTCTTATGTTGAATAAATGTGTTTGACACAATAAGGTTTCTCTCCATACATACATCCGCAATGAGCCTACCTGCATCATTCACTCTCTTATAACCAAATGAACCAAGCACGTCCTCGAAGTCTGGACGCTTGGTCCCAACCCATCCATTCAAGTCTCCGCATAGGATCACGCGTTCACTAGCATCTGCCAAATCCAGAACTCCCCTAACATTATCCCAGAACTTCTCTAGATCCGATGCCACCGAAGAGCCTACGGGAGCATAAGCTGCGATCATAAAGACCAAGGTGACACCTACTTTTATTCGGACTCATAGAAGTCTGGGATTGAACATTCCGTATTGTTTCACACCTGAGGCCAAGCGAGCGGACAGCAACACCCCAACTCCCATGCTGGCCCGATCGCTCTGCGGTACACCAGACCACAGAGCTAACCCGCCACCAGGAAGATCACAGGCGTTGCTACCCTTTCGCTTGGTCTCTGTTACACAGAGCACATTAAGCTGTCTGTTCGACATGACGGCTCGTGTAACTTACCTTCCACACCACCTCTTACATTCCACGTGCCTAATCGACACTCTGCTCCCCTTGACTTGCCAAAGTGGGCAAGGCGTGATGGGTGGCGGCCCCCATCGCCGCATCTGCCGTTGTTCGTACCGACGGGGGCGGGTGGGTACGCGTCGCCTCTGGGGCTCGATATTCTTTTATATTCAAAAAAAAGGGCAGTCACTAAATATGACTGGCATCGATTTAACTAAGGATGGCTTTTCACACAGAGAGTTATGCATATATATATATTTATGTTGCATGCTCCAGAGTGAGTTTTAGACGCAAAAGAAAAGCAAACATCGTTTACAAAGAGGTACTTACTATAGTAATTAATTCTTATTTTTTTGTGAATACTAATAGTTTAATTTAATTTAGAGACAGTATGTTTTAACAAAATCGTTCCTATTTAAATATTCATTTATTTGAGTAAGCGAAGCTGCGGGAAACAGCTAATATAAAATTAAGTACAAATTATTTGTGAATGAAGAAAGAGATTTTTATTATGAGCGGGAAACGAACCCGCGTCCCTTCCAATCCGGGGAAGTGCTCTAAGCCACTGAGCTACCGTACCGACTTTACGTTCATCCCAATCTTCTCATCACATTTGTCTTTACGACCAACACCATCTATCGGAATGCATTTACATGCATTAATCCAACATAGTAACTTTAATTTTGTAATTAAAATTCATACTACTTGATGGAGCAATTTTTTAAACATTTTTGATCTATATTTTTTAGCATTTGACATGCTCAGCTACTTTCAAAGTACAAATTATTTGTGAATGAGGAAAAAGAGTTTTTTTCCCACTCGTACTAAAAATCTCATTAAAAATAGCTGAGCATGTCAAATACTAAAAAATATAGATCAGATATAGTATAAAATAAAATAAACGCGATAGATTTCATAAAAGTAATTTTATTTTATACGACCCTCAACACAATTGTATTTTAGCTGAATAAATTGACATAATTTAATCAAACAGAAATCCCTTGTTTATAATATGGAAGAGTATTGAATTTGGTATGTAATATTCGTCTATATTAGGAGTCAGCATAACATTAGAAGGACGATACTTAGTTCAAGTTCAATACCTATGTGAACATATTTCGTGTGATTACTTGTGATGGAATCGGTTCTGAGAACAATGACTTCAATATTATGCTTTGTTCTAGTATAAGATCGCAATGCGTGGTGTACATCCCTTATACCCATATGTATTTGTTTCACTCTAATTGTTGATCTTAAAGTAAATTGTGTACTTAAGTATTCACAGAAGAATACACATTCATTTTTTTAATTATAAAGTTTAATGCTTTAAATAGCGGGCAACCGAAGACTTGGTTTGGGCCTGTGTTGTAATTTCGCTTTCGGTCAAAAATCTACTGAAATTTCTCTCGCAGTAACTCTGTATTTGTAAACTGTTACAATACTAAATGAGTAAGGTAAGTTCTTTCTTTGTGTTTATAGGTGATCGTTGTTAAAATAATATTTTGAACCTATATTTTAACCCAATCATCTATGTGCTAGTATGGATTTTTTACTGGCTTGATTGTATCTTGATAAATACAGCTTGTGAGAATATAATTTTCATCTCACTGGTTACTGTTCTAAAATCCTAGACAATTCCAGACGGGAAGCAAGAATTACCTATAACTTTTACGTTTATTTGGATGAAAACAATTACTTAACATTTTATAAAACTACGAATTATTATTTTATGAATATTGTATTACTACGCTCTCTACCCACGGGAGTCGTAAGAGCCGACTGAGGGAATACCGGGGAGTGGGCAGCAGCATTCCCTCAAGTATTAACAACATCAACTGCGATAGTCAACCCGCCTGCCAAGCGTGGCGATTACGGCATTATCCCCCATGACGGGACCGCTCGTTGTGGCGTTCTCTTGGGGAGGCTTATGTCCAGCAGTGGACGTTGAAAGGCTGATGGATAGATAGATGGATGGATTGTATTACTACTGCAAAAATATGGTCTATATCCTGTCCTGAGAAAAACGGCCATAGTATATTAATTAGTGTGTTGTGGCGATTAATTACTGGATTTAACAAAATATACCGTATAAAATAATCGTAATAGAAGAAAAATTTAAATCGTCAGTGGGATCCCGGCCTATTTATTTCCGTGTGAATTTATAAACGTGGATAAATTGGATCCAAAATTGTAAGTAATTAAATTTATTCATATGTGGACCAGGCTTTTATGTAATGAATTATCTTATTGCTATCGGGACAATGATAGCCATCCAATAACAACGATGTATTTATTAGGAATATTAGGAAGAAGATACTGCCCGCGACTCTTCCCGCGTTTACTTTAGTACATAAATACGTCACTCTAACGCACACTAATTATCTCTTTGCAAAAATTGCTATCCCACAACCATTTTTCGGAGTTAAAAAAATTACCATTTTTTGTCCGCTCCAGACCATATTATGTGTGCAAAATTTCATGATGATTGTTTCAGTAGTTGCAGTGGTAAAACGTAGTAAAAACAAACTTACTATTGTATTTATAATATTATAAAGTATTTATGAAAACAGCCATACCATCTCAGCCAATCTACTGCTCCCTGTGAACATCTATCTGAACCCGCGTCTTTGTCTTCGTTGCTTATTATATTAATATCATGAGACAGAGGTAGAAGATACTTCCCTTCTTAGCCTTAACTTTTCCGTAGCAAGAAAAGACAGATCACTGAACACGTAGTTTTTAAGGCTTTTACTACTTTATAATAAACTAGTCTTTGCCCGCAGCTCCACCGCAGCCAAAAGCTAGTTTTTAGGTTATATCTCATGTTCCCGATATAATAGCGGGATAAAATATATACCAGTTTTAATTCTAAACAAGAGCTATCAAATAAAAACTAGACGTCGCGGGACGTCTACCAGATGTGAAAACATCGAAATAATTTTGTAGAAATAAAATGATCATAACTTGACAAAGTACTCCTCAAGACCAATCAAACGAGTATAAACTCGATAGCGTTGCGTCATTTCATTACAGAATTACTGTGACCACCTTCCAGCTCCATCGTCAGACCCTGGATACCATCTAGAGACAAAGTATTCGTCAAGACATTTGTCTTACAAGCAAAATTTCAGCTCAATCGGAAACCGGGCAGTGTGTCAAATTTAACTTGCAAGATTTGAACGGGACAAGTAAAATAAAAGCGTCGCCACCTTTAGCCTTCCACCTTAAGCCGATTTTACCCTCCCTCCGCATTAGATGTTTCACATCAAAAAGTTGCACCAAAATCCGTTCAGTAGTTTTTGCGTGATGCACGAATGAACAAACGGATGAATAGACAAACCAACAAACGGACATTAATAATAAAATATTATTTTTTGTGTTCAAACACGCCTACACGCGCAGTTAAAAAATTAAATAAGTTTATTTAACGAAGATGCAATCATTTGTTCCAAGCGTCCAAAAAAAGTTTTTTTTTTTAGTTAATAGAAATCTATCCATTAGCTTTCCCGTGATGCCGCAACGCAGTCTTCTATCAATTTACTTATGTATCTTTGGATGTTTAACTATTAATCACATCTAAACAACAAAACCGATTTGGATGAAAGGTATTTAAATAATTAGCCTTTTTCCTGGGAAGACTTAAAAAAGATCCGCTAAGGGCAGCACCAGTGGGGGGTACATATGTTTTGAGACAACAACGTCAAACGTACGTCTTATTATTATCGGAATAAATAAATATTGTGCTGAAAAAAATTTTTTAAAAATTGTCATACCTACAAAACATTGTGCATTCGCTAATTAGCCTTTTTCCTGGGAAGATTTAAAAAAGATCCGCTAGGGGCAGCACCAGTGGGGAGTACATATTATGTTTTGAATTCTCTATTGACATATGTAGCCCACTGGTGCTGCCCCTAACGGATCTTTTTTAAATCTTCCCAGGAAAAAGGCAAATAGGTGAAACACTGGATTGTTATTCTGATAAAATGAATAGTTTCCATCGTACATTTAGCTATTTTTTACATACGGACCTTTTTTTTTTTTTTTTGTTTAGGCGGGAAAAAATGTTCCTAACCGCACACCCCGTCGCTCGGGGCAACGAACAGGGTAGTGTGGGGCCTTCACCCACTAAAGAAACCCGCCGTGTACCGTCTCTCCGCCTTTATTGGCGAGCCACTGGAACTATGTTACATTCCTTCGGTGGTTTTACATACGGACCTAACAATAAAACGGATCTAAACGAAACTTGTTACATACACTCATTTATGACCTGGATAAATACAGCGCATATTTTTTAGTCTAATGAGTTCCTATAACATACTCGCGACAAAACGACTTTAATGACAAAAATTAATTAAAAATGACTTAAATTTGAAGTACACATAAACAAAGTCATGGGCAGTAGCTAGCATTATATTTCTCTAATAGCTCAGAAGCGGACAAATACCTACTAGTTTTTACATAATAACTAAAGTTCCCGATACAGTAGCGGGATAATACGTATACCAGTGTTTAAGTTTAATAAAGAAATATTAAACAAAACAAATCATGAAAATCCGTTTAGTAGTTTGCGTGATGTATGAACATACCAATATATACCATCACGCCTGTATTCCCCGAAGGGGTAGGCAGAGGTGTATTACACACCCACGATTCGCCAGCTATGTTTGAGTCCCACGTAATAGGGGGCGAGCCTATTGACGTCTACCGGGCACATTTCCAAACTCCGGGCAATACCAATATAATACATACAAATTCCTAAAAAAATTTTGAATAACTTAATGCAATATTTTCTTTGAATGGGTTCTTACCCAATAACTATGAACAAATGTCAAATGCCACGTGGTCTCAGACTCCGTGATCCGGCGGTTGGTTATACACCTGGTATATCTGAAACTACATACTTTACCACGTAACGTTCTGCCTCGTTTGCTCCCAAAGACAAAGTTATATAATTAGTCACAATCTAACATATTTCAGAAAGGTAAGGGACATTATCTCATTAGTTAGCGAGAGCATTCGTTCTCATTATGAAACAGAAATATTATATTTAGGGAAACAGACCAAATATTTAAATAAAACTTTAACAAATTTTTGCATAAACTGCAAATAAAACTGTATAACCACGTAACGCCGAAACCTACAACGTAAACTATACCAAAGATATTCCGGACGTCAAATTGTACGAGATCAGAATGACTCTCAAACTACTACAGAACGGAAAGGCAACGGGAGACGACGAAATTACTACAGAGATTCTGAGGGCAAGCTGCTCGTAAGAACCGAGGCCGAGGAGTATAACCGGGCTCTGTATTTGCGTTCGATTCGATCAAAACTTAGGCGATACTGCAGCCCCTTCAGTGGTGCCAAATTGATTGTCGGTACATCTAAGTGTTGAAGTGCTTTTATAAAAACGCCACAATGTCTCTCCAAGTTCAGGATAAGATCACGAAATACTAAATTGATCCAACTGCAGAAAGATCTTAGAGAGACCTCATGTTCTCAAAATTTTTCACCACTGCATTGGAAGATGTTTTAATGTTATTTCTCTACGTATTAAAGTCCGTAATACGTAAATTCTTAGCAGATCAGGAGTGACTGAGATAGCCTACGGGGTCAGAATGCTGAAGTGGCAATGGGCAGGCTACATTGCTCTTTAAGTTTCTTGAATCACGAACACATATCGGACGGTGCAGTGTAGGACGACCTTCCACTAGATGGACTGATGTCATGGTCATCGTTGCAAGCAGTCGTTGAATGCAGGCGGCACAGGACAGTTCCTTGTGGCGTTCTCTTGCTAAAGGAATAAAAATGTAATTTTGTAAAATATAAAATAGATACTACTACTACGCAGGTAACATTCGTTAAAAACACTCGCTTTGGAAACCTAGTACCTCAATAACAACTCTTTCACTTTAGGAAAAGAGAGATATAAAATTATTTTAGATATTTTTATATATATTTTTAGCATTTTACATGCTTAGCACTATACATTAAACACAAAGTGAAAAATGTGAAATCGAAAATAACAGTCAGGAGCAGGATTTGAACCTGCATCTTCTGGATACCGTCCAGATGCTTTACCAATTCAGCCATCCTGACAATTGCTCCTGACTGCTAATTTCGATAACACATCATACTTAACGTCTTTGGGTGACGCCTGCGCCATTTGTCGGAAGTATTTTCATACATTATAAATTTTACATACATTAAAATTGGTAAAGCATCTGGACGGTATCCAGAAGATGCAGGTTCAAATCCTGCTCCTGACTGTTATTTTCGATTTCACATTTTTCACTTTGTGTTTAAGATATAAAATTATCAATACATACATTTTATCGATTTATTATAACATCGATGTACAAAATACTATTTTTAAATAATAGAGAAATAAATAAATTCTCACTTATAGATTTTCAACTAAAATGTTTGGTCTATTTCTATTATACGTCTGTGGGCAGAACAAATGTGTCGCTCCAGTAAACAAACTGTTAATAAATCTCGCGTCTGTGTCAGGATGTGCTTCACAGATAATACGAGATAAAGATATCAATTAGGATTTTATTTATCTTATTCATCACAGAAACTATCAGCTAGAGCTCAGTCAGCTAGAGCTCAGTCAGCTACAGTCCACTTCGGTATAGGTATTATTATTGTTTAGTAAAATCTCTAGTGACGTGTTGATTACACAAACATTACTTCATTATTTTGTTATTACTAGAGTAACTAAACTTATAATAAAGGATTTCATTATATTAGTTTTAATAAAAACAGGATAGAAATATATAAACATACAAATCATAAACAGATTTCTTTTAACACAAAGTGTAAAAATGTGAACTCGAAAATAGTCACGAGCAGGATTTGAACCTGCATCTCCTGGAATACCGTCCCAGATGCTTTGCCAATTCAGCCATCGTGACAATTACTTGGGACTGTGAATTTAGATAACACATTTATTCTTAACGTCTTGGGTGACGCCTGCGCCATCTGTCGGAAGTATTTGCATACATTATACCAACCATGTAAACTTAATTTTACGATTAAGATTTTTACCAAATAATGACGCGATCCTACTGGTATAAGAGTGAACAATTCCATTTATTTTATGATTAATCTTTTTATAATTTTTAATATCTACCATAAAATTCAAAGTTTTACTTCAATCGCGCATAAAGGTTACAAGCACTCATTAATTTTTTTGAAGTGAAAGCCTCTACTGGAACGTTTGGATAGGGAGGTAAATTCATGTAAGTCGTCATCGACATGGTGACGTGACGTGTTAACGATAACACTACATATGTTCATATTAGTATAATTTATTGCGCGGAGCCAGCTGTGAATGTAGATAGATATATATATTATACTGAGTGGTGCGTTTTTGATTTTATTATTTTATAATTTTATGTTTTCACTTCTGTCGGCAGTCCTCATGACTGCTTTAATTTTTTTTTTATAATTCTAAGTTTTGTACAAAGAAATAGTACACATTATGTAAAACTCCCACAACGATAGCTTATGCAAAACTAATAGATACCATCATAATATATGTATAAGAATATACGTAGCTACTATTATACATTTATACTAACCCACTATTGGGTCTCCCTCTCCCAATAGTGGGGTTGACCAAAACATAAATATATACAGATGTTTTCAATCTTTTGGAGTCCTTTATTAACACGTGAAATGTAAAATTAAATTTTCAGAAGCATAAGATACCTAATATTCTGTGAACCTACTTGTTAGCCTAACTAAATTACACGCCAATATATCCCGATTAATATTAGAAGCGCAATAAACAAAATCTTTTTTTAAATTGAACCAGTATTATATTTCAAAGATTCAAATAAAACATAAAAGTAAAAGTATAATCATAAATAGACATACGATTGATCCCTCAATATGGAACACTTGAACCCCTCAGGGCTCATATGAACTTCCAGTTACCACTTTATTAGATCGAAGACGAGAGGATTTTATTAGAAAATTGTGGAATCCGGAAACACTCGCGCACTCGTTGAACACAAAGTTTTTTCATCAGATTGTTTGGGCGCGATTCACTTTGGTAATGTCATTCGAGTGCAGCGCATTTGTGTAGCTTTGTTTGTAATTAAAAATGTTGTAATGTTTGTTATCCTCACTAACCAGTATAACTAAAGGAATAAAAATAAACCTTACTAATATTATGGATTTCAAAGTGCGTTTGTTTATTACGTTCGAACACGAAGTGTCGAGGAGCAGGTGATATACGACCGCTTGTTGTAGTGCTTTTTTGAGATACATTTATCGATGGATGGATAACCGTGAAGTAAAATAGACTACACACTATATATTCTAAGTCCATCAATACAACTTAAAATTAAAAACATCGATACTAATTAGAATTTCAGATACTAAAAACTATAGTTTTTAGTATCGTTCATGTTGAAATACTTAACCAAATGCTAATCGAGTGCACCAGTGATGAACAAAGCGCTTTAACCCGGCTCAACGTCAGAAGCTAATCGTTGTATTTGTGTAGGGAGGTTATCTATCGCTAGTTTGGAGCAAGTCTTGCATTGTTCTGGACCATCTTTGATTGCAAATTGAACTGTAGTTAAGGATTCTGGAGCATAGTTTAGTCTTTGAGAGATTTGTATAGTGCCGTGCACTAGGTGAAACTTTAGCAAAGTTACTGCACATATTTTGGATATTATAAAACTATATAATTTATCTTACAAATATTACAAACTAGATGTAATCCGCGACATCATTTTCGTTAACATTAAACTTGTACTTACTACATTAAACCTCTATTTAGTTTGGGTAATAAACAAAAAATATCGTTATTTTTTTAGGGTTAGTATGTTTTAGAAACCGTAAAACTTGAACAATACGCCTTGTTTCTAAACATTGGAGGATGGCAGAGAACATGACGTTATATGGACGTGAGGTGTAAAACAAGCTTTAATCAACTCGTAAAGGAACCTCACGTAAACCGTAGAGACAGCTACGCCTCGTAGCAATCACGTGTACATGTCGTAGCAGTTTGTGGGACGAAATAAGCTAATAGTGCTAACGAGAACAAAAACAGAACATATTCTTTTAACACTCTGGCCGTCGTTGCGATTTGTCAGATCTGACTCCGATCTTCTTCTGAGGTCGACAGTTGTTCCAATAGGTCCAGGAAGTCAGATAGGTAATCGTTGTGTATAAATATTGCAGATTGCAATATGTGTATAGATATTGGAATAACAGCTATACTGCTGAACTGATCGGAAGCTAACACTAACAAAGCTTGATAGATAGCTTTGAATGATAGCAATAGGAGACTTATAATTATGCTCGCATTGATGTTCTAGTGACAAAATTATGAGACCAGTAGGAAAGAAGCCTAGTTACTATAATTATTCTTAATTTGGGATTATCCAGCCATGTACCTTGTCTGCCCAAAGCCATGCATAGCATTGTAATAAGACTAGGCTTTGCCAGCGGCTTCGCCGCAGCCAAAAGCTAGTTTTTCGGTTATATCTCAGGTTCCCTATATAGTAGCGGGATAATGTATACCAGTTTTTAAGTCAAATCAAGGCCTTTCAAATAAAAAAAGTTGCATCAAAATCCATCTAGTAGTTTTTTAAATTAATTCTAAAAAATGATCTAGTTTAAATAATTTTCTAGTTTTTCGGTTATATCTCAGGTTCCCGATATAGTAGCGAGATAAAATGTATACCAGTTTTTAAGTCTAATCAAGGCCTTTAAAATAAAAAAAGTTGCATCAGAATCCGTCCAGTAGTTTTTTTTTAATAACTTCTAAAAAAATCTAGTATAAATAAATTTCTAGTTTTTCGGTTATATCTCAGGTTTCCGATATAGTAGCGAGATAAAATGTATACCAGTTTTTAAGTATAATCAAGGCCTTTCAAATAAAAAAGTTGCATCAAAATCCGTCCAGTAGTTTTTACGTGATGCGCGAACAAACAAACAGACAAACAGGTAAACAGACAGACAACATTTTCTAAAAAAAATTGATTTGAGTTTAGACTCTCTATGTAGCTTATTACAGCCATTTTTTCTCAAATATCTTCAATGTACAGACACAGCTATGTTACAGTTTTATAATAGTATAGATAAGTAATAGACAATATTGTTCACACAATATTTCTGCCGTCAATTATAAATAGCTGTTTTACGCCTTGTATAGACTCTTTCAGGTGCAGCCCCAATTTGGATGTGAGTATTTCGGCCACGTGCATAGGGCGCTCGTAAAGAAAAAAATCTTTGTCAGCTCCCTTCAAGGTGTTCATTAGACACCTTCACCATCTTCGTTTCCTAAAATGCAGAGCATCACCAAAACAACTCCAGCCTTTAGACACAGTCACTGTGGCATCTCAAATTACTTGTTTAAGATTGCCTTTGAGATTATATGATCCCGTGATGATCATAATAATACCAGCCAGGCCACCAGAACAGTAGCTTGAACAGCTGCTGGAGGCCGTTTATCCTCTAGTAGCGAGTAGAGCTTATTCAAGTGCTAAATTTGTACACTTTAACATGTTATTGTGTATCTTTTGTGGCGATCTTAATCTTAGTAATTTTATGAAATAAATAAAATTGAAGTGTCTATTTGTAATGTCTGAATAACAGCTTTTTACTAAATGCATACAAAAGTATATACGTAACCTATGACTAAAGTTTTACGGCTAATCTTTCTAAACGGCTGGACCGATTTTGAAGGGACTTGCACTGGGAAATAGCTGATCTTGTAGGGAGTAACTTAGGATACTATGTAAATATTTTGTAAAAATAATTAGGGTTCCTCATAAAAAAGAAAATAACTAAATTCCATGAGAGCGAAATCAAGCAGTCGTAGCAGCTAGTAATATTTATAAATATGTATACAAGTTTGTGTGTTTGGCTGTTTATTGCTCAATCATGCAAAAATGGCTTTCCAGATGTGGATGCAATTTTGTATGCTAATGGTTAGGTAGTTTGTTACCAGAATTAACACATACTTTTCATCCCAGAAAATTTAGGTATCTATGGGATAACTACTTGTACTTTGTATTTTTCAATAGAGATAATGAATGTGCCCGAAGTCCAAATCGCGGACAGCAGCTATTAATATAAATAAAAAGATCTGTTCAGAACTAAAGGAATGAATATATTACAAAGACAACCCTAGCCGACCTAGTAGTCGGGCAAAAAATAAACTGTTTATATTTGCTTATCTATCAAGCTTGTGCCGTGACGCAATGTCAGATAAAATAGAATAGTTTTCTATGAATAACTTGAGTTAGCATTTCAGATCTTTTTAGAGGACAACATGCAAATACATAAGAAAATAATAAGAAATATATAGAAAAAATACACGAGGATCCTTTCAAGGAAACCCATAAGATTGATTTGTTTTTGATATCGCGTGGAGATAACGTCACAACTGTTCGTCCGAGACGCGAGCGCGACCAACTTGTATTAACAAAGTTTTATCTGAATATATTTGGATGAGAGTGAGTTATTGCAAAAATAACTATATAGTAAAAGCGTGTTACATTCTTACTTGTTTTACTCATGACAGACGAAACGGAACGGAAGCGGGTATATGCGTTTGGGTATAGAAGTTCTCTATATATGCGTATGTACGCCTGATATCATTGGATTTTGTTGCGGTTTTCTGCATTTAATAAATCATTTCAAAGTAGATTCAGTGCTATGGATCAATAAAATTATTATAAAATTATATTCTTAGTATTGCTGGCTAAGAGCTATAGTTATCACTTGTCGTACTTCTTCTGCCACTACACGCAATAAAATAGAAAAAAAAAACATTTAACATGCTAGGTCTCAAATAAACCACCACTCAAGGAATGTAATATGGTTCCGGTGGCCCGCCAATGAAGGCGGAGAGACGGCACACAGCGGGTTTCTTTAGTGGGTGAGGGCCCCACACTACCCTGTTCGTTGCCCCGAATAACGGGGTGTGCGGTTAGGAACATATTTTACCTTCTTAAAAGTTCTCAAATAAACCAAATAGTGGAAAATATGTTTGTGAAACAATCTACCGTTACCTCTAGCCTCTAGTTACCCCTAGTGTAAATCCAGTACTATTCTTTGGGGATATATTTAGGGGTGCACGAAAGAATTTCATATTACACAAGTAAATGACGGTCCATATTTTACATTGCGCAACTCAATAAGTTCGCACAAGAATCTCGGTCTTTTATAAGATGTTTATTGAAAGTAATTGTGAACAAATTCATTTAGAGATCCATTAAAATGTTAAGGAATATTTTCTATCTCGTCACGTAACTTGATTGTTCTGAAGTAAAACGCATTTGACCTTTTGTGCGCCGTAAAATTAAGTTTTCAGTTAAAATTTAGGTGCCACTTTACTGTGTCATAGATGTTATTTGCGTCACACCGTCACCATCAATCATATTGGAGTACAAATTTAGCGGGAAAATGAACAAATAGCCTTTTTCTCAGAAGCCATTACTGTCCCACTGTACTCATGGGTCTTTACTTAGATCGAAAGGGACATTTTGGTTTGGTTGTACTGTCCACCACGTTGGCCTTATGCGGGTTGGCAGACATCAAAACCTTTTCAATAAATCTTTCAGACTTGAAGGTTTCTTCACACTGTTTTCCTTCACCGAGCAGTAATAGTTTGTCAACATTTTATATAATTATTTGCACAATAAGCATGTAATTTTACTATACAAACTTCTCAGTTCATGTAACGAGATTTTCTGAGATTTTATTTTTAGTTATAAGTTAGGAATAAAGTTGAATATGTAGTCTTAGTAATAGCCTTCTAATATAAATTCCTGTCCAAATCTCTGCAACTAAAACACTTAAACTGGACGGACAGTGTTAAAATAATGTTTTAATATCCCCTGACCCTCGAAATCCCGGCATTTATTACTCTTTGTGTGACAATTAACACGGGCGACCTTCATTAGAGACATCATCAGTTGCGGCTCCGGGTCCGCCGCAGATTTGTTCATAAAGATTGCTTTAACTACTGGCGTTGTTTGTTAATTTGTTGTGTTTTGGATGTGTTGTGACTCGTGACGGGCTCGTCGTTGAAATTCTCTCAGTTGTTGTTCCAATGTGCGGGCTGTGTTGTTGTGGCAGCATATATTATATTATTTTGAATTTTTATAAGTCTTAACTTTGCTGCAGTTTTTTCTGTTCTACGTAGATACTAACAAGTATGTGGCCCACCTGATGGTAAACGGTTACCATAGCCTATAGACGCTAGAAACACCAGATTGGAAGCAGTATCATTAGCGCAGCGCCATCTCGAGGGAAAGGGATAGGAGGTGAAAAGGAAGGATAATAAGGAGAGGATAGGGAGGGGGTTTGGGTTACCGGCACTCTCACTCACAATACGAAACACAACGGCAGGAGTATCTACTGTTGTTTCACGCTGATCTCCTGTGAGAGGGTGGTATGCAAATTTTATCGTAGCACTCACTGTTACTGTTGATTAGTAGCAATTAAATAATAATAATAAATAAATATTCACGGACATTTTCACACAACCTCCTCTGGTCCCAAACTAAGCTTAAAGCTTGTGCCACGTTACGGATATAATAAATATACTACCTTTTTTTGTAAATAAATACATATAATAGATAGAAAACACCCAGACGCAAGTACAAATATCTGTGTTTATCACACTAATAATTGTCCTGCGTGGGAATCGAACCCACGACCTCGTGCACGGAACACAGTTACAGTGCCGACTATGCCACGAGGCCCGAAATATCTATCCCTATCGCGTTTACGTTTATTTATTTTTACTAGATCGACGTTTCAAATACTCATATGGAAAGACCAAATTATTTGTGAAATGTGGAAAAAAGAAAACTGCGAGCGGGAATCGAACCTACGTCCCTTCCGATCCGGGGAAGTGCTCTAAGGAAGGGACGCAGGTTCGATTCCCGCTCGCACTAAAGTTCTCTTTTTCCACATTCACAAATAATTTGTTCCTTAAAGTAGCTGAGCATGTCAAGTGCTAAAATACAGTTAAAAATACTTAGGTATATGGAATTTATGGTCACGCGTGGTCTTGTGGTGGATGAAAACGTCAGTATACCTTTTAGAATATTGGCTGTGTGGGGCTGGCGTAAGAATTGTCCCACCCATCCCTACCCACGGGAGTCGTGGGAGCCGACTGAGGGAATGCCGGGGGAATAGGCAGCGGCACTCCCTCGAGTATTAACAACATCCACTGCGATCGCCAACCCGCCTGCTAAGCGTGGCTATTGCGGCATTATCCCCCACGACGGGACCGCTCGTTGTGGCGTTCTCTTGGGGAGGCCTATGTCCAGCAGTGAACGTTGAAAGGCTGATGGATGGATGGATGGACCTTTTAGAATAAAGTATGTAATATATGATGCGATAATTATTTTCTTCTGTAAACGTAGTTTTATTTAATAACTAGATCCTGCTGCGTGCACTTCAGAATACAAATACATCACACAATATATTTGTAAAAATAGATATCCCACGGGAACCATTAACGTTTCCAGGATGAAGAGTAGACTGCAAAATTTCATGATGATTGGTTAGTTATGGCGTGAAAATGTAACAAAGAAATAAACTCACTTTCATATTTATAATTATTAGTAATGACTGCACAGATGGCGGAGTGGTTTAGATACCGGCCTGCGGTCCCAGTGTTATGGGTTCGACTCCAACACAGGACAACACTTTGTGTGATCCACAAATAGTTTAGGTGTAATTTGTGTCCGTGAAATTGTATCTTTGTAAAGTCCCCCGGAATACATGGATTATTTCTTAGTGTAGTGTGTTGTCTTTAAAAAAGAAAAAAACTATATTACATATTCGCGTAAATATCATAAAATGTTAAAGTTATTTACTGTTGTTTGCCGGGTTAGATAAAATATTATTTGAATTGACTATAAACACTTGATATTATTACAGTATTAAGGGAAATATTTCATAGCAAAAACAAACCCTATAACAAACCTTTTGAAAATAAATATAAAAATAAGTAAAGAGAGAGTAGAAAAGATTCTCTTACTCCTTTCTTCCGACCCTGAGGTTCAAGTTGCAGAGGGGACGCATATTTCTTTTCGCAATTTACTCCATTGGCCTAAATAAACCTCTTCAAAAATATTGCCAGTGAATTGACTCACGTACCCTCGGGGGAAAATAAGACGCCTTTGCTTTGTGATATCACTTCGCTTCGAATATAGAAATCATAAACATAACAACATAGAAATGTTTTACATATATAATTTTAACCCTTTGATAACCCTTTGCTTTCCCAATTTTGGGTATATTTCAAGCCATACTGAAAATGTGAATCCTGATTCAATGCGGTTTGCCAGAGTTCACATGCCTTGTTCAAGTTTGTTCGAGACAAATAATAAGTGAATATATTGCGACCAACATGATGTCAATACTCAATATAATTTAGTGATAGAGCATTGCTTGTCACAGCATGAATGAGCCGGCTCGATCGGGGAAGTACCACCCTCTCACAGAAGATCAGCGTGTAACAACTGTGGCTAATCCTACAGTTATTTTTCGTGTGGTGAGTGAAAGGCGGTGATGTCCCAAAAGGAGGGGGCTCCTTAACCTCCATCCTCTTCTTATTATCTTTCCCCTTCCCTTCCTTTCCTGTTTCATAGAATTGGTGGTTGGTGGCTCTGGTGTTGCTAGGTTCTATAGGCTACGGTAACCGCTTACCATCAGATAGGCATCTGTATGCCCTCCGCGTAGAGTAAAAAAATCACAATTATATACAACACAACTGTTTCATTCATCTAATTACATAAACGTGTAACTATTAATAGCTGAGCCACCGATGCATGTTCTAGGCCGTGGTTGAAGCAATATTCAGATTCCATGACCGCAATTCTAAAGTTTACAATATCTATAGTTATAAGTAATATCTTCGTAAACTGGAGCCACTTCGCTCGTTCAGTTAACGAGAAGATATCACAAGTAAACTTCGTGTCCCTCTCGGGCGAAGAATAACAAAAACTATTATGTGACATGTACCATCCTAACAGCAGATACAGGTGGTGAGGGACGTTTATTATCTTTAAGGAATATCAGAATAAATTATTCTGAAAATAAAAAAGATAAATGCGAGCTGGACCCGAACCCGCGACCTGCCGATTAATCTGTCTTTACCTTTAAGGTATAGGAGAGAGTAACTCGTAATGATCAATTTCTATGTCACATTGTTTTATTGACTAATCGTTAGATTTTTATACTATACATAGTAGATCTATTGTGTATT
Source organism: Leucoma salicis (assembly GCA_948253155.1). Taxonomy (NCBI): domain Eukaryota; kingdom Metazoa; phylum Arthropoda; class Insecta; order Lepidoptera; family Erebidae; genus Leucoma; species Leucoma salicis. The sequence continues at coordinate 21,751,172 of OX411822.1, forward strand.
CAGAATCTAAATATTATTATATTATATACTAGCCTTTGCTTGCGGCTCTGCCGCAACTAAAAGCTAGTTTTTAGGTTGTATCTCAGGTTCCCGATATAGTAGCGGGATAAAATGTATATCTACCAGTTTTTAAGTCTCATCGATATCTATCAAATAAAAAAAGTTGCATCGAAATCCGTTCAGTAGTTTTTGCGTGATGCGTGAATAAACAAACAGATAAACAGACAAAAATCTAAGAAAAGTGTTTTGTGTTCAGACACGTTTATATAGCCTAATACAGTATTTTTTTCTTAAAAATCTTAAATGTACAGACACAGCTCTGTTACAACTTTATAATAGTAATAGACTAGCCTTTGCCCGCCGGTTCCGCCACAGCCAAGAGCTAGATTTTAGGTTCCCGATAAAGTAGCGGGATAAAATGTATAACAGTTACAAGTCTAATCAAGAGCTACCAAATAAAAAAAGTTGCATTAGAATCCGTTTAGTCGTTTTTGCGTAATACGCGAGTGAACAAACAGAAAAACACAAATTATTTGTGAATAAGGAAAAAGAGATTTTTTGTACGAGCGGGAACTAAAAATCTCTTTTTCCTTATTCACAAATAATTTGTACTTTTAAAAGTGGCGGAGCATGTCAAATGCTAAAAAATATAGACCAAAAACAGAAAAATAGACAAAAAGTCTAAAAAAAATGTTTTGTGTTTAGTTCAAATTCAAATTCAAAAATATCTTTATTTCATAGGCCTATTAAATAGCACTTAAAATCGTCAAGAATACACTAATAATTACCACGAGCACCTGAGGCGAGTGCATCCGCAATAACAAAGTGGCGATTGCAATCGCCACAAGCGGCCGGATTCCGAAGTAAAGCCTTTCATGAGAAGAACCCGGCAAGAAACTCATGGGCCACTTTTTTAAATTGCCAATTTATTACAATTTATTATAATCTTTATAACTAAAATGGCATTATATCATACAAAACAATTTTGAAAATTAATGAATGAGGAGCAGCTCAAGCCCATTTTGTTTTATCCTCAAGATAATCCGAAACAGTGTAATAACCTTGATTACAAAGTCTAATTTGTATGGTTTTCTTAAATTTATTTAGTGGCATGTTTCGGACATTTTCAGGAATCTTATTGTAAAAGCATATACATTGCCCCATATAAGATCTACTAATTCTCTGTGTTAGACACCCCTATATAGTCATTTTTTTCTCAATTATCTTAAATTTTCAGACACAGCTCTGTTACAGCTTTATAATAGTATAGTTAATGATATTTATCTCGGGACTTGGACGATACAGCCAATCAAAATACAATTAAGTTTCTCTGTAAGGAAAGTTTTATTTTGTTAATTTCACATATTCACAAATAAAAGTATCTAGTATTTTTAAGTACAAATTATTTGTGAATAAGGAAAAAGAGATTTTTTGTACGAGCGGGAATCGAACCCGCGTCTTTTCCAATCCGGGGATGTGCTCTAAGCCATTGAGCTATCGTACAGATCTTTCGATCATCCCAATCTCCTTATCAAATTTGTCTTTACGACCAAAAATTGGCGGAGCATGTCAAATGCTAAAAAATATAGATCAAAAAAGTATGTAGTAGTTAACAAAACTTTACCTGTAATAAAATAAACGACATTTAATGTTGTTAATCGCAATGTCGATTCCTAAATCACGGCACTTACGAGTAGTTTAATATTCCCTAACGAAATGATTTTAAATTATTTTCACACGATAGATAGTTATGAGTAATTGAGTTGTAGCTTCATAGATTATATTGCGAACACAGATTTACAGAACACAGAAAGAACGAATATCGACCACCTACTACAACGATGCTTGAATGCGTGGCAAAAATTCAAATGAAAGTTATATTTTCTTTACATATATAGTATATATATAGTATATAGTATCGCGATTGATCCGTACTAATTGGGATCTAAAGAAAATTATGACGCAACCTTATTTCATCGTTCACTTGTGTGTCTTTGACGATTCCAATAAATAAAAATATCCAGATAATAATACCTTTAACCTTTGTTGCATTTATGAGCTCTCTCAAACCTCATTGAAATTCATCGTAAGTCACAAATTCAGTCACAAACGTATTATTTCTGTCAAATTCAGTTATCGGCGCGCTCGTGCGTTTCGACAATTTATCAGCGAAACAATGAGCGCTTACTTCAATATTATTTGTTGTGGATGTACCTACTTAATGGACACATTAATGAAGTGTCACTTATTCATGTCATTATTCAATTATTTTGTAGTTTTAATTATTTGTAAGGTATATTTTTAATCGACTTCAAAAATAGGAGGAGGTTATCAATTCGGACGTTGTGACACAGAATTATTCCCAGAATCAGAACAACTAACACAAATACTGACACAAAGAATTATTCTGTGTGGATATTTAACCCATACGGACGGTCAGTGTCTAAACTACTCCACCATCTGTGCTGTACTGATAAATTATAATAATTAATGTTGATAAAGCTACCAAGCTCTCTTTTGATACCAGTCAAGGAAGAAGATGATGCAGTATGCCTTTCCCCTACCCCTATTTTTTTTTATTGCAGTCCGACCATACATACATACATACCCAATACTTTGAAATCGTCATTCACATAATCTGTCCACCTTTTTTATCCTCTCTGTACTCCAATTTGGATAATTCTATTTACAGTTATTTGGTAGAATGTAAAAGATCTAAAATAAGCATGTCTTATATATAATATCATGTCATGGTCATAAAAACATTTTAAATAAAATAAAACTAAAACAGAGTCAAATAAATCATAACAGCAAAGGTTTTAATGATGAATTAGATCGAAAGTTATTAAAATAACTTTAGGCAAAGGCCAAAAGTTACGCGCAAAATCTAAATTAAAAATATTGGTAAATAAATCAAAAGAAGTTAGATCCCATTTTTCACAAGTGATGGATATTTGTAAATATTATTAGCTTTTTTGAGAATTTTCATTCAGTAAACTCTGCTAGTGCGGTTTAATTATCTTTAATTCAAGAGGTAAACATTATTTTGCATGTAGGTACCAGTTTCTAATGATTTTGTCACAAGTAATTGTAGCCGCGAGCTACCAATTTATTCTAGGCGGTCGAAGCACATACCACTGAAGGAATGCAATATGGTTCCGGTGGCCCGCCAATAAAGGCGGAGAGACGGCACACGGCGTGTTTCTTTAGTGTGGGTGAAGGCCACCCACTAACTTGTTCGTTGCCCCGAACGGCGGGGTGTGCGGTTAGGAATTTTTTTTCCCGCCTTACAAAAAACAAAAATTGGAGTCGAGGCACGCGTCAGGTTGACGTTAACTGCCAACGTGTGACGTAACTACGATAGTCAACAGACATGTGACGTCTCGGATCGTATCGCGCCGTCAAGTCTGTCAAAGTCTCTTCTGTTGTACGTTTGTACGACCAAAAATGATTATTCTACTCTTTGTGTACGACTCTTGATTTCAGTGGTTAGCGTCAAGAGCTATTCACAAAAGCGGTAGATATAAAAGAGCATTAGGATATGTAAAAAGCGTAAATAGAAAATGTTTTGGAATATCGTAAAAATACAACTGACGCTAATAGATTTAGTTTTAAAACGTTGTCTGTCTTCTAAGCTTCACCGAATTATAAAATTAAATAAAAAAGCTCAAAATTATTTAATTTTATACCTTTCAGCTCACAACAAAGTTGAAGCAATATAATAGAACAGGATCTCCATCGTCCAAATTATCTTTTCATGAAACCGCATTTTCCAAAAGAAATAAAAGCTCCACCAAAGAGCTTCCAAAAGAGCTTTTATTACAAAATAAAATAAAATTACTTAACAATTTTTATATCACCATAGGAAGTAAATTGGCCTATAAAAAGGTAGAGGCTTGTTTGTCCCGGAATGAATGAGCGGGCTCGATTGCCGATGTACCACCCTCTCACAGAAGATCAGCGTGAAACAACGGTAGTTACTGCTACTGTTGCGTTCCGTAGGATGTTTGAGAAAAAAAAACCACTCCTTCCCTTTCCTTATTATCCTTTCTTTCCACCTCGTATGCCTTCCCTTAGTGCTGGCGCGGTTTTGCGAATAAAAAATAAATTAATGGACGCCTATTTTTAGCATCAATCAATACACATTGAAATATCTTTTGGCATCCAACCAGAAATGCAAGGGGTTATAACTGCTATTTCCTTTGGTAAACTCTTACCACACCCACGGTAAAGAATGGAATGGTGACACTTGCATTTTTAGTCCGTCACACGGATGTGATATGACATTTTATGTGTGTTTATGTAATCAAGAAATCTGCGTTTTATTTAAGTCTATAACCGACAAAGAATTAATCTACATGTTATGAGCCATTACCATTTTAATGTCGGAACAGTTTTACAAAACCATTAAATAATTGGCTTCATGCCAAGTAATACATATTACACGTTTTATCACACAGTTGTATCAATTTCATCATTTACAACAGGAAAAGATCCTGGAATTGTTTTTTATTATTTAGACAACTAGAACCAACACACAGTCCACTTTGATGGTCGTTACCGCTATGCACACACATTTTGACATTGTGATGCTCTACTACCAGTTAATATTGAAATTCGTTGTTGTGTAGGCTCCCTTCACCTAATAGCTTCATACGATAACCTAGAGCAAAAAATCGATGGATAATTAAGTAGTTATTCCAAATTTTTTAAATGCTATTGTTGGAACACGATGTGCGAAATCAAAAATGATAGTCACGAGCAAGCACAAGCCATAATAGAATCTCTCAGACAGGTTCCCAAAAATGTATAAATAAAAAAATACATACAACACAAATTGCTATCATATTTCAAAAGAAACTATTCTAAGCCCACGCTTGGTAAATTGGAGAGGAGCTCAGTCTGTGGTGTAATGCAATAACTCAGCACATTCTGCAAATTGAAAATCTTCTAAATAGATTAAACTTTGCCGAGACCACAGCGATGCAAGTTTCAATAAGCTAAAAGGTCTATGGTAAAGGGAACGATGACTACAGAGGACATTACAGAGAACTACTTAGGTTTAAATACCAGTCAAAAAAAACATAAAGATATAAAAGTAGAACCTACACGATATTAGATTTCACTAATATCAGTTTTTGGAATAGCCGTATCGATGACCAGAATAATGCAGGTCAGTGGTTATATCCTGTCAGCTTACTTTTAGATAGTAAATCACACTAATAGAAGAATAAATCGTACTTGCTCCCATAAAATAATCTTGTACACAAAAAAACCACCTATCTTATAACCGTGTGACAGCCGCAATTTTCTCCATTCCCTTGTTATTATGTCTTATGAAGAATGACGTAGAATAATCTAATATATGAAATGTTGGCACCATCCGCAAATACATGTACATGTGTTTTGTTATTTTGTTATATGCGGACAGTTTAAATTGAAACTTATGAAAAAAGAATTGCTTAGAGTCAGAAGTGGGTGCTAAGTGTGCACATAGCGTTTAAAGCTTCATTAATGGATACGCGGTTCATTGTGCGTCTCAATATTTATGGTGTTGCGTTGTACATATTTTTTTATTTGCTATAATCCACAGGTCAGTAGCTTAATATATTTTAACTTATCCAGCTTGGATTTGTAGAGCACGGTATGTGGCTCACCTATCTGTTTGCCTGACACCCACTTTGCAAGCTTCATCGTAATTATGAGAGCGTTTGCATGATTTAACGGCATTAATCGCTCATGCTTACGAGAAAATAGCGCAGGATTTTTGATTGCCGATCGCCCCGCAGCTGTGCTTTGCAGAAGAAAGGAGTACTCGCTGCAGCCAGCCAATTTATGCTCGGAGAGAAAGGTATTTTTGTACAAGAGCTACGTACATGATTAATGTGCAATTATCGTGCAAAAGCTTGAACGCTGAGTACATTCACTATTTCACACACTTTTAGAAGTAATGTAGTTAAACTAAAAACAAAAGAGACCCTTTAATACTTCAACATAGAAGCTCAGGCCAGGAAATTAGGCTCGTCTTTCTAATCCAACGTTATCCTGCCAGGGGCTTATTTTCATTTTGTATCAAATAATCATACCTTATTACTGTATAAGGATTATATTATACACAATTTATGTGATCTCGACTTTAAACGAATATTGTGCTCTCGTAATAATGAGCTTCGTAAAACAATGTAGGGAGATTGCGTGTTGTGTACATTATGCGTATGTACGTAATCCATAATAAAGTAGGCATAATACTGATCATAATTTTTTTGTATATTAAGGCATATTATTTCTTGCAGTTTGGCACTTAAGGCAGTAGTAGCGATTGTCTAGAGAATTAGGCATCAATCTCCAATGGCGAGTATTTTCTGTCTGATTCCTACACTAGATTATTCATTTATTAGGCTGGATCATTCCTCTGAATATGTGCGTATGTACATGCACAAGATCCAGTCAATGAATATACAATGAATATTATCTACATTAAAAATGTACTATTTCTTAATGAACTGTCAGGCTAGAGTATTAAATAGAAGGTCGAAAATTTTGATAATAATTTTTTTTCATTGTGTGAACCTGCGCCTAAACATAATATTCTCGATGACGGCATGTAAAATGTGATTACATGCACTGGGCTAGGCGTGGTGTATTATGGCCCTACGATGGAAGTAATTTGATTTGAAAACAAAAAAGGATAATGAAAATTCATGGACTCCATATTCGAAACGTCACGTCTAAATATCTTGCTGTAACGACACGCGACAACACACATTATGTGGGAACACCTTCCATAAATTGTCAGTGAGCTGACGCTATCTGCGCCAAGTCAGTGTAGAACCAGGGTGACATGTAATATGTTGGTTGAGTACACAAAATCAAATAAAATATGCCATATGACTCGATATACATTTTTGTTCTGTTTTAAAGAGTTTAATTGTCTTTTTGTCTGTTGATCTTAGTCAAAGGCGCAACAGAGGTGAGGTAAATCTTCCACTTTATACTAAAACTGCATTTATCAAACACCTGCGGCTGCCTACGAACCTAACAAATAGTCAATTTAATGGAACTTAAGTAGTTTTTTTTTCTATTTTATAGATCATGGGTGGCAAACAAGCATGCGACATGCTCACCGTAGCCTATAGACGCTACCAATACCAGAGAGGCATCGCTCGCGCGTCTTCAACTCCAAGGAAAATTACATGAGGTGGAGAGGACGGATGATAAATAAAAAACATGCGGGGGGTTTAAGCATCCAGCGCTCTCACTTACCATACGAAACAAACTAGTAATAGTATCTACCGTTAGTTTACGCTGATCTTCTTTAAGCGGATGGTATTTTACCTATCGAGTCGGCCTATTCATGCAAGGAGAGCGAACAAGGCTCTCTCTCACCCTTTTCCAAAATTAAAATATATAACCTCATTTTGGCATGACAATCACGTATAAGATGCCATCTTAATCACATTTTAAGGCAAATTTTTGGAAGGAATGCTCTTTTCATCTCTCATCGCGTCTAATCCGCATCAACATTCACCGTCGATACACTCTACGCGTGACTTCTAACAACTTGTTACGTCTGTCAAACTCATGCGTACACCCCTGCCATAGAATTCGTAACACAGAAATAGAATAGAAATGGTATAGAGCTCATTATTTAATCAGTAACACTGACACCATGTCACAAATAAACATTACGGTACGGTTTTGTTATAACTTTTCCATCTCTTGTTGCGCCCGTGTGGGCGGAGTTCCTGGCCGCTCGCAATAGGGCCCTTCTGTGGCGTCCACAGAGGGTCGTAGTGGTCAGGGCAATACGCGGGTACCGCACGGTCCCGTGGGATCTGGAGGCGGAGGTGCTCGCCGACGGGTGTCGACGGCGCGGGCGGGGGCAGCCGCCCCTCGCCAAGCGCAATCTCAGCGTGGCGGGAAGATGCTCACCTTCCGGTTGGTGCAAGTTTTGTCGGGGCACGGTTGCTTCGGTAAATACCTGCACATGATCGCTAGGAGGGAGACGACCCCAGGCTGTCACCACTAGGAGCTGGCGGACCTCCGTGCGGCGTGCATTCGTGCCCGGAGGTCCTACACCCGCAGTCGGCGGCGCAACCGCGATCGGGAACGGGAGGGCCAGCTGTACGAGGCGTACCGCACATCGCGGGCCGCGTTTAAGCTGGCCATCTGCCGCGCCAAAACAGAGAAAAGGCAGGAGATGCTGGATGGTCTCAACTGTGACCCCTGGGGTCGCCCATATCGTGCGGCGCTGAACAAGCTCCGCACTCAGGGCCCCCCCCTCACAGAGACCCTTCAGCCCAGCCTCCTCACCGAGGTGGTCGAGGGCCTATTCCCTAGACGGGCGGAGCACACGCCCCCGGTCATGGCAATGCCAGGTAGCGACCGGGAGGCCGACCTCAGAGTACCGCCCGTCACCGTGTCGGAAATGGGGGCGGCTGTTTCGCGGATTCGTTCCAAGAACACCGCCCCCGGCCCGGACGGGATACCCGCCCGAGTGCTTGCCCTGGCTCTAAACCACCTGGAGCCCCGCCTCAGGGGACTGTTCGACGCGTGCCTGGCGTCCGGACGGTTTCCTGGCTGCTGGAAGGAGGGGAGGCTGGTACTCCTGCCGAAGCCGGGGCGTACGCCGGATTCGGTCGGGGCCTTCAGGCCCATCGTGCTGCTGGACGAGGCGGGTAAGCTGCTGGAGAGAATCCTCGCTGCCCGCATCGTCCAACACCTGCGCGACGTCGGACCCGACTTGTCGGATGCCCAGTTTGGCTTTCGGGCTGGTCGTTCGACGGTCGGCGCGATTATGCGCCTGAGGGCCGCGGCCGCGGCGGTCGTCGCCGGCGGTGGAGTGCTGTTGGCGGTGTCGCTCGACATTGCCAACGCATTCAATAGTCTGCCATTCAGCTGCATCAGGGAGGCGCTCCAGTATCACGGGGTGCCTGCATACCTGAGGCGGCTGGTGGTGGACTATCTTGAGGGCCGCAGCGTTCTCTATGAGAGCCGCATAGGGGACGTTGTGAGGAGACCCATGTCGTGCGGTGTCCCGCAGGGTTCGGTTCTAGGGCCGCTCCTGTGGGACATTGGTTACGACTGGGTGCTACGCTGTCGGCTCCCCCCCGGGCTGGCGGTCATCTGCTATGCGGATGACACGCTGGTCGTGGCCCGGGGTGGAAACTTCGAGGAAGCGGCGTTCCTGGCCACCTTAGGGACCTCGGAGGTGGTTAGGAGGATCGGGGCGCTGGGGCTTAGGGTGGCCCTGGACAAGTCGGAGGCCCTACTTTTCCATGGGCCCCGACGTCGGCCACCTGCTGGCGCCTCAATCACGGTGGACGGGGTCCAAATTGGGGTGAAGGCCCAGATCAAGTATCTGGGCCTGGTGCTGGATGGGCGGTGGCGCTTTCGCGAGCACTTCCGCCAACTGTCCCCGAGGCTCGTCGGCGCAGCGTCCGCCCTTGCACGGCTTTTGCCGAATATGGGCGGACCCAACAATGCGTGCCGACGGCTTTATGCGGGGGTTGTCCGGTCGATGGCACTGTACGGTGCACCTGTGTGGGCGGGGTGCCTGGACGCGCCGAACAGGGCTCTTCTGTGGAGACCACAAAGAGTCGTCGCGTCCAGGCTCATACGCGGATACCGCACGGTGTCGACGGAAGCGGCCTGCGTGCTGGCCGGAACCCCCCCGTGGGACTTGGAGGCGGAGGTGCTCGCCGAAGTGTATCGGCGGGCATCGCAAGAGCGAGAGGTGGGAGGTCGTCCTCCACCCAGGGAGGTGGCCAGGTGGCAGGGCGATGCCCGCCGAGCTGCCATGGCCAGATGGAGGACACGGCTGGAAGCGCCCCGAGCCGGTCTCTGGACCGTAGGGGCGCTCCAGCCTGTGCTGGAGGAGTGGGCGGGGCGACGGCACGGAGTCCTTACCTTCCGACTGGTGCAGGTGCTGTCGGGGCACGGTTGCTTCGGCAGATATCTGCACATAGTCGCAAGGAGGGAAGCGACTCCGGGCTGTCACCATTGCGGCTGCGACGAGGACACGGCGCAGCACACGCTCGAGTCATGCCCGGCTTGGGGCGGGCAGCGCGGTGAACTCGTCGCGGCAATAGGGGGGGACCTCTCGCTGCCGAGCGTCGTTAGAGCGATGCTTGGCAGCGACAGGAACTGGGCCGCGGTCGCTGCCTTCTGCGACGAGGTCATCTCGCGGAAGGAAGCGGCGGAGAGGGCCAGGGAGGCTGATCCTTCCGCAGACCCGAACCGCCGCCAGCGACTGGGGCGGCGCAGGCGTGAGTATTTGCGCCTAATGCCGCCCTAGCTGAGGCTGCGGGTGGATGGACCGGGGAACGTCCGCCACCCGCAAGGCCTCCCGCGAAGGTGCGACGCACTGTGTGCGGGTGCGTCGCTCAGAAGCGGGTATCCGAAATGGTAAGCCGCCGGCGGACCACCGAAGGAATGTAACATAGTTCCAGTGGTCCGCCAATAAAGGCGGAGAGACGGCACACGGCGGGTTTATTTAGTGGGTGAGGGCCCCACACTACCCTGTTTGTTACCCCGAACAACGGGGTGTGCGGTTAGGTACATTTTTACCCGCCTAAACAAAAAAAAAAAAAAAAAAAAAAAAGGCTGTCACCACTGCGAGTGCGGCGAGGACTCGGTGCAGCACACGCTTGAGTCGTGCCCGGCCTGGGATGTGCAGCGCCGGGAACTCGCTGCAGTCATAGTCGTGGACCTGTCGCTGCCGGCCGTTGCGCCAGCGATGGTTGGCTGTGACAGGGCCTGGACCGCGGTCGCCGCCTTCTGCGAGGCTGTCATCTCGCGGAAGGAGGCGGTGGAGAGGGCCCGGGAGGAATCCTCCTTCGCGGACCCGCTTCACCGCCGGCGAGCGGGGCGGCGTGCGCGCTCTTACCTGCGCCTGATGCCGCCCTAGCCGAGGCTGCGGGCGGTGGGGTCGGGGAGTACCCTGCCGTGCGCGGAAGCCTACCGCGAAGGTGTGACGCCAAAGTGCGCGGGGCGGCGCACAAGAGAGGGTGCCCGAAGTGGTTGCCGCCTGCGGATCGCGGTGAAATGACGCGGTACCCGTAATCCGCCGTAGCAAGGGCGGGTGAGGGCGCACGGTGGGTGGTGAGAGCCCCACACTACCCCGTTGTCTGCCCGGGCAGCGGGGTGTGCGGTAGGACATTTTTTCCCACCTAAAAGTAAAACAAAAAAAATGTGTCCAATTAAGAAAGAGTTAAATGGAGGGTTGAGTTTTCTATGATTCTTTTTAGCTCTTCAATAAACGCACATAAGCGCGCGGCGAGGGAGTGTTTACCTATTAGTAAGTAGGTAAGAAATGTTGGTGTGTCAGTAATACCTATGTATAACTAACCTTGGCTTATATAAGAAGAAATTGGCAACAATCGGCTGGTATATAAATGTTATTACAACAGTAAGGAATTCTTAGAGGATCGTGATTTGTAATTTATTTTTTTGTAATATATTAGTACGTCTGTAATTATGGACACAGGCATGTTACTATGTTAACTTTACTATGCTAACATAACACCAATATTGTACCCATGTTGGAGACAAATATACATTTATATTTATTTAGTTGGGACAATTGTAATCTCGAAGATATCTTCATTCGATTCCAATTGATCAGACATACGGCACTGCACTGTCACCTAAAAATCACAGTTTAAATAATATTTATTTAATATTTACTCGAATATTACACTTCATGAAATAAAAGTACTTTTACAGAATCTATCGCGCTTACTTACATTTCGCGTAATTTTGAATTTTCAGGATTACTTAGTCCGACAAATTACACAGAGACTTCTATTATTTTATTATTGCGATGTGTTTTGCTGCATCTCGCGATATTTGCGTATAAATATTAGGCCATGTGGACATGGAACTGACAGTTGACGGGAAAAACTGGATGATTTAATGTGAATTTATTTTTTGTGGAACGTACATTTCTGTTATTAGATTTCAAAATGAAAATACAGCTCGCGTCACGGACAGGTTACATTTTTATACAAATACTAGCCTTTGCCTGTGCTTCCACCGCAGGTAAAATTTAATTTTTAATTTATATCTCTGTTTCCAGAAATAGTAGCAAGATAAAACCTATACCAGTTTTTAAGTCTAATTAAGAGCTATCAATGGGAAGTGGTTACCATAGCCTATAGATGCTAGCACTAGAAAGAAAGAAAGACGAACGAAAAAGATATTTCTCAATCACATGCATTCATAAACAATAAAATTACTATCTAGTAATCTAACCTAATATTATGCATAGTACTGTAGACAATCAAACAATTGTGTTTTATAGACAAGTAGGATATAGTATAGTAGACAGATCACAGTACGAGAAAAGAAAAGGTGCCTAGATCAGCATAATGCTATCTCATAAAAGAATAAGTAGCACTGATGACTTAATGAGTGAGAGGCAGCAACCATAGGAAAAAATCAATTTAGGTATGTGAGTGATATTTTGTTGAAAGCAGTAGGGATAAAAAAATCATGTTATCATGAGTGTGCGTTTGAGTTTAAGTATTTTCAGAATTATCAAAATATTAATGATCTACATATCTATATCCGGGTTGCCATGCTGAAGTGGCAATGGGCAGGCCACATCGCTCGACGAACCAATAACCGTTGGGGACGAAAGGTTCTCGAGTGGCGACCACGTATCGGACGGCGCAGCGTAGGATGACCCCCCACCAGATGGACCGATGATCTGGTCACAGCTGCGGGGAGCCGTTGGATGCGGTCGGCACAGGACCGCTCGTTGTGGCGATCTCTTGGGGAGGCCTATGTCCAGCAGTGGACGTTAAAAGGCTGATGGATGGATGGATAATGATCTATATAAAGTAGAGGTAGAGGCTTGCTTATTCCAACATGAATGGGCTGACTCAATTGGGGAAGTACCACCCTCTCACAGAAGATGTTTGAAGGTGGGTACTCCTGTTGTTATGTTTTATATAGTGACTGAGAGCACCGGTGGGTTATATATTCATATAAGTTAATTGCATGTTTGTAAATTCCATATAATATGCTAGTGCGAGGTGTTATCCCAAAATTATATATTTATTATTATCAAAAGAGAAATAAACTCGCTAATTGCTCCGTCGTCATAATGTTCTGAACATCTCGCTAAGTTCAACGAATGTTTTAATTTGTCGACTTTAGCGAGTTCCGCAGACGTTTACATTGAAGACTTCACGGGAACATTTGTGTTACTAAGCAACTTTTAAACTTGCCAATTACACAAAGCGCTTGTTTGTGCAATTACAGCTTAAACTGTTGTTATAATTAAATTGTGACAGAAATTTTATTTCGTTAATTCCGTCTGTAAAGTGTCAGTGCGTTCTTTGATTGGTAAAAAATTAACAAGATATATTTCGATTTCTTCTAATGGGTTATTAAACTGCAGGGGTTTCTGCTGTGAAGAAGAATAAGTCAGCTGATTATTTAGTGTGGGTTGGTACGTTTTACAAATCGGCATCAATAGAAAAAACGTCACGGAATATTCCTTTTTTACTTGCCTATATTGGCCGAGTCGCAGTCTCCGCTCTATGAGTCCTTTTGGCTTACGACCTCCGACAAACATTTGACTTCAATTTAAGTATCGGACACAAAATTTATCTTTAAACACAAAGTGAAAAATGTAAAATCGAAACAACACACAACAGTCACGAGCAGGATTTGAACCTGCATCTCCTGGATTCAAATCCTGCTCGTGACTGTTATTTTTGATTTCACATTTTTCACTTTGTGTTTAATGTATAGTAGTGATAAGCATGTCAAATGCTAAAAATATATATAAAAATATCTAAATACAAAATTTATCTTTAAGATTAATAACAAAATCAGTCAACGTACTGATTGAAGTTTTTGTTATAAAAAATAAAAAAACATAGTAATGAGAGAGAGGTGGTGTGCTAAGTAAATATTACGCCTACCATACGATCTTACTCGTCATACAATATTTATATTTCGTTTACAAATCTAATAAATAGATTTAACGTAATGTGCGCAATAGAAGATACCTAGCTATAATTTTATTCATGTAGAGGTGATTGTGTCCTTGATATGTTCACATACAGTCACGTTACGTTATATACTTAACTATAAAATCAAATGTGAATCGACTAAAGCTAGTCATGCTCGGTTGTGTACTAAAATAACGTGAAAGTGCTTTTTGAGAAAATGTGACCTGAATTTTTGAGACTAAAGTTATAACAATCAATATCATTGATTATTTTCCGATACATAACGATAATGTTTATGATCACAAGCACATACAGGCAATATTGAGGCTCTACATCATACCATTTTTCATATTTATGAACAGCTGATAGTGTCTCGACGTAGAGTCCTGGACCTTCTGTATATCCTCCGATCACTTCCTCTTTATCGCCATTAAAGATTATGACTAAGATATGTAGAATTATAAGTTGTTTTTTGAATTTCTACATTATTTATATGCTTGTAAAATGTGGGGTATTATCAACTAAATCTTTACAAGTGATATTCTAAAACAAGTCCGTTCAATACATTTTACAGTTTGTTGTATTTCGTTGTCGAATCGTCGATAATTGGCGTGCAGCCAAGCTTCAGAGCCTTGTAACAAAGGCGGAGGTCTTAATGCATCACGGGATAAAGCTGAACGAATAATAGACGTGAACGGTACAGTGACCACGATTGTGGTACTCCAGGATAAAGGCGTCACGGGGCTCTGTGATCTCAGAGACCTTACAGAATATACCTAGTAGCTTACTTGCCCGCTGATCTACTAAGGCCAAAGCTTGACAAATCTACAGATACGAGTATCTAACTACGCCAAAGACCCAAAGACGTTAAGTATGATGTGTTATCGAAATTAGCAGTCAGGAGCAATTGTCAGGATGGCTGAATTGGTAAAGCATCTGGACGGTATCCAGAAGATGCAGGTTCAAATCCTGCTCCTGACTGTTATTTTCGATTTCACATTTTTCACTTTGTGTTTAATGTATAGTGCTAAGCATGTCAAATGCTATAAATATATATATAAAAATATCTAAAATAAGATTTATCTGGTCATAAATAAAATTATTTTCGCGAAAACAAATCATTCTCGTTAGTTGAGTAGATACTTGTACAACCAAACACTTGATGCCGTAGGTAGATACTTTAACCCGTCCGATAGATATTTATGTGTAAGTACACAAAACGAAAACTATATTAATTGAAAATCGATGTTCGCTTTGTGGGAGCTGAGCGGGTGTTTGGTCAGGACTCGGCGCCATTTCCTGCCGTTAATTCACCGTACCAGAATGTTTATTTATTAAATGAATAGAGGATTGAATAATAGATATCCAACATATTATAACAAATTTTAGGTAAATATTTATACTTGAGCTTAATTAGTAACGCCACATATTCAATAAATATGACTACAAACTTCAACGTTTTTAAGACAAAAAAAAAAAATTTTTGAAATAATGTGCCTTGAAGTTTAGTTAAACTAAATGATGAATAGTTTGAGATCCCACGATCGTGGATTTTTTAAATATGTTGTGAAACACATAGGTGCGTTTTGTTTGTAGCAGGAGATAGCCGACAATTATTAATTATTTGCCATCTGCGAAATTAAATAATGAGCAGAGAGTCTATGAGCAACGGGTACCACTTATTATAAAGTGGTTGTGGTATGTCTGCCACTGTAAGCAAATATATGTGTTGTACTAAAATACTTCAACCCTCTAACCTAACAGTCATTAGTTTACTTCTTTCTAGTTGTAAGGCTTTGCTTATCTCAGCAAAAATGGGCCGGCTCGATCGGGGAAATACCCCCCCCCCCCCTCACAAAAGATTAGCGTGAAATAACGATAGGGACTCCTGTCGTTGTATTTTGTGGGGAGAGTGTGAGCGTAGGCGGCTCAAACTCCCTCCCTCTGATGTCCGGATTATGCTTTCTATCCTCTCCTTAGTAGGAGGGGACCTACCCTCTCTTTAATATCCTCCTTATCCACCTCCTATCCTATTCGTTGGAGATGGAGAAGTGCGAGTGATGCCACTAATGTTTGCTATCACGTCGTATAAATTGTAGAAATATTTTCATACGATAAAATGTACATGTGAAAGGGCTTTTTCGTTTTAAATATTTCTAGAACTTTAACACAAAGTGAAAAATGTGAAATCGAAAATAACAGTCACGAGCAGGATTTGAACCTGCATCTCCTGGATACCGTCCAGATGCTTTGCCAATTCAGCCATAGTGACAATTGCTCCTGACTGCTAATTTCGATAACACATTCATACTTAACGTCTCTAGAACTTACTTTACTATTTATTGTTAACATAAAATTGTTATTTTAAGCACTTGATGTTCCCGTTCTTTACAGAATGGAATAATAAAAGTAATAAATAAATAGAAGACTCTCTTCAGATATTTTTAGAACTAATTTATTCCAGTAAATTAGTTTTGGTTCTTTTAAGAAATATATTATTATCGTCTCCTGTGTGTGATATTATAGTACCTACTGAACAAATTCACTGATTTTCTTCTTCATCTTGTTTCCTTTTGACAATTATTATTTTTATCTTAATTATTTTGCATTAATTAAATTCTAAGCCTCCATCTCATCGGAAAGTTATTTTAAAAATTAATTACAAATTTCACTCGAGAGAAAACGAGCTAATGTAAACGTTGTAATACGGAGTAATGGCCCTTCGGTACGACATAATTAATACACGGAAATGCCAACTTAATATTCATAATGTGCAGCTTATTTCGAATCCAGTCTGTGTTAAAATTATTATATAAATTTGTTATATACACTGTAAAATAATTATAAATAATAATACAAGCTTCTACTCTCTCTACCATGGACCATACCATCTCTACCGTGGGCAAAAGATAGCCTTCGCTAATCCAAGTACGGAAACTTCTGGCACAAAAGACATCTCTACATTTCCACATTAGTTATTTTAGCCCCAATAGTAACCCTCCGTTTTGCCGATATAAAAAGTAGGTAATGTGAAAAAAAAAACATAACATCACGCCTGTATTCCGTGTAATACACACCCACGACTCGCTTATGTGCTTCTCTGTAATCCGGACTATACGTTTGCCACATTTCGTGATGATGTATCAAATAGATACGACGTCAAAAGGTACCAAGAGCCAAACACATTTTTACATACTTGGATTATTAAGGATCAATATGGAAGGAGGAGAGGCTGGTACTCCTGCCGAAGCCAGGGCGAACGCCGGATTCAGTCGGGGCCTTCAGGCTCATCGTGCTGCTGGACGAGGGGGGTAAGCTGCTGGAGAGAATCCTCGCGGCCCGCATCGTCCAGCACCTGCGCAAAGTCGGACCCGACTTGTCGGACGCCCAGTTCGATTTTCGGGCTGGTCGTTCGACGGTCAGCGCGATTATCAGCGGTCGTCACCGGCGGTGGAGTGCTGTTAGCGGTGTCGCTTGACATCGCCAACGCATTCAACAGTCTGCAATTCAGCTGCATCGGGGTGGCGCTCCTGTATCACGGGGTGCCTGCATACCTGAGGCGGCTAGTGGCAGACTATCTTGAGGGCTGCAGCGTTCTCTATGATAGCCGCATAGGGGACGTTGTGAGGAGACACATGTCGTGCGGTGTTCCGTAGGGTTTGGTTCCAGGGCCACTCCTGTGGGACATCGGTTACGACTGGGTGCTACGCTGTCGGCTCCCCCTCCGGGCTTGCGGTCATCTGCTATGCGGATGACACGCTGGTCGTGGCCCGGGGTGGAAACTTCGAGGAAGCGGCGTTCCTGGCCACCTTAGGGACCTCGGAGGTGGTCAGGAGGATCGGGGCGCTGGGGCTTAGGGTGGCCCTGGACAAGTCGGAGGCCCTACTTTTCCATGGGCCCCGACGTGGGCCACCTGCTGACGCCTCGATCACTGCGGACGGGGTCCAAATTGGGGTGCAGGCAGATATTTAATCTGGGCCTGGTGCTGGACGGGCGGTGGTGCTTTCACTAGCACTTCCGTCAACTGTCCCCGAGGCTCGTCGGTGCGGCGTCCACCCTTGCACGGCTTATGCCGAATATGGGCGGACCCAGCAATGCGTGCCGACGGCTTTACGCAGGGGTGGTCCGTTTGATAGCGCTGTACGGCGCATCCGTGTGGGCGGAGTCCCTGGACGCACTGAACAGGGCTCTTCTGTGGAGGCCACAGAGAGTCGTCGCGTCCAGGGTCATTTGTAAATACCGCACGGTGTCGACGGAGGCGGCCTGCGCGTTGGCCGGAATCCCTCCGTAGGACTTGGAAGCGTAGGTGCTCGCCGAGGTGTATCGGCGGGCGTCGCAAGAGCGGGAGGGGGGCGGACGCCCCCTACCCACGGAGGTGGTGAAAGGACCGGGGAACGTCCGCTACCCGCAAGGCCTCCCGCGAAGGTGCGACGCTCCTCTGCGGTTGCGTCGCTCAGTAGAGGGTACCCGAAAGGGTAAGCCGCCGGCGGACCACCGAAGGCATGTAACATAGTTCCAGTGGCCCGCCAATGAAGGCGGAGAGGCGTTACACGGCGGGTTCCTTTAGTGGGTGCAGGCCCCACACTACTCTGTTCGTTGCCCCGAACGACGGGGTGTGCGGTTAGGAACATCTTTTCCCGCCTTATCAAAAAAAAAGGGTGAACTCCCACACCACTGCTGTAATGACACACAGTTCTAGTAGTCTAAAAAGGTAATCTTTTTATTGCTTATAGTGGCAGATGAGCCACGGCCCACATGACGGTATGTGGTAATGGACTCAACTATAGTAAGAATACTGACAAACTCCTGCTCATCATTATATTTCGAAAATGAATTATTTAATGGTTCCCGGTTCAAAACAGAACATATCAAGGTGCTTCACGAGTGGTCACACGGCAGACGGCAATACCAACTCGCTTGAGCCAGATATTAGGTAAGTAATTTCACTTGGTCATGAACCCTACCTTAGTAAGGAAATGGGTGATAATTGCTTACTTCCCTAGTAGTTGTCACGCCCAACAGCTGCTGGAAAGGACAGCGTAATGACACTTCAATTCTTAGTTCATCATTCATGCGGATAAAATAGGGTTATATATAATAATCAAACAATTCTCTTAATAGTTACGGGACTATTAAGGGACTTTTAATTTACTAGATTATGCCAGCCCCATCGTACCCCATACTAAAATACTTAAAAGTTTAACTTTTTGATACCTTGTTAGCTCTTTGTTAGGAAAAGATAAATCATTTTGGCTTTTCCCGAAGAAGATAAAGCCAGAATAGACTGAAAAATTCAAATTTAGCTGACGATGCAAAAATTGTCTGTGTACTTTGTTGCGGGCACAATCTATTAGAATACGTTGTACATCTTCCGGGGGACTATATTGTATCAGTGCTCTAACTATATTATAAACTATAATATGAAATACATCTCCTCCGAGACTATAGAAAGTTACAAAATCGTAACGGCAGTGATAAATTTCTACCAGTTTATTTTTAGACGTTTGACGTCAAAAAATTTGGCGCACGGTCAAAGCCAGTAAAGGAAAATCTGAATATTGGTAATAAACAGTGCAGCTCTGTGCATACTCTCCGATGATATAAAAAAGGCATGTGAGTATATATGACACTGATACACTCCGACACCGTTCGACCAATCAAAGACAAAATTGGCACACTATGTTATTTGTCAAGGTTTTATGTTTTTTTTAACTTTCATGGCAAATGCAAACATTACCTGTAGCATACCTTTATGATTACCGATCACTATGGCAGTTCAAATATCATTAGCATTTATATCGCTTTGCATGTCAAATGCTTAAAAATATATAGAAGCAATTAGAAATTTTAACATTATAATATTATCTTGTAACACGAGGTTGGCGAATAAGTAATTATTACACGGCCCTGGTGATGTTAAGTATTATACGTTAACTTCAAAAAGATTTCTCGTACGTTACCATAACGAGAGAGCGACGGAAAAGGAGTCAGAGACAAAGAATAATACATAAAGGATGATGAAGTGAAAGAGACAGGATAATAGAGAGAGAATAAGAGATCTACTGAATGAAATACATCAGTAAGAATACCTACCGTGTAATCTGCATGATACCCCAGGACCCGGGACCAGGATCAACATGAGCTCAAAACTCACTGGGCCTCTGTCTCAATGTATATAAACACAATAATGTTAAAACCATTAAAACATACGGACAGTAGAGAAAATTAAACCTTCATTTTTTTGTTATGTAAATAACGTAGTGGCCCTACTGGCTTCCGAGTACGACCCCCTGGGACCTTCACCGAGACACCTTCAACAACATTTATTTATTTATGTTTTTTGTTAAAATTCCTATTTTTTGTTTATAATTTATTTGTGTTTTGTGACTTGTTTAATAAATAAGAAGTCACTCCAAGTAATGTTTAGAATCCATAATGAGAGAGAAAAATACATATTTAATGTGCGGACGATGAACTTCCAGAAGTTGAATGATATCGTTTAGGGAATGATAGCATCGGAAGGCTAAAGTCTACTCGTCACTTCTCGATTATACGTTTTCTGTACTTTCATCCCCCCTTCCCCGTCTCTCAAGTTTTAAGTAGATCATAATTATGTTAATTTGCCACTCTTGCATATTAAAAATACGAATGGAAGAAAGGAATGTTTTAATTAGAAATACCCACACCATCAATCTAATGATTTTACACATATTATTCTAAGCTGGTAAGCTTAATTATTTAAATTAGGATTCACACTATTAGGATTACAATAATTTATATCAGTAAATGGTCGAGCACACTTACGAATCCTTTCAAATATAATATTATATTGACCGAATGATGCCTACGTGGACGAAGAAGAGGCAAAATATAGAAAAATAAATTCAGTAATTATTGATCTTCATCGTGAACTATCCGTCGTGAACTACCTATTCATTTATCCGGGATAATAAGTAGCATTTTTGCTTTTGCTCTGCGCTCCCGACTATTTGTGTGCAATTTTCATAGTTTAGTAGTTACAGCGTGCGTATCAAATAAACTCACTTTCACATTATAGAATATATAAACTTTAACTTATAAGGATTATAAGTTAAAGTACAAGTTGGTTACTAATGCACAGTAATGAATTAATCGCTTGTCGCGGTGTCCCCGCGACTCTGCGCAGATTGCAAACCGTTGCGGTGACAAGTAAATATATTTGTCAAAGATAATATATGATAGCGGATATGGACAAGATGAAAGTCAAATTAGTTACATATTCGTTTTAAAATGGGTCCAGGTAGAAAGCGATTTTCGAAGTAGCCTATTAATATATCTACCGAAGAAAAGATATTTATACAACTTCAAGAAAGAGGTCAAATAAATTCAGTTAGCAACGTTTGAGAAAGTTCGTTGTGCCTAAAAACGAAGTTTTGTATACCGTCTAGGGAATGACCATAAAACTACTTTGTTGTCTTGAAATCGTGAAAAAAATATAACTGTAATTTTCAATTTCGTCACAGTTCCAAGTGACAGCTCACAAACATTTGATTAAAAATAAATCAACTGTAAAGTTTTCGAGACACAAATAAATAATCTTTGTGTGACCCTCAAACGTTCTAAAACGTCGGCAGAATGACAAATGTTCGTCGAGGCGTTATTAAAAATATAATTAATTTTGTTTAAACGTTTCATCGCGTGATAGCGCCGAGTCACGTCGCTCCTGCTGTACCCGCGGTGACGAGGCGTGATGTTAAACAATAGAGTTTTGTGGGAGCTAAGCTTTTATAGTGCGGTGTTCCCGGGCTCATTGTGTGAAGCCTCCATTCTCACCTCACCCCTGCGGTAATGAGATATAATGTGAGATACTGAGTCACACGTATGAAATTTGAACGTGAATACTTTTTATGTGTAACATTCACACCGTATTTGTCTACTTCGTAGCGAGCAAGTTCGTGTAATATGTACCAAGTACGAAAGAAAAGATTTGACAGAAATATTAATATGTATTTTTTTGTGGCTGTTCGCGGAGTTAATTAAATAGGTACTGGAAATATACAGTGTCTCCATTCTGTGTTATTCTATGTTTTTTCACTAAGAACGCAAAGTTGGTCAGGTAGTATTAATTAAATAGAAGAAAATGTAGAGTTGACCATGAGAAGAACACATAGAATACAACTGGAACACTGCCTTTATCAATCATATAAACAAAAATATAGATTTGCTAAAATAAATTATTAAGAAAATAAGGTTACTACAGATGGGATTGTTATCCATGATTTTTTGAAAATTAGTTCCATTCGTCCATCCATCAGCCTTTTAAAGTCCACTGCTGGGCATAGGCCTCCCCAAGAATGGGGGATAGTGCCGTAATCGCCACGCTTGGCAGGCGGGTTGTCGATTGCAGTGGATGTTGTTAATACTCGAAGGAGTGCTGCTGCCCACTCCCCTCGTATTCCCTCAGTCGGCTCTTACGACTCCCATGGGTGGAGAGGGGTGGGAAAATTCTAAAGCCGGCCCCACACGGCAAATTACACGGAAAATTAGTTTATAAGTGCCTAATTTACTATACTACCATAGAGATAAAAAATAACTTAGATATTTGCGGAACCTTTGTGTTTTAAAGCTGACTTAACAATCAAAACTTTCAGAATAGTACTACCAGAGTGTATCTGAGGGCCGAGCGAGCGCTGCAGAATGCTATATTCTATATCACGTATCAGGAATACACACGCAGGTCAGCTCACATGGGTCTAC
Organism: Leucoma salicis; assembly: GCA_948253155.1. NCBI lineage: Eukaryota > Metazoa > Arthropoda > Insecta > Lepidoptera > Erebidae > Leucoma > Leucoma salicis. Next base: position 21,773,875 of record OX411822.1, read on the forward strand.
TACGAGAAAGACTATGGAAATATCTAGATAATTATTTAGATAACGACCTGCCGTACAGATGAATTCTATTGAAACGGAACAAGCATTTACGCAATCCCAAAATAATACTTTTGGTGAACCGAACGTACTTTGTGTCTATTAATAATATGTTTGTGAATATTATTGTAAATTTCTCCACAACACATAGATTATTTGTCTAGACTTAAAGGATACAAATATCTCTACTGGATACTTAATAGTGACGATACGTTTTGGGATGATGAACGTGCGGACGCAGAGAGGTGCCTAACAAAATTGAGCTCCTAATTATATTGAAAAGTTATTTGGTATAAGCCCGCTTCGGGTGCGTATTTGACGGATAAGGTCCTCTATAAGTGTACTTATGTCAAATTTAGTATTTTCTAAAACCTATTATTTTGACCGTTCAAACTGTTGGGCTGTCTGTAATATTCAATTTTAAACAGAAAAGTTCACCATGACTCGGGAAACTACGAAAAAACAATTGAAATTGAACATTGCGATTGGCAATTGCAGTGGCACGAAGAGAAGAACTTTTAAACGGATTTTCAATAGGTTACAGGATTAAAACCACATTGGTGAGCTTTATCTCTTTGCCAATTTACCTTTATAAATGACCCAGCATAATAGAAACTAAAATTGAAGATTAAGATGTAATTCCTGGAGAAATACACACATAAATTAAAACGTCAGAGGCTTTTGTCAGGCATTGTGAGGTCTCAAACTCAGACCGGGAATCGAACTTGATGCCTCTCTCTTTGTAGTGTTTAATTTCACCACTAAGCTATTACTGCATTCTAATAAAAGAATCATACACCTTGTAATAAGGAAAGTGGGGACGACGTTAATAAATCACGTCCCAGAGTCGAGTATCATGTCGCGGCGACAACTACAGCGCGGGACAGGGCTGCGTCATCAATCACATCGCACGACACTTTTTATTAAAGCTGTTACTGAGTTCACTCTTGTCTTTGCTTCACTGTGTGTGCGGCGGCAAGTCTGCTGAGCAGTGATACGACTGCGCGACAATGAGGAGGAACTCTCTTTATATTTTATACCTCTGAGTATATCTATCATTTTTTGTCACAGCCTAAAGTGTCTCACTGTCGGATATTAATCTGCCACAAATGAAAGGGATCTATGGCATAGTCTACTAAGTTGGACTAGTGTGGATTATTAACAATTCATAGACCGCCGCTAAGACAGCAGATGCTCCTGGAACGTTTTCAGTCACCAAGTCAAGGACTGCAAAGATAAATTCGATGTTCTGCTATAAATTGAGGTCTCATAAGGTACTTTTACTTTTAGAATTTACCGAAATGATGTGTGTATTTTTTAACAATTTACCACTGCTCAGTGAAGGAAAAGATCCTGCCTGAGAGATTTTCTCGAAAGCTCATAAAAAAAGATTATTGATATACACCGTTCAATAAAAACATATTTCTAAAGTCTCGTATTTCGTAGTGGAAGTTAAACTAGCAGTCCTCAACCTCGAGCATCAAACTGTACTGGCCAAGATACATTGCTCGACGAATTGACAACCAAAAAGGAAAACTTATGCATTTAATGTGGTGTATTATCGGGCCAATCTACGAGTATATCCACCAACAAACGATAAAAAGCTATTGAATGGATGGTACAATTATTTTGTAACACTTGAGCGTGTTATTTATTTAACAGTTAAAAACATATTAAATAGATGAAGATTTAGTTACATTAAACTGTGAATATAATTAAAGAAACTTGTGCACCGACCATCGGCTCTGCCCTTAGGGCTATCTTCATTAATGCGGGAAAATCTAAAGCGTTAATTAATTGTAACCATTATTGTGGTCTGCGTCCATCGCTCCGGGCTCGTGCCAGCTGTAATAGTTCTACTTTCATCGCTTCATGTAATTGAGAGCGATATTATTTTTTGTAACAACATTCAACGCAAATTTCAATAAATTATGACATAAAATAGTATAATGTATTTCAACATAAGTTACATTTAGTTCATGGATGAATTATTCTTATTCAATAGTAAAAGAGTGTTTTGTACGAATCAATTAAGGAAATAAAGAAAATAGTGTTTTTTTTAAACGGAAATATCTACCTAACTACACCCTATCAATCGAAACAGCAGCGAGCTACGCTAGTACGCAGCTCTAGCTTACTGAATAAACCCTCCAAATGATGTACGGTACACATCTCACCGCGGACCAATTACATTACGCCATAGGTAAATAAATAGTACCCACCAATACAAAAGAGGTCAGGGCTCAGGTATTACATTATTACCGTGTGAGAATTGTCTTTAGTACCACCTTATTATATTTTCTAGCTATGACATATCTTAATGTTATGTTTTTTTTATTTTTCACGGCAGACAGTTGTTAGACTGTGTGCATCTTTAGTTCCATGAGCCAATTATTATCAAATAAGTCACGGCGCATTTACCCCATATTGTTAATAGAATTATTAATCAGAAACTGAAGCTTTCAGCCTTCCTGGGACGCTAGCACGATGAAGCTTTCAGCCTTCCTGGGACGCTAGCACGATGAAGCTTTCAGCCTTCCTGGGACGCCAGCACGATGCCGCTTAACGAATATCTCTGATGAAATATGCCTTTTAATTTGGTTAACGCGCAGTCCCGTCACAGCGTGTTCACATCGCAATACTAATGATGATATACGTCAGTGACAGCGAGAACTTGCGATATGTGTGGTCCGTCGAGTACGTACATAATTCAATTTTCATTGATTGCAGCTAAAATGCAATGAAAGAGTAATTAATTCACTCAATATTTTGGAATTATATTACAAGTTACTCTGCACTATTATTGTGTTCAGCGAAAATTACATTTCAATGATGTAGATTTAGCCTAGCAGTAAAACCAAGGACTGCAAAGACGGTGGTATCGAGTTTGATCCCCTGTCCAAGGTTCAGACCTCGTACGGTACACACCTCTGTCCTAGAAATCTATGGGTTACGGGTGAGTAATGCAGGAGGTCAGCATGAACATTATGTGTCGCGTAGCTGGCACAATAAAGTGTCATTCTTACGCAAGCACAAGATGTGTTAAGCCGATGGAGTGAATATTTTGGAGATATGTATGCGGATGTTCATGGTGATGCTGGTGCCACATGTGGTCTTACAGATCAGCATTCGGTACCGGCATCCTCTGATGACATTAGTATGGATGAAGTTGAATGGGCGATTCGAAATTTGAAAAATGGTAAGGCAGCGGGTATTGATATGGTGTCTGCTGAGATGATCAAGCTTGGAGGCTCATGTGTCTGGGAATCCTTCCTGAAGCTTCTCAATTTATGTTGGAGCTCAGGAATGGTTACCAAGGACTGGAGAAGCGCAGTCATCGTGCCCTTGTTTAAAAACAAGGGTTCACGTTATGACTGTGCAAACTACAGAGCCATAAGCTTGACCAGTTTGGCAGCCAAAGTGTATGGTAAGATTATTGAAAGGAGAATGAGGATGGTGTCTGATGAATTTTTGTGTGAGGTACAAGGAGGTTTCAGGTGTGGAACGGGAAGCATGGATCAAGTGTTTTGTCTGCGCAACATTGTGGAGAAGCATCTGGCTGTAGGCCAGAGGGTTTTCTGCAGTTTTGTGGATTTGGAGAAAGCATTTAACAAGGTTGTACGAAAGGAACTTTGGGACATTTTGCCGGAATATGGTATTAACGGTAGACTGCTACAAGCGGTGCAGTCCAACTACATGGACTGCAGAGCTTGTGTGCGGTGATGGAATGTCACTCTGGTTTGATGTCAATATCGGCGTTAAACAGGGTTGCGTTCTATCAGCCAGACAGTTTATCATATATCTGGATAAATGTCTACAAAGGTTGAATGAAATGAATGTGGGAGTTCAGATGGGCGACTCAGTGGTTAGGTCTCTGCTATATGCAGACGATGCGGTTTTATTAGTGCAGTCCGCGGCTGACCTACAAACCCTAGTTGACGTAATGGCAGAAGATTGTAAGAAAAGGGGCCTACGTGTGAATGTCAGCAAAACCAAAATAGTGGTTTTTGAAAGAGAAGAAGCCAGAACAGATGTAAGAGTAGCAATAAGAAATAGTGGGCTAGAACAAGTGGACGAATTTGTATATCTTGGATGTGGATTCAGTCGGGATGGAAGGTACACCACTGATGTAGAGAGAAGAGTGAATGCGGGAAATAAAGTGAACGGAGCATTGGGACAATTTCTCGGCAGTTATCACCTCAGCCAGAAGGCACGTGTCGCAATACACAACGCAGTGCTTGTCCCAACGTTATTGTATGGAAGCGAGAGTTGGGTATGCAAAAAGGAGCATGAGAGTAAAATGGTTAAGAAGATATACAATGCGAAAGTGGAAGGATGTAGGTACAGGGGGAGACCGAGACTCACCTACCTAGACCAAATCGGTCAATTATTGAAGGAAGGTGGAGTCAGGAGTCTCCGAAACCGGCGCGCGTGTATGAAGAGAGTTACGAATGTTGAGGAAGCGAGAGATGTATGCAAGAATAGAACCTCTTGGCACTCTGTTCTCTCTGCCTACCCCGCAAGGGAAATGGCGTGATGATAAGTAAGTAAGTAAGTTTAAATAACAAAAATGGCATCAAAAATATCATGAGTGTTAAAAATAGTGTGTGTAGATATTATTTTACAAGTGCAATATAATATATGATAAATAGAGACATTCTAAGTTTGAAAAATCAGTTGTTCCGTGCAAAACGGGAGTAGAACCCACCTCAACTATTCGCTTATGAGGCGTCCAAAAATCATAATCTGTTTTTATAATCGACTAAAAAGTATAAAATAATTTATCTAATAAGGATTAGGAAATCTGTATGTGGTTTAATAACTAGCTAACTAACTAACTAACTAACTACTTTAACATAAGGATGAAGGATCTTACCATACACTTTGGCTGCCAAACTGGTCAAGCTTATGGCTCTGTAGTTTGCACAGTCATAACGTGAACCCTTGTTTTTAAACAAGGGCACGATGACTGCGCTTCTCCAGTCCTTGGTAACCATTCCTGAGCTCCAACATAAATTGAGAAGCTTCAGGAAGGATTCCCAGACACATGAGCCTCCAAGCTTGATCATCTCAGCAGACACCATATCAATACCCGCTGCCTTACCATTTTTCAAATTTCGAATCGCCCATTCAACTTCATCCATACTAATGTCAACAGAGGATGCCGGTACCGAATGCTGATCTGTAAGACCACATGTGGCACCAGTATCACCATGAACATCCGCATACATATCTCCAAAATATTCACTCCATCGGCTTAACACATCTTGTGCTTGCGTAAGAATGTCTCCACCTTTAGACCTTATTTTATTCATTCTGAAAGCTGACCAACCACTCCGAGTTTTCTTCACCTCCATCCAGAAAAGTTTGGTGTTGCTCTCGAAGTTTTTGGTCAGCCTTTCTTCTGCAATCATATTTGCTCTATCACGCTTCACTTTCACTAACGCTTTGGTGTCATTCTTACGTTGCCGGTATATTTCTTTCTTCTGTTCTTTCATACTTGCACTCAGGTTCAAAGAAGATACATAGTCCAGCCACGCTTTCTTCTTTTGGTCTACGGAAGCTGCTACTTCCGTATCCCACCATGCATCACCTTTCACTTTCTTATGCTTCTTTGAGCATCCACATACTTCTTTCGCTGTATCTACCATACTTTCTTTCAATACTCTCCAGCATTCTTCCATGTCAGATTCCGGCTGACTTGCCATTGTCAGCCGTTCACGGACACCCTCTGCATACTTTGCTCTTACACTCTCTTCTTGTAACTTTTCAATCTTTATTCTTTCAAGCCCTCCGAAGTGGACACGCTCCCGCCAGTGTCTCCACTTTCTGAACAGACCACTAAATCTCGCAATAACGAGATAGTAACTGAAATGTCAACCTTGACGTAATGACGTTTCGGTTCATTTTGACGGCTAGATGGCGTATCAGACATGAAACCCACATTAGTACTTTTTGAAATTAGCGCTATCTATGTGATTTGTTGATAACTACTTAGCAAGACCAATACATTATTAGTTACTTTTCAAATAATCAATTTTATTGTGAAAAATGAAGATTATGAGGCGTGCAGTTTTGGATTTTCCAAAGTATTTTTCTTTTTTGCTTTTTAGGGCCATGTGAATGAAAGTCAGGGCCACATTGTATCGGGTAAAAATTTAAATAGTATAGTGAACGTAATTCTTCTTCTTCATTTTTTTTATTTCTGCTGTTTTGTTTTCTTTTTTTTGTTTTCGTCTGTTTCGTTTTCTTCATCTTTCTTTCCTCCTTTAGTTTTTCTTTTGTTTTACATTTTCATGCATTATTGTCCACTTCTACACTCTTACTCTCACTTCTATAGTCCAAATTTCAATTATCTAGCTTATCGGGAAGTTAGTCTTAAATCAATTACAAAATTCCACCCGGACAGACATACAAGAAAGCGAGTTAATAAAAACATGGTAAAATATACATGAAAATGACACTTTATTGTGCCAGCTACACGACACATAATGTTCATGCTGACCTCCTGCATTACTCACCCGCAACCCATAGATTTCTAGGACAGAGGTGTGTACCGTACGAGGTCTGAACCTTGGACAGGGGATCAAACTCGATGCCACCGTCTTTGCAGTCCTTGGTTTTACTGCTAGGCTAAATCTACATCATTGAAATGTAATTTTCGCTGAACACAATAATAGTGCAGAGTAACTTGTAATATAATTCCAAAATATTGAGTGAATTAATTACTCTTTCATTGCATTTTAGCTGCAATCAATGAAAATTGAATTATGTACGTACTCGACGGACCACACATATCGCAAGTTCTCGCTGTCACTGACGTATATCATCATTAGTATTGCGATGTGAACACGCTGTGACGGGACTGCGCGTTAACCAAATTAAAAGGCATATTTCATCAGAGATATTCGTTAAGCGGCATCGTGCTGGCGTCCCAGGAAGGCTGAAAGCTTCATCGTGCTAGCGTCCCAGGAAGGCTGAAAGCTTCATCGTGCTAGCGTCCCAGGAAGGCTGAAAGCTTCAGTTTCTGATTAATAATTCTATTAACAATATGGGGTAAATGCGCCGTGACTTATTTGATAATAATTGGCTCATGGAACTAAAGATGCACACAGTCTAACAACTGTCTGCCGTGAAAAATAAAAAAAACATAACATTAAGATATGTCATAGCTAGAAAATATAATAAGGTGGTACTAAAGACAATTCTCACACGGTAATAATGTAATACCTGAGCCCTGACCTCTTTTGTATTGGTGGGTACTATTTATTTACCTATGGCGTAATGTAATTGGTCCGCGGTGAGATGTGTACCGTACATCATTTGGAGGGTTTATTCAGTAAGCTAGAGCTGCGTACTAGCGTAGCTCGCTGCTGCTTCGATTGATAGGGTGTAGTTAGGTAGATATTTCCGTTTAAAAAAAACACTATTTTCTTTATTTCCTTAATTGATTCGTACAAAACACTCTTTTACTATTGAATAAGAATAATTCATCCATGAACTAAATGTAACTTATGTTGAAATACATTATACTATTTTATGTCATAATTTATTGAAATTTGCGTTGAATGTTGTTACAAAAAATAATATCGCTCTCAATTACATGAAGCGATGAAAGTAGAACTATTACAGCTGGCACGAGCCCGGAGCGATGGACGCAGACCACAATAATGGTTACAATTAATTAACGCTTTAGATTTTCCCGCATTAATGAAGATAGCCCTAAGGGCAGAGCCGATGGTCGGTGCACAAGTTTCTTTAATTATATTCACAGTTTAATGTAACTAAATCTTCATCTATTTAATATGTTTTTAACTGTTAAATAAATAACACGCTCAAGTGTTACAAAATAATTGTACCATCCAGATTTCTAACTTTTTCTAAATTATCCTGAAAATTCATACTTGGCAACGTTTGGTAGTTATAAAAATACTTATAAGATTGGAAAAGAAAAACATGGGGCGCATGCAGAAGATAATTTTATTGATACATTAATTATATATAATTATATATAATTACATATAACAGCTCAACTCACAGTTTTATTGCACAGTTCAGCAGTCCTTTCATTGATAGTTACTCCGTACACTCTTTATAGTTATGTATTGTTATTAGTTATTTATTATTATTTATGAATTATTTTCTTTTTTATAAACACTATTTTATGCAGTTAGCAGGTACTTAACAACTGTCATCTCGATGGTAAATGATAAGCCTCACGTAGTTAACGTTTGCTGCGCTAAAGCCTTCGCGCTTTGTTTAAAGACGGCTATTGTTCCCATATTAGCGCTGACAAATGAATCCCTTTTCTCAGTGTGCGTAATTAAAACGTAAGATATTCAGTTCGTATAAACAGGATTCTACGAAATGCATAACAATGTACGTAAATTACAGTTGGTGGGGCCTGAGGTGTTGAGTGAGAAATGATAACCAGAGGCACCAAGTAATATTATTACTATCTGTAAATAGTATAAAGTTATATGATGTGCCAGTCTGTTTCCCCTTTTACTTATTCTATACCACTCAATGGATTTTGAAATAGCTTTATACATTAGAGTTGGTTTAACATATGTTGATTTTTTGTCATTTGTGTACAGTTTAGATATATTGATATAAATTTTTTGCATTTGACATACCTATATCCAGGAAATGCAGGTTTAAATCCTGCTCGTGACTGTTATTTTCGATCTTACATTTTCACACTTTGTGTTGATTTAATTGGCATTGACAAGCTTAATGTCAAATGCTAAAAATATATATAAAAAATATCTAAATATTTATAGGTCATTATTAGGTAAAAATCTTAATTGTAAAATTAAGTTTACCTAGTCGGTATAATGTATGAAAATACTTCCGACAAATGGCGCAGGCGTCACTTAATACGTCAAGTGTGAATATTTTATCAAAATTAGCACTCCTGAGCAGTTATCACGATGGCTGAATTGGCAGCACATCTGGACGGTATCCAGGAGATGCAGGTTCAAATCCTACTCGTGACTGTTATTTTCGATTTCACATTTTCACACTTTGTGTTGATTTGTGAATAGATCTTTTGATGTTTTCGCAGAATGGTAATGTAAAATATGTTGACTAATTTGGTTACAATAACCGATTTCAATTATGTATTTCAATTCAAAATTGATAACTAGAAAAATACACAGTAGCCTAGTGGTTTAATAAAGCTTTATAGGTACCAAAAAATTGCAAGTCATCATCTTTTCATCATAGTAACAGTATTGCTGTGCTCAAGGTGATGCAAGCTAGTAGTAACACAAACGCGTTTTGTGACGTAATTGTAAACAAAACGTAACAGATACGAGCTTTATATTGCAACTAGACAGCGTAAACTGCATGTATGTTCATGCAGTTTATACTCGCCACGGTCGCCACATAACCAAAGCCTCAAATGTTTACGTAGCGCTTTTAGCTCGGACTTCGCTAGAGTGCTACGTCATCGCTACGTGTGCGCTACGGGAGTACTACCTGAGAGCTACGGATGTGCGATAACAGACGAGCCGGCACTTCATTCATACGGCACGTCGATACTTGACGCAGCCTAGACTGTCGATGCACGAACAACATATTATTTGCTCTAAAATTCCTTCTTGAGAATATTTGGATCGTGAGCAGATTTCCAAGAATTTCGAGGGTGCTTTGTTCCTGTATACAGTTTTGCTATTTACCTATTGATCTTCCGTAACAACTTAACATTTATTAACTGTAACCAATATAGTCATTTAGAAATTTAAAATCTACCATAAGAATATCACTCCAAGATCCATCAGCATTTTCTTAGTCTATTGCTGGACATAAATTCTACGAGAGAGCACCACAATGCTTGGTTCTGTAACAATGACTCTGCAGCTATGAACAAATCGTCAGTCCACATAGTGGACGCTGCACCTACTGATCCATTATTTACGACTTACACAACAATTATGGGTTCCCAGTAATGTGGCCTAATCATTGCCCCTTTAGCACGCAAACCATGAATAGACAGATAGACCTTTACGAATGAGTAAAATGTTCACTGTAATCTTGTGCCAGTAATTTAATATATCAACAATGTTTTCATTTGCTGAAAAATTCAACTAGGAGATAATAAAGTGGCATAAACCCTATCATTGTAATAAGTTTCCCTGGATAATAAATAGTAGGTAAATAATTTTTAAAGCAATAATGCAGAACATTATTTTAAGTGACGTCCGACCAATTTTTTTTTTAATTGCATATTTAAGCCCTTCAACGGGGCATAACATAAGTTGCAGAAGTAATCACTAAGCTTCACTGATGAAGGCAAACGAGTTTTCTGTCGACGTCACGGCTACGTCACTGACAAAGCACAAATTACTTGTAAAATTCATTCACCTCACTCTCTTTGTAACAAAATTGAATAATTTTTCACTCGCCGCGGCAGTGTTCTACGTCAAAGAAAAACGTCGGCGCAAGAACAATATCCTTCGAGCCTCATAGAAATTTAATTAATTAAATTTAAAGGTTTTGATGTACAATGACGTCAAAGAGTGATGTCCTTCGTGCCCTCGGCACTGGCGGGAGATATATGGCAACACTATGTTGTGATGATCTTAAAAAGCTCTTACGTTTTTTTGTATGTTGTTCTCAAGAAGAAATACGGAAATAGGTACTGTTAAATATTGTATGAAAACTTGCCAAATTGTAAAAAAAGTAATAGATGTAAAACTAGCTATTGCCACGATTGGGCCGCCTGGCTAGTCATCTCTAATCTAAAAAACACCCTCTGACACAAAAATAATCTTAATATGAAATACCTCCCGATCGCGAATGCTGAAAAGTGCAGTATTATATTTACTTATGGTGGCAGACAAGTCCACCTGGTGGTAAGTGAGAGGTAACCGTCGCTCCTAGAATCAAAAATACTAAAAATACTGCTAAAAATGCTGTTCACTATTTCATTTCACGGATAGAATATCACCAACAAAGATAGGTGACGCCACGAGTTCAAGTTTCACTTTAGATGAAGCTCCTCATAATTCTTATGTTACTTGTAACGCCAACAATGTACTTATACTATGTACATACACTAATCTTCTTTCTTTGACGAGTCAATTACATCTGAAGAGTTTGCAACAGACATTCATTAAAAGCAAATACATGTATAATTCTTGAAATAATTTCGTATGTTAATTAATTTCACTTTATGCTCAGTCTTACTAATATTTGTATTAAGGCAGAGAAAACAAACATTTTATCTATTACTAGCTTTTGCCAACGCAAATATCCTAAATATCGCTACTACGTTCGATTTTTCATTTTTGTGTATTTTTGAAGACGACACTAATTTACACAAACCTAAAAAGCAAAACGTTTAATAAAATATTTTTAAATCGCGCTATCTTGTAGAGTTTTAAGCGAGTATGCTAACATCTAAGAACAACGTAACACACCTCAATGGTACACGAGAAAATTGTTTTGTTTTTTCCTTCAAATAGTATTTTTTTCTAAAATATATACCTATTTTTTATTATCACTTAATAAGGAAACTCTAAATACAAAATTACATCCATAGATAGACTTCCTTTCTTTAACACATTGACAAAGGAGAAATGAAAATTAGGTCTTACTTTTTACGACATAATATCATTTAACAAGCCTATAATAATGGCCTAGTAAAGCTCCGTTAAGTTATAAATTAGACCTAAACCTATAAAATTTTATACATTTTGTAAAATTGTTATATTTTTTTCATATTCTATAACTAATTACATTTTTATGAGGCCTGGAATAAACATCATCCATCCATCCAACAGCCTTTCAACGTCCACTGCTGGACATAGGCCTCCCCAAAAGAACGCCACAACGAGCGGCCTGTCATGGGGGATAATGCCGTAATCGCCACGCTTGGCAGGCGGGTTGGCGATCGCAGTGGATGTTGTTAATACTCGAGGAAGTGCTGCTGCCCACTCCCCCGGCATTCCCTCAGTCGGCTCTTACGACTCCCGTGGGTAGAGAGGGGTGGGACAATTCTAAAGCCGGCTCCACACGGCCAAATAAATGGCGGAATAAACATACCTTAAGTTAAATACAAATTTAATTTTAAAATAAATTACCCTAACAATGTTAACAAATACATAAAAATCGGTTTAATATAGACTTCAAGTATGTACTTATAAAGAATAATCTTATTAAGATTGATGTATCATCAAGTCACAAGAAGATATCATATTAACTCGCTTTATAAACTTTGTTGAAGATGACACTCAGCTCTGTACACAAGTGGGCAGGTACACAGCAGAGTCTGGTGTTAAGCTGTGACAATAAATCATATCTGAGAAGAGCCGGGTAGTGTCGCGGCGACATAGCCGACGTTCCTGGAACAACTTCATAGTAATCAATCACACTGACGCGAGTTTTATAGAATACGTTACCGAGGGCTCTTGTCATGTCTTTGTGTAATACAAGCACTTTTATGTATGTGATAGTTTGTGTCAAATTATCTTTATCAGCGACTAATATATTGTTCGATATAACGTTAACTATATAACAGAAGATAGTCATATATGTATGGCCTTAGAAATATTATGATCTCAGGTTTAACCATAGAATTCCGTTATTAATATATGTTTTGTTTCTTGGTTCAGACGGCATTGGCTACGTTACCAAAGAAAGTTGACCGCTACATAACTGAGAATAATGATAATGTTTTTCCTCACTCTCACAGTCCGATAGGACCACATTCCGACTCGACCGATGAGAGATCACAGTGAACCAACGTCTTTACGTCAAGATACCGGGGTAAAACACCGTCAACTTCCTACCGCACTGCTATTGCGAATTCACTGACGGCAAAACCCAATAATCTTTCACTGACTCTCGCGATCCGCTGGCAATTATTTACATAGAATTACACCCATATTCTAAGACGGTTCCTCAACCTTTCCTCGACTTATACTCAACTGAGGATACCTCAAGGAATATCTCAAGGAATCCTCGAAATCGGTATTCTTAGTTGAAAACTCGAGGAACCTCGAATGAGGTTGAGTCGAGGTAATACGTCATTAATTACGTCATTGTATTGTAGATAGAACATTGTTTTGGGCAAAAATGCTTTGATTTTACATCTGTGGTCACTCAAAAGTTAACAGATGTTTGTCATTTGACATGTAAATGTTTAGATAGGACGATAGGTATTATACAAGGATCGCCACAAGGAGTAAAACTCAGGTAGGTACCTACATAGCAAAAAGTAATACTTACGTATATCCTATAACCAGAAAGTACCTACGTCGTCGCCTCAACATTGTTTTTTTGCTGGGTGTGTTTTTATAGCTAGTATAAATTGTTTAGATATAATTTATTTTGTAATATGTCTGGAAGATATTCTTACTGAATATCGGTCGGTAAAGTTATGCCTACAGGAACTCATAATTAAATATAAAATAAATTCGACGGCTATTTTAGGTGCCGGTAATCCTGCTGGAAAAAAAATAGCTTACCTACGTCTTTGGAATTCTACGGTATCGTAAAAGTTGAGTTTGCAGCATCTCGCAAGTAACATCTTATGAGATAATCATACTTAATAATACTAATTCAAAAACCACTGGAAATACATTATAAACACTAGAAAACAATATTCACATGAAATAATAAACTTCAGTAAATTGTTTATAGAACAAAAACTTCCTTGAGTATTCCTTAAGGTTGGTCCCGACGTTCCTTGAGATTGACAGTTGTTTCCTCACCTCGAGTGAGGAAAGGCGTCGAGTGGAGGAGATTTTTTGCAACTAAGAATACCAAACTCCTTGAGTGCGCTTGAGTGGAGGCGAGAAATTTTCGAGGAACCGTCTTAGAATATGGGTGTTAGATACCATGAGGCAGTTGAGACAATTATAGGCTAGGACAATGTTAGTCTAGATTTAACAAGAATACAGGCACAGCCGTAGCACTCCGTACAGTAGGGATCTTTCACTATCATACATTTTTAATAAAGGTGTCAAATACGGAGTACGGAAAAAGTGCTATTAAACAAATATGTAATTCACCAAAACACCTAATAAAACAATCATCACGACTTCTCCAAAACTATATACCCGATTACGTAGCGAGTGTCTACGTCATCGGAGAGAAATCTCAAAACGGATTTTGAGTTAATCTTATTCAGAACCTATTTTTCCTCCAGGATAACGATGACTAATTCAGTGCGGATGAAGTCTGAAGAAGAATGAAGTCAAAAGCTAATTACACAATATTTATTCTTATGGTGTGTTATGAGCCAAACAATAGGTACCTACTTGTTTCCTTTCTCTCTAACAAATAAGCTTATATTAAACGCGGCTCGTTTTTTTTTATTGTTTGTAGTGGCAGGCGAGCCACGGCCCATCTGATGGTGAATGGTTACCGTCGCTCATGGACTTAACTATACTGAAAGTATTGTCAAGCCGCTGCTCACAATTTCATTTCATCAATATGAAATGAAAGAATAAACGGCTATCTCCTGCTACAGCCAAAACGCAACGATGTGCTTCATGGCCAGTCACACTGGAGATGGTGGTACCAAGCCGCTCGGGCCTGATACCAAGTGAGTACTCCCACACGGTACCCAGCCCTACCACCAGTCATGTAATGGATGATAATTGCTTACTTCCCTTAGTCGCATCATACGACACCCGTGGGAAAGAATAGGGTGGTGACACTTAAATTCTTAGTCCGTCACCACACGGAAATGAATCACAATATATTCAAATAATAAAAACCGTATTTTATCAGGCTTTACAATAATTACGTAATATACCTATACAAAGTAGGTTTGCACACAAACAACCTTTTATGTCGAAGTAGGTCGTGTTGAGGCAGAATTAATAGTCGCGTCTCGGGAAACAAGTCATACTTATTTACACACACCACCGTACTAAGTACACACAGTACTTGTGTACCTTCCCAACACTAAACATAGCACAGATTGCGCTCGTCCTCACCAAACTCCCCACGGAGTTTCTTTACTTAACTTATTATATCTTCACTTCTTTACAAACATTTTAAATATATTTAAAATTAAGGTTCACACCAACTTTTCGTTGGAATAATAAGGTACTTTATTTCGAAGTGATTAAAGTTTTAATACGCTCTGTGGGTATACACTAACGTCCAAATTATATTATAACCGTGAAAGCTTATAAAGGTATCTAGATGTTTGGAGGTATCTTCGCCAATCAGACCATTCGCCAATCATAAATGCAATTTGGAAGATACACATAAAAATCAAAATAAATCCTTTTAAGTATGAAATACCTGAGACCTTTTTACCACTCATATATTTATAATTTTTATGTGGGCCCTATTTTGAAACCCAGGTGGATGAAATAGTAGGCCAATGAGTAGATAAAACTCCTTAAAGATAGTTGAATATGGACACGTCAGCATATTGCGACTAATAACACCGATATTTCATTCAAATAACAGAGTGTACTGAACAATTCAGGACTACCTGTACTCTGGGGACCACCTGTACCGCGTATATTCTCTACAGTGGGCCGTGCGGCGGTTATTTCCATCGGGCTTCCTCTCTGAGCGACGTCCCCGCGCACCTAGGACGTAATAACTTCGCAGTAGGCACTACGCGTGTGGTGGACAATCCCACCAATGAGACCACAACAACATGAGACAACATATTGCATATAACCAGAGCACGTACAATACCGTTATTGTAAGATTGACTGAATTTTATAAATAGTACTTCTACATTTATTATCTACGTGCCTACATGCCCAATCCGAAAGTGTGTCAATCCGAAGTATGCACTTAGAATTTGTTCACTACAGTATAATGCTGGTGACTTACAGGAGCTAAAATTTTACGCAATAATAGTTTCGTTCCCACATGCAATAATAGTTTTATTATTATATTTAGGTTCACTAAGGGACTTGTTGTGGCAGGAGGAACTCGAATACGAACTCATTGGCGTATAGTGCTCGCAGACTGTGTTCTGACCATATCCAATCCAAAAAGTCAAAACCTATATCAACGCTAGGAGTACTAGGCGATAGTAAAATAAAATTTTTAGTAGATTTATCATTAATGACATTACGATAGTACCTAATCTAACGAAATAATTAAAAAAAGTGCTCATCAACAATATTTAAGCAATATAACGATTATTTTATAATAACAAGTTTGTAACGATCCAATGTTGTAGCGCCGCGAACATCAGCTGTAATGAACAAAACTAGCGCGATTATCGTTTGCATTGTTGCTCGACTTTGTTGAGAAAACTGCTTAGTTTTAACGGGATACCACTTTAAATTATATTACTTTGTATTGTATTACTTTTTAACTGCAGCTTGTAAGAGGCAACGGTAACAGTGCGCTAACTGTCGATATAAAAACAGGAAACGATAACGAAAGCACTCAGAGATCGTTTTATGTTTCGTGCGTTTAGTTTAGTAATGGGTATTGTTGTAATTGACTAGACTTTATACCGTTGCAATTGTGTTTGTATTGTATATAAAAGACGTTATCTCTTCAATGCAGAATGCAAAGCAAAGCCAGCACAGCTAACGGTGTAGAAATTGTTCCACAATCTGCAATTATTCTGTGTGGGTTCACTATAGTAACTGTCTGATCAGAGTTTTATATTTTTATAAGCAATTGACTTGCCGGTCGAAGTCTGCTTAGCATAAGATGCATAACTAGAATGTGACACTTATTTATGATCAATTGATCTCTTTCGTGGTTTGAAAAACATGACGAAAACACTGTAACGAAGACACGTTAAGCAGTAAGTCTCGGGTGACATCTTGGCAATCGTTACAGGGGGTGTCAGAATTGTGAGTGAAAATATGACTCGGATATCGTTTTACGGTTTTATAGTTGGGTGGAGGAGGTCAAATATCAAATAACTTCATGTAAGTATTAAACACAAAGTGTGAAAATGTGAAATCGAAAATAACAGTCACGAGCAGGATTTTTGATTTCACATTTTCACACTTTGTGTTTAATGTATATGGCTAAGCATGATGAATGTTATAAATACATATATAAATATTCGTGTGAGTACTTCAGATCAGCTAAAAGCGAACAGATCGGAAGTCGACCTCAATAAGTTTGGGGTAAGGTTAGGTTAAAGATTCGACAAATCTTGACTATTTGCCAATGAGCTCGATATATTGTTCGACATCTCACGAGTATTCAAGATGCATACATTCACAGTTCTTAAGAAGACTTAACACGACGCTAGTTTCTGACACGTGACAAGTGTTACAGCCAGGCGCGAACGTGACCAAGTGTCATGTCGAGAGCTGACGTCAGATTAACGATTTTGTTTTCACCCATCTTTTGTTCCCAGTGCTGGAGCCTTTTCCTTGAATATTTCCGGAGAAGGATAATTATGGACATAGGGCGTGTCATGCTTTAATATAAAATTGAATTTTATTAATTTAATGGTAAACTGAACAGAATATTGTATGTAAATACAGCCAATAGATAATAAATATAAGTGGTAAAGTGAAAATATTCAAAAGTCGTTACAACGCGAGGTAATCTTTTTTACTTCTAAAATAAATTCAGCATGTTAAGTGTGGTAGACTAAAAATACAAATGTCACCACACCATCTTTCCCAAAGGTGCCGTACGAGGCACCTTTTCATTTTTTGATTTAGGCGGGAAAAAATGTACCTAACCACACACCCCGTCGTTCGGGGCAACGAACAGGGTAGTGTGGGGCCCTCACCCACCAAATAAACTCGCCGTGTGCCGTCTAGCCTTTATTGGCAGGCCACTGGAACCATATTACATTCCTTAAGTGGTGTCATACGAGGCACCTAAAGGAAGTAAGCAATTATCACCCAATGCATTACTGGTCCCAGATGGTCGTTATCTTTCTTATGACTGTCCGTGAAACACCTCGGTGTATTTCAGTTGTAGCGGGAGATCCATTCATTAATTTCCCATATGTAAAATGAAATGGTGAGCAGAGGTATGGTAGTATTCTTAGTGTTGCTCAGTCAATGAGTGGCGATTACCACTTACCATTAGGTGACTCGTAGTTCATTTGCCATCATAAGCAATAAAAAGTAAATAATCACTATATATAACAGCAATCCAATAATGATATATGCTAAGTGAGTCCACAAGACATAACAAGAGTAGAGAACATGACAACAGTGAACAACGTCCTCGAGAACAACAAACGCGTGTGTGTTCAGTGTCACGTGACGTCACTTCGCTAGAGATCAACCTTTCAGCTCATCACTCACTCGCAACGCACACCTGGACACATAACAGATCTTGACAGATTTTTGAAGTAGGTAGTGTTGCCAGATAAAATTTTCAAAAGTACCAAACAAAAATAAATAAATGCTTAAGAATAAGATGATTAAATTACAAAAGCTATTATTACTCTGTACACAGATAAAGAAAAAAAAAACTATAAAAAGAAATTTAATTTCGCATTTTTATGTTTTTAATTTTCACAATTACTTCAGTTGAATCAGTAATATTCTAGCAAACATCGGGCTAGCATGGTTAGTTGTAGGTAACGAGTCCGACTCGAAGTGTATCTGACTCCAAACAATTAGGATAAAAGGAATCACTTGGCCACCCTGATAGTAAGTGAACTCGTAACAAACGACCCGACCAAATACACTTTGAGCTTTTGTGTCACACGCTGAATAGGGCGCGCGGATATTTATAGTTCTCGTGTAGTCACTGTAAGAAGAAACGAGATGTTGTATAGCTCCTTGATCAATGCTCGTAATAACATTTCAGCTTAATGTAACTAATGTGGTAGCAGTGTGCAGCCTTGCGATAAAGTGCGCTGGTGTTATAGTACTGAGGCTGAGAATCCCAGCTAGATGATGATTATTTATTTAATATAACGTGGTTATTTATATTACATTTGATTGCTTATGATACTAAGGAGAGGAGAGGTAGGATAATAAGGAGAGGATATGGATAATAAAGAGGAGATAAGAAGGATATAGGGTGATCATAGTCCGGAGCGTGCTCGTCGCGATCCCTGCCAGCCTGTAATCCACAGGCTGCAATCCGGCTCGCATGCGTACCGCAGTGCGGGTTAGGGCGTGCCCCAGAGGCGATGCGTACCGACCCGGTACGAACAACGGCAGATGCGGCGATGGGGGCCACCACCCATCCCGCCTTGCCCAGTTTGGCGAGTCGAAGGGAGCAGAGTGTCGAGTAGGCACGTGGAATGTAAGAGGTGGTGTGGAAGATAAGTTACACGAGCTGGTAACCGTCATGTCGGACAGACAGCTTGATGTGCTCTGTGTAACAGAGACCAAGCGAAAGGGTAGCAACGCCTGTGATCTTCCTGGTGGCGGGTTAGCTCTGTGGTCTGGTGTACCGCAGAGCGATCGGGCCAGCCAGGGAGTGGGGGTGTTGCTGTCCGCTCGCTTGGCCACAGGTGTAAAAGACTACGGAATGTTTGATCCCAGACTTCTATGGGTCCGAATAAAACTAGGTGTCACCAGGGTTTTCATGGTCGCAGCTTATGCTCCCGTAGGCTCTTCGGTGGCATCGGATCTAGAGAAGTTCTGGGATAATGTTAGGGAAGTTCTGGATTTGGCAGAAGCTAGTGAACGCGTGATCCTATGCGGAGACTTGAATGGATGGGTTGGGACCAAGCGTCCAGACTTCGAGGACGTGCTTGGTTCATTTGGTGGATGGAGTGAATATTTTGGAGATATTTATGTGGATGTTCAGGGTGATGCTGGTGCCATATGTGGTCTAACAGATCAGCATTCGGTACCGGCATCCTCTGAAGACATTAGTATGGATGAAGTTGAATGGGCTATTAGAATTTTGAAAAATGGTAAAGCAGCGGGTATTGATATGGTGTCTGCTGAGATGATCAAGCTTGGAGGCTCATGTGTCTGGGAATCCTTCCTGAAGCTTCTCAATTTATGTTGGAGCTCAGGAATGGTTCCCAAGGACTGGAGAAGCGCAGTCATCGTGCCCTTGTTTAAAAACAAGGGTTCACGTTATGACTGTGCAAACTACAGAGCCATAAGCTTGACCAGTATGGCAGCCAAAGTGTATGATAATATTGTTGAAAGGAGAATGAGGATGGTGTCTGATGAATTTTTGTGTTAAGCACATGGAGGTTTCAGGTATGTAAGAGGATGTATGGATCAATTGTTTTCTTTGCGCAATATTGTGGAGAAGCATCTGGCTGTAGGCCAGAGGGTTTTCTGCAGTTTTGTGGATTTGGAGAAAGCATTTGACACTGTTGTACGAAAGGAACTTTGGGACATTTTGCCGGAGTATGGTATTAACGGTAGGCTGCTACAAGCGGTGCAGTCCAACTACATGGACTGCAGAGCTTGTGTGCGCCTGGATGATGGAATGTCACCCTGGTTTGACGTCAATATCGGCGTTAAACAGGGCTGCGTTCTATCAGCCAGATTGTTTATCATATATCTGGATAAATGTCTACAAAGGTTGAATGAAATGAATGTGGGAGTTCAGATGGGCGACTCAGTGGTTAACTCGCTGCTATATGCAGATGATGCGGTCCTATTAGCGCAGTCTGCGACTGACCTGCAAACCCTAGTCGACATAATGGCAGAAGATTGTAAGAAAAGGGGCCTACGTGTGGATGTGAGCAAACCAGCGTGAGAAAACCAAAGTAATGGTTTTTGAAAGAGAAGAAGCCAGAACAGATGTTAGAGTAGCAATAGGAAACGGTGTGCTAGAACAAGTGGATGAATTTCACTGATGTGGAAAGAAGAGTGAATGCGGGAAATAGAGTGAGCGGAGCATTGGGACAACTTCTCGGCAGCCACCACCTCAGCCAGAATGTACGTGTCGCAATACACAACGCAGTACTTGTCCCAACGTTATTATATGGAAGCGAGAGTTGGGTATGTAAAAAGGAGCATGAGAGCAAAATCAATGCGGTCGAAATGCGATCTCTGCGGAGAATCTGTGGAGTGAAGCTGACTGACCGCATTCGTAACAATGACGTAAGAGAGCGAGTAGGTATGAAAGAGAGTATTGGTGTAAAGATGCGAAAGAGAATGCTCCGATGGTTCGGACATGTGGAAAGAATGCCGGACGAGCGACTGGCTAAGAAGATATACAATGCGAAAGTGGAAGGATGTAGGTACAGGGGGAGACCGAGACTTACTTGCCTAGACCAAATTGGTCATGTATTGAAGGAAGGTGAAGTCAGGAGTCTCCGAAACCGGCGAGCGTGTATGAAGAGAGTTATGAATGTTGAGGAAGCGAGAGATGTATGCAAGAATAGAGCCTCTTGGCACTCTGTTCTCTTTGCCTACCCCGCAAGGGAAATGGCGTGATGATAAGTTAGTTAGATAAGAAGGATATGGAGGGGGTTGGATTTGCTAGTATATTCCTCTTACGCGTTATAAATACCAGGCTGTCATCTTTTGTAGATCATCAGATACCGTGTGAATAGTCTGTTTTGAAGCTGGAAAAAGTACTTGTAACAAATATTGAACGTCTAAGTTCTCATAGAAATATGACGTGGCTTTAAAAAACCGCTGGTATTGTGCTTTATACACTGTACTAAGGAGTTCGATTGTGTGCAATGGAGGTTGAAGTTTAATGTACTGATCGTGATGGGAGTGCCTAATTATCTTAATTTTCTTATACACAAATTTTATCTCGATGGCTCAATCTTTGTTTGGAACTGGAAAACCATGCAATTAGCATGAAGAAGTAAGTAAGTTTATATATTTTGGGTTATTGATAACCAATAACGGTAGTTGCACTAATGAAATTCGCAGTAGAGCCACGTCCAACACTGGTTATGACTGGAATAGATATGAAAGAACAGAGGTATTACACATACAACAAAAGTAGTTTTGGAAAGTAATTTTTAAGACCCATAAAATAATATACGCTACTTTGTATCCCAAAAATAAATGGGATAGCAACTTTTGCATAGAGATCATTAGAAAAGGCAAAAAGTGAGTAGTGGAAGGCGGTTTCATTACAACAGGCAATCCGTTGTCTCTGCCTACCTCTATGGGAAACGGGCGTGAGTCTAAGTATGCCTGCACACATGATGGAGTGGTTTAGATACTGGCCTCTCACCCGAGTGTTGTGGGTTCGATTCTCACACAGGACAACTCTTTGTGTGATCCCCAAACGGTTGTTATAAGACTGATTGTACTTTGTGTCCGTGAAATTTTATGTTTGTAAAGTCCCCCGCGATACAAGCGTTATTTTGCGTCCACGCGGACGAATTGAACATATATTTGTCGGAATATATGAGGGTCATCTAACTACAACACCACTTTTGTGAAGATCATCGAACTCACATGAAAATGTCCAACTTGATCTGACATCGCATTAATCAGTACCACAACTGTGGAGAAAGGTGAACTTTTCAATAAACTGTTTCAGAGGGACGTCGGGTGTGGCGACTCCTGAATGGATAGTATGACAATTTCGTAGTAAGTAGGTGGATAGGGAACAAAGAAACCTCAGTTTCGATACTGGACTGGATGAAACGTTATTTGATAAATAGCTTAGCCACTCAGATGAATGCATAGTGCGAAAATGTGAAATTGAAAATAACAGTCAAGAGCAGGAATTGAACCTGCATCTCCTGGATACCATCCCAGATGCTTTGCCAATTCAGCCATCGTGACGATTGCTCGGGACTTGCTTCAATAACATTCCTTCTTAATGTCTTGAGTGACGTCTCCGCAATGTGTCAGATTTATTTGCATACATGATTCTAACCAGGTAATCCGAAGAATTACAATTAAGATTCATTTCAAATAATGACGCAGCCACATTAATATTTGGGTATTTTTATTTACGGAGGCCTAAACCCCCTCCTAACGTTCTTCTTAGTATCCTTCCTCTCCAACTTTTATACCTTTCCCTTGAGTTGGCGACGTGTGAGTGATGCTTCTGGTGTTACTAGCGTCTACAGGGTAGTAGGGTAGCGATAACCACTTATGATTAAGGGAGCCGTATGCTTGTTTTCCATCCTCGTTTATAAAAATTAATGCAATATAGTAACGAATATAACCCTTTAAATAACCTACTATCTGCATCTAATTTAACAACAATCGCTCATGTATCGTAACAGACGGGGCCGTCGTGTTCCACGCTCCAGTTTTAATCAAACGAATAACTCACTCGCAACACACCGCTGACCGCGACTCCATCACTTGCTCGGGGGGGCTGCGGACCGAGGTCATCTCACACACTGACTATGAACACACGTTATATGTCGGGAATGATTACAATATGTTTCTGAATCTGTTTTTTGTTTGCCTACAGGTCGTCTCCACAAGTTTCAGTCGACTTTGACAAATATCTTAAGTTTTGTTTTCCTACTACGTGGCTAAAGCAGAGAGCTACAGCAGAGAGCTAGAGCAAGCGGTAACTGTAGGCCATAGAGGCTAGCAACACCAGAGACACCACTCGCGCGTCGCCAACTGCAAGGGAAGGAATAAGAGTTGAAGAGGAAGGAAAACAAGGAGATGATTTGGACCTACGGTGCTCTCGCTCACCATACGGAAACCAACAGTATAAGTACCAATTGTTGTTTCACGCTGACCTTCAGTAAGAGTGTGGTATTTCCTCATTTGAGCCAGCAACATTTTCATGATAATTTTATATCATAATTTACTAAGAGCACGTGTGACGTCGATCAAAGCACCTTTGTTATTTCAACGATTTTGACTATACCACGGCCTCGATAACCATACAATATCACAGATCAAGGCGAGCAAATCTCTTTACCAACAAATAACAGTTGCTCGCTACACAAAGCGTTATAGAAATCTTAGAGGGCTCCGAGCGAGCACTTTGATTTGAACGTCTCCCGCTTTGAGCTTTTGATTTGTTATTCATTTGTAAAGTAAATAAACAGATCTGTCGCAATTTGAAGCTTGAATGAGAGCACACTCTGACGTCCAAACCGACACATACAGTGCTATATTCCCCCTTCGCGCGAGTGCAATTTACTGATTAAGAAAATATTTTGTAATTTTGAAAACAACACAAAAACACAATATGAAATTATTTTGATATATCTCTTCAGATTTAGTCGGTGTGTGTTTAATATTATTAGAATTACAACTAACTTTTAATATAGATATGATGTTCAAAATATCTTAACGATAGAGAAAGCATTACTAAATCTGTTACGTGTTTTAATAAGTAAATGGAGGATCAGCCATACGCGGTCATTGCTATTTATAGACACATACATAACATACGAGTATAGCACATACCTAGTATATAAGCATATATCAGTATACAATATTGGCTTAGTGTGATAATTATGATATTACATACTACATACGTAGTATGTACTACATACGTAGTATGTACGTCCTTTACAATGAAAATAATAGGTAAATTATCACAACGTTTGAGGATCTGAAACCACATAGATCACATGTATGATCTGAAACATCATGTAGATCGTAATAGTCAATTGTTATTTCAAATGGTTTGCAATATTTGGAAAATCCAATAAATAATTTGGATATTTATATTATTAATGTTCAGTTTTAAATAAAACAAAGAAGAGATACTTTTTAATAGAACGTTAACAGAACAAGATAGTTGTGTACTCCATCCATCAGCCTTTTAAAGTCCACTGCTGGACATAAGCTAATATGGCGATGATGTAGTACATTTTTTGAGTGACCCATAATATTCTGAGTCTGGGTGTGCTTTGTATTCATTAAATGGGTTGTTTGTAAGGTCCCCCACGATACAGGGATTATTCCCTAGTGCAGTATGTTGAATTTAAAAGTACACACATACAGTACAGTTTTCAGTTAAAGGCAGTTTGAAAAATAATTCTATCAAAGCAAAATCTCATATTGTGTCTGCGCGTACCTGGATCTGTAACTGGGTGGCATAATAACGCATGTAGAATGCTTGTGATGACCCCAGAAACGTCCGTGTTATAGCATGGTCGCCTAGACAGATAGCCCCTTTGATATGTGACCCCACGCGGGGTCAGCGAGGCACGACGGAACTAAGCACCCTTTGTATGTGACACCGCGACCTGACCTGGTTAGTTGTCAAAAGATCTTTCATTCAAAGAGACGAACACGTGACGTTGAATGCACCGCCGGGGGAGCTGACAGGGGGGAATCATTAACGGTCCCCTGCGCTCTCAGATATCTTATATCTTTCTTCAGAGCGGAGGATTAAATTATTTTTCCATTAAGTTTTACGCTGTGGCCGGTGAGATTAACTCTAAGATGCGCCAGTCCAACTTAATTACTAAAGCTGGCCTTTATTCTTTCGGAGAGCTAATCTTGATTTTATATATCTACTTGTTAGTTTATAGATGAGTAGTTGTGAACGATCGACAAGTCCCCTTAGTTGGGTCCTGGAGGTCAGACAGCTCCGTGTAATTACTGGTAAATCATCTAAACTGATCGGATCCAAAACCGACAACAGTAAAGCTCGAGATAAGGCTTGGCAGAGGATCTTGACTTGTTAGTTCACGGATAGTGTTAGGGCTTCAAATGTAATCTCTATGAAATATGCTATTTTCATACAAACCGTTGCTAGGTTACAATATTGTGAAGAGCAAACAGTGGGTCTAGCCAAGTTGCATTCTATGATCGCTAACGCTAATAGAAAACTATTTAAATGTATGGAAATTTGACATCGCTAACGTTAAGTCACGTGACTTAGCGTTATAGAT
This sequence comes from Leucoma salicis, assembly GCA_948253155.1. Classification (NCBI taxonomy): domain Eukaryota; kingdom Metazoa; phylum Arthropoda; class Insecta; order Lepidoptera; family Erebidae; genus Leucoma; species Leucoma salicis. Next base: position 21,799,565 of record OX411822.1, read on the forward strand.
TTATATAAATATAGGTTCTTTATCTAAGGTTAAAGATGTCAAATTCCCATACATTTAAATAGTTTTCTATTAGCGTTAGCGATCATAGAATGCAACTTGGCTAGGCCCACTGTTGTAATTATGTTACCAAACAGCGTGAATTTGCATATTATTTATTTAATATCCTTACTATAAATGCGAAAGAGAATCTGTTTGTTTGTTTATTTTTTTTCTTTGTTTGTTGCGCTTTCACGCCGTAACTACTGAACATAGGCTACTTTACATCCCGGAAAAATGAATGGTTCCCATGGGATAGGCAGCTATTTTTACATAGAGATAATTTACGCGGAGCCGTGGACGAAGTCACTAGCAGAATGTAGTACCTAATAAAATCTATTATAATAAATGTTTGTAAATTATAATTATATCGCGTGTATATACACGCTGCAGAAGGACTATAAATTTGCGCGTCTTTCCATAGCTTTGGAGCGACCTCTGAGACCTCTGAGAGTATGAATGAATGAAAATAGACAATTTGTATAAAATAAGTAACTTTGGCCTAAATACATCTCAATCTAAGAAGCGACCTCTGCTGCTAGATGGATCGGCCTAGATGGACGTTTTTCCAGTCGAGAAACTTCCAATGGCGTGACGTGTTGAAAATGGCGTCGCCGCGTCAGTGGGCGCTGCTCGTATCGCGCGCCTTACGATGCCATGCCCAGCCTTCCGTGTTTTATCTTGACAATACAACGCCATAATCTTTAGTTCACTGAAAATATATATTACAGAGCACTTTAACTTTTATTATTATATGTTATAAATAATATGTTATTTGAAAAAAATGTACTTGCATACTATATTCTTTTGAAGAAGTTGGCCTTATACGGCAGGCCGATTACAAATAGCGATAAGAGACCAACTTTTCAAAACTCAAAACTCACGTAGCAGGAACATAAGCCTTCCCCGAGGCGATCCGCAATAGGCTCGCTTTTATCTCAGTTCTGAGTTACAACAATGTGGAAAGTTTATTCGCGAGCGCATCGCTCCACTGTCGCCCCCGGGGCGCGCCGTGTGGCCTAATGTCATATGTACCGATGTGCGTCCACTACACTGTTTTGACACTGGATTGGAATTTCAACCACATTATAAACATAAATGTATTAATCTTATGAGTAGAATAGCTTTTTATAGAATAGTCTATTCCCATTCCGCTTCTGAGTGAAGGTTCCATTTTCTAATAAGAGGACGTGATTAGTTTCTCAGTATCAATGTCAGAAACTATTGAGATGATATCTTAGACATGCAGGTTATTTCACGATAGTTATTTTTTGTTTTCTCTAAACAGGGCATTTCCTAAACCAATAATGCACTAAGCGAGCGCACATCGATCTGTTTCAATTTCGCACTTGAGCTGTTTGTATGTCATTTATATTACACGCTCCAACTGACACCCTCTTGCCCGCTTCCCTACCAATAATTACCGCAACGTAACCAAACATGACTTCCACTTAAAAATATAGCTTTAAAAAGGTAAGTACCTACATCAAAACAATTTTTGTGTTCGATCTCAAAACAAATGGATGTCGACCGCTGCACTCCGATATAATATCGGTCGGGCACGGACGTCTAACCCAGACTCTTTCTGTACCATTTTCTGTGGTTAACGATATTCAAATATGTGTATGACGTAAGTTAAGGCACCTCGCTGATTGAACTTCGATTGAACCGAACCAATATATATATATATATATATATATATATATATATATATATATATATATATATATATATATATATATATATATATATATATATATATATATATATATATATAGAATTATATAGGTACTACACTCTTTATAGAGGAAGATACACTATTTATAGTTTCGCATAGTGTAGATAGATGTTTCGAACAATGTGTATGATGCTATAAATGAACAAGATTCTGTCCGCGACGTCACACGCAGACACGGCTTCCCTAATGGTCAGTGCTATCCGTGAACTCAGCAATACTACGTCACCGTTCTCCATTTCCTTTTATGACTGGGAAATAAATAATTTAACAACTATTTTCTGCTTTTTTCCGTAAGTCGCCTAGTACGACACCGGTGGAAATGAATGGAATGTTTATGAATACCAGCGTCATCACTACGTACACATGTTGTCGCGGTAACAAAAGCATGATACGTGTTTATATTTATCCAACCTATAATATTATTGTAAGCCAAATTTCGATCAAATCCATTTAGTTGATAGTCTATAAACCAAAAATAGCTATCCTATAATACTCTCTGATATTTACGCAAATACTACACATAAAGAAATAAAACTAGGTTGGCTTGCTGAGGCAGCCTGATGGTAAGACTAAGAACGGTAAAGGCAGTGGCATCGAGAAAAAGGAAAAAAAAATCCACATTGTGTAAGAAAAAAAAGGCAGAAAGAACACTAACACTTTAGTTTGGCCGCGCATAAAGGTAAGGACCCCTTTTTTTTGTTAAGGTGGTAAAAATGTACCTAACCGCACACCCTGTCGTTCGTAAATTCGCCGTACGCCATCTCTCCGCCTATGTTGGTGGACCACTGGAAACGGGTTACATTACTTAGTGGTGCATAAATGTACCTTGAGATTTCTTGCGAGGATATCACTCACCTGTTTCTCCCGAATATAAAATAGCACGACATTTTAATTATCTTTGGAGATTTAAATCGAGTTTCGTGTTATATTTACTCGAAGTTATTCTAAAATTTCGAGCGCTGGAATACAAAATGAACGTACGTTAATAAATCACGTCGGTGGGCGCTCTCGGCATCAAACCGCTAACGGAGACCTCTCGGCCGAGAGCGGCTCCAAGCCGCACAACTCCCACTTATTTCTCGGCTTTTTGCTTATTCATTCAATTTTCATTTCTCGTTACGTGGAAAGTTAATTTACGTACCGAGGAAAAGAAACCACTAACACTCCGCACATACATATGTACATATTTATACGTGTGATATGTTTTATGAATTCTCTGACGCGTTCACTGACGATCTTATGACTTAACTAGTTTCTGTCCCCGATGTTATGTTTGTAGATTCCAAAATTCAAATATATTAAGGCGTATCCCACAAGAACTCCTTACAGGGTTAAAAAATATATCCAAGCCATACATTTTCTGTAAACCTCGTTCAAATCCCTTCGTTAGCTCCACGTTGACACATTCCAAAAATAGCTATCGTATTATATTTTCTGATATTTAGGGAAATACTACACATCCTACTTATTTTAATACTAACTACTACCTGCGAATTCGTCCGCTTGGAATTTAATAATTCTCTATCCCTAAGTAATATTCTTTCCAAAATAAAAATGGACTGGGAAAAACAAGTTGACTATGGTGGTTAGACAATACAAACAGACGCATCAATTTTATTTCTTTGTATAGGTAGATCATAGGTGTGAATGTTTAGATGTTTCGATCGTACTTGTTTTGCTCAATCACGTAGAATCAGCTGACAAGATTAGGATGAAATTTGACAAAACAAATAGTTTTGGAACGACAGTGGGGGGGGGGGGGGGGTGCATAGTATGTGATCTGTAGCCCGAGTACGAAATACTTGCGAAAAAGTATTCGTATCGTCATCGAAAACAATTATTTTTTTATGAAAATTGTGCAGCGCCCGTCGCCGTATCGTGCGTAAAATTAACTTATTTTGTTACGAATGATTTGGTATCGCAAATGTATCGTCAAAACGAAACTTGACACTTTTAAACAATACATCACGAACTTTGATTTTACGTATGTTAATGTAAATTTCGAAGGCTGGCTATCGAGCACTGTCGAAACTTTTTTCACTTAGAAATTGTCGGTGAGAAAAGATTCGAAACATATTAAATCTTAGGTTTTTGAGTATGTAATGTTTTAAAATGACTAAACTTCGAAAGCCAATTAATGCCACAGTAATATATGACGATGAAAAAGTAGATATAGATGATAGATATAATAAAATAAATTTGTATAAAAATATGCCGTTCGTACCTACCTAGTAATAGCAATGTTCACATAACAAAAAGGGCTATTTAGGAAGTAGCTTATTTGTGGATATTATAGATGTAAAACCTTGCATATTTCTATTAGTCTCACATATTTTACCAGGGCATTATAAACGGAAGTTTATAATTACCTATGAATAATATACACATTATTGTTCATAAAGGTGAAATAATTAAAATAGATGATTTTGTCAACTAATAAAAATAATGAGTCAATATAAAAAATGTTATAATGAGCCAGCATATACATTTTGTTCTCATTTTAACTATAATACAATAAAATGCATTAAAATGAAAATACGGCATAAGAATACCTAACTGTCACTGTCACTCGGAAAACATAAACAAACAAGCTTGTCTTCGACAATGTTATGTATAGTTGTTCGAAAACCATACAATATTTGTTATATTATCGTGGACTCGATACCTTTACGATACGAATTCGATTGTTTTTCTTGCTTGGGCCTCTGTATGTAATAACGTAACGTGAGATAAGTGTATCGAGTCATATTGTTAACTATTAATTGTGAAACGTCAGTAGCCTTTGTGGCTGTTACTGTTTACATACGCAGGTACTCATTACTTCTTTGGGTACCGTGCTATACCAATAAGTAGTGACCGCGACATGATTGAACACACAATCTTCTGATGTGGACGGACGATGACGACGCTTAGATCCATAGTTTAATTTTTATCTCGGAATATAAATAAATAGAGGTAATTAATGTTCCATACAGTAACGTACTTAGGTTACACCAATCCTGAGGTCCTTCCACACGAAGTTGCTGGCAGCACCCTAGTACGTACACCCTAGTAGTACACCCTAGTAGTACACCCTAGTAGTACACCCTAGTAGTACACCCTAGTAGTACACCCTAGTAGTACACCCTAGTAGTACACCCTAGTACGTAAAGAAATAAAACTATTTTTACACATTTTTTTTAATTAACTTGTTTTTGTACTTTCACATCGTTCCGAATACTTTACAGCATTCATATGAAGGATCAATTAAACAAAAACTTCATCTAACCATTATTCAATATAAAAAATATATTTTTTCAATATAAGAAGTCGTAGTTATTATGTTAACCCAGTGTCTCTTCTATCTTCCTGTCAAATTTTATCTAACCCCGCTCAGTGGTTTAGGCTTAAATGACAGACAAACATTGTAACATCTAAACACCCAATTCTTCACAAACCTTCATATTTATAATGTTAGTAAGATTTAAAGGTCAAGTTTCGTTGTCAGTCGGTCGCTATTTTTATATTTTATTTTGGATCGGGACGTTACCTACTGCCTGCTACTGACATGTCTACATACGGAGGGTAATTATTTGTAGTCTCACAGATATTTCTGGTCTTTGGGTACAGAGAAAATGTTCACAAAAAACACAATAAACCCAGTGTCGGAACGCAAGATCTTGCAATCAGACCAACAAAACATTATTATCTACGTTATTTAATCATTGAGGTTCAGAGTGGGAATTAACCCATAGTCTAGCAGGTGACCTGGTTCGGATAAACTTCGCAAGGCGTGGAGAATATCTCCCAGGCATGGTTATCTTTTCAAAAATCTTTCCTTGAGCGAGTAGTGACAAATTATGAAAAAATAATTTCAAAAATCCAAAGGTTGTTTTTGCAAATCATAAAACAGTTAATAAAAAAACAATTGACTAGACAACAACTGTAATTAACTGAGACAATAGTTTAGCATTTTAACACAACGATTACTCGTATCTCCCTCTAACATCTAACCCTTAATTACCGCGAGACGTCTCGGCCGCAACGAGTGCGAGGGTCTCCTTTTACATTAAGGAAACGACGGTTAATTACTTATCACTGTCAGCTTGGTGTCTACATCACGAACTTATTATATTTACACATGACAAGCGAAGTAATATGTACAATTACCTACGCTGAAGTCTTTGGCTCACTACATCCTATCGCTGGGCATGGACATCTTCCAAAATGTCAGATAGCCAAAATTACCATAGAATTTTGTTAATTTTTTTTTCTTGTGCATATATAATTATCACCTTAATATTTTAAGTGCTTACCATGGCAGATGAGCAACGGCCTACCTGATGGTAAGTGTTAACCGCCTCTCATAGACTTAAATATACTAAGAGTACCTACTGTCAAGGCGCTGTTCACCAGCGGAAGGAAGCGGCGGAGAGGGCCAAGGAGGCTGATCCCGAACCGCCGCCAGCGACTGGGGTGGCGCAGGCATGAATATTTGCGCCTAATGTCGCCCTAGCTGAGCCTGCGGGTGGATAGACCGGGGGACGTCCGCCACCCACAAGGCCTCCCGCGAAGGTGTGACGCTCCGTGTGCGGATGCGTCGCTCAGTTGAGGGTACCCGAAAGGGTAAGCCGCCGGCGGACCACCGAAGGATTGTAACATAGTTTCAGTGGCCCGCCAATTAAAGGCGGAGAGACGGCACACGGCGGGTTTCTTTAATGGGTGAAGGCCCCACACTACCCTGTTCGTTGCCCCGAACGACGGGGTGTGCGGTTAGGACCATTTTTTCCCGCCTAAATAAAAAAAAAAGGCGCTGTTCACCATTACTCTTCTCGGATGTGAAATGAAAAAATTTACGGCTATAATATCTTCCACTACACCCAAAACACACCGATGTGCTTCATAGATGGTCACACGGGCCGGACTTACCAACCCGCTTTGACCCGATAACATGAATTCTCCCACTAAGAATCACGACGCGCATCGCACCACATCCTATTATTATCTATAACTAGATTCACACCATGTACACCCTCTGCTCGTCACTATCGCAATTGGTTAAGATCGATAACACGCAAACCAACGCGATGCTACATATTGCACACAGTGTGGCAACACCCGATGACACGCGTCAGTCATTCCAGTATTTTCGCTGGACGTATATGCTAATATCATATATTACACAACCGCAAACTACTTGACCAATAAATGCTTGTGTGGCATCGTGTATCGGTGATGTGCACAATGCGTGTCAGGTGTTGACACTCCGAGTCACAAGTGTAGTGTTAGTACTTAGCCTTAGCTATCTCTGCTTTCACCGATTTAGCTTTGTACTTACGCCATTTCCCTTGCGGGGTAGGCAGAGAGAACAGAGTGCCAAGAGGCTCTATCCTTGCATACATCTCTCGCTTCCTCAACATTCATAACTCTCTTCATACACGCTCGCCGGTTTCGGAGACTCCTGACTCCACCTTCCTTCAATACATGACCGATTTGACGCGTGTCATCGGGTGTTGCCACACTGTGTGCAATATGTAGCATCGCGTTGGTTTGCGTGTTATCGATCTTAACCAATTGCGATAGTGACGAGCAGAGGGTGTACATGGTGTGAATCTAGTTATAGATAATAATAGGATGTGGTGCGATGCGCGTCGTGATTCTTAGTGGGAGAATTCATGTTATCGGGTCAAAGCGGGTTGGTAAGTCCGGCCCGTGTGACCATCTATGAAGCACATCGGTGTGTTTTGGGTGTAGTGGAAGATATTATAGCTCTAGGTAGGTGAGTCTCGGTCTCCCCCTGTACCTACATCCTTCTACCTTTCGCATTGTATATCTTCTTAACCAGTTGCTCGTCCGGCATTCTTTCCACATGTTCGAACCATCGGAGCATTCCCTTTCGCATCTTTACACCAATACTCTCTTTCATACCTACTCGCTCGTCAGTCAGCCTCACTCCACAGATTCTCCGCAGAGATCGCATTTCGACCGCATTGAATTTACTCTCATGCTCCCTTTTTGCATACTCAACTCTTGTTATGGGGAAAACCCTAACAATTTAAATAAAAGAAAAATTCTTAATTCTTTCAAACAGAATAATTTTTAACTACTATTAAACAAAAAATATAGTTGCATAATATATGACCGCCCCCTAAGGTTGGCGGTGAGATGCAACATACAAACAGAATAATTGTATGACTACATTTAAACAAAAAAACCAGTTGCATAATAGTCTAGATGATAAGCAACATCTAACGATAAAACTGTTTTTAAGATGCCTGTCTGCCCCATAAGGGAGACGGCGTGAAGATATATAACATTTAACAAAAAATAGTTTTAAAATGCATGTCTGCCCTATAAGGGAGACGGCGTGATGATGTATAACATTTATGAAATAACTGTTTTAAAAGTGCCTGTCTGCCCCATAAGGGAGACAGCGTGATGTTAAGTAGCAAGTAGCAAAAAGCAATATTCTTAAATTATATACTGTATGCGAACTATTATATTTTACAAGTAGAAGCGAATACAATTCTAAATGCAGTTGTATGTTACAATCTTAAATAATTAGTATTGACAAATTTGTAATAAAAATTCTATGGAATGACAACTATGTTATGAGTATTACTAGGTATTTTGCAAGGAATTATAGGTATAGATATTATAATAAGAATTCTATTGGAAGAGTTTCGGTCAACTTATAAATTAGTGTAAAAAATTTAGATATGTAAAATAAAATTATCTAACGTAATAAAATGACGAGTAGTAACAATAAAAAATATATGTTGCTAAGGGTGAAATATTCCTCCATAAGAATCTTAACACACACGAAATTGTGCAGCAGACATGGGCTATTTTTAGAGGTTAATTACGAATTGTAAAAGAAATGTACGTTACCTTTTATTCGGGTGTTAGTGACTAATTATTTAAGACTGGCGCTCCCTTCAGCTCAGTTCTGGAGGGAAAGTACAGTGTCAAAACTTTTAGTAATTCTACTTTTTTTAACATTATGACCTGGTGGCGTTAACAAATTAAAAATTATATGGTGGGTACGAAATATGATGTAGTACTAAATAAATAGGTAATAATCTCTGTACGAACAGTATGATGTTTTTTGATAATTATGTACCTTTGAAACAAATTATTGGTACGTATGTATTATACAATACGTCTAATCATCTCGTTAGAACAAACTTTATAGAACAGTTACTTAACGTAAAATCTAATTTTCAATTATAATTATACTAACAAATCTTGTTAGAACGAACTTTATAGAACAATTACATGTAAAAATCTACTTTTCAAATATGGTTATACCAATAAAGTAAACGAAGGAAAATGAGTCCTACAATAGAAATGATTATAAAACGTACCTTTGGGGGTTTCCTAGTCACACACTTTTACTTTTAAATGCCCTAAGCAAAAATATTTTAATTAATTACTATATTAATTTAAGCAGTGTTATCTGCCTTGACACACACGACAATTCAGAGTCCGAGAAACAACAATCTACCTCCTGTTCCATATTTATATTTTTACTCTAATAATACCCCCTTCTATCTTTCTATTATTCCTATCTCATTTTAGCGCTGTTGCCCCCGACTTACTTCATTGGTGGATAGTTTTTTGTTCTAGAACTTTTCCTATCCATACGCTTGCCATTTTGAACGTTCTCGAACCCCGGCGTACTCTGCTCGCATCCGGGATCGCATGCTGGCCATATATGGTAATAATATTTGATTCTGGCCCTTGTGGGAGTGGATTCATGCGATCCATTGGCGATAATCTAACTGGGTAGGGAATCTAGGCAACCGAGCATATTTTAAATTTGCGGATATGGTATCCGGTATCAATTGAATATGCGACTTTATAATTTATATAGTAATTTGTTCGGTTACATCGTAACACTCTCGCTTCCATAAAATAACGTTGGGACAAGCACTGCGTTGTGTATTGCGACACGTGCCCTCTGGCTAAGGTGTTGATTTTCAAGAAGTTGTCCCAATGCTTTGTTCACTCTATTTCCCGCATTCACTCTTCTCTCTACGTCAGTGGTGTACCTAACATCCCGACTGAATCCAAGATATACAAATTCATCCACTTGTTCTAGCACACCATTTCCTATTGCTACTCTAACATCTGTTCTGGCTTCTTCTAGTTATATAAACTAACTAGCTAGATCCCTGTGGTGACGGACTAAGAATACAAGTGTCACCACATCATCCTTTCCCACGGGTACGACACCCAAGGCGAGAGACACCGAGGCAAGTAAGCAATTATCACCCTTTGAATTACTGGTGGCTGGGCTGGGTACCAAGTGAGAGTAATCACTAGCTATCAGACCCAAACGGGTCGGTATCGTCGTCTCCTGTGTGACCGGTCATGAAACACGTTAGTGTGTTTTGGCTGTAGAAGAAGATAACCGTTTATTCTTTCATTTCATGTCTGAGAAATTAATGGTGAGCAGGGGCTTAACAATACTCTTGATGTAGTTAAAGTCCATGAGCGACGGTTACCACTTACCATCAGATAGGCCGTGGCTCGTCTACCAACATTAGCAATAAAAACCAAAAAAAAAGCTTATACTCGAGACGGAGCTAGTATAAAAACAGCTATAAAAATATATTTATGTTGTGCATTCTCGTCATATCACATGTTAGTCTCCCATACAGTACTTGTGTAAAGTCACTATATAAACAAACTCGTAAGGGTATCTACATCTATACACGTACACACACACACACACTCACACGTGCACAAAACATCTCGCGCGAGCTCATACGAGCGGCCTTGTATCGGCAAATGTTCCGCACTTCATTTATAACCTAATTCTATTTTATTCCCCATAAAGTAACGGAGTAAAGACTTGCGTGAAATAACGAAATGCCATTACCCGTAGCACTCGCGCCCTTTGTCGCCTCTCTGGTGAAAAGTACTAAGTCATACTTTTACAAAATAGAAGACTGTTCTAAGCCTAGATATTTTAAACACAAAGTGAAAAATGTGAAATCGAAAATAACAGTCAGGAGCAGGATATTTTCGATTTCACATTTTTCACTTTGTGTTTAATGTATAGTGCTAAGCATGTCAAATGCTAAAAATATATATAAAAATATCTAAATACCTAGATATTTTGTTCGAAGTACAACTATTTTGTCTTAAAATATCCAATAATGCACTAGTTGTGTAATTAATAATAATTATGATTCTCTATTTAATAATAATTATATTAAAATAAATACTCATCTTAATTAATAGTTATAACATCATTTATTTATGCTATTTAACATTTTTTTGAAGAGAACTGTTATTGTAACAGCGCCTTGGTCATACGATATATATATGACGTCAGGTCATATCAGTTGTCCAGAAAACTATGTGAAGTTATTTTTATTAACGTAAGCATATGTCACTGAAACAATCCTTGTATTTGTTTATTTTAAAATATAATTGTTTCATTAGGATTTGCCACGAATGCAACAACTTTTTTTTTTAAACTCTACACCTGCCGCTAAGGAATTTTACCTGCATTGTGTAGGTTACACTTGTATAATCGTGGCTAGTGCAAAAAAGTTTCCTTTGTGAAAATTCGACCAACCATATTCGGTGGTGTTGTGAATTATCTTAACCACTACGCTATCTGTGCAGTAATTAAATCTTTCGTAAAAGCTGCATGCAATCATTTTCTTTATTTCATTTTGGTGCACTTCATCGGGTTGTTGTTGTTTTAAATGTTGGTGTTAGCAAACACCAACATTTAATACGTTTCTATAATTTGACAAAGCGTGTTTTACGTCATTTTGCCGCTGAGGTGAACCTCTATAATATGTATATATGTACTTATACGTTGTAAATATTTGTTACAGCTACAAAAGCTACGAAGTGCTACGAGGAGCTACGACGTGAAGCCATCGGAATGCTTTGTAAGGTGAGGTAAACTTCACACGACGATTAATCTACCGGCGCGTGAACCTCCTCACGGTATTTTCCCTATGGTTTTATATTAACCTTTCAAGTGCGAGCTTCTAATAATAATATAAAAGACCCATTAAGAAGACAATGGCTGGTGCTCACTATTGATTACGGCGAATAATTCATTCAAAGAAGCTCTTATTACTATGAATCTCACTATTTCAATATAACGTAATGATATTCAACTCATTGATATAGAGGAAAATGAAACGAAATAATAGCGAGTTCAAAAACAAACCTAATGTCCGTAGTACATCAAATTGAGGCACATTTTCTTTGATGTCACTGACCTAGTTCTCCTTCTCAGTGTTGTAAAGTCAATGTAAAGTCACGCATCGGTAATGACAGGCGACGCGATGACGACACACTTTGCAGGATCTCTTAAGTCGAGTTGAGAACTTTGTGCAGTCGCTGTGTCAGCACATCGGAGCGTCAACTTACGCTCTGACATTGACGTGGCTCGCGCTACCCACATCACATTAAACTTAACCGTTTAAAATATAATAAACATCCGCCATGATGGTGTACTTTTTGTTTTCTTGGATAATTAGCCCAAGGTCACTTTCTCATTCACTCATGAACACTAAACAAAAAAATTTTAAAACAAATCATTGCGCATAAGCATATGTGGTATCGAATGGTAGTTTTGAAACTGAAATTTATCATTGGTAGAACCTTGGTTGCCCTAGCATGATTAGGCTGGCTCGACCGGAGAAGTACCAACCTCTAGCAAAATATCAAAGTGAAACAACGGTAGATACTCCTACTGTTTTGTTTCGTATGGCGAGGGAAAGCCCTGGAGGCCTTAGGTCCCCTCTCGATCCTCTCCTTATTATCCTTTCTCTGGACTTCTATTCTTTCCTTGGAGTTAGCAAAGCACGAGTAATGCTTCTGGTGTCGCTATCATCTAGCAGTCGCGTCTATAAGGTAAGTACTACGAAGCAAGAATAAAAATTAAATAATTATTTAAACAACTCTTTCTTTGTATTTCAAAAAATATATAATTATTATAATGAATTTCGCAAATTTACAATGGTTGAAATTCTAATAACATTTACTGTAAATTACACATGAAATATTCAGATATATGTTATATTCGCATCAAATAATATACACACATCAAACAAAGTTTGAGATCACTTTGAAAATACGAAATATTATTGTTGGCACTATGGTGACACTTTTTTTATTTTATGTCTATGCATGTTTATTTAAAAATATGATATTTGATCAAACAACATGTAGGATGAGTGAAATGGATCATATGAAAGGGTGTGAAAGAGATAGTTTGTGTAGAATATTGCAAGTGTGAAAGAGATGTAGTATGACAAGGAATAGTGAGCTGTGATTTGGAGTTATGGGCAAAAGAAGTATGGTGATTTAGATTAAAAAGCGGAAGGAAGAGACTAGAGAGTAAAGACGTGTAATTATAGTAAATCAGATTTTGTTACGAGCCAATTAAAAGACGTTGTTCAAAAGTATAGATTTGCATTTATTTCGATCCTACAAATTTTGGGAGCTCGTCCGGGATCGAAATATTTCAAATCGATGAGGTTGCGAGCACGTGGTCAACGCGGTGGTTGATGTTCTAATTTAAACGATTGCACGACTGGCTGCAGTAATCGGCACGCTTGTGGTTTGGGATTAAAGACGACGAAGTTTTACGACGCCAACATGCCCAAAGACCGACGCTCGCTTTGAAGACGCAGGAGCAGGTACTACAACTACCAGTAAACCGGGAAATATGCTGCAAATGACGGCGGACCTGGTGCCAAAGTTCGATGTCCAGGACAAGACTTATCCCGCGTCCCGCTGGATACAGGATGTGGAGGATAACGGTGAAATTTTTGAGTGGTTACCGATGTAGCAATTACTCATAGCACGGTGGTCGTTGGCGGGTACGGCAGCGCTATGGATTAAAGCGGAGCGTCCTTATAAAACATGGGACGAGTTGAAGGCCGTTATATCTCAAGAGTTTCCAGACACGGTAGATGCCAAGTTGATCCACGAGATGATGACAAACCGCAAAAAACGCCCTCAAGAAAGCTGTCAGGACTATATGTGGGTGATGAAGGAGCTAGGAAAGCGCGGGAAAATGCCAGACTATGTCGCGATCAAGTATATTATCGACGGCATCATAGATCGGGAATCAAATAAAATGATGTTATACGGAGTGACTACATATGCGGATCTTAAATAAAAATTAAAAATATATGAGACTATTAGAGAAAAAATTAAGATACATGAAAACTTAGAGAAAAAACCGGTCAATATTCGCAGTGGTGTAAGGTGTTATGGCTGGGGTGAAGTGGGACACACGTCATCGGAGTGCCCAGACCGTGAAAAAGGCTTAAAGTGTTTTAAGTGTAATTCTTTCGGTGACATTGCGTCGAAATGTGCCGAAGGACGTACTAGTTCAATGTCAACGAGACACCATGATTATGCCAGTGCGTCACATCCACATCCGCGAAGCAGTAATGTTGGCAACACTGGGTGGAGCTTGCGTTCCAGCGCTACGGATATGTCAAACACCGGCATAACTAAGAAGAATATGTGTGTTAATTCAATGATGTCTGAGTCGGAACGCGCCCATTGTTTGTGCTGTGGTAGTGGTAGCACTGCTAGCGACGTAGGTGACAATATGGCGATTCGTAATGATGACAATAACAACAATGAAGAGGTTATGCAGATAAAACAAAATGTAAACACGATTGATAAATTTAATAGAAAACCAATGAAGACAGTTACATTGTTTGGAAGATGTCTCGATGCATTGATAGATTCGGGAAGCGGGGTAAATTTAATATCGGCGCAATTTTATGAGGAACTAGGTGCGCCGGAGTGCGGGAAAAGTGAACTTTTCTTTATGAGAATAATATTTCGTCTTTGGCCTGTATTACAAGTATGTGTGTTGACAAACAGTGCTATAGGGACATTAATATTTTTATAGTGCCTAATGGAGTAATGCCATTCGCAATAATTTTAGGGCAACAGTTTTAGCGTAACACCATTATGATCATGGACAACAATTGTGTTTATTTATTGCCTACCAATGAGGCATGGCTACAAAAGATTATGTGCTTTGTTTTAGATCTTGATTTTATAGGGTCTGAGGTCAGTTTAGACTTGCAGCAGCAGGAAAGACGCCTGGTTGAGTCCTATGTGCCTAGGAAATCTAAGGAGGCACCTATACAATTAAAGATTATTCTAAAAGATGAAATCCCTGTATCACAACGTCCTCAAAGACTGGCCTTCAAGGAACAGGAAGAAGTAGACAAGCAGGTAACTCAGTGGCTAGATCAAGGAATAATTAGAGTGAGTTTTTCAGATTATGCTAGTCCTATAGTGTTAGTGAAAAAGAAAGACACAAGGGTATGTGTCGACTATCGACTATTAAATAGAAAAATAGTCAAAGATGAATTCCCATTACCTGTTATTAATGATCATATTGACAAGTTAGTGTTAAGCAAGGTGTTTAGCACACTAGATTTGAAACGGGTATTTTCATTTGCCAGTACATGAAGAATCTATAGGTTATAGGTACTGAATTTGTCACACAGACGGGGAAGTATGAATTTTTAAAAGCACCTTTTGGTCTTTCGATTTACCCAAAAGTATTCACACGTTTTATCAATATTATCTTCAGGGAACAAGAAAAGGTGTTTTAATAACCTTTATCGATGATTTGATTATACCAGCACAAGACGAGAGCCAAGCAGTCAAGAGGTTGACAGAGGTGTTACATACATGTAGCTGGAGAATATGGTTTACAAATAAACTAGAAGAAGTCACAGCTGATTCAGAAAAGTGTTGAGTACTTAGGACACATTATAGAAAATGAAGAGGTACGACCGTCCCCCACCAAGACTGAGGCAGTGGTAAGATTTCCACAACCTACTAATGCAAAGCAACTTAAATCTTTTATAGCATCATATTTTAGGAAGTTTATTTATAATTTTGCTAGCACCCCTAGGCCATTAACTGATTTATTGAGGAAAGACTGTAATTATGTGTTTGACGATAGACATAAAGAAGCATTCATGGAGTTAAAGTCAAGGCTGTCATGTAGCCCTGTTCTAAAGATTTACAACCCGCAGTTTCCTACTAAATTGTATACTGATGCCTCATGTGTAGCGTATTCTGCAATTTTATTGCAAATACATCCTGATGATTGTCAACTACACCCAGTACACTACATAAGTAGAAAAACCAGTGATGCCAAGAGCCGGTATAGTAGTTATGAGTTAGAGGCATTAGCAGTTATCGAAGGAATAAAGAAATTCCGTTGCTATTTATTTGGAATTAAGTTCAAAATAATAACAGATTCTAAAGCATTACAGATGACGCTGAATAAAAAAGACCTGGCACTGTCCACCAGAGTATCAAGATGGATTTTGCTCTTACAAGACTATGATTTCACTATTGAGCATCGAGAAGGTAGTAAGATGCAGCAGGTAGACTCACTTAGCCGTAATCCAGTTGTCGCAATCATCAGAAATGATCTGTATGATAGAATCAAAACAGCACAGGAAAATGATGCCGGTTTAAAAGCAATTATGGAGATTGTTAAAGAAAAACCTTATGAAGTTTTTTTGTGGATAAAGGTTTGGTATGTTTTAAAAACATTGAAAAGAAGATAGAAGATTATATAGTGACCTGTATTCCATGTCTATTGGCTGAGAGAAAGAAAGGGAAACAAGAGGGGTTTCTGTACTTAATTGAGGAGGAAGATAGCCCACTACATATTCTACATGTGGATCACATAGGTCCTATGACAGATACAAAAAAAAACTGCATAATCACATACTCACTGTAGTAGATGCATTCACAAAATTTGTTTGGCTATTTCCAACGAAGAGTACCACAGCGAAAGAGACCTTGGATAAGCTTAAAGTTCATCAACAGTGTTTTGGAAACTTTTGTCGAATAATTACTGATAGAGGTACAGCATTCACAAGCTCAGACTTTGAAGAGTACTGCAAGATTGAGGCATACAACATGTGAAGATCACCACAGGGGTACCAAGTGGTAATGGACAGGTGGAAAGAGTCCACAGAGTGATAATCTCAATTTTAACCAAGCGATGTCTAGAAAACCCTACACTATGGTATCGACATGTAAGTGATGTGCAAAGATGCCTTAATAGTACCTTCCAAAGAAGCATCAATACCTCACATTTTGAACTTTTAATTGGTACCAGAATGAAAAGGAAAGAAGACATTGAGATGTATGAGTTATTATTCCAAGAGAGTCGAGATGAATTTACTACTCGCAGAGATGAATTGAGGGTTCAGACTAAAGAACACATATTGAAAATACAAGATGAGAATAGGAAAACTTACAATAAAAGAAGAAAAGAAAGTACGAAGTATAAAGAAGGCGACAGAGTTGCAATTAAGAGAACACAGTTTGGTGTGGGAATGAAGTTAAAACCCAAATATCTTGGACCGTATCGGGTGACTAGAATTAAAGGTATGGCCGATATGAAGTGGAGAAAGGTGATAACTGTACTGTCTCATAAAACATCTAGGTCTGCAGACTACATGAAAGCTTGGCCAGATGATCTGGTTGATATCAGGTCAGAGGAGTAGGTTAGTTGCACTACTATAGTCTAGCTTGATTGACCATGATCATAGTGATGGTTATTTAGTAGGTACATGTTATTGCTGCAGTGTACAAACCTATCATCATATACTGTATTTTGGACTGTATTCAAAATTTTGGTTAAATTATTTATGTTGTAATTCTGTCAGTGTACTTTAAAGTTAAAGATGTAAAATCCTGCTCATGACTGTTATTTTCGATTTCATATTTTTCACTTTGTGTTTAATGTATAGCTAAACATGTCAAATGCTAAAAATATATATAAAAATATCTAAATAAAGATGTAAAAGTTAATGTTAAAAGTGTGATAAGTACCTAATGTTGTTAAGTAAGAATTTTGTCTGATGCAATTGTATTTTAGAATAAATAGAACTCTTGTAATTATGTTTAAAAGCATGTTATAGTAGGGTGTAATACTGTTTATATTGTGTTTATGTTGTAATCTCTTGTCTGAGGACAGACAGAAGTGCAGGACGGCCGAGTGTAGGATGAGTGAAATGGATCATATGAAAGGGTGTGAAAGAGATAGTTTGTGTAGAATATTGTAAGTATGAGAGAGATGTAGTATGACAAAAAATAGTGAGCTGTGATTGGGAGTTATGGGTGAAAAGAAGTATGGCAATTTAGATTAAAAAGCGGAAGGAAGAGACTAGAGAGTAAAGACGTGTAATTATATAATACTTTCTAATCATCATCATTCATTTCTCATATCAGCTTTGGACGCCTACCATCTAAGTCCAACCGTGATCATGAATGCTGTAAAGTATTCGAAACGTCGGGATAGTATAAAAATCAAGTAAACGCGATAGATTCCGTAAACGTAGTTTTATTTCAAAACGTGTAATTATAGTAAATCAGATTTTGTAAGGAGCCAATTAAAAGAAGTTGTTCAAAAGTATAGATTTGCATTTATTTTGATCCTACAAACATGTCAAAAACAATTGTTTTTCCCTATAAAAAGAAGTCCAATCTTTGATTACGATTCAGAAATCTGACCGACAAGATTCAAGCATATTTTTTCAATTTGTTGTTACTTTGGGAGAAGAAGGATATTCTATGAGAAAAATAGCTCGCCGAGTTACTGTATCCCAATCCTGTGTCATGAACACGTTGCGGAGGTATCGCGGCATGGATAACTTTGCTGATCAACCTCGTAGTAGTCACCTAACTGTTTTTACTACTGCCCAGAAACGCTACATCAGACTGCTGACTGCCCGCGACCCAACAATCAATACCACTAAAATAAGTAATGAGTTGCGGGCTGCCACTGGACTAGAAGTAAGCACTCAGACCATCAGGAACTAACACCAGGCTGGACTACGAGCAAGGAGATCCTGGCGAGCACCTCTGAACTCACGGCAACAATAGCAACGCAGATTACAGTGGGCTAGGCTCCGCCAAAATTAAGATGATGACGAGGAAAACAAAAAAATACAGCATTTCCGCTAGTGATCTCAAACCCGTTGTTGGTACAGTGATGCAGTGATCGATACGGTTCGTCTCCGCGAGATGGCGCTCTCTATTGACGTATGGTTAAAATTTAGAGCTCAAATACTATAATAATATAAATATAATATATGGAACTGTACATCATGCGGTATGTGAGGCATGCTGTGATGTGGCACTATAAAAAAAAATCATGCCTGTATTCCCTGAAGGGGTAGGCAGAGGTGTATTATACACCCACGATTCGCCAGCTATGTTTAAGCCTATTGCCGTATACCAGGTACATCTCCAAACTCCGGGCTGCTACTGAGAATTTTTCTTTTTACGAAAAAGCTCGATAACATTGCCCGACCCGGGGATCGAACACGAGACCTCATGATCAGCAATCGCACACACTACCGCTGCACAACCGAGGCAGTTAATTTATGAGGGATTATAATTTCGCACTAGCTTTTTCCTGTAACTTGGGAGTTGCTGAGTATTCATGATCCAAGAGGTGACGATATGACAACACACGATTCCCACAGGGGTGAAATGTGGCCAGTGGAAGGTTGTTTTATGACAATCCATAGTCTCTGCCTATCCTGGAAAACAGGGGTGAGTCTATGAATGAATGCATTTCAACCTCCTAATAGTATTATTTTCATACAAAATCTCTCCATTTTTAGCACCAGTAACTGTTACGGGGAAAAAATCCCTAACAATGAAATAAAAAAAATAAAGTTCAAAATTTACAATTTAATTAAAAAAAAAGGGTATAACAAAATTAATTAATTATTTAAGAAAATAGAAGGATTCCGAATTTAATCAAAAAAGAAGCGAGCAATGAGGAATCAGGGGGTGGTTCGCAACTCAGGGGATTGTCCCCAAGACCGTCACCTACGGGTACTCAACTGCGGGGGAGGAGGCGCGCCGATGTATGCCGGAAGGCGGATGAAGCCGGCGCAACCGGCGCTGGAACCGGACCCGTAGGGCAGCCGCAACCCGGTAGGCCGTAGCCCGGATCTCGAGCGCAGCCAGGAACGGTACTTGAACTTCTTGACTCGAAGTCTTGACTTAAAATTCTGTCTGGAAAACCCCAGGAGCTTTTATTCGGGTGTTAGTGACTAATTATGGGGGGCGGTATATTCAAGACCGGCGCTCCCTTCCGCTCAGTTCTTTGGGGTTTCCTAAGTCACACACTATTTTTTCTTTAAATTTTATTAATTTACTTAATACACTTAATATAAATAACTTCACTGTATTCTTTTGGGCAATTTTATTGGCCTTGACACACACGATAATTCAGTCAGAGAAAAAAAAATCTACCTCTATGTTTTTATATTATTTCCCTAATAATACCCCCTTCTATGATTATTATTGCCCTCTCTTTCTAGCGTTGTTGCCCCGACTTACTCATTGGTGGATAGTTTTTTGTTCTAGAACATTCCCTATCCATACGCTTGCGATTGGAGTAGCCATCGAACGTTCTCGAACCCCGGCGTACTCTGCTCGCATCCGGGATCACATGCTGGCCATATATGGTAATAATATTTGATTCTGGCCCTTGTGGGAGTGGATTCATGCGATCCATTGGCGATAATCTAACTGGGTAGGGAGACTAGGCAACCGCGTGTATTTTAAATTTGCGGATATGGTATCCGGTATCAATTGAATATGCGTCTTTATAATTTTTATAGTAATTTGTTCGGTTACATCGTATTAACATTGCGATGCAAAGGGTTCTACATCATTATTTTTATGTTTAGCTTATAGTTTATCTGGTATTATATTTAGAATATGCATACACCGAACGATGTTATAATAGGTCTTTCTCAACAAATAAAGATTTATTCACGAACATTTTTCACACAACGTCCTCTCCCCAAAGGGCCCAAACTAATCTTAACGCTTGTGTTATAGGTACTAGATTACGGATATAATACATTATATTACTTTTATTTGTAAATACATACATAATACAATAGATAGAAAATACCCAGACGCAATACAAATATCTGTGTTCTGATGATGTGATCACAAATAATAGTCCTGAGTGGGAATCGAACCCATGACCTCGTGCACGGAAGTCGGTTACACTATCGACTACGCCACGGGGCCCGGCAATGCTGTCTAAAGACTGACCTAATTGATTCATTATGATTATTATAGCTTCTCATGTAACTTACACTTCCTCACTTTAAACTAACCTAATGGGGGTTGACAACATATTTGATGTGCGTACTGATTACCGTCTGTTATGGTCAGCTATAAAAAATGTTCAATCCAGACGATATAATTTACGGAGGTTTCTTAAAAGCGCTGGCGATGCAGAAAGTGATTCAATTATTTTATTTACTGAGCTCCCCCCCAGCCACAATTGTTACGATAAGGCAGTGAGAGCGCGTCGCTCTGACGATGTAAACCCACACAATGGATGATAGTGATTCAGAACGCAATAATGTATTTATCTTTTAGCCAAAGACTGAAAGCGAGCGTCATATCTTATCAGTACTTTTATAGCTCGCAGTAGTAATCATATTATAAAACTTATAAGCCTATACCTTTAAAGGATTATTAAGTAAGTTTTTATGATAATAAATCTCTAAAAAAATGAGATTCATAAATTTCAACTCAATGAATGTTATTTTATACATTTTATCTCCCACGCAAAAAATTAAAAAAATACGATTGCTATAATATATTCCAGTAGTAATATAGTCCAGATGTAGACAGGCCATAAGGTCATCACAGTCGGTAGATGCGTGAAGCACGGGTCAGCTAGCTGCAAGGTGATGAGCACAAAACGAATAAAATTATTTTCTTTTTAGTATCCCATTACGACGTGCCTTCTTGGAAATGTGGCGGTGATTTGTCTACTAGGTACATCGCATCGATAGGAAATGTTGGCATAAGGTTTTGCTTCGACTTCTCCCACACTAATATTTTTGAAAACACAGTCTAACGCCTGTATACCTTAAGGACTAAGCAAAAGTGTATTCACACTCACGGTTCGCCGACTATGTTTCATCCCACGTAATAGGAAGCGAGCCTAAAGCCGTCTACTGGGCACATTTCCAAACTCCGGGCTACTACTGAATTTTTTTCTTTCACGAAAAAGACACTGCCCGACCCGGAGATTAGACCCAAGACCTCTTATTCAGTAGCAGCTTACTCTACCGCTGCACCACCGAGGTAGTTGTATTTTTGGTTCATTATATTACTGAAAACTTTTTAGCACCGTTGTGATATGAAACTGGATGAAACAAAAAAGTGACACTGAAATGAGAATAACGTTACACCTAAACGATTTGTCCAGCCTGCAACAAAATGAGATTGAATACAGACATATAGTTATTTATTATTTTCCTTTCCTGCACACATAGCTTAAATTTTAGTTGATGGACCAGCTGTCATCACAGTTTGTACGTATTATAATGCAGAAGATGCCCCTCCAAACCCCTAACTCTTACAATCTAGTGCATCCGACGCTACTGAGAAGACCTAGGTGGCACCCATGTCTTTACATACCATTTCAATCACGACGACTATATTGACCGTGCCACGTTTCCTTAACCTCACTCATCTAAAGAGTGCAGCTTTCGAGTGTACTCCCTCGTGGAATAATAAAACTATTAATTACCAATGTAAATATTCATGCGCTCAGCAGACATCGAAGTTAATTAACTGGGGGTCGCGCGCAGGGGAGGCTTCAGGGTGTTGTTGGAAACTCGCACGCGGTTATCGTTCAATATGTTGCGTCACTGTTCCTGTAATACCATTGATTGACAACTAAAGACTGGCTTACGGGTCTAGAAGTAGGAGTTTGCGACATATCATTTCGAGGCTCAATATGCGTAGGTGTTGGCAAAAAGAAAAATATGTCCAGTAGAACATGGCTCGTCCCCAATTATGAGAAACTCACAGCCACATAAGCGAATACGGTCTTTTCTCTGCATCATTTAGTCTAAAAATAGCACCGTTTATTCTTTCATTTCACATCCGCAAAATAAAATGGTGAACAGCGGCCTGACAGTACGCTTAGTACAGTTGAGTCTATGAACGGCGGTTACCACTTACCATCAAGTAAAACAAACTTAATCATAAAAACTGACTTTCGGTGTTAAAGAGAGCCAAACGACATTTGGTGATTACGCTATCACTATGTGGAGTAAGTGGGTGATAGTGTCGATGTATGTCATCTAACGGTTTATGTTAAGTGAACAGGAGGCGTCTCATAAAACACATCAATATTTAACAATACTGTTGCGTTTGTTATGGATGGTTCCAAAACGGCCCATTCGCGTCTAATTAAGTGCCCTTCCTCTCTGTGGACCAATTACACTCACCCTCTCCACTAGCTTCACCCTCGTCCTTGAAGCAAGCGTCGAACACTTAAAGCCCGTTATTTGATCCCGACGTGCTCTATCGCGCCCTCCGCGGGAACTGATCACTCGACGCCTATGCGGCTGTTGACTCATCCCGTAACTCACTCGATCGTAATTGAGTTATTGTTTTGTAGCGCACTATCTAAATTAATACACATATTAATAAGCCACAATGTTGCTCGATACACACATTACGCCTATGTATACACTGTGCCAATCGATTAATGTTTATATCACTCCGTTATTGTGTATGCAATACACGGTAACGAGAGGTTTGAAATACTTACTACAAATAACATCGAGAGTTCGGCTCTCGACATGCACCTTTGAACAACACGTAAAAAGCTCTTGTGAACTTGAGTGGTAGTAAATACAGAAGTAAAACAAACGTACTGTATATGTTTAAGGGCAGATCCAGAGGGTAATTAGAGTCATGAACACTAGGGTTGGGTCTAGTTACCTCTGAAGTAATGTAACATTAAAATTAATAAATTAATAGTAATAATAATTATAATTCACTCCCTCCCACCAACTAAAGATTTTTCTTTGTGGCTTACAGTATCTGTAGATTTGTCTACTCTAATGTTCATAGCTCAAAAATGCTCCGTATATTTGCCTACGTTCAAAAAGAGGCATATATTTCAATGAACATCTAGCTAATTCGACACTTTACTACTAATTCTATATAGCAACAGCAAGTCTGTGACGGAACACCAAGACTCCGTCAAAGCAAGCAGTCACTCAGTCAAAATATCACCACTTTGTCACTTAAATATGCACACGATATTTATTAAACAATGTTGGTTGTTTCCGCAGTGACAGTATACTGTGAAGGTGTGACACAGCGGGACTATTAACTCTCCAGGTAAGTGATCCCTCTCCATAATTAGGTGAGACTTGATCGAGTGATCCGCCCCGAGCGCGCATCGAGTGACGCCACGCAATTACATTAACAGATTCGCCCGGCTCATGTTGCCTCACGATACAACATCATCGTTTTGTGTTTTTTGTTATGTAGGTATTTTGTCTACGAATATACAAAGGTGGTGCTCACAATATAAAACACACATCAATCACTAACAGAATCCATTTTATTTTAACTACTTTCTTTACGCTTAACCTATACCTTGTAATATTTAAATTGAATCATGAACATATCATAAGCGTCAAGGAAGTCAAATTAATAACGTGTACATGGCCTAGTTGTAAAATTGCATTGAATGATCGGCAAGGCTAAGCAAATTTTACCCGGTCAGCAGATGTATAATTTTAAATACACTAATATGACTCTAATCTTCTTTTTAGGTCGCTAATAGTTCTATTAGCTGGGTCACGGAGGTCTACTAGGCAGTTCCTCGGTGATGAGCTAAAATCGAAAACGAAACTCTAGGAACATGATGAGTCTCACATGGGAAGTAACATTGAACAAAGGCGACCTCCAAACTACCATCCCATGTGTCGTCGACCTGACCTATGTACCTACAAAGTATCTCATACAAAATTGGGTAAGGGACCATACTCGGGGTCACTAACGTTATATATATATATATATATATATATATAATCGTATACTTACTAATATTTTTTTATTTGAGAGCGAGTTTATTTGTTTATTACACTTTCACGCCTTAACTACTTAGCCATTTATCGTGAAATTCTGCATACATATAGTCTGGAATCCAGAAAAAAACAATACCTAAGTATATTGATTTATAAAGAAGGGACTGTCCCTGTAGGATACTACTTTTATTTTTGTCATTTTTGCATAAGAAATGATTACATATATATTATATAGACATAATTCTGAAGTATTCAGGGGGCTTAGAATGTATCTCACTCAATCGTATCGACATCGCATCGTGCCATTTTGATTGGTTGAGAGTTCACCGTGACTGGCCGAGGGATTATTGCGATATCACGCATCGGTTTTTGTACCAATCACAAGCGAGATGACATGGTGTCGATACGTGACATTGACTCGTGACATTGCATCGCGATATCGCATCGTGACATTGTCATTGGTTGAGAGGTTACCGTGATTAGCGGAGCGAATATTGCAACATCACGCGTCTTTCTCTCTACCAATCACAAATATGACGATACGATGTCGATACGATTTTGTGAATCAAATTCTAAGGGTGCAGACGAGAGCAGAATCTTATTATAATGGTAATCTTAAAGATTATGAGTGACCCACTAATAACTACTTAACCTTATAACTTCATCGCGCTGTGTGATTGTTGTGGCCCTCTAGGCGAGGATAATATTATAATATTTCCGATATTCATAGTGATGAACAAAATAAATAAAGGCTGTGATGATATAACATCGTCTTATTCATCGTGTAAGCTCCTATATTACAGGCCAGCTTTTCTGTCCATTTACTCACCCACTAGTTGCTCAATATTAGCAAATCATAGCGAGGCATTATGTATAGTGTTGAATATTTAAATATGTAATGCAGAACCACCCTGATATTCTATCCGTATTACAAGAGAATTGCGCGTTTAACTAAAGAAACAACATTTTTTTTAGCTTAATTAATTAAATTAATAATTTAGAAGAGGCGCACCACATCCCACACCTGCGATCACAACGTGGTGATACTACTCTACAATATTCGTAATAATTGTTTAATGATTTGAAGGCCTTAAGTCGAAACTAATTAATTGCGGTGGCACGTGTTTGGAAACCATACTTCGTAATAAAACAACTAAGAGAAGTGTGATTATAAAACTAACTCCTAAGCGCGACTGCAACTGTTTATATCTTCTATAATTATTCTACAACATACCACTGTTTTGTCGTATTCAAAAGTCACAACCGGTAGTACCGAGAATGGGTGACTTACCTCAAGCACGAATGGCTCATCACCAGTGACCCTTCACATTTTGCGGGCTTGATCTTTTTGGACCTATGGAGGTAACTGTAGGCAGATGTAGAGAGAAGCGCTATGGTGCTTTGGTTACATGCCTTACAGTAAGAGCTGTGCATATTGAGTTGGTGGCTACACTCACTGCAGTACTCTGCTGCACTCTCTTATAATGGCCATGAGAACAATGGCAGCCAGGCGTGGTTGGCCCTGCCACCTTTATTCCGATAATGGAACTAACCTGAGATGTGCGGATAAGGAACTGCAGCAATCAGTAAGAGAACTGGAAGCTCTTAAATGCGAGGGGAAATAATGGCATGCAATTTAATTTCATACCATCGGCTTGTCCACATTGGGGTGGGGCGTGGGAGCGCCTTATTTGGAGTATTAAAAATTCATTGCGTGTAATTTTTTTAAAAGAGCGTGCTCCGCGTGACTTTCTTGTCTACTTTGTTGGCCGAAGTGGGAAACATGGTCAATAGTCGCCCGTTGTCACACGTATCTGTGGAAGCCGGTAGCGTGGAACTGAATACCCCTTTTTTTCTTTTCTTTTTAAGGCGGGAAAAAAATGTTCCTAACCACACACCCCGGCGTTTGGGGTAACAAACAGAGTAGTATGGGGCCCTCACTCACTAAAGAAACCCGCCGTGTGCTGTCTTCTCCGCCTTTATTGGCGGGCCACTGAAACTATGTTATATTCCTTCGGTGGTAGAAACGCTTACCCCTAACCACTGCCTTTTAGGAACGTCTTCCAACTTACCGACTATATTTGACGACTCAGAACCTACACTTGAAAAAGATGTGGGGCGCAAATCGCAAAAATTAGTTGACATGTTTTGGCAGAGATGGCTAAAAGAAATTTTCCCTGAATTATTGCCGCGGATAAAATGGACAGAGGAGCAGAAACCTTTACAAGTAGGAGATTTTGTGCTGATCGTTGACCCTAACTGCCCAAGAAACTTATGGCCTAAAGGTTTTTCTTGGCAAAGATGGTCGTATAAGATTAGTTGAGGTAAAAACTAAGACTGGAATCTGGCGGCGCTCAGCAGCACGCGTCGCTCCTAAATCTCTCAGTTAAGTACTAATATAGCACTGGGCTTACTACTACTGGCTTTAGAATTGTCTCACCCCTCTCTACCCACGAGAATCGTAAGAGCCGACTGAGAGAATACCGGGGGAGCGGGCAGCAGCACTCCCTCGAGTATTTAGTACTCTAGGAAAAATAGTCCGTTCAATGTAAAGAATTTTATTGAAGTACCAAATAATAATTCAAACTGAATGTCATAGAACAGAAATACTTATTCTTATTTACATTATAAAGAGTCATAAATAAGGTTCTACAACATTTCCCCCTTAATGGAAATAAAAGATAACAGAAATATAGAAACTGACAAAACAAAAAAATATCTACTAATCTACTAGACAATAATATCATGGCTAAAAACAATTATTTATTTGCTAAGCCTAATAATTTTACACACTTTAAATGCGCTGTAGAATTAAGAGGTTTTGTCAAAATATCTGCTGTCATTTTATCAGTTTGCAAATATTTAATGTCCACTAAACCATCAATATTTTTTTCTCTGATAAAATGATATCTAGTGTCTATGTGCTTAGTTCTATTATGGTGGATCGGATTCAGAGCAATCTTTTGAGCGCTCTGACTATCACTATACAGAGTTATCTTATCAGCGTTACCAGTAATATCAAACAATAATCTCCTAAGAAAAATTGCTTCTTTAGCGGCACTAGTTAACGCCATGTATTCAACCTCAGTTGAGGACAATGCTACTGTAGGTTGTTTTTTACATTCCCAACTAATTAGTCCTCCAGCTAAAGTAAAACAGTAACGGGTATAAGATCGACTATCAAAAACGCAATTTACCCAATCCGCGTCTGTATAGCCACACAAATATTTACCTGTTTTCCTATCAACAATGGAATAATCCATTGTTCCCTTTAAATACCGTAAAACTCTTTTAGGAGCCAACCAATGTGTCCTATTAAAACAATTGTTAAACTGGCTCAAATAATTGGTAGCGTACATGATATCCGGCCTCGTATTCACCGACAAGTACATTAGACAACCTATTATATTTTGGTAAGGATATATATAATATTTTTCATAATTTACTTCACCTTTAGGCAACTTATTATTCTGTAAAGGTGATATCTCCTTGCAATCTTGCATGTTGAAACGCTCTAAAATCATTTGAATATATGTCTTCTGACTCACACATATTTCATTATCTCCGTTTGTTATATTAAGCCCGAGGCAATAACTTAAAGGGCCTAAGTCTTTGAGAGAAAAATGTTTCTGCAAATCCTTTTTGACAATATCCAATGACGATTTTTTATCATAAAGAATGACAATGTCATCGAAATAGACTAGAATAATTACAGTCTCATTACCAAACCTTCTTAAATAAATACAGAGTTCCGAAGAGATTTGTATAAAACCTATACTAGATAAAGTTTTATTTAATTTTGCATTCCAGGCTCGAGCAGCTTGTTTTAACCCGTAAATGTTATTTTAAAGTAAGCAAAGTTTGTTCTCAGAGCCCATTTCAGCAAAAAGCAGTATCTATGTCTAAATAATGCATTTGCCATCCTTTTTCTACTGCAAGCGCTAATAAAGTCCGAAGCGACGTATTTCGAATTACTAGGGAAAAGGTTTCATTGTAGTAAATCCCACATTGCTGATTAAATCCTTTTGCAACAAGTCGCGCTTTATAATTTATAATTGAACCTTCGGTGTTTCTTTTAAATTCGAAAATCCACTTAGATGGTATAACCTTTTTGTTAGGTCTATCAACCAACCTTTTTGTTATAACTTTAACCTTCGCTAATAACTTTTGGTTTCAATAGAGTACTAGTATCTTGATCTAATATTGTATCTAATAAGGTTATATCAAAAGAAGTTGAAGGTTGAATGTGATCCATATTCTAAATTATGTCCTTATTATTTAAATTAGAAAAATCATTTTCAAAGAAAACAACATCCCTAGCCTTTATCAATTTTCGTGAACAATTTGATTCACGAAAATAATAACTTCGTGGATCATTTTTGTATCCTACGAATATATATTCCTTAGCCTTAGAATCTAATTTCTTCCTACTGATATCTGGAATCTGGACCATTGCACGACAACCAAAAACTTTCAAATGTTTTAAGTCAGGTTGCTTACCATGCCAACCTTCAAATGGAGTTTGACCATTGAGACTCCTATGTGGACATCTGTTTTTCAAATATACAGCTGTTTCAACCGCATCTTGTCAATATCCTTTGGAGAGAGAACTATCGGAAAGCATACAACGAGCTTTTTCTATTATCGACCTATTTGTTCGTTCAGATACTCCATTCTGTTGCGGACTATACGGAACCGTCGTTTGGTGCTTAATGCCTTCACTTTCTAATTAATCAGAAAATTCCTGATTAACATATTCTGCTCCATTATCTGACCTCAAAGTTTTGATTTTTAAACCAGTCTCCCTTTAGAAAGGACCATTACCATTACTTTAAAAAGACGAAACTTGTTTTTAACCTCATTTTTAGAAGAAAGAAAACATATAAAAACCATGCGTGTATAATCATCTATAAAAATTAAGGTATATTTATTACCCTGAAAAGAGTTTTCTTGCATTGGACCACAAAGATAAGAATGAATTAACTCTAATTTAGAAGACGCTTTGTGATAAGGAATCCTTTTAAATGGTTTCCGAGCTTGCTTACCCTCTATACATGCTATACACGATACTTTATCAATGTCTTTGTACGTAATGCCTAAATTACCTTTGCTGAGTGTATGTAATCCTATACGGCATAAATGGCCTAGACGTTTGTGCCATAAGCGATAACTTGATACATCACATTGTACTTCGAATGCTGATAAGGGTTTGGGTAGACTTACATTACAATCTAACGTATATAATCCACCACAACAGGACCCGTGTAGCAAAGTATCACCTGTATAAGAAAAAGTAGAAGCATCAAAAAATGTACAACCTTTTTTATCAAAAAGAATGGCACAACCATTTTTAGTGGCTTTCTTAACAGAAATTAAGTTAGTGTTTAAACCAGGAATTAACACTACGTTTGAAATATTATTAATTTCTTTACTACGTTCCGATATAAAATTATTTACAATGGGAACATCACCACATCCTACACTAAGTAAAGTATCTCCATTTGCAAGTATTACATTACTCCTAGAATAATCTCTGATATTTTTCATCCAATCAGACCTTCCTGACATATGAGTACTAGCTCCAGAATCTACGTACCATTTTCCTGAACTGATATCTCCACCAGTATTAAAAGCACTAAACAAATAAGAAATATTGCTTTTTGTCTGCTTTTGACTTACATTGTCGCTCTTTCTGTTGAGAGGACAGTCAGGAACTTTATGTCCAGGTTCTTTGCATTTATAGCAAATTATTTTTCGAGAATTATTAATCCTTTTACAATTTGTCTTCAAAACTGCAGTAGACGGCAATAACTCAGATACAGTTGACCTCGAAAACTCTGTTAGCAGTTTACTTTTTACAAGTTCACTAGAAATCTGAACCGTTGAATTTTCTAAAGCCATAATCAATGGATCAAAACGAGATGACAAACCACCTAATAAAATTATAACACGTTTAACGGGTCTATACGCGCATAAAACTTATCAAAATACTATTATTTTGACTAACCTCGACGTTTCGGCTGAGTTGCACCAGCCGTGGTCACGAGTAGACTGGTGAGAGCAGGTGTTCATCGGTTATATTGTGTGAGAGTATCTTCAACTACCCTCACTTTCTGACCGCAAAGTATTAAGGTCCCTACACACAACACTAGCGGTGTCGACCGGTTTTCTGTGACACAAATCGCGACGCAAACACTTGGCCACTACGGGGTTCCACGATGATGACAACCTAAAACCATCTCCTCGATTGAAATTTCGGTACTTTTTGATTTCTATCGCCTCACGGACCAGCCTTGGGTAGAAATGGCGTTCCGTGGAGAGGATTTTAGGGTCGTGAAACGCTATCCAGTGATTTGTACCGGATTCCAGTAGATGCTCCGCAATCGCTGACTTGCCGGGCTGACTATTCTTTACGGCTGCGATATGCTCTTTCACTCTCTCGGTGATGGATCTCTTTGTTTGGCCGATATAAGAACTTCCGCAGCTACAGTCAATTTTGTAAACGCCTGGTGTTCGGAATGGGATAATATCCTTTGTGGTACGGACTTGTTGCGCCACTTTAGATAACGGTGTATATATAGTTTTTATTGATAGCCTCCGCAGCACATCTCCAACTTTATCAGTTATCCCTTTCACATACGGTAAGAACACCGGCTGTCTGTCTACATCGTAATTAGCTGGCCGTTTGCATCTACGTCTGGGTCGTCTGCAATCTATTTTTTAACCGTTTTTCTTAAGTACCGCCTGAACATGCGACAATTCCTCTTTGAGGTGTTCAGGGTCGCAGGTAATGAGCTCGGTTAACCAAAGATGTAGCAACGGACTTTAAATGACGTGGATGATGGTGAGACGCGTCCAGGTATTTGTTAGTGTGTGTGGGTTTTCTATAAACTGAGTGCGAAAGCGAGCCGTCAGGTTTGACTGTGACCTTTATGTCAAGGAAGGCCAGCGATCTGTTTGTTTCCATCTCAACAGAAAACTTTAGTTTCGGGTGTAGGCATTATAGGTGTTCTTTTACTCCTTCTACATCCTGCTGATTACCTCTTATGATACAGAAGACGTCGTCAACGTAACGTTTCCAGATTTTTACCGGCGTCAACCGCATTACGTTGCGTTCACAATGTTCCCACTGCTTAATCTCCACGCAACCGTTTATAGGAATAAATTTATAGGCGGGATTAATGCATGTGTGCGACACCCTTTTAGAAAACAAGCCTATAAATAAACGTTTTCATTTAAGTTGTCTCTACAACTTACACACTCTCTTTAACTTACTCTAATTACACACTAGTATTTTTCTTCAATAAAATACAATATTATATAGGTACTTACTAACTATAGCGGTTCGTTAAACTTAGCCCATTCTGGTTGGATTATATGATCTATACTTCGTACAAGCTACAAGACACGGACTAATTGGCCACGTATGCAGTGTGTGTTCGTGAGCGCCTAACAGTTGGCGTCGACTCGAAAGCCGAGCTATCGTATTCAATATATTGAAATAAAAAATGTGTTACTTACTTATTGATGTGAAACATCTAATGCGGAGGGAGGGTAAAATTGGCTTTTAGCGTGGCGACGCTTTTATTTTACTAGTCCCGTTCAAATCTTACAAGATAAATTTGACACAATTCCCGGTTTCCTTTAGAGCTGAAATTTTACACGCATGTGTATATTACTTAACAATGAAATATTATGATGACATGGAGCTGATCTGATGATGGAGCTGGAACTCTATAATAAAACGGCGCAACCCCATCGATTCGTCTTGCCGAGTACTTTGTGTCTAGATGCTATCCCGGGGCTGATGATGAACCTGGAAGGTGGCCACAGTAACTCTATAATGAAATGACGCAACCCCGTCGAGTTAGGGCTCGTTTGAAATGTCCTGACTAGAACTTCAGTCATAGATGAAATCAGGTCAGCCGTATACTTGTACAAATAAAATCACCGGGCGCGCACTGTATTATTTTCACTTTATTTATTTAAATAGTTAAAGAAAGTTACAATTATCCAATATAGCACCTAAAAACTAATACAAGTTTGAGAAGGTATCAAAGGAAATTAAATTCTGTTGCTATAGTAGGTACGAGTTTATTATTGTTGTAAAAAAAGTCTTTACATACCTATAAGTTAGGTATACGTCATGAAAGGATTTCATAGAGGCCAATCGGATTATCTGCCAAGAGTGCATAGCTTGTTGATGGCTCAATATTGCACGCTTCATAAGCGAAGCGTTGAGGTATGTACTACTCTCGTTTCACGGAGAACAACTGATTTTTCACGGGCTGATTCGATGTGGTTTAATTGTTATTAAATAAACAAAAAAGTTGTGAATATTTACGCTCGACTCGACACTAAAACCAGCGCTATACCTTATTTCATGAGAACTACTTCTATAGATAAATATAGAAGTACTTCTTAAAATTAGCGCTAGATGGCGTATAAGACATGAGAACCTCATTAGTACTTTTGAAATTAGCGTTGTCTATGTGATTTATTGAAAACTACTTAGTAAGACCAATACACTATTAGTTACTTATCAAATAATCAATTTATTGTGAAAAATGAAGATTATGGCATGCACTTTTGGATTTTCCAAAGTATTTTATTAAAAACTAGCGGCCCGTCCCGGCTTCGCCCGGATGGACATTTATTTTTAAACATATTGCGATAAACGTAGAGTAAATATATTTTTATTCTTTATACAGTACATAAGTAGGTAGTTATTTTTTGAAATTACTATTTTTAATAAGTAATAAAGCTATATAATAATAAATATATATTATGATATTTATATATATATATATACAAAATACAAATCTTTCTTCATTATAACTGCGGCTGTACACATTCGTCGAGACACAACGAGACAGGCCGTGGGCGAGTGTGTACATGGTAGCCTCGTCTCGTCTCGGAGCTCCGCTATGTCTCGGAAGAGTGTCGGTTTTTTGTGCACGAATCAAAGGGTCTCGGTGAGTCTCGCGATGAAAACGAGAACGCGCCTGTACACACTTGTTTGCTTAGTTCATAGTTGCCCGCCAACTGCGTTCGCGTAAAGACGTGCTTTCTGCGTGCGACAACGATGTGTTCTAACGCTTTTTAGAAGCCTACCGAAGGCAATCACTAATATGGAATCCTAAGAATGTCAGGCACAAGGATAAGCAACTATTACACGACGCTTGGTTGCGGATAAACAACGATTTTGATATCCCCGTGGAAGAATATTTAAAAAAATATTTATATATATTCCTGTTGAATAGTTAAAAAGTTATTTTTCGCGATGGTTAATATATATTTTTTTATGGTAAATGATTAAAAATTACAATAACTAATAAAAAAAAATAGGCGCCGCAATTGTTTTTTCCATGTCCATCGCGACAAATACACGAGTGTGTACAGCCGGGGTTATGTCTATATCTATACTATAATATTATAAAGAGGAAAGATTTGTATGTAAGTATGTTTGTATCGAATTGGCTCAAAAAGTACTGGACCGATGTTAAAAATGTTTTCACTATTTGAATGCTACATTATCGCTGATTAATATAGGCTATTTTAATTGCAAGAAAAAATAAGGATCCCTACTAAAACTGTAGAAAGTTAAACTGAATAAAGCACCGATATTTGATACTATATTTTCTATACTTTCTCAAAGAATTATAACGCGCACACTTTCATTGTTAAAAGACAAAAAAGAAGGGGAGACACAGTTTAGACATTTTGTACAGTGGCGCCGTGAAGCGACAGAAATCACAATTACAATAATTGCGTTCTATTACTAACAAAAATTACAATAATGATGAAAAAAATGTCTATAAAAAATCTATCATCGCATGCGCTGCGGAAACTATTGATGATAGATCAAAAAAAATGTTCCACAATATTAAAGAACATATCAATAACTACAAAAAATGTCGCAATAGCATGTGTCTTACTATTGTAGTTATGTCACTATAAATATGTGATAATAAGTACTTATAGGCATACATTCTCTTATATTATCAGACACAATTGCTTTCTTAATCACTGCATATGAGTATTGACTGTAGACTGTACAGTAATAGTAGGTACATATACATACATAATGTATCTAATTATTATTAGTATACCTATATTCTAAACCTCAGTGAAATGTTTTTAAAAATTACCCGTTGATGTCATTTATTCTGTTATCATTTTGTTTTCAATCATCAAGTCCCGTACCCAAAGGGAGCCAGCGATACACTATTGTTAAATACATTATTATTTAGGTATGTCCTGCATTTCATCCATCCATCCATCCATCAGCCTTTCATCGTCCACTGCTGGACATAGGCCTTCCCAAGAGAACGCCACAACGAGCGGTCTCGTCATGGGGGATAATGCCGTAATCGCCACGCTTGGCAGGCGGGTTGGCAATCGCAGTGGATGTTGTTATTACTCGAGGAAGTGCTGCTGCCCACTCCCCCGGTATTCCCTCAGTCGGCTCTTACGACTCCCGTGGGTAGAAAGGGTTGGGACAATTCTAAAGCCGGCCCCACACGGCCTGCATTTACTGTACGTTTATGCCAAAATGTTTAAAAAATAAATGTCCACCCGTGCGAAGCCGGGACGGGCTACTACGGGCGCTAGTTAGTAATAAATATAGGTATCCTATGTCTTAGGGACAATGTAGCATTCCAATGATGTAAGAAAATTAGTTTATTCGTTACAAACATACAAAAACACTAATCTTTTCTCGTACTATATTAGTAGAAGTGTAAATTAGGACTAAAAAGTATGCCTTTTATGCATTATTATGTTATAATAGTTATAAGTTACTAATACTGGATGGCTTCATTTAACGTCTTGAAAAAAATAGGGGATGGTAGGTAAATGATATAGAGGCTTATGGCATAGTAATTTTTTTTTTATCGAATTCATCTGAAATTAATCTACCAAATATAATTACTAATTTACATTCTATTTTTCATATTTAAACGTTGAACAGATAACTAAAAAAAAAGTAAAAAAAAAATAAAAATCTCAATCATAGTCACCCTAATAAACACTCGCGAAGTATTACAAATAGATAAAACTATCTCTAGGCAATTCAAGCGTATTCATTCGACACCCACTTGGTCTCTTACAAGGTCGCTGGCCCAGGAACGACTCCTCCGCCTCACCCGCTCGCCCTTAATTTTCATTTTTCAGTCGCATACAATTAGGCACTTAGTGACGTCATGTGATCTATTTGTAATAATGCCCTAGCGTGCACGTGTCGGTCGCTCTCGCTGTGATAATGTTAACATGTAAATTTATTATAGCAATAGTGCGGTGTTACATTTCAAGATTCACAAATTCCTAGCATTACTTTGATTTTAAATACTTATCAAAGGTTGATCGAGAGTTTCGACTTCCCAGCCACGGCAGAGGACAGCTCGCGGAGTACCTGTGAACTGGCCGTCCAGTTCACTGGACCTTAATGTGGGCTGAACTAAAACGAAAACTGAAGAAACTCGGCTCGTAGTGTAAGTGAATTAAAATAGTGCATAATAGATAGTTTGATATTTTAAAAACTCATAGAGACACCCTTCGTAGTCTATGAGACAATTTAAAAGACGTGCTACGTGCATTTTATTTATTCCGGTTTAATTATGATGACTAAAATTACGAAGAAACCGAATCGCTTCTCCAAATAACTAAATAAACAAAACTTGATAGATAGACGCATATTCACATAAACACACACACACACACACACACACACACACTCACACACATACACACACACACACACACACACACACACTCACACACACACACACACACACACACATCCTTACTCATGCGATAAATAAATATACATCTCAATAACAACCACTTAAATTGCATGTTAGATTATAAGGATAGTATTAATGTTAATTAAATAATATTGCTTAAACCTAAATTGGGGTTGAACCACTGATAGTCGAAATACAGGCGCTGCCTAGTTCGGCAACAGAAGCTAAAAAAGTTTTTCGTTAAATACAACTACAGCATGTTAGAAGGCCCATAAAAGTATGAAGGGAAGATCGAAATCTCCAAAATAAAATTCGGAGAGTGTAAAAACCACAACAGTAGAAAGACGTACCTACTTACGCTATTTCACTTGCACTTTTCAGTCATTTGCGTTCAGGTCGCAGGTAGTTAGGCGTTAATTTTACTATTAAAGCACGCGCCGTGTAGTAATTATTGATTTAATTATTGTAGTATTTTTAAGTATTTTATAGGATTTTCGAAGCTTTCATAATTGAAGTGCTCATACACTAATAATGTTTTTAATAGTTTCTACTCCACATACATAATACACATTAAGATCAGGATGGAAAAAAAATATCACGGGGTATACATTATCATTTATATATATTTCTTGTGCCCGTGTGTTAGTAATTGAATTCCTCCTAAACCGTTGAACAGATCTTGACGAAATTTTTTGTGTATGTTTGAGTAAGTACCGGGATAGTTTAGATTCACATCTGGACCCGGTAGGTGGCGCCACGATAGGTTTTTAGGACCTACCTAACAACAAAATTTCCCACACCAGAAAATAATTCTTAGTAGCTAAAATAAATACTACTATAACTGCCTCTGTGGTACAGCGGTAGTGTAAGCGACTGCTGATCATGAGGTCTCGGGTTCGATCCTCGGGTTAGCCAGTGTTATTGAGATTTTTCGTAAAAAAAAATAAGAAAAATTCTCAGTAGCAGTCAGGAGTTTGGAAATGTGCCCGGTAGACGTCAATAGGCTCGCCCCCTATTACGTGGGACTTAAATATAGCTGGCGAGTCGTGGGTGTGTAATACACCTCTGCCTACCTACCCCTTCGGGGAATACAGGCGTGATGCTATGTAAAATTAATGCTCCATCCAAACGGAACTTCAATGTTCGGACAGGATAACGTCTGTTGGGTGCACTAGCATAAGTGTTGTCTTTAAAAAAAATGTATATAAAATTGATATTACCTATATACATTTTTTATAAAGACAACACTGCACTAAGGAATAATCCTTGTATCGCGGAGAGTTTAAACATATAATTTCACGGATACGAAGTACACGCAGACTCAGAACATCCATATTTTGTGGATCACACAAAGTGTTGTAATGTGTGATCTTAGAGATGTGAAGTTTGGAGGAGTTTTTTTTATTGCCAACGGTGGCAGACGAGCAAACGGCCCACCTGATAGTAAGTGTTATCCGCCGCTCATGGACTTTGGCAACACCAGTGGCTCATTGTAACAACATTACAGCTAATACGGATAAGACGACGTACATAAAGTTTTCAATGCGAAAACAAACTGTAAGTCAGATTAACGCAACACTTTTTGCTCATCACTGTCAAGATACCACTAATTGCACATGCAGCTGCCCCAGCATTCATATCACAAACAAAGCTAAATACTTGGGAGTTATATTGGATGAAACCCTGTCCTTTAGATACCATATTCATACCAAGCTTTTGACCATATCTAAGCTTTAAACAATAGACTGCGAAAACTTATATATGTTTTTAAAAAATTACGTCATATTGCCGACTCTAAAGTAATCAGGCAAGTTTATTTTGCACTCTGCCAATCGTTACTAAATTACTGTATTAGCTCCTGGGGAGGTGTAGGTAAACCATGTGTCCGACAATTATTTATATTAAGCACAGTACTGAGACTGTCCTTCCATTCAGCACTGATTATACTAATAAAAGGCGTAAAGACATTGTTTGCCAGCAAATTATAAGATCAAAACATGCATTTACGACTAAATTCTTCTTGTTCTTGGGTTCTCTTCTGTAAAATAGAATAAATGCAATTTCTACCATCTATCCTCGCAATCATAACCAATGTAAAATCAAATAAAATCACAAATTTTATAAAGAAATTGTGAGTCGTCTAATCGTGGCCTCTCGTGATCAGAGGGCTGGCCTTTACCTAGTTCAAAGAATAAGCATTGCCATTCAACGTGGCAATGCTGCCAGCCTTCTGGGCACTTTTCCGGTAGCCAGTGATGCGGATGAATTCTATGATGCATAATTTAACTTCTTTCTTTTCTTTTTTATTTTGTTCCTTTTTTCTCATAAACTTTGTAGTAGTATCTAAGAAAGTAAAATTATTGTCAAAAATGCACTTCAAGAAATGCCGTACAAAGGTACTGAGAAACTATTATTTGTGTTAAAGTAATTATAAGATTGTATGTGAATTACTAACTTTCCAATATCCAAATTACCGTTATAGTTATAGTTAAGGATTTATCTTTATTTCATCTTCATTTACATTGACACTGTTTGCATTTTCTTTGGTTTCAGATCAATTAGTTTCAGACTATGGTGAAGATGCTTTGGAATAATACCGGTGGTT
Source organism: Leucoma salicis (assembly GCA_948253155.1). Lineage (NCBI taxonomy): Eukaryota > Metazoa > Arthropoda > Insecta > Lepidoptera > Erebidae > Leucoma > Leucoma salicis. Next base: position 21,838,610 of record OX411822.1, read on the forward strand.
GACAAAACTATTGGGACTATATAAACCTTTTCCTGTTTCCAGATTCTGATGACATCTTCCTTGAGATCTGTGTATTTGTGTACTTTTTCAGCTATTGTTTTTTGCAGATTGTGGGTATTAGGGACAGCAATATCAATAAGGTATGTAGTTTTATTTATTTTATTTTGTAGAATTATGTCAGGGCGGTTATAGTGGACAGTTCTGTCAATTAGTACTGCGCGATCATAGTACAATTTATGTGTATTATTTTCTAAGATGGGATTAGGGTTAAATTTATAATATAATATGGTGTGTGAGTGATCGGAATGAGTTGATGCTTGAGTGCTAGTTTTTGGTGTATGATGTTGGCTATTTGATTGTGTCTATGTATGTAGTCTGTTCGTGCAAGGTTGAGGTATGCTCCATTGATGTGTTGGATGTTTTCAAGTTGATTGTGACATTTTCGGCGTCTATCCAGCTATCTAACGAGAGTCTCTTTAGATGTTGGTCGAGACTCTTGGCGATCAACCCATTGACTGATAAGACCGATAGTCTTTGGACAATAATTGTTATATGTTGTGATAGACCGATCCCAGTACAACGTTGCACGGTCATTTTCGAGAACTGGGTCGGGCACATATCTATAGTACGGCACTTCTACTTCCACCAAATTATATTTAAGAGCAAGATGCTGATGGACATTCCTGGCTACTTGGTTGTGCCTATGCAAATAATCGCCGTTGGCAAGACGAGTGCAGCCGGAAACAATATGCCTGAGAGGTTCTCCGGGTCGGTGGCATACCCGACAGATGTCAACCGTACCATCATTGTATTAATATTTAAATATACCTACGAATAACAAATTTATGAAACTCATTTCAATTAATTTCGAGACGCTTTATAGATATATTTATAGTGTCGCAAAAATAAATAAAAAGATATTTATTTCTCACTAAATACAACAAAATAATCAATTTGTTAGTTTTGGTAAAACTAGCGCCATCTCATGGATGACGAGACCTAGCGACTTGTAAAGGGCGATCCTTTAATTTTTATATTTTATTAAATAGTCATCGTCAGAAATAAGGCCATTTTTTTCTAATTAGCTTATTAGTCCCAGCAGTGACTATTGCATTTAAAAAAAGCCCTATCATGTGTTACTTAATACACCTTTTTTTTTCGTTAAGGCGGGAAAAAACGTTCCTAACCGCACACCCCGTCGTTCGGGGTAACGAATAGGGTAGTGTGGGGCCCTCACCCACTACGGAAACCCGCCGTGTGCCGTCTCTCCGCCTTTATTGTGAGTCATGGCGTCTGAGTAGTGCGGGTAGAACTAATTGGAAATCAAACATGTATAGCTTGCTGCGATTTGTTGAAAAAATTGTGTTCTATCAAGTTTTGTCTTTATTATATATATAAATAAATAAAATATTCACGGACATCTTCACACAACGTCCTCTGATCCCATATTATATCGACGGGAGAAAGCGGAATTGTCGTAACTTGCATTTTGGGCTAAATCACTTTTAACCATATTCTTGTGTAAAAAAAAAATACCGTTTCGAATGGTCTGGGTCTCGTTTTCCTACGAATAAGATACGACATTTCTGTCGCCCTAAATTTTTCGTTGTTAGAGATACAATATTTCTTTCAATAATTTTATGTAGTAAGAGATACGATAATTCTGCTCCATGAACATTTTTGGTCATTATAAAGATACAACAATTTGTTCCATACTGGTACATACATTATGAAATAGTTACTACATTTCAAACATTTTTTTTTTTTTGCTTATATCATACTTAGCTTAAATCAATAGGGTTTGGTTTTGTATGAAGAAATGAGTTACACCAGTCTAGCCTCCCATAGCATATTATGAATTAAAATACGACAAGAAAGTTAAAGATGCTTTGCATGAAACTGATGAAGAGAAAGAGGATTGTGATTAAGAAATAATATGTTTAAGTTGAGATTTTAATAGTTTTACATAATTTTCTTTATTAATAGGCTTTTAAAAGGGCAATTATTTTTTGCATTATGTAGCTGTAATACTCGTACAGTAGCGTTATAGGACTATCGGTTTCACTATCGATAAATAATTAGACTTTGCAAAATTGTTAAACTATCGATAGGATAGACCTATCGATAATTTTACAAAACTATTGTAGTGCAGCCACATATTGCAGAAATATTATATTTCCCGTTTAGAAGCATGTATGTTTTTCACTAACTATAAGTCATTGCCATGTGGGGCCGGCTTTAGAATTGTCCCACCCCTCTCTACCCACGGGAGTCGTAAGAGCTGACTGAGGGAATACCGGGAGAGTGGGCAGCAGCACTCCCTCGAGTATTAACAACATCCACTGCGATCGCCAACCCGCCTGCCAAGCGTGGCGATTACGGCATTATCCCCCATGACGCAAAGCAAACAATTTAAAATTAGCCCCCAGTCACGGCAGCTCCGCTATTCCGTGGCCTAACGGTAGCGGACCCGGTAACGGCGGAGCAGGGGGTGTTAAGAATCTCCGGTCGCCGAAAGGCTACCACAAACAATGACCTCTGGCCCTGGTAACGCACAACGTTCGGATACTTCGGACCGACGAGAGAATCACCGAGCTGGAATAGGAATTGAGCAAGATCCGCTGGGACATTATAGGGTTGTCAGAAGTCCGAAGTGAGGGTGAGGGCACGACAATCCTCCAGTCCGGGAACTTGCTTTTCCACCAGGAGGGCGACCACCAGTCCCAAGGAGGTGTTGGATTTATCGTTTGCAGGTCTCTCGTAGGCAACGTGGAGAGGATTGAGAGTGTGTCGAGTAGGGTAGCGTACCTTATACTCAGAATATCCAAACGGTATTTGTTGAAGGTATACAGGTTTTCGCACCGACTTCGACACACTCCGACGACGAGGCGGAGGCCCTATAATGAGAATATCTCGAAGGCCATCCACTCGTCTAAAACCTACTTCACGGTGGTTATGGGAGATTGTAACGCGAAACTAGGCAAAAGGACAGACGATGAGCTGAAAGTGGGGCACTATGGTTTCGGTCAGAGGAATCACAGGGGCCGGATGCTTGCTGATTTTCTGGAGAAGGAAGGCCTCTACATGATGAATTCTTTCTTCAGGAAGCAGTCCCAGCGGAAATGGACCTGGATAAGCCCTGATGGTTCAGTTAAAAACGAGATTGACTTCATCTTGTCGGACAAACGACACCATATTCAATTATGTCTCAGTGATCAGCAGGATTAAAACTGGGAGTGATCACCGACTAGTCAGGGGCATCTTGAATATTAGCACGAAAGTCGAGAGGTCACGCTTGATGAAGTGTACGCTTCGACCAACACCTGCCCAATACCAGAACCCGGAGAGCTTTCAGCTCGAACTACAAAATCGCTTCCAATATCTAGATGAGTGCGAATTAGCGAGCGATTTGAACAGCAGGTTCGTGCACACTGTCCACGCGGTCGGGTCGACCTACTTCAAGGCCCGACGCGTTAGTAGAACTCGTGAACTCTCGGACCATACTCTCAAGCTCATGGAAAGGAGAAAAGAAAGGACAGTCCAGTCTTCAGCCGATTGGTCCTGCCTGAGGTGGTTAAACAGACAGATCTCCAAGGCTATACGACACGATATTCGCCAATTTAATGCTATCCGAATTAAAGAGGCAATAGAACAGAACCAAGGCTTGAAAGTGTTTGCAAGAGATCTGTCTCTCGGCCAAAGCCAGTTGACTAAGCTGAGGACCAACGACAGCACTGTCATTTCATCCCGAGACGAGATCTTGAGAGAGGTCCACTAGTTCTATGAACAGTTATACAGATCCCAGAGTCCTGTTGTCGGTTTGGTCCAAGATCCTAGATCCAAGCTAACTCGGCACTTTACCGAAGATATCCCGAACGTCAGCCTGTACGAGATCAGAATGGCTCTCAAACAACTAAAGAACGGAAAAGCACCGGGAGATGACGAAATCACCACAGAGCTTCTGAGAACAGGCGGAAAGCCGGTCTTAAAAGCTCTTCAGAGGCTGTTCAATTCCGTCATTCTCGGGGGCGACGTTCCAGAGTCGTAGATCAGAAGCGTGGTGGTGCTGTTCTTCAAGAAAGGTGACAGAACCCTCTTGAAGAAATATAGACCCATCTCGCCCTTGAGCCACGTCTATAAGTTGTTTTCGAGGGTCATTACAAATCGACTCACGCGCAGGTTTGAAGACTTCCAGCCTCCCGAAGAAGCCGGTTGCCGAAAAGGCTATAGTAGCACATCCACACGCTACTACGCTACTACGCTGTCTAGCGTTTGTGGACTATGAGAAAGCCTTCAATTCGATCGAAACTTGGGTGGTGCTGCAGTCCCTTCAGCGGTGCCAAATTGACTATCGGTACATCGAAGTGCTGCAGTGCTTGTATAGAAACGCCACCATATCAGTCCCTGTTCAGGACAGGAGTGCGAAATCGATCCAACTGCAGATAGGTGTTAGACAGGGAGACGTTATGTCCCCGAAAATCTTCACCGCTGCATTGGAAGATGTCTTCAAGCTCTTGGACTGGACCAGATTCGGCATCAACATCAATGGCGAATACATCACTCACCTTCGATATGCCGACGACATCGTAGTCATGGCAGAATCGCTGGAGGACCTTGTCACCATGGTCGATGATCTCAGCAAGGTTTCCCGACTAGTGGGTCTCAAAATGAACATGGACAAAACGAAAGTCAAGCCAAACGGCCCCCCGCCAGATGGACCGACGATCTGGTCAAAGCTGCGGGGAGCCGTTGGATGCGGTCGGCACAGGACCACTCGTTGTGGCGTTCTCTTGGGTAGGCCTTAGTCCAGCAGTGGACGTTGAAAGGCTGATGGATGGATGCATGGATAAGCCATTTGATTATAATAACATTTTCCCAAAAAAACATGCCTATCTATGTTGTCCATACATTTCACCCCACAAATACAACATTTCTGTTGCCTGAAATTGAAACATGAAATGGCGTAACTTGTGAAAAATCAATGATACACAAACTCTACGAAATTGAGACAAGGGTATCAGATAGGCTTCAGATTATAATAAGTACATACCAATTTTCAACTTTCTATCTCTAAAATAATATGAGTTATGAATTTTTGAAATAGTTTTTTGGCTCTGGTGTAAAGTTGGGTTTTTCAAGTTACGACAATTCCGCTTTCTTCCGTCGATATTACTTTTTTTTGTAAATACATACATATAATAGAAAACACCCAGATGCAGTACAAATATCTGTGTTAATCACACAAACAATTGTCCTGAGTGGGAATTGAACCCGATATCATCCAAATTGTCTAATTTGGTTGTATATACTATGACGGGTCTCGTGGCGTAGTCGGTAGTGTAACCGACTTCCATGCACGAGGTCGTGGGTTCAATTCCCACTCAGGACAATTATTTGTGTGATGAACACAGATATTTGTACTGCGTCTGGGTGTTTTCTATCTATTATATGTATGTATGTATTTACAAAAAAAACAAAAAACCATCCATCCACCCATCAGCCTTTTAACGTCCACTGCTGGACATAGGCCTCCCTAAGAATGAGGGATAGTGCCATAATCGCCATGCTTGGCAGGCGGGTTGGCGATCGCAGTGGATGTTATTAATACTCGAAGGAGTGCTGCTGCCCACTTCCTCGGTATTCCCGCAGTCGGCTCTTACGACTCCCTTGGATAGAGAGGGGTAGGACAATTCTAAAGCCGTCCCCACACGGCCAAAAAAAAGTAATATATGTATTATATCCGTAATCTGGTACCCATAGCACAAGCGTTAAGCTTAGTTTGGGACCAGAAGACGTTGTGTGAAATGACTGTGAATATTTATTATTTATTTATTTATCATGTCGAGAATGTTTGCTGCCAGTGTGTGTAGTACCGAGTTCACTGGGGTTGCTACTTAAAGAGAGGAGTCAATACCTACTAGTGACTCACTAAGAAATACTCTCGTAATTTACTTTAAATGTAACCATCGTGCTATACATGCCAGCATCGGGGTTTGTTTGTAAGTGACAGTGGACATCCAACAAAAGATACACACAGATAAATTACAATTAAAATTAAAAAATAACGAGGTATTGTTTATGTTCGCTCTCTTAATTATAAGATATCACAATTTGCCTAATCTTTAAAGTAAACACAAATTAAACTAGTTATACAATGATTAAATGAAAACAATCAGTGATGATGATAAGTAATGAAACAAATTAAATTGAATATGGTTTAGTTAAAATTTTTAAACATTTCTTAAATTTAGTGAGATTATTGCCAAATAAGTCTAACTGTGAATCTAAGGAAGATAATGCGTTGTATTGCCTGCAGAGTCTAGAGACCGGGGCGTAGAGACCGAGGTTTGTTTTGGACTGGGGAATTTTGAACAGTTTATATTTGCCTTTCCTGGGTAAATGTGTAGGAACGTTGATTTTAAATTTATCCCGTAAGTATTTACAATCTACGGCATTGTTAAAAAGTTTATGTAAAAAAATTAAATCGTGTAATTTGCGGCGATGCAATAGAGATTCTAAATGATAGTTATTAAAGCGATTTGAATAGCTCGTCAGTTGGGATGTCATGTTATCAAGATAAGATAAGTGGTAGAGAAATCGCTTCCGCACGCTCTCTAGGCGTTTAGAGTAAACTTCGTAGTAAGGATTCCATATTATAGAACAGTATTCTAAGATGGATCGAACCAGAGTATTAAAAATGATTAATTTGGTAGATGGTTTTTTAAAGTCTTTGCAGTTACGCAAAACAAATCTAGTGTGCGAAAACCTTTGGCAGTGACGTTTAGAATGTGAGTGTCAAATTTTAAATGTGCGTCAAAAAGGATACCTAAATCACGGATTTTCTTTACTTGTTTAAGAAGTGCACCATTTATATAATAATGATTGGGGATAGTATTGCTGTTTTTGTAAATTGTATGTAGTTACATTTATTTATATTTAAGGTCATATTGTTATTTTTGCACCAAAGCGCCAGTCTATTAAGGTCATCTTGCAATAAATATTGGTCAATTGTGGATTGAATAGGTTTCAAAATTTTGAGGTCGTTTGCAAAAAGGAAAAAAAATGAGTTTTGGAAACAACATGAAATATCCTTAATAAAAACGTTGAAAAGCATAGGACCTAGATGAGAACCTTGAGGTACTCCTGAAGTTGCAGTGTAGATTGAAGACGAGTGACCGTTAATCACGACTGTGGAAAGTATGTTAGTGAGATAAGAGCCAAACCATTTGATAAGATTGCCATCTATGTCAATACCAGCAAGTTTTTTAATTAAGAGGTGATAATCAACTTTATCGAAAGCCTTACTAAAATCAGTGTAAATGGTATCGACTGGAATACGTTTGTCGAGGTTTTCCGTTAGAATAGACGTAAAACTCATAAGGTTTGTTGTAGTGGATCTTTGCTTGATGAAACCATGTTGAAAATCGGACAAATAGTGCCTAAGATGCCATGTCAGGCGCTTTGTCACCAATTTTTCTAATACTTTTCCAAATATGGCAAGTATTGAAATGGGTCTGTAATTAGAAATAAGATTTTTTTGTCCAGATTTATAAATGGGTATAACTTATATTTGCTTTTTTACATGGTCTAAACAAGTGCTGAACTATACCCCACCTGATGGTAAGTGGAAGTATAGTCTATGATTGTAAGACGCACTAGCTTAGTAAAAACCTATTCACTCTAGCCTTGAAGACACCCACATTGTAATAGGACGGGAATACCGAGCTGGAAACTTATTCCATTCCATTTCTGTGCATATTATGAACAATGAAGTCACCAAGATCATTAAATAAAGGAACATAAATTGCTAAGATATGGCTAAGCACATATATGTGTAGTTCAAGTTCAATAGGAAACACTGTATATCCCATAGATACAGTATATAATATACTATATCTATGATATCTCTGTACTCTATTGTATTCTCTCGCAGGCTATATCCTATAGATGTAGGTATATGTTTGTCAATATATATATCGCCTATGCGTTCGCGTTTTAAATCACAACGCACGTCCCTGAGATTTTATGGGGTCACGCTGTAGCGCGGTAGCGGCTGCTGAATTAAAACATGGAGGCCAATGTAAGATAATGTTCAAGTGAATCGCGTGTAGCCGACACTGTTGTGACGCTGTTTAGATTTTATCTCTGTTCATCTTGGTGACTTGCGGATACATTATGAACATTTCGAAAAAATAAATATTTTTTGGAAAAAATAAATATTTTTTTGGAGTTGTATGAGAAAATTGATTTGTAGTTTCAATCATGCTGTCATATTATATGTTCGAGCTTACGACATCTTATTTGAAACTCAGAACAATCGAACTCTCACAGATTCTTGTGAGCGTTCTGTTTATGGTTCTAAAACATAAACAAAGCGCTCACGCGGATCTTTGTGGCGAAAACTTTGATTTGTTTCACAGCTTTATTGTTTCCTGTAACTATTTTGTGTTTGGTGAATGATATAATTAAATATTGTTTTTTTCAGTAACAACAAGAGAGTCTAAGGACCCTTGTCCTTTTCAGAATTTATTTTCGACTAGCAGACCCGGCGAGTTTTGCTGCTCATGGACACAGCAAAACTAGAAGTCACTGCTCACCATCTCATTTCGTGGATGGAAATTCAAGTCAAAGTATGTCTCGCTACAATCTAAATACATACTTTACTGTATAGACAGTGGTACCAGTCCACTGGGCTCCAATAATAAGTGACTTGAGCTTGAGATCCATTCAGCCCTACATAAACATCCGCGACGAAGAAGAAGAAGTACGCAGGTCAAGTTAGGGATGAAGCTTTCGTACAAAAGCTAGGTAGGTACGAAGGCTTCATCCGTAACGTGACCTGCGGTTTTACTAAATAAAACAACGTTTTAATTTTTTGCAGAATTTATTTATTCTGTAATTTATAATAACATAGGTACGTACTCAGTACGTTTGTACAGACGTGATGGTCGATCTCTAATTAATTAGGCCAGTGTTTGGTCCTTTGACCTGTGTCCGAACAAGTGCAGTACAACGCGCGCAGTCTCCCCTTCAACCGCGGGGAAATTACTGCTTGCATGCTTTTACTCATTTTTTACATTTATCGACGAATTCAATTACCTCTTCATTAAGCTTTGCTTGGAGGTCGCTGAGGACATGACGCTCGGAGCACATAGAGCGTTAAATCCTCGTCCAATAGAGCGGTAATACCAACCCAACGCCGAAACTGATCAGTGACTTGTCACTAATAAATATCAACCCTCGCTCGCACTTAAACAGTACTACACTAACAACCAACTGACCCGTATAAGTCTCCGTATATTCCGAAAGATTTTACACACACTTTCATAATGGCATGCGGTTCTATTTGGTGGTATGGAAAAATAGCAAAATATCAAACTATATAACAAATGATGGAATCACATTTCATCGGTAAGTAACAGTAAATAAACAATTTTATCACGGCTCAAGATATACCGGACAAGCGAGTGATGCGATGGTGGCGAGTATCTATGTACGTGTTGCTTTAGCCAATCAGTTCACAGCAACCGCCGCAGTGATTTGACGCAATTGGTATCAAACGAAGTAAATGACATTTCCTCTCTATTGGATACGTGCTTGACGTGTGTGTCGTGGTTTCAAATGGATTGAAATAATACAATAAATACAATGTAATTTCGACGATGTAATTTAGCAGCGCTTAAAGCGCTGAACTCTAATGCGAACATTAATGGTTTGTGCACAAAAATGGGTAAACAATATTTCAGTATTAAAGACAAACAAGAGTTCCATCTAAAATCATAATATCCTTACACTAAATTTGTGATACTTCTATTTGTGCGTTTTACTAAAGTACATTCGATTCCTTACTAGGTTATACAGGTTAAAGAAAATCCGAAAATTGTAATTTCATATGGTCTCCGTTTTTGTTATAAATAAATTAATGTGATTTTAGAGATAAGGACTAACTATGGGGTAGTTATAAAGTAGATAAACGTCATCTCACGCGCGTTGCTTCCTCATAGATGTCACTTTCGTTACAATTATTTCATTACAAAATAGTCTCTACTTCTGCAAAATGAGTAAAAGCTATCAGCTTTAGTCGGGAGACAGTGCCACAATACAACAAACATACTTATAATTGTACATGAATTATTCACTTCAGACGAGTCTCTCTGGTCTCTTTTTCTGGATGCGGTTTATAGCCGTCAATCGCTCTTTCATCAAACTATACATCTATCACTGTACACGTAACCAAATTCACCGCTGTCAATAGCGTTCATTACTTAGTAGACCCTCATCGAGCGAGCGTCACTCGGTGACCACTACATCGCTGACACGAACACATTCTCAATAAACAATAAAACGAGTGTCCTGTAAAATTTCATATCCATGGTATAACAAAAAACGTCCAAACCGACAGGTGCAGGCGTAAGTCCTCGTGTCACATGAACACGTCGACGTCCGCGGCCGCCTCGTCCTCGAACGTGACAACGCGCGGGCGGCTCGCGGCCCACGCGCGCGCCGCCCCGCTCAGGTCGAACTCGCTGAGGCTCCGCGGCACGAAGTACTCGCAGCTGCGCGACGCGCCGCATTCGGCCCCGCGCGGGCCCGGCGCCGACTGGCGCGCCGCCGCCCCACGTAGGAAGCTCTCGCGCGGGGCCGTCCGCCGCGGCAGCGAGTTGAACTTGTGCGGGTCCGAGTCGCATGGCGCGCGGGGCGGCGGCGGCGGGGGGGAGGGACGCTTGGCCCCACCCCCCGCGCGCGGTCAGGACGGCGCGTGCGGCGTCGGCGTGTCGGCAGCGCGTGCGCTGTGCACGGCGCTTGCGCCGCCCGCCCCGCGCAGCGCCGCGCCCAGCGCCTCTTGAATGAGGTTGAAGCACATGGCGACCACTACCATGCCCACCAGGATGTAGGCACAGCAGACGCCAACCGCCGCGTCCTCGGCGAGGGCCGATATGGAACTTGCGTAGAGGCCGGGCCGCATCTCGCCAAAGCCTATGGTGGCGAGGCTCGCGAACGAGAAGTACGCGCCGTCGAGAAAGCTCCAGTGCTCCGTCGCGCGAAAGACGAGCGCGCCGAGCGCCACGTACGCCGCGAGCAGCGTTACGCTCAGCGCGAGCGGCACGCGCGTGTGCGGGCGGCACGGCCGGCGCGCGGCGCCGAGGCTGGCGAGGTTGAGTGCGGCCTGGAAGGGCGTGGGCTTGTGCGCGGCGGGCGCGTCTGGCGCGAGGGGCGGCGCGCGGGGCGGGCGCAGGCGGCGGTACACCGCGCGCACCCGCCGCGCTAGCGCCGCGCCCACTGTGGCGAGGTACAACATGACGAGAGGGATGCCCACGCATGCATATGCGACCGACACCATCTTGCCCGCAGAAGTCCGAGGGACCACGTTGCCGTAACCTGCACCGAAGAACCGTTCACATATTACAACTGTATGGGTTGGCGTAAAGTCTCGTTGCTATTTCAGATTGCTATAATAACAACATAGATATAGTTTAATACTAAATCTATGCAATATACCTAAGTAAAAGTTACAACACAAAATGGCTAGTTGGATGTTGAGTTGTGGATGCGTCACTGCTAATGCTAATTATTTAAAGTAAACTAATTTATGCGAAACATCTAATGCGGAGGGAGGGTAAAATCAGCTATTAGCGTGGCGACGCTTTTATTTTACTAGTCCCGTTCAATACTTGCAAGTTAAATTTGATACACTTCCCGGTTTCCGATTGAGCTGAAATTTAACACGCATATGTATATCGCGTTACAATGCAATATTATGATGACATGGAGTTGATCTCATGATGGAGCTGGAAGATGGGCATAGCAACTCTATAATGAAACGACGCAACCCCCTCGGCTTTGGACTCGTTTGATTCGTCTAGATCAGTACTTTGTCTTTAGGTGGTACCCAGGGTCTGATGCTGGCGCTGGAAAGTGGCTATGAGAACTCTTTAATTAAATAGTGCAACTCCCATCAAGTTAGGTCTCGTTTGGATTGTCTTGACTAGTACTCTAGTCCTAGATGATATCAAGGGTCTGATGCTATCATCAGACCAGCTCCATAGCTGGAAGGTGGCTATAGGACCCCGTTAAAAAAGACATAACCCCATTGAGTTTGGGCTCGTATGATTTATCTTGACGAGTACTTTCATTCTAGATGGTATCCAAGGTCTGATGATGGAGCTGGAAGGTGACCACAGTAACTCAGTAATGAAACGACGAAACCGCATCGAGCTTGGAATCCTTTGATTCGTCTTGACGAGTACTTTGTCTTTAGATGGTATCCAGAGTCTCATGATGGAGCTAGAAGGTGGCCATAGGAACTCCGTTATAAAACGACATAACCCCATCGAGTTTGGGCTCGTTTGATTCGTCTTGACGAGTACTTTGTCTTTAGATGGTATTCAGGGTCTTGTGGCTAAGGGTACTCGGTAATTAAAAGTCACAGCCCATCGATTTAGGGTCGGTTGTGTTCTTGTTGTTATCTTGAATAGTACCATAGTCCTAGATGATATTTAGGGTCTGATAATGGAGCCGGATGGCCATAAGCGCTATGCTATAAAGCGCCGCAATCCCATCAACCTTGGAATGGTATGATTCGTTTTGACAAGTACTTCGGCCCTAGATGATATCCAGGGCCTGATGATGATGGTTTATGTCCATTTTGTTGTTTTACACATGTCATAATTTTATACAAGCACATTGAAAAAGTTATTGATCATTTTATTTCTAGGTACCTACTCATTATCTCTACAAAATAATTTCGATGTTTTTACATCTGGTAGACGTCCCGTGACGTCTATTTCTTTTTTTATTTGTATACCAGAGAGTCCAGAGCTCAAGAGACTAAAGTCATCAAAATAGCCAGCAATAAACAAATTATTTACACCATGCATTGATGCATTGAACAGCCTGTACTTTTTTCTCATAACGGAAGTCGTTGCCTCGATCTAAAGTACTGCATGACTCTGTTCAGGATGTCGAGTTTTTTGTTTAGTGACCTAGAGCCTCGATTCAAAGTATAAATATAGTCAACTTTGGCCTTCTGTATATTCATGTCCCCTGACCACGCCAAATGGAGACCAAAATAATAAATTAGTGTATATTATTTTTATTTATTTAGATGATGTTATTATAGTCCGCATAACATTTTTTGTGTTGAGCAACTAGTCATTAAAAACAATAAATAATTGTATATTTGTAAACCCCCGCGATGCAAGGATTATTCCTTAGGGCAGGGTTTTGTCTCTAAAAAAAGAAAAAGAAGGAAAGTATCTGTACTTAAAAAAATGTCTACGTGGCCCTAAACATCTGTTACAAGGAAAAAATTAACAAAAAGTTAATATTCTGGTTTTAGGAGACAGTAGAATAACCATAAAACATTTAGCTCTAGTCCTAAAGATATCATTTGAAAGCAACTGTGATTGATTCAGTAGGGTTCAGAAAGGTATAGGTAAGATAGGGGCAATATACGTTTGGATATTTCTAAGCGTGTACTCGAGGAGTTTTGTGGAGTGTGAAGACGTAGAGGAGTTTTTCAAGAGTCAAAAAAATTTTTAATCTGTATGTTTAGCATTTGACTTGAAAGTAACATTACTTTTAATAACAAATTATGGAGCACACTCCTGGATTGGATGGCAGGTTTGAATCCTGCTTGCAGTAAAGTTCCCTATTTCCACTTTCTAAAATATTTTTATAGCCAAGAAATAGACATTTTTTTGGAAGGAATAAAAAAGTTAAAATTTCGTTATTCTAAATGTATTGTGTGATAAAGGGAGAGAGATACATAAAAATAAAATATTTTTGTTCGGTACATATTTCTTATATTATTATTGATTTATAAATCATATAAAGATTGAAAACCATTCTATAATAATCTATACTGTTATAAACCTGTAACAGAGCTGTGTCTGTACATTTAAGATATTTGAGAAAAAATTAGTGATTTAGGCTATATAGGCGTGTCTGAACACCAAACGATTTTTTTTAGATTATTTGTCTGTTTGTTTGTTAAGCAACTTTTTTTAGATTTGAACCTGCATCTCCTGGATACCGTCCAGATGCTTTGCCTATTCAGCCATCGTGACAATTGCTCCTGACTGCTAATTTCGAAAACACATTTAGACTAACGACCTTGACGCCTGTGTGTTTAATGTATATGGCTATGCTAAAAATATATATAAAAATTTCTAAATATTTTCATTAATAATTAAAAACCACCTAAATTTCATCCTTCTACCCAAATGCTATTTCCTTTTGTATATTTCCTATATTTTCATACCTATAAATGAGGTATACGGTTTCTAATATGAGGTACGCGGTCCCTTATTTTGTTTGAGAACACTTGTTGAAACGAGTTCTTTTATTAGTGCTTTCATCTACTTAAATTGGTTGAGTTGGTGGGAATCGTGTGAACACAGCTTTACATCCAATACACAGTTTATAAAACATTAACATAAAGCTAGAAAAAACACTAGATTTAAAATCAATCGCTAGTCAAAATATTTAAATGAACGAGCATTTAAATATTTTTATAAAAGCTAAACAAGAATAAATGTGAAATTAGCAATAGTACTCAACTCTCACCAATGGTCGTGATGAGTGTGAGCGCGTACAGGAAGCTGCCCGAGAAACTCCAACGATAGTGCACGTGACGCTCGGCGCCGACGCGAGCCCCGGGTGACGCGCGCATTGATTCCAGGAGCGCCTTTTGGAAGTCCAGCAGTTCCCTGGCCGCCAGCTCGGTCCAGTTCTCTTTGTAGAGGATGTTGAGGTCCTCGGTGATGGCCCAGAGGCGCTCGACAGTGCGGCGGCGCAGGCGGTCGGGCGCGGGGTGCGGCGTGGCGCCTTGGCCGGTCCCGGGCGCGGCGCCCTCGAGTGCGCCGAACACGAGCGCGCCGAGCGCGCCGTAGGCAAGCACGAGCGCGCACGCGGCCGGCCCGGCGAGCGCGCGCCCGCGCCCCATGCCGCGCTAGCGCATCCTCGCACGCGCCCGCCGCCCGCGCACGCCGCCCGCGTCCATCGGCGCGTGCTCGCGGCGGTGCACTGTACGTACGACCTTACTTATTGCTGGACTCTAATCTTACAGTATACGGTATAAAATATAATGAATGCAATTATTATTTTTTTGTGTGGTGACGGACTAAGAATACAACTGTCACCACCCCATTCTTTCCCACGGGTGTCGTATGAGGCGATTAAGGGAAGTAAGCAATTATCATACATTGCATGACTGGTGGTAGAGCTTGGTACCAAATGGGAGTACTCACTTGGTATCGGACCCGAGCGGGTTGGTACCATCATCTCCCGTGTGACCGGCCATGAAGCACATCGTTGCGTTTCGGCTGTAGCAGGAGATAGCCGTTTATTCTTTCATTTCATATCGGTGAAATGAAATGGTGAGCAGCGGCTTGACAATGCTCTCGTTATAGTTGAGTCCATGAGCGGCGGTTACCATTTATCATCAGATGGGCCGTGGCTCGCCTGCCACTACATGAAATAAAAAAGAAAAACATGCTTTTGAACAAAATTTAGCTCTGCAAAAATCAATAAAGACAGAGTAACGTTTATGAAAACGTTCCAATAAAAATACAAAACGTGGGCACTCGTTTATCGAAAAAGTTATGAGCCCATCATTTATGAAGTACGTTTAGTTCACTATAATCGGCAATCTTTATACTAGTTTTCATGACACTGAATCGGCTGATGATCTTTTATTGTACATGGGCATGAGGCCTCGAAGACTGGTTATTGTGTGTTGACAGGGTTGATGGGCTGAGGCCTTGAAAACTCTTGCGTTCAAAGTAGACAGTAAGATTCGTTCATACTACCTTGAAACGATATATTTTACGACAGCTTTCAACATTCCTTTCTAACGCACACCTATAGGCTCTGAATCGACTTCCTATGCTGGTGTTTGCATAACTATTGCATGTCCTTCTTTAAATAAAGTTTGAGTCTCTAAAGGCAGCGCCTTGCTTATCCCAGCATGAATGGGCTGGCTAGATTGGGGAAATACCACCCTCTCACCTTCCTGTCCACCTTCTATCCCTTTCCTTGGAAATGGCGACGCGCGAGTGAAGTCTTTAGTACTAGTGTTGCTAGTGTCTATGGACTACGGTAACCGCTTACCATCAGGTGCGCCGTATGTGTGTTCGCCGCCCATGTCATATAAAAAAAGAGCATTTAACTATATATCAAATGAAAGCAAGTCATATTTACATGTCTATGTGTTTGTAAAAAATGTTTCATTCCCCGGCGGTACGTACCCACGGATTTAGCTAAATATATTTGTGTATTCAAATGAAACTCGAATTTTATTCAGTATTCGCACTACAGAACATTTACAGTACTAGCTGAAGCTCTCTGTATAATATTTGCGTTTTACTTAAATATTTATTTCTTTAGTCCGACAAACCATCGTTTCAAAAAATCATATGCGGTGTAGTTGAGACGCTTGGAATGTTCCACTACTGGAGTTTTTTACTCTGTTTCATGCTAAAAGCTTACCTATACTGCATCCTCGACAATTAGATAGAAGTGAAAGCTCACTGACTTAATCGGTAATACAAGGTTCGATGTTTATTTTCTCTCTGCCTTACTTATTTTACCGTTATTACAATTACTAGGATAATATTTCGGAAATCTTAATATAACGTAACCGCACTATTTATTACCATATCCACTTCCATATCCTCTTCCACTGGACCTCTGTACGGAGTAGACGTCTGTTGAAATCTTATAAAGTTTATTTCAAAATTTAAAGTAATTTAATTAAAATTAATTCACCAACAAAAATAGGAGTGCATAAACAACAGGAGGTGCTGCGCAGAAGCTAAGACACTGCTGCTTTACTGGTACTAGGCGCGTAAAATACAAGAACCAATAACAAGGTACTGTGACTCCTATGGTTTTTATCTACGAATTGGAATCGACGCATGCGACGACATATTTAGTGAACATTTTAATTAACGCCTACTGTGAGCTAATTGGTTATTAAAACCACTCCCATTGGATGTGACTTCTCCCAATAGGGTGTATCTGCAATAATTATTTCTGTTCACACAACCTCTTTGCATTTATACTATCCTGGTAACTAAATGGAAAGGGAGATGGATAAATCGTTTTCTGAAACAAACCTAAATACCATTGGATGTAGTGATAGTACCACACCAAATTTTATATCACAACGCAATAAGCGAAAGTGGCAGGGCACTAAAGAGTCGGATTTTAATGATTTTAAAGAAGAAATGAGAGATATGTTTAAGTTGCTAATGACAGCACAAGAGAATGAATTGAAAAAAATTACACCTACCCTCATGGAAATAAAAAACACTAACATTAATATTGAGAACTCTATAGCTTTCCTTGCATCACAATATGAAGAAATGAAGAAGAAAATAGAAGTTATGGAGGGACAGCGTAACCAAGACAGAGAATACATAACAATACTTGAGGATAAACTAGAGGGTATTCAACGGGAACACCGTAAGACAAACCTGGAGATAAAAAATGTCCCAAAACAACCAACAGAAACTAAAGAAGACTTAATGAACATGATAATATGCCTAGGGAAGAGTATAGACTGCGATATCCAAAAATCGGATATAAAAGATATATTCCGAATACGAGGAAAGAGAGAGGGAGATATGAATACCCCAGTTATCGTTGAAACTTCATCCACAAACTTAAAAACAGATATAATCAAAAAGAGTAAAGGGTTCAATATCAAAAATAAAACAAAATTATGTGCCAAGCACTTGGGATATACTCGTAATGAAGATACTCCTATTTATGTGTCAGAGCAATTGACAGCTAAAGGCGCACGTTTATACTTTCTTGCCCGTGATCTTAACAAAACAAATGGGTACAAATTCTGTTGGACGGCATATGGAAGAGTCTACGTTAGAAAAACTGAAGACACACCTATAATCATGATTAAAAATGAAGCCCAAGTTCACAACCTAAAAATGAATACTACGATCTGACTATGTGGCACTAGTGTTATACTTATATCTACACTTTGTCATAGTATAATCATGTTTTTATTATTATTGTTCACGAAACGGATCACATATATAATAACTAAAGTTTCCCTTAATACATTAAGAATCAACATTTTTTATCTTGTCTATTTACACTACACATTTACAAACAAACATGCAGTTTCAATCACACACACACACAGTCTTACACTAACTTACACTTTACCCAATACAATACATATCACAAAATTATCACCATACTTTATTGTCTCGTTTCTTATCTAAAACACCCTTTTACATTAAACACAAAGTGAAAAATGTGAAAATCGAAAATAACAGTCAGGAGCAGGATTTGAACCTGCATCTTCTGGATACCGTCCAGATGCTTTACCAATTCAGCCATCCTGACAATTGCTCCTGACTGCTAATTTCGATAACACATCATACTTAACGTCTTTGGGTGACGCCTGCGCCATCTGTCGGACGTATTTTCATACATTATACCGACCAGGTAAACTTAATTTTACAATTAAGATTTTTACCTAATAATGACGCAAACCCTATAAATATTTATATATATTTGTAGCATTTGACATGCTTAGCACTATACATTAAACACAAAGTGAAAAATGTGAAAATCGAAAATAACAGTCAGGAGCAGGATTTGAACCTGCATCTTCTGGATACCGTCCAGATGCTTTACCAATTCAGCCATCCTGACAAATCCTTTTCGATTTTCACATTTTTCACTTTGTGTTTAATGTATAGTGCTAAGCATGTCAAATGCTACAAATATATATAAATATTTATAGGGTTTGCGTCATTATTAGGTAAAAATCTTAATTGTAAAATTAAGTTTACCTGGTCGGTATAATGTATGAAAATACGTCCGACAGATGGCGCAGGCGTCACCCAAAGACGTTAAGTATGATGTGTTATCGAAATTAGCAGTCAGGAGCAATTGTCAGGATGGCTGAATTGGTAAAGCATCTGGACGGTATCCAGAAGATGCAGGTTCAAATCCTGCTCCTGACTGTTATTTTCGATTTTCACATTTTTCACTTTGTGTTTAATGTATAGTGCTAAGCATGTCAAATGCTACAAATATATATAAACACCCTTTTACAGCAAAGTTTTTGCTACTAACATGCATTATTATTAAACATAAACATTATTTTTATTTATTTACACATATTAAATTATTTTTTAAATATGTACACGGATTCTACGGATCTTGTAATAATCTACCTATATTTATTGCCTTTGATTATGGATAGCTCCCTTACAACTATGCATGAGTTAGACAATATAGATATTGCTCAGTCAAATAAATGCGAAGCTCATAATTTTACCAAACAGATTAATGTACAAGATACAGATATCACAATTATTTCTCAAAACATTAGGAGTATTTATAAAAATATGGCTTAAACGTCAGCTTTGTTCAACTCAAAATTATACCAGACTTTATATTTCTCAGTGAATGTAGACTAGACGCTAACAAAAATATACCCGTTATGAACAATTATACATCCTATACTACATCAAACCACATTAATCGATGTGACGGTGTGACAGCATACATTAAGGATATTCATACAGTTAGAGTTAAAGAAATTTATCTGTTACACGCTTCTTGCTAACAAATTATATACCATAATTACCTAATAATTGGAATTTATCGATCACCTTCAAATAAAAATGCTGAAACTTTTATTAATTCACTAAACCTTTATTTAGAAACAATTAAATCAAATAAAAATATTATATTAACAGGTGACATAAATATAAATTTAATACATACGATTAATGAAAATTCTAATGATAGAACGAATAGACTTAATTACTTAAATATGTTATCAATGCATGGTTTACTTCCCGGACACTTATTCCCCACAAGGAAAAATAACTGTTTGGATCATTTTATATTAAAAATGGGTGATAACAATTCCTCTGCCTCGGTTGTGGTAATAAACACGACTGTCACAGATCACCACATGATTCTACTTATGTTAAAAAATACAGTTAATAAAAATTACCATTGTCAAACAAGTAAATCCTTCATTAATTATGAAAATGCACTAGATAGCTTGAAAAAATGTGATTTGCAAAGTTTACTTAACTGCACAGACCCTAACATCTTAACTGATCTGTTGATAAGTAAAATACAAAAATGCATTTTAGATAACTCTTCAAACAAACTAGTACCTAGAAGAAATCGTATAATAAAACCATGGATAACTCCTGGGATACTACGATGTATAAAAAATAGAAACAATATGCAAATGAAATTACGGATTGAACCAGACAATGAAATACTAAAAATTACATATAGGCGGTATAGGAACTACTGCAATAACTTAATTAAAAAACTTAAACGCAATTACGAACGAGAACAGATAATAAAATCATCCAAAAATTCTAAAAAGCTTTGGCATACAGTAAACAATATAACTAATCATAAACATGCAAAAACTAAACAATCAGAATTATTAAATATTAAATCGACCCCGCATGACTCGACGAACTCTATTAACAATTACTTTGCTAATATTGGAAAAATACTAGCTGAGAATATTACCCAAAACTCTATAACAGTAGATATCACTTCCAATAATTTAATTAGCCGCCAAGCCTCTTCATTTGTCTTGTTGGAAACTGATCGAGCAGAGGTTAGAACTACACTGATGAACCTCAAGACTGATAGTGCTCCAGGATATGATAATATATCTACGAAGTTTCTAAAACATGCCAATATATTACTTGTCCCAATAATTACGTATCTTACAAATCTTTGTTTTAACAAGGGCATTTTCCCTACAGCACTAAAGCTCGCTATCATCACTCCTGTTTACAAGGGTGGTGATAAAAATGATGTTAATAATTACAGGCCCATTTCGGTCCTTCCCGCCATCTCTAAGATTGTAGAAAAACTACTAAATAGTCGTCTAATTAACTACCTAAATCAATTTAACATTCTTTCTCAATCGCAGTTTGGATTCAGACAAG
Organism: Leucoma salicis; assembly: GCA_948253155.1. NCBI lineage: Eukaryota > Metazoa > Arthropoda > Insecta > Lepidoptera > Erebidae > Leucoma > Leucoma salicis. Next base: position 21,859,585 of record OX411822.1, read on the forward strand.
GGTTAAGCACAGAGGACTCTGTTACTGCGATAACATCGCTAATCGTTAAGAATGTGGATGAAGGCAAAAAATGTGTGGCGGTCTTTCTGGATTTTCAAAAGGTTTTTGATACCGTCTCGGTACCCATACTCGTGAACCGGCTTGAAAAAATAGGTGTAAGAGGTATTCCGCTATCATTACTAAAAAACTATCTTGAGGGTCGTAAACAAATGGTCAGAATTGGACAATATTATAGCCAAGTATCCGATGTAACGTACGGTGTACCGCAAGGTAGCATGTTAGGGCCAACTTTATTCTTAGTGTACATAAATTCCCTTTGTAGTATAGTCCTAGACAATGCACATATATTTTCTTATGCAGATGACACTGCGGTGGTATTTACGGGAAAACCCTGGGAAGATGTGCGTTATAGTGCAGAAAAAGGACTATAGAGAATTTCGTCTTGGTTAAAAACTCATTGGCTAGCTCTAAATACTTCTAAATCTAATTACATATGTTTTGCGAAATACAACCACACTCAGCCTAAACATAATATTAAAATTCATAATTGTAATGTCCTTCATAACCTATATTGCACATGTACAGAAATACAAAAAGTCACTCATACCAAATATCTTGGAATCGTGATTGACCAGAGACTATCTTGGCACTTGCACCTAGAACTCATTATGACGAGAATCAGAAAATTTATTTGGATCTTTAAAACATTAAGACACGCTGCTACACCTCAGATCCTTAACCAAATATATGTTTCATTAGTGCAATCAATTATTATATATTGCATACCCATATGGGGTGGTTCTACTAAAACAAAATTTTTAGATCTAGAGAGAGTGCAAAGATCATTATTAAAGGTGATGTATTTTAAAACTTACAGGTTCTCAACAGAAAACCTTTATACACTATGTGATCTACTTACAGTGCGTAAACTATACATTTTACATATTGTTTTAAAACGCCACAAGTCCCTTACATACAATCCTAAGGTATTACTAAAAAGAAGAAAAGCCTCTGTAGCACCTAATATTACCACTCATTCCACCTTTGCTAGACGACAATATGCTAAGCAATCGTCATATTTATATAACTCAATTAATAAACAGTTAAATATATATCCAAAAACATACCATGAGTGTAAAGTTGTCATAATAAAATGGCTTAAGTCCAAAACCTACGATGAAACAGAAAACTTATTACACTACGTTACTTAATACTACAAATTCAACAAACTCACCTCAGTTACACGACCACTCACACACACTACCCAAAACACACACACGCACACATACACCACACACCACACATGACTCACTTAACTTACTTTAAAATAATAGAACATTATATAATATAGACTTAAGTGAAACTAATATTTAGTAATATCAAAATGTCACTAGGTATAATAAAATCTGTAAACAGAACCTAATACGGAGGAGCGGGGTCTCCTAGCACAGGTATTTCATACTTAAAAGGAGACCTTCAAAAACTGTATTTAAATTGTATGTTTAGCTACTGAATAAAACATTTTGAATTTTTTGAATTTTGAATATTAAAAAGGTCCCATCGAAATTTGCACCTACCACTTTCTTAAAATTATAATATCAAGGTTATATATCGAAAATTATTATATTAGACATTTTGAAATCAAATGTACTGCGACTGCGATAGCTTAGTAGTCAAGAGCACTTCCCCGGACTGGGTGGGACGCAGAGTCGAATCTTGCTCGCAGTAAAGCTCTCTTTTTTCCAATTTCACAAATAATTTGTTCTTTTAAGTAGCTGAACATGTCAAGTGCTGATCAAAATGTTATGCGTCACAGTTAGAACAACAGTTACTTCACACAAAATGCAGCAATATTAAATTGCAAGTACAGACATCAAATAAGTTGAGATCTCTTTGAAAATACGAAATATTTTTGTTGGCAGTATGGTGAAACTTTTTTTATATTATATCTATAATTCTTCATTTAAAAATGTGATATTTGATTAAAAAACAATATCAAAAACATGTCAAAAACAATTGCTTTTCCTTATAAAAATAAATCTTTGATTATGCTAATTCAGAAATCTGACCGACAAGATTCAAGCATATTTTTTCAATTTGTAAAAAGTTGCTTTGGTAAGATGCCGAAAGGATTGCCTAAAGCTTTACGAGCAAGAATTGTTACTTTGGGGAAAGAAGGATATTCTATGAGAGAAATAGCTCGCCGAGTTGCTGTATCCCAATCCTGTGTCATGTACGCGTTGCGGAGGTGTCGCGGCATGGATAACTTCGCTGATCAACCTCGCAGTGGTCACCCAACTGTTCTTACTGCTGCCCAGAAATGTTACATCAGACTGCTGACTGCGCGCGACCCAACAATCAATACCACTAAAATAAGAACTGAGTTGCGGGCTGCCACTGGACTAAAAGTAAGCACTCAGACCATCAGGAATTGCTTACACCAGGCTGGATTACGAGCAAGGAGATTCTGGCGAGCACCTCTGAAATCACGGCAACGACAGAAACGCAGACTGCAGTGGGCTAGGCTCCGCCAAAATGAAGATGATGACGAGGAAAACATTTGGCAAAATTGCTTCTTCGTTGATGAAACAAGAATAAGCACTCATCCAGACAACCGCCGTGTCCGTGTCTGGAGAAGACGTGGAGATCCAGAGAGACAAAGAACTGCCACTGATACTGTTCAACAAGGCGGGAAAAAGGTGTTCTTTTCGAGCAGAATAATGGTTGGAGCTAGAGCGCCGTTAATCCCGTATCGGGACTCGATGAATGCAGCTTTGTACCAAAATATTGTTATTGAAGGAATCGTCAGACCGTTTAGAATAAATCGTGGCCACCAATTCGTATTGGTTGATGATAATGCACCCGCACATCGAGCTCAACCAGTTATTGCTGCTCTCCATGATCACAACATTGCCAGGTTAGACTGGCTTGCCGGTTCGCCTGACTTGAACCCGATCTAGCACGCTTGGGATGCTCTAAAGTGAACTGTTTGGAACCGTCGGCCACCTCCCCAGACAGTGTCAGAGATCAGGGAAGCTGCTATTGAAGAATGGGACAGGTTACCGCAAGAAATTCTAATTAACTTGATTCGCAGCATGCCCAGGAGGATTACTGCTTGTGTTCGAGCTAGGGGAGGAGTTATCTCGTACTAGATAAAAACAATTTCGTAGTAAATTCTTAAAAAATTTCTTATTTCGTCGTTTTCTTTAATTTATTTTTTAGTCACAATTGCATTAAAATTTTCAAATCTAATTTTTAATTGTAAAATAATTAAAAACAGTTAATATTTTAGTTCAAAAAGTTATTTTCTTTTTAAAAAAAATAGACGTCGCGGAACGTCTGCCAGATGTGAAAACATCGAAATCATTTTGTATAAATAATGAGTAGAAATAAAGTGATCATAACTTTTCAATGTCTGCTTGTATAAAATTATGACATATTGTGTAAAATAACGGAAATGCACATAAATCATCATCATCAGGCCCTGGATATCATCTAAGGCCGAAGTACTCCAAACGAATCAAACGATTCCGAAGTTGATGAGATTGCGGCCCATGGTCATCCGGTTCCATGAGACCCTGAATATCATCTAGGGCTATGATACTATTCACGATAACTCCAACTAGCCAGAAGTCGATGGGTTGCGACTTTTAATTACCCAGTACCCATGGCCACCTTCCAGCTCCATTATCAGACCCTGGATACTGATATATGGAGACAAAGTCGTCAAGACGAATCATACGAATATAAACTCGATGGCGTTGTGTCATTTCATTACAGGATTACTGTGGCCACCTTCCAGTTCCATTATCAGACCCTCGATACCATGTAGAGACAAAGTAGGTACTCGTCAAGACGAATCATACGAATATAAACTTGTGGGAATAATAGTATTTCCCACTCAACCTCTTTACTAAAATGTAACGAAACTCTTTGTTGTGATCTTGAATTATAATGTTCTGACAATATTAGAAACATTTATTAATGTCAAGATTTAAAATTATAAATGTCGATGTCATATATCAACTAATAGCATAGATGTACTTAGGCGAAATTGTGCTCACACTGCCACAACAAGAGCCATTAAACAAGAAGATAGATGTACTTAGTACTTGGACGAAGAATAATATAGACTCGCTACTATTTTGACATTAAGGATGAAGAAAAGGATGCACATACTAGGTTTTACCAAGAGTGAGAGAGACACAGGTATAAGTATATTTATCCTTTTCGCGTATGCGTTAGTTGTATCTGGACCCAAAGAACTGGGTCCAAACAATAAGGTGGCCAACCGTCCCCATCATCAGTATATAAGCTTGTTTTTGTATTGACGTAAAAAAATCCTTTATTAATCTCGTTATATAGGTACGCTAATATTACATGTTCTAATACATTTTAAGCAAAATATAAGCATAACTGCAATTTATTTTGTCCTGTCATTCTTTTATCCGGCTAAAACAGGTAGTACATTTTTAGTCAACAAAGTTATAATCATGATTATCTTTTAAACTTATTCCGGTTATCTATTGCTATCTCGACACTGCATACGCTGACAGCTTGTCTATAATATCCTTTGTCTAAGATGTTGTATATAGATAGATCGGCTATAGAGTAATTATGACGAGACCAAAACTGACACGTACCAGTGTGCGTGTCATGTGCATGTGTGCACTTCAAATAGTGCTGGGACGTTCACTAAACCCGACTATCGACACATTGTGTTGTTTTAGTGTCACGAGGTTCAAAGTGAATTCAAATAAATTTTATATTCGAGGGAATAGAAATAAAACTGAAATAAAACATGTTTTATTAATACGTGGGACATTCATAAAGTTTTGAGAAACTAAAAAAATAACTTCTATGGATAAAATATTTTAATTAATTTTTTTTCAAAGAACTCTCCACTAGCCTCTATACAAAGTTTCATGCGTCTGAACCAATTTTCGAAACAATTTTCCAGTCCACGGCAGACACATCTTCCACGGCTTTCTCGAGCGCTGTGTATCTTCCGGCGATGAAAACTGTATCCCTTTCAGCTGATATTTTATTTTAGGGAATAAAAAGAACTCACACGGTGCCAGATCAGATAAGGAGGGTGACCCAAGACTGACCGGTGTGGTGTCCAGGAAGACGCTCGTTTTGAGAGCTGAGTGTGCGGGTGCGTTGTCATGGTGAAGCAGTACACTGCGGAGCCCGGTGTTCGGTCGCTTGTTGCTCATTGCAGACAAAACTTCTGGCAGGCATTTTGTGGTGTACCATTCAGCGTTGATGCTGCTTTGGTATGGAATTGAAACCAGATATCCCGTCAAAGTGAAGAAACTAGCGATCAAAATTTTCCCTGCGCTTCTCGATCGCCTCACTTTCGTAGTCGTTTCGTAGCGTTAGTTCGTTTTGAAACAGCCAAACTGTTGACTGACGCCTTGTTTCAGGATCGTATTGATAAATCCAGGATATGTCACCTGTCACAATGTCCGGAAGGTACACAAGCTACGTTAGTGAAATACAATAAATTCACAGAAACATAAACAAACAGCAGTATTGGCCAAGTGTGGTACACAATTGATATTGAAATTCTAAAATGACGTACCGGCATGAATAACGTGGGTATATAACCAGAACGTAGCTTTACTCTCTGTGTGTCTCTATGAGATAAAAATATTTGTTCAAAGTGCTTGCTGCATAATTTCGAATAATTTTTGGGAATCCAGTATGAAAGAGAGTATTGGTGTAAAGATGGGAGAGGACATGCTCCGATGGTTCGGACATGTGGAAAGAATGCCGGACGAGCGACTGTTTAAGAAGATATACAATGCGAAAGTGGAAGGATGTAGGTACAGGGGGAGACAAAGACTCACCTACCTAGACCAAATCGGTCATGTATTGAAGGAAGGTGGAGTTAGGAGTCTCCAAAACCGGCGAGCGTGTAAGAAGAGAGTTATGAATGTTGAGGTAGCGAGAGATGTATGCAAGAATAGAGCCTCTTGGCACTCTGTTCTCTCTGTTTACCCCGCAAGGGAAATGGCGTGATGATAAGTTAGTTTAGTTAGTTAGTTCAGTTTTCTCTATTAATCATTTTAAGTCATTTTTGTCGAACACCAATATTCTGAGGAAATCTAAAACGTTAAATTAAAATATAAACTTTAACTATCCAAAGATAAAAATACATTTACTCAAAAAATGATAGCTTAACCGTATAGACCTTACTCAATTTTTTGAAAAAAAATAATAAATATATTATATTGATATAACCTTATCATATATATATATATTACTGAAACATAAATCAAGGCTTTGCCTTTCCCAATAACATACACATCGAAGTCATTTTATCGATACGTTACTATGATTAGACACGTCAATTAATACAGAATTAAACGATAATTTCTCCAATTTTCCTAAAATATGCGAAATTTGGATCGTTGACGATTGATGTCAGGTTCATACAGGTCCATAGCGTGTATGATAGTGGTCTCGTCTATCTATCTCGCTCTTACATACGCGTATACTATGTTCTTACTCTTTTGCATCACCGATCTATCTATTACAACATCTATGACTAATAGATATTTTATGATTTTTGCTCAGTATTTTAGGAAGGAAGCACCTGATCTTCCTTAGCGTCCCCTAAGGTCCTCATTCTTTGATGGTGCAGTGTTTTCTTGTATATAAAGCTTTTCAGTACTTTGTTATAATCGTTGGTAATTAAAAGTCTACAGTTCTTTATAACTAGTGTACTTAACAGTGATTCATAGAAGTGTAATGTGAATAAGCAAGAGATATTAAATAATTATAACTGAGCAAATCTGGTGTTATAATTCTTTTGAACACGCAGTCGAGATATTGGGGCTCGACATATTAAATGAGAAGGTGATCGTATCAAGACCGTAGCATCCCCCAAAAACTCGATAGGGTTGTGTCATTTCATTACAGAATTACTGTGGCCATCTTCCAGTTCCATTATCAGACCCTTGATACCATGTAGAGACAAAGTAGGTACTCGTGAAGACGCCCAATCACACAAGCCCAAACTCGATGGAGTTATGTCGTCTTATAATGAAGTTACTATGGCTATCTTCTTGCTCCATTATTAGACCCTGGATAGCATCAAAAGACAAAGTACCTGTCTAGACGAATCGAACGACTCCAAACTCGATAGGCTTACGTCGTTACATTACAGAGTTACTGTGGTCATCTTCCAGTTCCTGATACCATCTAGAGACAAAGTACTAGTTGATACAAATCATACGAGATCAAAAGAGTTTACGTAATTTTTTAGCGGAGTCCTATGGACACCTTCTAGTTCCATCATCAGATCTTGGATACAATCTAAGGACAAAGTACTCGTCAAAACGAATAAAACGAACCCAAACTCGATAGGACTGCGCCGTTTCATTATAGAGTTCCTATGCCTACCTTTCAGTTCCATTATCAGATCAGCTCCATATCATCATAATATTGCATTGTCACGCGATATACATATATGCGTGTAAAATTTCAGCTCAAGCGAAAAGCGGGATGTGTGTCAAATGACATTGCTCAAATTGGCCTATCTTAGACAAAGAATAATACTATGAATCAACAAGCACGACGCCCTTTTTTTATGGGCGGTTTTTTTTTTAAGTATCATCTCGACCAATAAATATACCGGCCTCCATTACGGGTGATCAATGTTGCAATATCTACAGTTTAATCAATAAACCTACGGGTTTTTTTTATAATTCGTCACCTTTTATTTATTGTGTATTTTATTTGTTTGTGTCGTTATTTAATGTAGCTAACAAGAACTTGTGTTATCAATGCTATAAGAAGTGCGCGTGCGCCTTATTGGGCATCATCGCAACTTTTGCTCTGATCATGTCAGCGATTGGCGCACGCTTTAGGTCAATAATATTTTTAAACGTCATGAAAAATATATTCATTTTCGTTAAAAGTAAATAATATCTAAGATAAGACAAGCAAGATCATACAACATTCCTAGATTTCTACGGGTTGATTTCGCGAAGAGTTGGCAACACTAACCCAAGAGCAGAAAAAGAAATGTCAGTACTGCTGTCGTACGTTTTATTTTTGTTCGTATTGTGGCATTTCTTTTTATTTACAATTTTTACTCACAACTTGGCTTGAACAACGGACTCTGATTTCTCCCTGGAATATCAATATCTAGCTGTTATCTACGGATCTATTGACAACGACAACTTGGCATTAAATATGGACCTACGAATGTATGAATAATATACTTTGCAAAATCTAAAAGTGCACGCTTCATAATCTTCATTTTTCACAATAAAATTGATTATTTGCAAAGTAACTAATAATGTTCTTACTAAGTAGTTTTCAATAAATCACATAGATAGCGCTAATTTCAAAAAGTACTTTGGTTTTCGTGTCTTATACGCCATCTAGCGCTAATTTTAAGAAGTACTTCTATATTGGTCGATAGAAGTAGTTCTCACGAAATAAGAATTTATTTAATAACAACTTTTATATCCGTGTGGTGATGGACTAAGAATACAAGTGTCACTACCCCATTCTTTCCCATGGGTGTCGTATGAGGCGACTAAGGGAAGTAAGCAATTGTTATTCATTGCATGACTGGTGGTAGAGCTGGATACCGGGTGGGAGTACTCACTTGGTATCGGGCCCGAGCGGGTTTGTACCACCATCTCCTGTGTGAACGGCCATGAAGCACATCGTTGCCTTGCTGTAGCAGGAGATAGCCGTTTATATTTAATTTCATATCTATGAAATGAATTGGTGAGCAGCGGCTTGACAATACTCTCGGTATAGTCGAGAGTCCATCGGCGACTGTTATCATTTACCATCAGATGAACTGTGACTCGTATGCTACTACATGCAATAAAAAAAAATAACAATTAAACCACATCGAATGAGACCGTGAAAAGTGATAGAGCTCTATTCGTAATTATAATGAATCGTAAAAGAAAAAAAAATACTCCATTAGTAAAGTATTTCGGTCGTTATCGTGATAATATACATTATCCGAATATACCTAAGTACAACACACGGACGTCCAAGACAGAACTTTTTTAAACAGTTTTTTAACTAGTTTTAATGACAAAAATGGAATCAAAAATATCCTGAGTATTAAAAATTGTGGTTTTTTTTTATATGTGTGTGTATATATTATTTTACAAGTGCAATATATGATAAATAGAGACATTTTGAGTTTGAAAAATCAGTTGGTTTTTGTGAAGCGAGAGTAATACCCACCTCAACGCTTTGCTTATGAGGCGTGCAATAATACGTAACACTGCAAATATTGCTCGAATGCAACGCTGTAGGCAACACTACAAACATATAAGTTTATACTTATCTAGACATAAATCAATTATGTTAAAATAATACTAGAACCTATCTAGTTATTGAAACCAGTGAATTACTCAATCTACGAGTATTTTCATCCATTTCAGTTGCAGATCTATAGGACTAGACTTTTTTTGATGTGTCTATTTATCATACGCTTGTGTGCATAAATCAACAACATAAGGAACAATCAAACGGTTTGCCGGGGACTTCCGAAAACTGCATCCATTTCATAGAGTCCCAATTCCAATCACGTTAGTACTCTTACTTTTTCTTAAGAAAAATTAACAATAAATTGAATGTTTAAATAATTAAAATGCATTCTCATAATGTTTATAAACATTCCAAGCAACTTGTTTTCATTCATTTCAGCTTTAACTACCTCGGTGGTGTAGCGGTAGTGTATGCAACTGCTAATCATGAGGTCTCGGGTTCGATCCCCGGGTCCAGCAATGTTATTGAGCTTTTTCCTAAAAAGAAAAATTCTCAGTAACAGCCCGGAGTTTGGAAATGTGCCCAGTAGACGTCAATAGGCTCGCCCCCTATTACGTGGGACTTAAACATAGATGGCGAGTCGTGGGTGTGTAATCCACCTCTGCCTACCCCTTCAGGGAATACAGGCGTGATGCTATGCTATATTGTCCACTGTCAAATCTTAATTTTGACAAAGATTCTACATTTTGCTTGGGCTTTACTTATATAATAAAATAGACAAAAAAACTATCATTATATTATTACCTCAATTCTTACAGCTGTAAAATCAAAATTCATAACTGGCTTCTTACGCAGTCCTATAATGAAACTGATGGACTTTTGGTATTATTAGCTTAAAAACAAGCAAGTTCATTCAAACTCATGCACACTCTCAAACACATACATCCTTACACTCAAATTCACCTTCATAACCGTACCACTCATGTAACAATGGCATGAATAATTGTTTTGTTTTCATTACATAATAATTTTTCATCACAATAATATGTATACTGATACTTGTAATGTATTTGAACTGGTCAAGTAACATCCGACTGCAGACCTGGTGACCTGTACTACAGGTTTTATATATACCTACCTCAGGCACCAGCGATCCACAACCTATTAAGAATAAGCCATTGATATCAATGTATTTGCTGTATCTGGTTACTGGTGAAAAAAATGAAATATTATTATTATTATTATTTTTAAATAAAAAGAAAACCGCGTTCAGCTCAATAACATTGCCCGACCCGGGGATCGAACCCGAGACCTCATGATTAGCAGTCGCATACACTACCGCTACACCACCGAGGCAGTAGTTTATAGCAACAAGATGATTACGTCGAGTAGAGACTTGTACAACCTGAGTTTGGAAATGTTGCTTAATAATAGTAGCCTGTATAAATACTTATCTAACTGTTAAGAGTCGACAGTATTCGTAGAGCATATTTGTGGGATACAGACGAGGCTTAAAAATGGAAAAAAAATGGATATTGAAAGGGAGTGCAGGGCACTGCAAGTTAGGAGTAATATTATGCTGGCACGCAGGTTTGCTCGTTGTAGTAAGGAAGTTAAAATAACGCTATTCAGAGCGCACTGTCAAACCTTCTTTACGAGCAGTCTGTGGACTAGATACACTCAAAAAACGCTTGGTGCCTTGCGCGTCCAATATAACAATGTTTTCAGGGTGTTGTTGGGGCTGCCCCGCTTTTGTAGTGCGTCGACAATGTTCGCGGACGTGAGGGTGGATGGCTCCCATGCCATACAGCGCAAAAGGACCGCGTCACTGCTGAGCAGGATGCGGGGTAACCTTAACACTATCCTGCAAGCCATTGTAAATAAGTATGATGCGCCTATCATGAAGGAGTTCATGCGACAGTCCTAGGACTGTGTGATCTGGGGGCGCAAGAAGTGCCTTTGTGAAAATGGTGCAACATAATTATCATTTATTTCTTTCATTATTGTTTATTTACTAACATAGTTTTTAAGATAACTAACAAAATTTAATGGACAATGTCTGAAATAAAAATTTATTATTATTATTAAAGTATATTTATATATATTTGTAGCATTTGACATGCTTAGCACTATACATTAAACACAAAGTGAAAAATGTGAAATCGAAAATAACAGTCAGGAGCAGGATTTGAACCTGCATCTTCTGGATACCGTCCAGATGCTTTACCAATTCAGCCATCCTGACAATTGCTCCTGACTGCTAATTTCGATAACACATCATACTTAACGTCTTTGGGTGACGCCTGCGCCATCTGTCGGACGTATTTTCATACATTATACCGACCAGGTAAACTTAATTTTACAATTAAGATTTTTACCTAATAATGACGCAAACCCTATAAATATTTATATATATTTGTAGCATTTGACATGCTTAGCACTATACATTAAACACAAAGTGAAAAATGTGAAATCGAAAATAACAGTCAGGAGCAGGATTTGAACCTGCATCTTCTGGATACCGTCCAGATGCTTTACCAATTCAGCCATCCTGACAATTGCTCCTGACTGCTAATTTCGATAACACATCATACTTAACGTCTTTGGGTGACGCCTGCGCCATCTGTCGGACGTATTTTCATACATTATACCGACCAGGTAAACTTTTTTTTTTTCTCATTTATTTGGGTAAACAAACAACATCACAATAATGGGGTAACAAAGCAATATATGTTACATAATATGAATAATAGTGATATCCACACCGTTTACCACAAGAAAGACTAACATATTATTATATAAAAAACGTATTACATGTTGAGAGAAGTATACTTAGCATCTGCGTTGTACATTATATTATTACTTACATACAGTATATGTATCAGCTCGCAATAAATGACAAGTATGTGCAGCAGTAATTAGTATCCTAGTTGTATATATAAATCACAATATAACTAGCTTATATGTTCACGTAATTTCCTAAGGACCAACTCTCTATATGCTCCCTTACTATTCGCATAAATATCAATATCATTGAAGTTACTATTAAAGACTTCTAGTATACGACGAATGGGTGCACGATTGCCTGCGTTAGTGCGTGATGTCTTTATAGCAAATAGTGGAGTTGTACGACAAGCTCGCGTGTGTGATCTCGTGGGCACTTTATAGTTGATATTATTAACAATATCTGGAGAATCATATCTATCATGACAAATATCGTATATGAGCATTGCTTGCAATTGTTTCCTCCTAGATTTTAAATCTAATAGTTTATATTTTTGTAATAGCTTAGAATAGGATTGATAACTGCCACTGCATTTATAATGCACACATCGTAGAAACCTTTTTTGCACTCTTTCGACACAATCGGAATATTTTTCATATAATGGGTCCCAGACACATACCGCATATTCCAATTGCGAGCGAATCAAGGACTTATAGAGATGTAAGTATGTGTCTGGACGCTTGAAATCATTGCTGGCCCGCAAAACAAACCCATACATTTTGTACGCTTTACTACAAATACCATCAATATGAGCATCTAGCGTTAGTTTAGTATCTAGTGTGACTCCAAGATCACGGATAGTCAGTACTCTATCAAGACAATGGCCGCCTATGGAGTAAGTATGTGCAGCAAACGAACGTTTTCTGGTAAATGTGATGACTTTACATTTGTCGAGACTGAGTCGCAGTTTGTTAATGTTGCAATAATTAGCAAACCTATTCAGATCCTGCTGAAATTCACGTTGGTCATTAAGGTCATTAATAGTTCGGTAAATTTTTAGGTCATCTGCATATAATAAATATTTACTATGTTGGAAGCAGTTGTGAATGTCATTGATAAACAGGACGAATAGTAGAGGACCAAGAATAGATCCCTGTGGGACTCCAGAAGTTATGACCACTGTCTTAGATTCGTATCCATTCATAACTATTTTTTGGGTTCTGTTTGTTACATAAGATTTAAACCATCTCCACAAATTACCACGAATACCGTTGAATGCGAGTTTTTCTAACAGGATTCTATGATCTATACGATCAAAGGCCTTCTGAAAATCTGTATAGACGCTGTCTGTTTGCTTGTTAGTGTCAAGATTATCAAAAAGCTCAGATGCATAAACCATAAGGTTGGTGACAGTGGAGCGTTTATGGACAAAACCATGCTGTTGTGGAATAATAACTTTGTGTAACAACGGATAGATATTACGGTGTACCAGTTTTTCAAAAAGCTTAGACAGTGCAGACAGAATCGAGATCGGGCGATAATTAGTTACATCTCGTTTTGTACCTCCTTTATGTATAGGGGTTATTCTGGCGGATTTCCATATAGAAGGAAATACGCCCTCCAAAAGGCACTTATTAAATAATATAGTCAATGGCTTATCTATGGCTACAGCAGTATTCTTCAAAAATATAGGAGGGATATTATCGAGTCCTGGGCTTTTGAAACTATTGAGGGCTTTTAGTTCTTTTAGCACATAAGCTTCTTGTAAATAAATATCACTAATTATTGTGCAATCAGGTATCTCTTTATCTATATCAACAATATTATTTGTGCTAAAGTAGTCCGTTACGTTTGAGGGCTGGAAAACCGACTGAAAAAAGAAAGAGAATAGGTTACAAGTATCCTCCGGACCATCCGATTCCATGTCATTATAATGAACACTGATTGGAATGTCCGAGTGATTTTTACGGTTATGTAAATAGATCCAAAAGTATTTATTATTATTAGGTATGCTATCTTCTATTGAGTTCACATAGTCATTATAACACTTTAGTGATTCTTTCTTGAATCTGTCTCGAAACATAGAAAATAAGGAATAGTCCGATTGATTTCTGTAAATTTTCCATTTAGTCCAAGCTTTGTTTTTATCTTTATATAAGTGAATCAATGCAGAATTAAACCAAACCGGGAAATTCGTTTTTGTGACACATCTAGTAGGAACGTGTTTTCGTATAATGTCATAAATATACTCATAAAAAATACTTACGCTGCCTTCTGCGCACAAATTTTGAAATAATTCACACCAGTTAATTTCTAAAATTTCATTTATGATTAGATCATAATTGGCACGGCTATAACAATATTTTGTATATGGCTTAGTCGGCATAGGCTTTGATAAATTGTTACCAATTGGTATAAGAATATAGTAGGGAGGGTGGTGCAAATCCGGTGGTACCAGCGTGACAGGTGCAGAGAAAGTTCTACATGCGCGGTTACTAGTTAGACATAAATCAAGCAGTCTGTCTATATTATTTTTATAGATATTTACTTGTACACAGTTCATAACATACATAAAATTCGATAAATGAGTATACGGCGGCAATAGAGAATTTATACCCAGGAGCTTCAATTGTGTTCCATCAAGAAACCAGTCAAGATGAGGTAAGTTGAAGTCGCCAATTAGATAAAAGCTATCATAGCCCTTTATTTGTATAAAATTTTGTAGACTAACGAAATAATCGGAATAAACATCAGAATCCGTTCCGGGTGGAATGTAAGAAGCGCAAATAAAATGTAGTGAATTACCAATGCATACTTCCAATATGAGATAGTCTATAATGCGCGGGATGTCAAGTGGGGCGGCGGGGAGCGAAGGCGCACATTGCACTACTCTCAGCGAGCGGAGCACGGCTACCAGCACTCCGCCACCGTCACGACGATTGGATGCAACGCGGTCTCTGTCACATCGGAACACATTATAACGGCTGTCCATAAATTCGCCATTTAATATGCCTTCATGCAACCAAGTCTCGGTCAATATTATAATATCATAATTGTGCGATAATATGTTTATATAAATTGTGTTTAATTTAGTTCTCAATCCACGGCAGTTCTGATAGTAAACTGACAAGGCGTTATTGTTGAATTTTATTTATAAGATTAATACAAGATATTAAGCGCCAGTGTTTAGAGTCACAGTAGATACATACAAGCATATTGAGAACCAAGCGAATGCAAACGCTTAAACGTGATTTAGAATTTAATAGAATAAGTAGCAATGTTATGCCGTTATTGTTGTTATACAAAATATGAGATATAAAGAGTTGGCCGATATGATTAGGACTCATTGAAATACCCAACCTAAAGTGTGAACAATGCTTATTATTTAAATACAAAATAAGTAGAGAAAACATATAAAAAACATAATAATTGTTATAAGTACACCTTAAATCGACAAAATTAAATATATTTTTTTCACAATAAGTATTCAACCTGGAAAACATACCATTTCCAGTTAGAAAAGTACAATGATTTGTTATAACAATATAATCTGTGCGATATTGACATAACCAATTAGAAAGAACGTATGCCTCACAATAATTATAACTAATAATATATAAATGGGTAATGTGACCATGCGGGGGTAAACCTAGTAATTTTGGTATCCTAGTCATGTTGCATCCATGATGTTTATAGCAAGCGAGATATTGTTTATTTAATTCGGGCGATATCTTTAAGTGAACGGATAGCGATAGCGGGGGCAGTTTCCACTTTACGGGCCAGAATGGTTCCGTGCTTAATCCACACATATTTATATTCATTTTTCTTAGCAGCCTCCCGGGTCTGACGAAACAGAAATTTGTTATTTAACGTTAAGTGCTCGTTGACGTAAATGGCGACTGGCTGCCCGGTTATTGACAACAAACTCGAGTTTAATCCTTTTACTTCACGACAGGCTGCTAATACATTGTCACGTAATACTCTATTCGCAAATTTTACAACGACGTTCTTGGGGCGTCGATCGTTTTGGTCAGCATGAGGTACGCGATGAACAGCAATTATATTGGATGGTTGTATAGGAAGTTTTATTGCCTCACCTAAGTGTTCTATTAAATGAATAAGATTCTCACCCCGCCTATCGGGAATATTAGTTATTTCTATATTGCACTGTCTTGCTTGCTGTTCCATTGTGTGTATTTTGCTTTCTAGTAACATAATTTGGTTTGTAAAATCATAATTTTCAGGCAACTTCTGTTCTATTACTTTTAAACGATTGTCAAAAGCATCCTGACGTTCATGCGAGAAATTTAGCGATTTCTCCATATCACAGAGTCGGGCGTTAACTTCGTTCAGCGACTTATTGATATTATTATTATCCGTATTCAGTTTCAACACACTAGCATTCAAATCTACTAAAGCACATGAAATCTTTGACAGCTCACCTGTTAAAGTCGTATTTATAGCGGTAGCAATACTGTTTGTGATACAATCAGTGATACTTTTATTCCATATCAGCATTTGATTATCAAATTTTTCTTCAAAATTTATTAAATCGTGTTCCATTTGTTTACGTTTGCGGGTATTTACAAATACTTCGCCGCTACTCTTTTTTACCGATGCAGGAATATTACCATCAGAAGAAAACATGTTCAGTGGTGTGCGTTGCATAGACATTATAGTATGCGTACTAGATGATTCAGACGGAGTAACTATACGAGTGTAACAGAGTTAAAAAATAATGCGCTGTCCTTCAGTCTACAGGTGAGGAAATGAGGTCCGCACTGTCACGATCGGGGGATGCTATGCGTGAAAGAGTCGACCGCTACTTAATCACATAGTTCGCTGTCTAGACGTTAAATGTTTACACACAATTCACTGCACTGTGTCAATTGCACTATGATTTATAATTGCACGAGCCTTATACAATTATTTAGAAACTACGAATGCAGAATACCACTCTCAACGACTGCAATAAGCGGAATGAAACTTAATTTTACAATTAAGATTTTTACCTAATAATGACGCAAACCCTATAAATATTTATATATATTTGTAGCATTTGACATGCTTAGCACTATACATTAAACACAAAGTGAAAAATGTGAAATCGAAAATAACAGTCAGGAGCAGGATTTGAACCTGCATCTTCTGGATACCGTCCAGATGCTTTACCAATTCAGCCATCCTGACAATTGCTCCTGACTGCTAATTTCGATAACACATCATACTTAACGTCTTTGGGTGACGCCTGCGCCATCTGTCGGACGTATTTTCATACATTATACCGACCAGGTAAACTTAATTTTACAATTAAGATTTTTACCTAATAATGACGCAAACCCTATAAATATTTATATATATTTGTAGCATTTGACATGCTTAGCACTATACATTAAACACAAAGTGAAAAATGTGAAATCGAAAATAACAGTCAGGAGCAGGATTTGAACCTGCATCTTCTGGATACCGTCCAGATGCTTTACCAATTCAGCCATCCTGACAATTGCTAAACAATTAACAATTGCTTAAAAAACAATTCTAAAGCCATAATAAATCATTAATTGCAGCGAATTTTAACTTTATTAAATATTTGGTGGTAAACTCCGGTAATGCACGGTAGGATGGTGTAAATAATATGAGATAATTTTTGAATTATATAAGAAGATATAACTGCTAAATTAATATTTGTGTGATAACTAGGGTTCTCAGAGATTGTTGAAAGATTGTAGTAGAAGCCTATGGTATAAGCACAAGGAGTAATATTATGTCTATCAAGTGATTTCTTAATCAGAACTTTATTTTTGTATAATGATAGTGTGAATGTATTTAGTGTGTAAGTGTACCATTTTGCCAAACAATATTTATTAAAATAGTATGAGCGTGATCTATTTGTAAATGGCCATATTTCTAAAAATAAAGTTGAGATATAAATACAATAAGATGATTTTAAACTAAACAAACTAATAAATCTGTAAACATAGTAATAATTGTTGGAAAATACCGCAATAATAATGTCAAAAACTAGTAATTTCTGCATTATCGTTACCAGATCAGCTTCATTTTTTATTTCCACAGGCGTATCACCTTCAAAAATACAAATAATGTATTTTTTGCTTTTTAGTGTTTTTTTTTTATATAAAATAGGTTAGGGAAGGTGGTACACGATAAGGCCTTCCTTGGGTGCATCTCGTATGAGAAAGTGGCGAGCACAGGAGTATGAAAATGACAAAGATGAGCGCGTAAAGCGTAGTAGAGAAAGAAATAGAGCACAGCGTCTCGAAAAATCTTCCGAAGACCGTGAAGAAAGGCTTTAAATATAATATGGGTACGCCGACTAAACCCACTGCTCCAATGAGACAGAGAGTTTTCGAAGTAAACGAAAAAATCGCTCAACCGATTTTTGTAAAATTTAAATGGGACCACCTCTGAAGGAGCACCTACCTAATAAAAAAGAATCATTGAAATCAATTCATAATTGGCGGGATAATAGCGTAACAAACATACAAAAAAACATACAGCCGAATTGAGAACCTCCTCCTTTTGGAAATCGGTTGAAAATTAAACTAATAATTTATAAATTCCGCCAGTAGTTTTCTTTTCTTGATATTATTTTGAATTTGTACTTTCCGATAATGGTAATTAGTGGACGATTGTTATTTGTTGATAACCAAAGAACATTAACCGCTACGCTGAATTGACAACTTTAAAAACTTTGGGACTATTATATTATAAAACGATATCACGTAGTTATTTCTTAAATAATTTTGTAAGAGCAGTATTATTTATGGCTATTTAATAAAATATTTTTTATAATTATTTGTTAAATATCGATATTATTTCTAATCAAGAGTGGAAATTATGAAAAACATTTACATGTAATAATTAAGTATGAAAAACATTTACATGTAATAAGTAAGTGGTAAGTGGCTTGTTGTTATGTATCGTGGACATTGTATTGTGATTTTTAAGCTTCATTATTTATTTACGACCGATATTTAGTGCCATGTGGGTCCGGCTTTAGAATTGTCCCACCCCTCTCTACCCACGGGAGTCATTGTAGCCGACTGAGGAATATTGGGGGAGTGGGCAGCAGCACTCCCTCGAGTATTACCAACATCCACTGCGATCGCCAACCCGCCTGACAAGCGTGGCGATTACGACATTATCCCCCATGACGGGACCGCTCGTTGTGGCGTTCTCTTGGGGAGGCCTATGTCCAGCAGTGGACGTTGAAAGGCTGATGGATGGATAGATAGATGGAAATACTTCAATTTAATAATACCTACTACGGTGAACTTCGTAACACCTACAATTTAAGCGATTATTAGTCTGCATCGCATGTTTGAATTTAGATTATGTTGTTTAAGTTATTTAGGTACCTACCTAATTAAATTAAACTTGCTTGTGATTGAAATGTTTTAGAAAGAATGACAGTAGGTACCTGTCATTTTGTCATCTGTTAGCCAAAAAACTTTATTTACAAAACACAGTAAAAACATATTTTTTCTCGATGCCCATACAAAATTAGCAATTTTGATTTTTTCAATATTCCAACTGTTTTGTTACAGCGAACAAAACAAAAAAAAACAATTATCCAAACTGGTCTAGCCTTTTTGAGTTTTAGCAAGACTAACGAACAGCAATTGATTTTATATATTATACACAGACACAATTTGAGGAATCAGTTCCAAACATAAACACCATCCAGTCCATTTGTCACCGCCGGTCGACCGAAGACCGAATCGATTGGCAAGGCCGACAACCCTTTTTATTCGATTTAATCGTTCTGTCAGCTACACTCGATTATCATTCTTCGCTCATAGCTCTGAGTCAGATTTACAAGTTTGTACGAATAGAAAAATAATACGAGCGTTCCGCGAGAAAGCCGCATTTCTGTACCAGAAAATTCATTAAAAATCTCATCAAATTGAGAGCGAGGGCACGTCTAGCAAGTGACATTTGTATTAATCGCTACAGATTTTTATATACACCAGTAAGTTATAATTTTTATTATGAGTCTAGGTATATTGAGCTACCACCGAAGGAATGTAACATAGTTCCAGTGGCCCGCCAATAAAGGCGGAGAGACGGCACACGGCGGGTTTCTTTAGTGGGTGCAGGCCCCACACTACCCTGGTCGTTGCCCCGAACGATGGGGTGTGCGGTTAGGAACATTTTTTCCCGCCTTAACAAAAAAGGGTATATTGAGCTGTCTTTCACAGTGTTTATAGTTACTTGAGATAATGAGAGAGACTGCTGCAAGTGTTCCGCATTTTGCACTGGACGTTTAAGCGTGGTGGTCTATGGCCTAACGCCTCTCACCATACAAGGAGACCCAGAAAACGGTTGAAACAAACACATACCTTGTATTTATAAAAAAGGAAAAACATACAAATTATATTTTGATCTGTATTTTAGCACTTGACATGCTCAGCTACTTTAAAGAACAAATTATTTTGTGAATGTGAAAAAAAGAGATAATTTGTTCTACCTATACAAATTGAAGTTACTGCAATTTACTACAAAAATAAAATTATAACATAAAAATAATTTATCTTTCAAAAACCATATTTTATTATTCAAAAAATAAATATTTTTAAGCCCCCGTTATTAAAAGGAATAAAACATATTTTTTGTCACTATTCATAATATTATAGGTAGCCCTTTAAGAAGTTGGCGTTGTAATGCACTGATCACTTTGAATAAAAATTACACCTGCATGGTGTGAAATTATAAAGGGAAACTTTATTTACACCAAAACTATGACATTCTGAAAATAAAATAAATATATTACATTTGTTTTTTGACTTTTAATTACTTTTACATTTAACTTTTAATGTGACCGTGACCCTACGGCCACAATTACTTCAAATACGTGTTCCGACGTGAGACTATCGTAGCACACAATATTGACAATACGACCACGTATTGTCAATGTTGTATTTTGAGAGGATATGGCCAACAAACGCACCGTGCGTTATTGATTTAACCATTTTTGTAGTGGAAACTTCGACCTGAATAATAAATCACGAGGAAGACTAGCTACTTTGGTTAATAACGATGAATTGAAAGTGATGGAGAGAACCGATCCGTTGTCAAACTTCCAAAGAATTAGCGGCATCTTTTGACGTTAGAATACCCATAATATTGATTGACTCATTTACGGCATAGCAGTAAAAATGAAAAACTAGTGTCTCATGATTTAGCTAATATGGAGATCAATGCACATTGAAGGTTGCAATCCCTGTTAAGCTGATACAGAAATGGAAGTATTTTGGACTAAACAGTGACATGTGATAAAAGTTGGATCCTCTACAATACCCACAGAAAAGTGATGGCACATTCACAAAGGGGGCAGAGTCTATAAAGTATTAACGCAAAGATTTAAGGGACCTTCCTATTATATGGTAAAAATGTATAGACAATGGCGGTAAACACTTTAGATTAAATTAATAAATGATATCCCACAAATAAAAACATTTTAATTTTTCATTATGAAAAGGCAATTTCATAGTTTAAGTAGGTAGGTACCTACTGAACCTTTGTAATAGTCACTGCAACAATTGTTTTGAAAATAGACTACTTAATAGGTACATACAATCGTATTCTGCTAATTTGCAAGCCATAAATCAAAACTTGTTTATTAAGATCCTCGATGACGGAATCTTTAGCATAGATCCAATTTCGGAACCACCTAATGGTAAGTGGTAAGCGCCGCTCATGGACTTTGACAATACCAGGGGCACAACCAAGCCGACGCCTGCCATGGGTAAAGTACTCTTCTCAAAACCCGTTTAAAGAAAGACATACTTAATATCTTAGTAGGTACTGGAGAAACACCGCAGCAAGAAGCTCATTTCATTTACAAATTCAATAAATCCACAAATTATAATAAAAATCAATAGACTATATATACTACTACTACTATTTTGGATAGACAAATCGTATAGTTTCATCAATTTAAGCTTGATTTTAAAAACACCTTCAGGAACCGTGTTGCTGCAATGCCATCTATGTAATTTCAATGACCCGTTAGAAATTATAGAACCTCAGTTGCATCCAGTTTTATTGCTTGACCGGCAACTAAAACGGCAACTTGCATAAGATTTTTAATGATAAATACTCAAAAGCTTAAGAACTGATTAAAAGTGAATGAAAGTGTCGCTCATTGAAATTGTGACGTGATGTGAGCCATGAGGGTACCTACATGTTAAGTTTTCGTGCATGCCATCCGGAGTCAATTAACTTACACGTAACTGTCGCCAGTGCGACGTGGCCTGAGCGAGCTCACAGCCGCGTGTGGCGACCCGCTTCATCCGACACTAGCACACACATCACTAGTACAGCTCAAAAACCAAACTCTTGAGAAGTTGTTCGTAAACAGCGCAAGTCACGAGATCTGCGTGAAATATTGTTGTAACACTTATTAATACATCCGACCAACGTGAGTGCCGCGCACACACTGCTGCTTGCCGCTGCCGACTAGAACTCCCTCCGCTCCCTGCGCGCGCATTCACTGCACCTGCACACGTGTTATGAAATTATAAAAATTTTTATTTATTGGATTACCCGCCCACTACTTTTGCTCATAACCGATTACCGATGATTATTTTTTCGTTGTAAAAAGAAAACCTTAAGAGTTGGTACCATTTTAATTTCATTTACATTGGACCTTGTACTTCAAAGATCAAGAGGAAACTCCTTAAACATTAAATAGAAGAGGGACCTACAGTGATTGAGTTATTGGTTGGCTCATGACGTCCAAAACAAGGTACTTAGTGACTTTAGTTTATTCATGACTGTGGTTACTGACTAAAACTATAAGCGACACCACCTCATTCTTTCCGTCGGGTGTAAGCAGTTATATACCTTTGCAAATCTAACTAGTTGAAAGGTTAGGTACCTAGGAGGAGGACTTACCTACTATTATCGGACCCAAGCGGGTAGTTACCAGCATTTACATTGTCTGAGACGTCCATTCAGTAATTTCCCAACCACAAAATGGTGAGCAGCCGTTTGACAGTAAGTACTCTAAGTAGCTTTTGTTGAGTCCTTAAGAGGTGGTTACCATTACTTACTATAAAATAGCCTCTGGCCTGTCACAATAAGTAATACAGGAAGAAATATACTTAATTGTGGTCAAGGGCATTCTGAACTAGGACTACAGAAACATGACCAAACTTTTAACTACGAACTACAGGAATGTGGTCATCGAGTTATTATGACTTAAAATATGACATCATAATATCTTTAATAAATACAACTAAGTTACTGCTTACAACATCAGCTATCTGCCAGTGAAAGTCCCGTCCAAATCGGTTCAGCCGTTTTAGAGATTAGTCGGAACAAACATTTGGTTTTAAACTGCCTTGGTGGTGTAGCGGTAGTGTATGCGACTGCTAATCATGAGGTCTCGGATTCGATCACCGGGTCGGGCAATGTTATTGAGCTTTTTCCTAAAAAGAAAAATTCTCAGTAACAGCCCGGAGTTTGGAAATGTGCCCGGTAGACGTCAATAGGCTCGCCCCCTATTACGTGGGACTTAAACATAGCTGGCGAGTCGTGGGTGTGTAATACACCCCTGCCTACCCCTTCGGGGAATACAGGCGTAGCTCCTGGTAATCGAGTCGGTTTTTCAAACATTTAGGCGTAACAAGCGTTTTTTTGAGCTTTTGTTAATCGTTATTCCGAGATATAAATTAATAGAATTTGTATGGTCAACGGTAACACATTTGCAATTATTGCATTGGGGGATGTAATTCTACGAACAAATATGGTATTTGATAGAGAGTTCTTGCGGTCGATTATACGGTTTTATAAAAAACTAGCTGTTTCCCGCGGCTTCGCTCGCGCAAATAAATTAATATTAAAATAGGAACGATTTTGTAAAAAAATACTGTCTCTAATGAACTATTAGTATTCATCAACATTTTTGGTTTAATTACCTTTTTATGTTTATATGCCTCTTTGTAAACGACGTTTGCAGTATTAGTCTACTTTTGCGTCTAAAACTCACTCTGGAGCATGCAACATAAATCTCTCTGTGTGAAAAGCAGTCCTTACTTAAATCGATGCCAGTCATTTTCAGTGACTGGCCTAGGGACTTGTTAATTGTTATGGCAAAGCACACACTCAGAGGGATCTGTATTCTTTTATACAGGATAGCGTGATGGAATTAACGGTATTCGTTGAATAAAAACAACATTTCCTAGACCACGTTCGGTGATTACTGTGGCTCTTACGACGTTTTTATAAAGAGCTTTGATTTGTAACTAGTTACATTACACAATTTAGGAAATTAAGATTTGTTAATAACTTTATTGGTGATCCAATTTTAATAGTGAGTTTCCAGTGAGAAACACTGTCACTAACTATGTATGTCAGTCACTAACTATGTACCAGGCGATTTTTCTTTAAATTTAAGAGCGCTACAATTTACGTTAATTCATTGTTCTGTACAAAACGGATTTACCATTTTCGTATTTTGATCTGTATTTTTGCACTTGACATGCTCAGCAGTTTAAAGAACAAATTATTTGTGAAAGTGAAAAAGGAGAGGTTTACTGCGAGTGGGATTTGAACCTGCGTCCCTTCCAATCCAAGGAAATGCTCTAGACCGCTAAGCCAGCCACAGCATAATTACTTTTAGATTTCTATACTTTCGTAAAGTATCCTAGAATTATACTTCATACCAGGAAATGCTGTATCCTCAAGCAAATGCAAGCAATCGTCTTTTCGACCGTCTTTCTGGATCTCCGTAACTACAAACGGCTGCTTTGTGAACATCCGGGTGATTATTCAGGTAATTAATTACAGCTATTCTGTGTACCTGTAGATGGTTTTGCTGATAATTAATTACTACAGCTCTGTGAACTCCTTTTTATGTTTAGTATTCGTTTTATTAAGCTATTTTTTTCCAGTAGCATTTCTAAATCTTGCGCGAAGTTTTATAGGATTCTCCTTAAAAATGTGTACTATATCAGAGATGAATGATTGAAGATCGGATGTAACAGATCTATCCTAAGGCAAATATACATAAAAATGTCTTTGGGATTGGTTTTGTATTCAACTAAACCCAATCCCATTTACGGGGTTCCCTTCTGTGCAAAATTTCTCATAATTGTGATAGACTTACAATAGCGGATGTATTTGTCCGGCTGCTACTTACTCACATAAACCTCTATATATATGAAATACATATCAACAAAGCATTCATCAGAAATATTATAGTTATTACCATCAGCATCTTGAGACATGATAGAAAAATTACACATGCTATTTCTTCCCGCACCCCTCTAGCCAAGACTTGAGCGTCTAACACAAAAGATAGAATCGACCTTTACAGGCAAGCTCCGTCACTAATGAACGAAGAGATTTCTATTTAGCATTTCAATCGGAGGCCTAAGGAGGTACACAATTACGTACAACACTTTTTTTGTAACGGCGGGTACTTATCTAACAGCACACCCCACACCGTTCGGGGCAACGAACAGGGTAGTGTGGAGCCCTCTTCCAAAAACCCGCCATGTGCCATTACAATCTACGGTGTGTTTAGTATTATCTCGTCATATAATAATTATAAGCGGCATAACGAAACAATAGCTTGGATCAGAAAACGTGCATAATATAATAATTTATCGAGCGTAAACTTATTTATAATGCAAACTATGAATTAAAGCAATAAAATACTTATCTATACAAATAATTGAAATTAAAATGTCTATTTGTAATGTTTAAATAACAGCTTTTTACTAAATGCATATCAGAGTAACAAAACACAATTTTAAAGTTTTTGTGTGACTGTTTGTTTCGACCAATATCCATAACGGCTGGAACAAGTTGGACGGGACTTCCACTGGCGTATATCAGATATTACAAGTAGTAGCTTTGGATACTATTATTACAGAAAAATAATTAGGGTAAGTACCGTAAAAAAAATAAAAACTAAATTCCACGCGAACGTAGTCGCGGGTTGTACCTAGTTTATAATGTTTGTTACTTAAACTTTATATCAGATGCCTCAATATTGAATTTCATGGCGATTCTTTTAACAATAAGAAACTTTCGACCCCAGATCACCCTCTTAGGGGTAAAAATTATAAAATTGCTGATATACGTATTCATTTATTTTTAACCAGAAACAGGTATATGAAATTTGGTGCTTCTTACTTTAAAAATGACGAACTTCCCATAGAAACTTTTAACCCCTAAATAACCATCTTGATAGTATTTTTGTTTTAAATTGCATTATACTCGTACATGTACATTTATTGCTGATTAGAAACAAATATATAAAATTTCGTGCTTCTTACTTTCAAGCTGACAGAGTTCCATACAACCGTTTATACTTACCCTCTTATGGGGTGACATTTTCAAAAATCATTTATTAGTGGATCTCTACAACAAAAAAGGCATCTACTACAAATTAAAACAACAATTTAACTAAAAATTTTAATACTTTCTAACAATTACGCGAATTTTACACATTTTGAAATAAAACTACGTTTACGGAATCTGCCGTGTGGGGCCGGCTTTAGAATTGTTCCACCCCTATCCACCCATAGGAGTCGTAAAAGCCGACTGAGGCAATACCGGGGGAGTGGGCAGCAGCACTCCCTCAAGTATTAACAACATCCACTGCGATCGCCAACCTGCCAAGCGTGGCGATTACGGCACTATCCCCCATATGAGCGAAACACATGCTGTGGCGTTCTCGTGGGGAGGCCTATGTCCAGCAGTGGACTTCGAAAGGCTGATGGTTGGATGGATGGATTACGGAATCTATCGCGTTTACTTGATTAAGTAAACGCGATAGATTCCAAAAATTTGTAAAATCATATTACTGTGTAATAAACCCAAAATTTGTAAAATCATATTACTGTGGGTAGATGAAACCGTTGAAACAACGTATCAGCCTTGGACATCTACCATCTAAGTCCACCCGTGATCATGAATGCTGTAAAGTATTCGAAACGTCGGGATAGTATAAAAATCAAGTAAACGCGATAGATTCTGTAAACGTAGTTCTATTTCAAAATAAAAATTTTAAGTTTGCAGCTCAGCGGTTTAGCCCTGCGCTGATCGTCAGTCAGTCGGTACAAGCCCTAGATAGATGATAAGTTTGTTTTTTTTTAGAATGATATTATACATAACAACGGGCCAATACATTATACACAGACTGTTCAATTTTATTTATTTGTATGGATTTAATGTTTAGCGTTCAAACACAAGTCCAGCGCCACCTATTTAGAATAACGATCAAATAATTGTTTATTTCCATTGAGTGGAATTATAAGTATTGATACAAAATGTGACTAACTGAAAGTTTCAGAACATTATTAAAATTTCTGCAAGCCATAATTATTTTGACAGGGTACCTATACCCTATACCTCTCGCTGCCGAGCGTCGTCAGAGCGATGCTTGGCAGCGACAGGAATAGGGCCGCGGTCGCTGCCTTCTGCGAGGAGGTTATCTCGCGGAAGGAAGCGGCGGAGAGGGCTAGGGAGGAGGATTCTTCCGCAGACCCAAGCCGCCGCCAGCGACTGGGGCGGCGCAGGCGCAGGTACTTGCGCCTCATGCCGCCCTAGCTGAGGCTGCGGGTGGATGGACCGGGGAACGTCCGCCACCCGCAAGGCCTCCCGCGAAGGTGCGACGCTCCTCTGCGGATGCGTCGCTCAGTAGGGTACCCGAAAGGGTAAGCCGCCGGCGGACCACCGAAGGAATGTAACACAGTTCCAATGGCCCGCCAATAAAGGCGGAGAGACGACACACGGCGGGTTTCTTTAGTGGGTGCAGGCCCCACACTACCCTGTACGTTGCCCTGAACGACAGGGTGTGCGGTTAGGAACATTTTTTCCCGCCTTAACAAAAAAGAAAAGGGTACCTATACCTATCTATATATATTTTTATCTCAAACTTTTTGTTGGAGACATACTTTTGCAGCGCCAAATGTAAACATTTTTATGAGTCGCGTTCGGCTCTTGCTTCATGGCCGGTACTTTATGTACACATCCATTTGTAACGACCTTTTTATGGTAAATGTGATGCGCGTAAAGTTATTACGAGCCGGCGGCGCCGAGCGCTGTAGCGGATGTTTGGTGCCGCTATCTTTTTTTGTGTGATAATTACGTAATCTTCCTCTGTAACAGTTTTTTCGTCTCTGACTATAACGAAGAGGTCCTTGTGTACGTCCTGGAAGGACAATGGAGTAGCGCATTACAAGGATGCACCAATCGTTTTGCCATAATATTTATTATTAGAATCAAAGCAAAAATTTACAAAAGGACACTGTGTGGTCAAGCGATATGACTGCTGCGTCTACTGGCATTGTATATCTTCTCTGCTAGCTCAATAACAACTTTAGTCACTCTCACAAGTGATACCTTGGACGGAAGTAGTAATTTACCTAATTGTACTACACGAACTAGGTGGCTCTTTATATAGAGCGTGTTAATTAAATTTTCCTATTGCTGACGCACAATACTTAAAGAATATAATGAGGCTATGATACTCCCAATATGTATGCAAACCTATGTTACGATATAGAATGACAAACGCAGTAAGTATTTCGTCCATATACGAGTACTTGTACAACGCATCTCCTACTTACAACTTTAGCGGTGTAACATCCTGAGCAGAAACGTTTGATATTGATAAAAAAAATAGACGTCGCGGGACGTCTACGAGATGTGAAAACATCGTATTTTTTTTCTAGAAATAATGAGTAGAAATAAAATGATCATAATTTTTTTAATATGTGCTTGTATAAAATTATGACTTTTTTTTTTATTGCCAACGGTGGCAGACGAGCTAGCGGCCCACCTGATGGACTTTAGCAACACCAGGGGCACAGCCGAGCCGCCGCCCACCGCAACTAAAGTGCTCCTTTCAAACCTCGTTTAAAGAGGGACATGTCGTAGCACCGGGGAAACACCGTAGCAGGTAGTTCATTCCAGAGCTTAGACGTACGTGGTAAAAAATAACGCTGAAAACGAAC
The DNA here is from genome assembly GCA_948253155.1 of Leucoma salicis. Taxonomy (NCBI): domain Eukaryota; kingdom Metazoa; phylum Arthropoda; class Insecta; order Lepidoptera; family Erebidae; genus Leucoma; species Leucoma salicis. The sequence goes on from OX411822.1 coordinate 21,888,565, forward strand.
TGTCTTTGACGAAATCGTTTTCAGGTGGTGTGGATGAACCCTACCGGCGACGTCTCGTGGTTCGGTGGTAAAATGGTGATGTTGGTACCACCTCAAACAGCTCCTCCAATCACTCCCCATTAGAGAGCCGATAGAGTACACAGAGGGACCCGAAGTCTCTCTGCCACTCCAACGGCTCCAGACCCTCCGTGAGATCGGGATCATCGACAATTCAAATAGTACGCCTTTGCAGGGAGTCAAGTGGGTCGAGTTGGTACTTAGGCGCAGCCCAGAGATGTGAGCAGTACTCCATATGAGGGCGGACCTGTGCTTTATATAGCACAAGTCGTTGCCATGACATGTGTAAAATAACGTAAATGGACATAAATCAATATCATCATGCGCTGGTGTACTAGTCAAAACAATTCAAATGAACCCTAATTTAATGGAGCTGTGCCATTTAATAACAGAGTTGTCATGGCCACCTGACAGCTCCATCATCAGACTCTGGATACCATCTAACAAAGTACTCATCAAGATGAATCAAACGAGTCCAAACTCGATGGGGTTGAGTCGTTTCGTTATAGAGTTACTGTGTCCACCTTCCTGCTTCATCATAGACCATGGATACCATCTAGAGACAAAGTACTCGTCAAGACGAATCATATGAGCCCAAACTCGATGGGGTTCTGTCGTTTTATAATGGAATTCCTATGGCCACCTTCTAGATCCATTATCAGACCCTGGATACCATCTAAAGACAAAGTACTCGTCAAGACAAATCAAACCAGTCCAAACTCGATAGGGTTGTGCCGTTTCATTATAGAGTTCCTATGTCCACATTCCAGCTCCATCATCAGATCAGCTCTATGTCATCATAGTATTGCGTTGTCATCAGTGATGCAATTCTTTTGCGAATGATAAAGTGGAAGCCATCAACTCTTGCGTCTGCAAACATGCCATATGCACTACAAAAACGGGGCAGCCCCATCAATATCCTAAATCCATTGCATACTGGACCCGTAGAACACCAAACGCTCTCTGTGTATATTTAAACCACAGGCTGCATGTGTAGAAAATTTGGCAATAAGCTTTAAGCAACGTGACTTTCACTTGATTACTACAGCGTGCAAACCTACGGGACAACATATTACTTCTGACCGCAAGTGCTCTACGTTCCCTCTCTATATCAATTTGGTCATCAAGACATTTGGTAACGTAATGTCCTAGATATTTAAACTAGTGAACTCTTTTTAACTCTACCCCATTTAATTTAATTGAAGGCACAATATCTGGACACTTGCCTGAGGCTTTGAAAGCCATATATTTACTTTTTAAACTATTATAAATAAGACCATAATTTTGGCTGTAACGCTCACATATAGCCAACAGTCTTCTTAAAGCTCTAACACTTGGGCTCAACAGTACCATATCATCAGCTGACTAAAGTTATTCATGCAGACGTTGTCTACAGAACACCCCGCTTGTGCACTGCTGAGCTCAACTATGAGTTCATTCACGTATAAGTTGAATAGCATAGGAGAGGTTAGTCTACCTTGTCTTACTCCACACTCCAACCTATATGCATCAGAAAAGCTGTTGGACCATTTAATTGTGTTAGTTTGGTTTATATACCAGTAACGGAACAGACGCTGTACCTGTGTATGCACACTTTTCGACCGTGTCTTCTGTAACTTCGCCAACAGTATGTCATAAGACACGTCAGGTCAAATGCTTTTGACAGATCTAGAAAGCATGCATAAACAGGTGTACTTCTCTCAGTGTAGTACTGCACAGTGTATTTCAAACTTAAAATGGCACTTTCAGTAGAAAGTCCGGCCTTAAAACCAAGCTGCGCGTCATGAATTTTAAGGTGTTTATTAAGTTCGGAATTAAGTATACTGTCCAGCTCCTTAGCCACTACTGTAGCTAAAGAAATGGGCCTAAAATTATTTTTATCCCTAAGTTACCTGTCTTGTTTTTAACAATCGGTACAACAATAGTTTTCATAAGATCTGCGGGTAGGTATGAGTGACTCATACATAGCGTGAAGAAAATGACCAGTACTCGCGATAGGTAAATACCAGCATATTTTAAATGTTCAATGCTAAGCCCGTCGTGACCTGGTGACTTGCCATTCGCTATTCTATTTACGATTCGTCTTACTTGTTTGGCAGAAACAGTAAATAGTTAATCAGTGACTACATTCTTAAACTCCCTCGTCGAAGGTCCTAAAGGTGAGTTCACAGAGAAATGTTCTTTAAATAGTTGCGCTATATCTCTGCAGTCACTCACGCGACTTACGCTCATAGGCAGGCCAGGCTTGTGATTTAGTTTTTTAGTAGCTTTCCAAAAATCTGTAAAATTTTTCGAAGCACGACACTCGGCTATATTATACATTATAATCTTGTCTTTGTTAACCTGACACCACCTCAGTTTATGTTTAAGATTTCTTCTACTTTCACACATCTCATCATATACTATTCCTGTACGTGGTCTATTTTGGGAAACCCAACATACAAATTTCAGCCTGGCCTTCCTATGAGCGTCACGTACATGCCTATTCCAGCCTGTCACTTGATGTTTATGTCTACAAGAATGATTATCAGCTTGATTGGTGTTGATAGCCGATGTAGTCAATGCAGATATAATATCTTTGGACATAAAATCTAGACTTTTTCTATGTTGCACACAATTACAAACATTATTAACATATTATCTAAACTCTTCAGGAAAATCTAGGAACTTAAGTTTACTATTGCACTGATCACTATAACTACTTATTTGTAAATTAGATTGTATCCGTGAATAATTTTATTGTGTTTGTAACGAGGCAAACTTTTACTAAATTTACAAAGACCATTTATTTCACATTCTATAAAAAACTAGACGTCGCGGGAAGTCTAGCAGATCTAAAAACATCGAAATTAATTTGTAGAAATAAAATGATCATAACTTGACAAAGTACTTGTCAATACAAATCAAAAGAGTATAAACTCGATAGGGTTGCATAGTTTCATTACAGAGTGCCGTGGCTACCTTCCAGCTCAATCACCAGACCCTGGATACTATCTAAAGACAAAGTACTCGTCAAGATGAATTAAATAATTCAAGCTCGATGGGGTTGCGTCTTTTCATTACAGAGTTATTGTGGTCACCTTCCAGCTCCATCATCAGACCCTTTTTTTATTTTTTTTTATTTTAGGTGGGCAAAAATGTCCTACCGCACACCCCGCTGCCCGGGGAGACAACGGGGTAGTGTGGGGCTCTCACCCACTAAAAACCCACCGTGCGCCTCCACCCGCCCTTGCTACGGCGGATCACGGGTACCGCGTCGTTACGACCGCGATCCGCAGGCGGCAGCCCCTACGGGCACCCTCTCTTGAGCGACGCCTCGCGCACTTGGGCGTCGCACCTTCGCGGTAGGCTTCCGCGGACGGCAGGGTACTCCCCGACCCCACCGTCCGCAGCCTCGGCTAGGGCGGCATCAGGCGCAAGTAAGCGCGCGCACGCCGCCCCTCGCGCCGGCGGCGAATCGGGTCCGCGAAGGAGGATTCCTCACGGGCCCTCTCCGCCACCTCCTTCCGCGAGATGACAGCCTCGCAGAAGGTGGCGACCGCGGTCCAGGCCCTGTCACTGCCAACCATCGCTCGCGCAACGGCCGGCAGCGACAGGTCCACGCCTATGACTGCAACGAGTTCCCGGCGCTGCACATCCCAGGCCGGACACGACTCGAGCGTGTGCTGCGCCGAGTCCTCGTCGCAGTCGCAGTGGTGACAGCCTGGGGTCGTCTCCCTCCTTGCGATCGTGTGCAGGTATTTGCCGAAGCAACCATGCCCCGACAAAACCTGCACCAACCGGAAGGTGAGGACCCCGTGCTGCCGCCCTGCCCATTCTTCAAAGATCGGCCGGAGCGCCCCCACGGTCCAGAGACCGGCTCGGGGCGTCTCCAGCCGAGACTTCCACTTTAGGACGGTGGCGCGGCGGGCATCTTCCCGCCACGATGACATTGCGCTCGGCGAGGGGTGGCTGCCCCCCGCCCGCGCCGTCGACGCCCGCCGATAGACGTCGGCGAGCACCTCCGCCTCCAGATCCCACGGGGGGGTTCCGGCCAACGCGCAGGCTGCATCGGTCGAGACCGTGCGGTACCCGCGTATTGCCCTGACCGCTACGACCCTCTGTGGACGCCACAGAAGGGCCCTATTGCGAGCGGCCAGGGACTCCGCCCACACGGGCGCGCCGTACAGTGCCATTGACCGCACTACCCCCGCGTAGAGTCGTCGACACGCAAGACTCGGTCCGCCCAAATTCGGCATAAGTCGCCCGAGGGCGGACGCCGTGTTGACGAGCCTTGGCGCAAGACGGCGGAAGTGCTCGTCAAAGTGCCACCGTCCATCCAATACCAGGCCCAGATATTTGATGTGGGCCTGGATTGGGAAGCCCACACCGTTGACCGTTATCGAGGCGCTGGCGGGCGGGCCCCGTCGGCGCCCATGGAAAAGTTTTCAAGGGCCACCCTAAGCCCCAGCGCCTCGATCCGCCTGACCACCTCCGCGGTACCTGAGGTGGCCAGCGTTGCCGCCTCCTCGAGGGTCCTGCCCCGGGCTGTGACAAGCGTATCGTCTGCGTAGCAAATTACGCCCAGCCCGGGGGGGAGCCGGCCACGGAGGACCCAGTCGTAGCCGATGTCCCACAGGAGCGGCCCAAGAACCGAACCCTGCGGGACGCCGCACGACATAGCCCTCCTTACAACGTCCCCTTCCCGGTCCACGAAGAGGACGCTGCGGCCGTCCAGGTAGTCTGCCACCAGCCGCCTTAGGTAGAGGGGCACTCCATGGTACCGGAGTGCCTCCTTGATGCAGCCGAATGGCAGACTATTGAAGGCGTTGGCGACGTCGAGCGACACCGCCAACAGCACTTCCCTCGAGGCGACGGCCTCCGCAGCCGCGGCCTTCAGGCGCAGAATGGCGTCGACCGTAGACCGACCCGCCCGATATCCAAACTGGGCGTCGGACAGGTCGGGGCCGACCGCTCCTAGGTGCCGGACGATGCGGGCAGCGACTAACCGCTCGAGAAGTTTGCCCGCCTCGTCCAGCAACACGATGGGCCTGAAGGCCGAGACCGTATTCGGAGGCCGTCCCGGCTTCGGCAGGAGCACGAGCTTCCCCTCCTTCCAGCAGTCAGGGAACCGTCCGGACACCAGGCAAGCGCCGAACAGCTCCCCGAGGCGGGGCTCAAGGTGGTCGAGGACCTGGGCCAGCACTCGGGCGGGAACCCCGTCCGGCCCGGGGGCGGCACCTCTCCGCATACGCGCAGCCGCCGCCCCCATTTCCGTCGTCGTCACGGGCGGTACCTCCCCGTCGTCGGCCTCCCGGTCACCATCTGGCGGAGCCATGACCGGGGGCGTGTGCACCGCCCGTGAGGGGAAAAGTCCCTCGACCACCTCAGAGAGGAAGCCCGGCTGGAGCGTCTCCGTAAGGGGGGGGCCCTGGGCGCGGAGCTTGTTAAGCGCCGCGCGGTACGGGCGTCCCCAGGGGTCACGCTCGAGACCCTCCAGCATCTCCTGCCTTTTCGCGTCTTTGGCGCGACAGATGGCCAGCTTTAACGCGGCGCGCGCACTGCTGTACGCCGCATACAGCTGGCCCTCCCGCTCTTCGTCGCGGATTCGGCGACGTCGGCTGCGGGTGTAGGACCTCCGGGCACGAATACAGCCTTATTGCCAGGAGCGGAATCCTGGGGTGTAACCACCGTAGCTCGCGAGGGTGTGGCCTTTTGTCGCGGTTCTGTAGCACGTGGAGGCGCTGCGGCACTTGGCAGAGGTGGGAACTCCTCTCGGGGCTGGCCCCTCGAGGCTTGTCCCACCTGGCCCTTTTTCTTGCCCTTTTCCATCGTCGAGCCCAGTGACAGGGCCCGACTGAGCGGCAGACGAAGCCGAGGTGGTCGCGGAGGTGGGGCGGAGGCGCAGCGGCTGCGGCGAGGCGGTCGCGGGGAGAGCAGGCTCGACCCGCATTACGGAGGCCGATGCACTTGGGGTGGCCTCAGGGAGCCCAAGCTCGACCCTCATATTGGCCATGCCCCGGTGCAGCTCCTCGACCGTCGCCTCCAGGCGCTGGTTACGTGCTCCAAGGTCGGCCACCTCCGACACAAGCCGCTCCACCACGTTGGACAGCTCCGTGGCGGCGATTTTGAGGCCCCTGACGAAGCTACCTTTTAGGTTCTTCGAGCCCATGGCCACCGTCGTGATTATGGCCACGCTGTCCGCGGCTCTCTCTGCAAATTTGGCCGCAGTGGGCGGCCCGCCGCTGTCGATAGGGAGACGGAGCTTCTCAGACAGGAGCGCCAAGCGCTCCTCTGAGTGTTGCACCGTCTCAACCCTCTTCAGGCATCGCGTCTCAGCCGCTGAGGCGGCACGCGGGATTGGTGTCCCGGGTCGGCCGATGCCTCGACCCCTAACCGCTGCGGGTATTTTTGGGGGAGGCATCTCAGCCGAGCTCAGGTCGGAGTCCGAGGCAGCGCCCCCCTGAGATAGGGTGCGCTTGCGCCAGAACCGCGACTCCGACACCACCTCTGCCGACCGCGATGGCTGACTCTCGGCAGCCTCAGTCAGGCCACCCTCTTCAGCTGCGGACATCTCGGCGGCTGAAGTGCCGGCCGAGCTGCTCGTTATCGAGCCGTCCCTTGACGACTGGGACGCTCCCTTGGTCGTCTTCTTATTGCCCTTGCGGGACTTCTTGCCGCCGCGCGTTTTACGCGCAGCTGCACTAGTAGGGGCCGCATTTACAGCCGGACCCCTTACGGCTGAGGCGTCAGGTGCATTAACCGACTCCGTCGAATTGTTTTTTAAATTTTGCAAATCCATTTGATTCCCACGAGTGTGGGAGAAAAGAGGTCCACCCGGGCAGAGCTCCCATTACCCGGGTAAGCATACATTTGTAACCCAACACAGGGGGTCCGCAGGTACCCTGGCTGGGGCCGCGCTCAAGACTGAACTACCCATCAGCCATGCATCTCCTCGCCGCGCGCCAGAGCTTGAGATTCGGGGTAATTTTTTATAGAGGTTGTCTTCCTCGCGGTCCGGGCGATTAAGCCAAGACCCTCGTTCCTGTATGCCCGCGAGACGTAACCACAGACACGCGCTCAGGTTTACGATTTGGGATGGAGGGGGCCGCTGTGGCCCCACTGTCCCCCCTCTCCTGAGCCCGGTGAGCCAGTCTGGCCCCACCGACTCCGACGCCTGGTCTATCCGCTGTGCCCTCTGCTGAGTCAGAGGGACACGCGGAGACCCGTCCTGTCCGGAATTTTAGCCGCCGGCGACTGCCGACGTTGCCCGGGGTGCACCACTAGGAGGTAAACCGGACAAATTAGCACCCCTCCATCATCAGACCCTGAATATCATCTATGACTGAAGTTCTAGTCAGGACATTTCAAACGAGCCCTAACTCGATGAAGTTGTGCCATTTAATTACAGAGTTTTGCATGGCCATCTTCCAGCTCCATTTTTTAGACCCTGGATACCATCTAAACACAAAGTACTCATCAAGACGAATCAAGCGTGTCCAAACTCCATGGGGTTGCGCCGTTGCATTATAGAGTTCCTATGTCCACCTTCCAGCTCCATCATCAGATCAGCTCCATCCATCCATCCAATCAGCCTTTGATCGTCCACTGCTGGACATAAGCCTCCCCTAGGGGGGGTATTGCCATAATCGCCACGCTTGGCAGGCGGGTTGGTGATCGCAGTGAATGTTTTTAGTACACAGGGGAACGCTGCTGCCCGGTCCCCCGGTAATCACTTAGTCGGCTTTTACGACTCCCACAGGAAGAGACGGGGTGGAGCTATTCTTGATGCCGGCCCCACACGGCACAGAGTGAGCAGATCAGCTCCATATCATCATAATATTGCATTGTCACGTGATATACACATGCGTTTAAAATTTCAGCTCAATCGGAAACCGGGAAGTGTGTCAAATTTAACTTGCAAGATTTGAACGGGACAAGTACAATAAAAGCGTCGCCACGCTAACAGCCGATTTTACCCTCCCTCCGCATTAGATGTTTCACATCAATAAGAGGTAAATGGTCTGACCAAAATGTATCATAATTTATGGTTACATGTGTAATAGATTGTCTTGCAGAATAGTTAACTATACAATGGTCGAGCTATCGAGTACACCCATGTGCTTCGCTAACATACTCATAACTGTTCGAGTTATTGCCCAAAATTTCTAAGTCCGCACATGGCCACTTTTGAATTTCTTCCACATAATGTATGCAAATACATCAGGAAGATGCATATAATATGTATTGTGGTTCCTCATCATTAGTACTATGTTGTCTTACATTGTTTTTAGTTTAGCTATTGAAATTCTTCTCGTAGGAACGTTACATCTTTCGCAAGATTTATTTTTAAAATTTTTTGAAGTGTAAACTTCTTTAGGCGCGTTTAGCACTTTGTGGGTGAACAAAAATCATGGAACTCGCGTAATCGTAACCGAATGGTTTGGTCACGTGATGTGTTAACGATAACACTATATCTGTTTCTATTAGTATAACTTATTACGCTGGGCCAGCTGTGTATAATTTAAATATTTTTTTTTTTTTTTGTGAATGATAATATTTATTCATCATTCACAAAAAAACTATTTTATTTTTTTTGTGAATGATGAATAAATATTATTCATATATTGATTTATCTTAAATTAATACTAGAATTTAAGATCAAACAATTAATTTCGATATCCAAAAATAACAACTGTTTGTTTATAGTTTTAAGTTTTCACTTCTGTCGGCAGTCCTCATCGGCACTGCTTTGAATTTTTGTTATTATCATCATCCATTGCATGACTGGTGGTAGGGCTGGGTACCATGTGGGAGTACTCACTTGGTATCGGGCCTGAGCGGGTTGGTACCACCATCTCCCGTGTGACCGGCCATGAAGCACATCGTTGCGTTTTGGCTGTAGCAGGAGATAGCCGTTTATAGATATATCGAAATGAAAATATATCGAAATCATATCTGTGAAATGAATTGGTGAGCAGCGGGTTGACAATACTCTCGGTATAGTCGAGTCCATGGACGACGGTTACCATTTACCATCAGATGGACCGTGGCTCGTCTGCCACTACATGCAATAAAAAATAATAATATTGTTTTATTGACGGGCCTCGTGGCGTAGTCGGTAATGTAACCGACTTCCGTGCATGAGGTCGTGGGTTCGATTTCCACTCAGGACAATTATTTGTATGATGAACACAGATAATTTGTACTGCGTCTGGGCGTTTTCTATCTATTATATGTATGTATTTACAAAAAGAAAGTAATATGTATTAGGTATATCCGTAATCTGCTACTTACCCATAGCACAACCTTTAAGCTTAGTTTGGGACCAGAGGACGTTTTGTGAAAATGTCCGTGAATATTATTATTGTCATATTTTTTGTTGTTTTTGTAAAGTTGTGTTTTTTTAAGATTCGAGGTTTTGCGAAGGCACCGTCGATAGACATTATATAGTGTATAAACGCGATACAATAATTAAGGATTCCATACCAGCGCCCAACAACGATTGTTATGGACATGGGCTCGCTTCCGCTTCCGCTTCCGGCAGTAGTGTGTCGCCACCTGTGCCTCGTAAACTCTTCATGCGCTTCAATCACATTAAGGGTGGGGTTCGGCCACAATTTCATACAATATGGCCGCTTAAGCTCACTTTATGGGCTTCGATTTAATCTGCAGACGCACGAAACGGTTTTTGCTTCATTCTATTTATGACGCGCCCTGCTGTACTGTCACCTCATCACATCATTACACTCGCTGCTCTACATATTATGTATCTCAATAAAATGTTACTGGTACGAATATATTCCTCCCCTGGCAATCAAATTATAGACATTATAGACGTTACGTCATTTAATACTATTGTTTGCATTCTGAAAATAAAATATATTATATTGTTATTTTTTTAATCAGTTATTTATGGATTTGTTCATTATTATTAGTATTCAAAGGAACACAAAGTGTGAAAACGTGAAATCGAAAGTAGCAATCACGAGCAGGATTTTCAGCCATCGTAACAATTGCTCGGGACTGCGAATTTCAGTAACACAATCCTTCTTTATGTCTTGAGTTATAGGGCTACCTCATTATTTGGTATGAATCTTAATTGTAATAACTAAGCTTGTTTACGGAATATAGAATTATACTATCTCTTTGTACGAGACGGTTTTACGAGTAGTAACGCTGATTGCCTTCAGCTCTGTCACAATTTTTAAAGCTAAAAAATTTTAAAAAGGTATGCCTTCCTGTGGTAACTCTAATTACACGATGTCATCACGTTTTTTGTGCACGGCGCTGTCAGTTGATTCTTGTAAATTATGCTAAATAAAGTAATAATATTTATATAGTATTGCTTATATACTCTCTTAGTAAATGATTTATCGGTAAACAACATTATGTGTGGCTGGAAAATTGTTATGTTACTCTGAAAATCTATCATGGATGGAAAAGAGGTTTGTTTGTTGTAGGCAATTCAGGTTAAAATACTTGAATTCTAAAGGTATGTATGTAATTCTTATAACTTTTAAAAAACATGGAAGCTGATTGAATTATCAGTTCTGATTTTATCTATCGAATAGAAATTTTATGAACATAAAATATTAGGATAATGACATCCCATAGTCATGCCAGGGCCGACCCGCAAATGAAATTCTTAGACAAAGTATGTACTCCTATAATATAGACTCGCTACTATTTGGACACAAACGATGAAGAAAAGGATGCACATATTAGGTTTTAGCAAGAGTGAGAGAGACACATGTATAATAAGTATTTTATCCTTTTCGCGTATGCGTTATTTTTATTTGGACCCAATCAACTGGGTCTCAACAATAAGGTGGCCAACCGTCCCCATCATCGGTATGTAAGCACGTTTTCGTATTTACGTAAAAAAAAACCTTAATTAATCACGTTATATACGCTAATGTTACACGTTTGAATACATTTGAAGCAGATATAAGTAAAATCTGCAATTTCTTTTATACTGTCCTCCCTTCCTTTTGTTCTTGTATCCGGCTAAAACAGGTAGTACATTTTGGTCATCCATCCTCCATCCATCAGCCTTTCATCGTCCGCTGCTGGACGTAGGCCTCCCCAAAATGGGAGCTTTACCGTAGTCGCCGCGCTTGGCAGGCGGGTTGGCGATCGATTTTTAGTCAACAAAGTTATAATCATAGATATCTTTTAAAATTATTCCGGTTATCATATGTCAAACTATTGCTATCTCGACACTGCATACGCTGATAGCTTGTCTATAATATTCTTTGTCCAAGGTTCAATTGAACATTACGATATATAACCTTATTACTTTTCTTATATTGACACAATTGAGCTTTTTTTTCTTTACGGTTTTCTTTTTTCAGATCCCTTTGAAAGTTTGTGAAATTCGGTTCATGTGAACAAGGAAAAGAGAAATAGGGAAATAAAAATGGGAAAAAGGAAACACAAAAGCAAAGAAAGAGATGAAGAATATATAAGAAAGAAGATGGAAAAGCCAAAGAGTAAAGTAATACTAAAGGAAAAGATAGACCACTTACGGGTGAATTTGACGCTTATCTTGAAGCGCCACCTGTATTTCTTCTCCGCAATTCGCGCTGATAGCGAATATATTACTCTATATATCTATATACATTGCTAACATTCCAAATATTTTAAACACAAAGTGGAAAATATGAAATCGGAAAATGTATATGGCTAAGCATGTCAAATGCTAAAAATATATATATAAAAATTTCTAAATAAATCCATCCATCAGCCTTTTATCGTCCACTGCTGGATATAGGCCTCCCCAAGAGAACGCCACAGTGAACGGTCCTGTGCCGCCTGCATCCAACAGCTGCCTGCGACTTTGACCAGGTCATCGGTCCACCTGGTGGGAGGCCGTCCTACACTGCGCCGTCCGTTACGCGGTCGCCACTCGAGAACCTTTCTTCCCCAACGGTTGTCGGTTCGTCGAGCGATGTGGCCTGCCCATTGCCACTTCAGCATGCTGTCATTTTTAGACTCACTAGTCGGGAAACACGGCTGAGGTCGTTGAGCATGGTACCAAGGTCCTCCAGCGATTCTGCCATGACCACAATATCATCTGCAAATCGAAGGTGAGTGATGTATTCGCCATTTATGTTGATGCCTAATCCGGTCCAGTCCAAGAGCTTGAAAACATCTTCCAATGCAGTGGTGAAGAGTTTCGGGGACATGACGTCTCCCTGTCTAACACCTTTCTGCAGTTGGATCGGTTTCGTGCTCTTGTCCTGAACTCGGACAGACATAGTGGCGTTTCTATACAAACACTTCAACACTTCGATGTATCGATAGTCAATTTGGTACCGCTGAAGGGATTGCAGTACCGCCCAAGTTTCGATCGCATCGAAGGCTTTCTCGTAGTCCACAAACGCTAGACACAGAGGCCGATTATACTCCTCGGTCTTCTGTATAATCTGGCGAAGCGTATGTATGTGGTCTACGGTACTATAGCCTTTTCGGAAACCGGCTTGTTCGGGAGGCTGGAAGTCGTCGAGCCTGCGCGTGAGTCGATTTGTAATGACCCTCGAGAACAACTTATAGACATGGCTCAAGAGCGAGATGGGTCTGTAATTCTTCAAGAGGGTTCTGTCACCTTTCTTGAAGAACAGCACCACCAAGCTCCTGGTCCACGATTCTGGTACGTCGCCCCCGAGAACGACGGAATTGAATAGCCTCTGAAGGGCTTTGAGGACCGGCTTTCCGCCTGCCCTCAGAAGCTCTATAGTAATTCCGTCGTCTCCCGGTGCCTTTCCGTCCTTTAGTTGTTTGAGAGCCATTCTGATCTCGTACAGGCTGACGTCCGGGATATCTTCGGTATAGTGCCGAGTTAGCTTGGATCTGGGCTCATGGACCAAGCTGACAACAGGGTTCTGGGATCTGTATAACTGTCCATAGAACTCGTGGACCTCTCTTAATATCTCATCTTTGGAAGAAACAACAGTACCATCATTGGTCTTCAGCTTGGTCAACTGGCTTTTCCCAACAGACAGATCTCTTGCGAACACTTTGGAACCTTGGTTCCGCTCTATCGCCTCTTTAATACGCAAGGTATTAAATCGGCGAATGTCTCGTCGCATAGACTTGGAGATCTGTCTGTTTAGTCGCCTCTGATTGGACCAATCAGCCGAAGACTGCACCGTCATTTCTGTCCGTGTCGCTATGAGCTTAAGAGTTTGGTCCGAAAGCTTTTGAATCCTATTGACGCGACTGGTCTGAAAAAGGGTCGACCCGACCGCTTGGACAGTTTCCACGAACCTGTTGTTCATATCGTTCACTGAATCGCACTCGTCTAGGCATTGAAAGCGATTTTGTAGTTCGAACTGAAAGTTTTCGGGGTTCTGGTATTGAGCACGTGTTGGTCGGAGCGTAGACCTCATCAAGCGTGACCTCTCGACTTTCATATTTAGATTCAATATGCCTCTAACTAAGCGGTGATCACTCCCAGTTTTAATCCTTCTGATCACTGAGACATCATTGAATATGTGTCGTTTGTCCGTTAAGATGAAGTCGATCTCATTTTTCACGGAACCATCAGGGCTAATCCAGGTCCATTTTCGCTGGGGCTGTTTCCTGAAGAAGGAATTCATCATAAAGAGGCCTTCCTTCTCCAGAAAATCAGACAGCATCTGGCCCCTGTGGTTCCTCTGCCCAAATCCATATTGCCCCACCTTCAGCTCATCGTCTCTCCTTATGCCTAGTTTTGCGTTGAAATCTCCCATAACCACCGTGAAGTGACTTTTAGACGCGTGAATGGCTTTCGAGATGTCCTCGTAAAGGGCCTCCACTTCGTCGTCGGAATGTGTCGAGGTCGGTGCGTAAACCTGTATGACCTTCAGCGAATACCTTTTGGTTATTCTGAGTATAAGGTACGCTACCCTACTCGACACACTCTCAATCTTCTCCACGTTACCTATGAGAGACTTGCGAACGATAAACTCGACACCACCCTGGGACTGTTGGTCGCCCTCCCGGTGGAAGAGCAAGTTTCCGGACTGGAGGATTATCGTGCCCTCACCCTGTCTTCGCACTTCTGATAATCCTACAACGTCCCATCGGATCTTGCTCAGTTCCTCTTCCAGCGCGGTGATCCTCTCGTCAGTCCTCAGTGTCCTGACGTTGTGTGTTACCAGGGCCAGAAGTCGTTTTTGGTAGCCGGATCGCGACCGGAGATTCTTAGCACCCCCTGCTCCGCCGTTACCGGGCCCGCTACCGTTAGGCCACGGAATAGCGGAGCTGCCGTGACTGGGGGCCGATGTGTGTGTGTGTGCACTCATATGGGGGGGTATTGCCATAATCGCCACGCTTGACAGGCGGGTTGGCGATCGCAGTGGATGTTTTTAGTACACAGGGGAACGCTGCTGCCCGGTCCCCCGGTAATCCTTTAGTCGGCTTTTACGACTCCCATAGGAAGAGACGGGGAGGAGCTATTCTTGGTGCCGGCCCCACACGGCATAAATAAATATAAATAAATAAATATTGCAATAGTATAGCTAGCTATACTGAAATATTTTAGATTTTAGTTCATTTAATTATTACATAACATTTATGTAAAAAATATGCGTAACTGGACTCTCAAAGAGTAAGGTAATACTGAAGAAACTCGACTCAATCGATGTCGCTAGTTTTACATTAAAAATAAGTGATCATGTAAATTAATGTGGCTGTATCTTATAAACAGCAACCGAGTGTAATATTAGCGCGATTTAACATTGCCACTAGTGACATTTAGGGCCGTATATGTCAAGTAAACGTACATTTAAACTTTGGAGCGTAGAGAAAGTTGGCGCTTTTGTAAGGAACTATGCCTGATAGCAAACTTTTCCGCCCATGGGAAAAGCTCAAGGCCGAAAGAAAATTCCTGCAAGTTGACATCACAAATAGATATTGAGCCTGGACCTTCGAATGCCCCAGAAATATTTAACCAGGATCTAATAAACACAGGTGTGTTAATCATGCTAGTTTTGTTTTATCTTTCTCTAATTGATTGCAATGACATATAAATAAGTGCCTTTAAACGTCTGGGTAAACGAAAAACTACATACTTATGTTATATACCTAACAAAAACTGCAATGGTTTACCACAAGCGGGTAGACAATTTGTTGTTATTTTTTATAATAACATAGGGCAAGCGATATCACATGGCGGATATACAATGCCTTCTTATTAGCCTGTTTTATGAGGCTTACATTGACTGTAGCACTATCACTCAGCAGATAGACTTGTCATTATATAATTCCTAACTGGACATAATACAATTTCAGGGCAAGCGATATCACACGGTGGATATACAATGCCTTCTTATTAGCCTGTCTTATGAGGCTTACATTGACTGTAGCGCTATCACTCAGCGGATAGACTTGTCATTATATAATTCCTAACTGGACATAATAAAATTTCAGGGCAAGCGATATCACATGGCGGATATACAATGCCTTCTTATTAGCCTGTCTTATGAGGCTTACATTGACTGTAGCGCTATCACTCAGCGGATAGACTTGTCATTATATAATTCCTAACTGGACATATTAAAATTTCAGAAAATGATCAGCTCCCAGAACATTTTCTGTTAGCTCTTGGAACTGAAGGGGAAGATAATGCAGATGATGGTGAACCTATAAGGGCAGAATTAACTCTCCGTTGGTCAAAACTAATCAGCGACCGTCTTGGAAAGGATCCAAGTAATTCTATATTGCAAAAATACCCTACCCGATCAACTTTACAACAGCAAAAATACCCCACGTGAATCCTGAAATATTGGCTTCACTTTCAGATCCTTCCTTAAAGAGAGACAAAAGAATTGCGAATCGATAAACTATAACAGGGAAGTTATTAACCTGTCTTGGGAGGCATTTGACGAGTCTTTTAAAGGGGAATATAAACAGAACAGCACAGTTCTCATTTAAGAGATCAATGATGCAGCCAAGTTAGTGGCTGAAATTTATTACTAAGATTCTGCACCAAACATTTTTTTGCACTAGCGGGGCTAATAGAAATAGATAAGAGACAGTCTCACTTCCATTACTCTCACCAGAGAAGTCGGAAACGAGCTCCACCGAGGTCCAGGTCTAGACACCAACATTAAAAGAACAGTTGCATGCAGGTAGACTAAAGTACTTTGGAAAAATGAAAAAAAAAAATGAAAATGAAAAATTAACTGGAGATAACTGGTGACCCAGTAGTATTAGAGTGAATACAAGGTTACGAGATACCGTTTAGTATTACACTTCCACCTTATCAAATAAAACCAATCAAACAACACTGGCCTGAAGAAGATAAAATCATAATTAAGAGTGAAATTCAAACTTATGCATCTAGGGGCTGTCCCAAAATGCTCAAGCAGTTCAGATAAATCCACTTCACCAATTTTGTTTTTAGTTCCAATACAGAATGGTTCATATATATTTATACTAAATCTCAAAAAGTTAAATCAGTACATTAATACAGATCATTTTAAGTTAGAAGACATAAGAACAGCATGTAAACTTATGTCCAAAGACTGTTATATGGCCTCAACTGATTTGAAACAAGCTTATTTCTCTGTACCAATTTCTGAAAATAGCAAAAAGTTTTTAAGATTTTACTTTGATGGAACTTTATATCAATTTAGTGCTTTGCCTTATAGATTGTGTACAGCACCTATTGTTTTTACAAAACTACTCAAAGCAGTCAGTAGGTACATTCCTAAGAAACCGTAATATAATATTATCAAGTTATTTAGATGACAGTTTATATTTTAATCAATCTAAAAGTAAGTGTGAAAGGATCTGGAAGTAGCATGCAAACTATGTATTACAAGATTTGGCAGTCCAAAGTAATCTAGAGAAAACTGTTTTTACACCTAACCAGACTTGTAAATATTTAGGCTTTATTTTAAATTCAACAGATTTATCATTGTCAGTTCCAAGTCAGAAACAAACAACTATATTAGAAAGGATTAACTCATTCACATTAAACAATACATAAATAAAATGGAAGGAGTACAATTTCCACATCTTAATGGTGTTACAAGAGATATGTTTCTTGGAAACGTGATCCAGAAGCATCTATTATAGATGCTTTACATTCAATTGGAAAGATAAGTTTTTCTATGCCTTTCCACCTTTTTCATTATTATTGAAATGTTTATTTAAAATACAAAGAGTTGGAGCCACAGGAATCCGGGCCAAAGGAAATAGTTTTTCCTTATTGGACATCCCAACCATGGTTCCCACAAATTAAATCCTTGTCTATTAATGATCTAATCATATTTGAGACGAAGAAAAGATATTTTTCGTTCAAGACCTCCAATATGACATTACATGGGATCCGGGAGTGTTACTAAACCATTTAACTGGGTTATACCCAAATGAAGATACGTCACTAAAGATATTGAATAAAAAAAATAGTAAAAATACTCCCGCTGACCTCTGTTCACAGAGTCCAAACCTTTCCCATGATATAGATATCAGTTACTTCTTACATTCAAGAAACCACATAAAAATGCATCAACACAAACTATAAGCCGTTGGATCAATCTCACATTAAAAGATGCTGAAATCGACGTCTCAGTCTTCACAGCTCACAGTACGAGACACGCATCAACGTCTGCTGCAAACAAGACAGGAGTCAGCATTGATGCAATCAGAAAGGCTACTTACTGGTTGGTCTCAAAATCTTTCCAAGACATTATAATAGACCGGTCTAACAAGATCCAACCCAATTCAGTAGTTCCATATGCTATGCAATACTATAAGTAAGTACTTAAGTATTTCATTTTTATTATTTTTTGGTGTTTAGTTAATTTCTGTTTGTTATTATATGATTATTATATTCATTAAGTTGATTGATACTAGACGATTATTATAATTATTGTTTCAAAGTATTAAATATATATAATTTTTGTTCTATTCAACAAATTACCTTATTCACAACCCAGCTTTAAACATCTACTCGTAGAACCGTCTCCGAGACGGGCGTCCCAATAACCCTCCCACAAATACTGTTAAGTATTTTTCTAATACTTGGGTTGTTCATAATGGTTTAACTTTAAAAATAATGACATCGTGTAATTAGAGTTGCCACAGGAAGGAATAAACTTTTTAAATTTTTTAGCTTTAAAAATTGTGACAGCGCTGAAGGCAATCAGCGTTACTACTCGTAAAACCGTCTCGGACAAGGAGCTTCGTATAATTAAGATAAAACTTCACTTAAGGTAAGTTCGTTTAATCTTATAATTATAGTGCAAATACATCCGACAAATGGCGCATGCGTCGCGTTATACTGGCTAATACACAAACTAGTAATGTACCAAGGTACAAAGAGGAATCTTCAAGTGCGAGGGGTATAACCTACGATGGGGACGATGCCATTTTAAAAGTGAATAAAAATTTAAAAAGCAGATTTTGTATATCCATAGGTTAGGTTAGGTTAGGTTAGGTTAGGTTAGGTTAGGTTAGGTTAGGTTTAATCGGGAGTGATCTGTCGCTGCCAGCTGTAGTATCACAAATGCTGAGCGGCGGCAGGTTCTGGTCAGCCGTTGCCTCTTTCTGTGAGGCCGTGATGATCCAGAAGGAGGCCGCGGAGCGGGAACGCGAGGCACTCGCACATGCGAACTCGCTCCGCAGACGGCGGCCAGGGAGGTGGAGGCTGCGCTACGCCCGCCTCCTCCCACCGCCAGGAGTGACGACGGGTCGTGGCCAGTAGCTGGCCATACGCCGGGGGTGCTGGAGTAGAATGTCGTAAGATGACCCTCCAGTACCCCCCACAAAAGGCGTGGTAGGGGCCGCAGTGGTTTTAGTCGGTAGGGCTGCCATGCAAAATTGGGGGCGTGGTGGCGAGCCCGACATACCCCCCAGTGCACCCGGCTGGGGGGATGCGTAAAAGCATTTCCACTGCGTCAAAAAAAAAAAAAAAAAAAAAAAGGTTAGGTTAGGTTGGGGTTGCACTGCTGTGCCTATCGATGATGGCTGGCAGACTGTGGGCGGTGGGCGCAAGTCCCGGGGTAAGAAGCGCAGTGGAACTGCAGCCCGAAATGCGGCGTCTACTGCATCTCCTAGGAGAGAGTCCGGTGGCGGAAAAAATAAAAATAAAAAAAAGAGGTCGCGCAAGCCGCGCAAATTAAAAGTGCCGAAGACAGCAGCCGTTGTAATCACGCTGCTGCCTGAGGCCAAGGATAGGGGCCTGACGTACGAGGCCGTCTTGAAGCGTGCCCGGCGGGAGATAAACGTCTCCGATCTCGGGGACGTCTCCGCTCGCTCCCGCCAAGCCCGGACAGGTGCTCGGATTTTCGAGTACCTGGGGCCAGAGGGCGCCAAGACGGCCGACGCGATGGCCGCGAGGCTGCTGGGCCTGTTCCCAGCTGAGAGCGGTGTCCGGGTCGCCAGACCCACGCCAGACGACGACGGAAATGGGGGCGGCGACAGCGCGTATGCGGAGAAGCGCCGCCCCCGGGCCGGACGGGGTTCCCGCCCGAGTGCTGGCCCTGGTCCTCGACCACCTAGAGCCCCGCCTCAGGGGACTGTTCGACGCTTGCCTGGTGTCCGGACGGTTCCCTGACTGCTGGAAGGAGGGGAAGCTCGTGCTCCTGCCGAAGCCGGGACGGTCTCCGAATACAGTCGCGGCCTTCAGGCCCATCGTGTTGCTGGACGAGGCGGGCAAACTGCTCGAGCGGGTAGTCGCTGCCCGCATCGTCCGGCACCTAGGCGCGGTCGGCCCCGACCTGTCCGATGCCCAGTTCGGATTTCGGGCGGGTCGGTCTACGGTCGACGCCATCCTGCGCTTGAAGGCCGCGGCTGCGGAGGCCGTCACCTCGAGGGAAGTGCTGTTGGCGGTGTCGCTCGACATCGCCAACGCCTTCAATAGTCTGCCATTCGGCTGCATCAAGGAGGCACTCCGGTACCATGGAGTGCCCCTCTACCTAAGGCGGCTGGTGGCGGACTACCTCGACGGCCGCAGCGTCCTCTTCGTGGACCGGGAAGGGGACGTTGTAAGGAGGGCTATGTCGTGCGGCGTCCCGCAGGGTTCGGTTCTAGGGCCGCTCCTGTGGGACATCGGCTACGACTGGGTCCTCCGTGGCCGGCTCCCCCCCGGGCTGGGCGTAATTTGCTACGCAGACGATACGCTCGTCACAGCCCGGGGCGGGACCCTCGAGGAGGCGGCAACGCTGGCCACCTCAGGAACCGCGGAGGTGGTCAGGCGGATCGAGGCGCTGGGGCTTAGGGTGGCCCTTGAAAAGTCGGAGGCCCTACTCTTCCATGGGCCCCGACGCGGCCCACCCGCCGGCGCCTCGATAACGGTCAACGGTGTGGGCTTTCCAATCCAGGCCCACATCAAGTACCTGGGCCTGGTATTGGATGGACGGTGGCACTTCGACGAGCACTTCCGCCGTCTTGCGCCAAAGCTCGTCGGCACGGCGTCCGCCCTCGGGCGACTGATGCCGAATTTGGGCGGACCGAGTCTCGCGTGTCGACGACTCTACGCGGGGGTAGTACGGTCAATGGCACTGTACGGCGCGCCCGTGTGGGCGGAGTCCCTGGCCGCTCGCAATAGGGCCCTTCTGTGGCGTCCACAGAGGGTCGTAGCGGTCAGGGCAATACGCGGGTACCGCACGGTCTCGTGCGATGCAGCCTGCGCGTTGGCCGGAATCCCCCCGTGGGATCTGGAGGCGGAAGTGCTCGCCGACGTTTATCGGCGGGCGTCGACGGCGCGGGCGGGGGGCAGCCGCCCCTCGCCAAGCGCAATCTCTGCGTGGCGGGAAGATGCCCGCCGCGCCACCGTCCTAAAGTGGAGGTCTCGGCTGGAGACGCCCCGGGCTGGTCTCTGGACCGTGGGGGCGCTCCAGCCGATCTTGGAAGAATGGGCAGGGCGGCAGCACGGGGTCCTCACCTTCCGGTTGGTGCAGGTTTTGTCGGGGCACGGTTGCTTCGGCAAATACCTGCACACGATCGCTAGGAGGGAGACGACCCCAGGCTGTCACCACTGCGACTGCGGCGAGGACTCGGCGCAGCACACGCTCGAGTCGTGCCCGGCCTGGGATGTGCAGCGCCGGGAACTCGCTGCAGTCATAGGCGTGGACCTGTCGCTGCCGGCCGTTGCGCGAGCGATGGTTGGCAGTGACAGGGCCTGGACCGCGGTCGCCACCTTCTGCGAGGCTGTCATCTCGCGGAAGGAGGCGGCGGAGAGGGCCCGGGAGGAATCCTCCTTCGCGGACCCGATTCGCCGCCGGCGCGCGGGGCGGCGTGCGCGCGCTTACCTGCGCCTGATGCCGCCCTAGCCGAGGCTGCGGACGGTGGGGTCGGGGAGTACCCTGCCGTCCGCGGAAGCCTACCGCGAAGGTGTGACGCCCAAGTGCGCGGGGCGTCGCACAAGAGAGGGTGCCCGAAGGGGCTGCCGCCTGCGGATCGCGGAGAAACGACGCGGTTCCCGTGATCCGCCGTAGTCCGGTTTACCTCCTAGTGGTGCACCCCGGGCAACGTCGGCAGTCGCCGGCGGCTAAAATTCCGGACAGGACGGGTCTCCGCGTGTCCCTCTGACTCAGCAGAGGGCACAGCGGATAGACCAGGCGTCGGAGTCGGTGGGGCCAGAATGGCTCACCGGGCTCTGGAGAGGGGGGACAGTGGGGCCACAGCGGCCCCCTCCATCCCAAATCGTAAACCTGAGCGCGTGTCTGTGGTTACGTCTCGCGGGCATACAGGAACGAGGGTCTTGGCTTAATCGCCCGGACCGCGAGGAAGACAACCTCTATAAAAAATTACCCCGAATCTCAAGCTCTGGCGCGCGGCGAGGAGATGCATGGCTGATGGGTAGTTCAGTCTCGAGCGCGGCCCCAGCCAGGGTACCTGCGGACCCCCTGTGTTGGGTTACAAATGTACGCTTACCCGGGTACTGGGAGCTCTGCCCGGGTGGACCTCTTTTCTCCCACACTCGTGGGAATCTTATGGATTTTAATAATTTAAAACAAAAAACTTCGACGGAGTCGGGTGCGACACCTGACACCTCAGCCGATAGGGGTCCGGCAAAACCTACTGCCCCTACCAATGCATCCGCGCGTAAATCGCGTGGCGGCAGAAAGGCCCGCAAGGGCAAGAAGATGGGAGAGTCCCAATCTTCAAGGGATGGCTCGGCGACGGGCAGCTCGGTTTGTACTTCAGCTGCCGAGATGTCCGCCGCCGAGGAGAGCGGCCATATCCAGGCTGCTCGAGTACGGTCACCGCGGCCGGCAGAGGTTGCGGTGCTATTGGAGCCGCTCCCGTCGCGGTTTTGGCGCAAGCGCACCCTGTCTCAGGGTGGCGCTGCGTCGGAGTCAGACGGCAGCGCGGCGGAGATGCCTCCCCCTAAAATACCGACAGCGGTTAGGGGTCGAGGAGTCAGCCGGCCTGGGACACCGATCCCACGCAACATCTCGGCCAACAAGGCCGAGACAATAAATTTAAAGAGGATGGAGGCGGAGCAAACAGCGGAGGAACGCTTGGCGGACCTCTCTAATAAGCTCCGCCTCCCGATAGACCAGAATGGGCCGCCCACGGCGGCCCAGATTGCCGAGAGAGCCTCGGACAGTGTGGCCATCATAACCACGGTGGCCACGGGCTCTCGAAATTTAAAAGGCACCTTTATTAGGTGCCTAAAGAACGCCGCCGCGGAGCTGTCCGACGTGGTGGAGCGGCTGGTGGCGCGCAATGAGCGTCTGGAGGTGGAGGTGGCCGAACTTGGGGCGCGCAATCAGCGCCTCGAGGCCACAGTGGAGGAGATGCGCCTCGGGATGGCTAATTTGCGAGCCGAACTTGGGCTTCCTGAAGCCGTCCCGAGAGCATTGGCTGCCACTCCGGGTGCCCCCGCACCCCTAGTGGATGCATCGGATGAGCTGGTCCGACGGGTAACCGACAGCGTAGCGGCTATCTTCGGTCCGCAAATAAGTGCCCTTAACGCCCGGCTCCCGCCAGAGCCCCGCGTTCGCCCACCGCTGGCTGCGGACAAGAGGAGAGCCGCGTCATCCTTGGCATCAACGCTACTACCATGCCAGGGTGGCCGCGTGGCCTCTTACTCTGCGGCAGCGATCGCATCTCAGCCAGAACGCGCCCCAAAGGGGAAAAAGGGCGCCAAGGCTGGGCCACCAATGGCCCAGCAAAAGAAGTCTCAGGGTCGGGAAGAGTTCCCGGCCCTACCTAGCGCTGCTGGGCCCTTGCGGGCTCTAGCAGCTGCGCCCCGGGGCCCACCTCCTGATCCTTGCACTGCTGTGTCCGCTGACGAGGGCTGGCAGACTGTGGACGGTGGGCGAAAATCCCGGGGTAAGAAGCGCAAGGGTGCCGCAGCCCGAGATGCGGCGCCTACTGCACCCTTAAGGGGAGAGTCTGGCGGCGGTCAGGATAAAAAGAAGAGGACACGGAAGCCGCGCAAATTAAAAGTGCCGAAGACAGCAGCCGTTGTGATCACGCTGCTGCCTGAGGCCAAAGATAGGGGCCTGACGTACGAGGCCGTCCTGAAGCGCGCCCGGCGGGAGATAAACGTCTCCGATCTCGGGGACGTCTCCGCTCGCTCCCGCCAAGCCCGGACAGGTGCTCGAATTTTCGAGTACCTGGGGCCAGAGGGCGCCAAGACGGCGGACGCGATGGCCGCGAGGCTGCTGGGCCTGTTCCCGGCTGAGAGTGGTGTCCGGGTCGCCAGACCCGTGAAGTGCGCCGAACTGCGCATTTCCGGGCTGGACGACTCCGTGACGGCGGAAGAGATCCGGGAAGCAATCGCCTCGAAAACCGGGTCTCCCAGCAGCGCCGTCCGGGTGGGCACCATTCGCCCAGGTCCAGGTGGTGTGGGTGCCGTCTGGGTATCGTGCCCTGTCGCGGCGGCCAAAGATTTGGTCGCCGCCGGTAGACTTCTGGTGGGCTGGAGCGCCGCTCGGGTAACCGCGTTGGAGCCCCGGCCTGCCAGGTGCTACAAGTGCATGGCGGTCGGTCACACCCGGCCGCTGTGTACCAACTGCTTTGACTGCAGCGGGCTTTGCTTCCGCTGCGGTCAGGCAGGGCACCAGGCGGCGACCTGTACTGCCACTCCACACTGCCCCGCATGCGCGGCGGGCAACCGCCCCGCCAACCACTGCATGGGGCGGGTGGGGTGCAGGCCTCCGGCCAAGTCAGGCCCTAAGAGGGGGGTGGGCAGCCAATCGGCCCCGGCTGCTCAACCCAGCGCGGCTGGACCGCCGCAGCGCATGGAGGAGGATGTCGTGGTCTAGTTTATGGACCACGACTCTATCCTCCTCCAAGGGAATCTCGGCCGTTCCGCCAGGGCGCAGGACCTCTTCCTGCAATCCATGGCGGAGCGGTCGATCGGTGTTGCCGTAGCTGCGGAGCCCTACATAGTCCCCGATCGCCCCAATTGGGCGGGTAGCGGGGATGGCTCCGTGGCGGTCGTCGGGTCGGCGGCGCCGCATTCCCCGCCCTTGTCAGTCAAAGACAAGGGCACGGGATATGTGGCGGCTGAATGGGGAGGGGTCACGCTGTATGGCGTGTACTTCTCCCCCAATCGTAGTCTGGCGGCTTTCGAGGTCTTCCTGCACAGCCTGGAGACCTCGATACGGCGTATGGCACCGAGCCCTGTGCTCGTGCTGGGGGACTTCAACGCCAAATCAACGGCGTGGGGGTCCCCCAGGACGGACGCCCGAGGTGCGGCGGTCCAAGAGTGGGCGGAAGCGGCGGACCTCGTGTTGCTAAACCGAGGGTCCGCCCTAACGTGCGTGCGGCGCGGGGGCGGGTCGATAGTGGACCTTTCGTTCGCTAGCCCCGGTGTCGCCGCACGTGTAAGGAGCTGGCGAGTCCTGGAGGAGGTTGAGACCCTATCTGACCACAGATACATTCAGATAGAGGTCTCCCGGACCCTTCAGGGCGCCAGCAGGGGTCACGCGGCGGACAGAACTCCCGCTTTTCCGCGATGGGCTGTGGGTAGGCTCGACCGGGAGCTGCTGGTGGAGGCGGCCATTTTTCAATCTTGGCTGCCTCCCCCCCTGACGGAAAACGTGGGCGGGACGTGTGGCTTACGCAGATCTGCGATGCGGCCATGCCCCGCGTGCGGCGCCCGCCCCGACGGAAGGGGGTCTACTGGTGGTCCCCGGAGCTGGCGGACCTCCGTGCGGCCTGTATTCGTGCCCGGAGGTCCTACACCCGCAGCCGACGTCGCCGAATCCGCGACGAAGAGCGGGAGGGCCGGCTGTATGCGGCGTACAACAGTGCGCGCGCCGCGTTTAAGCTGGCCATCTGTCGCGCCAAAGACGCGAAAAGGCAGGAGATGCTGGAGGGTCTCGAGCGTGACCCCTGGGGACGCCCATACCGCGCGGCGCTCAACAAGCTCCGCGCCCAGGGCCCCCCCCTTACGGAGACCCTCCAGCCGGGCTTCCTCTCTGAGGTGGTTGAGGGACTATTCCCTTCACGGGCGGTGCACACGCCCCCGGTCATGGCTCCGTCAGATGACGACCGGGAGGCCGACGACGGGGAGGTACCGCCCGTGACGACGACGGAAATGGGGGCGGCGGCGGCGCGTATGCGGAGAAGCGCCGCCCCCGGGCCGGACGGGGTTCCCGCCCGAGTGCTGGCCCTGGTCCTCGACCACCTAGAGCCCCGCCTCAGGGGACTGTTCGACGCTTGCCTGGTGTCCGGACGGTTCCCTGACTGCTGGAAGGAGGGGAAGCTCGTGCTCCTGCCGAAGCCGGGACGGTCTCCGAATACAGTCGCGGCCTTCAGGCCCATCGTGTTGCTGGACGAGGCGGGCAAACTGCTCGAGCGGGTTGTCGCTGCCCGCATCGTCTGGCACCTAGGTGCGGTCGGCCCCGACCTGTCCGATGCCCAGTTCGGATTCCGGGCGGGTCGGTCTACGGTCGACGCCATCCTGCGCTTGAAGGCTGCGGCTGCGGAGGCCGTCACCTCGAGGGAAGTGCTATTGGCGGTGTCGCTCGACATCGCCAACGCCTTCAATAGTCTGCCATTCGGCTGCATCAAGGAGGCACTCCGGTACCATGGAGTGCCCCTCTACCTAAGGCGGCTGGTGGCGGACTACCTCGACGGCCGCAGCGTCCTCTTCGTGGACCGGGAAGGGGACGTTGTAAGGAGGGCTATGTCGTGCGGCGTCCCGCAGGGTTCGGTTCTAGGGCCGCTCCTGTGGGACATCGGCTACGACTGGGTCCTCCGTGGCCGGCTCCCCCCCGGGCTGGGCGTAATTTGCTACGCAGACGATACGCTCGTCACAGCCCGGGGCGGGACCCTCGAGGAGGCGGCAACGCTGGCCACCTCAGGAACCGCGGAGGTGGTCAGGCGGATCGAGGCGCTGGGGCTTAGGGTGGCCCTTGAAAAGTCGGAGGCCCTACTCTTCCATGGGCCCCGACGCGGCCCACCCGCCGGCGCCTCGATAACGGTCAACGGTGTGGGCTTTCCAATCCAGGCCCACATCAAGTACCTGGGCCTGGTATTGGATGGACGGTGGCACTTTGACGAGCACTTCCGCCGTCTTGCGCCAAAGCTCGTCGGCACGGCGTCCGCCCTCGGGCGACTGATGCCGAATTTGGGCGGACCGAGTCTCGCGTGTCGACGACTCTACGCGGGGGTAGTACGGTCAATGGCACTGTACGGCGCGCCCGTGTGGGCGGAGTCCCTGGCCGCTCGCAATAGGGCCCTTCTGTGGCGTCCACAAAGGGTCGTAGCGGTCAGGGCAATACGCGGGTACCGCACGGTCTCGTGCGATGCAGCCTGCGCGTTGGCCGGAACCCCCCCGTGGGATCTGGAGGCGGAAGTGCTCGCCGACGTTTATCGGCGGGCGTCGACGGCGCGGGCGGGGGGCAGCCGCCCCTCGCCAAGCGCGATCTCTGCGTGGCGGGAAGATGCCCGCCGCGCCACCGTCCTAAAGTGGAGGTCTCGGCTGGAGACGCCCCGGGCTGGTCTCTGGACCGTGGGGGCGCTCCGGCCGATCTTGGAAGAATGGGCAGGGCGGCAGCACGGGGTCCTCACCTTCCGGTTGGTGCAGGTTTTGTCGGGGCACGGTTGCTTCGGCAAATACCTGCACACGATCGCTAGGAGGGAGACGACCCCAGGCTGTCACCACTGCGACTGCGGCGAGGACTCGGCGCAGCACACGCTCGAGTCGTGCACGGCCTGGGATGTGCAGCGCCGGGAACTCGCTGCAGTCATAGGCGTGGACCTGTCGCTGCCGGCCGTTGCGCGAGCGATGGTTGGCAGTGACAGGGCCTGGACCGCGGTCGCCGCCTTCTGCGAGGCTGTCATCTCGCGGAAGGAGGCGGCGGAGAGGGCCCGGGAGGAATCCTCCTTCGCGGACCCGATTCGCCGCCGGCGCGCGGGGCGGCGTGCGCGCGCTTACCTGCGCCTGATGCCGCCCTAGCCGAGGCTGCGGACGGTGGGGTCGGGGAGTACCCTGCCGTCCGCGGAAGCCTACCGCGAAGGTGTGACGCCCAAGTGCGCGGGGCGTCGCACAAGAGAGGGTGCCCGAAGGGGCTGCCGCCTGCGGATCGCGGAGAAACGACGCGGTTCCCGTGATCCGCCGTAGCAAGGGCGGGTGAGGGCGCACGGTGGGTTTTTAGTGGGTGAGAGCCCCACACTACCCCGTTGTCTCCCCGGGCAGCGGGGTGTGCGGTAGGACATTTTTGCCCACCTAAAATAAAAAAAAAAAAAAAAAGGTTAGGTTAGGTTGGGGTGCTAATCCCGACGGAAGGGGGTCTACTGGTGGTCCCCGGAGCTGGCGGACCTCCGTGCGGCCTGTATTCGTGCCCGGAGGTCCTACACCCGCAGCCGACGTCGCCGAATCCGCGATGAAGAGCGGGAGGGCCGGCTGTATGCGGCGTACAACAGTGCGCGCGCCGCGTTTAAGCTGGCCATCTGTCGCGCCAAAGAAGCGAAAAGGCAGGAGATGCTGGAGGGTCTCGAGCGTGACCCCTGGGGACGCCCGTACCGCGCGGCGCTCAACAAGCTCCGCGCCCAGGGCCCCCCCCTTACGGAGACCCTCCAGCCGGGCTTCCTCTCTGAGGTGGTTGAGGGACTATTCCCTTCACGGGCGGTGCACACGCCCCCGGTCATGGCTCCGCCAGATGACGACCGGGAGGCCGACGACGGGGAGGTACCGCCCGTGACGACGACGGAAATGGGGGCGGCGGCAGCGCGTATGCGGAGAAGCGCCGCCCCCGGGCCGGACGGGGTTCCCGCCCGAGTGCTGGCCCTGGTCCTCGACCACCTAGAGCCCCGCCTCAGGGGACTGTTCGACGCTTGCCTGGTGTCCGGACGGTTCCCTGACTGCTGGAAGGAGGGGAAGCTCGTGCTCCTGCCGAAGCCGGGACGGTCTCCGAATACAGTCGCGGCCTTCAGGCCCATCGTGTTGCTGGACGAGGCGGGCAAACTTCTCGAGCGGGTAGTCGCTGCCCGCATCGTCCGGCACCTAGGTGCGGTCGGCCCCGACCTGTCCGATGCCCAGTTCGGATTTCGGGCGGGTCGGTCTACGGTCGACGCCATCCTGCGCTTGAAGGCCGCGGCTGCGGAGGCCGTCACCTCGAGGGAAGTGCTGTTGGCGGTGTCGCTCGACATCGCCAACGCCTTCAATAGTCTGCCATTCGGCTGCATCAAGGAGGCACTCCGGTACCATGGAGTGCCCCTCTACCTAAGGCGGCTGGTGGCGGACTACCTCGACGGCCGCAGCGTCCTCTTCGTGGACCGGGAAGGGGACGTTGTAAGGAGGGCTATGTCGTGCGGCGTCCCGCAGGGTTCGGTTCTAGGGCCGCTCCTGTGGGACATCGGCTACGACTGGGTCCTCCGTGGCCGGCTCCCCCCCGGGCTGGGCGTAATTTGCTACGCAGACGATACGCTCGTCACAGCCCGGGGCGGGACCCTCGAGGAGGCGGCAACGCTGGCCACCTCAGGAACCGCGGAGGTGGTCAGGCGGATCGAGGCGCTGGGGCTTAGGGTGGCCCTTGAAAAGTCGGAGGCCCTACTCTTCCATGGGCCCCGACGCGGCCCACCCGCCGGCGCCTCGATAACGGTCAACGGTGTGGGCTTTCCAATCCAGGCCCACATCAAGTACCTGGGCCTGGTATTGGATGGACGGTGGCACTTTGACGAGCACTTCCGCCGTCTTGCGCCAAAGCTCGTCGGCACGGCGTCCGCCCTCGGGCGACTGATGCCGAATTTGGGCGGACCGAGTCTCGCGTGTCGACGACTCTACGCGGGGGTAGTACGGTCAATGGCACTGTACGGCGCGCCCGTGTGGGCGGAGTCCCTGGCCGCTCGCAATAGGGCCCTTCTGTGGCGTCCACAGAGGGTCGTAGCGGTCAGGGCAATACGCGGGTACCGCACGGTCTCGTGCGATGCAGCCTGCGCGTTGGCCGGAACCCCCCCTTGGGATCTGGAGGCGGAAGTGCTCGCCGACGTTTATCGGCGGGCGTCGACGGCGCGGGCGGGGGGCAGCCGCCCCTCGCCAAGCGCAATCTCTGCGTGGCGGGAAGATGCCCGCCGCGCCACCGTCCTAAAGTGGAGGTCTCGGCTGGAGACGCCCCGGGCTGGTCTCTGGACCGTGGGGGCGCTCCGGCCGATCTTGGAAGAATGGGCAGGGCGGCAGCACGGGGTCCTCACCTTCCGGTTGGTGCAGGTTTTGTCGGGGCACGGTTGCTTCGGCAAATACCTGCACACGATCGCTAGGAGGGAGACGACCCCAGGCTGTCACCACTGCGACTGCGGCGAGGACTCGGCGCAGCACACGCTCGAGTCGTGCCCGGCCTGGGATGTGCAGCGCCGGGAACTCGCTGCAGTCATAGGCGTGGACCTGTCGCTGCCGGCCGTTGCGCGAGCGATGGTTGGCAGTGACAGGGCCTGGACCGCGGTCGCCGCCTTCTGCGAGGCTGTCATCTCGCGGAAGGAGGCGGCGGAGAGGGCCCGGGAGGAATCCTCCTTCGCGGACCCGATTCGCCGCCGGCGCGCGGGGCGGCGTGCGCGCGCTTACCTGCGCTTGATGCCGCCCTAGCCGAGGCTGTGGACGGTGGGGTCGGGGAGTACCCTGCCGTCCGCGGAAGCCTACCGCGAAGGTGTGACGCCCAAGTGCGCGGGGCGTCGCACAAGAGAGGGTGCCCGAAGGGGCTGCCGCCTGCGGATCGCGGAGAAACGACGCGGTTCCCGTGATCCGCCGTAGCAAGGGCGGGTGAGGGCGCACGGTGGGTTTTTAGTGGGTGAGAGCCCCACACTACCCCGTTGTCTCCCCGGGCAGCGGGGTGTGCGGTAGGACATTTTTGCCCACCTAAAATAAAAATAAAAAAAAAGGTTGGGGTGCTAATTGGGGTGCTAATTTGTCCGGTTTACCTCCTAGTGGTGCACCCCGGGCAACGTCGGCATTCGCCGGCGGCTAAAATTCCGGACAGGACGGGTCTCCGCGTGTCCCTCTGACTCAGCAGAGGGCACGGCGGATAGACCAGGCGTCGGAGTTGGTGGGGCCAGACTGGCTCACCGGGCTCTGGAGAGGGGGGACAGTGGGGCCACAGCGGCCCCCCCCGTCCCAAATCGTAAACCTGAGCGCGTGTCTGTGGTTACGTCTCGCGGGCATACAGGAACGAGGGTCTTGGCTTAATCGCCCGGACCGCGAGGAAGACAACCACTATAAAAAATTACCCCGAATCTCAAGTTCTGGCGCGCGGCGAGGAGATGCATGGCTGATGGGTAGTTCAGTCTCGAGCGCGCCCCCAGCCAGGGTACCTGCGGTCCCCCTGTGTTGGGTTACAAATGTACGCTTACCCGGGTACTGGGAGCTCTGCCCGGGTGGACCTCCTTTCTCCCACACTCGTGGGAACAAAATGGTAAATGGTTCTAATAAAAATAATTTTAATTCGACGGAATCGGGTGCTACACCCGATGCCTCAGCCGATGGAGGTCTGGCTTTAAACACGGCCTCCACATCAACATCAGTCGCGCCACAAGCGTTTTTACGTGACGCGAAAGGCAAGTTTCGGTCCCGTAAGGGACGCGGAAAGAGAAAAGGAGGAGCTTCGGCAACGGACAGCTCGGCCGCTAATTCGGCTTCCGAGATGTCCGCTGTTGAAGAAAGTGATTGCGCCCTAAGGGCAAATATCAGAAGGGCGGGCAGCACAATAGCCGCGGCGGACGTAAGTGCGGGGCAGATGGATGTTGATCATCCGTCGCGGAAGCGCACCATGCCCCAGGGTGGTGGGCCGCCCGAATCAGAGGACTGCCCTACTGAGACGCCTCCCCCGAAAGCGCAGTATAGCGTTAGGGGTCGAGGCATGAGCCGTCCTGTGGCACCTGCGCCTCGGGCCACATCTGCCAGTAGGGCAGAAACCCTAAGCCTGAAAAGGCTGGAGGCGGAGCAGAACGCCGAGGAGCGCCTGGCGTTTTTAACGGAAAAGCTCCGCCTCCCAGATGAGGGCCATATTGGGACGGCCCAGGTCGAGGAAAGGGCCCTCAACAGTGTGGCAATAGTGGAGACGGTGGCTGCAGGCTCGAGGAACCTGAAGGGGAACTTCGTGCGCGGCCTCAAAGACGCTGCACATGTACTCTCGTTGTCGGTCCGGCGCTTGGCGGAGCAGAACAAGCGCCTCGAGGCTCAGAACGCTCGTCTGGAGGCGCAGAATCAGCGCCTCGACGAAGCTAACCGCTGCCTCGAGGCACGGATGGCAGAGTTGGAGCAGGGACAGGCCGGACTGCGGGTTGAGCTTGGGCTCCCCGCGGCTGCCCCGAGTCCGTCCACCGCCCAGCCAAGCGTCGGACCGGAGCTAGAGGACGAGGCGGTCCGCGTGATCATTGACCGCGTTGCTGCGGTCTTTGGTCCGCGGTTCGACGCTTTAGCCGCGAGGTTGCCACCGGAGCCACGACTGCGGCCACCGCTAGCGGCAGACAAGAGGAACGGCACAATGGCCTCGGCACCAACAGCCCTGCCGTGCCAAGGGGGCCATGTGTCTTTCGCTGCAGCAGCGGCAAAGCCACCAGCACCAGGAGCACCGACTCCTGCAGCCCAAAAAAAACGGGACAGAAAGAAAGGCAAGGCGGGACAAGCCTCGAGAGGTCAGCCCCGAGAGGAGTTCCCACCTTTAACAGGCGCCGCTGCGCCTCCGCGCGCTTCTGTGCCGCGACAGGCTGCCGCACCCTCGCGGGCTGCGGTGGTCACACCCCGGGCTTCTGCCCCCGGGCCTGCCGCTGCTACGTCCTCAGTCGGGGACTGGCAGGTGGTGGAGCCCCGGCGATCCCGGGCTAAACGTCGTGGGGTTGCCGCGGAGCGTGAGGCGGCGCCAGTATCTCAGAGGGGGGAGGTCCCGAAGGCGCCGCAAAACAAGCGGAAGAAGTCGCGCAAATTAAAGGTGCCCAAGGCAGCAGCGGTGGTGATCACCGTGCTGCCTGAGGGAAAGGAAAAGGGCCTGACGTACGAGGCCGTCTTGAAGCGTGCCCGGCGGGAGATAAGCGTCTCCGATCTCGGGGACGTCTCCGCTCGCTCCCGCCAAGCCCGGACAGGTGCTCGAATTTTCGAGTACCTGGGGCCAGAGGGCGCCAAGACGGCCGACGCGATGGCCGCGAGGCTGCTGGGCCTGTTCCCGGCTGAGAGTGGTGTCCGGGTCGCCAGACCCGTGAAGTGCGCCGAACTGCGCATTTCCGGGCTGGACGATTCCGTGACGGCGGAAGAGATCCGGGAGGCAATCGCCTCGAAAACCGGGTCTCCCAGCAGCGCCGTCCGGGTGGGCACCATTCGCCCAGGTCCAGGTGGTGTGGGTGCCGTCTGGGTATCGTGCCCTGTCGCGGCGGCCAAAGATTTGGTCGCCGCCGGTAGACTTCTGGTGGGCTGGAGCGCCGCGCGGGTAACCGCGTTGGAGCCCCGGCCTGCCAGGTGCTACAAGTGCATGGCGGTCGGTCACACCCGGCCGCTGTGCACCAACTGCTTTGACTGCAGCGGGCTTTGTTTCCGCTGCGGTCAGGCAGGGCACCAGGCGGCGACCTGTACTGCCGCCCCACACTGCCCCGCATGTGCGGCGGGCAACCGCCCCGCCAACCACTGCATGGGGCGGGTGGGGTGCAGGCCTCCGGCCAAGTCAGGCCCTAAGAGGGGGGTGGGCAGCCAATCGGCCCCGGCTACCCAACCCAGCGCGGCTAGACCGCCGCAGCGCATGGAGGAGGATATCGTGGTCTAGTTTATGGAGCACGACTCTATCCTCCTCCAAGGGAATCTCGGCCGCTCCGCCAGGGCGCAGGACCTCTTTTTGCAATCCATGGCGGAGCGGTCGATCGGTGTTGCCGTAGCTGCGGAGCCCTACGTAGTCCCCGATCGCCCCAATTGGGCGGGTAGCGGGGATGGCTCCGTGGCGGTCGTCGGGTCGGCGGCGCCGCATTCCCCGCCCTTGTCAGTCAAGGACAAGGGCACGGGATATGTGGCAGCTGAATGGGGAGGGGTCACGCTGTATGGCGTGTACTTCTCCCCCAATCGTAGTCTGGCGGCTTTCGAGGTCTTCCTGCACAGCCTGGAGACCTCGATACGGCGTATGGCACCGAGCCCTGTGCTGGTGCTGGGGGACTTCAACGCCAAATCAACGGCGTGGGGGTCCCCCAGGACGGACGCCCGAGGTGCGGCGGTCCAAGAGTGGGCGGAAGCGGCGGACCTCGTGTTGCTAAACCGAGGGTCCGCCCTAACGTGCGTGCGGCGCGGGGGCGGGTCGATAGTGGACCTTTCGTTCGCTAGCCCCGGTGTCGCCGCACGTGTAAGGAGCTGGCGAGTCCTGGAGGAGGTCGAGACCCTATCTGACCACAGATACATTCAGATAGAGGTCTCCCGGACCCTTCAGGGCGCCAGCAGGGGTCACGCGGCGGACAGAACTCCCGCTTTTCCGCGATGGGCTGTGGGTAGGCTCGACCGGGAGCTGCTGGTGGAGGCGGCCATTTTTCAATCTTGGCTGCCTCCCCCCCTGACGGAAGACGTGGGCGCCGAGGCTGGCCGCATTCGCGGCATGCTTACGCAGATCTGCGATGCGGCCATGCCCCGCGTGCGGCGCCCGCCCCGACGGAAGGGGGTCTACTGGTGGTCCCCGGAGCTGGCGGACCTCCGTGCGGCCTGTATTCGTGCCCGGAGGTCCTACACCCGCAGCCGACGTCGCCGAATCCGCGATGAAGAGCGGGAGGGCCGGCTGTATGCGGCGTACAACAGTGCGCGCGCCGCGTTTAAGCTGGCCATCTGTCGCGCCAAAGAAGCGAAAAGGCAGGAGATGCTGGAGGGTCTCGAGCGTGACCCCTGGGGACGCCCGTACCGCGCGGCGCTCAACAAGCTCCGCGCCCAGGGCCCCCCCCCTTACGGAGACCCTCCAGCCGGGCTTCCTCTCTGAGGTGGTTGAGGGACTATTCCCTTCACGGGCGGTGCACACGCCCCCGGTCATGGCTCCGCCAGATGACGACCGGGAGGCCGACGACGGGGAGGTACCGCCCGTGACGACGACGGAAATGGGGGCGGCGGCAGCGCGTATGCGGAGAAGCGCCGCCCCCGGGCCGGACGGGGTTCCCGCCCGAGTGCTGGCCCTGGTCCTCGACCACCTAGAGCCCCGCCTCAGGGGACTGTTCGACGCTTGCCTGGTGTCCGGACGGTTCCCTGACTGCTGGAAGGAGGGGAAGCTCGTGCTCCTGCCGAAGCCGGGACGGTCTCCGAATACAGTCGCGGCCTTCAGGCCCATCGTGTTGCTGGACGAGGCGGGCAAACTTCTCGAGCGGGTAGTCGCTGCCCGCATCGTCCGGCACCTAGGTGCGGTCGGCCCCGACCTGTCCGATGCCCAGTTCGGATTTCGGGCGGGTCGGTCTACGGTCGACGCCATCCTGCGCTTGAAGGCCGCGGCTGCGGAGGCCGTCACCTCGAGGGAAGTGCTGTTGGCGGTGTCGCTCGACATCGCCAACGCCTTCAATAGTCTGCCATTCGGCTGCATCAAGGAGGCACTCCGGTACCATGGAGTGCCCCTCTACCTAAGGCGGCTGGTGGCGGACTACCTCGACGGCCGCAGCGTCCTCTTCGTGGACCGGGAAGGGGACGTTGTAAGGAGGGCTATGTCGTGCGGCGTCCCGCAGGGTTCGGTTCTAGGGCCGCTCCTGTGGGACATCGGCTACGACTGGGTCCTCCGTGGCCGGCTCCCCCCCGGGCTGGGCGTAATTTGCTACGCAGACGATACGCTCGTCACAGCCCGGGGCGGGACCCTCGAGGAGGCGGCAACGCTGGCCACCTCAGGAACCGCGGAGGTGGTCAGGCGGATCGAGGCGCTGGGGCTTAGGGTGGCCCTTGAAAAGTCGGAGGCCCTACTCTTCCATGGGCCCCGACGCGGCCCACCCGCCGGCGCCTCGATAACGGTCAACGGTGTGGGCTTTCCAATCCAGGCCCACATCAAGTACCTGGGCCTGGTATTGGATGAACGGTGGCACTTTGACGAGCACTTCCGCCGTCTTGCGCCAAAGCTCGTCGGCACGGCGTCCGCCCTCGGGCGACTGATGCCGAATTTGGGCGGACCGAGTCTCGCGTGTCGACGACTCTACGCGGGGGTAGTACGGTCAATGGCACTGTACGGCGCGCCCGTGTGGGCGGAGTCCCTGGCCGCTCGCAATAGGGCCCTTCTGTGGCGTCCACAGAGGGTCGTAGCGGTCAGGGCAATACGCGGGTACCGCACGGTCTCGTGCGATGCAGCCTGCGCGTTGGCCGGAACCCCCCCTTGGGATCTGGAGGCGGAAGTGCTCGCCGACGTTTATCGGCGGGCGTCGACGGCGCGGGCGGGGGGCAGCCGCCCCTCGCCAAGCGCAATCTCTGCGTGGCGGGAAGATGCCCGCCGCGCCACCGTCCTAAAGTGGAGGTCTCGGCTGGAGACGCCCCGGGCTGGTCTCTGGACCGTGGGGGCGCTCCGGCCGATCTTGGAAGAATGGGCAGGGCGGCAGCACGGGGTCCTCACCTTCCGGTTGGTGCAGGTTTTGTCGGGGCACGGTTGCTTCGGCAAATACCGATTCGCCGCCGGCGCGCGGGGCGGCGTGCGCGCGCTTACCTGCGCCTGATGCCGCCCTAGCCGAGGCTGCGGACGGTGGGGTCGGGGAGTACCCTGCCGTCCGCGGAAGCCTACCGCGAAGGTGTGACGCCCAAGTGCGCGGGGCGTCGCACAAGAGAGGGTGCCCGAAGGGGCTGCCGCCTGCGGATCGCGGAGAAACGACGCGGTTCCCGTGATCCGCCGTAGCAAGGGCGGGTGAGGGCGCACGGTGGGTTTTTAGTGGGTGAGAGCCCCACACTACCCCGTTGTCTCCCCGGGCAGCGGGGTGTGCGGTAGGACATTTTTGCCCACCTAAAATAAAAAAAAAAAAAAAAAAAAAAGGTTGGGGTGCTAATTTGTCCGGTTTACCTCCTAGTGGTGCACCCCGGGCAACGTCGGCAGTCGCCGGCGGCTAAAATTCCGGACAGGACGGGTCTCCGCGTGTCCCTCTGACTCAGCAGAGGGCACGGCGGATAGACCAGGCGTCGGAGTCGGTGGGGCCAGACTGGCTCACCGGGCTCTGGAGAGGGGGGACAGTGGGGCCACAGCGGCCCCCCCCGTCCCAAATCGTAAACCTGAGCGCGTGTCTGTGGTTACGTCTCGCGGGCATACAGGAACGAGGGTCTTGGCTTAATCGCCCGGACCGCGAGGAAGACAACCTCTATAAAAAATTACCCCGAATCTCAAGTTCTGGCGCGCGGCGAGGAGATGCATGGCTGATGGGTAGTTCAGTCTCGAGCGCGCCCCCAGCCAGGGTACCTGTGGTCCCCCTGTGTTGGGTTACAAATGTACGCTTACCCGGGTACTGGGAGCTCTGCCCGGGTGGACCTCCTTTCTCCCACACTCGTGGGAACAAAATGGTAAATGGTTCTAATAAAAATAATTTTAATTCGACGGAATCGGGTGCTACACCCGATGCCTCAGCCGATGGAGGTCTGGCTTTAAACACGGCCTCCACATCAACATCAGTCGCGCCACAAGCGTTTTTACGTGACGCGAAAGGCAAGTTTCGGTCCCGTAAGGGACGCGGAAAGAGAAAAGGAGGAGCTTCGGCAACGGACAGCTCGGCCGCTAATTCGGCTTCCGAGATGTCCGCTGCTGAAGAAAGTGATTGCGCCCTAAGGGCAAATATCAGAAGGGCGGGCAGCACAATAGCCGCGGCGGACGTAAGTGCGGGGCAGATGGATGTTGATCATCCGTCGCGGAAGCGCACCATGCCCCAGGGTGGTGGGCCGCCCGAATCAGAGGACTGCCCTACTGAGACGCCTCCCCCGAAAGCGCAGTATAGCGTTAGGGGTCGAGGCATGAGCCGTCCTGTGGCACCTGCGCCTCGGGCCACATCTGCCAGTAGGGCAGAAACCCTAAGCCTGAAAAGGCTGGAGGCGGAGCAGAACGCCGAGGAGCGCCTGGCGTTTTTAACGGAAAAGCTCCGCCTCCCAGATGAGGGCCATATTGGGACGGCCCAGGTCGAGGAAAGGGCCCTCAACAGTGTGGCAATAGTGGAG
Source organism: Leucoma salicis (assembly GCA_948253155.1). Lineage (NCBI taxonomy): Eukaryota > Metazoa > Arthropoda > Insecta > Lepidoptera > Erebidae > Leucoma > Leucoma salicis. The sequence continues at coordinate 21,926,096 of OX411822.1, forward strand.
ACGGTGGCTGCAGGCTCGAGGAACCTGAAGGGGAACTTCGTGCGCGGCCTCAAAGACGCTGCACATGAACTCTCGTTGTCGGTCCGGCGCTTGGCGGAGCAGAACAAGCGCCTCGAGGCTCAGAACGCTCGTCTGGAGGCGCAGAATCAGCGCCTCGACGAAGCTAACCGCTGCCTCGAGGCACGGATGGCAGAGTTGGAGCAGGGACAGGCCGGACTGCGGGTTGAGCTTGGGCTCCCCGCGGCTGCCCCGAGTCCGTCCACCGCCCAGCCAAGCGTCGGACCGGAGCTAGAGGACGAGGCGGTCCGCGTGATCATTGACCGCGTTGCTGCGGTCTTTGGTCCGCGGTTCGACGCTTTAGCCGCGAGGTTGCCACCGGAGCCACGACTGCGGCCACCGCTAGCGGCAGACAAGAGGAACGGCACAATGGCCTCGGCACCAACAGCCCTGCCGTGCCAAGGGGGCCATGTGTCTTTCGCTGCAGCAGCGGCAAAGCCACCAGCACCAGGAGCACCGACTCCTGCAGCCCAAAAAAAACGGGACAGAAAGAAAGGCAAGGCGGGACAAGCCTCGAGGGGTCAGCCCCGAGAGGAGTTCCCACCTTTAACAGGCGCCGCTGCGCCTCCGCGCGCTTCTGTGCCGCGACAGGCTGCCGCACCCTCGCGGGCTGCGGTGGTCACACCCCGGGCTTCTGCCCCCGGGCCTACCACTGCTACGTCCTCAGTCGGAGACTGGCAGGTGGTGGAGCCCCGGCGATCCCGGGCTAAACGTCGTGGGGTTGCCGCGGAGCGTGAGGCGGCGCCAGTATCTCAGAGGGGGGAGGCCCCGAAGGCGCCGCAAAACAAGCGGAAGAGGTCGCGCAAATTAAAGGTGCCCAAGTCAGCAGCGGTGGTGATCACCGTGCTGCCTGAGGGAAAGGAAAAGGGCCTGACGTACGAGGCCGTCCTGAAGCGTGCCCGGCGGGAGATAAACGTCTCCGATCTCGGGGACGTCTCCGCTCGCTCCCGCCAAGCCCGGACAGGTGCTCGAATTTTCGAGTACCTGGGGCCAGAGGGCGCCAAGACGGCCGACGCGATGGCCGCGAGGCTGCTGGGCCTGTTCCCGGCTGAGAGTGGTGTCCGGGTCGCCAGACCCGTGAAGTGCGCCGAACTGCGCATTTCTGGGCTGGACGATTCTGTGACGGCGGAAGAGATCCGGGAGGCAATCGCCTCGAAAACCGGGTCTCCCAGCAGCGCCGTCCGGGTGGGCACCATTCGCCCAGGTCCAGGTGGTGTGGGTGCCGTCTGGGCATCGTGCCCTGTCGCGGCGGCCAAAGATTTGGTCGCCGCCGGTAGACTTCTGGTGGGCTGGAGCGCCGCGCGGGTAACCGCGTTGGAGCCCCGGCCTGCCAGGTGTTACAAGTGCATGGCGGTCGGTCACACCCGGCCGCTGTGCACCAACTGCTTTGACTGCAGCGGGCTTTGCTTCCGCTGCGGTCAGGCAGGGCACCAGGCGGCGACCTGTACTGCCACCCCACACTGCCCCGCATGTGCGGCGGGCAACCGCCCCGCCAACCACTGCATGGGGCGGGTGGGGTGCAGGCCTCCGGCCAAGTCAGGCCCTAAGAGGGGGGTGGGCAGCCAATCGGCCCCGGCTGCCCAACCCAGCGCGGCTGGACTGCCGCAGCGCATGGAGGAGGATATCGTGGTCTAGTTTATGGAGCACGACTCTATCCTCCTCCAAGGGAATCTCGGCCGCTCCGCCAGGGCGCAGGACCTCTTCCTGCAATCCATGGCGGAGCGGTCGATCGGTGTTGCCGTAGCCGCGGAGCCCTACATAGTCCCCGATCGCCCCAATTGGGCGGGTAGCGGGGATGGCTCCGTGGCGGTCGTCGGGTCGGCGGCGCCGCATTCCCCGCCCTTGTCAGTCAAAGACAAGGGCACGGGATATGTGGCGGCCGAATGGGGAGGAGTCACGTTGTACGGCGTGTACTTCTCCCCCAATCGTAGTCTGGCGGCCTACGAGGTCTTCCTGCACAACCTGGAGACCTCGATACGGCGTATGGCACCGAGCCCTGTGCTCGTGCTGGGGGACTTTAACGCCAAATCAACGGCGTGGGGGTCCCCCAGGACGGACGCCCGAGGTGCGGCGGTCCAAGAGTGGGCGGAAGCGGCGGACCTCGTGTTGCTAAACCGAGGGTCCGCCCTAACGTGCGTGCGGCGCGGGGGCGGGTCGATAGTGGACCTTTCGTTCGCTAGCCCCGGTGTCGCCGCACGTGTAAGGAGCTGGCGAGTCCTGGAGGAGGTCGAGACCCTATCTGACCACAGATACATTCAGATAGAGGTCTCCCGGACCCTTCAGGGTGCCAGCAGGGGTCACGCGGCGGACAGAACTCCCGCTTTTTCGCGATGGGCTGTGGGTAGGCTCGACCGGGAGCTGCTGGTGGAGGCGGCCATTTTTCAATCTTGGCTGCCTCCCCCCCTGACGGAAGACGTGGGCGCCGAGGCTGGCCGCATTCGCGGCATGCTTACGCAGATCTGCGATGCGGCCATGCCCCGCGTGCGGCGCCCGCCCCGACGGAAGGGGGTCTACTGGTGGTCCCCAGAGCTGGCGGACCTCCGTGCGGCCTGTATTCGTGCCCGGAGGTCCTACACCCGCAGCCGACGTCGCCGAATCCGCGATGAAGAGCGGGAGGGCCGGCTGTATGCGGCGTACAACAGTGCGCGCGCCGCGTTTAAGCTGGCCATCTGTCGCGCCAAAGAAGCGAAAAGGCAGGAGATGCTGGAGGGTCTCGAGCGTGACCCCTGGGGACGCCCGTACCGCGCGGCGCTCAACAAGCTCCGCGCCCAGGGCCCCCCCCTTACGGAGACCCTCCAGCCGGGCTTCCTCTCTGAGGTGGTTGAGGGACTATTCCCTTCACGGGCGGTGCACACGCCCCCGGTTATGGCTCCGCCAGATGACGACCGGGAGGCCGACGACGGGGAGGTACCGCCCGTGACGACGACGGAAATGGGGGCGGCGACAGCGCGTATGCGGAGAAGCGCCGCCCCCGGGCCGGACGGGGTTCCCGCCCGAGTGCTGGCCCTGGTCCTCGACCACCTAGAGCCCCGCCTCAGGGGACTGTTCGACGCTTGCCTGGTGTCCGGACGGTTCCCTGACTGCTGGAAGGAGGGGAAGCTCGTGCTCCTGCCGAAGCCGGGACGGTCTCCGAATACAGTCGCGGCCTTCAGGCCCATCGTGTTGCTGGACGAGGCGGGCAAACTGCTCGAGCGGGTAGTCGCTGCCCGCATCGTCCGGCACCTAGGTGCGGTCGGCCCCGACCTGTCCGATGCCCAGTTCGGATTTCGGGCGGGTCGGTCTACGGTCGACGCCATCCTGCGCTTGAAGGCTGCGGCTGCGGAGGCCGTCACCTCGAGGGAAGTGCTGTTGGCGGTGTCGCTCGACATCGCCAACGCCTTCAATAGTCTGCCATTCGGCTGCATCAAGGAGGCACTCCGGTACCATGGAGTGCCCCTCTACCTAAGGCGGCTGGTGGCGGACTACCTCGACGGCCGCAGCGTCCTCTTCGTGGACCGGGAAGGGGACGTTGTAAGGAGGGCTATGTCGTGCGGCGTCCCGCAGGGTTCGGTTCTAGGGCCGCTCCTGTGGGACATCGGCTACGACTGGGTCCTCCGTGGCCGGCTCCCCCCCGGGCTGGGCGTAATTTGCTACGCAGACGATACGCTCGTCACAGCCCGGGGCGGGACCCTCGAGGAGGCGGCAACGCTGGCCACCTCAGGAACCGCGGAGGTGGTCAGGCGGATCGAGGCGCTGGGGCTTAGGGTGGCCCTTGAAAAGTCGGAGGCCCTATTCTTCCATGGGCCCCGACGCGGCCCACCCGCCGGCGCCTCGATAACGGTCAACGGTGTGGGCTTTCCAATCCAGGCCCACATCAAGTACCTGGGCCTGGTATTGGATGAACGGTGGCACTTTGACGAGCACTTCCGCCGTCTTGCGCCAAAGCTCGTCGGCACGGCGTCCGCCCTCGGGCGACTGATGCCGAATTTGGGCGGACCGAGTCTCGCGTGTCGACGACTCTACGCGGGGGTAGTACGGTCAATGGCACTGTACGGCGCGCCCGTGTGGGCGGAGTCCCTGGCCGCTCGCAATAGGGCCCTTCTGTGGCGTCCACAGAGGGTCGTAGCGGTCAGGGCAATACGCGGGTACCGCACGGTCTCGTGCGATGCAGCCTGCGCGTTGGCCGGAACCCCCCCTTGGGATCTGGAGGCGGAAGTGCTCGCCGACGTTTATCGGCGGGCGTCGACGGCGCGGGCGGGGGGCAGCCGCCCCTCGCCAAGCGCAATCTCTGCGTGGCGGGAAGATGCCCGCCGCGCCACCGTCCTAAAGTGGAGGTCTCGGCTGGAGACGCCCCGGGCTGGTCTCTGGACCGTGGGGGCGCTCCGGCCGATCTTGGAAGAATGGGCAGGGCGGCAGCACGGGGTCCTCACCTTCCGGTTGGTGCAGGTTTTGTCGGGGCACGGTTGCTTCGGCAAATACCGATTCGCCGCCGGCGCGCGGGGCGGCGTGCGCGCGCTTACCTGCGCCTGATGCCGCCCTAGCCGAGGCTGCGGACGGTGGGGTCGGGGAGTACCCTGCCGTCCGCGGAAGCCTACCGCGAAGGTGTGACGCCCAAGTGCGCGGGGCGTCGCACAAGAGAGGGTGCCCGAAGGGGCTGCCGCCTGCGGATCGCGGAGAAACGACGCGGTTCCCGTGATCCGCCGTAGCAAGGGCGGGTGAGGGCGCACGGTGGGTTTTTAGTGGGTGAGAGCCCCACACTACCCCGTTGTCTCCCCGGGCAGCGGGGTGTGCGGTAGGACATTTTTGCCCACCTAAAATAAAAAAAAAAAAAAAAAAAAAAGGTTGGGGTGCTAATTTGTCCGGTTTACCTCCTAGTGGTGCACCCCGGGCAACGTCGGCAGTCGCCGGCGGCTAAAATTCCGGACAGGACGGGTCTCCGCGTGTCCCTCTGACTCAGCAGAGGGCACGGCGGATAGACCAGGCGTCGGAGTCGGTGGGGCCAGACTGGCTCACCGGGCTCTGGAGAGGGGGGACAGTGGGGCCACAGCGGCCCCCCCCGTCCCAAATCGTAAACCTGAGCGCGTGTCTGTGGTTACGTCTCGCGGGCATACAGGAACGAGGGTCTTGGCTTAATCGCCCGGACCGCGAGGAAGACAACCTCTATAAAAAATTACCCCGAATCTCAAGTTCTGGCGCGCGGCGAGGAGATGCATGGCTGATGGGTAGTTCAGTCTCGAGCGCGCCCCCAGCCAGGGTACCTGTGGTCCCCCTGTGTTGGGTTACAAATGTACGCTTACCCGGGTACTGGGAGCTCTGCCCGGGTGGACCTCCTTTCTCCCACACTCGTGGGAACAAAATGGTAAATGGTTCTAATAAAAATAATTTTAATTCGACGGAATCGGGTGCTACACCCGATGCCTCAGCCGATGGAGGTCTGGCTTTAAACACGGCCTCCACATCAACATCAGTCGCGCCACAAGCGTTTTTACGTGACGCGAAAGGCAAGTTTCGGTCCCGTAAGGGACGCGGAAAGAGAAAAGGAGGAGCTTCGGCAACGGACAGCTCGGCCGCTAATTCGGCTTCCGAGATGTCCGCTGCTGAAGAAAGTGATTGCGCCCTAAGGGCAAATATCAGAAGGGCGGGCAGCACAATAGCCGCGGCGGACGTAAGTGCGGGGCAGATGGATGTTGATCATCCGTCGCGGAAGCGCACCATGCCCCAGGGTGGTGGGCCGCCCGAATCAGAGGACTGCCCTACTGAGACGCCTCCCCCGAAAGCGCAGTATAGCGTTAGGGGTCGAGGCATGAGCCGTCCTGTGGCACCTGCGCCTCGGGCCACATCTGCCAGTAGGGCAGAAACCCTAAGCCTGAAAAGGCTGGAGGCGGAGCAGAACGCCGAGGAGCGCCTGGCGTTTTTAACGGAAAAGCTCCGCCTCCCAGATGAGGGCCATATTGGGACGGCCCAGGTCGAGGAAAGGGCCCTCAACAGTGTGGCAATAGTGGAGACGGTGGCTGCAGGCTCGAGGAACCTGAAGGGGAACTTCGTGCGCGGCCTCAAAGACGCTGCACATGAACTCTCGTTGTCGGTCCGGCGCTTGGCGGAGCAGAACAAGCGCCTCGAGGCTCAGAACGCTCGTCTGGAGGCGCAGAATCAGCGCCTCGACGAAGCTAACCGCTGCCTCGAGGCACGGATGGCAGAGTTGGAGCAGGGACAGGCCGGACTGCGGGTTGAGCTTGGGCTCCCCGCGGCTGCCCCGAGTCCGTCCACCGCCCAGCCAAGCGTCGGACCGGAGCTAGAGGACGAGGCGGTCCGCGTGATCATTGACCGCGTTGCTGCGGTCTTTGGTCCGCGGTTCGACGCTTTAGCCGCGAGGTTGCCACCGGAGCCACGACTGCGGCCACCGCTAGCGGCAGACAAGAGGAACGGCACAATGGCCTCGGCACCAACAGCCCTGCCGTGCCAAGGGGGCCATGTGTCTTTCGCTGCAGCAGCGGCAAAGCCACCAGCACCAGGAGCACCGACTCCTGCAGCCCAAAAAAAACGGGACAGAAAGAAAGGCAAGGCGGGACAAGCCTCGAGGGGTCAGCCCCGAGAGGAGTTCCCACCTTTAACAGGCGCCGCTGCGCCTCCGCGCGCTTCTGTGCCGCGACAGGCTGCCGCACCCTCGCGGGCTGCGGTGGTCACACCCCGGGCTTCTGCCCCCGGGCCTACCACTGCTACGTCCTCAGTCGGAGACTGGCAGGTGGTGGAGCCCCGGCGATCCCGGGCTAAACGTCGTGGGGTTGCCGCGGAGCGTGAGGCGGCGCCAGTATCTCAGAGGGGGGAGGCCCCGAAGGCGCCGCAAAACAAGCGGAAGAGGTCGCGCAAATTAAAGGTGCCCAAGTCAGCAGCGGTGGTGATCACCGTGCTGCCTGAGGGAAAGGAAAAGGGCCTGACGTACGAGGCCGTCCTGAAGCGTGCCCGGCGGGAGATAAACGTCTCCGATCTCGGGGACGTCTCCGCTCGCTCCCGCCAAGCCCGGACAGGTGCTCGAATTTTCGAGTACCTGGGGCCAGAGGGCGCCAAGACGGCCGACGCGATGGCCGCGAGGCTGCTGGGCCTGTTCCCGGCTGAGAGTGGTGTCCGGGTCGCCAGACCCGTGAAGTGCGCCGAACTGCGCATTTCTGGGCTGGACGATTCTGTGACGGCGGAAGAGATCCGGGAGGCAATCGCCTCGAAAACCGGGTCTCCCAGCAGCGCCGTCCGGGTGGGCACCATTCGCCCAGGTCCAGGTGGTGTGGGTGCCGTCTGGGCATCGTGCCCTGTCGCGGCGGCCAAAGATTTGGTCGCCGCCGGTAGACTTCTGGTGGGCTGGAGCGCCGCGCGGGTAACCGCGTTGGAGCCCCGGCCTGCCAGGTGTTACAAGTGCATGGCGGTCGGTCACACCCGGCCGCTGTGCACCAACTGCTTTGACTGCAGCGGGCTTTGCTTCCGCTGCGGTCAGGCAGGGCACCAGGCGGCGACCTGTACTGCCACCCCACACTGCCCCGCATGTGCGGCGGGCAACCGCCCCGCCAACCACTGCATGGGGCGGGTGGGGTGCAGGCCTCCGGCCAAGTCAGGCCCTAAGAGGGGGGTGGGCAGCCAATCGGCCCCGGCTGCCCAACCCAGCGCGGCTGGACTGCCGCAGCGCATGGAGGAGGATATCGTGGTCTAGTTTATGGAGCACGACTCTATCCTCCTCCAAGGGAATCTCGGCCGCTCCGCCAGGGCGCAGGACCTCTTCCTGCAATCCATGGCGGAGCGGTCGATCGGTGTTGCCGTAGCCGCGGAGCCCTACATAGTCCCCGATCGCCCCAATTGGGCGGGTAGCGGGGATGGCTCCGTGGCGGTCGTCGGGTCGGCGGCGCCGCATTCCCCGCCCTTGTCAGTCAAAGACAAGGGCACGGGATATGTGGCGGCCGAATGGGGAGGAGTCACGTTGTACGGCGTGTACTTCTCCCCCAATCGTAGTCTGGCGGCCTACGAGGTCTTCCTGCACAACCTGGAGACCTCGATACGGCGTATGGCACCGAGCCCTGTGCTCGTGCTGGGGGACTTTAACGCCAAATCAACGGCGTGGGGGTCCCCCAGGACGGACGCCCGAGGTGCGGCGGTCCAAGAGTGGGCGGAAGCGGCGGACCTCGTGTTGCTAAACCGAGGGTCCGCCCTAACGTGCGTGCGGCGCGGGGGCGGGTCGATAGTGGACCTTTCGTTCGCTAGCCCCGGTGTCGCCGCACGTGTAAGGAGCTGGCGAGTCCTGGAGGAGGTCGAGACCCTATCTGACCACAGATACATTCAGATAGAGGTCTCCCGGACCCTTCAGGGTGCCAGCAGGGGTCACGCGGCGGACAGAACTCCCGCTTTTTCGCGATGGGCTGTGGGTAGGCTCGACCGGGAGCTGCTGGTGGAGGCGGCCATTTTTCAATCTTGGCTGCCTCCCCCCCTGACGGAAGACGTGGGCGCCGAGGCTGGCCGCATTCGCGGCATGCTTACGCAGATCTGCGATGCGGCCATGCCCCGCGTGCGGCGCCCGCCCCGACGGAAGGGGGTCTACTGGTGGTCCCCAGAGCTGGCGGACCTCCGTGCGGCCTGTATTCGTGCCCGGAGGTCCTACACCCGCAGCCGACGTCGCCGAATCCGCGATGAAGAGCGGGAGGGCCGGCTGTATGCGGCGTACAACAGTGCGCGCGCCGCGTTTAAGCTGGCCATCTGTCGCGCCAAAGAAGCGAAAAGGCAGGAGATGCTGGAGGGTCTCGAGCGTGACCCCTGGGGACGCCCGTACCGCGCGGCGCTCAACAAGCTCCGCGCCCAGGGCCCCCCCCTTACGGAGACCCTCCAGCCGGGCTTCCTCTCTGAGGTGGTTGAGGGACTATTCCCTTCACGGGCGGTGCACACGCCCCCGGTTATGGCTCCGCCAGATGACGACCGGGAGGCCGACGACGGGGAGGTACCGCCCGTGACGACGACGGAAATGGGGGCGGCGACAGCGCGTATGCGGAGAAGCGCCGCCCCCGGGCCGGACGGGGTTCCCGCCCGAGTGCTGGCCCTGGTCCTCGACCACCTAGAGCCCCGCCTCAGGGGACTGTTCGACGCTTGCCTGGTGTCCGGACGGTTCCCTGACTGCTGGAAGGAGGGGAAGCTCGTGCTCCTGCCGAAGCCGGGACGGTCTCCGAATACAGTCGCGGCCTTCAGGCCCATCGTGTTGCTGGACGAGGCGGGCAAACTGCTCGAGCGGGTAGTCGCTGCCCGCATCGTCCGGCACCTAGGTGCGGTCGGCCCCGACCTGTCCGATGCCCAGTTCGGATTTCGGGCGGGTCGGTCTACGGTCGACGCCATCCTGCGCTTGAAGGCTGCGGCTGCGGAGGCCGTCACCTCGAGGGAAGTGCTGTTGGCGGTGTCGCTCGACATCGCCAACGCCTTCAATAGTCTGCCATTCGGCTGCATCAAGGAGGCACTCCGGTACCATGGAGTGCCCCTCTACCTAAGGCGGCTGGTGGCGGACTACCTCGACGGCCGCAGCGTCCTCTTCGTGGACCGGGAAGGGGACGTTGTAAGGAGGGCTATGTCGTGCGGCGTCCCGCAGGGTTCGGTTCTAGGGCCGCTCCTGTGGGACATCGGCTACGACTGGGTCCTCCGTGGCCGGCTCCCCCCCGGGCTGGGCGTAATTTGCTACGCAGACGATACGCTCGTCACAGCCCGGGGCGGGACCCTCGAGGAGGCGGCAACGCTGGCCACCTCAGGAACCGCGGAGGTGGTCAGGCGGATCGAGGCGCTGGGGCTTAGGGTGGCCCTTGAAAAGTCGGAGGCCCTATTCTTCCATGGGCCCCGACGCGGCCCACCCGCCGGCGCCTCGATAACGGTCAACGGTGTGGGCTTTCCAATCCAGGCCCACATCAAATATCTGGGCCTGGTATTGGATGGACGGTGGCACTTTGACGAGCACTTCCGCCGTCTTGCGCCAAAGCTCGTCGGCACGGCGTCCGCCCTCGGGCGACTGATGCCGAATTTGGGTGGACCGAGTCTCGCGTGTCGACGACTCTACGCGGGGGTAGTACGGTCAATGGCACTGTACGGCGCGACCGTGTGGGCGGAGTCCCTGGCCGCTCGCAATAGGGCCCTTCTGTGGCGTCCACAGAGGGTCGTAGCGGTCAGGGCAATACGCGGGTACCGCACGGTCTCGTGCGATGCAGCCTGCGCGTTGGCCGGAACCCCCCCGTGGGATCTGGAGGCGGAAGTGCTCGCCGACGTTTATCGGCGGGCGTCGACGGCGCGGGCGGGGGGCAGCCGCCCCTCGCCAAGCGCAATCTCAGCGTGGCGGGAAGATGCCCGCCGCGCCACCGTCCTAAAGTGGAGGTCTCGGCTGGAGACGCCCCGGGCTGGTCTCTGGACCGTTGGGGCGCTCCAGCCGATATTGGAAGAATGGGCAGGGCGGCAGCACGGGGTCCTCACCTTCCGGTTGGTGCAGGTTTTGTCGGGGCACGGTTGCTTCGGCAAATACCTGCACACGATCGCTAGGAGGGAGACGACCCCAGGCTGTCACCACTGCGACTGCGGCGAGGACTCGGCGCAGCACACGCTCGAGTCGTGCCCGGCCTGGGATGTGCAGCGCCGGGAACTCGCTGCAGTCATAGGCGTGGACCTGTCGCTGCCGGCCGTTGCGCGAGCGATGGTTGGCAGTGACAGGGCCTGGACCGCGGTCGCCGCCTTCTGCGAGGCTGTCATCTCGCGGAAGGAGGCGGCGGAGAGGGCCCGGGAGGAATCCTCCTTCGCGGACCCGATTCGCCGCCGGCGCGCGGGGCGGCGTGCGCGCGCTTACCTGCGCCTGATGCCGCCCTAGCCGAGGCTGCGGACGGTGGGGTCGGGGAGTACCCTGCCGTCCGCGGAAGCCTACCGCGAAGGTGTGACGCCCAAGTGCGCGGGGCGTCGCACAAGAGAGGGTGCCCGAAGGGGCTGCCGCCTGCGGATCGCGGAGAAACGACGCGGTTCCCGTGATCCGCCGTAGCAAGGGCGGGTGAGGGCGCACGGTGGGTTTTTAGTGGGTGAGAGCCCCACACTACCCCGTTGTCTCCCCGGGCAGCGGGGTGTGCGGTAGGACATTTTTGCCCACCTAACATAAAAAAAAAAAAAAAAAAAAACGGTGCCGGTTTACCTCCTCGTGGTGTACCTCGGGCAACGTCGGCTTATCCGGCGGCTGAATTTCCGGAGGCCTAGTGGTATTGTGGTAACTGGTAGGTTCGAGGGTCTCAGTAGGGCTGGTAGGGTAGGTTAGGTGTGTCATGGTTGCGGAAACTTGCTGCTCATAGACTTATGCTAAGTAAGAGACCCCTAGGAGCCGCAAGGCCGTTAGGTCGGCCGATGGCCGATAGGAGGGGCCTCATGGTCGTTAGGTGTGTAATGATCAGGAGGTCAGGCGCTATAGCGCGAGAGGTAGGGGCCACGAGGCCGTAGGCCAGGGCCGAAAGGCTGGTAGGCAGGGGTCTCGTGACCGGACGTAGGGCCTTAGGGCAGGCAATCCGAGTGATTGCGGAGGAGGGTCGACGTCTCAGCCTTATGCTGAGTAGCGGCGACGAGGTGGATGTGTGTGGCAGCTACTTGTGGTTGCGGGGCTTGGTCGGCGTGTCGGCAGTATGTCGAGTAACGGCGGCGCAAGCGGGGGCGACGGACCGGTCTGGTACAGACCACCGATCGGCCCAACCCGTAACCCTGCTTATCAGGACCGGGGGTCTTCGGGCCGCGGGGAAGAAAACCCCTATAAAAAATCACCCCAATCCTAAGCTCTGCTGCCCGGCGAGGGGATGCATGGCTGAGGGGAGCTCAGTCTCGAGGGTGTGCAACGTCGGAGGACGTTAATCTTCATAACAATGGCGGACGTTAAAAAGACGTATATTCCTCAGGAGGGTCCTCGGCGCATCGCGTCGGGGGAATCCCTTGCAGGGTCAACTGATCCTGTCAGCCCCATGTATATGAGGGGGGCAACGAACGCTACAGCTAATTCGGGGCAGGCTGTAAAACTGCATCTCGAAAAAGCCAAGGGCTCCAAGAACTCTATGGAGCTCTCGGAGTCCGATTCTGACGCGAGTCTACGGACAGTTACGTCGCGGACGTCTGGCGCATCATCTGCCGGACAATGGCGCAAGCGCCGTAGGAGTCTGGACTCGGATGACTTAAACTCAGACGAGTCCATCCCGAAGGCCAAGGTGGCCCCTGCCCGACGTGGACGAGGGCGCCCACCAACGACTGGTGAGTACGTCGGCTTGGCGAAGGCCAAAGCTGAATACTTAAAGCTTAAGAAGGCTGAAATGAGGTTAACTGCCGAGGCGGAGCTGGCAGAAGACCTCAGACAACAGAAGGCAGAGAGTTTTGCTAATCTGAATAAAACAGCGGATTCAGATTGTCCGATCGAGGTGGATAAGCTCGATATGGTGGAACGGCGACGCATGTTCACCAAATCCATGGAGTGGATAAAGAAAGTTGCCACGAGGTCCTCAAACTTAAAGGGGACTTTCGTGAGGCATCTGAATGAGTCTGTGGCGCTTGCCATAGCTCTATTCGAGGAGGAGCGTAAGCTTTCAGTATCTGACGAGGTGGCCTTGTTGTCCCAGGCCAATCAAAAGCAAGCGGAGGAGATCTCGCAACTCCGCAAAGAGATGGTGGAACTTAAGGCAACCAGGGTGCAATCCTCTGTGGAGGTCTCAGGACCAAACATGGAGGAGAAAATGATGGCGAAAATGACAACGCGATTTGGCGCCATGATGAACGCTCGACTTGAGGGTTTGGAGCCGCGTTTGCTTCCAGAGCAACGCCTCAGGCCACCTCTGGCAGCGGACAGACGCAGGGTTGCAGTCGAACCTGCTGCTGCAAGTTCAAAGAAAGCCGATAGGGGGAAGCAAAAGGCCAAGGGAAAGGCCTCTTCTACCAAGGCTGCGAAGGGTCCAGCCCTGATGTCCACATTGGATACGCAACCAGCGCCTCCACTGGAAAAGTGGAGCACTGTGGTCAAACGGGGCTCTAAGAAGACAGGGTCAGCTAGTCAGACTCAGAAGGGTCAGACTCAGAAGGGTCAGACTCAGAAGCCCCCGAAAAAAGAAAAACTCCGCCCACCCAGAACTGCGGCCGTGGTCATCACGTTGCAGCCGGGAGCCTCGGAGAAAGGCTTGACTTACGCCAAGGTGCTGGCGGAAGCCAAGTCCAAGATAAGCCTTGGAGCGTTAGGTGTTCCACCTTTGAAAGTGAGGGTAGCGGCCACGGGTGCGCGCGTCCTCGAAATCCCTGGGGAGGATAAGGCTGAAAAGGCCGACTCCCTGGCTGCAAAGCTCAGGGAGGTCTTCCAGGGGGTGGAGGACGTGCGGATCACGAGACCTGTCATCACGGTGGACCTGCGTGTGAGTGGCCTTGATGACAGTGTGGACGGCGATGAACTAACACACGCTCTAGTCAGGGCGGGTGGAGGATCCCGGGACGACTATAAAGTCGGGGACATCCGAAGGGGATGGGGGGGAATGGGCACGGCCTTCATCCGCTGCCCAGTCGCGGCAGCCAAGGGGGTCACCTCCAACGGCGGCCGTCTTTATGTCGGCTGGGTGGCGGCCCAGGTTAAAATCCTGGACTCTAGACCTCGCCGATGCTTTAGGTGCTTGGTACCGGGCCACATTAAGGCCCAGTGCACATCTGAGGTGGATCGGAGTAACGAATGTTACCGTTGTGGCCTAGTCGGCCACAAAGCTAAAGCTTGTTCTGGGGTTCCCCGTTGCACTTTATGTGTGGCTGCTGGGAAACCTGCGGACCACCTCTCCGGGGGCAAAGCCTGTGCCAAGTCCCCGACAAAGAAAGGCGGGAAACGTAAATCGGTGGCGGCTGAGGCGAAGGCCAAGCCGCAACCGACCGCCCCGATAGGGAAGCAGATGGAGAGAATGGAGGAAAGTTAACATGGGGCTGACTTTCCTCCAAACAAACGTGAACCATTCCGCTGGTGCACAGGACTTATTGCTCCAGAGCCTGGCGGAGCGGTCGATCAATGTGGCCATTGTAGCGGAGCCCTACGTGATCCCTTCCAGACCTGATTGGGTCGGGGACCTTGATGGGTTGGTGGCTATCACCACGCAGTCTCCGGTCTACTCGCCGGCTCTGGATGGTGTGGTTAGGGGCAGGGGATTTGTTGCGTCCTGGGTGGCCTGGCCCGGATTTAGCCGACAGACAGTATGGGTTTCGCAGAGGTCGGTCGACGATGCATGCCATCTCGTGCCTTCGCGATTTATCGGAGGCGGCGTGTGCTAGGGGGGGCGTCATGGTGGCGGTATCCTTGGACATCGCCAACGCCTTTAACTCATTGCCGTGGATCACGATTTTGGAGGGGCTGAGGTACCATCGTGTGCCTCAGTACCTCCAACGTCTGATCGGGGACTACCTCTCGGATAGGGAGGTGGTCTATCCAACGGCGGAGGGAGATCGGCGGAGTATTGTAACTCGGGGCGTTCCCCAGGGGTCCGTCTTAGGACCTCTGTTATGGAACGTGGGGTATGATTGGGTCCTTCGGTGCGCAAACCTTCGTGGCGTCGACGTAGTTTGCTACGCTGACGACACGTTGGTCACTGCCCGGGGGAACAATTATAGAGAGGCTGCGATACTCGTCACGGCCGGGGTGGCGGCCATCGTTGACCGGATCAGGTCACTGGGCCTGAGCGTGGCGTTGCATAAGTCCGAGGCCATTTGTTTCCATGGTCCTCGGAGGGCGCCGCCCTCGGGCTCAGAAATTGTTGTGGGTGGTACCTCCATTGCTGTCGGTTCGACTCTGAAATACCTCGGTGTCGTACTCGACAGTAGATGGGGATTCGGTGCCCATATGAAGCAGTTGTCCCCGAAACTCACCATGGCAGCGGGGACACTATCTAGGTTGTTACCTAACATAGGTGGCGGAAATGGTAGCTGTCGCCGCCTTTATATGGCGGTGGTGCGCTCAATGGCCCTTTATGGGGCCCCTATATGGGCGGGTTGTTTAAAACCTCTGGAGACTGCCATTCTCCGGCAGGCTCAGAGGGTGATGGCAGTGAGAGTGTGCAGGGGGTATCGCACACTCTCACACGAGGTAGCCTGTGCTCTCGCCGGTTCTCTGCCTTGGGACCTAGAGGCAGAAGTCCTGTCCTCGATCTTCTGGCGGAAGGAGCGGGCGAAGGCGCGAGGCGAACTTCCGCCTGCAGCGGAAGTAGTTCGTTGGCGGGATGACGGGAGGTCGCTTGCCCTGGAGACCTGGCGCGGGAGGCTCCTAGAGCACTCGCAAAGGGGATCTGGAGCTCGTCGGCTTCTCGAGGCGATGCGGCCGGTGCTCGCTGAGTGGGTCACACGAAGGCATGGTGTGCTGACCTTCAGGCTCACGCAGGTCCTCTCGGGACATGGATGTTTCGGGAGGTACTTGTGCAATGTGGCCCGGAGGGAGGCGACGCCGATCTGTCACCGGTGCGGCTGCGCGGAAGATACCGCGCAGCACGCTCTGGAGGCATGTCCGGGGGAGGAAGATAGGCGCCAGGATTTGGTCGCAGTAGTTGGCACAGACCTTTCTCTACCCACTATCATCAGAAAGATGGTGGGAGATGAAAGAGCTTGGAGTGCAGTAACTGCATTCAGCGAGGCGGTGGTCTCGCGGCGAGAGGCTGATGAGCGACAGAGGGAGGCTGACCCTCTCTCGTTGCCGCTGAGAAGGGGCAGGGTGCGGGGTCGGGCCCGTAGGGCTCGCACTCCGTCCCCATTGGGGGGGCCTGGGGCGTCGGCTGCAGGGGAAGCTGGCGTCCTGCAATAGGGCCTTGAGGAGTCTTGCCGTAGTTCCTGGGGGAATGGCTCCGAGGGGGTCTGCGTGAAGCGGACACATCGGCCGGCAGAGTCGCGATGCGTGTTCCCACGATCACGTAACTCTGCCGTAACCGAGAGGTGGGATCTCCGTGGTGTTTTTAGCTGGTAGTGGCGCCACTGGGTCTTATCCCCGGTGGTTGCTGAGCCCGGCACGCCCCGCACTGCTTTCCCCGAAGCGTGCGGGACTTAATGTGCGTAAAGATTGCATTTTCCCACGGTCAACAAAAAAAAAAAAAAAAAAAAAAAAAAAGGTTGCTGGACGAGGCGGGCAAACTGCTCGAGCGGGTAGTCGCTGCCCGCATCGTCCGGCACCTAGGTGCGGTCGGCCCCGACCTGTCCGATGCCCAGTTCGGATTTCGGGCGGGTCGGTCTACGGTCGACGCCATCCTGCGCTTGAAGGCCGCGGCTGCGGAGGCCGTCACCTCGAGGGAAGTGCTGTTGGCGGTGTCGCTCGACATCGCCAACGCCTTCAATAGTCTGCCATTCGGCTGCATCAAGGAGGCACTCCGGTACCATGGAGTGCCCCTCTACCTAAGGCGGCTGGTGGCGGACTACCTCGACGGCCGCAGCGTCCTCTTCGTGGACCGGGAAGGGGACGTTGTAAGGAGGGCTATGTCGTGCGGCGTCCCGCAGGGTTCGGTTCTAGGGCCGCTCTTGTGGGACATCGGCTACGACTGGGTCCTCCGTGGCCGGCTCCCCCCCGGGCTGGGCGTAATTTGCTACGCAGACGATACGCTCGTCACAGCCCGGGGCGGGACCCTCGAGGAGGCGGCAACGCTGGCCACCTCAGGAACCGCGGAGGTGGTCAGGCGGATCGAGGCGCTGGGGCTTAGGGTGGCCCTTGAAAAGTCGGAGGCCCTACTCTTCCATGGGCCCCGACGCGGCCCACCCGCCGGCGCCTCGATAACGGTCAACGGTGTGGGCTTTCCAATCCAGGCCCACATCAAGTACCTGGGCCTGGTATTGGATGGACGGTGGCACTTTGACGAGCACTTCCGCCGTCTTGCGCCAAAGCTCGTCGGCACGGCGTCCGCCCTCGGGCGACTGATGCCGAATTTGGGCGGACCGAGTCTCGCGTGTCGACGACTCTACGCGGGGGTAGTACGGTCAATGGCACTGTACGGCGCGCCCGTGTGGGCGGAGTCCCTGGCCGCTCGCAATAGGGCCCTTCTGTGGCGTCCACAGAGGGTCGTAGCGGTCAGGGCAATACGCGGGTACCGCACGGTCTCGTGCGATGCAGCCTGCGCGTTGGCCGGAACCCCCCCGTGGGATCTGGAGGCGGAAGTGCTCGCCGACGTTTATCGGCGGGCGTCGACGGCGCGGGCGGGGGGCAGCCGCCCCTCGCCAAGCGCAATCTCAGCGTGGCGGGAAGATGCCCGCCGCGCCACCGTCCTAAAGTGGAGGTCTCGGCTGGAGACGCCCCGGGCTGGTCTCTGGACCGTGGGGGCGCTCCAGCCGATCTTGGAAGAATGGGCGGGGCGGCAGCACGGGGTCCTCACCTTCCGGTTGGTGCAGGTTTTGTCGGGGCACGGTTGCTTCGGCAAATACCTGCACACGATCGCTAGGAGGGAGACGACCCCAGGCTGTCACCACTGCGACTGCGGCGAGGACTCGGCGCAGCACACGCTCGAGTCGTGCCCGGCCTGGGATGTGCAGCGCCGGGAACTCGCTGCAGTCATAGGCGTGGACCTGTCGCTGCCGGCCGTTGCGCGAGCGATGGTTGGCAGTGACAGGGCCTGGACCGCGGTCGCCGCCTTCTGCGAGGCTGTCATCTCGCGGAAGGAGGCGGCGGAGAGGGCCCGGGAGGAATCCTCCTTCGCGGACCCGATTCGCCGCCGGCGCGCGGGGCGGCGTGCGCGCGCTTACCTGCGCCTGATGCCGCCCTAGCCGAGGCTGCGGACGGTGGGGTCGGGGAGTACCCTGCCGTCCGCGGAAGCCTACCGCGAAGGTGTGACGCCCAAGTGCGCGGGGCGTCGCACAAGAGAGGGTGCCCGAAGGGGCTGCCGCCTGCGGATCGCGGAGAAACGACGCGGTTCCCGTGATCCGCCGTAGCAAGGGCGGGTGAGGGCGCACGGTGGGTTTTTAGTGGGTGAGAGCCCCACACTACCCCGTTGTCTCCCCGGGCAGCGGGGTGTGCGGTAGGACATTTTTGCCCACCTAAAATAAAAAAAAAAAAAAAAAAGGTTAGGTTGGGGTGCTAATTTGTCCGGTTTACCTCCTAGTGGTGCACCCCGGGCAACGTCGGCAGTCGCCGGCGGCTAAAATTCCGGACAGGACGGGTCTCCGCGTGTCCCTCTGACTCAGCAGAGGGCACAGCGGATAGACCAGGCGTCGGAGTCGGTGGGGCCAGAATGGCTCACCGGGCTCTGGAGAGGGGGGACAGTGGGGCCACAGCGGCCCCCTCCATCCCAAATCGTAAACCTGAGCGCGTGTCTGTGGTTACGTCTCGCGGGCATACAGGAACGAGGGTCTTGGCTTAATCGCCCGGACCGCGAGGAAGACAACCTCTATAAAAAATTACCCCGAATCTCAAGCTCTGGCGCGCGGCGAGGAGATGCATGGCTGATGGGTAGTTCAGTCTCGAGCGCGGCCCCAGCCAGGGTACCTGCGGACCCCCTGTGTTGGGTTACAAATGTACGCTTACCCGGGTACTGGGAGCTCTGCCCGGGTGGACCTCTTTTCTCCCACACTCGTGGGAATCTTATGGATTTTAATAATTTAAAACAAAAAACTTCGACGGAGTCGGGTGCGACACCTGACACCTCAGCCGATAGGGGTCCGGCAAAACCTACTGCCCCTACCAATGCATCCGCGCGTAAATCGCGTGGCGGCAGAAAGGCCCGCAAGGGCAAGAAGATGGGAGAGTCCCAATCTTCAAGGGATGGCTCGGCGACGGGCAGCTCGGTTTGTACTTCAGCTGCCGAGATGTCCGCCGCCGAGGAGAGCGGTCATATCCAGGCTGCTCGAGTACGGTCACCGCGGCCGGCAGAGGTTGCGGTGCTATTGGAGCCGCTCCCGTCGCGGTTTTCGTCGGGAGAGCATCGGCTGCCACTCCGGGTGCCCCCGCACCCCTAGTGGATGCATCGGATGAGCTGGTCCGACGGGTAACCGACAGCGTAGTGGCTATCTTCGGTCCGCAAATAAGTGCCCTTAACGCCCGGCTCCCGCCAGAGCCCCGCGTTCGCCCACCGCTGGCTGCGGACAAGAGGAGAGCCGCGTCATCCTTGGCATCAACGCTACTACCATGCCAGGGTGGCCGCGTGGCCTCTTACTCTGCGGCAGCGATCGCATCTCAGCCAGAACGCGCCCCAAAGGGGAAAAAGGGCGCCAAGGCTGGGCCACCAATGGCCCAGCAAAAGAAGTCTCAGGGTCGGGAAGAGTTCCCGGCCCTACCTAGCGCTGCTGGGCCCTTGCGGGCTCTAGCAGCTGCGCCCCGGGGCCCACCTCCTGATCCTTGCACTGCTGTGTCCGCTGACGAGGGCTGGCAGACTGTGGACGGTGGGCGAAAATCCCGGGGTAAGAAGCGCAAGGGTGCCGCAGCCCGAGATGCGGCGCCTACTGCACCCTTAAGGGGAGAGTCTGGCGGCGGTCAGGATAAAAAGAAGAGGACACGGAAGCCGCGCAAATTAAAAGTGCCGAAGACAGCAGCCGTTGTGATCACGCTGCTGCCTGAGGCCAAAGATAGGGGCCTGACGTACGAGGCCGTCCTGAAGCGCGCCCGGCGGGAGATAAACGTCTCCGATCTCGGGGACGTCTCCGCTCGCTCCCGCCAAGCCCGGACAGGTGCTCGAATTTTCGAGTACCTGGGGCCAGAGGGCGCCAAGACGGCCGACGCGATGGCCGCGAGGCTGCTGGGCCTGTTCCCGGCTGAGAGTGGTGTCCGGGTCGCCAGACCCGTGAAGTGCGCCGAACTGCGCATTTCCGGGCTGGACGACTCCGTGACGGCGGAAGAGATCCGAGAAGCAATCGCCTCGAAAACCGGGTCTCCCAGCAGCGCCGTCCGGGTGGGCACCATTCGCCCAGGTCCAGGTGGTGTGGGTGCCGTCTGGGTATCGTGCCCTGTCGCGGCGGCCAAAGATTTGGTCGCCGCCGGTAGACTTCTGGTGGGCTGGAGCGCCGCGCGGGTAACCGCGTTGGAGCCCCGGCCTGCCAGGTGCTACAAGTGCATGGCGGTCGGTCACACCCGGCCGCTGTGCACCAACTGCTTTGACTGCAGCGGCCTTTGCTTCCGCTGCGGTCAGGCAGGGCACCAGGCGGCGACCTGTACTGCCACTCCACACTGCCCCGCATGCGCGGCGGGCAACCGCCCCGCCAACCACTGCATGGGGCGGGTGGGGTGCAGGCCTCCGGCCAAGTCAGGCCCTAAGAGGGGGGTGGGCAGCCAATCGGCCCCGGCTGCTCAACCCAGCGCGGCTGGACCGCCGCAGCGCATGGAGGAGGATGTCGTGGTCTAGTTTATGGACCACGACTCTATCCTCCTCCAAGGGAATCTCGGCCGTTCCGCCAGGGCGCAGGACCTCTTCCTGCAATCCATGGCGGAGCGGTCGATCGGTGTTGCCGTAGCTGCGGAGCCCTACATAGTCCCCGATCGCCCCAACTGGGCGGGTAGCGGGGATGGCTCCGTGGCGGTCGTCGGATCGGCGGCGCCGCATTCCCTGCCCTTGTCAGTCAAAGACAAGGGCACGGGATATGTGGCGGCTGAATGGGGAGGGGTCACGCTGTATGGCGTGTACTTCTCTCCCAATCGCAGTCTGGCGGCTTTCGAGGTCTTCCTGCACAACCTGGAGACCTCGATACGGCGGATGGCACCGAGCCCTGTGCTGGTGCTGGGGGACTTCAACGCCAAATCAACGGCGTGGGGGTCCCCCAGGACGGACGCCCGAGGTGCGGCGGTCCAAGAGTGGGCGGAAGCGGCGGACCTCGTGTTGCTAAACCGAGGGTCCGCCCTAACGTGCGTGCGGCGCGGGGGCGGGTCGATAGTGGACCTTTCGTTCGCTAGCCCCAGTGTCGCCGCACGTGTAAGGAGCTGGCGAGTCCTGGAGGAGGTCGAGACCCTATCTGACCACAGATACATTCAGATAGAGGTCTCCCGGACCCTTCAGGGCGCCAGCAGGGGTCACGCGGCGGACAGAACTCCCGCTTTTCCGCGATGGGCTGTGGGTAGGCTCGACCGGGAGCTGCTGGTGGAGGCGGCCATTTTTCAATCTTGGCTGCCTCCCCCCCTGACGGAAGACGTGGGCGCCGAGGCTGGCCGCATTCGCGGCATGCTTACGCAGATCTGCGATGCGGCCATGCCCCGCGTGCGGCACCCGCCCCGACGGAAGGGGGTCTACTGGTGGTCCCCGGAGCTGGCGGACCTCCGTGCGGCCTGTATTCGTGCCCGGAGGTCCTACACCCGCAGCCGACGTCGCCGAATCCGCGACGAAGAGTGGGAGGGCCGGCTGTACGCGGCGTACAACAGTGCGCGCGCCGCGTTTAAGCTGGCCATCTGTCGCGCCAAAGAAGCGAAAAGGCAGGAGATGCTGGAGGGTCTCGAGCGTGACCCCTGGGGACGCCCGTACCGCGCGGCGCTCAACAAGCTCCGCGCCCAGGGCCCCCCCCTTACGGAGACCCTCCAGCCGGGCTTCCTCTGTGAGGTGGTTGAGGGACTATTCCCTTCACGGGCGGTGCACACGCCCCCGGTCATGGCTCCGCCAGATGACGACCGGGAGGCCAACGATGGGGAGGTACCGCCCGTGACGACGACGGAAATGGGGGCGGCGGCAGCGCGTATGCGGAGAAGCGCCGCCCCCGGGCCGGACGGGGTTCCCGCCCGAGTGCTGGCCCTGGTCCTCGACCACCTAGAGCCCCGCCTCAGGGGACTGTTCGACGCTTGCCTGGTGTCCGGACGGTTCCCTGACTGCTGGAAGGAGGGGAAGCTCGTGCTCCTGCCGAAGCCGGGACGGTCTCCGAATACAGTCGCGGCCTTCAGGCCCATCGTGTTGCTGGACGAGGCGGGCAAACTGCTCGAGCGGGTAGTCGCTGCCCGCATCGTCCGGCACCTAGGTGCGGTCGGCCCCGACCTGTCCGATGCCCAGTTCGGATTTCGGGCGGGTCGGTCTACGGTCGACGCCATCCTGCGCTTAAAGGCTGCGGCTGCGGAGGCCGTCACCTCGAGGGAAGTGCTGTTGGCGGTGTCGCTCGACATCGCCAACGCCTTCAATAGTCTGCCATTCGGCTGCATCAAGGAGGCACTCCGGTACCATGGAGTGCCCCTCTACCTAAGGCGGCTGGTGGCGGACTACCTCGACGGCCGCAGCGTCCTCTTCGTGGACCGGGAAGGGGACGTTGTAAGGAGGGCTATGTCGTGCGGCGTCCCGCAGGGTTCGGTTCTAGGGCCGCTCCTGTGGGACATCGGCTACGACTGGGTCCTCCGTGGCCGGCTCCCCCCCGGGCTGGGCGTAATTTGCTACGCAGACGATACGCTCGTCACAGCCCGGGGCGGGACCCTCGAGGAGGCGGCAACGCTGGCCACCTCAGGAACCGCGGAGGTGGTCAGGCGGATCGAGGCGCTGGGGCTTAGGGTGGCCCTTGAAAAGTCGGAGGCCCTACTCTTCCATGGGCCCCGACGCGGCCCACCCGCCGGCGCCTCGATAACGGTCAACGGTGTGGGCTTTCCAATCCAGGCCCACATCAAGTACCTGGGCCTGGTATTGGATGGACGGTGGCACTTCGACGAGCACTTCCGCCGTCTTGCGCCAAAGCTCGTCGGCACGGCGTCCGCCCTCGGGCGACTGATGCCGAATTTGGGCGGACCGAGTCTCGCGTGTCGACGACTCTACGCGGGGGTAGTACGGTCAATGGCACTGTACGGCGCGCCCGTGTGGGCGGAGTCCCTGGCCGCTCGCAATAGGGCCCTTCTGTGGCGTCCACAGAGGGTCGTAGCGGTCAGGGCAATACGCGGGTACCGCACGGTCTCGTGCGATGCAGCCTGCGCGTTGGCCGGAACCCCCCCGTGGGATCTGGAGGCGGAAGTGCTCGCCGACGTTTATCGGCGGGCGTCGACGGCGCGGGCAGGGGGCAGCCGCCCCTCGCCAAGCGCGATCTCTGCGTGGCGGGAAGATGCCCGCCGCGCCACCGTCCTAAAGTGGAGGTCTCGGCTGGAGACGCCCCGGGCTGGTCTCTGGACCGTAAGGGCGCTCCGGCCGATCTTGGAAGAATGGGCAGGGCGGCAGCACGGGGTCCTCACCTTCCGGTTGGTGCAGGTTTTGTCGGGGCACGGTTGCTTCGGCAAATACCTGCACACGATCGCTAGGAGGGAGACGACCCCAGGCTGTCACCACTGCGACTGCGGCGAGGACTCGGCGCAGCACACGCTCGAGTCGTGCCCGGCCTGGGATGTGCAGCGCCGGGAACTCGCTGCAGTCATAGGCGTGGACCTGTCGCTGCCGGCCGTTGCGCGAGCGATGGTTGGCAGTGACAGGGCCTGGACCGCGGTCGCCGCCTTCTGCGAGGCTGTCATCTCGCGGAAGGAGGCGGCGGAGAGGGCCCGGGAGGAATCCTCCTTCGCGGACCCGATTCGCCGCCGGCGCGCGGGGCGGCGTGCGCGCGCTTACCTGCGCCTGATGCCGCCCTAGCCGAGGCTGCGGACGGTGGGGTCGGGGAGTACCCTGCCGTCCGCGGAAGCCTACCGCGAAGGTGTGACGCCCAAGTGCGCGGGGCGTCGCACAAGAGAGGGTGCCCGAAGGGGCTGCCGCCTGCGGATCGCGGAGAAACGACGCGGTTCCCGTGATCCGCCGTAGCAAGGGCGGGTGAGGGCGCACGGTGGGTTTTTAGTGGGTGAGAGCCCCACACTACCCCGTTGTCTCCCCGGGCAGCGGGGTGTGCGGTAGGACATTTTTGCCCACCTAAAATAAAAAAAAAAAAAAAAAAAAAAGGTTAGGTTAGGTTAGGTTAGGTTAGGTTAGGTTAGGTTAGGTTAGGTTAGGTTAGGTTAGGTTTTTTTTTTTTTTTTTTTTTTTTTTCCTGTCCGGGCGCTGTGGCCCGGCCCGCGAGCTAAAACCTTGGACAAAATCCAAGACCTAATGTCCCTAATCTTTCGCCTATCCATTAATATAGCTAGCGTCCTAGTCCTCCAATATGGGAGGTATCTCCTAATCTCGTTTTATTTGTTATTTATTTTATTAATATTCTCTAATACTATTTTACAATTTTGTAATTTATCATAAACATTTTGTAAATTATTATTGATAGGTTTTTTATACATATTTTAAATTATACAATATTTAACTATACTATGGTACGACAAATTCTATACATTGTTTAATTAATAATTTATATTATTACAGCATATTAAATAAAATTACATTATATATTTACATGGTCATTAATATTTTGCCTATGCAAAATATTTGACCAAATACATATATCTTTATCATTAATTTTCTGGTCTTGGCACTTTGACCCCAAAGTGGCAGACCATACTTAATAATTACATAGATAATTTATATAAAGAAATTACTTATATATACATAATTACATTATAATTTATTACATTCCATTACATATTATTATCTTCATTCAATCTGCTACAAATTAATATTACATATTACTTTACAATCATTAGATATAACTAAACACTACATTAGATAACATAAAGGTTACATTTTGTTTTCGCTTGGTCACGAGCTCTTTATAGTTAAAGAGCTAGGACTTTGCGATTACTTGCGACATAGTTTTGATCTTGTGCACTTTATTAATAATAAAGTGCTTGACCTCCAAGACAAGAATTGAGGTTAGTACAGTTAGCAAAGAATCAGATTAAGACGAGACAACACATTACAGCACAAGAGAATAAATTAGCAACACATTATAAATTCACAATAATTAAGTGTAACAATACAATACAATCAAGAATTATATATAATGAACTATAGCTATTCAATAATAATTTACAATAGTCACAACAATATCAGTTAAGCATAATAATAAAATTTTAAATTTTTTTTTTTGAACAACAATAATTTTATAATTTCAATTTCGATCCCTGATTTCACATTTTTAGTCATTTTTAAGTTTTATTTCTATTTATAAGTTTTTGGGCAATATTAGTACAGTAATGCAGGAAGGGTACTTGTTTTTCTGGGTCTTTTATTATTTCATGTAAACCTCCCAGACTTAGCTTTACACCAATTTCTTGCTCTATGTTATACCTTAAATTATTATGAATTGGGCAGTCCAAAATAGCATGTAGGATAGTTTCATGTGCATCTGGATGACAGATGCACGATGGGTTGTCCTTACACCTGAATCTATACAGGTACTCGGAGAACCCACCGTGCCCCGTCAACACCTGTGTGAGAATATGGTTTTTGGGAATGTGCATTATGATTGGGTATGCTTGTTTCGCATCTGGGAAAAACGATTTTGTTACTGCCGCCGTTGTGCCTTCCTGATATCTTCGGTTCCATTCGCCGAGAGACTCCTCACGGATCGCCTTTCTGACGAATGAAACCGGGCATTTATCGTAATGCGGTCTTACGTTACTACGAAGTGCGGCATGTTTGGCTAGGTAGTCTGCCCTTTCATTGCCAGTTATTCCAGCGTGTGCCTTGATCCAATACAAGGATATTTCCCTTCCACTCACCGTACAGCTATACATTAAATCCCTGGCTTCACTAGCCAACGCGTGCATGGATTCGTGATTTGCCACAGTGTCCAACGCTGCCCTAGAGTCACTAATTATCGCGCATCTTCTATATTTTTTCTGCTCAGCCAACATCACCGCCTGCTTTATGGCCAACAGTTCGGCCTGGTAGACGGTGCAGTAGGAAGACAGTTTGAATTTTTTGGCTGAGGTTTCAGCGTCCGCCTCCCATATAGAGATGGACGCTCCAACCTCCCCCCGAATCTTACTGCCATCCGTAAAAATTTTTACTGCACCGCCTACCATTGCCGTGACGTCCTCCTCACTAGCCAGAGGTGTGATTCCAATATGGGCATGCGTCGCCGGATGTGGCCTTGTAGTGTAAGGGACAGGCCTCTCGATCTCCCTATCCACAGGCACAAACCGGGACGCCCCCCTTCTGGCCTCGTACAGAGCAGCATTCTCTCTTATTCGGATATCCAGGGGGAGTATCCCGGCCAGCACCAGTGCCGCATTAAGGGAGACCGTTCTGTACGCCTTGCATATGCGCTGCGCACAAAGCCGCTGCACCGCATTCAGTTGCTTACGTATATAAGCTTTGTTGGTAGCCGGTGCCCATGCTGCCGCGGCGTAGGTCACCAATGGCTCTATAGCCGCCGTGTAAATAGTCCTAACTATTTCGGGATGGAGGCCCCAGGTTAGGTTAGGTTAGGTTAGGTTAGGTTAGGTTAGGTTAGGTTAGGTTAGGTTAGGTTAGGTTAGGTTAGGTTAGGTTAGGTTAGGTTAGGTTAGGTTAGGTTAGGTTAGGTTAGGTTAGGTTAGGTTAGGTTAGGTTAGGTTAGGTTAGGTTAGGTTAGGTTAGGTTAGGTTAGGTTAGGTTAGGTTAGGTTAGGTTAGGTTAGGTTAGGTTAGGTTAGGTTAGGTTAGGTTAGGTTAGGTTAGGTTAGGTTAGGTTAGGTTAGGTTAGGTTAGGTTAGGTTAGGTTAGGTTAGGTTAGGTTAGGTTAGGTTAGGTTAGGTTAGGTTAGGTTAGGTTAGGTTAGGTTAGGTTAGGTTAGGTTAGGTTAGGTTAGGTTAGGTTAGGTTAGGTTAGGTTAGGTTAGGTTAGGTTAGGTTAGGTTAGGTTTTTTTTTTTTTTTTTTTTTTTTTTTTTTTTTTTTTTGTGGCTAGGCTTTGTAACCCGGCCGCTATTTCTACCCCTGATAAGGGTGGTCAGGGACCTTGTACTTGTTATTTTCAAATCATTAGCGCAGAGGTTTTTGGTAACATAATTTCCCTCTATACATATAACTTAGGTTTACACTATATGAAAATAGGTATCGTCCTTTGTTTATAAGTCAACATATTTAAATTTCCTTACATACTAATTTTGTATTAAATTGTTTTCTTTGCTATAGTAATCATCTATCTAATTACACTATAATAATCATATCATAATATTATGTCGGTTTCATATTTTAATTTATCATTTACATCGTCAATTTGAATATCATAAGGCGAAAAATAACATTGAAAAATGATAGGAGTATTATATTAGGCATATTATATTATTATACAAATATACTTATATTGATGGAATATTATATATACAATTAGAATTATTAGTTGAATTATATTTATACAATTAGAATTATTTTGGTAGAATTATATTTATACAATTAGAAATATTTTAGTAGAATTATATTTATACAAATAAAATTATATTAGTAGAAAATAGAATAGGGCAGACAGAAATAGGGTAGAGTGAAACTTATAAGATTGTTGTGAAACCGTAGATTTATGTGTACGTGTAATTATAGCCTAAGATTTATTTCTTTGTATTACAATTGACGCTACTTTAATACAGTACTTTAAGAAAGGGTCCCGAGTTTCTTTTTTATTCATTAATTCGCTAGCTATACTAATCCGTATGGGCATACCCAACTCCATTTCCAGGTTGTATCTCAGGACGCTGTGAGTGGGGCATTCAAATATTATATGAATAGCGCTTTCTGGTATATCCGGCGCACAGATGCACGATGGACTTCCCTTACACTTGAATCTATACAAGTATTCGGAGAACCCACCGTGCCCCGTCAAGACCTGCGTTATAACGTTATGCACCCCCATCTCCTTGATCACTTTGTGAGCATTTCGCACCTCGGGGAAGTATATTTTTGTTAGGCTAGCTGTTGTTCCCTCCTGATATCTCCGGTTCCATTCAACGAGGGACTCCTCTCGGATCTTCCTCTTGATGAATGAAACCGGACACTTATCGTAATGATGCCTTGTATGGCTCCGTAGGGCCGCCTCCTTGGCCAAATAATCCGCCCTTTCGTTTCCTTCCAGGCCTGCGTGTGCTTTAACCCAGAATAGGGAGATTTCTTTGCCCCGAGCAAAACCCTCCCGAATGTGTGATCTTGCCTCGCAAGCTAGTGGGTGTAGGGAATCGTTATTAACTATCGTTGCCAACGCAGCTCGGGAGTCACTTAAGATGGCATACCGAGCATCCTTACCTTGACTCGCAGTTTTTGCTGCTTGGCATATAGCAAGCAATTCAGCCTGGTAGACGGTGCAGTAGGACGAAAGTTTAAATTTGCGCGATAAGGTTTCGGCATCACCAACCCATAAGGACAGTGATGCTCCCACCTCGCCCTCAATTTTACTGCCGTCCGTGTATATTTTGACTGCACCGTCCACCTTAGCTGCGACATCTTCCCGACTGTTCAAAGGCGTTGCTTGTAGTTGCATGTGTACTGTGGGGTGCGGTCTCTCCTCGTATGCTATTGGCATTTCTATTTCTCTTCCACCCGGTATTAGCCGGGAGACTCCCCTCCTGGCCTCATACAGTGCTGCATTTTCTCGTATACGGATATCCAGAGGGAGTATCCCGGCCAACACCAGAGACGCATTAAGGGAAACAGTTTTATATGCCCTCGCGATTCTTTGGGCAAGAAGTCTTTGCACAGCATTTAAGTTTTTCTGCACTGTAACCTTTTTAGTCGCCGGAGCCCATACACTTGCTGCATATGTTATTACGGGCTCTACGGAGGCTTTGTAGATGGTTTTTATAATCTCCGGATGGAGGCCCCAGGTTGCCCTAGCGGCTAATGATATCTTCTTGTAAATCCCCAGGGCTTTACTACACACATTTGCCGAATGGGAGTTAAAAGTTAGACCACTATCAATTGTTAGTCCCAATATTTTTATTTCGTTAGACATGACAATGTCGACCCCACCCATGCTCAGTCTTGGGGTGTCGTATTTAAGTTTGTTAGTTACAACCATAGCTCGAGTTTTTTGTGGTGCAAACCTCAACTTGTTAGCGACACCCCAATCCCGAACACGTTCGAGGGCGGCATTACCACGTCTCTGAATATCCTCTGCTGTGTCCCCAGAGAACAGGAGGACCACATCATCAGCAAAAGCCTGACAGTAGTCCCCCCCTCCCGTGAGACCTTTCAGCAGAGGATCCAGCAGTAAATTCCAGAGGATGGGACCTCCAATAGATCCCTGTACACAACCCTTATAGGCATTTCCATTGTACTCCCCTCCCGCATATCGTACCTGGACCCGTCTATCGCTGAGGTAGCTATTAAATATTTTTCTGAGAGCCACTGGACATTGCTCCTCTATCATTCGGGCTTTGATGGCTGGCCACCAGGCGTTATCGAAGGCTCCCTCTATGTCTAGCGACACCAATGTGATTAGTTTCTTTTTACGAAGTTCTTCTTTCACACGAGCCACCAGATCATAGAGGGAGTCCTCTGTACTGCGCTGGGGCAGAAAGCCATATTGGCAATCACTTAACCTAGGTAGGAGATGCCATACTAACCTTCTCACCATCATCTTTTCAAGTGTCTTGCCCATTACCGACAGCAACCCTATCGGTCTATACGATTTCGGGTCCGTGTAATCAGATTTGCCGAGTTTTCTAAGTGCCACCACAACAGCCACTTTCCAGTACCTAGGGAAGTGGGACAGCGTCCAGCACTTATTAAATATTCTTAAATTAAAATCAATGTCATGCGTTATTACTTCTGCGCATATATCCGCCGTGAAGCCATCTAGCCCTGGAGCCTTTTTAGGGTTAATGCTCAATATTGCCGATCTTAACTCTTGCTCTGTAAATTTGTCCTCATGAGCACTGTACACAAAGTTGTTATCATCTTCAACGAGAGCTCTGATACGACTGTGGCAGGCATCATCGTTTTCCTCTTCGTCGGCCGGATAAAAGATCTCCGCCAATAATTTCGGCGAGTAAGTAAGTCCCACTGAGTTTCCATCCTTCTTCAACGGCAGATCTTCTTCCCTCTTACTAACATTCTTAACGACCCTGTAGATGCCTTCCCAGACACTCTCCCTGTCCTGTTTCTCACAGAAGCTTTTCCAACTTTTGACCTGTGCCGCTTTTACTTTTGTTTCATACTCTTGCTTTGATTTCAGGTAATCTTCTACTACACTAGCCCTTCGGATTGGCGCTGCACATCGGATTCTCCGCTTTTTGGTGGTGACGGCTCGTTTCATCTGCTCCAGTTCGACAGACCACCATGGAAAGGTATGCCTTCTATTTCCTTTTTTGAAGGGTATAGTTTCATTGCAAGTTCTGGTTATTGCTTGGGAGTATTTCTGAATGAAATCGTCGAGGTCCTCTATATTCCCTATTTCTTCTACGGTAGAGTGAGTTAATGAGTTTTCTGCTTTGAGCTGGCTTAGTCTCAGACGGAATTTTTCCCATTTTGCCTTTTTGGTATTATAAACTCTGGTTGTTCTCAAAATTTCTTTACCCTTACCTTTTTTCAGTAGAATTTTAAAAACCATTCCATTATGGTCGGAGCTAGTAAGGTCCTCGACTACTTGCCAATCTTCCACCAAGTGCAGCATGTCCTCTGTGCAGGCCGTCACATCTACGTAGCTGGTAAGCCGGTGTTCACCCCTAATAGTGTCAAAAGTGGGCACTTCTCCCTCGTTGAGTACTGCCATTCCCATTTCTAGAAGAGTGCTTGCAAACTCTTCTCCTCTGTCATTTGTGGTTTTCCCTCCCCACCATATATGTTTGCAGTTGGCATCTCCACCCAGTATCATTCGTAGAGGCTTTGTATCTTGGCGTATTCTGGTAAGCTGTTGCAGATAAGGTTCCAATGGCTGGTCTGGCTCAAAATAGAAAGAGACTGCAAGGATCTCCCAGGAGAGTGCACGCAACTTCACCACCACTATATTGTTAGTGGTGTGAGTGGTACACAGCTCGACGGTAATGTCACTGCTAAAGACAGCTATAGCTGCCTTTATTGTGTTTCCTCCGTTGTTAGGATTCTGGAATATCCTCGCACCCGCATATGTTCTCATAGAGCTTTGGCCACCCACGTAGGGTTCCTGCAGAAGTGCGATGGCTATGCCCCTCTTTTCCGCTTCGAGCATAAGTTCTGCCGTCGCAAGCCCTTTTCTTTGTAGGTTAGCCTGAGCAATGACGTAGCCAGAGAGTGTGTTAGCTTGTGGGATGCCTGTGTCAACTTTAGCAATAAGCAGTTTTATCCCTGGCCATTGCATCCCATTTCCGTCTTATGGGACATTCTGTGCTAAATGCATTGTGGTCTATGTTTACACCCAATTTTGCCTTGTTGCAGTTGACACAGCAGGGCCGGATCCCTACTGTGAAGCTGTCGCACTTCGCCCTAATGTGAGCCCCTCCACAGTGACTGCAGGTGTCGTGTTCCTCAGTACAAAGCCTTTTTCCGTGCCCATATCCAAGGCACCGTGTGCATTGGATGAGTGGCGATTGGTCATGCACCTTCACCCTCTGCAGATCAATGTGAATTGTCCCGGCTTCGGTCAGGCGGTTCCAGACAAGTGGTGCCACTCTAAGAACCACGTGGGCCATTAGATGGTTTCTGGCCTTTCTTCTATATGCAACCTCCATTCGCATTTCCTGTTCCGAGATGCCCTGCACCAAATGTTTATTTTGACACTTGATTGCTTTTATTATATCATCGTCAGAGTTATACGCCATGACATCTTTTATAATGAGGAGTGGGTCTCTGTTTTTTATCTCGTCTACCTTTAGATTTCCTCCAGCCTCTTTTATCTTATCTTTTATCCTATTCATTTCATGTTGGTCGTAGCATCCTAGCACTATCTTCCTATCTTTTACTTTTTTGACTCTATCAATCTTAAAGCCTTCCTCTTTGGCATTAACTATACTCCTTACGTTCTCGAGTACTCTGTCACCAGTGTCAAGATTATCCTCCGACGAAATAATCACTGAGTGAATCGCTTTATCATTTCCAGCTGTGTTTTGTTTGGCAGGCTTAGCCACAACATTAGCATAACTAAGTTTTTTCTCCAGTGTATCTTGGTGATTCTGAATACCGTTTTGGATTTTACTTAGTTGGAGTTGTAGGTTGCCTGTGTCATACCCTTGCGCACTCCTAATCTCCTCAGTGGACTTTTCTATTACTTGACTCATCCCTTTCATATAGCTTTCATGTTTTTTGATTTGAACGGTCAAGGTCGTCATACATTTCAGTAGTTCGTCTTGTTTCTTAGTGCACCCTTCCGTCTCTTTCTCTGTTCTCTTATACGGGATTTGCCTCTTATCGGACTGTGCCTTGCCTTTATTCCCCTCTCCTTCCAATTCCTTTGCCATGTCCTGCACCAATTTAAACAAATCGTCAGTTGCCTTAATAGCGGCAATTCTGAGGACTCTGTTCATATTTCTGCTTTCATTGATATTCTTTTTTATTTCGTCGTAATGTATTTTCCCCTTTTGGACGAAGTCATCGGCCGGTTCCAACACAAATGTTCTACGCCGCGACGTCGTCATGGGCGGAAGTGCAATCTCAGGTGCAAAGGCTTTCATAGACTCCGGAACTGGATTCATGGTAACTGGCGATCGTGCCACACCATCCCTTGTATTGCAGGATGGACCTGCCATCTCCCTATCAGTTGGCCAATCCCCGGAGTTCAACTTATCCGGTGTCTTAAATACGTCCTTTTTTGGTGTTTTCGAGGGGGTACGAAACATATTAACTAATGCTAAAATACCAAATGTCTATATAAAATGTATATATACAATTTTAATAAACGAGTCAATAATCTATATATAATTTAAATGATTAATATTATAACATGTACTGTCAATTGGAATAGGGTGAACTATTGGTCAAAAAACCTTATATCTAATGGAAGTCAATAAACCTCTTGTCTTAAAATATTATATGTGTGTAAATAAATAAATAAATAATTAAGATTTGCTATTCTATTACGAAAATCAAGTCCCCACCGGAACACGTCAAAACACGTCTGCGGCACAAAATGGGTAGTTATAAAAATAACGGCCAATTGTTACCACCGGTTAGGTTAGGTTAGGTTAGGTTAGGTTAGGTTAGGTTAGGTTAGGTTAGGTTAGGTTAGGTTAGGTTAGGTTAGGTTAGGTTAGGTTAGGTTAGGTTAGGTTAGGTTAGGTTAGGTTAGGTTAGGTTAGGTTAGGTTAGGTTAGGTTAGGTTTTTTTTTTTTTTTTTTTTTTTTTTTTTTTTTTTTTTTTTTTTTTTTTTTTTTTTTTTTAATACCAGGTCTACTGAACCTGGTTGCCACGTTTCCTCTGACAGGACCAGAGTTATTATATTGCATTTATTTTATTTTGTTTATCATGATTGCTATATTTTTGAAGTATTTGGCATGTACATGCTCATTTTATATATATTCTATTCAATATACATATAATAATAATATATATACATATAATAGTAATAATAAATATTGTGTTGTTTTATTACGTTGTTTTATTTCTTTTTATTACTTTGGCTGCTACGTGTGCGCAAAAGTTTAGGAAGTCTTTGCTTTTATTTTCGTCGTTCATAATCGCCGGTATATTTTGCATGGTAATTTCTGTGTCTATTTTTACTTGTAGGTTAAATCGTTGGTAGTCATGTTCAGGGCACTCAAGGATAATATGTTTTATCGACTCTTCTGTTTCGGGCTGACAAGCACACGAGGCGCTCGCACTACGTCCAAATCTATTCAGGTACTGCGCAAATCCTCCGTGTCCCGTCAGTACCTGGGTTAGGATCGGGTTTAATTCTAATTTTCTTATAATCGCGTATGCTGTAATAGCATCTGGGAAGAACATTTTGGTAGTACTGGCAACTTCACCCCCTTGGTATCTTTTGTTCCATTCATCAAGCGACTTTTCGCGAATCAGTCGCTTGATAAACGAAATCGGGCAGGCATCATAGTCTGGGCGTCTTTTTGAGTTAAGCGCTGCTTCTTTCGCCAGCTGGTCGGCGCGCTCGTTACCCATTTGTCCAGCATGGGCCTTGACCCAGTAGAGTGATATGCGCTTCCCTTGGGCTATGGCGGATTTTATGTTGGCTCTTATACTGATCACCAGCGGATGTAGGTTGCCCACTTCAGAAATAGACAGCAAGGCTGTTTTTGAGTCGCTGTAGATCTTAAAATTGTCACCATCTTCCTTTATAATTTCCATGACTGCCCTGTCAATGGCCAGGAGTTCAGCCTGGTAAACTGTGCAGTGCGCGGATAGACAGAGCTTCAGTGCTTTTGTCTCAGCATTCATTTTCCAAATGGATACTGCCGCTCCGACCTTCCCCCCTATTTTACTCCCATCTGTAAAAATCTTCACGCTTTGCGGATTTTGTTGAGTTTCTTGGCCTTCCATTGTTTGGTCTACCAGGCTTTCAAATTTGATAGCTAGTTGTTCTGCCGGATGGTTTGTGTTTATATATTTGGTAAGCTTTTCAATTTCCCTATCGTTCGGGATGAGTATGCATTTGCCCTTTCGGGCTTCATAGAGCGCCGCAGCTTCCTGTACCCTCAAGTCTAGGGGTAGCAGCCCACTTAGTACCAGTGCAGAGTGCAGTGACACTGTGCGGTAAGCTTTGCACAGCTTTTGCGCAAAGCCGCGCTGAACTGCATTGAGCTGCTTCTTAACACACCTTTTGTAAGTCGCGGGTGCCCATGCGCTGGCTGCATAAAACATGACAGGTTCAATTACGGCTGTGTAGATAACCTTTATGATGTCTGGGTGAAGGCCCCAGCTTACTTTTGCTGCTCTAGACAATTGCTTGTATATATTCGTAGCTTTTTTGCAGGTATTCGATATATGTGTATTAAATGTTAGCTTACTATCGATCGTGAGACCTAAAATCTTGATATGTTCAGACATGCCAATAGCAACCCCGCCCATGCTCAGAAGTGGGGCGTCATACTTTAGCTTGTTGGTAATTAGCATTGCGGTGGTTTTATTTGGGGCGAATTTTAATTTGTTTTTGACACCCCACCTATAAACATAGTCAAGGGCATCATTGGCGCGTCGTTCTATGTCGTTTGCAGTGTTTCCATCAAATACGAGGAGAATATCATCAGCGAACGCGTGAATATAATCCCCCCGCCCCTCGAGGTCCTTTAATAGTGGATCTATTAGTAAATTCCAAAGAATCGGGCCGCCAATAGAACCTTGCACGCAGCCCTGTTTTGTTACTTTCTTGTTCTTAGTTCCGGCGTATCTCACTTCAACACTTCGATTACATAAGTAACTATCCATGATTTTTCTGATACCTTCCGGACATTTTTCCTCAGCCAGTCGCACTTTTATAGCTGGCCACCAGGCGCTATCAAAGGCCCCCTCTATATCCAATGAGACTATGGCTATTAGCTTTTTGTCACTAAGCTTTTGCCGAACGTACTGCATCAGAGTACAGAGGGAGTCCTCAGCGCTTTTCTGGGGCGTGAAGCCAAACTGGCGAGTACTCGTCCTAGGTATCAGATGCCATTTCAGTCGAGCTACCACCATCTTTTCTAAGATCTTTCCCATTACAGGTAGGAGCCCAATGGGTCTATAAGACTTGGGATTTCTGTAGTCGTTTCTACCCGGCTTTTTGAGGACTATGACAGTGGCTTCTTTCCAAATATTTGGGAAACATCCAAGCTGTAAGCATTTATTCATGAGTGTCAGAAAGATGTTAGGGTTCGAACTAATAACCTGTTTACAAATATCCGCAGTTAAGCCGTCCGATCCTGGGGCCTTCTTTGGGTTAAAACTCTTAACAGCATTTTCTAGCTCTAGTGGGGTGAACGAAGGCTCGTTATTGTGAAGATCCGCATTCAGGGCTTTGGCCATTTCTCTTATTTGTCGGTGGTAAGTATTGTCTTCATTTTCTTTGTCATCCGGATAAAAGGTTTCTGTTAAGAGTTTAGCTGAGTCTTGTGAGCTAAGTGACTCTCCAGTCGGTCCAATGAGGGGTAGATCTTCTTCGCGCCTCGTGGTTCTGCCTATGACTCTGTAAATACCTTGCCACATCCCTTCCTTGTCTTGTTTACAACAAAACTCTTTCCAACTGGTGGTTTGTGCATTCTTTACCATTTTTTCATATATTGCCTTTTGTTGCAGGTACTCTTCTACTACTTTGGCCCTACGAATGGGAGCAGCGCACCAGATACGGCGCTTCCTGGTCTTCATCTCCTTCTTGGCGGCAGCGAGTTCCTGAGACCACCACGGCATGGTAAGTTTTTCGTAATTTTTCTTTTTAGGTATAAATTTGTTGCATGATGTAGTTATGTTATCTATATATTGGGCTATCACTGATTCTAATTGGGGTGATTGGGTTATTGCATTGATATTATCGGAGGTTATGTTTTGATCTGAATTTAATTGATTTAATTTTTCGACAAACCGGCCCCAATTCGCTTTCTTGGTGTTATAAATTCGGGTAGTTCTATGTATGGTGGTTCCGGTTGATTTTTGGAGATTTATGTCAAACAAGATGCCATTATGATCCGACGAAGTCAAGGTTTGTACCACTCTCCAGTCCGTGATCAGGTTGAGTAAGTCAGTGGTACAGGCTGTGATGTCTACATGACTGGTTAAGTGTTGGTGACCCCTAATAGTGTCAAAGGTGGGGGTTTCGCCCATATTAAGGACTTGGAGGTCTGCCTCGTAGAGCATTCCAGCCATTATTTCCCCCCTGCGATTAGTAGTCGAGCTCCCCCACCAACAACTCTTAGCGTTTGCATCTCCTGCGACTATTGTGTTAGTAAGCTGTGATTTTTCTATTGATTTCAGTAAAATATCTAAGTATGGTTCTATGGGTTTATTTGGTTCAAAGTAAAAGGATATAACTACAAGTGTCCATGCTATGGTTTTGATTTTTATCGTTACTATATTGTTGTTGGTGAGTTCTGGGTATAGCTCGACCTCTAGATCCGGGTCAAATATGGCGATTGCAGCCTTCACTGTCTCAATTCCAGGATCCGGGTTCTGGAAAATACGTACACCCTGGTAACCCCTCACATTCTTAAAACCACCAACATAGGGCTCCTGCAGTAATGCCACCGCGATGCGTTTCTTCTCCGCTTCTATAAGAAGTTCTTCTTGAGCCAATTTCATTCTCTGTAGATTTATCTGCGCGAATGTGTATTTTGCTATCAAGTTCGTAGGGACGCCTTTAACAATACGCTACCCGGGACCTCGCTATAGCATCCCACCTTTTGCGAACTAAGCATTCATCGCTGAAGGCATTATGCTGCGCGTTTTCAATTTTAGCGAGGGTACAATTACAGCAAGAGGGCCTAGAGCCAGCCTGCCATTCCGTGCATTTCTCTTTGAGGTGTGAACCCCCACAGTGGCTGCACTTTGCTTCTTGTTCCTTGCATTGTCGCCGGCTGTGTCCATAGGCGAGGCACATTGAGCACTGAGTCAAGGGCGATTGATCCGATACCTTGATGCGTTGAAGGTCCACATGCACCGTTTCGGTTTGCGTTATACGTTGCCAGAGTTTTGGTGAGACTTTGAGTATCACATGGTTAATAAGTGGATTTCTAGTGCGTCTTCGGTATGCAACGGTTATCCTATTTTCAGCTTTATCAATATCTTTGAAAAGAGAGCTATTTTGGTTTCTCAGTGCTGCTATTATATCATCATCGGTATTGTACTGGAGGACGTCCTTAAGGATCACGAGGGGGTCTCTATTTTTAACCTCATTGACGGTCAGTTCCGGTGCTTTAACTAGTCGATTTTTTAGTTTTTGTCTTTCTTCTTCTGTGCTGCAACCCACTATGACTTTACGGTCTTTGCCTTTTCTGATGGTCTCGACCGAAACTCCACCATCCTTGGCATTGGCGACCTTCCGTATTCTCTCGAGTACTTGTTCGCCTGACTCTGTTTCGTCTGTAGCGCTCACTACTATGGAGTGCAGAGCGGTTCGTTCGGTGGGTTTCGTTGTTGGTAGTGCTGCCGTAACACTGGCGTAACTCTTTTTACGCAGCATTTCGGAGAGCTCATCTATTTTATCATTGTTTTGTTTGAGAGCATGCATGTGCTCTTGTATTAAATTATTTAGGTCGTTTCCTTGAGTCGGATTTAACGGCGTAACTGGGCACTGGTTTGGTTTGTCTGTTTTGGTTGCAAGTTCTTTTGTGATTAAGAACAAGCGGTCTATGGCCTGG
Organism: Leucoma salicis; assembly: GCA_948253155.1. NCBI lineage: Eukaryota > Metazoa > Arthropoda > Insecta > Lepidoptera > Erebidae > Leucoma > Leucoma salicis. Next base: position 21,964,056 of record OX411822.1, read on the forward strand.
ATAATACCTGTTTTAATTTCAGACTTCAGATTCCTGGAGTTGGACAGGTGAATTTTGGCCTTGGTAACACAGGCACGGGCTTCTGATATTGTGTCAGCGTATTCTGATCGTTCTTTGAGCGGTGATACAGCGTACGGTACGGGTTTGCTTTTAATTTTGGCCGGTAATGTGAGAGGAGCCAAGGTTTCTGTGGTTGGAGGGCTAGAGCTGATTTGAGGGCCGTCTTGTGCCGGTATCAAGGAGGAAACGCAGAGGGAAGGGGCATCCATGTCTTTGCTGCAGCTAGGCTTTGGGTCGATTATAGGTATGTCGAAAGTAGTATTGAGGAGACCTATGCCTGTATCGGCAATGTCTACTAGTTGCACAAGCGGTCGCTTCTTCGTCGGTGTACGTATTCCGAACATCTTTTGTCTTAAAATTTGTGTAAATGAGGTAATGAACGGATGAGATGTATGTGAGAAATGTTTTTGAATTTGTGGCGAAACTATTGGTGTTTGGATAAGGTTTAAGGGTATATTTGGGACGTATATAGTGGTCACTAAACGAATATGAAATAAAAAATTTTTACTGTAGTTGTCCAAATTCTTTCTACTTCTAGTGTATTGTTTAAATTCTATCTGTCGTAGAGAAAAGGGTGGGTTGGGTGGGTCGAATTTTAAAAATTGAGTGATCAGAAAGGGCACAAATGGGGTATCGGCGTGTAGGGCTTGATGAGCACTACACGATAGGTGAAGAAACCGGAAGGGTCTCTATACAAAAAAGTGAAGTTAAGCTGCAAAAACTGATAAAAATGTTCTACGAACGACTTTTTGTGGTACAAACTGTGTTATATTTCAGAAACCTGAAGGATTATCTGCGTAAAAGTAGTATCGATAGAAAGGCCTGTAAACGACGAACAAACTAAGACCTCAATCACCAACGTGGACCGAGGATAGCAGACAGGATGGTAAGTATAAAGTTGCAATTTGGTATTTTTCAGCAAAAAATTAACGTTTTTTGTTATATAGTGCGTTATTATACACAAACCTGAAGGGTATACTACAAAAATTTACTATTGGATGAAAGGCTATTAAACGAGGAACAATTTAAGACCTCAACCACCAACGTGGACCGAGGATAAGTGACAGAAGGTAAGTGTTAACTTGAATATTTTAAAAGTGAGTTTACGAAAATGTACTAAGATGATATGTAAGAAAAATTTTTGAAAATTTCAGGGCTCTGAAGGAACCGCTGACGTATAGTATGCTAAGGATAATTACAAGAAACTAAAGGGAGCAAAAAACAGACTGAAAATCGCACTAAAAACCTAAAAATTTCGATGTTTTCTATTAAAATTGTGTCCCTAAGGTAAACTTTTGCGGGGGGACCTCTTTCCCCTCTAACAGAAATCGGATATTTTTATCACTTACAGACGGAGTTGAACCGCGAATGAGGTATCCACAGATTCGTCTCGGTCTAGACTATATTGTATTAAGAATTTAAAACGATAGGATGAAACACTACCAAGTGATAGGCGAAAAAGCGGAATATGCAGTACAAGAGTAGCTGGGCAGGTCAATTTTAAAAATTGAGTGATCAGAAAGGGCACAAATGGGGTATCGGCGTGTAGGGCTTGATGAGCACTACACGATAGGTGAAGAAACCGGAAGGGTCTCTATACAAAAAAGTGAAGTTAAGCTGCAAAAACTGATAAAAATGTTCTACGAACGACTTTTTGTGGTACAAACTGTGTTATATTTCAGAAACCTGAAGGATTATCTGCGTAAAAGTAGTATCGATAGAAAGGCCTGTAAACGACGAACAAACTAAGACCTCAATCACCAACGTGGACCGAGGATAGCAGACAGGATGGTAAGTATAAAGTTGCAATTTGGTATTTTTCAGCAAAAAATTAACGTTTTTTGTTATATAGTGCGTTATTATACACAAACCTGAAGGGTATACTACAAAAATTTACTATTGGATGAAAGGCTATTAAACGAGGAACAATTTAAGACCTCAACCACCAACGTGGACCGAGGATAAGTGACAGAAGGTAAGTGTTAACTTGAATATTTTAAAAGTGAGTTTACGAAAATGTACTAAGATGATATGTAAGAAAAATTTTTGAAAATTTCAGGGCTCTGAAGGAACCGCTGACGTATAGTATGCTAAGGATAATTACAAGAAACTAAAGGGAGCAAAAAACAGACTGAAAATCGCACTAAAAACCTAAAAATTTCGATGTTTTCTATTAAAATTGTGTCCCTAAGGTAAACTTTTGCGGGGGGACCTCTTTCCCCTCTAACAGAAATCGGATATTTTTATCACTTACAGACGGAGTTGAACCGCGAATGAGGTATCCACAGATTCGTCTCGGTCTAGACTATATTGTATTAAGAATTTAAAACGATAGGATGAAACACTACCAAGTGATAGGCGAAAAAGCGGAATATGCAGTACAAGAGTAGCTGGGCAGGTCAATTTTAAAAATTGAGTGATCAGAAAGGGCACAAATGGGGTATCGGCGTGTAGGGCTTGATGAGCACTACACGATAGGTGAAGAAACCGGAAGGGTCTCTATACAAAAAAGTGAAGTTAAGCTGCAAAAACTGATAAAAATGTTCTACGAACGACTTTTTGTGGTACAAACTGTGTTATATTTCAGAAACCTGAAGGATTATCTGCGTAAAAGTAGTATCGATAGAAAGGCCTGTAAACGACGAACAAACTAAGACCTCAATCACCAACGTGGACCGAGGATAGCAGACAGGATGGTAAGTATAAAGTTGCAATTTGGTATTTTTCAGCAAAAAATTAACGTTTTTTGTTATATAGTGCGTTATTATACACAAACCTGAAGGGTATACTACAAAAATTTACTATTGGATGAAAGGCTATTAAACGAGGAACAATTTAAGACCTCAACCACCAACGTGGACCGAGGATAAGTGACAGAAGGTAAGTGTTAACTTGAATATTTTAAAAGTGAGTTTACGAAAATGTACTAAGATGATATGTAAGAAAAATTTTTGAAAATTTCAGGGCTCTGAAGGAACCGCTGACGTATAGTATGCTAAGGATAATTACAAGAAACTAAAGGGAGCAAAAAACAGACTGAAAATCGCACTAAAAACCTAAAAATTTCGATGTTTTCTATTAAAATTGTGTCCCTAAGGTAAACTTTTGCGGGGGGACCTCTTTCCCCTCTAACAGAAATCGGATATTTTTATCACTTACAGACGGAGTTGAACCGCGAATGAGGTATCCACAGATTCGTCTCGGTCTAGACTATATTGTATTAAGAATTTAAAACGATAGGATGAAACACTACCAAGTGATAGGCGAAAAAGCGGAATATGCAGTACAAGAGTAGCTGGGCAGGTCAATTTTAAAAATTGAGTGATCAGAAAGGGCACAAATGGGGTATCGGCGTGTAGGGCTTGATGAGCACTACACGATAGGTGAAGAAACCGGAAGGGTCTCTATACAAAAAAGTGAAGTTAAGCTGCAAAAACTGATAAAAATGTTCTACGAACGACTTTTTGTGGTACAAACTGTGTTATATTTCAGAAACCTGAAGGATTATCTGCGTAAAAGTAGTATCGATAGAAAGGCCTGTAAACGACGAACAAACTAAGACCTCAATCACCAACGTGGACCGAGGATAGCAGACAGGATGGTAAGTATAAAGTTGCAATTTGGTATTTTTCAGCAAAAAATTAACGTTTTTTGTTATATAGTGCGTTATTATACACAAACCTGAAGGGTATACTACAAAAATTTACTATTGGATGAAAGGCTATTAAACGAGGAACAATTTAAGACCTCAACCACCAACGTGGACCGAGGATAAGTGACAGAAGGTAAGTGTTAACTTGAATATTTTAAAAGTGAGTTTACGAAAATGTACTAAGATGATATGTAAGAAAAATTTTTGAAAATTTCAGGGCTCTGAAGGAACCGCTGACGTATAGTATGCTAAGGATAATTACAAGAAACTAAAGGGAGCAAAAAACAGACTGAAAATCGCACTAAAAACCTAAAAATTTCGATGTTTTCTATTAAAATTGTGTCCCTAAGGTAAACTTTTGCGGGGGGACCTCTTTCCCCTCTAACAGAAATCGGATATTTTTATCACTTACAGACGGAGTTGAACCGCGAATGAGGTATCCACAGATTCGTCTCGGTCTAGACTATATTGTATTAAGAATTTAAAACGATAGGATGAAACACTACCAAGTGATAGGCGAAAAAGCGGAATATGCAGTACAAGAGTAGCTGGGCAGGTCAATTTTAAAAATTGAGTGATCAGAAAGGGCACAAATGGGGTATCGGCGTGTAGGGCTTGATGAGCACTACACGATAGGTGAAGAAACCGGAAGGGTCTCTATACAAAAAAGTGAAGTTAAGCTGCAAAAACTGATAAAAATGTTCTACGAACGACTTTTTGTGGTACAAACTGTGTTATATTTCAGAAACCTGAAGGATTATCTGCGTAAAAGTAGTATCGATAGAAAGGCCTGTAAACGACGAACAAACTAAGACCTCAATCACCAACGTGGACCGAGGATAGCAGACAGGATGGTAAGTATAAAGTTGCAATTTGGTATTTTTCAGCAAAAAATTAACGTTTTTTGTTATATAGTGCGTTATTATACACAAACCTGAAGGGTATACTACAAAAATTTACTATTGGATGAAAGGCTATTAAACGAGGAACAATTTAAGACCTCAACCACCAACGTGGACCGAGGATAAGTGACAGAAGGTAAGTGTTAACTTGAATATTTTAAAAGTGAGTTTACGAAAATGTACTAAGATGATATGTAAGAAAAATTTTTGAAAATTTCAGGGCTCTGAAGGAACCGCTGACGTATAGTATGCTAAGGATAATTACAAGAAACTAAAGGGAGCAAAAAACAGACTGAAAATCGCACTAAAAACCTAAAAATTTCGATGTTTTCTATTAAAATTGTGTCCCTAAGGTAAACTTTTGCGGGGGGACCTCTTTCCCCTCTAACAGAAATCGGATATTTTTATCACTTACAGACGGAGTTGAACCGCGAATGAGGTATCCACAGATTCGTCTCGGTCTAGACTATATTGTATTAAGAATTTAAAACGATAGGATGAAACACTACCAAGTGATAGGCGAAAAAGCGGAATATGCAGTACAAGAGTAGCTGGGCAGGTCAATTTTAAAAATTGAGTGATCAGAAAGGGCACAAATGGGGTATCGGCGTGTAGGGCTTGATGAGCACTACACGATAGGTGAAGAAACCGGAAGGGTCTCTATACAAAAAAGTGAAGTTAAGCTGCAAAAACTGATAAAAATGTTCTACGAACGACTTTTTGTGGTACAAACTGTGTTATATTTCAGAAACCTGAAGGATTATCTGCGTAAAAGTAGTATCGATAGAAAGGCCTGTAAACGACGAACAAACTAAGACCTCAATCACCAACGTGGACCGAGGATAGCAGACAGGATGGTAAGTATAAAGTTGCAATTTGGTATTTTTCAGCAAAAAATTAACGTTTTTTGTTATATAGTGCGTTATTATACACAAACCTGAAGGGTATACTACAAAAATTTACTATTGGATGAAAGGCTATTAAACGAGGAACAATTTAAGACCTCAACCACCAACGTGGACCGAGGATAAGTGACAGAAGGTAAGTGTTAACTTGAATATTTTAAAAGTGAGTTTACGAAAATGTACTAAGATGATATGTAAGAAAAATTTTTGAAAATTTCAGGGCTCTGAAGGAACCGCTGACGTATAGTATGCTAAGGATAATTACAAGAAACTAAAGGGAGCAAAAAACAGACTGAAAATCGCACTAAAAACCTAAAAATTTCGATGTTTTCTATTAAAATTGTGTCCCTAAGGTAAACTTTTGCGGGGGGACCTCTTTCCCCTCTAACAGAAATCGGATATTTTTATCACTTACAGACGGAGTTGAACCGCGAATGAGGTATCCACAGATTCGTCTCGGTCTAGACTATATTGTATTAAGAATTTAAAACGATAGGATGAAACACTACCAAGTGATAGGCGAAAAAGCGGAATATGCAGTACAAGAGTAGCTGGGCAGGTCAATTTTAAAAATTGAGTGATCAGAAAGGGCACAAATGGGGTATCGGCGTGTAGGGCTTGATGAGCACTACACGATAGGTGAAGAAACCGGAAGGGTCTCTATACAAAAAAGTGAAGTTAAGCTGCAAAAACTGATAAAAATGTTCTACGAACGACTTTTTGTGGTACAAACTGTGTTATATTTCAGAAACCTGAAGGATTATCTGCGTAAAAGTAGTATCGATAGAAAGGCCTGTAAACGACGAACAAACTAAGACCTCAATCACCAACGTGGACCGAGGATAGCAGACAGGATGGTAAGTATAAAGTTGCAATTTGGTATTTTTCAGCAAAAAATTAACGTTTTTTGTTATATAGTGCGTTATTATACACAAACCTGAAGGGTATACTACAAAAATTTACTATTGGATGAAAGGCTATTAAACGAGGAACAATTTAAGACCTCAACCACCAACGTGGACCGAGGATAAGTGACAGAAGGTAAGTGTTAACTTGAATATTTTAAAAGTGAGTTTACGAAAATGTACTAAGATGATATGTAAGAAAAATTTTTGAAAATTTCAGGGCTCTGAAGGAACCGCTGACGTATAGTATGCTAAGGATAATTACAAGAAACTAAAGGGAGCAAAAAACAGACTGAAAATCGCACTAAAAACCTAAAAATTTCGATGTTTTCTATTAAAATTGTGTCCCTAAGGTAAACTTTTGCGGGGGGACCTCTTTCCCCTCTAACAGAAATCGGATATTTTTATCACTTACAGACGGAGTTGAACCGCGAATGAGGTATCCACAGATTCGTCTCGGTCTAGACTATATTGTATTAAGAATTTAAAACGATAGGATGAAACACTACCAAGTGATAGGCGAAAAAGCGGAATATGCAGTACAAGAGTAGCTGGGCAGGTCAATTTTAAAAATTGAGTGATCAGAAAGGGCACAAATGGGGTATCGGCGTGTAGGGCTTGATGAGCACTACACGATAGGTGAAGAAACCGGAAGGGTCTCTATACAAAAAAGTGAAGTTAAGCTGCAAAAACTGATAAAAATGTTCTACGAACGACTTTTTGTGGTACAAACTGTGTTATATTTCAGAAACCTGAAGGATTATCTGCGTAAAAGTAGTATCGATAGAAAGGCCTGTAAACGACGAACAAACTAAGACCTCAATCACCAACGTGGACCGAGGATAGCAGACAGGATGGTAAGTATAAAGTTGCAATTTGGTATTTTTCAGCAAAAAATTAACGTTTTTTGTTATATAGTGCGTTATTATACACAAACCTGAAGGGTATACTACAAAAATTTACTATTGGATGAAAGGCTATTAAACGAGGAACAATTTAAGACCTCAACCACCAACGTGGACCGAGGATAAGTGACAGAAGGTAAGTGTTAACTTGAATATTTTAAAAGTGAGTTTACGAAAATGTACTAAGATGATATGTAAGAAAAATTTTTGAAAATTTCAGGGCTCTGAAGGAACCGCTGACGTATAGTATGCTAAGGATAATTACAAGAAACTAAAGGGAGCAAAAAACAGACTGAAAATCGCACTAAAAACCTAAAAATTTCGATGTTTTCTATTAAAATTGTGTCCCTAAGGTAAACTTTTGCGGGGGGACCTCTTTCCCCTCTAACAGAAATCGGATATTTTTATCACTTACAGACGGAGTTGAACCGCGAATGAGGTATCCACAGATTCGTCTCGGTCTAGACTATATTGTATTAAGAATTTAAAACGATAGGATGAAACACTACCAAGTGATAGGCGAAAAAGCGGAATATGCAGTACAAGAGTAGCTGGGCAGGTCAATTTTAAAAATTGAGTGATCAGAAAGGGCACAAATGGGGTATCGGCGTGTAGGGCTTGATGAGCACTACACGATAGGTGAAGAAACCGGAAGGGTCTCTATACAAAAAAGTGAAGTTAAGCTGCAAAAACTGATAAAAATGTTCTACGAACGACTTTTTGTGGTACAAACTGTGTTATATTTCAGAAACCTGAAGGATTATCTGCGTAAAAGTAGTATCGATAGAAAGGCCTGTAAACGACGAACAAACTAAGACCTCAATCACCAACGTGGACCGAGGATAGCAGACAGGATGGTAAGTATAAAGTTGCAATTTGGTATTTTTCAGCAAAAAATTAACGTTTTTTGTTATATAGTGCGTTATTATACACAAACCTGAAGGGTATACTACAAAAATTTACTATTGGATGAAAGGCTATTAAACGAGGAACAATTTAAGACCTCAACCACCAACGTGGACCGAGGATAAGTGACAGAAGGTAAGTGTTAACTTGAATATTTTAAAAGTGAGTTTACGAAAATGTACTAAGATGATATGTAAGAAAAATTTTTGAAAATTTCAGGGCTCTGAAGGAACCGCTGACGTATAGTATGCTAAGGATAATTACAAGAAACTAAAGGGAGCAAAAAACAGACTGAAAATCGCACTAAAAACCTAAAAATTTCGATGTTTTCTATTAAAATTGTGTCCCTAAGGTAAACTTTTGCGGGGGGACCTCTTTCCCCTCTAACAGAAATCGGATATTTTTATCACTTACAGACGGAGTTGAACCGCGAATGAGGTATCCACAGATTCGTCTCGGTCTAGACTATATTGTATTAAGAATTTAAAACGATAGGATGAAACACTACCAAGTGATAGGCGAAAAAGCGGAATATGCAGTACAAGAGTAGCTGGGCAGGTCAATTTTAAAAATTGAGTGATCAGAAAGGGCACAAATGGGGTATCGGCGTGTAGGGCTTGATGAGCACTACACGATAGGTGAAGAAACCGGAAGGGTCTCTATACAAAAAAGTGAAGTTAAGCTGCAAAAACTGATAAAAATGTTCTACGAACGACTTTTTGTGGTACAAACTGTGTTATATTTCAGAAACCTGAAGGATTATCTGCGTAAAAGTAGTATCGATAGAAAGGCCTGTAAACGACGAACAAACTAAGACCTCAATCACCAACGTGGACCGAGGATAGCAGACAGGATGGTAAGTATAAAGTTGCAATTTGGTATTTTTCAGCAAAAAATTAACGTTTTTTGTTATATAGTGCGTTATTATACACAAACCTGAAGGGTATACTACAAAAATTTACTATTGGATGAAAGGCTATTAAACGAGGAACAATTTAAGACCTCAACCACCAACGTGGACCGAGGATAAGTGACAGAAGGTAAGTGTTAACTTGAATATTTTAAAAGTGAGTTTACGAAAATGTACTAAGATGATATGTAAGAAAAATTTTTGAAAATTTCAGGGCTCTGAAGGAACCGCTGACGTATAGTATGCTAAGGATAATTACAAGAAACTAAAGGGAGCAAAAAACAGACTGAAAATCGCACTAAAAACCTAAAAATTTCGATGTTTTCTATTAAAATTGTGTCCCTAAGGTAAACTTTTGCGGGGGGACCTCTTTCCCCTCTAACAGAAATCGGATATTTTTATCACTTACAGACGGAGTTGAACCGCGAATGAGGTATCCACAGATTCGTCTCGGTCTAGACTATATTGTATTAAGAATTTAAAACGATAGGATGAAACACTACCAAGTGATAGGCGAAAAAGCGGAATATGCAGTACAAGAGTAGCTGGGCAGGTCAATTTTAAAAATTGAGTGATCAGAAAGGGCACAAATGGGGTATCGGCGTGTAGGGCTTGATGAGCACTACACGATAGGTGAAGAAACCGGAAGGGTCTCTATACAAAAAAGTGAAGTTAAGCTGCAAAAACTGATAAAAATGTTCTACGAACGACTTTTTGTGGTACAAACTGTGTTATATTTCAGAAACCTGAAGGATTATCTGCGTAAAAGTAGTATCGATAGAAAGGCCTGTAAACGACGAACAAACTAAGACCTCAATCACCAACGTGGACCGAGGATAGCAGACAGGATGGTAAGTATAAAGTTGCAATTTGGTATTTTTCAGCAAAAAATTAACGTTTTTTGTTATATAGTGCGTTATTATACACAAACCTGAAGGGTATACTACAAAAATTTACTATTGGATGAAAGGCTATTAAACGAGGAACAATTTAAGACCTCAACCACCAACGTGGACCGAGGATAAGTGACAGAAGGTAAGTGTTAACTTGAATATTTTAAAAGTGAGTTTACGAAAATGTACTAAGATGATATGTAAGAAAAATTTTTGAAAATTTCAGGGCTCTGAAGGAACCGCTGACGTATAGTATGCTAAGGATAATTACAAGAAACTAAAGGGAGCAAAAAACAGACTGAAAATCGCACTAAAAACCTAAAAATTTCGATGTTTTCTATTAAAATTGTGTCCCTAAGGTAAACTTTTGCGGGGGGACCTCTTTCCCCTCTAACAGAAATCGGATATTTTTATCACTTACAGACGGAGTTGAACCGCGAATGAGGTATCCACAGATTCGTCTCGGTCTAGACTATATTGTATTAAGAATTTAAAACGATAGGATGAAACACTACCAAGTGATAGGCGAAAAAGCGGAATATGCAGTACAAGAGTAGCTGGGCAGGTCAATTTTAAAAATTGAGTGATCAGAAAGGGCACAAATGGGGTATCGGCGTGTAGGGCTTGATGAGCACTACACGATAGGTGAAGAAACCGGAAGGGTCTCTATACAAAAAAGTGAAGTTAAGCTGCAAAAACTGATAAAAATGTTCTACGAACGACTTTTTGTGGTACAAACTGTGTTATATTTCAGAAACCTGAAGGATTATCTGCGTAAAAGTAGTATCGATAGAAAGGCCTGTAAACGACGAACAAACTAAGACCTCAATCACCAACGTGGACCGAGGATAGCAGACAGGATGGTAAGTATAAAGTTGCAATTTGGTATTTTTCAGCAAAAAATTAACGTTTTTTGTTATATAGTGCGTTATTATACACAAACCTGAAGGGTATACTACAAAAATTTACTATTGGATGAAAGGCTATTAAACGAGGAACAATTTAAGACCTCAACCACCAACGTGGACCGAGGATAAGTGACAGAAGGTAAGTGTTAACTTGAATATTTTAAAAGTGAGTTTACGAAAATGTACTAAGATGATATGTAAGAAAAATTTTTGAAAATTTCAGGGCTCTGAAGGAACCGCTGACGTATAGTATGCTAAGGATAATTACAAGAAACTAAAGGGAGCAAAAAACAGACTGAAAATCGCACTAAAAACCTAAAAATTTCGATGTTTTCTATTAAAATTGTGTCCCTAAGGTAAACTTTTGCGGGGGGACCTCTTTCCCCTCTAACAGAAATCGGATATTTTTATCACTTACAGACGGAGTTGAACCGCGAATGAGGTATCCACAGATTCGTCTCGGTCTAGACTATATTGTATTAAGAATTTAAAACGATAGGATGAAACACTACCAAGTGATAGGCGAAAAAGCGGAATATGCAGTACAAGAGTAGCTGGGCAGGTCAATTTTAAAAATTGAGTGATCAGAAAGGGCACAAATGGGGTATCGGCGTGTAGGGCTTGATGAGCACTACACGATAGGTGAAGAAACCGGAAGGGTCTCTATACAAAAAAGTGAAGTTAAGCTGCAAAAACTGATAAAAATGTTCTACGAACGACTTTTTGTGGTACAAACTGTGTTATATTTCAGAAACCTGAAGGATTATCTGCGTAAAAGTAGTATCGATAGAAAGGCCTGTAAACGACGAACAAACTAAGACCTCAATCACCAACGTGGACCGAGGATAGCAGACAGGATGGTAAGTATAAAGTTGCAATTTGGTATTTTTCAGCAAAAAATTAACGTTTTTTGTTATATAGTGCGTTATTATACACAAACCTGAAGGGTATACTACAAAAATTTACTATTGGATGAAAGGCTATTAAACGAGGAACAATTTAAGACCTCAACCACCAACGTGGACCGAGGATAAGTGACAGAAGGTAAGTGTTAACTTGAATATTTTAAAAGTGAGTTTACGAAAATGTACTAAGATGATATGTAAGAAAAATTTTTGAAAATTTCAGGGCTCTGAAGGAACCGCTGACGTATAGTATGCTAAGGATAATTACAAGAAACTAAAGGGAGCAAAAAACAGACTGAAAATCGCACTAAAAACCTAAAAATTT